>OU612084.1:7113005-8397648 GCA_914767735.1 Anoplius nigerrimus | reverse complement strand
TGCCGGCACTGCCGTTCGCACACCTGTTCGTTGGGAGTCGTGCGAAAAATTGGGGTAAAAGTCGCCTGAATCCAGTGTGCGCCCTCCGTGCCAAAATACGCGAGAAAGAAAGAGAGAGCACGTGAGAGTTCGCGCCATCAAATCTAGTAAACGAGCATTTCGGTCCCGCGTCTAATTCCGGCGGATTTCAATCGAGCGTATTCGCGATTACCTCATTGGCTCGCCAGGACCGTGAATCGTTCGGGATCGTAATTAATTCCCGACAGGCCGTCCTGCCCCGACAATGAAATAGGATGAATGGACGTCAACAAAGGCATAAAAATTCCGTCGCAAGCCGATCCACGCGCGCGCGAGTCCTCCGAGGTGGTGGGAATAATTTATGAACCGTTGGCCAAACGTCGGCGCGCAACACATCGACACACCGACTTACCGTATCTATGACTTAGGAGCACTTTTGTCTAAGCGATGCCGGCGCGCGGGTGAGAAGAACGCCGCTAACGCGGAGTATATTCGAAAGTGACCTGAATCCGTAGTTTCACAATTTTGCGACTTGTACTCGAGTTAGCGCAGTGACGTGTACGGCTATTAGCGTGCCCGATCCTCCTCGCGGGTTACACACGGCTTCCAACACGCTCGCGCGTCGAAACATCGACGTATACGACCTGACGCGTGCGTGAGCACGGCAAATTAGTCCGCTTAACTACGCGCGCGCGTACCGCGCGGCCTGGAACGAGATACGGCAACACTTTGCCGCGAACAAAGGAGAACTATCGTTTTAAAGCTAACGAAGCACTCCGACTACCTAGCTCTCTACCTTCCCCCAGCCCGCGATTATTCGCCGTCGTTCGGCTTCCAGTCAATGAACGAGCGAATCGCACCGCATTCGGCAGCGAGCGCAGTTCCGCGCAGGCGATATTAGCGATAGATTGCCCGGAGTTTCACGGTGATTACCCCCGCGATAGGGAGGCTCACGTGTCCGCTTAAAATAGTCAGGCGATACGAGTTTCCGCCCTACCCCACCTCCCGAGTGTCCAATCTGTTTCGTACTCGTTTAAAACTTTATTGCCGCATTCGCGCTTAGCGCCGCGCTTATCGTTGAATAACGGGCGGTGGATTCGGAAAGATGTATTGTAAGGGATCACGAGCAAAAAAACGCGAACAGCTTAAAGGAAAATGTACGTTAACGACAGGCGACATTCGAGTTCGTGAGGACTGACAGTAAAAGCGAGCGTTCGGATGAAGGAGTCGAAGTTGAATTCGGCCAGACTACGGTTAGGACCGATCGTAGCGCGAGTTGAATGGCCAATGTTTATTACCTGTCGATGTGACACGGGCGTGAATCTTGGCGGCGATGGCGCGGAAGGCCTCCCCGCCCTCCTGCGGCCTCGGGGCGTAAATTCGTAGCTTCTCCAACAGGGCATCGTTTATCGCCTCGTCCGCGTTCTTGTTGTTCGGCGACATGGCACTGAAGCGTGAAAACGGAAATGAGACATCTCAATTACGGCGGCGATCGTCTTGGATTGCGGCCGAGGGCAAGTTGCGATTGGGGATGCAAGCGGAAAATGCAATTCTTCCCCCTCGGCGGAAAAGCGCACGTTTCACAGCGGCATGCTACGAGACTGAACGCTGAAGGGAGCGCAAGTATTTCAATACCGTGCGGCGGGTTTAATATCAAGCGGGCTTCAACGGGGGAAAAAAGGTAGTCCGTCGGGAGTCCTGTGTCTCAGGAGCCGCAGGAATTGCGATGCTTCGGCGAAGGAATGCGAGTTCGTCCGATGGACTACGAGATTTGTCTAAACTTCCGATAAGACGTACGTCAATCCAAAGGGTCTGACAACGAAAACGTTCGCATGTTCATGGATTCGTTCCGGTCCCCTTGCGAACGTCTACCATCTTCGAGTACGAGCAAAGTGAGAAACGGGAAGAAGGAGTCTGATCGTTCCATGAAATGAACACGTTAAATCTGTCACTCTAATGTTGATGGCCTGTCCGCAATGAGATATCGCTAAGAAAATTCCGAGCGAGTGGAACAACAATGAAGCTGAATAGGAAGAGATTTGTAGGTGCGGGAAGCGAAAGCATCGTTCAGGGCGTCATCAATGGGCCTCCATTGGCTGGCGGCCAATGCGGACGGTAAAGACGCATTAATCAGACTTTACGATCAGCTGGTCGGAGTTAGTCAACGTCGCAGAAATTAAAATTGACCGCAGGTTGGGAAGCGAGCCGCGTCGCGCGCTCCTCAAGGTTAATTAATGCAACGGGCGGATAACAAGCGACGCGCCGAAATAACTCGCGCGCATCGCCGCAAATGGCTGTTTATTGCGATCGCGCGATCGAGATCGACGCCAATCCGCCCTTCCTGTGCCGAAGATCGCCGGCGGAAGGCAATATTTTCGAAATCGATCTTCGCGCGTCAGGGTCGTCGAACCGATCGAATTTGCATCTCAAAACTTTGCTTTACTCCTCGTCCGCCGACCGTATCGCCGAGGCACGTTAACGCGCTCAACATTTTTTTAACGATGTTTTTGCACCCGCGACGTAATGGACCTTCTAAAAATAACGGGTAAAAAGTGACGAGCGTCGGGGAGATCTAGGCCTGATTTATCGTGCTGACGATCAAAGCTGCGACGTAAAGGTGCAGGAAGCATAGGTAACGATGACAGAATTCTTGCCGGTTTTCGGCGTGAGACACTCTTTCGTCGTTACCTTTATTCTATCGATACTAACTATCGAACTAACTACCAGGTTGAGCGACCTCGTTCGAGAGCGTCATCGGGCGCGTAATGACAAGCTGTCACGTGTCCTTTGCCCACAATTACAGCGCGTACAGATCCTCGATCACAGTAATCAAGCCGAAAGTCAAAAATCGATCCAGACATAGATTCGACGAATGAGAGACTCGCATCGGCAGCGTATACTTTGCGATTAAAGACGGAAGGCGTCCGAAGGCAATAAAGGCGTCCAAGTATCGGGAAGCTCTTCTCCGAACGGATCAAGATCGAATTGACATTGTTTAAAGGGGCGTGAAGCGAATTCGCTGTTGACAGCCTGCTCGACTCGCCCTCGAACCCGATCGCTTCTGGCGCAAAAAGAAAAGAAAGCGATAGGGAGGCAGCAGCAGCGCGGACAGCGAGGCTGGACACAAAACGAACGAGCACACGCACGAAACACGAGGACGACTCTTTCGCTTTTTATTGTGACGATTTTTACTCTTCGTCCTGGACATCCTCGGCATTATCGTCGGAGTTGAGCGGCAGCCCTGTCCCCGTCGGCCGCTGGTTCTCCTTGTCGAACT
Organism: Anoplius nigerrimus; assembly: GCA_914767735.1. Classification (NCBI taxonomy): domain Eukaryota; kingdom Metazoa; phylum Arthropoda; class Insecta; order Hymenoptera; family Pompilidae; genus Anoplius; species Anoplius nigerrimus. The sequence continues at coordinate 8,394,353 of OU612084.1, read as the reverse complement.
TCTCCGACGCACTTTTCATTTCCCTCGCGCCCGAGACACTGGCCGCCTCCTGGTTCTCCTCCACTGGAAATGAAGCGTGCAAGGCGATCTTCCTCCTTCGGTTCGAACGACCGACGTCAGAACCGCAGGGATCGCTTCTCCGCCTTCTTTTTTCCCCGAAACTCTCCTCTTTGCCCGAAGCCGACGACGGAAAGCGAGAGCGACGCGTTTAATGGGCAGGGATCGAATTTGCGAGCGGATGGTAATGCTGCGCGGTGACGTGCGGGATAAATGTTCGCGATCGCGATCGCGAACGCGCGCGATCGCACTGTGTCCGGGACTCTCGCGAAATTCGCCGCTGCGGCCGATACACGCGCCTCGCTACTCCGAGGCGCTTTGACGTTTCCCGCTGCCAAAACTATGTTTAAAAGCATAGCGCGCACGCACGAGGCGCCTCTATTTATAGTGACGGCCGCTTTCCGAAAACCGTGCCCCTTTTATCGCCTCCTGCCCGACGGCGGTATCCTCCCGGCGGATCCTTACGCCACCCTTGACAATGGATCTCGATTCGACGCTAGTCCACCTTCTCCACCTCCACCTCCCTCATTCCACTCTTTCTCATTCTTCTCCCCCGCCTCCTCCTCTCGACGAAGGGCATTCTTTCGAGCCGCGCACAGCGACACGTATCTATCCCAAGACCTCTTTCATCGTCCATTGTTGTTCGCCGGCTCGAGGAGTTCCGCGTCAGGGATTTTTTATCGACGTGCCGAAACTGACGCAAGGCCTTTCTAACACGGCCAGTTTCCAGAGCAACCGAGATCTGCGGAGGGAGTATCGAGCGCCCGGGGAACGGAATGCGAGCAGTGCGATTCGGAAGGACTTGCACCCGGTTAGCCTCGATTACGATTTCTTCCGAACGTTCGGCCGGGTGTACGTGTCGTGCATCCTCCGCATTACGGCCGATCGAAGAGTTCCGAAAGGCTCGATTACGATTTCTTCCGACCGTTCTACCGGGTATACGTGTCGTGCGTTTTCCGCATTACGGCCGATCGAAGAGTTCCGAAAGCCTCGATTACGATTTTTTCCAAAGTTCGACCAGGTATACGTGTCGTGTATCCTCCGCATTACGGCCGATCGAAGAGTTCCGACAGGCTCAATTACGATTTTTTCCGACCATTCGACCGGAATCGAACCGGAATCTTCCCACCGTTCGACCGGAATCAAACCGATCGTTCGACTGAATCGTAATCGAAAGGCTCGATTACGATTATTCCCGACCGTTCGACCGGGTATACGCGTCGTGCATCCTCCGCACTTACGGCCGATCGAAGAGTTTCGAAAAGTTCGGTTACGATTTCGTCCGACCGTTCAACCGAATCGTAATCGAAAGGCTCGATTACGATTTCTTCCAAAGTTCGACCGGGTATACGCGTCGTGCATCCTCCGCATTTACGGCCGATCGAAAAGTTCCGAAAGGCTCGATATCGTCCGCCGAGAGCTTGCACCTACTAATCGGATCAATTACGTCTGCGTCCGAGCTCGGAACATGCATCCTGATTTAATCCGACGGGACCCGGGAGTTAATGAGCCGACGACTGGCCCGACGAAACGCGTGTCAGGATTTACATCGTTCGCGCCGCGATTAAGGCGTCAGCGGTCTTTAATAATGTTGCACCTACGTCCGCGTCGCGTTCCACAATTCGAGATACAGGGCGAAACAGCGGTCCGTTCGGATTGTTGACAGTGTGTCAGCCGCGGATGACGGAACGACTCGGCATCCGTCGCTTGCCAAAACTGCGAAAACTCTTCCGCGACGCTCCATCATGCGATTACTTCCGAAGATTCATTAGTTTCGCCAAGATGTGCGACGGCTAACATATGACGGGCAGGTGAACGTTGTTGCAAAACGCTGTCGCGGGCCGCGGATGAATTATTTATGGCCGAAGCGTCGCAGAATTCATCGGGCGGGAATTTGTTCGTCGAGTTAGCTGGACTGAGATGAATCCTGACCCGATATTCGAGCGTCGCGAAAAATTCCATCCGACGATTCATGCCACTCCAGGACCACGATCGACACGGACGGTCCCTAATGTGTCCGATATTCGAGCGCGGCCTGACGACTCGTTAATCGGGATGATAAATAATGCACTGTCACGAGCCTTGTCCGAGCTCGCGGGCAGGAAGAGGAAGGGCAAAGGGTAGGAGGCATTTTGTGAATCAGCGCGTTGGAAATTTCGCTTGCCTGGGAAGGGTTAACCGCGCCATCGACCAGCTGACTCAACCGTGAATTCTCTCTCCGACTCTCTCCCTGCCCCGGCCAGCCATTCCGGCTGGCCGGGAAAATAATTCAGGGAAACTCGCGTTTACGCTCGCGTGCGAACTGACAAACGGCACCGCGAACGCTCGCGGGTTGGGCGGCTCGCGAATAAAGAGTCGAGGTCGTGGCCGGCGGGGGTGGGAGTGGTGGGGGAAGGAAGGTGATAATTTTGATCTGGCCGCACTCTTTCGCGGGCGTCGGGACGAGCTTACCGAGAAAGAGTGCATCACCCTCGCACGTCGCGACGTATCCTCGCGACGAACGCGCGTACTCGCTTACTTACTTACTCGGATAAACAAGAGCGCCGTCGACGCCGTCTGGTCGCGAGAGTCGTTCGTCCCTCCTACCCCCTCGCTGCCTTTCTCTCCTCCTCTATCCCCGTGAACGCTCACTCTCACTCGTCCAACGACATCTCGGCCGTTATTAATAGAGGCCGACCGAGGGCGGCTCCAATAAATTTGCACGTGAAAGGAGTTGAAACGAATGAAAAAAGAAGCTGGTAGGAGGAATGCCTGAGGCCTAGAAGAGCGGGCTTCGGGAGGAGTGTCATGAGTGCGCGGAAACAGGGATAGTGACAGAGAGAGAAAGAGAGAAAGAGAGCAAGAGAGAAAGAGAGAGAGAATTAAAGACAGAGAGAGAGGTAGGGATAGACTCGAGTGGGATAAAGTAACTGAACGCAGGTCAGAAAAAGAGAGAGAAGAAGATGACACTGACAGTGGCCAGGAAAGACTTGATTTGTCACCCCTCTTCTACCTAAAAGGTACTCTAGGACGTGGAACGCACCGATTACTGTCCGCGACGCGTTGTTACTCGAGGCGAAACGGCTCGGACGCGAAACGGCGCTCGCTTCTGGACGGAGAGAACGTTGGCCACGAACGTCGGAGCCCAGGGGCAGGCACGGGCTCGTGAACACGACTCGGGTGGCAGGACTCGCTGGCAGAGCTCGTGGCAAAACTCGTGGGCAGGACTCGCGGCACGCGCACCCAAGACCGCGTTAACCTGACGTGACGACGACGACGCGCGAGGGTGACGCCAATCAGGTGTATGCGGCACTTGTTGATAAACACGAAAGCTCGCCGGAGAAGCCAGATTGATTAGTGGCCGCGCGAACCTCCACGAGCGTAGTCGACGTCTCACGAGCCGGAGACTATCGATTACCGAAAGGGCGCTCCCGTTCAAACTGGTCCACGCGCACCTCTCCGACGATTGCGCGGGCCGCCGGGCCAGGAATCCGCTCGACGGGCCGATTGTCAAAATTTGACACCCGTCGATGCGTCGTACGTACGTCTCTTAAGGACGAAACGGTCTCCAGAAGTCTTCCAAAGATTTTTTGGACGCAAGAAAAAATAAGAAAAACATCGAAGCGGTTTGCAGAAGTCTACCAAAGATTTCTTGGACGTAAAAAAAAAAATAAGAAAAAAATCAGAGCGGTCTCCAGAAGTCTACCAAAGATTTCTTGGACGTAAAAAAAAATAAGGAAAAGATCGAAGCGGTCTCCAGGAGTCTTCCAAAGATTTCTTGGACGTGTAAAATAATAAGAAAAAAGATCGAAGCGGTCTTTGGCGATTTTCGCACTGATACCTTGACGAGTTCGATACGGCAACATTGTCGGCGCTCTCTTCCTTTACGCATGTGGCACGGGACGTTTCGACAGTGGTGACGGTAGACGCCGAGTTATTATGGTAGTCGATGTTACGGGACCATGAAACGAGACTCGCTCTCCCGGCATCCTCGGCCTCGCCAGCCTCCGACGCATGTTCGACCGCTTGCGGTAAACTAATTTCAGGTGTCAATAAATTCCCAATGCGCCCCAGACGTGATTTACAATGTTCACACATGCTACAATAAACACCATGCAATCACCGTGACTCCGGTATTATTTACGGCGTCGAGAATTTCGTCCGCTTCGCTCCTCGTGTCCGTACCGTGAATTTCGTCCTCCTCGCTCATGGCAGCCGGGGAGGAGGGGGGGAGGGAGGGTTGCGAGCGAGGCGGTGATTCAAAAAGGACGATTGATGCAAACGACTCATTACACTCTCTCTAACATAACCGTACAGTCACTCTATACAAGTCATCGCGGCCTGAAGTTGTCCGGAGAGCGACGAGCTTCCCTGACGCGGAGTTCGAACGACAGACGGTGCAGGACAAAAAAAAGAAGGGGGGAAGTATCCAAATAAATGAAGAGAAACGAGAGCGGACAGTAAAAATGAGAGGATGACGCAATCGGGGAGCCGATATCGTACGTCGGTATTCAAATTCCGTTCGCCAGTCGAATTTACCGTACGACGTCCTTCGGCCGACCGATTTTTTGCGTCGGCCCATCTCCTGGGCAAACGTACCTGACGGCGGACATGCATGCCTGACGTCTCGCCCCGATCTTCCTCACGGTCCTCCGCCGATTCCCGGCGCGGACTCTCATCGCGTCCAGCTGCCTCTTCTTCTTCCTCGTCGGCCTGCCTCTCCTTCCGGCCGGCGGGCTAACTCCCCAGAAAGGGAGCTTTCGCGGGATCGAGAATGGACATGTCTCGGTGGCCATCGATGATTCGGGCGACGGAAACGACACCCTCCCACCTCCTGGATCACCGGGTCATTGTCTCACGCTCGGCAGAAATCGTTTAACCTCACTCGCCTCATCGACGCTCGGAGACCTCGCCTCGTCTCGCATGATTTTCCCGGGAAATTGTTATGTTTCCCCGCCAACTTCAGGCTCGCGCTTCATGGCAAACTTCGTCGTTTGAGCGAATATACGACGCGAGAGAGATAGAAGGAGAGCATGAGGAGGAGCGGGAGGCACGGATCGATCGAAAGGCAGGCCGATCGCGAACAAAAGTTAAGGCTCGATCGTAATTCCGCGCGCCACTCGAATCAGCCTGCTCATTCGCCGGAAACGGAATGCACTCGCACAAAGGCGATGCGCGCTCGCGAGGCCGCCCGATATCCGTCCCACGCTCTAAATACACGGCCGCGAAAATAAAGAGTGACGCGATGGCTGGCAGGGTGATAAACGAGCGATCGATCCGATCGCGAGAGAGGGCTCTTCCCCGAAATTCGCCCCGAAATTAACCGCTCCTCTTTTCGGCCACCTTTCTCTCCCCCTCACTGTCGGGGCTCGCTCTCCACAGCCGGGCTGCGAAACACGGCGCCGAGGGTGGCACCGGGGGTGGCACCGAATTTAGCATCCGCTTCTTGACGAGCGCCCACGCGGGAGATGGAAATCGTTCCGCTCCGTGGAACTCGGCACGATAATCCTCCGATCGGAAAGGACCCGCGGTTGTGACAGCGAAGGGACACTGAGCAGGGTTAGCGAGGTGGAGGGGGAAGGTGCTATAAGGACATTAGAAATGCAAATGGAGGATGTCAAAGATAGCGAGTTGCGCCACGCCCTTTATTCATGATCGGGACTCCAATATCCGTCCACATTAACCGGTCTCTCGCGTGTGCGTACGTCGTCCCGTTGTCGTCGAATACCTGTTCTTCCTGGACTCCCTGTTGACCGTCCCCTCCCCTCACCCCTGACTCCGCCGTCCACACTTTCTTCATCTCCCTGTCTCATCTTCCGCCATCTCTCTCGCGAGGCGCTCGGGAGGCGGCCGCTTAATGCGAAGGATAAATGACGCCGCGGTACAAATGGAATTACAACGATTTCGGATATCGACGCGATAAGGAGGATGGCGCCCGGTCGGGGCGCACTTTAATGTCTGCAGGTTCGAAGGATCGTCGCCGGACGTCGCATGAACGTTTTACAGGTACCGACACCCGTACTGTCACGCTTACGGCCACGCTTACTGCCACGACTGCCATGCGTACTGTCATGCATGGCAGCGCTGAGCACCCTGCTAACGTAACTCGTAAATTCCCGCGTAACTCGTAAATTCCGATGCACGCGAGGCAGCGCACGCCAGCTCGATTATTGCCGATCGTTTAATACTCGCGACACATAGTTACCGCCGGCGGTGGAGAAAAAGTTGCGCGCGTCAGAAGGCACCTCGATCGCGTACCTTGATTCTCGCTTCTTCGATGCCGGCGGTGGTGGACGGTGGTGGTGGTGGCGGCGGCGGCGGCGGTGGTGGTGGCGGTGGGCGCCGTCGAGCGTCGGGAGAAGAGAAGAGAAGAAGACGAGGCCCCAAGATCCTCGCGTAGGAGTAACGGAGAGGTAGCGAGGCACGAGAAGCGAAAAAACAGGAGAAAAAAATGCAAGAATCGCGGATGATATTCCCTCAACCCGGGGTGGGGATCTGCTCTACAGGAGGAATATATAAATCGCGGGTAGGGCTGAAATTCAGGTTAGTACATTGATAGTTTTCGTACCGACGTTCGGCATCAGCGACGATGATGCAGGTGAGTGCCCACATTTTTGCCGCTATTACGGGAGATAATTCGAATCGGTGGCGAGGTTAGAGTAAATCGCCGTTTTTGTCTTTCCGATGGCCTCGTCGGCGTCGAGAGCAACGCCAGTCTTCCGAGCGTCGGACACTTAATACGTTCGGCGACGAAATATTTAGCGAACGGTAGATCCAGAGTCGGACACTGCGAATCTCGCTTTACCGTAAGACCGTACCGGTGCGTTGTTTGTCGGCCTTTGCGTAGCAATTGAAATTCCTAGCACAGCCTAGAGTACTGCGCACAGAGCCAAAGAACGTGATTTTCGAAAAGGTTTGCGTCATTCCGTGTTGACTTAGAGTCCGCGCGAGGCAAACGTGCACTGTTTCCCGCGATATCGTTACATATTCATCGGGATCTTTAACGGATTTCCCGCAAAAGAGCTTATCGGGCGTGAGAAAAAAGTTCGCATCCCAGCCGCAGTGGGCTCCCATTCCATCGTATTCGTTACGAGCGAGGCAGAAGGCTGCCAGAAGGCTGGCAGAAGCCTGCTAGAGGCCTTGCTAGAACCCTGCCAGGCCGGTCGGCATTGAATAAAATGTACTTATTCAAATGTACTACTTAGCCTAAGCCTAATTAACGAGTCGCCCCGTTCGCTTCTTGAAGTTCCTGACCTTGTTCCTGACTTTCGCCACCGCGACAATTCATGCCGCGCCGCTCCAGTCGGCAACTTGGCCAAACTTGTTCGCCAGCAATTATCAATACCCGGCAGAAGTCAGCTCTCATCCGCACTACGTTCAGCTCGCCACTTATCAGGACGCTCATTCCCCCTACTGGGTGTACAATCTAATACGGGTAATTATCCGCCTGCATTACCAGCGTCATCCTACTCGCACTCTTCGCTTCGAATGGCATCCACTCACTATCGTTTTTCGCAATCCGTAGCTGGACGGCAACCCGACCGCAGCCGCTGTTCTGGCCAATGGAAAGCCGGGAATCGCCTACGTGCCGAATTACAATTACTTCTACGGAACCCCCATCTACAATTACGGATTTCCACTGAACCCGGTAAAAGCCCCACTCATCGATCGCGCAAGAGGATGCTCATACGAAATTTGTTGTAGGTCTATCCGGTGCTCAGACCGCAGCATCCAGGCCTGATCCCGAACCCGGCAATCCCGCCGACCAGCACCACCCGACCAATCGACGACGACGACGGGATTGAAAAGCTCGACATGCAGCTCGATCCAGCCACGGAAATGAAAAAACCCACCGTCGGCGGAACGAGCTACGACGATGACACCATAACCGTCGACGCGCTATGATAGACCCGGCATATATCGCGAAAAATCTATATTTATACTGTAACCCCGAATGACGAAGCGATTAAACGCCCATAACGATCTGCGCAGCGTCCGACTCTCTTCCCCTCCCACCCTCCTGCGTCCAGCCTCTACGTAACACTCTCCTACTCGAGCAAGCTCGACCGATAACGTCGTCCCGCTCAATTACTCCCGATACGACGTATTCCTTTCCGCGCGAATTCTTCGAGCCGGCTATCCCTAGCGCCGGCTCTTATCGTCCTTATCGTCGTTACGCCGTCTATTTTCGACGCGGACCGCTCGACTTTGAGCCAGCGAGTAACGCTCCTCTCGCCGGATTCCTTTTGCATTGTAAGAGCGACACGCATAATGGGGAACTAAAAGTGTCCCCTCGAACGGCCGAGGTCTCTCACCCCTCCGAGGCGAAGATAGAGCGAGGAGGAGGCCGCTTTTCTTTCTCCCCTCGCGCACTCGTCGCAAGCTTTCCGCGAGAGGCGACACGCGGTAAGCTCCAGCAGCATGATCCTCTCCGGCGAGCGGAAATCGTGTAAGGTTCGTTTAACGGTGGCGCTGGTCTTGCTGGTGTTGACGGAAACGACGTCGTTCCCGCGCGAGGAGAATGATCCAGGATTCGCTGTTGAGTACGAGGTCCCGCGGATGGAGGTGGAAGAGGTCCGGGAGGATCGTCGTTTGGGTGAGTCGAAGTACGGATCGATCGAGGGTGGGAAGGACAAGTTTCGTGAGATGGAGGATCCGACGGGAACCAAGACTGGGGATAAAATGAACAGGCTGAGAAGGGAGGTGGACTCGAACGATGACGAAGTTCGGACTTCGAAGAGCAAGGTGGACAAGAAGTACCGCGTCGGGAGCGGGACGGAGAAGAAGGGTCGCAGGAAGACGAAGATGGCCGAGCCTGAAGTCGATCCGAAGAGGGACTCGATCAAAGCCCGGGCTCGAAGACAGACGCAGAAGCCGGAGAAAGTGGACAAGTACGTGAGGGAGATGGGCTACTACGTGCCGAAGGCTAAGAACGATTGCGCGTCAAGGCCAGATAAGGGAAACTGTGCGAAGAGGGTGGAAAGGGACACGGGGATGACCAGAGCGAATCTGACCTCGCCGGAGTACTACGCTCAAAGGAAGAAGGTCATGGAGCGATTTTACGCGCGGCAGCGGGAAATTTCCGAGAAGTATGATCGTTTGAACTCGACTTCCTCGGGCAGTGTCACCATCAGGAATCAGACTGACGTCCGCTCTGTTACCGGAAGCCCGGCAAGCATCGCCGTGAATTCGGTCAAGTTCGAAACGACTGCCCAGCCCACGACTGTTCAGCCGACGACTACCAAAGCATCGCCGGCCACCTTCGACAATGGGGTGAGGTTCAATCTGCTGACGGGCAACGGGACCTACGCGAGGAAGAAGTACGAGGGGAAATTTTGGAATTCGGTCTCGCCGACGGACAGACATCCTTTCAATGTCGACGTCAGGATAAACCCGGCCTTCTCGACATATTCTTCCACCGATAGTCCGCAGCTAGAGTACAACTGGTCGAATCAGAATTGCTCGCTGGAGGGAAGTGTTCCGCAGAAGATCAGGAAGAAGAAGTTCCAGAGGCCTGGATGCGCTGACAGCAAAAGAGGTGACATGGACGATCCTCCAGATATATCACCAGTGAGTTTATGTCTTTGTCGTTATGTACTTGATTGTGGCCTGTGAGAGTGCATCTCGTTGCATAATTTTCTGTGCAGGGTGAGGGCTATGTATGGGGAAGATGCTCGGGCAGAGTTGTCTACCAGCACAACTTACTTCTGGGTCTCAAAGGGACCTCGAAGTTGGACGCAATCTTCGAAGTGGGAATAGAGGGACCAATCTGCATTACCTGCGTTACTGCCCAGCGATTCAACGATACGAGGGCAATCGTCACTTTAGAATCCGGAGGTCGAGGAGAGAACTTCGCCAAATTGAGACTCATAGGATTCGAGAACGAGGGCTTCTCATACATACTGAAGATATTCGGAGTCGGGAAGACCAATAACGATTGTCGAAACATTTGATGTACGTCGGCGCACAGACTATCATTGCGTGATACAAAAGATCAGTTTAATAAGAAATTACAGTAAGTTTTTTGCTATGTCTACTCTATTTATGAACAAGAACGCAGGAATATTAAGAACGCTGTTCATAGAAGATCATGTATAGTCCTTACTAACGAACGTTTTAATCTCACAGAGAATCGCCGCGTAGCTCAGTGTTTTTCAGAGTATCTCATCATCTATACGCTCTCCCATACATGTAACCCCGTCGCAATTTTCACCGTGTTGAAAATGACGTTTCGACAGTCTCTATCTCTCCCTTTCTCCCATTCTTGCAGCGTCCCGTCAATCCAGTCGGTTCCCGACGATTCGCTTAACGCAGATGTGACTTATCGAGAATTGATCATCAGTTACAGTGACTATCGAGGCTATCGGAGCTGCGAGAAACGTAAAAAAAAAAGCGGATCTAATCCCAGTGCAGTGTTCTATTCGATAAAACGATTCAGGAGTTCTTCGCGGCGGCAGTTGGCAGCGGTGGGGGTGGCACGTCCGGTATCTTTTCCTTCTCGCTCTCTTTCGGTCGCTGCTTCTTCTCCTCGTGATAGGCAGGCAGAAGTTGTTCGGCCTGTCCGTTGACAGGCGCAGCTGGCGGAAGCGGTGCGAGAGGACCATAGGGTTGGTAATCAATGTAATACGTTCCGGGGACGAAATGAGGGTTGAACGTATTGTAAGCGTAGAAGTACGGATCGTAATACAACGATTGATAGTTCGGGTAGAAACTTAGTGGCACCTGCTCGTCCTTCTTCTTATCAGCGTCCTTTTCATTCTCGTTGGCATTTTTCTCGTCCGTCGATTCTTGCTTCACTTTCGTATCTTCCTCGTGTCTGGTGGCCTGAGCTTCCGCCTCGGAAGCGGCTTCCGACGAAGGACTCTGAGCATCGGACTGACCTGGAACCGACGGTTTGCCGGATCCGTGCGGCAAGTGGATCACTTCCGGCCCGGCGAAGTGCGGCGCTATTTGCGTGTAGTAAAACGGTGGCACGTAGCCGATCGCTGTTCGGTGGATGACAGGCTGAATCACGGGGAACGCTCTCGACGGCGAGAGATTTTGGTTGCTCGTTATCACGGCATTGTAGACCTTCGGAACTCTCAAGAGACCAGGATGAGCAGCCGCAATGGCTATCAGCAGTTGCACGATGAGCAGTTTCATCTGAAAGAACGAATGCGTCCAATTAAACGGTGTATTGACTACATATGTTTTGATGAAGTAAGATTGGGCTTGTGTACAGACTATCTACTATGATAGCGATTATTTACATAGGGTTAAACAATTTTTTTCGTTGAAATTTTTAAGCCAATATTCATTATATGCTATCCCCTATCAAATGATATGAAGAACCAAAGAAAAAAGCGTGTACTTAATTGTTTTGAATTCTGAACGTATTTTTGGCCACAACTTTTAAACTATTGTACGTGGAATAGTCTGGTTGCGGTTTTCTGCTGTTTTTCGAGTCCCATTTTAAGTATTGAAAGTGGCAATAGGATATTGCACTTAGAACAGTCAGGTTGGAATTTTCTTGTTTGTTTTTGAACCCTTTATTCGGTATATAAGAGGCAAGACGATTGATACCACAGTCTTAGCACACGGCGCTGAAATGTTAATTTGTTGACATTTTTTGACACTTTTTTGGACGTATCTCCGAAAATATTGCACTTAGAAGGGTCCGGTTGCGATTTTTGTGATCCTCATTCGATCCTCTTTCACCATGCATAAGCACAAATCGATCGAAAGACTTTATTTTTTTACAAATTTATCGACCTCCATTTTTTCGATGGTTTTTTGGCTGTATCTTCGAAACTATTGAGAATTCGGAACTTTGCTTGCGACTAACTTTCAGGGCGAGTCAAAATCTATGGGATAGGATGGTTATAAATCGAAAATACATAAGACCAAAAATTTGTTCGCGTTTTTCGACGATTTTGAAGGTTGTATCACGATTAGATAGGTCCAAATAGTGCCAAAGTACCCTCCATTGGTCGCCCAACGCCATATTATAAGGATAAGCCAGTCAAATAGGGCCCATATGGTGGCTAAAACGCGCTATTTTCAACGAAATCGCCCAAAAATGTATCTATATACTATAAAAAGAGATAAAAGTACGATGCACCATCCACTCAATGATCAAACAATGGCACAAGTATCATACAACAACAATATGTTGGCTGAATGTCTTTTAAATCAATAGAGAACATCAGTGTCTACCCATTATTAAACGTACAGAGCGCTAAATGTAAACCGCCTAGCCATAACTTCAATTACATTACGATTTCATAGCCACAGGATACACCCCAGTAAGGCATTTGGACTTCCCGTTGGCATACTAGATGAAGAAGCCAATTAGAAAACTTTGACGTTTTACAAAAATGTGTTATAATCGACTACGTTCCTCAGAAAGTGGAATAAGTGACATAAATCAAGCATAAGATAACATGGTATGCGTTTTATTAGTCACAGGATACATCACAGTAAGGTATCAAACTTCTCATTAGCATATTAGACGCACAAGTCCATTAGAAAGCTTTGAATTTTTGTAAAAATTGTTTCATCGTTGACTAGATTGTCTCAAAGAGTCGAATAAGTGACGCAAATGAGGCATAAGTTCGTGCGTTTATCATAATTTCAAGTCAGCATAGTTGAGCAATAATTACCTGACGCGACATATACGGTAAACAACTCTGGAACTGGCATTTACTGAGTAGAGTATTTGGATCATGCGCGAAAGATCCAGGGTTCGATGGACAGGACAGCGGTCGAAACGGTAAACACGTTCGAACGCGTTCAGTATTAGCAACACAGGGCAACTGGTTACACCAACGTACCAGCATTACAGAGTTTGTATAATATTCCATAAATTTTCATGGCCATAGATATTCCTTTTATTAACATTTTATCGTCAATATTTATTATAAATTCCTTTCTATCCAATGGTATAAGGAACAGCAACCAAATTGATATTTTTCTAACTGTTAGATATATGTAGATGTAGATTTACGAACCGATTAGATTTGCTAAATTCCGATTGTAGTTTTGTTCAATATTTTTTATCTCTTTTTTATCTAACAGAGTGGCAATTGGGTCGAATGGCTTTTGTGTAAAGAAGCCTTCGATAGCATAACGACCGTCGTACGATAAGAATATGTATGCTAAGTAACTCGCGAGACACGCAATTTATAATTGTTACCCCCCCGAATAGACATTGCTTTTGCTAGCGGAGTGGAGCGTAATTAACCGCCTGGAAATCCTAAGCCCCGCGTATGATTGATTGACACAGAAATTGTCGCGTAATTGACGGTATTCGGGCGGTGCGTTAAACAAGCAAGCTGTCAGGATAATTGCGATAATCGGCGTTGCCCGATGCAAGTATAGCGCGGGGCAAATCCAGGACAAGCGTTTGTCGAGGCATGCGTGCGTGCGCACGCGTGCCCGCAACTGACCCGAAACTGACATACGTACAGCGACGGCCATAATCACCTATGTCCAATGCACCGGCTACGGTATGCAGCCGTGCGGCAGAACGCGTTGCAACACTTGCCGCGATTTATATCCGAGATGAATAAATGTCCTTCTGCTCCCTGCATCCTGTGGTGCAAGCAACCTCCCTCTCTCCTCGCATCCATCTCTCGCAATCCTTCAAAATTCCACCGCCGAGGTCAATAGCATTTTTCGAACCCAGCGATCTCCGACTAATCGTAGAAAATTTCAAATAATTCCCATAGCAACGACTTAAATCGCTCCCGTATAAATCAGGCCTCCCAATCGCCAAATCCAATCGCGGCCGACCTAGCCGCGGACACGCGCGTAACGTAAATCGTGTCCCTGGACCACCGATCGCGCCACATTCTCAAACCGAAGGCGAACCACGGCGGCGAGTTCCTGTTTGCGACTGAATCACGGATGGTCGTGGGCGGCAATGAAAACTACGACTCGAGCCAGGCTTCGAACCGAACCAGATTAAGTCAACCCGCCTGCGACTGTCGCCCGTCAACCGACTGCATCATTGTTCCCGGAGAAGTGACAGCCGGATAAGCATCTCGCTCGCAGGAAGCTAGCAGAAAAAAGGGAGCGGGGGGGAGCCTCGATCGACATCGGACATTTCCGCGATCCGAAGCGTGGGCGTGCAACGTAGATCGCTTCAGGGCGAGCGATCGGAATTCCGAACGGAATCTGAAGTTCAAGCTACTCGGTCGCCCGTGTCGCTCGTTTGAGAGCCGAGAGCCGTTCGAGACTGGCTCGACTTATGTCGCGTTCCCGGCCGAAGGTGCGCCGTGGAGGGGGTATAATCTTTGCTGCGGGATCATAAATTTTCGATAAAATCGTAAAATCTCGAGAGCGGCTGACTCGGCCGGCGTAAGTGAAATTCCGCTGGGCAGGCGATCGTAACGACGTGAGAAATGATCCCTCTTACCTGGATCATACTTAATTGGATCGGCGCTCATTAATATTCCGAGTCCGATTCCCGCGCTCGCCTCGAGAAATTTTTACTGAACCGAAGATCATCCCGCAGTCCGATCACGTTCGATGCGACGATGAACGGACGTCGTTTCGAAACAAAGCTGCCGATCTGTCAAGAGCAGGTCTTTAGCCCGCCAGTAAGGATCGTCGGGAGTTCGAAAATCTTCGTTAGATCTTTGGCGCGAGAGGATCGCAGGCGTGCGCGATCGATAGATCGACGAACGGCATCGTTCAAAGGTCAGAGGCAACGGGACGGTGGCGCATCTCAGGTTAGATGCGCCAAGATGCGCCGGCGCATTACGGCAATGAATCACGGCTCATTAGGATGCACGCCACTACGGACCTCATTTACATGCCTTACTTCTTCTCTCCCTCGCCTTCTTCTCAACAATCTTCCCCCCCGTCGAAGCTCGCGCAGCGACGCGCGTACGCCTCTTTCCTTCTCCGAACGAAATCTGGATGTTTACCTACGTCTAGAACCGAGAATTTTCCTCGAAAGACAATGCTCGCACTCACCTTTTGTCCCGTTCGCTCCTTCGCCTCTCGTTCACTCTTCCCGTCCGCCTATGCGCGCGTCTGTTTGCCCGTCCGTTTGCCCGTCTGTTTGCCCGTCTATTTGCCCGTCTACTCGCCAGCCGTCCATTCGCATGCGAGCACGCGCGTGTATGCCCGTCCACGTGAACTTCCTCTTGTCACTCTATCGCGGGTACCTTTTCCTTAGAGCAGGGATCGCCGAGAAGCTGACACCAAGTAGCAAGAGAGCTGCATGGGCCCGTAGTATATATGGCCCATGGGGTCCCAGGGTTCAAGTCCCTCCCCCACTACGAGGCACCGCTCTCGGCGAAAGTACTCTCTGATCGGTACTATAATGTCCAACTTCAGACCCGCCTATATCACTGGCGAAGTGTAGAAGGACAGGCACTTACCATAGCGTAGAGCGTCGCACTCCTCGTTGCATTGGGTGCATTGAACAATGCCTCTCGAACGAGGATCTTTCTCCCGATTATTTCTTCTGCAAGCTAAATTAACCAGCCAGCTTCCATCTTCGTTCGACTCTCCGCATTCTACTCTTATCGGAATCCTTACGCGTAACGCGGACGTAACGTCAACGTTCCAGCGCACGTTACCGACAAAATAAATAATCGAGATCAATTATGATTATCTCGCTGATGTAACTCGTCTCGAGTAAGAGTGAAACGAGAAAGAAAAGCGATCCTAGCTGGTAAGCGCAGCGGAAACCAGTCCGCTCTCTCGATCTAACGAGCGTAAAAGGAACAGGCGCGAAATACTCGCAATTAGCGTATCGCGGCACGTCCGGTTGCGCGCGCGCGCGCGCGCATTCGGAGCAGAGAGTTACGTATGCCGATTATATGACGTCCATCGGCGGGCAGATTTTTTGCGCCGATCGGTCTAACGGCTGCGGTGCCAGCATTCGGTGACGCTCGCCAGACTTTTTTCCGCCCGGGACAAATCTTGAGCGCGCGAGCGCTCTTTTTGCCTCGCGCTCGATCGGAGGCCACTTTTTTGCTCGGCCTGCGACCTCGATATGTCACCGGTTCCTTATCAGATAAAGCCTCGCACGCGTCAATCGGCGCGTTATAACGCGCTCGCGCGCCGTCCTCCGTCACTCGCGATACGCTTCTCGTACGCAGTGGCCCATTCGAATAACGGGAAGCGAGGATTCGCGCGACATCCTCCCTCCTCCCCATCCTCCTCAGCCTCCCTATTCTCCCATCCTGCAGCCTGGCCAGCCGCAAATAATCCGCTAACGAGTCCGCTCCGGTTTCCTGATTCGAACCGCTTCCGTCATCCTGGTGGTCCATATACTCACGCGTCCAGATCCATATATCGATCCACTGCTCGAGCTCTCGATCCGAAGTCTGATATTAATAAATTCCTCGTCCTTGGCGAACGAGTTTTCGTAAGAGTTGTCGCGCGTCTGATAGCCGAGGCTCGATTGTTCGACGCGAAACTTCGATTCGCGGAAAAAATTCTTCGACGCTCGCTCGCGCTCCTTTTACGCAACTTCAGCAACGACAACGACGAACAATGATGACACTGGAACTGGGTGAAAGAATTTGTAAACATACGTGGGGAATATTGCGAGAGGCGCGATACGTAGATCAATAGCTTGCATAATTCATTCGGGGCGCGCGACGTACCTCGGTAGGGCAGGATGATGACGCTATGAAAAATTCATCCCGGCCTGCCCTGTAGTTATTCCGCGGACGGCGGCAAGCGAAAGAGAGGGAAAAAGTGTAATTTCGTCATTGCCGATCGAGTCGGCGAACGGTCGGAGCGATTCCACGTAGGCCGACGTACGTACGTACGGTCGAGCGTGTAAGATCGTTCCTGAAATGACGGAAGATAGCCTTTTCATTCGCGTGTCCCGTTACGTACCCTGGCCCAGTGTTACCGTTGCATCGGGTCAAATGTTACGGTTAGCATGCGCTAACGTAACAGTACTCGCGCGCGAGAGAGGAGCGGCTAAATCTTGGCAGCGGTTGCGAAAGAATTTTTATGGAATTTGCGTAATCCGCCAATGTCTGCCTTTGACAACCGTCCAACCTGATCAAACGATCTAACGAAACGTCAAAGTTCAAGCGTGCCTAAAAAAAAATGCTTAAAAATACTTCTTAGATGTAACGCTGTGGGTAAGAGCATGAAAATGCGTGCTCGATGCGTGTAATAATAATCTTTACTGGTTCACATCTCGTGACTGTACAAAGGCGGCGGTCTGAATCGTAACTCTCGATCGAGAAAAGATTCACCGTGGCGATATGAGTCTCTCAGGCGAGATCAGACTTACATCGATCGTTGCTCGCGTGCGCCGACGCGCACGGCCGATCGTTAGAGAAGAAAAGAACATCCGCCGCACGATAATTTCGCCGGGCAGACATCTAGAACGGGCCCCGCGTTATGCATTGAGTAACATGTTACGTGCGCTCTGTACGGCCAGGGCGAATTACGGCTTCGATTACGCTTCACTCCGAATCCTGTACGCGCGCGTACTCGCCGTGTCCCGGCCGTGCTCACGTCCCATGGCACGTCACGCAGAATGCCGCGCGCACGTCTTACAGTAAGCTAAACATTACAATACTAAGAATTTCCGCGCTCATTACCCTTCCCCCCCTCGAGGCTCTCCGCAACGAGCTGGTAACATCGTTCGCAGATCGACATCGCACCGTGAACGATCCCTTTTCAACGTACGGCACACGCGAAAAGTATTTTCACGTATTTTCTGCGTGCGCGGCGTCGCAAATTGGCCGAGCGATTATCCGTAATCGTCGTGAATATAGGCGAGCACTTTGGCGGGCATTCTCGGTCTCTCGTCTCTATTTTCGTGTTTCGACGAAAAAGAAGGATAGTCCGTCGATTCACGTCATATGGACTCGATCGGGATATGACACATTCTTCGCAGGACGAGTATGGGGAAGTTTGGCAGGAACACGAGCATGAGCAGCACCAGCGGCGAGAGGAAGAGAAGGAAGGTGGCGTAAATGACTAGCCACCAGATGGGCAGTACGTTCAGTACCGGCTCCAGCATCTTTCCTCAGATCCTTCCTCAGATCCTTCCTCAGATCCTTCCTCAAATCCTTCCCAGGTGCTATGGCGAACGGCAGGCAGTCGGCACTCGTCCGGTTCGTTTCCAGAATCCGGTGTTCGTCAGGGCGCATAGTAGTAGCTCCTCGCTCTCTGACGATTCGCTCTGCATAGCATGCTGAAAAAAGAGTCTCATTCATTACGTGAACTAGGTTGAAAAGGAGAGCGACGCTGGCAATTAGAATGCTGTAAGCGGGCTTATGAGAGGGAATCTGTGCAAGAAGTTTCGAATAAGTGTACAGTGCGCCTTGGCGTGTCATGGGGACGAGATGATACGGGTAGCAAGTACCTCGTTACAGCTGGGCATCTTTTTTGGGCACGGCTCGATGTACGAGCGCCCCTTTTAGAGAACCTTCAATTTGCCGGGAAAAAACGATTCTGATTGGTGCACGCAGGATGATTACGGTCCGGCCGCAGCACGAGCCACTCGCGGCTTCCGAATGTGTGTGTGTGTGTGTGTGTGTGATCGGCACGGAGTGTGTGCGAATGCACGCTCGGTCAGATTGCATTGAGACACAGTGCGCCTGGACGAACGTACGCACTTCCGTGCGAGAGAGTCATTATTGCAATTTCTGTCCCGGCAAATGCGAAAATGCCACCGTGGGGAACGCTGCACCCCGGGTTGACACGCGAGCCCGTTCAGCGACTACGTCGGTCGATTAATTATGCAACAAAGTTTTGCCGGAAAATTGCTACCGTTTACGTAACGGCGGTCTATCGAGAAGCGGGTACGCTAAGCGAGATTGAAAGGGAAAGAGTGCAAATGATAGAGTCGCGGCATCGTGAGCACGATGCTTTCGAAACCTTTCCGCGCGACCTACCGATTATTGACATCGGTCGGACTTTGTCAACGTCGGAAAGCAGAACTTGAAGAAGAGACTCGGGGAAAAAATGAAACGATCGCATTCCGCGGAGAGAGGTAAAGTAAATAAGACTGGCATTTCGTTGGGGCGTATTATGACGCAGTTCGGTAAAACGGATCGTCCTTGTACAAATACGGTCGGGTCCACGGTGAGAGAGACCGGTCGAGCAGGCTGGCCACTCGGCAGCGACGGGAGAATAGGAAGGAAAAGACGCGATCGGCGATAGATGGGAGTAGGATAGAAGCCGGAGTCGGCCACGTTAGCGGAAAACTCGCGAGGGACGCACGGCGGCAACGTACGTACGTACGTACGTATAAAGTGCGTACTAGGTTCGCGCGCGCAAGGCTAATAATCCTCGAATGAGACATGTCCCCACCTTTCGAATCGTGCTGGCGACCTGGCAGGCCGCGATCCGCGTGTTGCATCGCGCAAAATTTCACTTCTGCCTGCCGATTGCGCAACCGAGCTAAAACGGTATTATTCAATGGCGAGCCGAGACTTCGCTCGTGAACGAGATCGACAAATCGCGACCATTAATGTGACCGAGAGCAGGGCTCCGCACCATTGGCGGCCAGGTGCGAAGCGGGCGCACTCGTTATTGCCGCAAGAAAGGCGCGGTAATGGCCGACGATCAGTTTTATTTACGCTGTTGGCGCCCTCGGTCGGCATTGGCCGCGCAGAATTCACGTAAAATTCGAACCGGTCCTACAGACGGGCAAAAATTGGCGCCCAATTACTCCCGCAAGGACGCCCAGATTTTTCGTCCGCCACGTTGGTTCGATCGATCGAACCTCGAGCTCGATATCGATGCTGCCGGATCGGACTTTATCTCCTGAAAAGTTGCGCGTCACTTTGAACGGCTAGAGTGTGTGTGTGTGTGTGTGTGTGTGTCGGATTCAAGTTATCCTTGGCCGAACTGATGAATGCGCCGATGAAATTAAGAGTGCGCTGGAAGGCAGCGCATTCGTACAATCTTCGATGACTCTCGAGAAATGCACTGATAGGTCGAGTGTCCGAATGATCAATGAAAAAAAAAATTCACTTTCACTTAGCGAATTCGGCACGCCCGTACTCTAGGACACGCACTGCTCTACTTTCGATGCGAAACGGATCCGAAGCGGATCGCGAGTTTCGTCTCACCTCACACACACGCACACGCACAAGTGTAAGTGGATGCGCCGCTGAGAGACCATCCGGAAAACGCGGGAAATGGGAACGACGTCGCATCGACGCGTATTCGGCAAAATCGAGATGGCAGGATTGGAAACCGAAAAATGTACACTTTCACCGTGGGATTTTCGTAATAGAACGGCTCACGTCGCAATTGGCACACAGACCGCAATCATGCACAGCCTTTTTACAGCACTCCCTTACCTCTCCGAGCGCCGTCTCCTTCTCGATTCTCACGTCACATTCGTTGCCCGGGATCGATCCTCTCCGAAGTGCGCCGTTCCCGTAGGGAAATTCGAGCCTGTCCCTGTCGTGCGCGGGACAAAAGGAATTCGCACGAGGCCGAACGGGACGAAGCGCAGAAACTGACTTGCGGACGAAGGATCGGGCAAGCGAGAGAAGCGAGCTTGGAGACGAACTCGGAGACGAACTTGGGGACGAGATGAGAGAAGAGACGAGTAGCGATAAGCAAAACTGAGAGACGAACCGAGAAAGGAGCTGAGAAGCCGCAGGAACGAACGTACGAACGAACGGCCCTGTCACGCGTGCAAGCGCACGCTCGCTTTCCGCGGACTGAGCCCGAACTTCGTTGGCCGGTCTCTCTCAGGGACTTTCCCTTTCTTTCGGCTCTTTAGCCTGCGCCGTGTGTAAGACCAGGACGGCTGTTAAGTCACCCGGTTACGAGAGGTGTGCAGGCCGCTGCCAGTCAGCTCCTCCGACATCTGCGAGGCCTCTCGCTCCGCGGCCCGATTCTCAGCTACGCCTGCGACCGGCAGAATCCTGCCCAGGGATTCCCATGCCAGGGAGTGACGGAGATAGGTACCCGATGGATTGCACCGGGGCCAGGCCTCGACTCTCCGTCAATGCACGGCTTCCCGCGCGACATTGACGTACGTTCGCCCGTCCGAACGTGGCACGTCTATTCAAACTTCGACGCGGCCTCTCCCGCCCTTTGATTTATGAAATTCGCCGCGGAGGAAACCGGCGCAATTTATGGAACCTTTGCGCCAACGTCCCGAGCACACTCGGCCCTCGAAGCTCCGACGTTGACGAGGATATTCCGATGTTTATCGGGATCTAAACAGCTGATCGCAATTTCGAGTCTATCGGAAATTCCGTGCCCTCGCCGGTCTTTCTTCCCCGGCGTGGAAACAATGGAACGTCGGCAGGCCTTTATTACGACTCTGAGCTCGGGAAGAGCGTGTAAGCCCGACGAAAAACTCATCGCCGCGAGGACTTGACACGGCGAAATTCGGGATATCCTTTGTTCGGCCGCGATCCGCATTATCGCGTCTGTCGTTTCGTCTGCCGTTCGGCCGCCAGTGCATTGCCGGTGCATCGTCGAGGATGCAACGTCGGCGCATCTGTCCTCACCAGAACAAAGAAGCGACGAGCGGAGGTCTCTCGACAGAGGCGTAGAGTCGTGGAATTCGATTCGTTCGTCATCCGTTCGCGCGACGCGCATAATCGTTCCTGACTTTTTGCCGCGTTTATCTGCCGCGTCGAACAAATACGGCAACGTGCGAGGCCTATGGCCGACCAATGGTGTACACGGACGACGTACACGGACGCCGATCGTATACGCTCGTGGAGCAGATATTGCTGCGCTGAGACGCTCGCGGGCTAATGGCAGTGCATCATCCCGAAGGTGAGCTATGTACCGGCATTATCGGGCCGTAAGTCACGCTTTGCATCGTTAAAAGCCATCTCGTCCGTGCTGCGGTCGCGCGAGAAAACGGAGAACCTTAGGATCGCATGCCGTCGCCTTTCCGTCAACGAGGCGAATTAAACTCGGCGCCGGCTTCTTTCGCCTATGAACGGACCACTTAGGGAAAAGACAAATTGCGGCGAGGAGGCTTCTCGCCGGCGAGGGACGGTACGTCGGATTGTTATTTAATTCACTGCGCAACGGGAACCTCTTGTCACCTCGTCGCGAAACGTCGGACCTTACGAAATTGCTCCATGTCGCGCGGCATTACGTGCCTCGGTAGCGGTAGTTCCACGATGTATTATATATTTCCGAGCTATTACGTTCGAGCGTATTTCGTGCACGGTGCGCGGATGAAAGGCTCGCGTAACATCTGGAAAGCTTGCCGGAACGTAATTGAACGACGGCGGAGGACGAGGGCGATGTGGAAAGAATCGGGATGAGAACGGGAGGTATCACGAGCGATTTGAGCCGATTTGACTGTGCTAACGAATTTCAAATTTTCTACCTTCTCTCGCTTCCTCCGTCGTTCGCTTCGTTTCTGATGCAAAATCGTGCTCGGCGCTGGCAACCGCGCGCCGGAGGCCGCTTCTGCGCTGCGCCGGGTACGTATCGTTCAAAGTTCAACGCTCTCGGGACAAAGATGACCTTCGGCCAGGAGAAGATCGTCAGCGGGCGATTTTTATTATCATCGGTTCGCAGACTCGTCGCTGCGCTTCTGCTTGGCCAGCTGCAGCGCTTGCCTTTAAGAAAGGCCGCGAAGACGGCGCGGCCAAGCCACTGCAATGCATCCTTTTGTAACGGCTCGCTCTTCCGATACCTATAAATAAGAGCGGAGTAAGCAGAAGAGGATCGTTCGTTCTCGTCCCGAAGAATTTCGTATTTCGTGGAAGATCTCGCGAAATTTATACCATGTACGATGCCGACTTCGAGGTATCGTGCGCTCGACTAAAAATATGGTCGTTTTAGTATTTGCTTTGAAGACGGCACGGCTATACGCGCTGCTCAAATTTATTTATGGAGATTATCTGTAGCAGTGTTGACACCATCGAAACTGGATGTTGTACAGGCGATTTCATAACATCTGCCGGCTCTGCTCTGACGAAAATCGTCGGCGGTAAAAGTGGGCTGGCCTTGCCTTGACCCACTGAGGAGACATTCGCCGTGGGCCAATCGACTCACCTGGAGTTACGTCGCAGACGTAACGCCGCGGTATGTTAATCACGAATTAATCGCTCGTACATTATTCCTGAATTTCGGCGACTGATCAGGCTTCTGCTTTTATCGGATCGATATGCGTCAAGGCTTTATCGTACGTTTAATTCGCCAGGTACAATTGACACAGTTTCGCAAAATCTGAAATAATAATTAATATATTATTAATTATTTGTAATCTATGCGGCAATATCCAGTAGGAAAAAAATTCTACTTAATCTTATACTATTTTAGGCATTTGCATGTGATAGGAAGTATTATCATTTTTATTAATTAGTTGATAAATAAAAATTTGAATTTTTCTTAATATTTAAAGCGGATTGCCGGGAAAGTTAGTGTCGATTTGTCCCGCTAGATGTCGCCAGTGGGTCCTGCCACAACAGGACAGGACTTTTGAACGAGAAGTGTGTGTTGTATTTTTTTGAAAATTCTTATATTCGTAAATAATATTTAGCCACGAAAGTGCTTGCTATCCTTCCCGCATTCAGTGATGTGCGTGTGGGACAATAAAGCTGCGTCGAAACTGGCAAAACGGACTAGCAGCATAGTTGTTTATTTTCCTAACCTCAACGCATAACCTCCCGTGTTGACGGCAAAAGACGTTGTCATCACTTAGGCTAGGATAACCAATTGTAGTGACAGGATGGCAGACGTGCGCGATATTTTGGACATCGAAGTACCATCCACGACCGAGCTAACGAAAGAGTCTATAATTGGCAGCGACAAAAAAAATCGCAAAAAGTATGAGTACAAAGTGCCAAAACGTCCGGAGGGCATGCACCGAGAGGTGTTCGCCCTCCTGTGCAAGGATAATAATGACGTGCCCCCAATATTCCCGACTGACACCGCGAAAGGATATAAGCAAGTCAGGGCAAAGCTAGGAATGAAAAAAGTCAGACCCTGGAAGTGGACACCGTTTACCAATCCAGCGCGTACTGACGGGGCAGTATTCCACCACTGGAGACGGGTAGCTGATGCAGGGAAAGAGTATCCCTTTGCTAAGTTCAACAAAAAAGTTCCTATTCCTACGTATACCAATGCAGAATATGTTCAGCACTTGGTTACAAATGGATGGACAAGAGCCGAGACAGATCATTTGTTCGATCTTTGCAGAAGGTTCGATCTTAGATTTATTATTATTAAAGACAGGTGGGATAGAGCAAAATTTACAGCCAGATCAGTGGAAGACTTGAAAGAGAGGCAAGTATTGCGACTCATAGACAATTTCAGTAATTTGTTTATTTATTTACAATTTTTGTTACTCTACAGGTACTACCAAGTGTGCGCTGCTTTAACGAAAGCAAAGTCGCACACTGACAAAGTTTATATGTTTGACGCTGAGCATGAGAAAAGAAGGAAAGAACAGTTAAAGAAGCTATTTGAACGTACACCTGAGCAAGTTGAAGAAGAACAAACCTTATTAGCTGAACTTAGAAAGATCGAACAGAGGAAAAAGGAGAGGGATAGGAAAACTCAGGATTTGCAGAAATTAATAACAGCCGCAGATCACCAGGCTGACCCCAGAAAGAGTGAACGGAAACAGTCTAAAAAGAGTAGCACTTCTTCTAGAAATAGGCCAAACAAGACTGATACATCGCATGTACGTATTAGAATTAGACATTATATTTATTTTCTCTTAGAACATCGACGAAAAGTTATGAATGATTTCGCAACAAAAACTGTAGGCTGTTGAATCGGCCGGCATCAAATTCCCGGACTTCAAGAACAGCGGAGTGTCGCTCCGTTCCCAAAGAATCAAATTGCCTAGTAGTCTGGGACAAAAGAAGATGAAAGGCATTGAACAGATGCTTAACGAATTACGCTTAGGTAAGTACTTCTGCATCATCGTGTAATTCGAGGGTCAATCCTGTGCTAGGGTTGTAGTACTAAATGTTCGCTCGTTGCACAGAATTAAATCCGCCGCCGACAGAGCAAATCTGTCAGCAATTTAACGAATTAAGAAGCGACATTGTCTTGCACTATGAGCTCCGAAGTGCATTATCTACCTGTGATTACGAGTTGCAGTCGTTGAGACATCAGTACGAGGCGTTAGCGCCGGGAAAGGTAGGCACCTTTATATTGTGCAACACTCGTTGATGATTGTTAAGAATTGTGACTCATTCTATGGAACGATTTGTTTCAGACGTTGACGATACCTCCGGCTCTCTTACCAAAGTCCGAGCCGGAAGTAAAAGCGGACATTATAGATGTCGTGGGATCCCCCAGCATGCCAAGTATTACTCATTAATTTATAAATACAACGTGGAATAATAGGAAAGCAACAAAATACGGACACTGTAAATACCATTTCCCTCATGAATTTTCTTGTCAATGATTTTCTCGCTGCTCATATGCCAAGACGCCCCGATCGGTATATCTGCAAATATATCAGTTACGTGTACTCGTACTGTCTTCGTTTTGTATTAGCTAAGGAAAATAAAAATCAAAGGACAAATGAACCAATAGGCCATGTAATTACTTATATATCTGTGTATTTTATATTGTCGACAAAAAGTAACAATGTACGGTCAAACCGTATAATTTATCTACAACAATCTACAATAGATTACAATATGTTGTTTTGTTAAGGATCTCTTGGAATGGAGGAGGACTGGAGGATTAGAAGAAGGGGATGTCGGGGGGAGAGTTTGGTTTAGTGGGCTTTCCTTGTCGGTAGGGACGGGGGTGGGACATAGGGTCACAAGGGGGTGGTGGGCAAGGAAGTGTGAGGGAGATGGTCGATGCAGGAGGCCTTTCTGCGTTCGTGCGCCGTTATTCGCAATACAGTTGATTTTAATTCTATAATAAATTACTCGTTAGCTCTAGCCGTACTTGGTACGGAGTAATGCATATATTTCTCGTAATGATCGATAACCCACCGCCCGACTTTTCCATCCGCGCGGCGCGCCACTGAGCACTCTCTCTCTCTCTCTCTCTCTCTCTCTTTCCCCGTTCACTCTCTCACACCCTCTCTTTCTTTCCCCGTTCACTCTCTCACACCCTCTCTCTCCCTCTATCGGTCAAAGTTAAGTGTAAGGAAAGCGGTACAACGGCGGGCGAACATCGTTGACCTGCATGCGATGCATTGTTCGCAGATCGTGCACCCTCTCGTCTCTATGCACGTGCTGACGCTTCATGACCGCTTCTCGTCCCCGGCAAACACGATTCTCTCCCCTATCTCCCTCCCTGGTCTCTCCCACGCGCGCGCGGCCCCGCTCCCTGCAGCCCCTCGGCCCTCGATATCGGCGACCACCCCTCTCACCTTCGACAACGTTTGTTCCCCGTTCGGGGGCGCGAACCGACGCGGCCCGATGCCATTCCCTCCGAATACCCAGCGAACCCGAAGCTAATCTCAACCGCACTCGCTCACCACCGTCCAAAAGCATCAACAGCGAAACCGAATAAAAACGTTGTCCGACGATGAATATTCCCTCCGCCCCGCGTGTATTCGCTGGGTACTCGCCGACAGTCGGTCCCGTTCGCCAACGAGGCGACCCGCCGCGCGCATTATACATTCAGATTCGGCCCCGAGTCGTCGGTCAAAGGTCTCGATATCGTCGATCGAATGGAACCGTCGTATCCCTCCCCCCCTCCCCCCTCTCCCGCCGCGAAACGATCCCAATTTCCCCGAATTCCACCGGCATTAGGCGCGTCCGCGTTCGCTCACACTCAACCGCGACGCAGAGGACGCACGACCACACATCCAGGATGACGCACACATAGCGAGTCGGCGAGGACTCCGCGGCGCGCGCGCGCTCGGACAGGAAGAGGAGCAGCATGTCGGGGCCGAAAATCTCTCCTCGTACCAAGAAACGAGAGACGGATCGAAGTACATGTTTTTCTTCTCTCGCCAAGAGCATTCTCCGGCGTCGTTGCGCGGATTAAGGCGGTGCGGCATTCGAGCGAGTGTCGCGGTTCGCGCGCGCCATTTCCAAAGACGAGGACACGCCCGTCCCAGCGGGAGAGGGGCGGCCCACAGGAGAGAGGGCCTGGAATTTTGTCGGGAAACCGGGGGGAGAATTCCCGCGCGCAGCTCGCCCATGGCATTCCCGTGGATCGTAAGGATCCCGAATAGGCGAAGGATCGGCCCCCGCCAAGTTTCGCGGAGTCGTCGAAGAATCTCAACGAGCCGAACAATTTTGCCGAGGACGCGAGACAACGCACGCGCCGAGGTCATAACGGACGCGGATCTCTGTGCCTTAAGGTGGAGGGGGGCGCGGAAGTTTACTTCCTTCGGCAAGTTTTCGGCCCCTGCCATCGTCCCTCTCTCTCTCTCTCTCTCTCTCTCTCTCTCTCTCTCACTATCTCGCTCTTTCCCTCTCCCTCTCTCCTTCTCTCTCTTTCTCTCACTTTCTCTCACTCTCGCACGCTGTTTCTCTCTCTCTCTCCCCCTCTCTCTCGAGCTGGAACGCAGCCGTCCATTCGGCTCGCTCGAATTTCGGCAGCGAGGATCAATTCGACGAGCCTCTCCGAGATAAGGCGCGATCTGCCCGACGCTCCTCGCCGCTCACACTCACACTCTCACACATGCACACTGACACCGGCGCCAGCGAACGGTTCGCGCTGACGTCAGATCCTGTCCCGCAGGCTATTCGATTGCAATGCGACACACCGCCGTCGTTTCTTACGATTATAATCTACCAGTTTTTTGTTTTTCTTTATTTTTTCAAACACTTGTATCGAGACGAGTCGCGTATAACAATTAATGTTCGTCGTTCGCTGTAATGCGCTCCTGTAATCTTGGTTTCATTATTTCCAGAGTTTTACCTCCTCGCTCTCTCTCTCTCTCTCTCTCCTTTTTAGTTACGGTGTGGCCCTATGACAATATATTATATTTATTGTATGTATTTACAATGTGATGGGCTCTGCCTTCGGTAAATCCCGTCCTCCGATTTTTTTTCTTCTTCAAACCCCCCCCTCTTCTCTCCTCAACCAACGTCGATCGGTAATTAGTTAAGTACGGTTAATAGTAACGGGCGAGAGAGATGGCCGGTTAGACAAGCGCGTAAAATGTCTCGGAGGCTCAATAACAGAAGTATGGCCAGAAGACTCTCCTTCCTCCAACCTCCAATTCCACTCACTTTGTTCTCTCCCCCTCTCTCTCTCTCTCTCTCTTTCTCACACACACACTCTCCCTCTCTCTCATGCCTGCTAATTCTCTAATTTTAATAAACCTTCGAGCACCATCGAGATGAACGAACGAGAACGCGGGGTGAGGAGACTCGGCTATAAAAGTCGCCCTCCTATCGGGGCCTCTTAACCAGTGCGATTAAATTCTCCCCATCACTCTTTTTTTTTTCATTTTTGGTTTCTTCGTTATCTCTGTTACGGTATATAACGGCCACAATAATGACGTTCAATAATTTGCAACAATAAATGTAACAATCATAATGGTAATAAGTAATAATAACGATATCGCAACGACGGGTAATAATGCGGTAGGGGGGGTGTGTCAATTACTCATTATATAATGTGATAAGGGGAGCGCGTCGTTAACGGATCGTTTTAGCATCGCTCGACTTTTCGGAATCGACAATCGGGATCGTTTGGGTCTGCGGACAGAGTGCGTGGATGGATTGGCGATGCTAATCGATCGGTAACGGAATGGAGGAAGGGAGGTGGGGGGGGGGGCGAGAATATAAGGGTGGAAAAGCGGCGGTACGCGTAGAGGGACCCTGCCACGCGATTTCGGGTAAAAGGAGACTTCGGTCAGTAGAGACTCGTCTTCGGGAACAGGTCTCGAGTAAATCCTCTATCGTCCGCGATTGGGCCATTTAATGTAAAACTGGTTTAAAACTCTCTGCATAGAATTCGGAGAAAAAACTTGTACGGCCGACGGCCCTATGGCGCCTCCCCTCCGGTTTTAACGGTTAAATGCGAGTACGTGTTAATTGGAAAGTGTGTTTAAGTATTCGTTAATAGCTTCAAAGTAGCTTAGAGATTCGCGAGGAACAGGAATGGGCGCTGAAGCAGAGTGTTCCATTCTTTTAACAATAGCACTCTTCATATCCCAAGTGTAAGTTATCTGCCTCCGCGATTAAAATCTTTATCTGCGAATATATATATGTTGTATCGTATATTTAGCTTCGGGCTCGCTCAATGAAAATTTAACTGCAACTTCTTCACTTCCTTTTTTTTTATCGTTTGCTTTGTTTGCCTGCGCCACCTTCGCTCGATTATTGTCGACGATATTGACGAGTGTTCTTCAGCGATTAGAAAAATCATGCGTATCGAGAGTCGTAATAAGGTCGCGCAACGTACCTCCGGCTTGCCGCGGGAGATCGACCGTAAAAAGTCAAGGCGACCGAAGAAGAAACTTTCGAGGGTTGTATCGCGACGAGAATAAATATCTCCCCGCCGCCCCTTCGCGATACCATCGAATCGCCCCACTGCAGAGTTCTCTCTCTCATTCTCCTTCCTTCCCTATCTCTCACTCTCTCCCTTTCCCTCTCTCTCTCTCTCTCTCTCTCTCTCTCTCTCTCTCTCTCTTTCTCCGTCTCATCTATGCAGTACGATACAATTAGCTGCGTATAATGTAGTAGACGCGAATTAGCGCATAGCAGAAAGAGTAGGACGAATTAGGGGCTCGTTTGGACAAAACCGCGATAGATTTACCTTTTGCTTCAAAATATTGGACGAGAGTCGCGTTAAAAGCGGATACGCTGGATTAGAATTGCCATTAGGGAATAGATTTCGCGGTAACAAATTGATTAAAGGGCCTCGCTGTAAGAGCGAGTCTCGCGCGATTGGTAGAATGTAGAGACCGTCTCGGTCCGAGCTCGGAGTATCGGGCAACGATAAGAAGGGACAGTTTGCGTGTACATGTGTGCTCGTGTGTGTGCGTGTGCGTGTCTCTTTGTGTGTATGCGGACCGAGATGCGTTTCTCGCCGCATTCTCGCGCATCCTGAGATGGAGACCTCCTCGAGTGACGTCAGAGGCGGAGGGCACACACAAATCTCCCCTTTCCCACCCCCGTCGTGCGATCATTGATTACCGACCCGGCATTCTTATCGTCGCTCCTCTCTCAATATGAAGAAACGCGCCTCTCCAAGCCAGCAGCAACCCCTTCTCATCCCAATCCTACCCCTTCCTACCCCTCACTTGCCCTTTTCATTCGCCTGTTTTCTCGTTTGGTCGCACGATTCGAGTCAGAGGGACGTCTCGCGACGAGAGCAACTTCGTTGCCACTGCCGGACGCAACGTTGTTGGATTCAAGAAGTCGGTCGGACGTGCGAATCGTGCGACGAGCTAAGCACCCGCGTAGTATCAGTACCGTAGACTCGAATACTTAAAGCGTTTAACGACATTCCGCCCGCCTCATCGTGTTTCTCTCCTCTCCCCCATTTATTTACCCTATGAGCAACTTTCGAATTTGCGGCCTTCAAAACGATCCTGCAACTGACCAAAAGTAGTTCTTTTAAGTCTCGATTAAAGTTTTGCTTTTTTTGGTTTTCTTTCGTATATAACATGTAACATGAGAAATCGTGCTTATTTCGTTAAAGACAATCCCTACACAACACGTCTACGGTAATGCGATATGGATATGTGCGCAAGTGCGTGTGTGAAAAGAATGCAGAGGGCTGGGAGGAGGTGGAGGAGGATGCGAAGGAGGGGGTGGCCGAGGGTCGTGGGTGGGTTGGGGGGAGGCTTGGCGACTCGTGTGTGTATCGCGCGTACGCGAGCGTACGCACGTGCGCACATAGGCACACGATAAATTATGTGTTATAGATTCTGCATATAATGTCAATCATTGATTTTTTTTCTTTGCTTTGCTGAAGTAACTAGATTTTTCTCGAATATGTATATATATACACATAACTATATGTACAAGAACATATATATGTGAATATATATATTTGCAAGGTAATAATACGTACGCACAAACTCTCTCTCGCATACGTTCATTCTCTCTCTCTCTCTCTCTCTCGCTCTCAAACGCATTCTTATGCATATGTGCCCTTTCGCGCATTCTCTCGCTCCCATTCACCCGGCCGCTCGCATCCTTTAACTGTCTATATTAAATATTCTACCTATGGCTACTACGCTATGGTAGACAACAACAAGTAAATTTATCCTAAATCTCTTTCTCTACGTCGTATTCGTATATGCCGTAAAAATGTTGTATATAATGATAATAATATTGTTATATTTTTTATTTTATTGCACGCAGTTATCGTTCTCGCATCGGCATCGGTAGCAAATTAGCGGGACGCACATCTTTCGCGTTAATTCTCCCGCGGTGTGCCATACTCACGCGCTAGGCGGCCGACAATGAAATAATTAATCGTCGCCAGTTGCTCCCTTTGACGTTCGCCGCGGGAAATGCCTTTACGGACGACGGTGACGTCAGCTGAGGAGACGAACGGTCAAAACCTGTCGTGGCATCGTCGTCCGGCTCGTTCCGGCGCTGATTTACTGCCGCGGCCGAGCGCGACGTATAGGTTTATTTTTTCTTTTTTTTGCTTTTTCCATTAACTCCAGGCATGTCGTATCTGTGTAATCGAGTGTAGAACGTGTCGCCTCTCGTTCCCGGATATCGCACCTTACCGGCTTGCCTACTCTCTCTGGTGTCCTTTCGTTTTACCTCTTCTTCCCTTCACACTGACCTATCGGTAAGCGCTCGTTAACTCTTCGCCGGAATCTGTCTCTTCTACGCCGAAATGATTTTCGGACGCGCCGTTCCGATACGTGGTCGTTGACGCGGTCCCCTCGCAAATCGCGCTTGTTGTAAATCTACTCATTCGCAACTTTTGTTCGGCCCTGCTCGTCGTGTTCGCCGCTTTCGGTGCGTACCGGCCCGGATAAACGCGCGGAAACAATGGTACTGGAATTCGGCGGATGGTAAACGTAAAAATGGTTCTGTCCATCGAAGAGAGGTCGATCGCCCATTTTGAAGAGCGCACGCTCGCGCCTCGCGAAAAACGGAACGCGCGCGCGCCTGTCCAAAAACGTTCGTGTGTGTGCGTGCGTCCCCCGAATCACAATTGCGAAACTTCCTGGGTTACGTGCCCGCTAACGAGTACGTCGTCGAAATCATTCGCGCGAGCGATAACAGAAGTTCCTCTCTGTACAAAGTACGTACGCTCGTTACGCGGCAGACGTTCGCTACGTTGCGTATCTAACGACTGATTAACAGGTACGCGCGACAAAGGAAACAATGAGGTTTTTGGGGATCGATCGTGGAACTCTAACGAAATTCTTTCTTTTGATCGTCAAAATCGCAAAACGTATACAACGGTAGAATCTTTACATATTTATATACGTTATCCTTGTGTTCTGAATGTGAGTTCCTCTTTATATATATACATATTTCTCGCTATCTCTCTCACTTTCACTCCCACCTCACTCACTCGTTCTTTCTCTCTCGCTCCCTGACAGTTTTGCGTATGCATATATATAACATTTATTAACCGTCTCTCCGACTATCTTCCTGTGTCCTAAGATCCTGCAGTAGCCTAAGTTACTCTCGTAAAAACCGGTTCTCCGCTACGTAGTACTTCAGTTTTCTCTACTGCTGCGATGGACGGGGGTGTATCCCTATAATATGCAACGACTTAACCGTAACAATAGAATATAAAAACTTAAAGATGAGTTCGTCCCGGAAATGATAACGCGTAACGCCTGCATATGCATGCTCTCTCTCTCTCTCTCTTTCTCACTCTTTTTCTTTCTCTCCGCCTCTTTCTTTCTCACTCTTCACATTTCATGCCCCTCACACTGTGATCATAACGCGATTTCGTTCTCATTCAATTCCCCGCTCGAGTGTGTACGTGTTCCCTCGCGTGTGTGTGTCGGTGTCCGTGTACGTGTATCTATTTAGCTTGTCTCCCGGTGGCTGTGTACTCGACAGTCCTGATTACAACTCGAACAATATATATTTTTATGAATGCATATAATTCTCGTATAATTATATTTCTTTCGCAGCCGTTATAGAAACCCTTTAACGCTGCGCTCGTGTTATGTTTTTTCTCTTTATATACTTTTCACCTAAGTACCTTAAAATTTACGTCTCTAATTTAATACGACTAATTTAAATTCAATTATTAAATATCATCAACGTCTCTCCCACTTTGATATGTGCGTTCACGCCTTGTCATTGCCAAGTGAAAGTTTTCATTCATTGTAAGCAATTCACAGGTTCATACACTTCGTACATTGTTCACCTTTTCGAAGACAAAAATCGTAATAACAACAACGAGATTAATGAGTTACAAAAAAATAATCGGTCTCGGGATTATCATGCCCACATTTTCGTTTGTTTCGTGTCGCGAAATCGATTGGCGCAGAGGACGATATACCGGCCGAGCGATCTTGGCCGCCGTGCGAGAGCATTAACCGAGGAAATTAAAGAAGGGTGAGACCTACCCTTTACACGCACCACCACCTGCCCCCGTTCATTAGCCCCCCAGGGTACCAGCGAGCGTCAGCTTAAAAAACATTGTCTCCCTCTCCTCCTCCTCGTCGTTCGACTCCTGCCGTTACGTTTTCTCGCGCGCACAACAGCTCTCGGCACTCGAACAAAAGAGAAGCCTCGCCAGTTAGCCTGGATAATGCGTTCGATTTATAGTTACTTATACTCGGGTACGTGTCGTGTGTCCGTGTACAAAGTGTCGGTGTCGTTCGCTCATCGTTAACTCTTCCTCGTTCCTCTCTACTTTTCTTGTTCCTCTCCCTTCGTCAATCAATCTATCTATCCGCATTCGGACTCGCTCGGACACAGCGTCGCATAGATCGTCGCATGGGTCGTCGCATGGATCGCAGACGTACAGCTCGCGTATATAAAAATGCTTCTCGAGCCACTAACATTGAACGGTCCGATAACGTGCCATCGGTGTGTCGTCGGGTGTACGTGAACGTGGATAGACGAGTATAACGCTCTCTCTCTCTCTCTCTCTCTCTCTTTCTCTCTCACTCACTCACCGCTTCACATACTCTCTTTCTCTCCCTTTCTGTCTCACACAATACCTTCGACTTGCCTTGAGAACAAAAAGGATCTCGATCGGTCGACCGACTCGACGTCCCCTTTCGACCCTTGACGTTGTTTACCCTACCTATGTATATATATATATATATTTCTTTACATATATATATGTCAATGTATGTATGTATATATTATAAAGTACAAATGACGAGCGCGATAGCAGCACCCCCCCCGCCCCTCCGAACGTCCGCGTTGGCCCGCACCCGACCTTCGACTTATCACGCGACTTTACGACTATCCGATTTCGTCGTTTCGCATTGATCGCTATCGTGCGATGGCACGTCACGATCCGCGCGGCACGATCGCTCGCTCGTCGCCGACGCCCGAGGCCCACCCCACGCCACCGAATTTACGGAAATCCGCCCCGGCGCGAAACCTTTCTCGACATTAACGGGTTCCCGATTAGCCGATAAGAGCCCTGCCCATCACGTGATTCGAGAAAGTCGCGCGAACGAAGCCCGAACCGAGCCTCGGCCGCTAATGATCCACCCCCTCCGGCGAGTCCGTCGATCCGTTCTCCCTTATCCGACAGCGTTCATCCCCCTCATTTTTTTTTATTAAGGTTTGGCCCGCGGTCGGTGAACGCTCGCTCGAAAAGTTGATCGAACGTCGAATCGAATGTGCGACGATCGAGGGCGATCGCACGCGAACGGTACCCGAGGAGCGGGGGAAGGACCTCCCTGCCGTCCTCAATTAAAGCGGGGTCCCTTTCAAAAGGCTCGCCAGGTGCCCGATCTAGGCCATGGTTGCGTCCGGAGACCGCTCTCTAGGTAAGAAAAGAAAAGAAGACGACAAACGAACAGTGAACCCGCTCCACAGACTCTCCGCTCCGAAATATGTTTTAGGGGGAGGGGCGACGCGGTGTTACTCGGTATTTATTTATTTTATTTTATTTACTTTTTTTCACTCGCTTACTCTCCCTGCTCCGTTAATCAGTGATCGATACTTCGGGAAGATCGTATTGTGCATCTTTCACTACTCTTTGTCTCGCCGTTACTCGCGCGCTGTCTCACATTACGTACTATCTTAGTAATCCTACGGAACCTAGCCTCTACGTTCATCGTCTGCAAATATTTGTTTTTTCTTTATAATCTACCACACGCTCGCCCGGTTTCACACGTCGCCTCTCAGACGCAAGCCCTCCCCTCCCCACACCGGTGAAATCTTCTTCCCCTCCTTTGCCTTCCACTTCTTCCTCTCTGTCCCCTCAGCCACCCTCTCGACGTCTCTCTCTCTCTCTCTCTCTCTCTCTCTCCCACCCAGGCTCCCGCACAGTCAAGCGAACACATTCTCTCCCTCCCACGCACGCGCCTTTAATTTTAACTGTGTCGTTACGTAGTATATGTATATCAAATCGTCGCGTAAGAAGCCACTGGTTTCACGTATGCGTGTGTGTGTGTTTTTTTTATATCCTCCGCTCTCATCTCCCGTCTCTCCTCGCATCGTATTGCACGGCATACCGAGGACAACGTTGCCTTGCCGGGCTAGCTAGCGACATTTTCCACTTTTATTATCGTCTCTCTGCCCCTGCTAATGACTTACTCTCTCTCTCTCTCTCTTTCCCTCTCTCTCCCCCTTTCTCACTCACTCCCTCCCTGCCCTCCCCTTCCGAGAACGTTCCAATCTCAGCCACTCGACAAGCAAGGCCGGACAGTGAAATCGTAATTATTGAAGAGTAATTCGTCGGTTTAGGTCTGACGACGTCCTCTCCCTTCGGAAGCTCTCTCACGAGAGAGACTCTCCGCGCCCGATTGCTGGTCGCGCGGAGAGCGATTTGCCTCGCGAATCGTCGATGTAACGAGAACTTCCCATTTGCCTGGCGCGATCGTCGATTCTCCTCGCGAAGCCACGGGAATGCCAGGACTTAGCCGGATTGTTGCTTTAAGTAGTATAGGTAGACGATAAGGCTGACGGTCGGCGTTGGAGAGTAAGATCATCCGTACTTCGTCGTACGTTTCTTCTCGGAGAGATCGAACGATTCAAATAAGTGGTTGGATCGGTAGACGTGCGGCGCGAGTGAACAATTTGCCAATGAAATTTGCAGCGAACGTATGGAATTAGCGAGAACGAGACGTCGTTCGGTTTTTTGTTATTTTTCTTGTTGCCAGCCGATCGCGACGAAAATTGCGAAACAGAGGAGAGCAGAAACAAGAAGCTTACCGATCGGACGATTTTCTTTTCCGCTCCCCCATTCTTCGTCGGCCCTCTTCTTCTATTCGACCTTTCTCTCATTTACCGAGCTTTCGAATTAGAATATAGTTTGCGTTAGAGCACCGGTAACACTACTGGAACACTAGAAGAGTTTCGAAGTTTTTAGGACAGCGATCACTTCTCACCGTGACCTGAGTAGCGAGTGTTCGGATGACTGACTGACTGACTGAATGACTAACTGAGTGGTGGATGCATCGCCGAAAGGGTAAACACAGTAGCCGTTACGTAAAACGAGACGTGAGTCCGATGACGTCGAAATTCGAGCGTAAAAGCTGCAAAGACCGTAAACTACTTTCTTATCACGATGTCATTCAGGAGTATACAAAAATGCGACAAATACGCGCTAATATGTATATGTATACGTATGTATATACGTATATGCGCGCTGGTCGGCGAGCATACCTATACGCATACGATATAATTCCTTTATGTTTAATACAGATACCGTCAGTTTAATTTCTCGTCGCCGAATTCAGCTACTTACGAATTCATCTGGTAAACGCTAAGTCTGAAAGTCTAATCGATTACGTTGATATTAAATTTTCTTTATATTTATGGTTTTTTTTCCCCCGTATTTGATGCAGGTCGATTCCTCTGCGTCTTCTGTATATGTATGTTCTCTTCGTGTCATTCGATAAAAAGCTAGGCCGCTTTTAGGCGTTCAGACTACCGAATAGATATTTTCTCATTTTGCTCGAACCGTAATGTATGTATATTAACATTCTCTTCATTTTTATATCTTTTTTTAATATCGTCGATATCACGTTATAACTATTACCCTCTACGCTCGTAGAACATATCTTTTAAACATTTTATACAATACGGATTTGATAACTTGAATTAAAAATCTCTCACCCTCTTGCTCTACATATGCATATATATATATGTGTGTGTATATATATATGAATCTCCCCCCCCCCTTTCTGTCTCTCTTCCTCTCTCACTCTCTTTCACTCTCACTCTGTCGAACTCGTTCTCTCTCTCTCTCTCTCTCTCTCTCTCTCTCGCTCACTCTGTGTACATATAACAACGATAATAATAATTTAACATTCTCTAACAGTATCGTAATAGCGTGTCATAGCGTGACATCGAAATATCGAGAGAATTTAGCGAAAAAATAGCTGCTTAGTGAAAGTAGCGGATTTGGCGAAGATCACGGACAACGATTCGATCCCATTAATTACTCATACAATCTTTATATCCAATATAATTTTCTACGATTATGTGCCTTCTCAATATGTCTCTGTTACGATAAATTTACGTCCCTTAACCTGATTCACAATCTCGCGCAGAATTTCGCCACGAGCCGCGTCGAGGTCGGTCGACAATTTTCAGTTTTCTTTCTCTAATTGTTTCCCTGACTCCCCCCTCACTCTCTCCCTCGACTCTCCGCAAAATTTCACTTACTCTTTAACGCATTTTGTAGTACCTCGCAAATGGAAGCACTCGCCGTCAGTCAATAATCCGGATATGCGACGTTCGACAAAAAAAGTTAGTCTTGTTCCGTGATCTCACGAATCCGAGAGCATGGCTAGAAAGACATATTTTTTTTTGTTTTGGTAAACTCTTTTGCTACACAAGGTCGGACCGTCGTCCGAGAACACGATCGTGAGAACGTTTATAAGGTTACCATCGATGTGCATGTGCACGGCAAAGCGGCGCGAGTGCTCTTGACTTTTTTTGTTTTTGTTTTGGTTAAAGAGGGGATCGATCGGCGATCCTCGCACGACGTTTTACATGTCCCGAGCATGCGACGGTTACACTTGCTTTTTTATTTTATCTCATTTAAATTTCTTCTATGCCGAATAGGTAAGAGGCTCCCCACGCTTAATAAGATTAGAAGAAACGGCGTCGTCGTTTTGCCGAGCATCGAAAACGCTTTGGCGCACCCTCGCGCGAACGGATCGGCGATTGGCGAGTCGGGCCCAGTTTCAGGCCCCTTTCTTTCTTTCAGTCCTGGCCCAGCGGACAGGGAACGGCGGAAGATTGCGCGCCTCAACTCCCCACGAATTCGACAACAAAAAGCGACACGCTGCTAATCGGGAACCGCACGAGCCGTCCGGTACAAAATTACATCGTAGAAAAACGCTTCCATTGTAAAAAATTACCGAATACACCGTCCTACTACGCTTAGCGATTATTAAATCGCGCGGGCGCGCGCGCAAGTCTGTGTGCGTGCGGGTGTGTGTGTTTGTGTGTCTGTGTGTGTCTCACTGGGTGGGTGTGTGTCCGTGTGTATTTTATGTCAAGATACGTTCTCGTCGATTGGCGGAGCGAGAGGCGCAATGGTGTCTTGACGAATCGGAGTTTTGTGCGCGCGACGCATTCCAACGAGAGATTGGACGAGAAAATTCGTGTGTGCGCTGCACGTCGCTCGTGTTCGCTGAACGATTTTTGGGGGTTCTAGCTAAGAAAACTCCGGACAGAAAAGAGGAACGACGGGAAACAAGGAGCTTTTGCCTACGTTACGCTAACGCGCGTCGGGGGTTTGGTGGGCTTCGGTACGAAGGGGGGAAGGTACAGGGGGAGGGGGTGGGGGTGGCTACGAGTGGGTCCGCTAAAATTAACCGGCTACATATTCTCGATGAACACACATTGTTTGATTTTGCTCGAGAGCCGCGTGCCGAAATATTCCGTATGATGATTCAATAAGAGAATGATTAAACCGACGGATCGATATCGAGGAGGCTCGTTCGATCGTCGAACAGCGTGCCGGGAGCTTTTTCGGCATATCTGAATGAACATTTTGACGGTCTTCCGTTGAACTCCGTTCCCTGCTCGCCGCTGAAAGAAATTGCTGTCAATTAGACGGATCCGAACGGCGACCGTGCGCTTTCCCCTGTCTCGAGCCCGACCTATCGAACGCCCCGTATTTACGTCATAATCTCTTTCTCTTTCTCTATAACACACTCTCTCTCTCTCTCTCTCTCTCTCTCTCTCACTCATCTTCATTCTGTACATTTCCCCCCCCTGTGCGCACCGCTTCTTTATCGTACGTAACTGGCACTCTGCTCCCTCGTAATCCACCGAACGATATGTTACTTAATCACGTGCTGGATGCAAGCCGCCCACCCGGTAGGTGCGCCGACTCGCGACAAGAACCGACAATCACTGACGCGCGCAAACGTATAGTAATCGTACGATTTCGAAGGATGCGAGACGATCGCTATTTGATATTTCCTCCCGCGCGCTCGCTTCGAAATGTCTCCGGTTGGCGTTCCGCGGATAACGGAAAGTTTCCCCCCCCCCCCCCGCCCTCCGCGCGTTTGTCGGCCATCGCTCTGTCACTTTTTCTGCTCCTGCCTCTCCGCTCCGTTCGATGTGTTCTTTAATCGCATTCGCGGCAGACACACGCTGACGCATGGAAATTAATTTGAAATCCGTCGTTCGTCACGCGCACGCTTTCGCTTCGAATTCGTCAATCTGCCAGTCAGACCTTGTTTCTCCTCCTCTCTATCTCTTTCTCTCTCTCTCTGACACTCTCTTTGCCTCTTTCTCTCTCTCCGTTCCGTGCCATGTTTGCAACGAACGACGCCCGGAGCGAATAAGCGTGTTATCTTTGACCGAGCCCGAACGATTTTTCACTCGGAAATACTATAAGTCAAGACCGCCTGCACTCCGCGCTAGATTCTATTCAACCGGGACTACCGCTCTCCTATCAATTTCCCGATTAACAACTCGCGGCCGCGCGCCGTTCTTATTTCGTCCCGAGCGTGTACCGACTTACATGTAACACGTCCATTTGCTGCAGCCGCGGAACGATTAGCCCCGAGCCCGCCATTCTTATCGGGCCGGGAGAGTGGCTTAAGTCAGATAATCGCTCGAGCGGGTTCGACCGAGCAGAAATTGTAGCGAGGGGGGGAGGGACTATTACGAAAGTTTCGTTACGTTTTGACGGCGCAGTTCGGACCTACTAGCGGGGCTAACCTTCGAGCGAAACATTTTTTGGCCCACCCCCGCAGAGCGGGGCGCACCGACTGGATCGGTGCGGCACGAAATAAAGTATTTAAGACAGCTTACCGTCTGAATCCAGCTTTTAGGCACATCTGCGCGCACGTATACCCGAATTGTCGAACTCTCTCACTCTCTCACACACACACACACTCTCTCTCTCTCTCAAGCATGATCCGCTCGAACAGTTGCGGAAAAATGGCCGTACGGGACGTTCGACGAACGGAACGAGCCGGAGAATAATTCGTGATAGCGACAGAGTAAATCGCTACTCTACTGCTAAGGACAAAAAGAGTTTTCATCGTTTAGAGAGAAATCGGCGAAACGGTCAGGCCGCGCGACACTAGTCACCCTAAAATTATAATAATTACAATAATCATAAACTGTCATAAGAATAATAACGATAATTGGTAATTATAGCGACGCTGATCCGATCGTCTCGTGCCAGGCGGTCGGGAAGGACTGGAGATCTCGAGGATCGTCGGGCGCGACTCTCGAAAACGTTCATTGCGGGAATATTTTGTACAACAGCGGAGTGAGTGCCTCTGGGTCCCGACCCCGTTCGCGGCCCACGGCAGATCGATCATGGCCGGAAACCGTCCCCCGGGGCTGGCCGATCCGCGACAACCCGACGCGCGCCTTGCTCGCGGAATTTGGCCGAGGTAGCTTTTTCTTCAATCTTACGCCGGACGACCAACGCTCGTCGGCCGGCAACTTCCGACGCACTCGCGAGCGAGGACCTCGAGGATCGTTGACCGTTTCCCGAACAATGGGTGGCAAACGAGTCCCACGCCCCTGCCGAGTCTACGTACGAGCGTTCGCCGTCTCGCGAGTGGGCGGATAGAGACGGAAGCGGAACGGCGCCGATAATCAGTCTGACCCGGAACGGCGAGCGGCGACTAGAAGAATGTGGGAGAGGGAGGGGTGAGCGGAACGGGAAGATGAAGAATGGAGGCGGAGGGTTCGGGAGATGGAGAGGTTGCGAGGACGACGCGTCGTCTCCCCGTGCCAAAGGGGGGAGATAAATCGCGCGCGAGATCGCCAAGAGGGGCGTCGAATTCTTCCGCGGCCGACACCTTTCTTTCGATTCGCCCTGGCACGATCGGATCCAATCGTCTCCCGTCGGACAGAGAGCGCGCGGCTCCACCTATAAATGGACTCGGACCGAACGAAAAAACTCTCGCGCGACGAAGTGCGGCTGCCGTCGCGAGCTAATCCTTAACGAGACGAGTATTTCGTTTCAGGTAAGTATTTCAAGGTTTATACAATATTTACATGTCTCGAACTAGAACAAACGACTTCATCTCACTGCGTGGTATATTCATAACGTTACTGAATATTATGGCTTCTCGCTGATGGAGGTGGTGGTGGTGGTGGCGGTGGTGGTGGTGGTGGTGGATGGTGATGCGGTGGGTGGCTTCTCCGATGGCGGCGGGTGGTGCTCGGTGATGATCTCGGTTCAGATTCTGGAAGGCTGGCTTTCCTCGGTTCTCCTTCCTAATCGACGCGGAGCCCGATGCTAGTTCGAGGAAAAGAGAGATCAGGCTGTCGCTTGTAATGCCGCTCTCGCCGCATTCGACTCGCCGGCAACGATGACAACGATGATACGCGATGACGGGTACTCTGTCTCCTCCTTCCCCTCCTCCTCCTCCGTTAACGTTCCTCCCGCTCTCACGCATTTCCCTCTCAAGATCCTCGAAACTCTCCCCGTCAGGCACTGTCCACCCGTACGCGTCCGTTCTCGACCCTAGACCGGGCAGACCAGGATCTCGTACTCGAACATCAGCGAGACGGCAACGAAGACGAAGTAGAGGAGGAACATCGTGAAGCCCAGGCCCTTGTTCATGCGCCACTTGAAGCAGGCGATGCTCAGGATCACGAAGAGGAGCATGCAAAAGAGGATCGCTATGCTGCACACCATACCCACCGAGTTCACCTCGACCGGCTTCCCGTAGATCAAGCCGTAGAGGAGCCACGGTACCGGAAGCCTGCGGACAGAGATCGCAAAAGGGCAAGTCGCGAGCAAGTTCGCCCGTCTCCACCCGTCGCCTCCGCCATCGCGACTAATCCGTTTTACAGAACCGACAACCGGATTACGTTCAACTCCGTCAACGTTAATTGTTCCCGCCACCGTTCCGTACAGAACGAGTCTACACCCGATCGCTCATTTTCCAATTTCAGCTTCCGACCGTCTCCTTCCATCTCTCCTCAATGGCAAAAACGGAAGCTACCGGCCAGAAGCTTCTTTTTACGTCTAGCTACAGAACACGCGCGCGCGCACGGATTAATGGCGCTGTCAGATAAAACGGGACTACGGTAAATTCCGTATTCATAATAGTTAAATGAATTGCAAGCTAAATTGGCTAGAAAAAGAATACGCGGAGGAAGGTAATTAAGCGTGCGCGCTGAAAACGTTCGCGGGATGGGCCGAGGTAGGGGGGTGGGGGGGGGGGGGGTGTTTTTCATGGACACTTTCCCGCCAGCCAGTCTGGAGCTACCGGTTCGGGCCACTGCGGCGTCTGCAGAAATCCGCTATAGCCGATAACGTTATAACGATAATTACGGCGCACCGGGGTGCGATAACGTTCCGTCTTAATCAGCGCTCTCTTCCTCCCTTTCACTCCTACGCCCCACACCCATCCCCCCTCCCTCCGCCGCCGACGTGTAATCTCTGTAATTGCGAAAGTAATCGCGATAAAGAGCGAACGACTGCTCGGCGCATTAGCGCGCCAGCGGAAAAACAATGCCGTCCGCCGCAATTAGGATGGCTCCCCGGCGCGAGTTTAACGGCATTTCAATTATCGTTCTCATATAGCTCGCCGTAACAATATCTCCGGAAGTCTCAATTGTCTTGACAATATTCTCCGGAACGAACGGCGGCTACGGACCATTCTCGTGCGAGCACAAACATATCTGGCCTGCATAGCTGCATGTCTCTCTCTCTCTCCCTCTCTCTCTCTCTCTCTCCCTCCCTCCCTCTCTCTCTCTCTCTCTCTCGCTTTCTTTCCAGGCAGTCTGCCAGTTGGCATTGGCGCAGGCCGTTGGGGGCGATCGAACGCAGATCGAGAGAGCCGATCGTCGGCAGTGGAGCGAGGAAAAGGCCCGGCAGGAAATCGTGTGCTACTGATCGTTCGAGAATCGATTCCGTTCAACCGCGGCCTCCGCAACGTTCCGCCGCGGCGAGCGTATTGTCGCGATTTCCAGGACCGCCGGACGTGCTGATACCGAATTGACAGCTCGCCTCCTGCTCTCCTTGCCCATCCCACAGAGAAGTTCGAGAAATCGAATGCAGCCCTTAACCCTTTTGTCGCTCCATCTGTTTCTCTGTTTGACTCTCCCTCTCCCTCTCTTTCTCTCTCTCTCTCTCTCTCTCTCTCTTTCTCTCTCTCTGTGTTTGACTCTGTCTCTCTTTCTCTTTCTCTTTCTCTTCCTCTGTGATCGCCGATTTTATGCTTCGGTGTCCACACGCAGACCGGGTTTGCTCCTGAATAAATTACGGTAAGGGCCCTGTTCAGGTATCAGGACTCGATGCTTGGCTCCGTGTCGCGAATTTTACGACTCGACAAATCATATCGCGCTCGCGGCCGGAAATCTAAACTTCGGCTCCGAAAGCTTCGCAATTGAGCGACTCGATCGCAGTCGTTCGACGTACGCGTGCGACAAGGCCGACTCGTAGGCACGAGATATGTATGTATACCGTTCGGTCGCGAATTTAGCACGAAACTCGAGAGGCAGAGAGTTCGCGTTCCAATCGCGGCGCAAACAATCATTTTGGCCGGGGAAATAAACGAGCGCGCCGCAAATTAAGTTCCCTTTATCAAGATATTAATTACCGCGCGACCATCGCCAGTTATAACCGCGCCGCGATAATTTGTGATAATTATTAGACTTCCGCGGATCGATAATCGCGTAGGTAGCGGCCCGGGGAAGTTTCGCTCTTAATTCGCGACGATCGCGACGGAATAATGGCACGAAGCGAAGAATCGGCGACAATTTCGCATCGACCGGGGCCAGGTGATAAAAATTCTTCGACTCGCCGAGGATCATTCTTTCCCAGGCCATTGTGCCCTGGGATAAGGAGGAAATGAATGTCGTCTGGCACAGTATTCGCGGCATTCCGCGGGTCAACGATATAATAATACGAGGAATGAACAGCGTCTGCGATTACTCTCAAATAGCAAGAATACCGCGATAGCTCGGCTGCCAATAGCGGCGAACTCGGCTCTATCCGATCTTTGTCTCGGGAGCCGACCAAATTCCGAGCGCATCCGAACGCACGCGTTCGCGCAATATGATGCGTCAGCCTTCGCACAGACATTCTTATACTCTCTTCCTCT
Source organism: Anoplius nigerrimus (assembly GCA_914767735.1). NCBI lineage: Eukaryota > Metazoa > Arthropoda > Insecta > Hymenoptera > Pompilidae > Anoplius > Anoplius nigerrimus. The sequence goes on along the minus strand of OU612084.1, from coordinate 8,349,832 downwards.
TCCACGTAATTGTTCCCATTATCTTCCTTCGTCGAATCGTGTTTGACGTCGTTACTCGTCCGTAACTTCCTCCATGGAATCGTATCTGATTTTTCGTGCGCCGCAATGAGCGCTAATTGACCGGCGAGGATTGACAGGGACCGGTTTAGATAATCTCGGCAGTCGCGATCCACTTAGTATCATTAAAGAGATATCCGCATGCTCTTCTGGCTGGCGTGCCCGGGGCCGAGGATCGATTTTCACTGTGCATTTCGACAGTCGTCTCCTTGCTCGTTTCTCCGAGGCATCGATTACGCGACGGGTGGCATAATCATTCCCCACCTCCTCCCACCCCCTCCCTTCTCCCGCGAATGCATGTTTCAGGATAAGCTAAATACTGTGCCATTCACCGGGAACATTCATACCCGACAGTGGCAGCCATTTCCAGCGCGCTCGCGCGCGCACCCCTCACGCATGGCCGCGCGCGCGCGCACGGTATGAATAACAATGGGGTCCTCCTCTCCTTGCAACCGGTAATGCACACCGAGTACTCCGCGATAAGCACTTCTGTTCCCCGGCGAAAGAGGAGGGGGGGGGGGGGGTTAGGTACAAGATGCCGAGGGGTTTTGATCATTTAGCCAAGGACGGATGCGACGCATCTGACAGCCAATTCATAAAGGCCTAGACTGAACCTACGGAACCCCGTCCCAGAATCCGCATCCGGAGGATCCTGATCGAGACAGTTCTACTTTCGTCCACCGATTTCGGTCCAATTTCGCTGAAGCCATCAAACTCTGGCCAGCCGCAGCCCGGACGAATATATCTCGAGCCCCGTGAAGCATCGCGACGTTTTCTTCCCGGAGGGGGACTTGACTGCGGGGCGGGCGTAAAATTTAATTAGACGAGCATCAACGTCTTTCGCGCGACATGCCTTATTCAGCGCGTTTCGAGTGTCTCTCCTGCCTCCCCTTGCCTCTGCTGCCTCTCCTGCCTCCTCGGCGAAACGTCGACGCCGGAACATCTTGGCACGGAGGTGGAGGAGAGGGAGGAGGAGGTGGAATAGGAAGAGGATGCAGCGCCGGCAGCTTAAATGTCCCGCAAACGGCAGCGAAACGCTCGGGCCGGCGTTAATTCAACAAATTCATTACGGCCGACTGGCGGCGGACAATGGGGACGCGGGGCAAAATTGCGGCAGCGTCCGCGATTGTCCCCTGGCTGCGAATTGTTCCGCGGCACTTGGTCCGCGTCTCGCGTCGAAGCCGTCGTTTCTACGGCGCCGATTTTTATCCCGGACGGTAAAGCCGCCGAGGCCCAGCGGCCGGAACGAGCCGCTCGTCCGGAAAGCAATTTTCTTCATTCCGGAGTGTCGGCGCTCGAGAGGCACTGGAGGATGGGAGGAGGAGGATGGAGGGAGGGGGGCGGGGGGTGAGAGAGATACTTGAGCGGAAGGAAGAGAATGTACAGAGAAGGGAGGCGTAACGAAGTTTCCGATTTCGCAGAAATAATTGCCGACGCGTGTGTGTACGCGGGAGGAGGAGGTGGGAGGGCGGAGGGAAATCAGCGAAGCGTTCCGAGGGAAGATAACGGGAGGCCGGGGCTAACGAGAGATCCCGCCAACTCAAAGTGACGTAATCTCATTATTCCCGCCTTAACCGCCTTCGGAAGAATATCATTCCGGTTCGAAAACGATCTTCCGCCGGCAGGCAGGCAAGGCAAGGCGGGGTGGTGCGCGCGCGCGCGCGCATGAATTTACGTAATCGCAGGCCCCGGTAATGAAGTCAGGGGATGCTGCGGCGGTACCCTAGGCGCCTCGTCGCGTTGTTAATTTCCTTTTGAGTGGACTTCCCGTCGCGACGCGGCCGCGGGAGAAAAATGAGGGTGAGCGACGTCGACGATGCGTTCCAGGTCGCTCGGCGTCGCCCGACGTCGCTCATCCTTGATCTCATCCTCCCGGTCTCATCGTCTTTCCCATCTTTGCTCTCAGCCTCGATCCTCGCCCCCTCGGCCTCGTCCCCGAGCGTCGCAGCCTCATTTTTCCGGCCGAACGGCGACGGCCGAGAATCAGGAGGAGATAAAAAGTTGATTTCCGACGCCGCACGGCCGTCTGGTCAATGATTTGTCAATGTCGCTCGACGTGCCGCGTCCGAGCGGATCGACGGTGCGAACTCTTGCCTCGAGATGGTTTGAAGATTTTTCCTCCCCCGCTGGGAGCGGATTTTGCATCGGAAAGTCAAACGAAAGTCCTGCGCTAAGTGTTGCCATCGTCTTCCTCGGCCCACTTCAGACTCTTTTCCTCTCTAGGTTTCAGTATTTCTCTTTCTTTCCTCAATCCTCTCTCTCTCTCTCTCTTTCTCTCTTTCTCTCTCTCTGTCTCTATCTCTGCGGAAATGTAAGTCAAACAGCGAAACGACCGTCTTATTCACGCCTGGTCCAGTTCCGCTTCCCACTCGTGCCCTCATCGTCGACCTGCCGAAAACTCGGCGTTCGGCGTAAGCCGAAAACGAGGAAACAATCGAGTAACTCCACTTCCAGTCACGTTTCCCAATGAAACTGGAACGTGACGGAAAGCCAGCAAACCGTTTACCACCTTCGAACTGGCCGCGGCCGACTCGTTTCATCGGCAAGTCAAAGTTCTTCGAGCCGCTGTCGCTTTGACGCTTCCGCGTACGTCGCATTCAAAAAATCCTCCCGTCCCTCCATCCCACTACACCTCCCTCGAGCCTTAGGTGCGATACTTTGAAAAAAGCGACGGACGAGCGGACGCGTCGGTGGTTCGAAGAACGGGGTCCCTTTGAAAGTTCAGGGAATCGATGCTTTGACAGTTCAGCGAATCGACCGTTTGACGCCCCGAAGGATCGATACTCGCCCGTTCGCGGAATTCAATAGGTCGATGCTTTAAAGGGACGAAGACCTACCCCTCGGCTGACCGTAAAAAACACTCTCCCGAAAAACGATATTCGTAAACAGCACGTAAAGTGGAGGGAAAAAATAGTGAACCGGAGCGGCGCGAGAACAAAATAGAAATCGAATAAAATCGGTCGCGGGGCTGAAAGTAATAAAATGGCGCGTGGGGGGCAAAGTTCGAGATCGGAGAACGTTGGATGCCCGATTCGGTGGAATCGGCCGGCCACTTGGATGGATTCTCACCCAACGGTCACGTCGAAGATGTTGCTGCCGACGGAGCTCGACACCGCCATGTCGCCGAAGCCCTTCCTGGCGACGATGACGCTGGTGATGAGGTCAGGTATGCTGGTACCGGCCGCGAGGAAGGTCAGACCCATCACTTCCGGCGGGATGCGAACCGTGTCGCCGGCTACGTTCGCCCACCAGACCATCAGATACGAGTACGCGGCTATCCAGAAGATGGACCCGATGAACGTCACCGCGAAGAACTTCTTCCCTGGAATCAGAGAAGTGGGCGACTGTAATAACATGGCGAGGTTGAAGGGCCGGTTCGCGTGTACCGCACTCTCCGTCGCAGAAGGATTCCCGGCGCGTTCGGGTCATTTCGACTTTTACTGTCGAAGGAACGCTCGGGCGGAAACGCGAGCGGAAAGTGGCGAGCTGAAAGTGGCGAGAGAATAGTCCCGGCCGGCCGGCTGGCCAATTTTACTGCTCGCCTACTTCGGATCGCAGTTGAATTTGCCTTCGGCGCGCGACCGGGCACGGTTTATATTATAACTGGCGAGTTTCGAAGTTTACGAGGGCTCTTGGTAGATCGCCAGATAGACTTCGTGCTCGGAATCACTTTTTCGCGGAGCGGGCGTTCGCCGGAGATCGGAGTCGAAGACCAGCCGATCTTCGGCGAGGCAGGCAGGCGGGCAGGGAGGGTAAGTGACGTGGGATAGCTTTAAATCGGGATTTAAATTCCATCCCGCGGCGCGGAGGATTCGCGTAAACCCGTACTTAGTCTAAAGCGCCGCGGCTCTAAAGCGGATCGATGGCCGGAAAGAAAAATGAAGTTATTACCCTGGCGAGCCTGACGTCTGAGCGGACGACAGCGTCGCTCGCGAGACGCAACAAACAGAAATTACATTACGGCGACGCTTGATGTCCGCCGCGATGCTCTACTTCGGTGACTAGTTTGCGGACTTATGCACGGCGCGAATTCGCCGACCGCGAGCGGGAACGTTACGTTGCGAATTTGTAACCGTGCGTCCGCCCGATGACGTCAGCCCGAGAGCGAAAAGTTCATCCGCCGCTCAGCGTCCCCCGAAAAGGCGAAAGAATTCGCTCGCCACGTGTCGCTAACTTACGGTCAATAAGTCAAGGCTCGCGACTTTGCCACTGACTTTGGCACCGATTTTCTCTCGAGAACCCTCCGCTCTTCCACGTTCTTGAACCCTTCGATGCGAACTTATCGATTCCCTTGGAAAAAAATTGCACTTCAGAAATTCTGCATAGCTGTCCAATAATCGGCTCCCCGCCGACGATCTTGGGAGAGAAATTGTTTGGGGGTGTCGCATTATTTTATGGAACTCGGAAATTGGAAAGTCAGCCTGATACACTGTCAATTGATCGAAAACCTGATGCGCGAGAGGGAGAAGAGTCGAAAAATGCACGACGAGCGTACTTTGACATTCATCCCTAAATTATAGCCCGAGCGTCGGGACTCTCGACTGTGACAGCGATTTTCTCAAGCCGCAGACTTCAAGTGCGGGGAAGTAAGTAAACTGGAGCTAGGGACGCGCCACTGCGGTGGGAACAAAGATATGTGGCTTTTGCTAGCGGGCGCTCGGTGCACTCGCGTGAATTCTCGCTTTTGTCTCGGCCAACCGCAAACTTCATCCCTCTACATTCACCCTCATTTTTCTCCGCCTCTCTCCCCGCCGCGGGACTCGACGATTAGCGAACGCCAGCTTCGCGGGCAGCTGCTAAAAAACGACACCCTAATCAGTGACGACGCGAAAGTTCGCTTATAATTCGCGAACAATTAGCGGATTCGACGAAACTGGCCGACTGCCGTTCAGACGTTTCGCATGCCGACAATGCGGAGTCGAAACAATGGCGGCCACCGATTCGATCGTCGATTCCGATCGTCAATTGAACTCGGCCGATCTTACGAAACGTCGGCGTACAATCGTACTCGTCGATTCGAAATTAGCGCCAACGATATCGCGTCTCGCATTGTGTCGGGCAGAATGCCGGCCGCTTAATAGGCCGAAGATAATAACGCGGGCAACGGCAGTGATTGATGGCAGGACTCTGCGTCGGAAAATGTTCTCGGCGGACGCACGTGCCGTCTATCGGGTCGACCCTTTAAGGGCCTCGTTTAGCTGTTCTCATTATGGAATGACACGACGCTGAGAGAGTGAGGGTGAGAGGGAGGGTGGGGGGGAGGGTAGCAGGGGAGAATGGATGCCCCTGCTTTAACGACTTTCTAAATCGCGGCCCCCCTGTTTTATGCGTTCCCACCCCTCCGCCCCTCCTTCGCCTCTCTACTTCCACTCTTCTCTCTACTCTTCCCTCTACTCTCCTCCCGCCGCTTTTTGCTACCGGGGAGATGTTTCACGAGCTTTTAACGCCTCTTAAATCGCGCGAACGGTTTCTTCGGAATTCTTATCGCGACTTCCGTGGATTCGCGCCCAGATCGATACCTACCCCCATGGTCCTGGCTCCTGGGTGGGGGTGGACGCGGATGTCGAGCCCTTGCACCGAAACTCGGCGGAGACTCTGACGTTCGAGGGAGAGACGCGGCGAGTCATAAAGGCCGATATCGAGGAAGCTGCATGTCGGCAGATCGCGTTACGGAATTAAATTAGTCGCTCCATCGATTCTACCGCGCTCGAGTCTGTCGTTTATACGGCCATCACTTCGTGTTTTAACGATAAATCACCTCGCGTCGAGATTGGCCGGCGTTCTCGATGCGCCGTTGTAGAATTGCATTATGTCGGGCACGCTATAGGGGGTTTCAAAAGCTGATCGAACGATCGGCCGAGGTCACGGGCCTCGACATGATAATTGCATTACGTCCTCCCGACTCTTATCTGGCACTCGGGCCGGATGCGCGCGCGCGCGCGTGTAATAGGCGCGTGTGTGCGAGTCGTGAGAAAAATATCCGAGCGCGATTATTCAAGCAGCGCGGAGAGTCGAATTGCCTTCGCTCTCGGCGTCGAGTTATTTTAACGAAATTCGCCCGACGTCTCGGCGCTCCGATGGAAATTCGCTGGATTTCCGGCTTGCCGGGGGAGTTGCCGGAAGTGCGATATTCGCCGCCGCATTGCCGCTTCGATCAGGCCAAAGCGGCGGCGGCGGAGTAGGCGAAGAAGGTGGGAGTCGAGGGAGGGGGTGGGTGGAGGGTAGTGGCTCGGCGAGTGCGCGGCAAGGGTAGGAAGAGAAGAAAAGGCTCCTAGCATTGTGTCATTAGTATAATCTGATAGGCGCCTCGGTCGGTTAGAGAACCTTTTAAAAGATTAAGCTCGCGGCTTTGAAAGGATTTAAGTGCCGCGCCGTTTCGCGAGCTAGCTAATTACCTTTGCACGGACATGCAGGCCGTAGAGGTGGTGGGTGCCTAGGGGAGTCCGGGAAAAGCAGAGGGGGGGGGGGGGGGGGGCGTGTCGCGAAATATCGCGACGATAAATAAACCGACTCAAACAATGGCGCGTCGCGAGTGGCGGATTCACGAGTCCGGACAGTGTTGCAAAGTGCAACCGAGAGAGAGCGAGAGCGAGAGAGAGAGAGAGAGAGAGAGAAAAATAGGTGGCCGAATTAAAAGGAGAGACGTGGCGCTCTCTGATTAATTACCTCTGGGCGTTCGTGTGTCTGGTAGCGTTAACCAAAGAGGGAAGAGAATTGGCGCTACCAGGATGTACGTTAACCTTTTCCTGGGGCTGTTGGGCCAGGCCATGTCCAAGGCTTCCGGAGGCTCATCCTCCTCACCCTGAAACAGAGATAAGAGAGAGATGTTGAGACAGGCTGATTTCGGACGATCGGAGGTACTCTTTCTGTCCTCAGGATCGCGCCGAGTACTTCGGACGAACTTCCTCGCGGAAAGGACGGGCCATTGTTGGGAATACAATAAACTGCCTGGGATGTGTTTTGCCGCTAAAAACCGCGATCTGCGGCCAACGGCGCAAAGCCAGGCAACGTTCATCCCTGGCTAACCGCCGGCACAATGCCTCGGGTTCCGCTTTAGGCGGCCAGGACTCGCCGTCGTCCTTGTTTTCACGCCACCGACCCCCGACCACCCTCCGCTGAACACACCCTCAGCCTTCCCGACAAAAGCGACCCGCGATACAACGAAACAGCTCGCCGTACAATGCAGCCTAATTCCTGATTACGTGCGGATGAGCCCTTTCTAAATATGCTCGCGAATACTTTGGGTTAGCTTTAAGTGGATTAGCGGGTAGTCTGCCGGTGCTTCCTCGAGAAAGAGGAGCACAGATCGTGGGAAGGGTGCATGTCATCTCCGACGGGCGCAAACGTGACCTTGATCCTGACCAAAAGGTGCCGCAGGGCGTCGCGCTGACCTCTGGGCCCCCCCACCAATCCGTTCCGCTGACAAATTCTAACTTTAAGTCTCGACGCGCGCTTAATATCGGACGAAATCCCGACCGGGACTCTACAGTTTCGGGAAAGTTCTCGACGATGGTGCCAGAGGTGTCCGCGGGAGCGTTAACGAAATATGAAATATGAATGGAAGCGCGCGTCTTTTGAGGCCGAAGCCTTTGTTTTGAGCTCGCTGCTTAATGGGCAGGCGAGCCGGTCGAACTTGTCCGGGACGTCAGAGGCCGCGGTGGCGTAGAGGAGGAGTGGGGGGATGGGGGTAAAATTTGGGAAACTTGCCGGGGAATAATCCGACGACAGGCGGTCGGTTACTTTGCTTCGATTATCCGGAGGGCGAGCGGAGGCTCGGGCAGGATAGCCGTGGCTCGTCGGAGCCAGCATTGACCCAGATTCCGCGGGCGTATTCAAAATGAAAAGGCCTTCTCGCTCATTTAGGACAAAGCGGTCTGAGGATCCAGCGCTCTCTCGCTCGCTCCGGGCCTGGCAGGCTAATATCGCCGAAAAGCACGGACCGCCAATTTCGCGACCAGCGAAAACTGATCCACGCGCCACCCTCCTCACCCCCCCCCCCCCTCCGACTTTAATTCGTCCTCCTTTCCTTACGTGCCATCCGCCATTCTATCGCCCGACACTCCGTTCCCGGCTTTCGGAACGATCGACCGCACGACGATCTTAACCGCTGATTTTTATGCTTCCCAATGCCTACGTATTCCATTAAGGTGGCTTTCGCGAGACAACGCCCTACGATGGAACCGAAGATAGCGCCGAAAAAGCTCTGACCGCCACTTTGGCGATCAGGCGAAAACTGATCCGCACGCCATCCACTTTAATTCGCCCTCCTTTCCTTACGTGCCATCCGCCATTGTCCGACACTCCGTGCCTTTGAAACGATCGACCGCGGCGAGCATGCATCTTAAAGGCTGATTTTCACGTTCCGAATGATTGCCTACACTTTTCGGTGCAGGGCGAAGACTGTCCGGCAGGTTAACGTATAAGCGATCCGACGAATGCATAGATCGTCGACTACGATGCAATATTATTTCGTAGACTTCGCGCCGACGACAGTATAAGGGAGCATTGTCTCGGGCAAAGACGAGAAGGTCGTAAATAATTTGGGAGTGCCAGGAAATGAAGATGCATACGCCGCCGCCGGCCCCGTTTCCGGACTCGTTCGCCTAACAGCGTTAAACTCCTCCTCGCTCCTCGTCAGCATAATTTCGCCGCCGTCCTTTTTCCGCCCAAAAGCGTCGGCGGCGAGGATGGGAGATGGGAGGGGGGGGGGGGGGTGAGGAGCATGATGAAGCAGTCCGTCAGAGTCCGGAGGTCAGCTCGGTGGAAAATAAGTAGTATCCGCGGTCGCTCGGGCTATTGCTGTCCCTTGCGCTCCGTAAGAATTATTGAATATCTATCTCTGTCCGCAAGCCGTCGGGACGGGGGAGAGGGGAGAGGGGGGGAGAGGGCGAACGGAATTGCCGGCGATAGCATCGTCGACACCCCCGATGAACAGCGGGTGGCGCACAAACGAGCGATATCGCTCGTTACGTTTTTACAGCGCTCGGACTCTCTGTCATTCGCCTATCGGCGAGGAAGCGGAGGAAGAAAATTTCCAGCGCCGTTGTCGGCGGATGCGAGAGAACGAGAGGGTAGTAAAACAAAGAGAGAGAGAGGGAGAGAGAAGGAGAGAGAAAGAGAGAGAGAGAGAGAGAGAGAGAGGCAGAGAAGGGCAGACAGAAATAAAACGGGTAGGAGCCGCGAAGGGAGGGGGGTCGAGGAGGAGGGGGCTGCGGAGGGAAAAGAGAAGGGACCGTCCATCGTGGCATAGATAAAAATTTATCGATCGTGGCCTCCTTTTTCCCGCGCTCGCGACAATCGTGCATACGCCTACGGAGGTCGGAGCGAGGGGGGCGGGCGGGCGCGGGTGAGGCGAGACTCAATTGAATTTTTCGCCGCGCGCGCGCCAATCTGCTTCATGAATCTCGGTTTTCATATCGCCGCCCTCCCTCTTAGGTGGAGTCCCGAGGTCGAAAGCGGGGAACAAAAGGCGCGAGGAGCGTGCCTTTAACTTTCGGTACCCGGGGGCGAATATTGAATCTCAGTCGGTCGAACCCGCGTCTCCTCAGCCGCCTCCCTCGGCCACCCCTCTCGGCCATCCCCCATCGGCTTACCGATATCGAAACTTCCGACGCGGGGGGGGGGGCGGTGGTTCGGCGGAGAGAGCGCGCGCGATTGAAACTTCTTACAAATTTACGCCGACGTATCCGCGGGGGAATTGCGGCTCTCTCGCCAGCGACTACCGCCAATTTCGATAAAATCTCTCGACTCATTAACGTCGGCGCATCAAGCGCCGGTTCGATAATTCCGAAACTCGGAAATCAGCCGGAAACGATCCCCTGCGTACACTCCGTTAATTACGCTCCTCGCGGAGGCTGTAATAACGGCGGCAGTATCGGTAGTTTTTGCTTGGGCAAGATGAAAGGGGAGGGAATGTTTCGACGTCGGCGTCGCGGATTCGATGGACAGTTACCGATTCGAGGCCGGCGTCGAGACCGGCGGCAATGCCGCCGTTCGGAAGTTCCTGGATGCCGGCGGTGGTGCCGGCAGTGGTCGTCGTCGTGGTGGTAGTGGTCGTCGTGCCCTGGGAGCCCTGCTGGAGCTGGAGGGTCGTCTCCTTGGAGGGCGCGCCGGAATAATGGGCGGCGGTCGACGTCGCGGCGCCGTTGTGCGGCCTGGTAGCGTCCAGCAGGACCTTCAAAGACGCTATCGCGTGCAGCTGCGTCGCCTTTTCGTCCACTTTGCCTGAATAGTCACACAGATTGCGGGTTAATGACTGAACGGATGGGCCTGGCTACCGTGTCTACGCGTGCAATTACTTCGTAGTAGAGTTTTAAACGCGGAGCCACGCATGCAGTTCGTCCACGTACGTGTACGATCGGCTCCCGATGACTACGAGGATGGGCATGGGCATCTGTGGGTACATGGTTGTGTGGGTACGCGGTTGTGTGCGCGTATGTGTGTCGGCGGCGGTTGCCAGTAGATTGGCAGACGTTCGGCATGCCGGGGATATGTCGCCGAGAGAACTGGGGTGAGTCATTGAATAATCGCCGAGAGCGTGGGCGTTCTGTCACAGAGAGCCGGTGCGCGCGCGTGTGCGCGTCGTTGTTCGGGCGAAGATGACGCAACGATTTGCCGTTCTACCGACGCCGTCGCTCGGAAATAAAGTTATCGCCTTAATCGGGGATTTCCGTAAATCAAAGGTCAATGGGAATTGCGCCCATTTCGGCGACGAGCGGGTAAACAATGTAAATCACGGAGCGGAATAGTCGAAATTGCTTCGCGGCCAAGACGCGTGAATGAAATTGGAGACTGTCGGGAATACTGGGGATTATAATAATTCGGTCGTCGCGATCTACGGCATGCTGCTACGTTGTTTACTGGACGCCGGATCAATGGTGACAGGGACTACGAAATAATTGCAGGCAATTTTCTATTTCTACATCTACGTCTACTTCTACCCTTTGTACGTCTACGTCGACGCGGTTACTATCTACATCGTCGTCTGTACCTTCCAGAACGAAACGGTCCCAAATTACATCGAGTCTAATTTCTGTTATTCTCTGTTACGGCGAAGAACGGAACGACTCTCTTGACAACTACTGTCAACGTACTATGCGGAGCACGTCGTTCCTGTGACGTTTCGCCGTTCTTCAAGCGTCAAGAACTCTCGGCTAACGAAAATCGGTGCGCTACACGAAAGACCGAGACTGCTAACGAACCAGACGCATATCCGTATGCTCGTTTAAACTGTCACAATCCGGGAGCAATTGGATTATCACAATCGAATGGCCTCACGCGCGAACGAAGCAACTGGGTAAATCCTGTTTAGGAAAATTACGCGGAGCAGCGATCAGCAACACAGAGCAGCAGCAATCCTCTTAGCCAACGTCTAGAAAATTTTGCATCGATGTTAGCCAGTAGACTGTGCGTTAAAGCTGGACAAGCCGTTTTGCCGTGCTCAGAAGCGGGAATAGTCGCAGTTTTACGCGTTTCTCGGCTTTCCCTTAAACGCGCGTAACTTGTAACGCGAAACGCGGGTCTTGCTCGTAAGCCGATTGACGTTCAATTAGTCGGTACAGTTTTTAAGTGCCGTATTAACGCAATTGACGTGCTGCCAGAAATAGGCAGCTTAAGTTTGGGAGTGGGGTTGGTTTTTAAACGCATACGATTATACGGAGAATAGGTCGAGCATTTTAGACGATTTATGTGGGAATGGTAATTACAGCTGGAAATTTAAAAGTGCAATAGTATCAGAGATATGGATAAAAACGAGTTTAACAGCGAAGAATATTGAAATTTCTTTTTCCCCTTTTTTCTTATACCACTTTATCGAGGACAATTTATATTGGGTAATTTCGCAGGAATTTTAATAAAAAAAATGTCTGTCGCGGTGCAAATTTATAAAATAGTTTATGGACCCTATATTGCACGTACGCTGGCCTAGGGATTTTGCCCTATATGTTGTCAGGGCTGAACGCGTTCGGACGTGTTTACCGATCCGACCGCTGTACCTGGATTTGAACCTGGATCTTTCGCGTGTCAGCCAAGTACTCTACTGACTAACCCACCCACCAGCCTTGCGAGTTTAAGAGTTATTTAGCGAACATATTCTCACCGGGCGATCCTCACTCGACTATGCCATCACTATATTTTCATTTCTACGTTATTTTACATACACCTACGAGGCTTCTGACACACTTTCACATTATTTTACGTTACGTTATGTTAATTTACGTCATTGGTCTACGTTGTTGGCGTACTTTGGAGAGTTTTGGGCTATGAAGGAGCATTTTGGTCCCAGTTTTACACACGTTTGACTGGCTTATGCTTTTAATATGACATTGGGCGACCAATGGAGGGTACATTGGCATTATTTGCACCTAGTAAAAGGTGATAAAACCTTCAAAATCGTCAAAAAACGAGAAAAATTGTTGGTCTTATTTTGGATTCATAGGTACCCTATCCGATAGATTTTAACCCGCCCTAAAAGTTGGTCGCAAGCAAAGTTTCGAATTCTTAATAGTTTCGAAGATACAGCCATTTTTCGGAGGAGAAAAAAAATTATTTGAAAGATCGACTTTCGCCGATAGTCCAATCCGAAAGTACGCGTCAAAAGCTTCAAGAAAATGTATGATTATCATAGGTTTCGATCGCCGGTTCAAAAGTTACACGCGATTTAAAAAACGCGATTTTTTTAAGGGGTACCCCTTCTCGTTTTTGCGAGAAATCGAAGGTCGGCGGATCGAATCGCCCTTTTGTTACGTGGTAGGGGGTCAAAAATAACTCAGAAAGCCGTTTGCCGTTGGTCGAAATTCGCATTAGTTTCGGAGTTACAGCCAAAAAACCATCGAAAAATAGGGGCTCCAGAAATGGCCAAAAAATGAAAGTCTTCCGATCGACTTGTGCTTGTGCATGGTGAAAGAGGATCGAAACAGGATCACAAAAATCGCAACCGGAGCCTTCTAAGTGCAATAGTTTCGAAAATACAGCCAAAAATATACCGAAAAATGGCAAAAAATGGGGTTTTCGGCACCGTGGCACAATACAGTTCCTTCAATCATCTTGCCTCTCTCACTCCCAAGAAAGGAGTTCACAAGAAGTAAGGAAATCGCAACCAGACCGTTCTAAGTGCAATAGTTGCGGAGATATGGTCAAAAATAGATCCAAAATAAGTGAAAAATGGATGTTTCTTCAGATCTACTCAACCCCATATTTTTTCCTCGCATTACTCAGTTACGATGTGAAAGAGCGACAAAAAACATTCCCGAAAATCGCAGCCGAACCGTTCTGGGTCCAATGGCCACGGGGACACGGCCAAAAATGTGGTGGAAAACATTGAAAAACGTAGACCCTGTTAGTTCAGCTGCGCGCCGGGGGTTCATGGATTAGAAAAATTGCAGATACGATGAGAAATTCGGTATGCGAACTTGCCGTGACACCGCGCGTACTAATATTTGCGTGACCATAAACGAAAAATGGCGAGGTAACGTGCGTCTAGCCCCCGGAAGAGCGGAGATAAACATTCGTTCGACACACACTGTCAGCATCGTTGTGGATGCAGGCGCAAGTATGCGATCGCGTGCGGGATTTATGTGGACGTTTCGTCCGTGCGTCCGTACGTACGTATGTTTGGACACGTATACGCTCCCGATATCTACGATATGTCATGCCCACATATGCGGGTCATGCATAAACCAACGTGTGTACGAACGATAAGTACATATATGTGGGTCTACACACGTTTAAATGTATATAAATACATATATATCCATGTATCTCAGTGCAGAAGGGGAGGGGTCGGAAAAAGAGAAAAGGGAAGCCGCAAGCTCTGCGGTCTTCCATTAAAAGGAAACCGTCACTGCCTCGATAAATAGTCAATCAATCGACGCTGCCCCGCTTCTTTCACCCGGACATCGCGTTTTTCCTGCCGCGTTACGGCTTCGCCTTCAAGCTCGCCCGTCGATTCACCGGCTCCATTAGCGACCAAAAAGGAGCCTTCCTTCCCTTGACGAATGAGCCAGGCAACGGTACGGCCAACAACCGCTCCGACACGATTCCGCCGAGAGAAAGAGGCGGACACTTTCGAAAAACGAAGTAAACCTCCCTATCGCTTCTCGTCCGATATTGCGGCAACGATTACTGGCCTGCTGTTTCCGAGGAGAACGGGTTGTCGCTTCGAACAGCAGATTGATAAAACATGTGTGCCCGAAGTGGGATGGGGTTTCGTTAAAAGTTTCGAGTGTAAGGCCTGGTAACGAGTTTCCGTCGGCATTTGCGGGCATATGTTGCGGAAGACCGGAAAGGGCCCTCTTCTTCCTTTCTTCGTGGCCGGGCGTGGAGAAGGGGTGGAGAAGGGGTGGAAAGGGGGCAGAGAGGCAACTGTAAGGGGCTTTAAATTTGTCGGCCATCGCGGCCCGTTTCAACTTCGACCAATCGACGAGCACGGCGCGCATCCGGACGATAGTAGGTCAGGGGAGGAAAGTCAGCGGAGCGAAAGAGCGAGGCAATGGACAGAGGAGAACTCGGGATATGTCGGTATAATGCTCGACTACCACCACTGCCGTACGGCCCCAGTGCTAGGCACCGCTACCCCGCCCCGTGCCGGCGCTTTACGACTTTTCATCTGCTCACTTTGCCGGTACGTAAGCAGCCGACTTTTTTTCGGCCACCACCCTCCCCTCCCTCCTCTCGCTCTTGCCCCGGAGGCGCGTGTCACGCGAAATTGGATAATGCCCTCGTCGTCGAAAGTCACGGAATACAGGTGGGACTCGAACGAATTTTCCGGAACGAATTCCGGTCTTACGTAAGGGTCGGCCGACGGTACTCGAGCATCCGTAAGATTAGAGTGCGACGCGCAGCGCCGCTCGACGGAAGCACACTTGTCTGTCACGCGCCTTCGTCAATTATGCCGCGTCAATGTTTTACGATGTAACATCGTTACGCCTCGGCAAATATCGAGAGAGCGGCGTTCGAAGGCGTCACGAAGCTATTCTCAGGTGACGAAGGTACGGCTCCGTTTATTAATAATGCAACGAAACAGCTCTCGCGGCCCCCGGTTCAGATAGATAGATCTTTATTAGCTCCAGTAGCTACATTGCAGTAATACTTACAAACTAGTATTATTATTACTAATATTTCTTAATATATCCTTATACTACGTATAACTAATTACTCGTCTACTCCCACTCCCCCTCTCCTTAGACTTTTAATATATGGTACCAATAGTCTCTTAAAGTTTTGCATACTTTCCTCGTTCCTAATTTCATTCGGCAAGCTGTTATACATTTTAAAACCGTCATGTAGTAACATTTTCTGTCCCTCTGTAGTTTTACATTTACTTATATATATATTGCCTTTCTGTCTAGTTTTTCTCGAGCCATCGTTCTGTAGATCTATTTTATCCGCTAGGTACTTTGGGCATAACCCATTTACCATTTTGTACACTAGAATACACACATTATATTCAATTCTTTCCCTAATTGTCATAAACTGTAAGGCTTCTAGCATATCTATAATTCTCGCTCTTCTATTACACCGCAATATCACTCTCATTGCTTGATTTTGTAATTTTTGTAAATATTGCAAATTTGTTTCAGTAATGCCCATCAATACAGATGCACAATACTCAAATAACGGAGCGACTATACTTTTATATACAACGCACCTCATGTACGGTGTCAGATTTACACTGACCCTCCGCATTACCCCTATTTTCGATCCTATTTTCTTTCCCATATAATTTACATGCGCTGAAAAATTTAATTTTTTATCTATAATTACCCCTAGATATTTTATCTCACTAACAACTTCCAGTACTTTACCCTGTATATTTATTTTAATACTATCCTCTGACACTTTCTTTCTAACTCCTCTTATCAACATAACTTTGGTTTTATCTACATTTAATAACAACCTATTAGTTTCTAACCACTTTACCACTTTCTGCATTTGCTCATTTAGATTGTGATTGACTTCCATACTTGATTGTCCACTTGTAAAGATCAATGCGTCATCTGCGAATAATCGAAGTGAACATTTGTCCCCATTTATAACTTTTGTCAAATCATTTACATACATTAAGAATAATAATGGCCCCAGTACTGACCCTTGTGGAACACCTAAATCGACGTTAATAGGATCAGACAAACTTCCGTTAAATTTAACTCTTTGACTTCTATTTCCTAAATAACTCCTGAACCATTCGAGCACGACTCCTTTTATTCCGTAACACTCCAGCTTCTGTATGAGAATATCTCTGTCCACCAGCTCAAATGCCCTCTTCAAATGTCAGTTGTGACAGAGAGAGAGAGAGAGAGAGAGAGAGAGAGAGAGAGAGAGAGAGAGAGAGAGAGAAAGAGAAAGGGAGGGTGAGAGAGAGAAGTGGAACCGAAAGACTGGCCGGCCTCTTAACCGTCGATTTTCTCGGACGATATTCTTCGACGAAGGGGTGACGCGGTGGGGGGCGACGGCAGGAGAATGCGGTCGACGCTGATGGCGTCGCGTCATAAGTCCGGCGAGCGACTTTAAGCCCTGCACCGTGTCCGGAGTGCCGAACAACTTCCGTCGGTCCTCCTCCCCCTCTTCCACCCCCTCCGCCCCTTCGTCTCGCTCACCCGGCAAGATCGAAAGAAGTACCTAATTCACCGGTTACCCCGCTGTCCGTGCCAACTTCGACCAATCAGGGGATACGCCGAACTCGGCATTGGTAGTAGTAGGTCAAAGAGAAAAAGCCGACGTGAGTGGCCTTCATCCCCGAAGGTAGAAACGAGGCGAGAAAAGAAAAGGCGGAGAGCCTACGGGCGGGAAAGGCTGAGTGCGATGGAAGTATCGACCCTTAAGCCGGCCGCGGTCAGACGGAGGCCGTGTAGGACAGACACAAAGAGCGAGAGAGAGGGAGAGAGAACGAGAGAGAGAGAGAGAAATGAGGAAGAGAGGGCCGATAGAGATATAGGCCGCCCGCGGAGACAAACGTAGAGGCAAGGAAAATGGAGTAGGAACGTAGATAGAGTAGGAGTAGGAGTATGAAAAGAATGGAGTGAAAAGAGAGCGAGATAAGAGGCGCGCCGTGTAGCGAGACAGGGAAGGGAAACAATGGGAAAGGGCAGCCCGGGCCCGGGAGGAAAAGCTAGCGTGTCCCGCGATGTTAAACTTACGGCCGGTTCAGCCGCGCGCGCGGCCTGCCCGGGAGAGAGAGAGTGAGAGAGAGAGAGAGAGAGAGTTTCAGGGAAGAGAAGCGCTCGCTGGCTCGCTGGCTGGCTGGCTGGCAAAGTGAATGATGGAGAGGGTGAGAGGTGGCGGGCGAGGTTCGTGGGTCAGCAGGGTGAACGGAAGAGGGGCATCGCCTATTAACCCACAAAACTCAATCAACTCACCCCCCCCCCCTCGCCCTCTCATTCCCCAGCCGAGCCCACCCCCTGCCGCCCCTTTAGCCACCCTTCACCACCCTTATCCCTTGCGCCAGCCATTCCGCCTACTCTGGGAACCGATGCTACTGCTTTACAAACAATTAGAGCGACGAGTCTTGGAGGAATCGGCGCGAGAGGGAAGACTGCTTATAAAGCGAGGAGGCTGTCAAAGGGCGACCGGAAACGAGCCTTTCCTTTACTGCCCTCCCCCCCCCCCCCCCTTTCTCCGCAACCCTGTACCTGTTACGCTGGGAGGACGGCCGACGGAGGCCGCGAGGCGCAATTAGAGAAGCGCTCGGCGGTCAATCGAAGATTATAACGAGGGATAAATATGTCCGGCTCGCTGACGCGCACCGCGGCACGGATAAATATTTTTGAACCTGTCGGATTCGCCCTGGGTCAAGCGCAAGGTTCGACCGGCCACGCCGCGCTGACCTCGATGAAGGCGGGATATTTTCGATCCCGACAAAGGAGCGCGCGAGATATTTATTTTTAAGATCGCAAAAAATGCCGACTCCTTCCACGGCGGTAGTACTTTCAAAGAAATTACATCCCCCGTGCCCCTGCCCGCCCCCGTCGGCGCATTATTGGAACTTATCCATTGTGGCCCATACATATATTCATGGCCGAAGTGTGGCGCGGGTTGGTAGGGGGGTGTGCTGGGTGGAGAGGGTAGGAAGGGGGCGAAGATAGTTTCGGTCGTTTGTCATGTTACCCACACCGCGCCGGAAGATGGACATTACAGGGCTCTCGGGGGTTGGCAGGGGTTCGGCGGGGGTCGGCGAAGGGGTTGGGTCCTACCCTCCTGTCGATGAATCGGCCGCGCACACCCTTTCGCGCGCTGGAAGGGGGACGAGGAGGGTAGGGATGAAATTCCGTCGTAGGAAGGAAAACACGCCGGGGCGGAAATGATTGACGACGACGCCGAGGCCGATCGTCGGCGGGCTCGTCGACAGGACGAAACTCTCTCTCTCTTACCGGAGTTCGCCCAACGATTCGCCCAACGGCTCGCAAACGCGATCTCGTTAACTCGAAAACTTTTCGCGGTTCGCGAGCGGAGAATATGGCCGAAGCTGTTCGCGAACGGAAATACAGTTGAGCTGCAATTTCGAAATTACATTTGCCGCCACCCCACCCTTGCTCGCTCACTCTACTTCTTCTCCACCTCCTCCTCGTCCCTCTCCTCCTCCTCTATACAGTTCTCCGTTCCCGAACAGAGTGGGATGAAACTTTTGTCGAGAGTCGCCGTAAATCAGGAGCCATTAAGTACGTCAAAAAGCACCCCGGAGGAGATAGACGGAGGGTGGCCGGGGGTCGATCTGACCCGACGTCATACTCTCGACGGCCAGGGGTTTCAATATCTCGTCTCCCGGGCTAATCTTCCTTTAAATTCAAAATGGCCACGAGGGAGGGAGGGAGGGGAGGGCGAGTGCGAGCGCGAGTAACGAGCTCCGCTGTCTTCCGACACCGTTTAGCGAATTATCCAGAAAATTAAACCCGACTTGAAGTGTCGCGACGAGCCCACCCCCCGAGCCCCGCCTACCCCCTTCCCACCAGCTCCCTCAATCTCCACCGACGCTCTCCTCGCTTTCTCATCTCGCGGGGAATCTCGTTTTTAAGCCGATTAGCCGCGCGTTCGAATTTCATCGGCCGAATTGGCACTTTTCTCCCGTAGCGATCCCCTTTACCATTCTTGCCCTCCCCCTCAACCCCCCCGGCCCCATCGTAGGCCGTCTCATTCCCGGCACTTTCCGTCCTGTCAGTCATTTTTACGAGGCAGCCCCCGCATCGGGTCGATCGATGCTTCCTTCGGCCGTTTTCTTGCCGAGGAGGTATCGAATTCCACGAGGGCCTCGCGTGTAAGTGATTAGACGCGCGGCGTGCCAGGTAATTGTAATGCAAAAGCTGGCCGTGATTGATTACTCGCACTCGGCCAGGCCTGCCAGGCCCTATCACGGAAAGGCGAGGGTGTACGGGAACCGTGCAAGAACCGCGCGCTTCAGCTTAGCGTACTCGATACGAAGTTCACCAGGACCGGGATGCACCTTCCGACTTCAAGGATTCCACGCGCGTGTTTTCATGAGAGCCACCCTTCGTTCGCCAGGCCCATTTGTCTCTTTCCCACCGTCTCTCTATCTGTACTCGCGATCGGCGCGAGCACTCTTTATTCACAGTTCAAGGATTCGCCCGGTTGCCACCGCCTCGACCGGGCCTTATCTGATGAGCTTGCTCGGGCAACGTGTCGGGCGAAGAAGGTAACGCTCATTGATTCGAATGACCCGTCGCGTGATCATTGACAGGACGAGGTTATCGCCTGACAAGATCGAGACTCTCCACAGGCTCGCCATATTCGCCACAGGCAGGAAAATTACCGATTCGAGTCTTTAACTTCGAAGTCGACGTTCAGGTGGACGCAAGAATAATTTGAGCTTGCTCGGCAACGTGTCGGGTGAAGAAGGTAACGCTCATTGATTCGAATGACCCGTCGCGTGATCATTGACAGGACGAGGTTATCGCTTGACAAGATCGAGACTCTCCACAGTCTCGCCATATTCGGCACAGGCAGGAAAATTACCGATTCGAGTCTTTAACTTCGAAGTCGACGTTCAGAACGACGCAGGAATTTCATAAATCGATTACGGCGGGCAGGTTGATGAGAAGAAGGAGACGTTTCGAAGTTAGGCTCCGTCGAAGACCGGGGGAAATTTCGGGCCGCGTCTCAAAGGCTTTGCCCCGTTCCGCAGGTTTCGGTGAGTAAATTATAGACAAATTAGAGAACACGGCGGCCCAATTTGATAATATTAGTTGCCGCGGCGGGGCCGAGATCGACCCTCTCGACAGACGGGAGACACACTTCTGCTCGAGCCGTCGACGGCCCTCGACGGCATATTTTTATCGAAGCCGGATAAAAAGGGAAGCCCTTAAGGGAGGCGAGAGACCTTGGCAGGGAAAGAAGCTGCCTACGTACGAGGCGATAGAGGCGAGCGACAGCGGAGGGATGGAGGCCGACATGTTGTTCGAGGACGATCCAAAAAAAGGGTAGGCCAGTCCGAAATAAGAATAAAATGAGCGCTTAATTATCAATAACGCTCTCGGCGAAGCGGCAAAGCCGTCCAACGTGGACCGACCTATTTACGTCCCATTAAGTTCGTCGCTGACGGGGAGAATAAAAAGGAAGCCCAACAGGACGGACGAGTGGGACTGCCCATTGAAACCGATTATTTTAACCGAGGCACACGCGTACCATCCTGACAACAGAAACAACGGCAATTTTTTCTTTCCACTCAACCGCCACCGTCGACGACGACGACGCCGACGACGACGTCGAGGACGAGGACGCCACACGTTAAAGTATTCAAGTAATAACAGCGGGTATCATAATTACAGTAATGAGGAAAGGCGAGGACGCCTGCGGCGAGATCCGCTCTTTGTTTCTCTTTCCTCACCCTTCGCCGACCTACCCGCGGAAGGTACACCCATTCGATGTTCGATATTTGCCGCGAGAGGAGCGCTCGAGATGTCGGAGGGCGGGGGTGGCGGGGGCGGGCGGACTACTAAATTATCAACGACGCTTTCAGCCGGGCCATGTTAAATTCCGCGATGGCGGAGGCCGACCGAATTCCGTACCATTAACTATCGCCGAATCCGTGCTACCCGTCCGCCATTTGATAGAAATCCTTTTCAGCCCCTCCTGACCCAATGGCCCGGTTCTTTGCTCGGGCGGGACGAATCCATTTGTTCATTGTTCTTGCCAATTTTCGGCGCTAGGCCCCCGCCCGCGCCTCCTCTGGTCGATTGCCGATATGTTAAGGAAAAAAATACGACGCCGGAGAGGGATGAGGCGGCGGATGCGAGAGGACAGGAACAAAGGAAATGGAGCAGACGGAGAAAAGGAGCCGCGGGAGGGGGGGTGCAGAGGGTTCAGGCTTCAAGGAGTCAAGGGGTTGGGGGGGGGGGGGGCTGAAGAATCGAGGATACCAATTAGCGGGCTACCAACACCAATTTGCCGCCGGAAGAAAATTGGAGAGCCCGCTCGTAGACGCGCGACGTTCAATTCTTTCGCATTAATTCCGCTTGGTGTGGTGCCAAATTTTCGGCACGTCCCGGGCAATGCGAGAGAGTCGTCAGAATATAACGGCGCATGCCGGAGAAAGCGTCGGCTGCAAATTTTTTATCGCCCAGAGGAAACTGGAGCAAACGATGGCATTCCGTTTACGTAGCTAAGATCTTCGACCGTTTCGGATCCCAACGGCGGGACGAGCGTTTGGCGCGAATTATTTACCGCGCGATCGTCCACGGAAGAGCATTTTGGGAGGGGGTGAAAACGCAAACCAGGGGCGCTTCCTTCATGCATATTAATTCTTTCGTTCAGCGGGACGGCAGAGTCGGCGGGCGATAAACAAATTTTCCGCGAAACGAGCCGCATAGGCCGACGATGGCGGAGGGTGGGAAATTGTTGCTTCCAATTTCTTTGAACTGATTAGCCCAGCGATTGGCCAACGATTCTACAAGCTGCGCAATCCGAACGTGTAGCTCTCGACTCGCGACGGGGCTCGTAATTTTCAGCGGAAGCTACTTAAGCCCCACCCCCTCCCCAGATTAATTTCACGCTAATTGAAGCCCACCGAGTGGGCGGCGGGGATAAAAAGAAGCGCTCGCTAGCGTAAGGGTGGCGACGCAGTGGGGAGGTTAACAAATCCGGCCGACACGGCTGTACGTTCTTCTTCCCCGTCCCACGTTTACGATCCTAAATCCCGGTCTCGGCAAGCTCTGCCTCGAGATCACTGACTCGCCCCCTCAAGATCCGTCGCCGGCCGACGGATTCCGCGTTTAAGGCCCCATACCGCCGACTGACGTCCCATATAAAAAGCCATTTTCAGGGCACACCCCGCGCACCATCCTCCCATCACTCCCTACCGACGCCGTAAAGGAAGCCGTTAGCGTAACCTTAAGCGAACGTAAAGGATTCATCGTCTCTTTATCCCATAGCGTCCGTCGATTAATTTTACCAATACGGGCCGATCTTTAATTAGAGAACGAGCCCCGCATCGTCGACGCATCTGATTGAGCGTAAAAAAAAGCGAGTAACGATGCCCTAAAAGCGTACGACAAAGAGGGACGACGATGAAAAGTTGACGGTTACGATATATTTACGACTCGCTCTACTCCGGGGGCCAGCGAGGGGTGGAGATGGCGGGGGTGTGCTTGATAACCGCGGAGCAGCTTCAGGGAGAGTGAGGAGGGGTGGTAGGGGGTGGCGGGAGGGGGGTGGGTCCTTCGCACACCTCGTTCGGTATTATCTCGTCGCGCACCTTCTCGCCCCCCTATCTCTCATTTTCGATGACGTTAAAGGCACGAAGTTAAAGGAAGGGAAAAGGAAGGCTCGCCCCCAAGTGTGGATTCGCTAGTTACGATCGATACACTCGCGTTTCTAGGTCAGGGTCCCGATACACGCTCGCCACTCACCACTACTCAGGATATACTCAAAACGCCTCCCGCAAATTCATTTGATGCCGAACCGCCGCCAACCCTCTCTCCTCCCCACCTTACACGCTCCACCTTCCGCGGCCACCCCACTCGCCCCCGATCCCGCCCGCTCCGACACCCCCCCCCCCCCTCCCCCTTCGCGCCCGCCGGCTCCCACGTCAGGCCACCCTTGTCGTTCTCACAAGTGTTCCGCTTTTCTCTGTAGTTTCTTTTTCCGGCCGAGCGACTCGCGCGGAGACCGAGAGAAAGAGAGAGAGAGAGAGAGAGAGATAGGAAGAGAGAAAGAGGGAGAGAGAGAATGCGCGACTCACTTCGGGGGCTGAGCCCGAGGGGGTGGACTAGGGGTTGGGGTTGAGCGCGGTCTACATCGGTGCACGTATCCCACGCACACATGTCGCGGGCCATGTAAGACAGCGGAGCCGGGTAAAAGAGGCGCGCAGGGGTGAATAGGTCGCTCGCGAGAGGAACGAGGAACGCAGAGCCGGATGAGGGGGTGGGTGGTGGGGGTGGATGAAGGGTCCCGGAGCAATGGAGAGACGAACAAACAGCCGCCCCCAGAAGAAGAAGGCACCGCGGATCGACCTGCTGCCGCCGCGGGGGGTGGCGAGGGTGGCAAATATCGATGTACCTATACACCCCCCCCCCCCCCGCCGCCCTCTTTGAATCGCGTATTGAACGCTCGCCACGCAATCGAGATTAATGACGTGCTTCCGCGTCAGGCTCCGCGACAGACGGTGGGGGGGAAGAATGGGGCGAAAGACACGTATGCGACTGGGGCGGAAAAAAGGGGGTCGGCGGGGGTGGAAAAAAGGCGAAAGGTGCACGAGTGGAGAGAAACGGTGAGGCAGGCTACGTTACTTCCGCATGGTTTCCCGTGCTCATACTCGGATACGTAAAATGGATCCAAAGGACTCCGCATGAAAGGGTTGTCTAATTGATGGCCGCCCTTTTCTTTCCATCCGCGCGTGACCTGACCCATTTATATAACCGCCCGTGCACCCGCTCGCGACACCCCTGCCCCGGATAGCTGCCCCTCTCGCCAGCCATCTGGCCACCCCCTCCCGCACCCCTTCGGCCCTCCTGCCACCCACCCGCCCCCATCCTACTCCTCATCCTACCTCCCGCCCTATCCGCGTGCCCACACATAACCCCCCCCCCCGCCCCCCCGCGGGGGTACGGGCCTGTACACGTACACAGTTCTCCAAAATCAATTCCGCGCCCGAGATTACTGGGTTACTCGGGGATTAAGATTTCTATCGGTCCGCGAGCTTTTCGTACTTAATTTTCAGTAAACCAACTGGCCCAGGGCGGCCAGCTCGGCCAATACGGCGTCGAGCGAGGGAATAGGGGTGGGTTTAAGGATATCTGGTCGGACGTTGGAGAAACATTGTTCCCCGCAATGGAATAATCGCTGCCGGTGAGAATATGCAGTTGCATTCTGCGGCTCTGATATGCGGCCGAAATATTTTGTTCCACCCCCCCCTGCCGCGCGTTTATCCCTTCCACGTCCTTCTGCCAGCTCGCCCAGGTCGTTTCTCAGAGTAGCGGCGGAGGTTGAATTTTGAGATACTTGACGGGAGTCTATCGACGTAACACGCGGCCTATTCAGCCAGACGCCTAATAGTACACCCCCGTGCATAAGCATTTCGCCCTTAGCTAGCGTCGCTTTCCTTCCTCTCTTTTTTTTTTGCCTCAAAAGAGTGGAAAGGCTAGCCGTCGAGCGATATTTTGCCTGAATGAAACACGTACTCCTCGTAAATTCCGGACGGCTTTCCAGTCTCAATCGCGCGGTCAGGGAGTTTCATTCGCTGGCCACGGTCTTCCTGGACGTTTCGAGGGCGAAGGAGACGAAGGCAGGGTGAGAGAGACAGATAGAGAGAGACACAGACAGAGAGAGAGAGAGAGGGAGAGAGAAGAAGAAGAGAAGAAGTTCTATTCATCAGAATAGCCAGGGGCGCCCAAAGTGTGCGCGTGTACACAGGCACACGTGCGAGCATGTAAGAAGAGCTGAGGATGAAGCGAGAAGGGACGAACCTAGGGAGGCAAAATGGAAACAAAGACAATTGTCTTAGAAAGACGGTAGCGCCGGCGAAATAAGAAACGCAGCGTTAGAAGAAAGGGAGACGTGTAACAGTATACGTATGCCGGCGTACAAAGAGTAATACTTAGAGCGAAATGAAGAGAGAGAGAGCGGATCAGAGATCGAGAGAGATATCGAGATACAGAGAGAGCGAAAGCGAGAGAGAGAGAGAGAGAGAGAGAAGAAACGCATGCATGCTTTCGCACCGAGATAAAGCCCGGCTTATGCAAAATGGTGGCGCGCGAAAGAGCCGTTACTCGTCATTTCATCCCTTGAGTAATCACCGTGAATGCGCGCGGGCGCGGGGTGCGTTTCCTAAATTACGAGACGAAATTCCGTGAGCTCCCTCGGATTTTCCCGTCTGTCTAGTCGGCCATCGGCGAGCAGCATTTTTGCATAACCCCCGCGACCCGTCGAGCGGAAACTCTACGTTCAAGGCACTCGCGTACGCTCTTCTTTTTTTAACCTACCCTCCTCCTCTTCTCTCTCTCTCTTCCTCTCTCCCCCACTCTCTCTCTCTCCCTCTCCCTGTCCCTCTCTTAATCCTACCGACGCGGTAGGCACATACGCGTATACAGACTCGTCCGCGTATCGCGGCCACTTGTCCGTTCCGAATTCAGCGAGCGTAGCGTCCCTTAAACGAACCTCATCAACGTTCATTCCCTTTAATGCCTCTCGGCGAAGGAGCGTACCGAGAAAATATCCGCACGCCGACTCGCGGCCTCTCTCCGCGCAACCTTTTAACTAAACGAGGAAGCCCCTCTTTACTCTATACTCTTTACTCTTTGCCGAGACGACGCGGTCCGCGCGCGCAAACACGCCACACGCGTGCCTTCAACCAGATACGACGTCGACGACGACGACGACGCCGAACGTCGTCGACGTTACTTATGGCACGAGACCTGTCCCCACGTACTCTCGACGGGGCAGCGTTGCGAGTTAATTTTCTCCATCGATCCCGCCGGAGGTCCTGAGTGCCGCCACTCGAAGAGCCGACGTGAGAGAGCTCGAACGTTTACCCTGTGCCCGCCGACGCCGACACTCCTGGAAGACGAACGGAACGTCTTACGGAGCTTTAAAGCTCGTCGGTAAGGACAAGGATTATCGACGCCGCGACTCTGCCCTACTGGATATCGCTCGCCGAGCACAGACACGCCCCCGATTCGCCCTCTCGACTTTGCCACCCGATATACACCCCACCCGGCCACCCCCGCTCGGCCCAGAGAGCTGGGGACTGTGTGCCGGGGAGGTACCTGGCCGGCGACGACGAAAAACAGACGGCAGGGTCGATGTTTCGAGAATGTGGCTGATAGTATGTGTAGACGCGAGGATATGGGGTGAAATGTGTTCGGGTCGAAATTTGATACGTTCCGTGGGTCAACGCGTGGGATAATTCGAGAGTGGAGCGAGCAGAATCATTTTGTCAGGGTTTCAGCTGGTTCTATGTGGATTCTATGCTCACCTACGCGATAGACGTATCGGTGTCGAGAAATAGAGTTTCAGCGTTCTTCCCTCGACCGGATGCATCATGCACGGCATCGGTGAACGAGAAAAGGGGACGAGGGTGGAAAGGGGAGGCTTTCTCCGCAGATGCGGAGGCGAGTCTTTCAGGAGATCGGAGGCTGATTCATTTTTCCTCCCCCACGTCGAATCGATCCCGAGCATTAAATTTGCGATACACGTTCGTCCGCTCGTTAGTGCGGATTCCATTTTGACGATTCCGGGGACGCAGCTGACGCGAGCGAACGCTTATGGGATACTATGTCCGTCATACTAGCGGCGCGTAAACACGTATTGCTGATGGGAAACACGTGACACTGGCTCGTGTTAACCCGTTACCCATCGGGCGAGTGCTCGGAATTGACGTCCGAGTACTTGAGCCACTTAATTGATCCCTGTCCCACTCGAATTCTACTCCGAACCGGCCCCGGGGCGAGACCCCCCCCCCCCCCCCCCCCCTTCAGGCGTCACACGCGTCCCGGAATTCCATCGGACATCATACCGTTTTACGGCGAAAATTTTTATCGCCCATAAAATCGTAGACGCGCATGCAGAGATTTCCCAGGAGCCCCCTTCATTCCCGAAAAAGCTGTCCGCCGTCCGCGAGGATCGCGTGCCATTGGAACATGAGCCTCTTAACGTTTTGCGTGGAAAATTTGCGATCGCCGTATAATTCGTGCCTCCTCGTTCGAGTCACGCATTCAATTATTACCTCGATTCACGGAACGAGAGTATGACTAATACCTCAGCCGTTGGATCGATCCGCGATTTCAACTGCCAATCTTCCCTTAGCTGGCAGTTTCGTATTTTTCACGGTGGTGTCACGAATTTATTCGGACGCGTCACTAGCCGAGGGCGCCCAACTTAATTTCGGAGCCTAACGCAAACTGGCTCGACTATCGGGCCTACGATCGCGGCCGAGCATCAAATATACACCGCGAAACTGTAAAAGGTTACGGCCCCGTGCATAACTCACGTTTAACGATCCCGGGTAGCCAGGTGCAAGGACGGGACTCGGGGCCGCGGCACGGCCGGCTCCCGTTCCGTCCGGTTGCCGGAAAAGTTGCGCGACAACGACCGGAAATATACGCGTGACGTCAGCGTCAGTGCCGAGGGCCCGAAATTATCGTGTTTAAAAGTGACGCGGGGGCCCCTGAATAAGTGATGGCCAATGCGAGCATCGCCGCGGACGCCGCCGTTGGGGAACTCGTGTACCGCCAACGTCATTCTTACTCTCGAGTCGATCCCATACTCTTTGCGAGCTACCCACGCTCCGGAATTATTTATCGGCACGGCCTCTATATCCCGAGCAGCGCCGCTCGGCTATTACGCTCGTCGTCGATAACTATTTTCGGCTACTGGCTGGCGCACCTCGGGAGGCACGCGGTTCGCACCGGAGTCGAATCTCGCGCGGATCAGAACGGCGCCGTCTGAACGCGGACCGGATCTACGATGCTTGCTCGGCAGGTGTCCGAAGTGCGGCCCAGGTGTCGCGAGTACGAATTCCGTCGGACGTCGCTCGACGACCGCGCGCGCCGAATGTTGCGGATGACATGTTTCATTAAGATTTCACGTAAGCCTTCGCGATCGATGAACATATATCGCGTTCCAGCCAGCACGTTCAACATGCCTGTACAGCGGATGATCGCCGGCTCGGAAAGTAGGGATGGGACCAAGGTCTCGGCAAATTGTTCCGAAATTTCGAACTTCCGCCGGGTATGCCAAATTTTTCGTCCGTCTTCCTTCGGCGATATATATGTATCTGCGGCGTTCGGTCCGCGGCGGATAATTGCGGGCAAAACGAAGCGTCGCATCAAGATGCCAATTGTACTTTCAAATGCATCGGCGTCCGGCAGTTTTAAATAATTGATTAGCCCGCGATTCGTACGGATCGGCGGGCATTAGTTTGGCGCGTTTAGTATGCGTCGAATAGAGCCCATCCTTATTCAAGCCCGACCGGCCCGATCATCCCATCCAGCCGTCAAGAGTTTAAACATCGTCGTTCGTGCGGAGCAACAAGCGCAAGGCAGCGGAAAGAAAAAAAGTCATGAACATTCCTCGCGTCGGGCGAGCCTGGCGAGGAAATTGTGAGCGAGCGGGCGAGCGAGCGACAGAAAGAGCGACAGAGAGAGCGACAGAAAGAGAGAGAGAGAGAGAGAGAGAGAGAGAGAGAGAGAGAGAGAGAGAGAGAGAGAGAGAGAGAGAGAGAGAGAGAGAGAGAGAGCGAACAACAAACAAACGAGCCAGCGAGCGAACGAGCGAGGCAGCCACGGTCGCGCAAATTAGCGCGGAATCGATCGGCCTGCGGACGAGAGCCTGCGTGTGCGGCGGGTCTGTTTCACACAGGATTTCAGTATCGACCCCGCGTTCGGAGTCCAATCGATACACTCGAAACTCCGATCCGGCTGCCGCTTTCCGCCGAGAACGGGCGAAGCGCAGAAACACAGACTGGCACAGCGCTTGGAGCTCCAGCTGAAACTTCGACGCCGAGCGTCTTCCAGCGACCCAGAGACCCTAAGGGTCTTCGTTACGTACTTGACGCGGCTCGATACTTAAAGGCACCACCCACGCCCCCCGTTCTACGAAAGTTTCGCGAGCAGCTAGGCTACTTTCGCGACGCGAAACGCTCGCGACGTGCCGAAAGCTCCGCGGCGTACGTATAAATGCATGCAAATGTGAGAGTTCGCAGGTTATATACTCGTCGGCTATACCTGCCGAAAGTGACGGCAGTTCGCTAAAAAGTCAGCCGGTAACGCGCGGCGAAAACCAGTGCAGACACACATGCGAGGATCGTAAAAACACTTTGAACATGCGGCGGCGCGTACAGCGAACGATACGGCAATTAAATAAGCGACACGCGATCTGCGAAAATGACCGATAATTACGTACGCCGCGGCTGCGGGCGACCAACTGATACCGGACGAAAAAAACTCGGGCGTGCATTTAACTCATCATTACGAGGACTCATCCGCGTCTGTGTGTACGCTGCTTGTCGCTTCAATCCTACTCCCCCCGCGTACACCCGCCTCTACGCCGTCCCTCAAAAAGCACATTTACGACGCAAAACCCGTTCCATATGGCGGCTCATAATTCGTCGAGCGCGACAGGATAAAAAGCACATTTATTCGCATCGTCGAAGAAGACTTCGAACGACGGTAGACGACAAACTCAGCGTACAGCCAAACGAGGATGAGCATCGGTCCAGGCCTCTTGGGCGAGGACAACGCAGCCATAGAGCGTGCTATAAAGCTAGCTAAGCGGCATAAGCGAAAGTGATAGAGTGTGGAGTTGGTATACCGGCGCGGGACTGACCGTCGTGGAGCGGATCGATCGTGTGGATCATTAGCTGGAGCAGGCCGTGCCTGAACTTAGCGTGGCTCTCCCTGGTGGAGTGCGAGGACTGGCCCCCGTGGCCGCCCTGATCGCAGCCCTGGCCACTTCCGGCCCCCGCCGGTGCCCCGGCTCCGCTGCTACTTCCGCCCCTGCTGCTGCTGCATCCTGCCTCCCCCGCCGCCGGAATTCCGCTGCTTCCGCACGCACCCGACACGCCGCCCACGCTCGTCTCGCTACTGTTCGTCGCGTTCGGATGCTGCTGGAACACATCATTGTCTTTTCTTAATTCCACGCTGCCTTCCCATGCGTCGCTCCTACGGATCAAGATAAACGGTCAGAAAGAAAGAATGGACTCGACGTTTCCTAGTGGAGGATGGAGGGTGAGAGAAAGAGAGAGAGAGTGAGAGAGGGGGAGAGAGTGGGAAAGGGGAGGGTGGGTTGATGGCATTTTATCGACGCCAGACTCTGCATGGGTGTATCGCGTAATGGCGAGCGCTATTTTTTCCCCCCGGAACAAAGGTGGGAGCTCGCGGGGAAAGTTGTTAGCGGCCGCCTACGAAGCCAGTTCGCACTAGGCGAAGCTATTGACGGCAGCTGGATTTCGCTCAAACGGCCGCCATTGTCCGCCCGCCGCGATCTCAAACTTTTCTCAAAGGGCCGCCCCGCAGGGCTGAATATCATAACTGCCGGCGCAATTTTCGCGTCGGGCCAGTTCGCGACGGTTGTTTAACAGTCACTTAACGAGCTTCGGCCCGCTCGGAAGTTCCGCTCGCTTCCAGCGCGCATGTAAGCTGTCCGTTATTTAGCCAACGAGCGAGATAGGACTGCCAGATATGGATGATCCCCGGAGTTGAGATGGAATTAAGATGGAGTCCGTGTCGAACTTGCGCTAAGGACAGGCCGGGACGGAGTTCGAGGCTGTGACCGCGATAAGGCCAAAATGGACGACGTCGTCGGGCCGAGATTGCGCAGAAATAATGTTTTGACGGAGCGCAGATATCGGCAACAGTCGGCGATCAGATTAAAGCTGGGCGAGCTCAAACGGCATCGGGGGGGTGTAAGTCGTAATCTCGATTGAAATATGATGGGAATTTCGAATATAACGGCAAATTGCCCACCCTCGAAAGTTATCGCACGTCGGTAGCTGCCGGAATGTAAAATGCCAACGTTGCCTGCCATGCAGGCGGTGCGTAGCCCGCGGACTTTAACAGAATTCGTCGGGTACGCGCGACGTAATTAGTCCAGCGCGAAATTGAACGAGCGGTAATGAGTAATCATGAATGTAGATAACAAACTGGGCATACGTAATGTCGGCCGGCCGCCTACGCGGCCGATCGTTCGCTTAGGCACGCTGGAAGCGATCGGTCCTCGTTTCGGCCATTTACATTTCTATGCCGGCAGTTCGATTATCGTCGAGGCTGGCGAGTGCCGCAATTACGAGTGAAAAGAACGCCGAAAGAGAGAGCAAGATAGAGAGAGAGACGCCCATGGATCTTGGCAGTGCGGAACGCCGGCTAAATTCTGCCCCGTTAAATATTGAAGCTTCCTCGTCAATCCTGTCGGAGAAAGATTGAACTCGGATGCGTCGGCTTTTGAAAGAAGTTCGCTCTCCGGCCGCGCCTCGGCCAATAACGTCTTTGATCTAAAATTCATTGATTCTCGAACGCTCGCGTCGGATATCTTCGACGCTCCCGGTATCAATTTCGCCCGATGATCAAGGACCGCTCGAATTCAAATCCGAATACTCCGCCGAGGATATCCGAGAGTGTGTTAACGCACGTCCGACGTCCGTTCGTACAAATTTCCAATAACGATCCGTCAATGCACTCCGCCGTTCGCTGACCGTCGGTAATGGATCCTGACGACGGTGAATTTATTTAAAGCGCTCCCATATACTTCAACTCGAATCGGGGCTTGAGGAACTGGTTCGGATGCTGTCGAAGGGACCTGTCCCAAGTACGGAACTCTCGACTTACAACTTCCCGATCAAGCGTCTTAGCGTCCGGGTCTCGAAACTTCGAAGCTCGACAGGTGCTAATAGGCTTACAATAACGTCATTTTTGCATCCGTCTCTGGCACTTCCCACGACCCTATGCCAATCCGTTACCGAGGAAACGTTCGCCAGAATTTATCAGCTAAGCGCGGTCCTTCGGGCCGACCTCGTTGAGGAATAAATTGTTCCATCCAAAATGCATGAAACGCGCGGCGTGGGGGACCGATACGGTCGTCATGCCTCAAATGCCATTCAGGCCTTTTCCCGGATACTTTTCATTCGACCTTACCTTCAGGTCTGATTCCAGCTTCGGTCAGAGATCGCGACTCGCTCGCGTCCCGTTCCGATCCGGCGGCATTTGCGCGCGGCGGTCGTTTTTGTTCATTTAAATGCAGATGAAGCCCGAGCTCTCTTACAATTAGACGGCGAAAGTTCGCGCGAGCGAAAGGTTAATGAGCCGAGACCGCGGGAAATTAAAACTACCCCGCTGCGGCCCCATTCAGCGCGGCCGCCGAGTCGAGTGTAGGACGCTTTCTTCTCTCGCGAGCGGCGGGCAAACGTTCCGCGCGTGTAACTTCTATGCGTCGTCGTTACCGCTCGGCACTTAAGCTTTTTCAGCCTGGGACTACTTCGAGTCCCGCGTAATGACCCTGCGTTCGCGTATTAGCGGTCTCGCGAATCTGTCCCTGCCGATTGAGAGCTTCTTGTACGCTTGATATTAACCTACGTCGGTACGGTCGGCTTCAGGATAATTGTATTCTTCGACGCGAGAGAAGGACTCGCTTATTCATGGCCGGACGAGGGATAAAGGGGGTCGAAGGAAAGAAGGTCGGTGAGCGTTGGTCGGCGTTGGTCAGCGCACGGTGGTCGGCGTACGTTTACGCGCAAATAAGGTCGGTCGTAAACTCGCCCTGGCAGGACGCGGTGCGCGTTAAAGAACAAAGCTCTGCTTACGATGCCGGGCTGCCGGGAAAGCGTACGAGGCGGAGTCATCGTGGTTTAGCGCGATATCAAAGTAACACTGCCGCCTGACGCGTCCTTTGCCGAGGTACACGCACACGATGGCACGCGCGCGAACGCCAACCTTCTCTCTCCCACTCCCTCTCTATGCGATAGAAGACGCAAAATTTCAGTCCCCGACGCGAGGCTGAATTGCACGTCGCCGCTATCGCGATCGAAAGGAAGATTGCCATCTCGGCCACTGGGGTGCAATTTAACGAGTCCGGAATAACGCGCGGCCCTGCTGGCAATGGCGGATGACATATCGATTGTTTCCCGTCTTTCTCCGGAAAAATTCAAACGCCAGCGAAGCTGTCCGCTTCAAAAGAGCTGTCTCTCTCTCTCTGTCCCTCTTTTATCCCCTCCCAACCTCTTTCCCTCCCTCTCTCGTGCGTCCCAGTTCATTCGTTCGTCCCTGGGCAACTTTCGAATCTTTTATAAAAACGACGAACGCCAGGAGAGAATCGAAATTTGCTCAATCCCGACGTCCGGGCCTCTGCGACGGATCAACGATTTTTCAATTGCGTCCCCATTACCCAGCCGAGCTTATTTCAGCCCCACGTCCAGGCGCGGTCCGCACACTTTCGTCCGGCGGACGGAATTTTCGAGCGACGCATAAAATTCGCATCGCGTATCCGATTAAAAGCGTTCGCCTTACGGCGCCGGCGATTTTTTAATTACCGCCCGGCAATCGGGCCAATACCCGGACGCCCCTTATCTAAATCCACTTAACGCAGGAGAGTAGGAGGGGAGGGGAGTGGCGATAGCCGAACTTTCGAGCGTGTGCGCACGCCGCCGGCATACGCTCTCTCGGCCGATAGCGCGGCGAACAATAAACGAGTCGAGTGGTTTTTCGGCGCAAATGCCGCGAAATTGCCGTACTCGCTCGGCGACGATTAAAGGATGCGCAAGATCGCCGATGAAACGAATCGAAACGGACGAGGTCCAGTTGAAAATTGATAGCAAGTGACGGCCGACTGATAGCCGGATAGGCAGGAGTCCGAAAACGATCCATGTCTCTCTCTCTCTCTCTCTCTCTCTCTCTCTCTCTCTCTCTCTCTCATTCTTTCTCATTCTCTCTCATTCTCTCACTCATCCTCCCACTCACACACACAGAGCTCCCAGATACGCGTATCACGCCGTTGTCGCCGCGTCCGGGTAATGAACTTTCTAATTAGCGGCGGGCCCCGACGACTGCTCGGCTCCCATTCGAGTTCCGAAGCAATTCCCGAGACTCGTCAGCGCCAGAATTACGGAGCACACTGTCGCCGCGTCGTCGGCTGAAAACGGTTCTTCCCTTGCGCCACCGCGACGTCTCACCCCACCCCCTGCCCCTGTACCTCTTTATGGAAATAAGAAAAGAAGCGACGCCTAACTTTAGCCCACTTCCTCGCCTCGAAAGTCGGAGGGGGTGACCCTGAGCTTCGGGTTCGAGGCATGAAAATTCTGAATTCCCATCATGGCCGTAACCGCGGACCCGATGTCGGACGATAACGTCCCCCATCTCGGAGGGGGAGGAGGCGGAGGGATCGCGATTGGCCGATGGCGAAAGTCGTTTGCCCGGGATTTATCGTCGCCGCAGTGCGTCGCGCCGTAAACGGCCATGTCAGTTGCAGCCGGAAAAGCTGGCGGAAAGTGTGGGGTTGCTCGCTGGGAAAGCGATCGGGTGGTGTGGCGAGGGGTAGCGATCGACAGGAGGGGAAGAAAACGTGTTCGACGAAACGTGACGAAACGCGTCGATTCCGGATGACGATTCCGGATGACGATTCCGGATGACGATCGACAAGGTCGTCGGACGACAATGGACGCCGACGGCCAGACGACCGAGGTTTATTCGACCCACTGCGCTGACGAGCCGTCGACACCTTCGTGCCACTTATTATACCCCGGACTGGGCATGTACTCGTTTTTCGTTGCACGAAGGTACGGCTCTCCGAGCTGAAGGTACTCATACTCCTCCCGAGAGACGCGTTTTTCCCTGGCACGTTCCGGTTTTTGCGGTCGTCAAACACGAAACAACGTGCGCTCGTGCGGACGCCGCGAATTTCGCGTTGATTCAGTTAAAAAAATAGCCGTTTCGGCGCGCGGAGGCAGAGTTCGATCGCCAGGTAGGGGTGAAAGCCCGTGCGGCGGCTAATTAGTCATACACTCTGCGTATATTTGTCATTGGGCCCAGCCGTGCTACGGCATCGACGGCGGGAGGGTTGAATGGATCCGCCATATCGTTCAGAGAACAGAGGCAAAGAGAGGGAAAGAGAGAGAGAGAGAGAGAGAGAGAGAGAGAGAGCTGTCGTTCGGGCCGGTTAATCCTCCGGAACGAAAAATTCCGGCTCCCTGCGCGTGAAAAATATCGGCACCTTTTTCGGGAGAAGAGGCAATGTCATTTGGCAGGATTGAAAAATCGAACGTTAAACGGATCATCCGCGAGGGGAGAGAGGGAGAGAGAGAGAGATAAAGCGTCGGGGAATGCTCTCAGGATGGGCGGGTATGAAAAATCAGCGGCCATTTTCGGCAACCGGTTCCACGGGCCGACGGACGCTAACTCGCGGCATTAAGCGTTCGATTCCTCTTGGCGCCGTGGATAAAATTATTCAAAGCAGAAACGAGCGCCTAACGCGGAGCATCACTCTCGCGGGAGGGCCTTTAATAAGTGAGAGGGCAGGAGCCAGCACCTGCCAGCCTCCAGCGCCGGCGAATTATTTAAACTCCTCCTGGCCCACCGAGAGGCAGGGCCACGCAAACTTTCCGCTCATCCTGCCAGCTCTAATTTTTTCAAGGAACGAACCTGCAGCGGTCGCGACATAGCGTAACAGTTGCAATCACACTCTGGCCAATGGAAACAAAGTACGAAAGGAGAGCAGGAAGGTTCGTTTAGAGACACGTTGCGATTTCATGGCGTCTCGACGTTGCCTCGACGTTGCCTCGACGTTGCGTTGATCTTGCCTGGACTTCGAATGAAAGTATTTCCGAAGCGACCGAATGAAAAGGAACCCTTTCGCGAATCGCGAAGTCGAAGGACGATTGGTAAAGGACGAACAGCGAGAACTCGCGGCCGATTGTGACTCGTAAAGGAAGACTCGGGCGAGAGAGACGCTCGCGGAACGTTCGACGAAATTGCGGTGGAAGGAATAGCGGGCAAAACATCTTGCCATATCGTTCAATCTGACGACGGATATCCCGGCTTGAAGCCGCGGCTCCTCAACGGCATCCGCCTCGCGCAAGATTGTCGTTACGGTTTTACGGCGTTCCGGGATTATCCTCGAGAACAGGATTTGTCGTGGAAATCGAAATCATGAATGATACGAATCATTGGGAGGCGAGCGATGCGGCCCGATTCCGGCGCAAGGATGGGAACGCTGAGTTTACAATACGAGAGTTCATCCGAGATTAGCGAGCATTCCAATTCCGGCTAATAAAGCTGAAATACGGTTAACGTAGCCTGGGCTGAATGAAGTCCGAAGAAGCGGACGAAGAGCGGGACGGAGATGGAAGACGATAGATAGTGGGACACTTGGACATATCTGAATTCGCCGGCGGATATTCGAGAACGAAGCTCGACTCGAGGAGGAGGCGGAGGAGAAGGAGGAGGAGGTGGAGGACTCGACGCGCACTCGAGGAGCGGAAGATAATCGCGCGAGAGGCGGCCGAATCCAGAACGAACGACGATTCCGTCCTTCGATTCTTGCTGACTGCTCCTTCCGGCGCTGTCTGCTCCCGTTCCTTGAAAAATTTCCTGCGCGGGCCGCAGCCCCGGCCAGGAGTTCGAACGGCCGGATACTGGGTCGAGTATCAGGAGTGCATACGTGGCCCGAGTCTCGAACCGCGAAACTCGAGACCCCTCGGGGATCGTCGCCAAAACCTGGCAAAAGTCCTACGTTCGCTGTAATGCACTCGGCCAGGCTAGGTAGGTTGGTAGGTGGGTGGATGGGTGGACGAGCGACTAGGTTCCCTCGACTATATGACAGGTGTCGATATACGTTATGCGCCCGTAATGTACGTTACATACCACCGAGGCACAACTCCATATCTCCGAACGCGATCTTACGTATGCGCCCGCGCGCATCTGCATGCGAAAAGGCTTTTTCCCTTTCGCGGCCGTCTCACAATTCAAGCCGGCGACTCGCGCCAGCGACTCCGGCAGGAAATTATTCGACCGGAGGAAATTTAAATACGACCCGGCTCGAAGCTTCGCGAGTTAAGCGCTGGGAGGAAGACGGAAGCGTTACTTTCCGCTTCGAGCTGCGAATCTGACGTCAGAGCCGAAAGAGAGTGACCCAACCTGCCACAAGGCATCTTCCACCCTCTTTCTACAGCGGTCGGACGCTATCGATGTCGCATTGACTACCTCCTACCATCGAACTCTACCTCTCGTCCTTCGAGGGCCGGATCCCATTCCGGCGAGATCCTGGGCTCCTGATCGAAGATCCGCGCTGGCTAAATTGATGGTTATGGCTTAGGCGCGGATAACGACGTTCGATTAATCGAGCGGGAAGTGCGCCTCGGAGTCTTGCAGGGGGCGAGAGTGCGCTAAGCGGAACGGACAAATCTCGGCGAGTGGAAAATTGCCGTCGACGTCCGTCGGGAGGCAGGGACGGACGAAGGGTGGAAGGAAGGGAGACCTCTCCGACCTGGCCAGGCTTTTTCGGGCACAAAGGAGCATCGGAGTCAATCATGGCCGCGAATGCGACCTGACGTCGATCGATCCCCTCGCATTAGCCCACGAAAGACTCGGTCGAGAGAGCCGCGAATTTCGCGAGGTCCTTCCTTCCTTCCGACTCCGATCCTTCCGTGCACGGAATATTGACCCACGAAAGTGCGCGCAATCTTGCCCGTGGCGGGGGGGGGGGGGGGGGGGGAGTTGACGACTAACCGTAAACGCGGAGAAATAAGTCTGCCCGCGGAATGTGCAAACGGCACGAAACGCTCTGCTTCCCACGCGAGCCCGACAGAAATTTCGGAGCGCATAAGCGACGCTAATGATTGTGACACGGTCGTTAATGGGGCTGGCATTAAATCCAGGCCGAATGGACAGAGGGATCGGTCGATTGTTTGCGCGCGCTCGACAGGCGCGCTCGCTTTGACGGGTCAACGAAAAGTTTTCCTTCCTCGAGCGTGGCCGCACACCATGTTGACGTATGTTGATTCGCATTAAATAAAATGTTTCGTACTGGCCAATGACGGAGGCGTACTAGAAGCGAGCGCGCGGACGGTGCCTGTTAAAGTTTTAAGTACGGCTCGCGAAACGACGCTTCCGCCGGTCGAAGAATAAAGTTTTTAACGGTCGGTCTGGAGGGGGTGAAGTATGCAGAGGATTAATTGAGAACGCGATCACCGCTGGCGAGTCGAAATCGTTACGTCAGGCTGCCCTCCACATTGCGCTCGGAAGGCTCGCGTGTCAATGTGAGCGGGCGAGCGCCGGGAGGTAAGCTGCTTAGCTGAACTTCTGACAAATTTATACGAGTTGGCTTAACTGTTGCACCTACGTGTTTTGCCGTGACGTAATTTCCCGGATCGTACCGTGCCGAGATCGATATCCCATCAACGCTTCAGCATCATCGCGGATCGAACAGGTCGCGTGGTACGTACAATTACCGAATGGCTGATGGTGGAAAAAATCGAGGAAAAACGTGAGATCTAAATTTATCGCGGTCTTAATAGAAACGGTCGCGCGCGGTTGAATCTTTAATGCACGGTTACGGAAAAATGTTACCCAGCCGGGCACGAGCCCGATGAAAATGTCCAAAAAGGTAGATAGAAAAGGTTTCGTCGATCACGACGCTCTCGGCACTTTGCAACCGCCAAATTTCCGTTCTTCGATTCGTACACCGCGCTATGTGACAAATTCATTCAATGTACGACATCCGACCGGCATTAGTTGAAATTCAGTGTCCTAATTGCTCAGAACGCATCGGCCATTCCGTGTTAGGTGGCAATGGAAGCTCCTGTGTCTTCCGTCGTCGACAACGTTCGATCATTTCGACGGATCGTCGTTCGCCGAACGACCGGATAAATTCGACCAGCCTCTCCTGAAAGATCGACGCTCGCTCGTCTAATTGAGCGATTCGTAAATCATGAGGACGGTTGTAAAGTTCAGCTTTTATTGGCAGAAATCCCCGCCGTCTTTCGACATCGGGCAACAGATCGTCCGGCCACGCTTTTTCGTCTACCTGCTCGGCAAGCGTTGCCAAGCGTTCCCCCGCGTTTTTATTCGCGCACACCCACCCGGAAATATTTCATCCCCCCCTACCCCGCTTGCACGGCACAAAAATGCTCTTATACGGTTTCCCCGGCATTGATCGTGACTAACGTCCGTGGTCCGCCTATCTACCGAACTCTCGAGAGCTCCACTCCATTTCGCGATTTGCGTCCCGACGCGGCGCCCGGCGCACGCCGGTAAACATTTCAAAAAGTTGCAAAGCCATAGAAACAATAACCCACTGTCTCCCATCCCTCTCCTTCCGTGCAAGTTACCTCGCAAGTCTCGCGGTATCCGGCCCGCTTTACAATGCACACGCACCGCTATAAATACATTCGGTCTATACACATATATATATTGTCGAGGGTGTTTAAAACGATAGGACCGCGCACGGTATACACTAGTCGTACGTAGAAAAGTCCACGTATCGCAGCTGCCTGCCTGCCGAGCATCGTGGCAGACTTTACACACGCCATCCGTTACGTGCTCATGTAAATAGAAAGGCTCTAGGCTCGTCCGGGCGAGGAAGCGAGCGATGGCCGGCGCCAAAGCGAGCGGAAGGCCCCGCTCTTTGACGTCATTAGCGTCGAGCGTACAGGCGAGAACGATCGCACGCGAAATGATCTAGCGCCATTGGAGCCTGGCCATTGTACGCGGCCAGCTTCCGGTGCCAAACGCACGGTCGGCCACGCCTAATGCGAGTTAAGAGCCATCGGAAAATTTAACGCCGAACTTTCATTCGACGCCGCTCGCCACTCACCCTCCCGTTCTCACCCTCCCTCCACACCCACCCCCTCGGGCAGCCCTCTAATAGCCGCTGGCCCGATCGAACTTTATCGACTGACACCCGATCGGCGGGGAGGTTTAACGGTGTAACTTAAAAATTACAGGGCGATCGCTTCGCAGCCCAGCCATGCCAACCCCCCTCCCCTCTCTCGCGCACTTGTCGACGTTACATGACGATAAACCGTGAGCGACGGAGCTTTACGACTTTTTTCCCCGGCGCGCTCTCGTGCTCGCGACACACATCCACCCCCCTCCCTCCTCACGTGTCCTGCAAACGTCACGAAGCAAAAGCTAAGCCCTGACCTTACCCCAGATTCGCGAAAAAGTCGAAGGTACGAAGCTCGTATTTGATGAAAAAAGAAAAGAGGAGCGCTGGATAAAAGAGGCCGTTAGTGGGTGAGAGGGTGGCGAGGAGAAGGGTGGTACGAGAGAGAGAGAGAGAGACGGAGGGAGGGAGGGAGAGAGAGAGCGGACGCGGATCCTGCGGCGAGAAAAAACGAAATCCCGACTCGGCTGTTTGCAAACGACAGAGGGTGAGAAGTGACGCGAGGGGGGTGGAGAGGAAGAGTCGTCGCGGGGTGAGGTCGGGTAAGGTGCGACAGAGAGAGAGAACGAAGAAGAAGGAGAGAGACGGAGACAGCTGACGAGCCCGACGAAGGCAAGGAGACCGAAAAAGAGGAGCTCCGGATTAATACCGAACGAGAGGTGGAGCGACGTGTAACCGAAGCGGGGCGAGGGGGCCAGACGGCGAGGCAAGATGCGAGGAGAGACCGTGAGCGGAGTGAAAAAGAAAACCTCAGGAAGCAATTCGTCTAATTAGAAAAGCGACGGCGGAACGATTTGCGTCGCGTTATGACAAAGAGGCGTCCGCGCCTTTTGTGATGTCGAAAGTGTCGCCCCTTGAAGCTGGCCTTCGCCGAGCTAATGCAATCGAGAGAAGAAAGTGCGAGGGGAGGAGGAGGAGGAGGAGGAGGAGGAGAAGGAGAAGGGGGTAGTCCACCCCTTCCCACTGCAAACCCTCCCACCCCTTGCCCTAAGGCCACTCCCGGGCAAGTGCAATGGCGACGATTTTCTCGTTCTCGGCCCCTCTCCGTTTCCCGGCCGGTAATTAATAGTCTGTTATCGGCGAAGGCATTACAGTTAATTATACGTGCGATCGGCGGCTCATTAGCGTTCAGAAACGGCGCGGGCGAGGAGGGAAGCGAAGGATAAAGGGGTTTGGCCGAGAGTTGGCCGAGAGACGGCCGAGAGGGTGGCCGAGGGGGTGGCCGAGAGGGTGGCCGACTGGGGGTGGCGGTGGGGAAAACGGGCTCCGGGAGTGGACACAAGGAAGACTGGCAGGTTGGGCGGAGGTAGATCGACGGATCAACCGCGCGTATTGTGTTGCAGGCTACACCCAGAATCCCTGTATTAGATCAAAATGAGGGTTATCAGCGCTGAACGGCCGTCTGAGGACAGCTCTCCATTGGCGAGGCAACGTGTTAATTCGTCATTTCGTAACCGATTAATCGACGAAGCACCGTTCGACGTATCGATCCGGTCGGCTGTCGTCGACCGATTTCACCAAAATCGGGCGCTGCCCGATCTCTTTTCACCGGCAAAGATTCCACCGCCCGCCGGCTCCGAAATCAACGAAATCGACGGAGCGCAGGAACGATACAAGGTCGGAGGATGTTTTTTTGAACCTTACGAGTGCACTCTCGAGCAGCTATCCCCGGAGTTTTTCATTTTCCCTACGCTGATCCGCTTCTGCGGGGAACTTCCTTTCATATAAAATGGATTACATCCCTCGAGGTTGAGGTTTTCACGTCAAAATTTAATCGCTACTGCGAATCGCGCGTGGCGGGGGGGATGGGGTCGGGCCGTAGGTAAGAAGAAAAATACGGGGAGGGAAAAAAGAGCCGCGGGAAGCGTTCTTCGCTACGAAATTAATTCAACGACCGTGAGTGAGTGAGTGAGTGAGAGAGAGAGAGAGAGAGAGAGAGAAGCATACGCAAGCCTGCACCTGCGCCGAACTCCTTCATCCTCATCTCCGGTCTCCTCCTCTCCTACTTTTTTTTTCCTCTTTTTAAGCAAAATGGCCATTTTCTCTCTACTATCCCCCCACGTAGCTCCCGCAAGTCCTATTCTAAACAGCCGTGCCATTGAGCGGCGGCGTAGGCGTTTATCGTTGCTGGCAATATTTCAAGACTGCACCGTTAGGCAAATGTAGCGCGAGCGAAGCGCGAAACTACAAGTGAGATTCATCTGGGCCACTCTTCTTCGTCACATTCGAACAATGCTCGAGCCTCTCGGTACTCGATTGTCAGCGACATCTTTTGCAGTAGGTTACCGTACCAAGGCCAGCTGCCTAAAGGTCACCCCGGAGGGATGAGGGGAGGGGAAGGATATCTGTGAACCGAGTACATTTACAGATCACCGCATACGCGGGACTCCCGCATCCTTGGATGATTGCATTCGTTTATTTGTAAAGTCAGATTCGCTCGTCGATAAGTCGCGTGCCATCGTGCCGAGATATAACGGGAGAACCTTAGACGAGACTACTTTTCTCGAGTTATCCTTCCTTCGCCTCTTCTACCTCTCTCTCCCTCTCTGTCTCTCTCGATCCGCTTTCGTCTAACGAAGCTTCGCGAGAAAACAATTTGTCGCCGGCAAATTTATACGGAGCCCAACTCGAGTTCCGATCCGATTCCTCTCCGAAGCGAATATTTCTCGCCTCTCTAACGGTGAGAAAATGAAAAAATATCAGTCGTACCGCGAGTCCCATGCACCAGTCTGCGCGCCGAGAGAGTGGGACTTGTAGATTCTCGAAGTCGTCGCAGAATAAACGAGGCTTTATGCGATCCGTGACGGACGCCAGTGGGACATATTATGCGTGGGTACACGTACAACCTTCTCATCCTAGTTTCCTTTGTTCGCCGAACGAAGGGGGAAATTTCCTTTACCCGGAATTGCGCTGGCGAAGCGCTCGATATCGCGGCGGATTTCGAAATTCGCGAAATCCTGCCGCGTATCGCTGAACCGAAGGGTATCCTGATCCTCGCGTGACGTTAAAGGAATTGACCTGGGAGAGATCGTTCGAGACAATTATATCGACGTCCGTGTGCGAGCTTCCGGTATACCGGGATTTATATCTTTTATCCGATTCGTATGCCGGGAAGTGGGGCGTCGATGGACAATCGGCGACTAATATCAAAGTGTCGGCCGCAGGACATATAAATCGAGAGAGAGAGGGGGGGGGGGGAGAGGGAGAGAGAAAGAGAATGGTGAGAGCGGGGAAGTAATTACTCGAAAGCTGTTATCGAGGAACAATCAGTGCCAATAGCGAACGTAGTCCATTTAATGCACGTCGCGCGACTTTGCGTGAGAGAAAGAGGACGAGGAGGGTGGGGGGGGGGGGGGTGAGGCTGGTTTGAGAGGAAGGGGAGGGAACGTTTGCCGGCATCGGCGAAGATGAGTGAAAGGGAAGGCGGGCGAGAGAAAACTTTTTTGACGACAGCCCTGTTATGCCAGCGCGCATCAGCCAGCTTTGACGACGCGCGCGCACGGTCGCCTCTACAGAGATACAGAGCCGTCCGCGCTAAAAGGGGGTCACGAAATTCGCCGATGCCATTCTCCGACTCGGAACAAACATTTCGCGCCAGTCGGGTCCTGAATGAAATGTTCCTAAATAAATAATCAGGACCGCTCACGGCGCTTCCGCGAACAGGTGGCGCAGTTTTACGGGAATTGGTGCGTCAGAGTACGTGTCCGTAGGATATCTGCTTGAACCTGTGTGTGTGTGTGTGTGTGTGTACATGCGTGTATGGGAGGGGGGACTTAATGTTTGCATACGTGTCGGCGTCGTGCGCATACGTTCGGGAGGCCAGCATAATTGAAGGACCTGCCGTCTGACGTACTCGTATGTACAGCCGGGGTTCGGCCATTGAATTTAATATCGGCGCTAATTAACGGTTATTTACGAGCGCCATCGCGATTCGCCAGTGCCGTTTTCAGGGAATGACGGATGTTCGTGTGCCGCGGCACGATATCGGGCCAATTCCGAAAGTCAATGTTGGAGGATTCGCGAGACGATACGCGATTAGCCCTCGTGCCGTCATCTAGCGGTGTTGCTAGCGAGCGCTTGTTTTTTGCCAAGTGCGACGGCACGTGTTTATTGTCCTCATGCCGAACGCGTGGAGGTCAGTCCTTTGTAGGCCTTGCCACAGTCAACAGTAAACGTACAAAATAAACTATTGTGT
This sequence comes from Anoplius nigerrimus, assembly GCA_914767735.1. NCBI lineage: Eukaryota > Metazoa > Arthropoda > Insecta > Hymenoptera > Pompilidae > Anoplius > Anoplius nigerrimus. The sequence goes on along the minus strand of OU612084.1, from coordinate 8,305,773 downwards.
TACCGTAACTGCCTGTTTGATTTCGCCCACTTCGCAAATCCTGCTCACAGGTTATGGGCCCAGGAGCGCAGTCGAAAGCAGAGTAGAAACAGTGTCTTTCCTTTTAGTGCGGGAACGTAAAGCGTTCGGAAGAACGCGCGAGTTTTTTTTGTCAACGGAATAAAGGTCGTTGCGTCGTGCGAGTGAAGATGAGTGCGTCGAATTGTGCGCGAATAGAGACTCTTCACAAAGATAATTACGACACGTGGAAAATGCAGATGGAAGCGTTGCTTGTAAAGAACGACGCGTGGGGCTACGTCTCCGGAAAAATTCCAAAACCGCATCTCGTGTCGGGCGACGCGGCCTCGCAAGCAGCACTGAACACGTGGCTGGACAGGGACTGTAAGGCGAAGTCGGATATCGTGCTGTCCATACATCCGACGGAATTAAAGCAGATAAAGGGGTGCGACACATCTCGTGCGGCATGGTTAAAGCTGGAAGGTATTTATCAGTCGAAGGGACCAGCGCGAAAAGCCACCTTGTTGAAGCAAGTCCTGCTTCAACGAATGGAAGAGGGCGAAGACGTGCGAGAACACCTCCGAAAACTTTTCGACGCAATAGATAAGCTCGCCGAGATGGACGTGGAAATTAACCCCGATATGCTGGCGATAATGATGCTGTACAGCCTGCCGTATTCATTCGAAAACTTTCGCTGCGCAATTGAAGCGCGCGACGAATTACCGTCGCCGGAAGCGCTTCGCGTGAAAGTGATCGAGGAAAGTGACGCTAGAAGAAACACGGCACGCGGCGCGTCACAGGACGCGATGGCAGCAGCCAAGTATAAACCCCCGTACAGAAGCAGAGCTGAAAATTCCGAGCCGGCAAGCAAGGACGAGTTTAAGTATCGCTGCTATCGATGTAAGAAAATCGGTCATAAGGCTAACGATTGCAGGAGCGCAAAACCGGGAAAACCACGACAGCACGCGAAGAAAGCCGAAGACGTCACTCTGTGCGCGATAGAGGACTTTTCGGGCGCAGAAACATCCTTTCGCGCGGATGACGTCATGCGTGAAGCGAAGTGGTGCTTGGACAGTGGCGCAACGTCGCATTTATGCGGGGATTCGCGCGACTTCACGGAGATAACCGATTCGAGACGCGGAAGGCTCAATTTAGCAAACAATGCTTCGACCGTGATAACTGCCAAAGGAACGGTTTCGTTTTCGGCCGATGTGGATGGAGAGACGAAAAATGTCAGGCTGAAGAACGTGCTTCGCGTCCCGGATCTTCGTGCAAATTTGCTGTCGGTCGCTAAAATCGCTGACAAGAACTGTGTGATTAGATTCGATAAGCACAAGGCCAACGTCTTCGACAGCCACGGGGACGTGGTGTTAACAGCGAATCGAGTCGGCGATTTGTATATCGTGCCTGAGCATGGGCATGACGAGTGTAACGCGATCCTAGAAGAAGAGAAGAGCGTCTCAGGGCCACTATCGGCGCTAGAGGTGTGGCATCGCCGCCTCGGACATTTGAACGTGCGGGATATGTTAAAGGGTAAAGCGAGCGGAGCGTTTCGGGGTCTCGATCTTGGAAAGCACGAGGGCAACCTAAAGTGCGACATCTGTATCAGAGGAAAGATGACGAGAGTCCCGTTCGCGCCGAGATCGACAGAGGGGTCAAAACCACTGGACATTATCTACTCCGACTTGTGTGGCCCCATGAGAGTCGAGTCGAACAATCGCGCGAGGTATTTTATCACGTTCATCGACGACGCATCGAGATGGTGCGAGGTCCGTTTCCTGAGGGCCAAGGGCGAAGCTTTTGAGGCGTTTAAGGAATTCAAGGCGCTCGCAGAAAACCAAAGGGAGCGAAAACTGAAGCATTTTCAAACCGATAATGGTCGAGAGTACTTGAGCGTGGAATTTGAAGAATACCTGAAGAAAAACGGTATTCAGCGACGACTCACAGTGCCGTATAACCCCGAGCAAAATGGAACGGCCGAGAGAAAGAACCGAACGCTTCTGGAAATGGCGAGATGCCTGCTTATCCAGTCCGGATTGCCAACATCATTTTGGGCAGAAGCGGTATCCACTGCTAATTATATCCGGAACCGGTGTCCAACCAAAAGTCTGGGTGGGCTTACGCCGTACCAGGCGTGGAACGGACGGGCGCCCGACGTCAGCCACTTCAGGGAATTCGGAAGTAGGGTGTACTGCCTGGATCGGGCGCCAGGCATTGGAAAGTTCGAGGATCGCGCGAGGGAGGGAACCTTCGTGGGCTACGCTTCGGACTCAAAGGGATACCGAGTATGGTTTCCGGACAAGAGGATGGTAAAGATAGTCCGAGACGTTAAATTCATGGGATGCAGCGCCGGTTCTCCGGCGAGCCTCTACGAGGACTTTGGCCCGGAAGGCGTCGTTCGCGAGGGGAAGACCGATGACTCGAGACTCACTCCACAAAATGGCATTGCGGAGATCGAATTGACAGAAGTGGGAGGTCACCCGAGCGACGATCTTGGAGTTGATACCGGCTGCGAAGACGCCACGCAAGGCGGCGCCGATGAAAATGCCGAAGAAGTCAACGCGCGGCCATCGAGGAGAGGTTCCGGGAGGCCGAGAAGAATAATGACTGGTAGACCGGGGAGGCCGCGGAAAGAATATCAGGCACCCCGTGAGGAAGCCAGCCACGCCATCGAGTCCGGGTACGTGGCGGAGATACCCGCCAAACAAGCTGTTTGCGGTCCCGATGCGGACGATTGGTACCGGGCCATGGCTACAGAGGTAAAATCCATTTTAAAGTGTAATACGTGGGACTTGGTTGATCGCCCGGTCGATCGTGACATTATCGGCAGTCGAATGGTATTACGGAATAAATGCAAACCGGATGGATCTCTTGAGAGAAGGAAGGCTCGGGTCGTGGCGCGAGGATTCGCTCAACGCCCCGGCGTCCACTTTAACCAAACCTTTGCGCCAGTCGCACGATTGAGCTCCATTAGGATGATGACGGCTCTCGCTGCGAACTACGGACTGGCAATGAGGCAGCTCGACGTTACGGCAGCGTACCTAAACGGCGAATTACAGGAGGAGATTTTCATGGAGCCCCCGAAATACCTGGTGGAAGCCCTGGAAATCGTCGCCGAAACGGAGAAGACCGACAGTGACATCGGAAGAAGGGCAACGGCCATGCTTCGCGAGTTGAAGGCCGGGGATAAGGTATGCCTTTTGAAGAGGGCGCTGTATGGACTTCGTCAGGCCGGAAGGAGCTGGTACAAAAAGCTGGATGAGACATTGCAGGATTTTGGAGCACGGCCTTCCAACGCAGATCCCTGCCTGTACCACTTGGGGCGAGGGGAAGATCTGCTCATGGTGGCGATCTATGTTGACGATATGTTGATCGCCTGCCGAAACCTCGAGAAGATCGACAAACTCAAGGAACGTCTCGCACGTGAATTTGACATTAAGGTATTGGGCGAACCGAAATGTTGTCTGGGAATCGAATTCGAGCGAGACGGAGAAAATATAATCATGCGTCAACGAGGATACACAAGAGACATCCTCGAGCGTTTCCGCATGACTGACTCGAAGCCTGTTGCCACCCCCATGGACGTCAACGTGAAATTGAACAAACTGGAGAACGATCCGAGTGGCGAGGAACTAAAACTGCCGTATCGAGAACTGATTGGGGCCTTGATGTACCTGTCGGTGGGAACCAGGCCCGACATCGCGTACGCCGTGAGCGCATTGAGCCAGTTTAATGATCGTTACGGAAAGTGCCACTGGTCAGCGGCGAAGAGGGTGCTCCGTTACTTGAAGGGGACCCTGAACACCGGCTTGACCTTCAAGCCATCGGCGGATTCGATCGTGGGCTACGTCGATGCCGATTGGGCCAGTTGTCTGGTCGACAGACGCTCTTACACTGGTTACATTTTTGTTTTAGGCCAGGGCGCGATATCGTGGGATGCCAAAAAGCAGAGGACGGTTGCTTTGTCGTCCACGGAGGCCGAATACATGAGTTTGGCCGAGGCCGCCAAGGAGGCCGTATATCTGGCCGGGTTTCTGGACGAGCTAGGGTTTAAGAACCTGGGAAATGTCCGCTTGCTGAATGACAGCATGGGAGCTCAGCGACTGGCCGAAAATCGGGCCTTCCACGCACGCACGAAACACATTGATGTGCGGCATCATTTCATACGCGATGCGTTGAGGGACGGCCTGTTGCAGATAGACTACGTGTCAACGAATGACATGATCGCAGATATGATGACCAAGGGCCTGCCTGGTCCAAAGCATCGGAGATGCTTGGAACTCCTTGGACTTCGGACTCTTCAACCGGTCGAGAACTAATAGCGTCTCGAGGGGAAGTGTTGGAGGATTCGCGAGACGATACGCGATTAGCCCTCGTGCCGTCATCTAGCGGTGTTGCTAGCGAGCGCTTGTTTTTTGCCAAGTGCGACGGCACGTGTTTATTGTCCTCATGCCGAACGCGTGGAGGTCAGTCCTTTGTAGGCCTTGCCACAGTCAACAGTAAACGTACAAAATAAACTATTGTGTTACCGTAACTGCCTGTTTGATTTCGCCCACTTCGCAAATCCTGCTCACAGTCAAAAATTACGAGCCACCGGTGGCCTTCGCCAAGCCTGCAGCTAGTGAATGGAACGTTTGAGGATCTTCTTGCCGGTGTGCCGATGTAGGTACCAACGCTGACGGATGAGTTCTCATTGGGTGAAAGGAGTTTATGACGCCCGAAAATTTATGGTAATCGACGATGTTTAGCGGCGACGGAAAGATGTCTGATCGATCGGCATCGCGTGAACATCCTGTATATTTTTGGTGGCGTCTCTGAAGCTATTCCATTTAGAACTATACTTTGTTTTACACCGTACTAGAGTTCGATGAAAAAACATGATCGACGGACAAAATGTCAATTTTCCACAAATTATTCTTCCCGTAAATTATGCGATCCACGTTCCATCTATCGCTGAAGCACAATTTGTAAAAACATCAGATAAGGGATTAACGTCATCGCGGCACAAAGGCCGCCAGATATCAAACGACAATCAATGCGTTAATCCGGCAAAAAAATCCCGTTCACTCACTCGCCAGGCGGCGTCACGCGTTATTTTCCCGAACCATTGCCAACCATGAAGGCCTGAACCGTTCGTCATACTGACAAGTCGAATCCATGGAAAAAAACTTCGTCTCCCGCATTACGGATCGACAATCAAATTTTTAAGCGACCTCGCCGCCCGACGCGCGGCCAATGAATATTGTACCAACCGTGTCAGCTGGCTTAAAAACGGAGTAGTCGGGTCGTGACAAAGGTCAGGACTATCGGCATCTAGGTTGCAGTTCACTCGCTGCCAGACAGTTCGACGCACGCGTCCGACGCGCATTCCTCTCCCGGACGCGAGAGACACGCACGACGAGAATCAACGTTTAGTGGAAATTATATGCGGTTTCGGTGCGGTGCGCGCGCGCGCGCGCGCGCGGTTTTACCTCCGAAGGGTGGCCAGTAATTAAATGAATTGCCCGATCGGACTCTCGAACTGACGATCGAGTGCGTTCTACGTTCCGTCACTGTCACGGCATTGTTTTCGAGTGCCGTCGACAATTGCCCTCCGAATCCTGACGCGTACCACCCTTTCACCCCCCGTCGCCAGCCACCCCAGTCGCATTCGTACGGATGAGGCTACTTGGCCCGAAAGCGGCCGCGTGACGTCATCGGGCCGGCTAACACTTCGATGAGACGTTGTATCCGCGCATCGGGCATGCATAATGGACGATGGGACCTCGATTACTGGAACAACGCTCGCCCTGACGTTCGATTGTCCGAGGCGATATATTTCGTTGTCACCCCCCTTCCGACCCAGGCCGGCAATTAACGTGCCGCGATATCGGGCCGGGCGGAATCGATGAAACGGCCGCGATTTTTACTTCCCCTAGCCCAAATTTCGCTTACCCGGGACGTGGAAAGCGCAGCATTTATCACCCCGCACCCCCCACCCTCCCTCTTCGCCTATCCGAAACTGTCGCGCTGCCGGTGGGATGTAACCGGGCAGATTTCAAGTTTTCTAGGAAACGAAGTTGCCGATTAGCCTCTATCTTGGCAGAAAGTGGAGTTCAGAGTGAGCACTCGTGTGTCGCGAGGTTTATCCGCGATAATTTCGGCCGATCGGCGGAAACGTTATTTAGATTCCGGCGAGCCACTTCCAGGGCGAGGGGGTAACTTTCCGCCAACTGCGGACCACTCCCCTCGCTTCCCCTCCCGCCGCCCCCGTCGCGCGGCGAGAAGTCTCACTTCGAATCGGTTATCGGAGGCCGATAGGGACGCAATTAGAGAACTTTTACTTGCCACGACCCAGTTTCGCCCTCGAAAATCATTTCGCGAGAACTTTTGCTCGTGCCTCGCCGCGTGCGACGGGAGCTGCGGGCGGGGAACGAAGGGCGACGGGGTAATAAATTTCAGCCTCACGCACCCTCCCTCCCTCCCTCCTCCTGACACTCGCGTAATCTCGCGGAAACATTTATAATACCGTCGCACGCAGTGCTCCGACGAGAGGAGACCGAAACGATACACGTGGATTTCATTTCGCGATCCGTAATAAATCCCACGACTCCATGCCCGTGAATCTAGTCCGCATTAATAGATTTTCCGATCTCAGACACGCTCATTACGGAACCAAACCTTCCTGACCCAAATCCATCCTTACTTTCCCAACCCTACGCGCGGACGTCCTTCCACTCTTGACTTCGCGCCGTAAACGAAGATTCGAAGCGTTACATCGTTAAAAGCTAATTACGATCTATTTTTCGTCGACGGCTCATCGATGACGAGGAGGAGGGGGTGGGGGGGGGGGTGACTCTTGCGTTCTAACGAGCGTCTGGCTTTAATCCACGACCGCCACCGACGCCGACGCCGGCGGCCGTGCTTGCGGCATATGTTGCGAGCGCACGAGCAGCACGCGCGGCGAGAGAAGCATAGAAAAAAAGGGTGGCGAGAGACGAGGGGAGGAAAAAAGATCGATCCCGCGAAAGGTCGTAGGAGATTTCCTCCGATCCATCGACTCGACAATTCGATTATACGAGCGATTGGCTTTTCCGCGCCGTCCATCAGGAGTAAATTATTTCGTACTACGGGGAGCGAGAGCAGGGCTGCACCTGACAGAGAGGTAATTCGGCCTTTCTCCCTCACCCCCTCCCCCCTGAACCATCCTGCCCTACACACTCTTCAGCCCCGCCGCGCTCGTTACCTACCCCTGGCCCGCTCTTTTTTTCAGCCCACCGTCCGACGCTCTATGGCCGCAGCCTCTCTATCGCGACACGTTGACAATGACAGAAGTTCGCTTATTGTTAGTCAAAGTCAGAGTCCGATCGGAAGGCTAACGATGACTGTCGTTAGCGGCGTGCGTGTGCTCACGGCGATATTAGCGTGTCTGGTGCCCTTTGCGTTTCGTGCCCTCTGTTTTTCGCCCGCCAGCCCCTGCCCTCCTCCTCCACCTCCACCTCCCGCTCGGCGAGAGGGCGAGCGTCGAAAGGTCACGCTTAACGCGACGGCTGCAGCGCGAGTCGTGAGCGCGAGGTATAAATTATAATTACGCAAGACGACGGTGGGCGAGTTATTTACGTTCTTACGCGGGACGACATTTGCTCTTAACCGTTTTCGCATTAAAGCCGAGCCGGGGCCCGCTCGTAATTGCGCCGGCGAAAATTCCTTACCCCGCTTTCCGATGGGGGTGGAGACCTCGAATGAGGGATACCCGCGAGAGAGGGTCGGGGGTTACGAGTATAACGGGGCGAGAGTGGCGGTCGTTTTCGACCGACGCTCGGGGACGATCGGATTATCGTCTGGCGTACGATATGTGGGATGGGAGGATCGATCGATCGGGGAGACGGAAAGAGTGAGTCGTAAAGAGTTTTGCGACGGAGGGTGGGATGCCACTCGTGCAAGGCAGGTGGAGGGGGTGGGAGACCCGTTCGTACTTACCGGATATCGTTATCGATGCGAGGCGTGCACGTACTACGTCCGGGCTTGCATGGTGTCAGTCCCACTACATTCGTGCGGCCTTCTTCTCCGAACTCGCCTTACAATACGTATGAATATTGTAAATATTGAGTCTAGATAATGTATAGTCCGTATAATGCAAAGTCTATGCAATATCGCGTTGCCCCCGGGGCGGTAGTGGGGGGATGGGGAGGTTGCGGTCGAATTTCGAGGCTCTTTGGCCGGATCGAGTTTTCATCGAGCAACCCGGTACATGACATCCGCGTGTGTACGGTAGATTAGGGGGGGGGGCCGAAGGGGGGTGGTCGGTGGGTGGACTGCAGAGATTTTACATTATACGGACAACACACTTTCAACGTCCAAAGATTCTACACATCATAGAGCTTATATGTATTAATATAGAGTCTAGATGATGTAGAGTTTAAGTATCATAGAGCGGAGTGAGGATAGTTTGACCGTAAAGAGACTGACACCATCCAAGCCGAACATAGTACACGTCGGAAAACCATAGAAATTGTCTCTCGCAGTTCGACCTTCTACGTATCTCCGTCGACGTGCACCCGCGTGGAAATGAAGTTCTGATCGTGTTTGCGTGTTTTCAGTTACGAAATTTTCGCTCGCCACGTGCAACGTGCAGCATGCAACTCGGCCAAGATGCGTTCTCTAGAAAAGCGGGCACGATACATAAAGCGTCTCAGAGGTGAAGCGGCCTAGATTCGAGAATCATGAGTTATGAGTGGGAGTCGAAAGCGCAGCGGCGAGGAAAAGGAAATACGAAAGAGATAATGAGAGAAAGATAGAGATAGATAGAGACAGAGAGATAGTGAGAGATAAAGAAAGAAAAAGAAAGTGAGAGAGAGAGAGAGAGACATGCGACTCACCAATGCCTGGGCGGCGCTCTGGTGCTGCAAGCAAGAAACACCCAGTTACAATCACAATAGAGACAATTAATTCTTTTTTTTTTCTTTTCTGTTTCTCATAGGCTCGCGCTCACGCTGTGTGACAATTAACATGGTTACACGATAAGGCGGTGCTCGCGCATAAAAAGCAGTCAAGAACATCCAACTCGCACGCAGTCTCGTGTTTCGATCGTGTCGCCGTGTAGAAATCGGCTCGCAAAGCTTGCGGAGGGAAGCGTAACTGTATCGAATGACAGAGAGCGAGAGCGATAGATAGAGGGAAAGAGAAAGCTAGAGAGAGAGAGAGAGAGAGAGAGGAGAATAGAGAATAGAGAATAGAGAAAGACAGAGTAGCGACTGATTCGAGATTGGCGTTGATCCGTCCGAGAAAAATGGAGGAAACTCTTGGGCCGCGTCAACGTCGGGGCCGCGCTCGCACTGTCAGCGTCCATTTTTCCCGGCGTCTCTTGCAAGCGTCGAACGTTCGACAGAGGGGCTTCCGGAATGCTGCGAACGACAAAAAATTGTGCTCGTCAAAGCTCGGACGAGCTTCGACTCTTGACGCCAGGCAGCATTCGAGTGTGGCTTCATCCGCTACTGGTCGTGTCTTATTAATAATCTATCGTACGATAGGGGCGGCGGCCGCCGCGGGGGCGGGAGGGTGCTCTTTCGGAAACGGCCGCAAAACCTGCCAAAGTGCCATGGTCAGCTAGCATTACATAAAAAAGAATCGTTGTTTCGCGCGCCCTCCATTCGATCGCTGTCAATGTCAGACGGGCCGCGATTGACTTTGACGCGCAGTTCTGCGAGGGAGCTGGGGGTGAAAAAGAGAGAAGGGCGAAAAGTGATTGGATAGGAGTGTGGGTGAGGGATGGCTCTGTCGGACACTCTTGTCGGACACTTGGAGATGACGTACGTGCAGGACTCGCGGTGCCCGATGACACAGATTGGCTCGCGGTTAACGTTAATAGCCTAAGAGCGCCGTGCATTCGGGGCAAAGTGGCCCCCGCTTCAGAAATTGAATTTTAAACAGACGCACTGATAGGACGAGTCTCAAAGGGGACTTTAGAGGGTGCCCTCACTTCCGGCGCCGTTTGCCGGAGCGTCGGCATGAGCCCGCAGAAATTCCGGGACAATCCGAAGGTGCCGCGCGCGAGGAAAATAGCGTGGCCAGGACCTCGGGGAGCTAGGACTGAACGGGAGGTGGGGGAGGCGAGGGAGGAGGAGGAGGCGGAAGAAGCGGAAGAAGCGGAGGTGGAAGTAAGGGAAAATACGAGCTCTAGTATCGATTGGCGTACGTTAATGGCGTAAGAGCAATGCCGCGTTCGGCGAGCACGGATGAGCTTCGTGCGGATTCAATTTTGAATAGACGCCCGGATAACTTTCTAAGCAGCGGACTTCGTCGACTCCCCTGAGGGGTGGAGCTCCAGGGGGTGGGGGCCGAAGAATAACGAAGCGCGCCGCTTATTTCGCGGGGCAAGTCTTGTATCTCTCGCGGACCGACGAGGCCCGAGCACCCCTTAATTGCACGTTTCCTCGACGATGAGGGAAACCAATAAGGCGACCACTTCAATCTCAAACAATTCATCCGTCCGGAGAAGCGGGACGAGGAGTTCTGCGAGAAGTGCGAAGAAGGTGTGAAATTCAGAGGCGAGCGGTACGGGCGAACAGTTGTTATTGTCGCCGAGCGTTGTAGAAAGGCACTCGAAAAAGTCCGCAACTACGTTCGGACAGTAACGAACGGCCATCGAGAGTTCCGAGTTCATCGGGCGTCGAGTGGCCGGCTCGAACAAACACTCGGAAGACTCCGATGCATTATCCGTGCGAACGATCGGAAAGAGTCCGACCACTTTCCCAGCTTGACGTCCATTGCCGACCGGAAGTTTAACGCGGTCGCATGACAGTGAAATGTGACGAGCCGTTCGGTTCCTTCGAACGTAATCGGCCATAATCGAGTTCGGTTACGGGGGAGGGTAAAAGCGTCCGCTCGAACCGGCCTAACGGACCTAATGATCGTAATGACAGGTACGGTTTTGGGGAAATTGCGCGGTGCGCATTGGCCAAGGTGTGCCATGAAGAGCGGAGACAGGGCAAGGGTAGTCCGATGGTCGATGCGATCGATCCATCCGCGGGTCGGACCGGAAAGATTTCGCGTAATGAAGAGCCTGGCCCGATAATTAGCCCGCCGAGATAATAAGCGCGACAGCGGGCAAAATGATTGGGGGAGAGGGGGGGGGGGTAGGGTGAGCCGCGTGTGACACGAGCGAAACGATAACTCTACTGACCCATTAATTAACGGCCGGCCCCTTGGGTGTCGCGTCCTCGGCGACGATCGGCCCCGACGTCCTAGGGGGTGGGTAGGAGGGGGTGGGATGGGGGAAAAAATGTTCACCGATTCCGATTTCACCTTTAAAGCTTTCCCGCCGTCTCGCGGACACGCAACCGATGCGTGCGCGCTAAGCTCCGGATAGGTGGAAAAATATTGATAGAACGATCAGCGTCGAGCTACCAATTAATGCGAACCATCCCCCTACCGCGCCACCCCGGACTCGCGGGCCACGTCCAATTAGAGGGTGATATTTCGATCGTCACAATTATCCTTCGCTGGGCCGAGAAAGATATCGACGCTTCCCGTTGACACACGCCGCGCTACGCTTCTCTCATCTACGCGGTGACTTAAAAATAGCCCCGATTGAACCCGCCGGATTTGACGAAATTTCTAACGAGTTGCCGAGCATCTGCTCTTCCCACCCCTCCGAAAGCAATCCTTCCAAATGAGATGAAAACCTCGTTCGGCGAGCGCGCAAAAAGTAATGTTGAGCGAGACAAATGCGCGCGGGGGGGAGTTAAACAATTTAACGGGGAATGCGCGCGCGCGCGTGCAACGTTTCAGGAGCGCACTGCGCGAGATATAAATCATCGCACGACCCGGCAGCTTCCTGCGTCAAACGGGCAACAACGAAAGTCAGGCTATCGCAGCGGCGATCCTTGATGAAATTACATCAAGCCGAAATAACCTGCCTCACCCCCCCCCCCCCCCCCCCCCCCCCCCACCCTCCTTCCCTTTCCTCTGCATGCGAGAGGCGAACTGCACTGCGCGCGGCATTAAAACACTGCGTCACGAGAGAGAGAGAGACGACGAACACGTACGTACGTGCGAGACCGCACTGGCTTATTAAACGTAACGTTCGTAAGTGGGCAGGCATTAAAATTAGCGCGCCATCTTGGCGCCCGTTTAAGAGGGCCACGGGCGAATTTTACGAGCTTAATATCGCGGCGATAAACATTTCGCCGGGCGGGGTCGAAAAACGAATTTGGCCGAGTGGCGGGCAGGGATGGTGGGGGGTGGCGGAGGGGAGGTGGAGATGGATAGAGAAGGGGCACAGGTGTAATTTGACAAAAAAAGAGTGCTGCCAAGAATGGAGGCAGCGGAGGGGAGAAGAAGAATGGGTCTCGTCGCGGAGATAGATGATCGCGACTGAAAATCGTCTGAATGGTCTCAATCGTCGGAATCCTCTCAAGCTTCGCTCGAAAGGCGAGTAGATCATTTCGCGAGAGAAACGTCGTCGTCGACGTCGCGAATCCCGCTCGCAGAGTATCCGACTCGTAAAACGACTGCTCGCCTAGGTCTCGCGGGCTAGGACGTCATCGGAATCGGCCATTTTCTGGCCAACCGCTGACCGAAACTTAATGAAACGATGAATACGCAGTCGATTCAGCCCGGAACGTCGGTGTGTGTCGCCGGTGATGATTATTGTCGAGTTTAATTTGCGCCGCTTTGCCCGAGGGGCTGAAGAACGCTGGGAAGTAATTTCCATTTCTAGGAGGCGGCCATTATCTACTCGCGAAAATGTGCAGAGGTCGCGAGACCGGTAACCGCGCCTCTCTCTGTACGCGTCCTCCATCCACCGCGACGTCGTCCTTCTTTCTTGAGTGCTACATGAATATTTTCCGCATCCCTCCCCACCCCCCCAACCCCCCCTTAGTTACCATTCGCTCGTTCCGAAAGAGGAGAGGCTGGATTATGCGAGGAATCTATTCGAGGACTCGCGACGATACCGAACGGACGTCTTGCGGGTCTGTATTCTCGGAAAAATAAGTGGAGACGAACGAGAGTATTCCGATGATTCGAGAATATCGAGCCTGACTGCGGATCGAACGGCCGATTCGGGTTGACAAACGTGGCGCATTGCGCATCAGACGAGCGTTGCACGAGAATTATCCGAATTACATCAATTGCGCACACTGTCCTCGAGATTCGCGTCCGTGAGAGACACAGTTGAGCGTGACATTAGCCGAGCGAGGTAACGTAAAGAAAATACGGGCGGAGCGTATAATCCGGATGACGTTTCGCCGGAGTCTCATTGCTATCGTTTATGCGAGGGAAGAGTGCACCCCATTCGGCTGCCTATCTATCTATCTATCTGCTGCGAGGCCGGGGGCAGCTTTCGGATGAGCAAAGGAAGACCTAATTCTCTGTCAAAGAGCGTAGATATACAGAGGACGCGGATGTCCGTGCATTATCGAAAGAGAGAGAGAGAGAGAGAGAAGGGGGGGAGGAAACGGACAGATAGTACTAGCCAGAGAAAAGTAGAGAGGGACGGAGCGTGCGAGAGCGATCGGGCTCCGAAGCTGATCTCGGAAAAAGGGCAGTCGCGGGGTAGCAGCTTCTAATGCCTCTAAACGCGAATCATTAGTCCGACGTTGGGAGCACGTACCACTTAAGGGGGCGAGCGTGAACTATAGCGCACCCGACACGATTACAGCTGACCCAGAGAGAAACGGCAGCGAAAGAGTCGGCGAGATGGTGGCGAGGAGAGAGCGGGTGGGGGTGGACGCGGGGGAGAGGGAGCGTCTGCGGATTATTGTTCAATTTACTTGGCGCCATCTCGCGACGGGGCCGCGCCCTCAATTTCCATATTTCCGTCGTCATCGAGCCCTCAACGTCCCTTTTCGGCCTCCGCGGAGTCGAGTGGCCGGAGAATGGATAGGACGAACAGAGAGGAACAGGAGGAGAACCGGAGGGGGTGAGGTGAGATAAGGTCGAGACGCAATGAACATTCCGCGAACGCCTCGAGGACCTTCTTTCGCTCCTTCTTAACGGCGGACATACCCACGTCTAGGTGCGTCCTGCCGTCGGGACGCATTTCTCAGACTTCTCGAACGCAGCGTATTTACGCGCTCGGCGCCTGACAGACGTAACTGCGATAAAGCCAAGATAGACGAACGGCGGGGGGGGGGGGGGGTAGTAGAAACGAATGCTGGAGGGGGGCATCCGGTCGTTCGTTACTCTCGGCGCGTTAGAGGCCTCGAGAGGACGCTGGGACGTGCAGAAGTGAGACGACGCGTAGACTCAAAGAGCGCAGCGTCCGTCCTTAGAAATAAAAATAGTTCCAGCACCCTTCGCCTCGCCGGTAATTTGCAGGTAACGCGCGCGAGCGCTCGCCACGCTGTTCTGTGCGCAGAGTACGTGCGTGGGTGTGTGTGTGTGGACGTAAGCTTTTCGAACGGGAGCCCACGGGAGAACGATCCATAAAAGCTGATGGAGACGATCTTTCTTCGGTGGGAAGCGACAGTGTTGGACCTTGTAGCTGCGACTTTTATGCCGCGCGCGCGCGAGATAGCTCGATCGAGGCGAATGGAACGGATGGCAGGAGGGAAGAGAAAAAGAAAGAAGAACAGAGAGAGAGAGAGAGAGAGTGAGAGAGAGAGAGAGAGAGAGAAGCGGAGAAAGGGCAAGGAGAACGTGCAGAAGACTCGCTCTCGTAAGATGGCTTGTGTACGCTCGTAGCTGTGGCGAGGTTAAGCGCGGAAAGGGCCTCTCCTCTCTGTCGAATCGATTCGACGATGGGCGGAGGGCCTCCTCTCTGCACACTGCAATGCCGTAACTTCTGAGAGAGCGAAATTTCACGAGGACAGAAGTGGCGGCGCGCGAGCTTCGGAGGAAGAGCGGTAAGACAGCCGCGCGGGGAATTGAGAGGAGAGGGCGGAACGGAGGAAGGTGGAGGTGGGCCGGTAGGAGGAGGAGAAGGTGGGAGGGAAAGAATCACGGAAGGAAGCGGCGGATGGGGAGCGAGGCGCACGTACCCTTTTACGACGTTATCGGATTTCGTGTCCCTATAAATTCTTCATGAGAAGCCGGGGCGGACAGTCAAAATTCGCCGTCCGAAGCCTCGGTCCCATCCTCTCACCTTTATCCTCCCCCCCCCCCTCCCCCACCCTCTCGCCCCGAATGGCAATTAAACTTTCAGCGTATCAATTTATACGCGAGTCGCAGATTCTGCCTGAGCGTCGGGCCGCGGCCGGAAAATGGATCGGCGTCGGAAGTGTCCTTCGCAGGAGAGCTCCTCGGAGGAATGCTCGCTTCCAGGAGAGAATGCTAATACAATCAGGAGGATAATAATATCCTGAAGCCGATGCGCGAAGGATATATCGCTGAGCGTCACCTGAACGAGCCCAAGAGAGACTATGTGTGTGGGCGGGTGTGTGTATATGTACACACGTGAAACGAGTTTCATCTTAGCTACGGCCGGATATCGTCTGACTGTCAGACGGATACGTGATAATGGCCGACGATTCGGCGAGACGAAATAGCGAGCCGTTCTCCGAGGGGGCGCTATCGGATAAAGGGGATGGACGATATAAAGAGACAGAGAGAGAGAGAGAGAGAGACGATGGAAAGGAAGAAGCGAAGTGGAGTGTCCGTCGTAAATTTTTTCGCGGAGGCCCGCACTCGGGGCCCTCTCTATCGCGCGCATAAAACTCGACTGCAACCCGTCGTATTCTCTTCTCGCCGAGGGCATAGGGGATTTCTTGGCGAATAAACGACACCGACCCCCATCCCACCGCCGTCGCCGCCACTTTTTGGTGGGCAACTAAGCGACCGAGATGTGTGCCACCCCCGACGGAAAAGCTGACACGACGCTCCGGCAAACTTTGATATCCGATATTAAGGACAACTCCGTCTCTCTTCCCGGGGTATATCCCTCTCTCTCTCTCTCTCTCTCTCTCTCTCTCTGTATCTATCTCACCCTCCCTCTCTTTTTACACCGTCAGAGAGGCAATCCAATCGGTACGCGTCCAATCTTCGATTTCCTTGTTACTCTGTCCACGTCAAAGCCGACGGATGAGCAGAGAAAGCCGGGAGAGCTTTGTATCGACGTTGGACACGATTCACTAGATCGGGGACAAACATCAGCTTGCCACTGGTAAAAAACAAGCCGGGGCAAAAAACAAAGGGGGGAAAATAAAAACAGACAGAGTACGTGGGCCTCGTTAGGGCGTTCCGCCGTGCTCGCCGCCATTAACGAGATATAAATACGGGGTCATTGAGTTTTAAACCGCTCGCCGAAGGGAGTGCGCGCCCGAGAGAGAGAGAGAGAGAGAGAGAGAGAGAGGGAGAGAGAGGGGTAGAGAAAAAAGGCGACGATGTAAACGAGGGACTGAGATAGTGACACTTTGCACGCGATGTGTAATCGCCGTATTAACACTAATATGCATATAGAAAGTGAAACGGTGATTAAACGGTCGATTTAATCGTACGTCTTTCACGTGCGAGCGATAATTGAACCGTGGACAAAGTCAAGGGCGTAATTCCGCCTGTCACTCAACGTCCTGCTCCTCCCGTCGGACCTGCGGAATCGAAACCGCGAGCGATCTAGCGTCTATGCGAAGAAGACGCGGACAATCCGCTCATGTCAGCTCATTCGCGACACGGATCATCAATGACGCGCAATTACGCCGCTACGATATTTATACGGCACGTGCATTTTCTTCCTATGACAACCTAACTCACCCCCCTCCCCCCCGTTCCTCCCTCTCCCTCTCCCTGTACCCCAACCCACGGCGCCTATACGGTTATTAGCGGATCGCGTAGTTATTTGCGTCGCGCAGCCTTCCACCCCCTCTATGTGCTGAATAATTAGCGTCAATAAGAGAATTGTGTTTCACGCTATCGGCGCCGAGGAATGATTGACACGGGCACTTTAGCATTTCGCGACATTAACGGCCTACGAATCCCTGATCCGCTAGAGACGCGGCTGAGATTAATGTCGCGCGTGTGACTCGGCAGAACGATCCGTTCGCGGCGTACATTTCCGTCTCTCATCAATTTTTTACTAACACCCATCGGTGTTGACACATAGCACGGCGGATTTCATCGTTCGAGCCTATTCGCAGAGTCGAGTTTAAAGAGCAAAGAGAAGACAACATCGAAAAGAAATCAGTGAGCGGTGGGGCCACGAACAAAATTAAGAAATAATCGTGGAGCCATATAAGTTATCGGTGATCTCGGGAGGGGAGGGCTGCTCTCAAGGTAAAAAGGACAGCGCGAGTTATCCCGCTGGCGAGGTCCCGTTACGCGAAGGACGTTTTTTTCGATCAAACGCAATCAAGATAGGAGGCATAATTATCGTCGCGACCGCGGTCACGCCACCGGTCGCGCTTCGATAAGGCGAAATGGTTTTTCGGCCCCAACCAAAAAAAAAGTCGTCTTCTTCGAAATGCCGTGCGGCGAAATCCGATGAGAAAATAACAGGGATTCCGTCTGGGCACGCAGTAATAACGGGACGGGGAGCGTAACCGTCGTATTTCGCACGTACGGCGGACGCGTGTGCGCTCGTTAACCCGATGCCTTTGCATGTCCTAACGGGCGCCGAATAATAATGGCCCCATTTCGAGGCGACACACATATATACACATCCGTATATACAGATAGAACCATATTATTATAGATATTGATATATCGATCACGAGCGATCGCACTCGAATTCCCTAATTGGACCGTCTTCTTGAATAGCGCCGTCACAATGTTCCCCTCGCTCGCGGATTTCGTCTGATCATTGCCCATTTTCCTCGATTCCGGATGTTGCCGCATTGAAATATAATGAGGCGGGAGCGATTTCTCAAAATTTCATCCGAGATAATTAGCCTGCGTCGAGCGTTCGGTGCATTATGCTCCGAATATTCGACTGTGCACCCTCGAATAAGCCCTCGGAAGGCACGCGCCTATTCTCCCGAGCGAGATTTCGGGAGAAGAAGGGAAAAGAGGACAGAGAGGACAGAGAGGACAGAGAATGAAGCGAAGCGGGAAAACATAAGTTTCATGTAATGAATTTCCCCCCATCCGCCCCGCGCGCTGCGCCCTTAACGAGGACCGAAAAGCTCAGGGGTGCAAGTCGCGAGTCTCACTTTTCTGTACACTCGTAAGACACTGCGTCGTAAGGAGACACGCGCATCCTCGTGCACCCTCGTCCTCCTCACATTCGGCCCGTGCGTCGAGCTGCAGCCGAGAGGAAAGGTTGCGAGGTTCGCGAGGAAGAGAACCTCTTAAATTCGTTCCGGCACAATTAACGAACGTTAAAGTCCCTACACGTTCTCGGTGCAGCTCGCCGCTCTCTGCCACTCGTGTCTGCCTTCAAAGGGGGCCAGGTGGGGTGGGAGGGTAGGCGGCGATGGAGGAGGGGGTGGACGCGTACACTTTTTGTAATTACGGTACCGTTGCCCTCCCGCTGATTGCAGCACTCCGCGCGGAAATCAGAAAGTTTTCCACGTACCCGGACACGCTCGATACATCTTTCATCCCCAGGCCATCTCAGCCACCCCCCCCCCATCTCTCCCTTCGTCGTCCCCCTCGGCATTCCACTTCCCGCCCTCCGCGCTTCTCCTCTCGATTGACCTCTTCCGGGATTGCGATTACGGCGAAGTGTGTCCTCTACTCGATAACCAATTCCTTCCTATTCCCCCCCCCCCCCCTCTCGTCTCTGTGGACTCCTTCCGCTCGGCGAACGCTCCCTATTGCTCCATATCTTTCGCACTGGCAACGGATTCAAAATCGATTGACTCGAAAACGCGACCTGCCTGCCGAGCACGCACTCCCGGCCGGCTCTCAATCACTCCGATGGGCTTCCCGAGGACAAAATAGGTCGACAACGGCGAAACTTTCCGTCCTCGAGGAAGAAAGGCCCCGTCTGCCGTGACGGCCGAGAGCGGGGAAGGACGAATTAAAGTTGAAAATCTCCGGGAGCCGAGAGACACTCTCGAAATCAGGGAATGGAATGCCTCGCCAGCGACGTAACCCGATCGTCCACTATACGAACACGTGATCCTCTATCGCATATTTCAAGTCAATTAACCAATTACCGCCTACTGTGCCACATATGGCACACGAATCAAATATATACAAAAAAATAGCTTCTATGATAATTATTTGGAGGTGTATGGTAAGAAAATACAAATGTAAATATTTTTCCAAGCAAAAAATAATTCAGGCGTTAACCCCTTGATATACAAATTATTTTCTTAGGCCCATGCTTCAATAAATCTGTATAATTTTGTATTAATTCCCTGGACCAAACTTACAAATAGAAAATAACAAAATTCGGTCGAGGAAATAGTTTTAGTTAGTTAAGGAATTATTTTGGTTTTCCTTCCCTCATACATTCTTTGTTACTATAGATTTTAGTGCGTAAGTTTTTCGACGTCTCAGAGACGTCAAAGTATGCGAAGTGGTTAATGGGCTAATGGGCGCGTGTGAAGACGTAACGCGTGAGTAGACTTGGGACGTTCGAAGGACGTAAGAAAGTTGATAGTTTCGCACGGGATCGAGAAGTATAGAAGACGTTGCTGTTAGACGGCCGTTAGAGAAGTTTGCGCTAATGAGGCGCCGGTTCGATAGGACGTCGAGGTTTGCACGCGCGAATCGAGCGAGCGGCATGGGATGATTATGGCAGTCGCGAGTAGGCGAGTAAGTCGGCGTTGGCACGATCCTTGCCTCTCTCGCTCCGGGTCAAAGAAACTACGGGGCGCACGGCCAGAAAGAGATGGAGATAGATAGAGACAGAGAGAGAGAGAGAGAGAGAGAGAGAGAGAGAGAACTTCGCTGACGTCGCTAATGACCTTGGATCGAAAAGCCTTGTACTATCGAAGAGGGAATCGTATTGCAGCGCACGCGAGAGATACCGCTGGCCGTCGATGCGAGACACTTTCGACAGCGATCGACGTCGATCCGTGAAACGACATTGAAGGATTCCTAGGCAGTTCGAAACACAAAAATCCACCAGAAAGCAGCGACAACCTTCTCTGTCTCGGAAAAAGGTTTCTAATTACGACAGAGAGCCACGCTGCCCAGAGGATATTGCACGTTTCGATTCGACGCGTCCGTCGAATTTGACTAATTATGAATATCCTGAAATTAATTAGCGCCCCGCTTGCCACTGGCGTGCGTAACTAAACCGTTTTCTCGTCCGCACTGGGATTTCCCGATAAAACTGGATTCGTCGGAAGGGCTGTTTGTCCCCGCGACGACGATATCTTCCCTTTCCGCTCGTTGAAACGTTCTTTTATCCGCGCGCACGTTTTGTCCCTCTTCAGCGGAGAGTGGAGAGGGTTACTTTGAAGCTGGCTGTAATTACGGCCCGGACGCTGTCGGCCGGTGGAGACATATCGAAATTAATTGTATCAAGCGATTATCAGGCGACGATCGTGGTGAGTCTAAAAAGCGCATCGAAATGTAAATATACGCGCAACGTATTCGTTCGCGTTTAAACGTCGAGTTTAAACGATAACCTGGCAGAGGGGTGGATTGTCGGGGAAGGAACGGGCAGCGATGGAGGTAGAAATCCGGAGGGACGGTTCGATTCGTTCTTCCCTGAAAGGGAGAAGGGTATAAGAAGTGAGTGAGGCAAGGGGATAAAGAAGGAGAGGAGGAAGCAGAAAGTGAAGGTGGCAATGTCCGTGAACGAGGCAAAACAGCGCCCACGGGCGGGCGGCTCGTAGCTAAAGTCACGCGACGCTAGGCTCCTCCGTGAAATATAAAGAGTAGCGTGTAGGAGTAGGAGTAACGCGATGGTGTGGAAGCAAGACAGATGGAGAGATCGATCGAAACTGTAAAGGGAAAGACAGAGGGTGAGAGAGAGAGAGAGGGAGAGAAAGAGAGGTTAGGTAGTCGGTATCCATATTATACGTTTCCGCGTACATTATAGGTTGTGGCGATAGGGTTAGATTCGCTGCTCGATCGCGGCCCGGTAGGCAGACAGCAGGCAGCAGGCAGTAAGGCAGTAGTAGACAGTAGGCAATAGATATAAGGCAGAATAGGCAGCGGGCAGGCAGAGAAGAGCTCGTAACGGACAGAGAGACAGCCACCGCACCCCCTACCCACCGAATGAGCCCCGAATGAGCCCCTCACTCATCCCACAGTCAGCCCCTCACTCGGCCCTCACTCGGCCACCCCCCATTACGCTTATAGCACGTACATACCGAGGGCATCAGCTGATCGGTAGACCTCACCCGGGTCACCTTGTTCCTGTAGAGTATCCTCTTGACGAGCTTCTCCATCGGCTGGTTCCACTTCATGAAGCTCACGTACGCCAAGTAGAATCCGAAGAGCACGAGGGCCTCGTACCAGTGTATGTAATTGTCGCGGAAAAAGTAGATCAGGGTGAGTAGACTGGCCGAGTAGAAGGTGCAGTCGCGGAAGAGCGGCCACCACGTGAGCGAGAGCACGGTGCGCGAGAATATCGCGCACATCCCGATCACGAAGAGAATGTTGAATACGGCGGAGCCGACGATGGTGCCGATACCAACGTCGTCGAACGACACGAAAACCCCTATTATCGATGTGAACAGCTCCGGTGCCGAGCCGCCGGCAGCCATGAACGTCGCGCCGGCCACATCGTCCGCGATCTCGAGCTTCTCGATAATAACGTCTAGCGATGGCACGAAAAACTCGTCGCAGACGATTGCGAGCGCGACGAACATGTACACCACGCCGAGTACGTGTAGTATCACGGCGCCGCGGCGTCGCTGTTGGATCGTGAAGAGGTCGTCGGGGAAGAGAGGCGCCTTCTCCTCGGACATGTTGCCGCCGACCTTGCTGTGGTGATGATGATGAAGGGTACTGTTGTAGCCGTTCTCCGGCATCTCGCCGTTCTCCATGCCCATCGTACCCGTTACGTTGCCGCTCATGTAGATGGGCGTTGCTGTGCTACTCGTGCCCGCCGTACCCTGCAGGATGATCGGATTGTTTGGCGCCGGCCTGTGGCCCATCGACGAGTCCGGGCCCATCGTCAGGGTTAGGAGGGCCGAGGCTACCACCACGAGGACGTATCGGCACCTCCTCCGCCTCCAGCACGTCCGCCGTTCACCGCCCGCGCTGACGCTCATCCTCGAGCTGGAGCTTCTCCTTCTCGAAGGCGAAGCTGCAGCCGATGCCGCCGCCGCTGCTCTCAGTGCCGCGCTCGATCTCGATCTCAATCTCGATCTCGATCTCCCTCCCCGAGGACGTTCGCCGCCACCCTCCTCCTCCTCCTCCTCTGTCCTCCTCGTTAACGTCCCCGTCCTCGTCGTCGTTGTCGTTGTCGTCGTTCCCGTCGCCGTCGCCGTCGTCGTC
Source organism: Anoplius nigerrimus (assembly GCA_914767735.1). Taxonomy (NCBI): domain Eukaryota; kingdom Metazoa; phylum Arthropoda; class Insecta; order Hymenoptera; family Pompilidae; genus Anoplius; species Anoplius nigerrimus. Next base: position 8,283,513 of record OU612084.1, on the reverse strand, counting down.
GTCGCCGTCCACGTCCCCGTCGTCGCTGTCGTCGTTAGCGAGGCCACCTCCGTCCACCACCACCTTCTCCTCCACCTTCTTCGTCTTCTTCTTCTCCGTCCTCCCCGTCCTCCGCCCCCTCCCTCGCCCTCGGCCTCGCCGCCTCCTCCTCCCCCTCCTCCGCCAGCACCACCTCCTTCTTCTGCGTGTCGTATCGTGTCGCGGCGCGGAGGGTATATGCCAGGAGAGGTGCCGTACTAAGGCTGGGTCATGTTGGAACGCCGAGGAGCTGCTCTCGCATGCTCCTCCACCTTCGATGGCTCCCTCCGGGTGGTGGACCTACCTTGACTCGCCTTCTCTTTCTCTCTCTTCGACTCTATATCTCCTTCTCTCTCCTTCGCCCTCTATATGTCTCTCCCTCTCGCTCTCTCTCGCTCACTCACTCGTTGGCTCGATCGCTCGCTCGCTCTCTCCTCTATTCTCACCACCGCCTACGCTCGCGCAGCGAGTATCCTCTCCTCTCCTCTCCCTTTCTCTCTCTCTCTCTCTCTTCCCTCGCCGTCGTCGTACTAATAGTACGCCAGCCAGCCAGCCAGCCAACCAGCCAGCCAGCCAGCTAGCTCTTCCTCTCGTCCTCTTCTATGGACGACGCTCTTCTTTTTTCCCGTACACCCTCTCGATCCCTCGAACCTCTTCTCCGGCGAGTCGTCTAGCGACTCTCCGAATCCTGGAGCACCTTCACTGGCCGTGGGAATGAGCGACGCAACGTCCGCGGCACGAATCGACACCTTACTCGTTAAGCCGATACCGCTGAGATACAGCTGAGACACCGCCGACACCGCGAAGCAGAGTCTCGCCACTTCGGCGCGACCCAAAATCCTCTGATATCCTCCTCCGGTTTCTCCTGCTTCCCGGCGGCGTCGTCGTCGTCGTCGTCGTCGTCCACGTCCTCGTCGACGTCGTCCTCGTACCTCTGCTCGTTTCTCCCCGAGCAGATCCCTTTCGTGTCCGTTCCCACGTCCGTGTCCGCGTCCTCGTCCTCGTCGTCGCTGTCACTGTCGTCGTCACTGTCGTCGTCGTCGTCGTCGTCGTCGTCGTCGTCGCCGTCGTGGTCGCTAGGATGCGGTGGATGGTGCATATAATCCTGGATGGATATACAGGAGCAGCAGAACGGCGCCCCCGCCGCGATGCCCGCCCGCTGCACACTGGAACAACCCTGTTCCGTTCCGTTCCTTTCTCCCTCTACCTCACCCTCACCCTCTCCCTCTCCCTCTCCCTCTCCCTCTCCCACTCCCTCTCTCGCGCTCGCTCTCTCCGTCCCTCTCCGTCTCCCGCCCTTCCATACCGCGCCACCCTCTCTCCGTCATCCTCGCTACCGCCACCTTGCCGAGCCCTCTTTCTCGCTCTTCTCCTCCACCTTCCCTCCCCGTCCGAGCCACCCCTCCGCGAGCCTCTCTCTCTTCAACGTGACCCACCAGCCCGTTCTTCGTCCTCCTCCACGGCACACGCTCATTCCGATCCCCACACAACGACCCTCCGCCGTCTATCTCTCCCTCTTCAGCCTGTCGTTCGTACTTCTCGATCCTTCACCGTTCCCCGTGGCACCGCCACACCACCTTCGCCCTGTCCTCTTCCCTCCGCCGTCGACTCTCCGCCAACCCTCCGCCGCCGGTCCACCCCTGTTCATCCCCCGTCACCTTTCTCACTTCCATAACACCCTGCGCTCTCCTTCCTTCTCCCACTCGTCGATAAAGCCACTCTCGTCCTCTCTGTCGCCTTCCCTCCAGCTGTCCCTCCAGCCATCCCTCCAGCCGTCCCTCCAGTCCCTCCCCACCCCTCGACGATCTGGAGGTGGTAGGTCGTAGAGGAGGAAGCCTGCGCACGTGTGCGCCCCTCGCGCGTACATGTGGGTCGCTCGCCGCTGACTGGTGTTGGTGCGTGCGCGCGCGCACCCCTCGCCGGGCCTCCCGCTCGATATTGGAGAGTCGACTCTACAACTCTACGCTACGAATGCACGTATACCGGGTGTCACCCCGATGTATCCGCGCGCGGATCCCGCGAGCGAGATTCTCTGCGCGCCACCAGTAGTCGGGATGACTCGACTCGACTCTTCGTGCCGAACTCTGTCCCTCTCTCTCTTCCTCTTCTCTCTCTCTCTCTCTCTCTCTCTTTCTCTTTCTATTTCGAAGGTGGCCCGACGCAAGGTATTCGCAATCCGCTCTTCGTGCCGAGACCTCGAGGTCTGCCTCGCGATCGAACGGGATCGTTTGCCTTGGCTCGAGGATACGGCCCTCTCGTGCGAGCCGCGCCAGCAGGCAGTTTTCACGGGCACAGTTTGGGATGGAACCCGAGCAGCCGAGCACGGCTGACCCAAGCAAGCCGAGCACGGCCAGCGGAGTAGAGTAGAGCAAGCGAAGCAGGGCGAACGCGAAATGCGGCTCAACGCTGCCTGAAAACATCGAAGAATCCAGATGGCTCACTCTCTCTCTCTCTCTCTCTCTCTCTCGTTCGCTCTCTCTCTTGCTCTCTCTCTCTCCCCCACTCTCTTTCTCTCTCTGTCTCTGCTTATTTCTCTGCCATGGCACGCTCGCGGGAATTTATTTTCGGGGCGAGTCGACCCACGCTGCGAGCAACTGCGGCTCGCATTTTGCCGATGGAGAAAGAGACGCGAAGCCGGGGTGGAAGGAAGGAGTCGAGGGGGGGGGGGGGGGGGGGGATGGGTCGAGAAATAAGTTCGGTAGCGGAGCGGAATGATAGAACGATGCGACGGGGGCGGAGGAGAAAGGGTGGATGCAGAAGCGATAGCCGGGGAATTATCGCTCTCGATGATTCCGGCAGCGAGGCGGGGGCGGAGGGGGCAAACTAAACTTGCCTCGGCTACCGCACGATTGATATCCTATCAAATCCGTCCGAGGAGCTCGGGAATTTGTCCGGCAAACATTAATTTATACTTACTCCGCCCCGGACTCCGAATCGGGGAATGCGTCCTATCCGGGGATGGAATTAAAAATTCACCGAGGATATAAAGACCGGAGACTGGAAGATCGTAGGAACAACTTCAAATATGTAATCAGTTTCTAGGTCATCCGGGAGAATTTCTCTATGTGCCCGTTTAATATCAATGTACTCGGCGGAGAGGGAGGCGTAGATAGGTAGGTAGGTAGGTACTCGTTACTTCCACCCCCCACCCCTCCGGGGCGGGAGCTTGTTACGTTATTAGGAATCAAAGGTACTAACGCGTTTTTCATCTCGCCCTGGACTGTTATTGGAATCAGATCATTTTCGCATTTTCTGCCTCGGGCCGCAGGAGAGAGCGGGTCATATTCGATCGGGCGTAAGTTCCGTTAGAGTACCGCGCTTTCCAGAAACGCTGGTACTTACATTCAAGGTTAATACTCAGCTAGCTGCGCGGTCTATATACAAAGAGGTCGCGCCTATATCTCGCGTTTCGGTCAAACTCGCCGGCGCGCGCGCGGGACAGAGAGAAAGAGAGGGGAAAGAGAGAGAGAGAGAGAGAGAGAGAGAGAGAGAGAGAGAGAAGGAGAGGGCAAGAGTGGGAGAATCGAACAGAGGCGCGCTTTAATAACGACGACGAGGGCCGAATTTCGCGTATTTCGAACAGCAGTCGATTACACATTCGCACATCGCCGCATTCGACCCAACGAGCGAGGCCAATTAATTTTGTTCAGAGATTAGTTCCCCGACCGCAGCCAGAAAATTCCCGTCCGCCAAACACCGTTTTTCCTCCACCCCCCCACTCTACCGCCCGTATCAACTTAATCCGACAGCGCAACGATGACACTCGCCCCCAAACTGTCCCGTTAAGGAAACCACCCTCTCCCCCCCTCTCCCCTACCCCGACCGAAAGTTACGCGCGCTAAGAAACCTATCCTGCTCGCGGTCGGAGCGTTACAGAGAGCGGAAAATGATGTCAAGACCAAAAGATAATGTCGTCGCGGTACGGTCGGATTGTGGACGCAGAGGAAAATTACGGCACTTCCCCTTGATGCGCTATTTTCAATTACACCGCGAGCATGACACGCGTGCAAATGAGCGGATCTTCGCCGCTTAGGGCAATTCCGCCCGCGAACGATCCTGCACTGCCATTTTCCGCCCCACTGTGAAGATCTGCATACATGAGTCCATGAAGAGGCAAAACTGGAATTTTGTCATTCCACGTGGAGGGAGGGCGTTCCTCGAAACGATGACCTGTCACGAGGAATTAATAAAAGGATCCCGGACGACAGACGCAAACAAGAGCAGCCACTCTCGATATCCGTTACCGCTGACGCATAGCGTGCGATCCTCCGGCATATACGGAAAACCTTATGACGTGGCAGGAGATGTGGGCATGCAAGAGGGGGTGAGGAGGAAAACGTCCGTGGGACGCGAAATAAAAGGCGAGTAGCGTACCGCATAGGGACGTCGTGGCAACAATGTGGCGCTATCGAGTCGCATTCTTGGTAAGCATCTTCACCCGTACTCGCTGATGCCCTCGCGCGCGCGCGGGATCAGGTAACGGAAGCCGCTACGTGCTCCGTCAGTGTCATAAAATGGCGTGTGACGAAAGGGAAAGGGCGAGGAATGGGAACGCCGGCGAGAAAGTTTATCCCCCGTCGGCTCGGGAGGCGGAAGGCGACGGAAGTAGTCGATGCTACGTCTGGATTTTTTTCCCTCCGCCACTCGAGACCGCCTCGTTACGTCCCGGAAGATCGTTACAGTTATTAGCGGTGCCCGCGGAGCCGTGCGGCGCGGTCTCGGTCCGTTTCCCATTTCCACGGCTTCTGTCCCCAGCCGGCTCACGCTTCCCGGAGCCTGGGCCGTCCGCGGAGGCGAGAAAAGCGTCGCCGGGAAATTTCGCGAAGGAAGCTACGAGCGAGGCGAGGCAGTTTTAAACCAGACACGCCGTCTTTCCACCTGGCTTAGTTGCCGACGCGCTGGGAATTTAGACGGCATACCTGCTTCTCTCTCTCACTCTCTCTCTTTCTCTCTCTCTGTCTCTTTCTGTATATATATATATGTATTTTATCTACTTTCCCCACACTACGGACGCTCGTAGGTCCGTTGGCCTTATAGGTTCCGCCGTAAAATGCCAGACCTAATCACGTGACTGTCAAAGCAGCGTTCGCGTACCGTTTCGCGAAACGTGACCGACCGCGTTACGCAGGATTCACGCATGTCATACCCGAGGATCGTCCCGCGTCCTCCTTCCTCCCCCTCCTCTGTGACAATTCCCATCCCCCCCGCGCCGCCACCGTAATTGTCGGCGGATCGCCGCCGGTATCCACCGGTACAAGATTGGTTTTACACCGACGAACGTAATGGAGCAATTTACATTTTACAAATTGTCCCCTAATCGACGATTGTTCTCGACAATTAAATTGAGGAAATTCGATAATAGAACCGATGACCTACTTCCTGCCATTCGCCGTTTTATGATCGTTGATTACCGCGTGCCCGCGAGTTTGCATCCGTCCACGGCAGAAACGTAAACGCGAATACGGCAGGTCGTAATCGACGTTCAAAATATAAGAGAAGAGGGGGGTGAGGGGGATGATTACTTTTGCGCGGGCCGATACTTTTGATAGGCACCCTCGGTCTATGCCGCTGTCTGTCTTCGCTGTATCGGCTATTTTTCCCACGGTCTCCGAGGCTTCCCGGTTTATCACTCGCGCATGTGCCCCGGGGGGGAATAAAAATAAAGTGCGCGGGGTTATACGTTTCGACTGACGTCGGTGAGCGACGTACTGCTAGTTGGAAATCTGGAAATCTCCGACGGTACGCGTGTCATCCGGTCATTTTGATCGGCGCCGACGGAAACGTCCTCCCACGGCTGTCAATCGTTAACAGCCCCCTCCGGAAAGGGAAGGTTGCTTAAAAACAGTTTGCTTAATAGGTTCGCGACGCTGCCCTTCGACAAATCCGCTCATTGAAACTGTACGCCCGACTGAAATACCGCCACTCGCTTCATTCTACATGAATCACGCGACCGGAATGGCCGGAGAGCGCGGACTGTTTTTTCTTCGGGATACATGTAAATCGCGTCACACTGTAGTTTTCGTGCACGACATCCTCATGACATACGACGTATAGCCCGGCACGTACGTACAATGTGTAGCGAGCGTGATTTACAGCGCGACGATCCGATGTGCCGATAATTTTATACGCGAGCCAGCATTCCGGCGCGCGTCGAAAATCATAATACGATGTATTTTACAATTAACCCCCCCCCCCCCCTCCCCCCATCTCTAACAACGGCCGTTACGAGTGGCTGGGCCAAAATCTACCGCACTCCGCTGGCACTGTCCCTAACCGCCAGTTTCAACGAGAGTGTAGAATAGTCTGTAGTTCGTGCGCTCGACATCGAGCGTATTTGCTCGGAGTACGTCGGCGAGAACGAGATGTACTGGGAATAAAGATAAAATTATTATGTCCCTTCCGGCGCAACGACGTCCCGCAAATCGGTGTAATGCACGGCATCCCTCGTTATGCATTCTTAGGAGCAGTCGCACTCGAAATGACTTTATCATCGCTACTTCGCACGCCACCGGTGCGGACGACTTCTTTCCGCTTCGCCGTCACGTATCTTAGCCAAGAGTCAGGATATTGCTTCCTGCGGATTTAATGATCCAGGTGTTAAGAATGAACCATCCATCGACAATGACGGCAATGATTTCTGACTTTAGCGAATTTTTAAATTTGCCAGTTTTGCGTGGTCGAATGACAATATAAGCGCGCGTATAATTTGTACAGAGACTGCAATACCAATTTCCAATTCACTATCAGCCACCCGACGAGCATTATACGCTCTCGCAAATATTGACGCGTGATCATGACGCGTGAAGAATGGCACTAAAGCCTCGCCACTCAGCCGACGTATTGGCGCATTAACTCGTCCCGTGAAGGATAACCGGGAGGACGGGAGGAGGGAGGGGGGGGGAGGATTTTATCGTACGCCAGTGAAAACGAAGGGAAGCGACGGAGGAATCGGTACCGAGAGTGAGGCTCGCCTCCGTAAGTATTACAATTCCGCAGGCGGAACCGCTCATAAATTCAGGATCGTTTAATCTACGTTCTACCCCGCGCGCAGCAATTCTTTACGACGGCTCGGTGCTACACTTTTCTAATATTGACTCCAGCCACCCCCCCCCCCTTCCCCCCTCGCCTCCTTATCCGAAGACTCGGGCAATCCTAGGTGACGGCAATGAAGCCGACCGTCCAATTTGTCTCGTTAATCCACTCGCTCATTTGTGGCGCCTTATCGGGACGAGCGACAATCGAGGTGACGATTTATATCGCGGCCGGACGATCGAAGAGAGAGAGAGAGAGAGGTACAGATAAAGTCGGCGTCGATTTTTTAGGCGCAGGACGAATTTCCTGTAAACGCTAAATTCAAATCTCGGCCGTGGGCTAGTTAACTTTAGCATTTCGCCCGAGCAACGCTCGCTTCGGCCGCGTCCCTCTCCTTCTCTCTCTCTCTCTCCCTCTCTCTCTCTGTCTCTCTCCGCGATATTTCTCCCTCAGGTCAGGAGTCCGGCGAGTATCGACCACGAAAGAAATGGTCGCCGCGGCTTAAAGTTCCGTAAAAGCCCCCTGGGCGAGCCTACCGAACGGACGGCCGGCAGGAATCTTTGCGTCACGGAACTCGGTTTCTGCCGCGCGCGACGAAGTTAAGCGAGCCAGCATTGTTCCGATGCACGAGTGGGGTGACCCGACCCGCTCAAGATCGACGATCGCGAGCCACGCGATCTCCGATCTTTCGAACTTCGACTCTGCGCACACTTTGAGATCGTCCAAAGCCACTTTGCGACACTTGCGACCGGAAATTCGATGATCCAATTTTCGGTACAGAACCGACAGCTGTAATTCGATGTTCCGTTATTGGGAGAGAACGACGCGACTATTGCATCGGAGCGAGAGAGTCGCTATGATATATGCGCTGTTTCGCCAAAAATTGTCCAATTGACCCGTACCGCCTGCGCGCGCGCGCGCCTCTTTCAGCTGCGCGCGGCCGAACGTGTGCACAATAAATCCCGGCACATCCAGAGATTAGATATAGGCACGCGCAACACACCATCCTCCGAAGTTTCGACGTCTCTCCAGTCGAAAGGTGGAACCACCCCCATTATCGAACGTCCTGCTACCAGAGCACGGCCGCCGCCGCCTCCTCCACCACCGCCAGCACCGCCACCAGCCATCCAGCACCCCCTGCCCACCCTCCTGGAAGCCCCGCTTAAAGCCCGATTCTCGCGCCACCCCCTCTCCGTCGGTCGTCCCCAAAAAGAGTTTTGAACACCTCTCGAGGCGACCGATCCTGAAACGGCGTACACCCCCGAGTTCGACGGGCTCTATTCCTCCCCCCCCCCCCCCCCCGAAAAGAGGGTACCGAACGGTCGAAACTAAAGCGCGGAGGCTACTCTCGATGGCCGACGGGAGGACGATCGGGCGTCTTTGATTACGTAACGCAGCCCGCCCTGGAAAAGCCAGGAGGGACCCTCTCGCGCGGCCGATAACAAACGCTGACCCAAATACGTTCCCGCCAAACCATCGTAAATTGTGGCGCGCCACGACGTGAGGTCCCTCTACTCCGTTTGGAGCCACCCCCCCCCCCCCGTCCCTCTACCCCCTGCCTCTAGCCCCTCGCAGCTTTTATTTCCCGACGCTCCGCCTATTATTTTTTCCTGCCCACGCGGCGTCGTCGTTTTTTCGCGCCGCGGGCTTCTCCCTCTCTCTCTCTCTCCCTCCCACTCTCTCTCTCTCTCTCTCTCTCTCTCTCTCTCTCTCTCTCTCTCTCTTTCTCTCGCTTCTTCTGACTCTTCGTCCGACGTCCTGTCCGACTCCCGTCCCTCGCGAGATCTCGCACGCCTCCCCTCCCTCCCATCATACCGTCTGTTCGAAGGATACGACGCAAAATGAGGATTTCCCCCTAAGGGAGCCACCCCCGTTCACCCCCCACACGCTCGTTCCGCTCGATTCGCGAGAGTCGGTCGGATGCGTCCGATTAGCCGAATTTTCCAGTTTCCACCGCGGCGCAGAGCCAGCAGCGGGCGCACGGCATTGACACCGTCCGCGTGCGCCCCCGCCGTCACGCACGTGCACGCGCACACGTGCATGTTTATGTTTGAGTTTGCGGAGGATCGTTTGCGCTTCGAAGCCATGACGCGCGGCCGCGCCGACTTGGACGAGAGTGGCGCAGGCGCCCCTGACCGACCTGTCGCTGAAATTTCTTTATTCCCCAGTCGACGTACCCGCCCGCGATGCATCATTCGCACCGCTTCCGGTCAGCGCCGGAAGCCAGCACCTGTCCGGACCAAAAATCGTCCACCGAACGAGAGCGCGCGCGCGCGCGCTCGCAGGGTGCCGAGACCATTTTGTCCCGGACGTTCATGAGACTGCATTATGACGCCTTTCCCTCGGAAGGCCGACATGCGTGTGCGGATATGCATGTGTGATAGGCATCTGCCGGTGTAAACGTTGGCTGTCAAGGTCTCGGTTTTTTCCTAATTGCCGTCGTTTCTTTCTTACGATGCGGCGACGTATCGTGGTTACTCGGAGTGGTGGGACTTCTGGCGCACCTTTTGACGCGTTCGCAGACGTGATCGTCTTGCCAATGCTCGGGGTGAGTTTCGGACGGGCTATGGCCCTGGTACGCTGAGGTAAAGTTCGAAGTAGGGGTAATTAGAGCCGTCGGGGGAGCTCGATGTTCGACGTGTAGCTCCGAATGGGTGGAGAATGGGATGGTTTTTTTCTGCTTTGGACCTGTGTCAGTCGATATAGACGAGTTGCGCTAAAAGTAGGGTACCTTTGGCTGTGTATCGGCACCCTACACCTTCTGTACGTGGCGTGGAAAAATGGGAAAAATCTGTGTAACAAATGTAATTTCAAAATTTCACGATAATGTCTTCGAAAGTGAGCACACAAAATTTGCATGTGGAAATACTGCAAAGAAAGTAAATTCTTCTCGCGGATCATCCCGGATAACACCTTTACCGCCTTGTACAACTGATACACATTCAACGAAAGCTCTACGGACACCGGACCATTGTATCGACAATAATCGGCGGAAGCCTGAATTGCCTCCAGTTCGCTTTAATTTCGTCCCGACTCCGGCGAACAATATTCGCGGGTCTCGCGCGACCCGACAATCCGCAATTCCTTAAAACGTTCGACGTAAATTATTTGCGAAGTCACTTATTAAAAAGGCATCCGTCCGACCGACGTCGGTGGCACTCGGTGCATAATGCGCCGTCCCGCTATGCAGTGGTTAACTACCGCAATTAGCACGCTTCTTGCATCCGGACCCATCCGCGGCGTACTCGTACGAAAATATTTTGCCGTCATCAATAGGAGGCCGACTCGCGGGAACTGGCATCCGCGCTAAATCGGGAACACCGTCCGCCCTCAAGCAGTTGCATCTCATTACATGACCTGTCGATAATCATTATATTCAATCCGGAGCCGTGCATACGCCACCGGCAGCGTCGCAGGGACATGAAACGGAACCGTTTGCAGCGAGCGCAAAAACATTTTAGCCCAACGCCCCCTCCGTGCGAGCCGATAATCAGTTTTATATTAACGCACGCCGCCGAGTCTATTAGCGGTAACGATATAAATCCCATTACTCGGCGCGTACGTGTGCGGCTGGGAGCATCGGCCGAAATTTTGGCATAAACCGAATCCGGCCACCCCCACCCGCGTCGAACGTTACCGATTTTCACGCATACGAGCCACGCGCCCGTTATCCTGAAAGCAGCGACCTCCCGAGCGCATCAGGCAGCCAGAGGCCGCCTTATCGATAACTTCTCGCGTATATCGCCCGAGTGCGCGCGCTAGTACGCGAGAGTAGGCGAGAGTACGCGCGATTAGCCCAACATTTCTGGAGCAACAGTGACCCGCCTCGAGCTTCCCTGCAGACGAAAGCGGGCCGATCCCTCGCGAACTTTTGGGCGAAGGTCCTGGGGGTCCGGTCGACGCTTCGGTATGCGTGCCGCACACCGACGGACGAACACATACGGACGCACACGGCCACCGCCGCCGCCGCCGCCGCCGCCGTCGCTCACGCGTGCACGTGCACGCGGGACAACAAATGGGGGCCTTGTGTGCGACTCCTGCCCGAGAGGAGAGAATCGTTCGCGTCCCTCACGCGACGACGGCGCGTTCGGCCTCAGAAGTCGGGCGCATGCGTCACGGAAAATTTCTCCGTCCCGACTAACCCTCCTCCCCTCCCCCGATGCGACGCACACGCGCGCCGACTCCATTGTCTGCGCTCCGCGGTTTGCTGCTGACCACGAGGCCACCCCCTACAAAGGCCACCCAAAACCAAAACCTAGCTTCGCCGAAATCATTAAATCCGCCGTAGACCGCCGCGAAGGGAGCTGGGCTGCCGCTCAAAAAGTGACCCATCGAGAGTGGCTCATCGCCGAATTACACCCCCTGCCCTTTGCACACCCTCCCCATGGCTCGTGCTTACGCTCGCCTAGAGGTACGCGCACGTACTGGCCGAGGCGTGATGCACCCTCAATGCGCCCATTAACGTGCGCTCGCGTCTGTGTACGCGCGCATTGTCCGCCGTGCACACGCAGAGGGTGGCCGGCGTGTGGGTGTGCGTGTGCTCCGCTTGATTAGCACCACCGGGCGCATTGAAGATATCGGGACGATAATGGGCAGCCTTCGCTTTAAGGTGCCACCCCAATCTGGCGGCAATAAAGAAGGAATCTGTTCCGGGACAGGAGGGGGGTGGGGGGTGGGATTGGCTGGGCCGCGGCGAATATCGTGCACACGACGATGGGCCGGGGATCGGCTTAAGGCCTTCAATTCCAGATAAAGTAGGAAAATTTCACGGGCGGGGTTTTGGCAGGCGGAAAAACAATTGGCGAGGTCTCTGCGCGTGACAGTAGTCGTGCATGGCCGTCAGCTCGCGCTGAGGGAGGCGGTCTTGTGTGCGTGAGGGGTTGCGCGCGCGCGATCTCGGGATCGTGTGAGTCGGTACGTAGGTGTGCGCCAGGATGGGCGCACGTGTGTGTCCGTGGCAGGGTGGGCGCGCGGAAACATGTGGGCGGATACACGTACGCGGATATGTTGAGAAAGTTGGATGAGAGTCGCGCGTGCGCTCAGGTTGCAGCTTTCTCTCTCGCACTCTTTCTCGCTCTCTCTCTTTCTCCCTCTCTTTCGCTCTCTTTCTCTCTCTGCACACCTCTCGCGTAACGTAGTGTCCGCACGACACTGAAAGGGCCACGAGGGTGGAAAACGACCGACGATAAGTGGCGAATCATTAACCCTGCTACCAGTCGACGGAGGAGGGACTCAGGATCGGTCGGAAGGCCGAAATCGAGGGAGAGGGGTGGAAGGAAGACAGATTTTCGGGCAGAAATCCACGCGTCGCGTCTTACGCTCGAACGTCAGAATTTCCACCCCGGGCCACATTCCTTCGCAGGACGAGTGGGAATCACATTTTGCAGAAGAAAGCTGTCCGACGTCGGACAACTCGCACGGGAAGATCGAGCTCGCTGCGTAGCAATGGTGGCGTGTAGTTCGCGATGACCTACAATTCCCGTCGCGAAGAAGGGATTCGCACTCGTTAAGATAGATCCTTTCGTACTCGTAACCGCTCGCAGGCTCGGCCAGCTTAATCCGGCGCGCGTAATTCGCCCGGGCCATGTTTATATTCATGAAGCCGCCGCACGGTACGTTTTAAACACAGTTTAGTTATGATCTCATTTAAATTTCTATCCCGCATTATCGTGCGATTATTGAATCATCGGCCGGCAGCGCTCGCGTTCGCGGCTGCGACCGAAATACGCTAGTAGTATGCTAGTATCTGTATCCTGGGCAGCGAAAGAGAATACGGCGGAAAACTAATGCGGGCTTCGAATTGAAGGACAGGTTTGCCGTGCGGCGTGTTTCGCGCATCCTTTCTGACCGTCGGCAATAGGCCGCATATCGGGCAGTCGTGAATTACAGCGAGGGGGGGGGGGGGGGGGGGGGGCAAACATGTTTGCGGTAAGAACGTACATCCGCATAATTTACGGCGGGCAAGCGGCGGTTACAACCCGAGCGATAGGCTCGTCGTTATCCGCGGATCGTTATCGTTTCCTAATAGAGTTCTATTTGCGGGTAAGGACATTATCGATCACGCCGCTCGCACGTATGTCTCCCTAATGCGCTGATAAGGTTCGACGTCGCGTCGCGGACCAAAGTGCGGGGGCCAAGGAAATAACGTGCATCGAAACGTCATTAGTAAGTGATCAGCGCGGAAGCGGATCTTGTCTGGATAATTGTCGACTTTATCTACTGACGCCGAGGCCAGCGGCATGACCGAAAACGACCGCGGTACCTTCTCGACCTACGGTCGGTACCGTAGGTAAACTCTCTGCCAGATTCAGAAAGCTTTAAAGCTCTGTCCTGCCGGTATACCGAACAGTTCCACTGTCGTTCAAAATCACTGACGATAATTATCGTCGGCCGAAAATGGTCTACCTATACTACTGTCACCCGAAGAATTTCAGACAATCGTATCTCTGAGGAAAGTTTCAGAGCCGACGAAATGGGCGGTCTCGTTCCCTTGCGAGAAATCCAACTTTTTCGCACGTTGCATATTTTCAATTTGAGCCCCGCGACAGGTGAGAAATGACGCTTAATCAAGGGAGCGCAATAACGGATAGGTCCATTAGTTACTGTCTTTCCATCCGCACATACATCCCATCGTAGTTCACGCCGCAGTCAGTGGTGCCACCTGCGTGGAAGCCGTACGCGAGAACGCTTCCATGAAGATTAAACGCCTTCGCCGAAGGAGTAATTAGGTTACAATCAGTTAATAGTTCGCCCTTTACAGTCGCTAACAAGTTTGCCGTGGCGTAAGGCGAAAGTCTATTACGCCGGCGGCTTCTCCCTTTCGGCGTTCGCCAGCCGGCCGACTAGCGGCAGTCATAATCCCGGCGGCTGGCAAGATTTGTTTATATAATGCGAGAAAACACACACAGGCGAGTAAATGAACAGTGACTACTCCACGCTGGAATGGGGAGAGTTTTCGCTCTCGAAGATCAGAGTCTCGGCCGAGTCAGCGAAGTGCATCCAATATGTCTGTCGAGTTCGCCGAATGCCGTACTCCTTTCATCCCACGGAATGAAGAAGAGAGAGAGAGAGAGAGAGAGAGAGAGAGAGAGAGAGAGAGAGAGAGAGAGAGAGAGAGAGAGAGTGAGACGGAGAGTTCGGGGCCTCCGACGAAACTTTCCACTATTTTTATTCGCCGAACTTAGCCGCCGAAGAAAAAGCGAGCGCGACCGTCTTCGCGCCTGAATTGAAGCACGATTTAATCTTAGAACGAGGAGGCGCGCCTAGCGAAACGAACGAACGAAGGAATGAACGAACGAACGAACGATCGTTTTGCCTTTGTCCCGCATTTGTGCGCGAACTCATTCGCCGATACGAGCGTAATGCGGCCCGCAATCAAGAAATTGATCGTCGCGCGCCGATGATTAAAAGCGCCGAAATCGACGGTTGACAAAAAGGCAGCGCGGAGTACGAAACGGCAGGGAAAATAGGACGCGGCGTGCAAAGTTAATTCGGTTTTGCCGGCCCCGAGCGGGAGGGGGGGTCAAAATCGAGCGGCGAGGGCTGATTAAAAATTCGTCGTTTAGATTAAAACAGTGGGCGGCGGCGGCCTCCGTCGAGTGTGTACGTAGCCGCGCATTCCGCGCCACTCTCTCCGCTTATCCAAACACGCTTAATGGCCACGAAGGTTCGAGTCGGTACAATGAGGGCAATGAGGAAGAAACGAGCGACGCTCCCTCCCGTCTGCGATCAAAAAAACACCGAAATAAAGGCGGCGGCGTCTGACGAGCGCGAAGAGTGTCTGACTGCTGAGAAAAAGTGAGCGAGGGAAGCGAAGAGTGGCGGAGGGGGGAGAAAGAAGAGCGGGAATTATGTATATTCTCGGAATGATTCATAAATAGTTTATTTTGGTAGCCGCGCCTGCCGGGCACTCTCTGATCGTTAGTCGCGTCGAGCGAAGTCGCGGCTCGAAACTCCGTAGGCGCCGCGCGTTGCGTTTCCATGCGCGCGTGCGCGCGCGCGCCCGTCGCCGAGGGTCGGCCAAAGAAAGGGATGAGACGGATAGGGCGACAAAAAACTCCGGGTCTCGGGGGACAGACAGAAATTCCGGATGATCCTTCCGAGGCCTGCAGACGGACCGCCGGCATCTTAGACAAACACATGAAGTTCCACTATTCGGTTTCATCGTGTAACTGATCGAATGACGAAAAAAACGAGTACGGTCGCACGTAATGGAATTCGCAGTTAAGAGGCTCGGATTCGCGCCGGAAATTCGCGATTTTCGAAATAACGCGAGCGGCGATGCACGGCGTACTCAATTCTGCGCTACGATTCGCGCGCGTTAATAAAATGTGTCCCGTTATTAATGTATGGCTCTCGAGCCGGGCAAAGCGGGCCAGTCGGCAGCCGACGAATCGCGGAACGGTCGCGTGCGCCGCGATGCGGGCAAGCGAAATCAGGGAGGTGAGGCTGTGGAGGTGGAAAAAAAAAGGAGGATCGCGTTGTTATCTCAATCGAGGGCCGACACGCACGCCTCGTTACGCGAGAATGCCGCGCGGAAAGAGGACGGGGCATGTGGAAGGCGAGTTACATTTATACGGAAGCCCGACGGCTCACGCCGGCGGGGAGGAAAAAGAGTCGGCTGGAGCGTGTTATTGACACGCCAATGTCGGGACGGGGGGTGGGCCGGGGTGGAGCGATGCTCTTGACTGCGGCTCCCGCTGTCTTTGATGTCGCCGTCGAATCAATGAACAGCTGGAAAATGCGACGTGCGCCGGAGATTCGATTAGGCGGCCGCGATCGACGCTACCCTTTGAATAAGTCCGTCCGTTGTCACCCACGGTACGCCGCTCGGACAGGACCCTCTCGCATTTTTATATATCGACTTCCAGTCAGCGAGCGTAAAAAATGATCCTTCTCGAGGCTCGCGGACAGATGAATTCCAGTGTCGAGCACGCGCTCCGCCTTCCAGCCGAAGAATTAATTCGTCCAATTTGCCGGTAGGAGAAAGGGAGAAGGAGAGATTGAGGGAGAGGGAGAGATTGAGAGAGAGAGAGAGAGAGAGAGAGAGAGAGAGGGAGTCTAGCACCAGATTGGCAATCCTTGCGCATCGCAATTACGCGCGTTTCCTGAGAACGCAGCGAACAAAGGGAGCCTAATGACTTCCTGCGTCGAACGGCGAAGGCCGACGGGAAAAGTTTGCGGCCGACGATCGACGCATCAAAAGGGAATGGTGGTACCGGGGGTAAGGAGGGCTTTTCGTTTTGCACCCCTTTTTTCGAGGGTGCGTCGGACAAACGATAAGCTCAGTTCCCTGCCTCCCGTTCGCTCTCGAGTATCAGTCGAATCAACAAAGAGCCGCGGTCGCTTGTATTTTAAGGGTCATAGCTTACGGACCGGCGCGCACCGAGAGAAACGAGAACGATTTTAATTTGCATATTTTCCAAATGCACAAACAACTCGGTCAGCCGGCGCGTAAAGGAATTTTATATTCCGAGTGCGCGATAAGGCGGCGGCGGCTTGCAGCGAGAGTGGCCCGAAGAGAGGGGCGGAGAAATGGACGGCGGTCCTAGGCTGGAAAAAATAAAGGAAATGCAAGGCCTTCCTCCTCTTCCCCTCCGCAGGGAGGCCGATGCACTTTTAATTAGATGATTGTTCTATAATCATCTAAAAATTGAGTAACGATTCATTGACGTACATGCGCTTGTGGAGAGATTAATTAAACGAATAAGAAAGAGGCTGGAAAATGAACGCCCGGGAATATCTGTGGCTGAGGTAAAGAGCAAAATAATATATGGACTCTGGGTGTGTGGTATGTGTTGACTGGCTACTGTGCTCGCAACTTGTCTTTGCCCTCTGCCACGAGCGCTCTCTGTTTTGGATTTGGCGCTCTACCGTGCTCACTCAAGCGTGCTTTTTCTCAATTTCTGAATTCTGTACCTGGGATCAAACCCGGGTCTGCCGCGTGTCAGTCCAGCGCTCTACTAACTAACCAACCCGCCTCGCGAGTTGTAGAGCCGTTTATCGAACATATTCTTACCGGGCGATTCTTACGCGACTATATCAATGCCGCCTTTTCATATTTATGATCTTTTACGCCTACTTGCGAAACTTTCCTCATACTTTGGCATTATTTACCATTACTTTACACTACTTTCCATTGTTGTAACTAATAATTGTTGATTGTTTAGGCCTTTTGAGGTATTTTAGGTAACAATGCTACAATTCAACCCCACTTTGGAGTATCTTTGACCACTTTGTCTTTCTTGGTGTGACTATTTTTATACTTTTACACTATTTTACGTTAACTTACACCATTTTACGTTATTTTACATAGTTTTACGTGGTTATATGCCATAACTGGTGGTGATTATCGCCTTTTGGGGGGTTTTGAGCCACAACTGCGTGTCTTGGCCCATGTTTGAAGTACATTTGACCACCGTCACCATATAATATGGGACTGAGCGACCAATGGAGGGTACTTTGGCACTATTTGTACGTATTGAAAGGTGATACAACCTTCAGAATCGCGAAAAAACCTCAAAAAATGTTTGGTCTGGAAATGGACTCAAAACCATCCTATTCCATAGATTTTAACTCGCCCTGAAAGTTGGTCGCAAGTAAAATTTCGAATTCTCAATAGTTTCGGAGATACAGCCATTTTTCGGAGACGAAAAAAAACTTTTTTAAGATCGACTTTCGGCGATAGTCCTATCTTAAAGTACGCGTCAAAAGCTTCAAGAAAATGTATAATAATCATACGTTTTGATCGCCGATTCAAAAGTTACAGGCGATCAAAAAAATCGCAATCGGAGCCTTCTAAGTGCAATATTTTCGAACTTACAGCCAAAAATGTGCGGGAAAATCATAAAAAATGGACATTTCACCCGCTCTTCGTCATACAACAGTTTCTATCACAATTATTCCGCTATAATATGATAGAGAAGTCAAAATACTTCAAAATAATTGCAACACGAACTTTCTAAGTAGATAAGTTTCGGAGATACAGGCAAGAAAAGGTCAGAATATAATGAAAAAATGGTGAAAAATCGATTTTGCTGGTCCTGTGTCGCATGATGCCCGCTAACCTAACTATTCAGTTAAAATATGAAAACATGATAGCATTGAAAAAACATGATGAAAAACAAAGTTCAAAATTCACGCAAATACTTCATTTTTATAAGCTATCGAATGATTCATTCCAAATTTCAACCGATTTAGTAGTACTTCTGACCACTTTACTCGACTGCGACCTTCCCGTTACTGACTCCGATATCATCCGTGAGATCTCCCGACAGATTACCTTGAAAGTTGGACTCTTAAACGGTCCCATCCCCGTTCCGCAAAGCAAACGAATGCTATCGCGACGAGCTTCCTTACGCGTACCCCGTAACGATCGGCTACAGGGTGTTTGGCGAGATATTCGTCCGTTGGCCGGCCACCCCCTAAATATATTCCGTCAGATAAATTCGCCCGCGGAACGCCTCTCGTCCGTACCAGCGACGAGCTTAACGCATCCATATCTAATATCTTGACTCCGGGTCATTCCCGGGTTGCGGAACCCGTCGAAATTACCCCGGGAGGGAGGAAACGACGCCCAGAAGGCTTAAGGGATATTCATACGTTTCCCAACATTGGCCGGGGAACCCGACCGTACGTGGGCGGCATACGAAGCGTCGTCTTAAATCGCGTGTCGCACCGTGGATGCAACAGCTGCTCCTATTATCGCGACGCATGTACACTTAGCTCATACCCCATTGGCCAAATACGGAGAGACGAGAATTTGATTATGTATCCAGTACTCGTACCGCACGCCGCACAGTACACTCTCTCGCCTTCCCATGTTCCCTGTCCCTCTTCCTCCGCATCGCCGAAATCGACCATACACTCCTGCCGGCAACGGAACACACGGCTATCGAACGTGAGCATCGACGCTAATAACCAAGCCATCCTCTCCACCTTTAACCCCCCCCCCCCCTCCCTCCCCATCTCTCTCTACTCCGCGAGCCGAACCATTTCGAGCCGCAGAAAAAATATATATGCTTCACCCGGCTCCGGAAGCAATTATTGAAAACATAACCGTTTGCCCTCCGCCCCCCCCCCCCCTCGGGCTGAACTGCGCAACGATCAACAACCGTGGCGCGCCAATAAAAATGTATGAGCGAGTCTTCGTAAGCGGAAGAGACGTCCGAGTATATTGTTTTAACGAACAACTCACCCCTTCGGCTCACCCCCTCTGCTGGTGCCGGATCACAAGCCGAATGTCTTGTTACGAACGCGCGCACGATCGCGGAATGCGGGCAAATGATTTCCGATAAACAGAGTGCGAGCAGCGCGCGCGCGGATGAATATCATTTTTCAGGGATGAAATGCAATTCCGCGGAGGCTGTCGTCCCATTATCCGAAGATGCCGGATGAGGGGAGGGGGGTGGGAGCGAAGTCGGTGGATAACGGTGGACCGGTATTTAGTGGCACTAGAGGAATCGATAGCGAAGCTAAGCGACGGGGGGAGGGGGGCCAACATCGAGTTTAGAGTAGTTGAATTTAATTGGCGCAGTCGACGTTCAAGAAAGTCTCGCGGGAGCCGTGCGGGAAAAAGTGCGGCTTCTGAATTCCAACTGTTTAAACGTGGCACACGTGAGTCGTCGAGAGTTAGTCGTTACGACACACAGTGGCGAGCGTACCGGTGAGAGAGGAGGAGGAGGAGGTGGAGAAGGTGGTGGTGGGACAGAGGGGAAGGAGAACGGAAGTGGGCGGCGGAGGGCGGAAAACAGAGGAGGAAAAAGACAGAGTTACGAACGGCACGGAGAGAAGTAACAATCGTCCGCTACATTTTGTCGAGCAATTTACGTTCAGTTCCGCGGCGCGAGGTGGGCGGCCGGCGAGGGGGGGAGGCGGACGAAAAAAAGGAAAAGTACGGAGCGCCGTTCGGAATTCCAACTTTCTAAAATATTAATTAGTCAACTTTGCCGGCGCGTGCCGGGGATAGTTTCAGCGCGAGGGCGGATCAGTCGTCCGTCCCCAGTTCTTGCCGTGGGCTGGAATTGCGGTGACAAATAGCGTGGCCTCCCCTTTCTTCGCAGTCGATCGAGCAGAGGCGAGCTATCGGGCGCTCGGCGTCGAGACGCCTCTTCGAAAATAATAATTCAGTCATGTGAATCGTCGCGTGAACGGAACGACTCACCTCTCCCGCGCCGACCGTTCCGACGACGACGACGACGACGGCGACGTCGGGACACGACGATGAGCCTGACGTTTTTATATCCCACCCCCTTCGGACGGCCGATACGTAAGTACACACGCACGCCCGCCTTCGGCCGACGTATATTGGGACGTGTATCGATGATCGATACACCAGCCCTGATCGCCCGTCGAAAACGGCCAGTTGTTCGCCGTATCATGCCCCGTTATATCGCCCGTCGAGTCACGTAATACTGCAATCGCACGTGTACACGTTACCCTCACACCGCCCCCTCCCTGTCCCTCCGTGCTTCCGCATGCGGTTACGACTGTTCAAAACTAACCTTCGGGACTCGTATGTGCGCCCTCCCCCGCCCCGTAACAGTTTGCGACTGCGGCTCGGGCCGGTGCCCAACGTTGCTGGCCAACGTTGCTGACCAGCGTCGACCAGGCCACTCGACTTCCGCTTTCATTTTCTCACGTCGTGCGTGCATGCCCAGCGTTGAAGAGGAATCGCGCGAGAGATATAGATAGATAGATAGATAGATAGAGATAGAGATAGAGAGAGAGAGAGGGGGGGGGGGAAGAGAGAGAGTCCATAAATTGCCGGCATCGTCGAACGTTAACGGGACGTAATCTAATTTTGATTAATACCGAAACCTACCCTCCCCCGCCCCCTTCCTCGCGCGACCATACAAATGGCGGAATTACGTTGACAGGACCACCTAGCTCCTGACTCCGGACATCGGGCATTAATCCTGAATCGATTCGACCGCCGAGAGGCCGAATTTGATCAGCTAATGGAAATCTCAATAGAAAATTTACTCGGAAGATTGCGAGCGAACGTTTCCGCGAAGGAAGGAGTACGCCGGACGGGGAATCGGGAGATTATCGGGACTCCTGCGAGATCCGGATCGACTCTTCGCAAAGACCTTGGATCCGCGCCTACGTACCTCCGTCGAGTGCCTGTAATTGCGCTGCTCCTCTAAAACCAACCTTCTCGATCCGCCGAATTACCCGCGCGTCGTCTCCCGCTGGGGTTCCACTCTATATAAATAGAAATAATTAGCCGGTCGATCTGGAGTGCCACGGTCTTTTTCGCTCTGAAGATGCACGACGGATTTGGGGCTGAATGACGATGAATCGGCGTTGAGTGGGCCGAGCGATTCGCAGGATAATTCCGGACTCTTCAGGTCTGGTCATAGTCGAATTTCCGCGTCGACCTTTCGCCCTTCGCCGTAGGGCCGTCTTAAGCGTATTCAAGGATGGAAAGCTCGCCCGGGTCTCGAGCTCTTCAGACGGCACGTTCTGGCGCGTACGAGGGAGGCTCGCACGCCGAAACCGCGAAATATTTATAAACTCTACCTTTCTTCCCGCGCGCGAGAGGGGAGTGAAGAAGGGGGCGGCGGGGAAGACGTAGGGCGGCGGGGAGAGAGAGAGAGAGAGAAACGGAGAGGGAGAATGAAAGGTCGACGTACACCGTCTAAATTTGATGGCGCGAGGCCCCACTATTCCGCTCCGCGTCTTTACGTGTCAATGGTTCTCTCCCCTCGACTTGTTTTGCCAGTGCCGACTCTGAAATATAGACTCCGCGTCCCGCGTAGACTCTCGCTCTTCCCCGTGCAGCCGCGCGGATAGGCGCAAGTCGCTAAGCTCGAGATTAAAGACGCCAGCTCCTTCTAATGCTTTTTTGCCCCATGATTATGAATAATGTAAGGATCGTACGGCGTGTAACGAGAGGGCGCCGGGGGGGCTGACGGGGGAAGGCTGTAAAACCTGCGATCCGCGGAAGACGAGTCTTGGCGAGCAACCCGAGAGGGCGAGAGGCACGTCGCGACGTTCAGCGTCGGCGGGGGCGAAAATGTTTACGAGGACGATGAGATCCGGGAAGTACGTTTTCGACAAAACGGCGACTCTCCCGGCAGGCGAGTAAGGGAAGCCTCCGGAGAAACGCTTTCTTGCGCCCAAGCGCTTCTTGCGCCCCGGCAGTCAGGCTGTTACTTATCTCCCTGCAGCGTCGTCCCTGGAGGGTGTAAATTTTCGAAGAAAAAGGACTGGAGAGGGCGTCGGTACCCCCGCCGATCCGCCGAAAGCTGGAGGGAGCGGAGTGGAGCGGAAAGGAGCGGATGGGAGCACGCCGAGTACGCGGAAGGCATGACGAAAGTCGGGAGTCACGTACTTTGGCAGAGAGATCCGTTAAATCAGGTACGTGTGACGCTCGCTGACATTCTGATTTCCGAGAATGGTCGGCGGCTGGATATCGAGACAGTGCACCGATTTGGGAGAAATCATTCGTTTCAGCCGTCGAACGGCGCAGGTTAGAGACGCCGAGGGCGAGCGAGAGGCAAACGTGAACTCTTGGCGCGGATATCCTTGAGACGCGTCAGGTTCAGACGACAATGGCTAGTTGGCGCGTGAAGTTCACCTAGGGAGGAGACCTTTGGCACGCGCTCGATCGGCCTTTGACGACGGGGAAAGAGCTAATCTCGATGCGTCGCAGGTAAATCGTAGGCCGACGATGGAACTTCAGCGTTCCCGACAGCCCGACGATGGAACTTCACAGCGCCCCGACGCGGCCGATCGAACCGGCGTCGTCATTGTGCCACTCTAATGGATCGAATTAACGCGTGGCACCCTGTAACGCCTCTTTGACGCGACGCCCCGCCACGGATTCCGTCCAATCAGACTTATCCGGGGGACATTTGCGGACTCCTTTGAGAATCCGTCCGACGTCGCCGCGGTACATCGCCGGCGTCAGGCTAAACAAGCCATAACCCAATTTCGGCGCGAGAATCCTACGGCCTGGCAAATGTTTACGAATAACTGCGAACCCGTGGATGAGGCGCTAATTGCCCTCGACGACAAATATCGCCCATCTCCGCCCCCGCGGCGCGGTTAATGGAGCCGACTAACTCGTCGAACGCGCTCTAATTCGATCCGGAGGAACGTGAGTGCCCGCGATCGGTCGAGTTCGGATGAAATTTTCAAGGATCCCTCCTTCCCATCTTCCCTGGTTTCTTCCCTCGTACCATAGTCCTCGTGCCCGGAATCCTGGATAACCCCGGTCTCTTTCACCTTTGTGAGAGATCGCGTAATCGAGCCGAGTAACCATCTTCCACACGCTAATGGACTCGTTTCACTTCGCGGCGGAGCTCCGCTACAAACAATTTGCCTGAGATTGCGCTACGTGCGCGATTCACGGAGATAACCGCTCGGGAGAACGGAAATGGCCCTCTTGAGAATGCGGGTAAGCGTCATCCTCGCGGGGGCGCACGTCTTGCAAAAATTCCTCCGTATTACTTTCCGCGCTCTCCTTCTCACTCCGCCTCACGCGGCGAGATGCGCGTAGCGCTCATAGATGCACTCGGTACATCTTTACCGCCACCATCCCCTCTCTCCCTCCCTCTCTGTCTCGCACTCACGGATTCCTCTCCCTCGGCTCTCTTTCCGCTCTCTCGCTCGCGAAATCGCTGAATTATCGTCCCTCGTTAACTTTAAACGCCGATATTCGCGTCGTTGTTCCGCGGCGAGTGGTCCGTCTACGTCAATTCGAAATTCTTTATCGACCGGAAAAGAAACGCGGAGCCGTCCTGATGCCCTTTAACAGGGCAGCGTTTGTCCTCGGCCGCCTGTTCCTGACTGGCCATTGAATCGGCTCTGGGTCCGTGCCGACTTCCGCCGGAAAAAGTGTGCGCGGACGGCTCGCGAGGACGGGACCGATTCACGGTAATTTCGGAAAAAAGCCAGCCGACGAACCTCGCGATCTTCTTTCCGCGAAACGTCGCTACCATCTCCTCCTCATGCACCGCCGCGATATATCATTCCGACGTCTGTCGAATACGCACGTAAAACCGTAACACGGTCACCGGGTAGAGCGCAATATTAAAACACGTTCAACCATTTCGACGTGCGGAATGAAACAAAAAGATTCATCGCTCCTTTCATAGCCGCACTCCTCCCTTCAGCTGGAGGAAAAACATCAGAAATCGGCCTTGTGCTGTCTGAACAGACGTGCAACCTTTAAGTGCGAGGTACGATTCGGCATCAGAAATCGAAATAACAAATCAATAAATGGCAGACTCGTCGCGGGGAGGAAAATCGTTCAGCGATCTTTACCAAGCTTCCCTTCGAGGATTCAAAAATCGAGGAGGGTCGGAGGAGCGCTGATCGGCGCCGATCTTCGACGTCGGTCGTCAGCGTCGTTCGTCGACGCTGGTCGTCGGCACGTAGTTCGCATCGCCGCCACTGGCCGGCCGAGCGAACGAGCGAGCTTGCGAAGAGGCGGGAGAAAGAGAGAGAGAGAGAGCGAGAGAGAGAAAGAAAGAGAAAGAGAGAGAGAGAGGGAGGCGAAGCGGTGGAGAGGCGAAGGGAAGAGAGGAAGTGGCGGATGCTTAGGGGGGTGTCGGGAGCGGGGCCGACCCTGCGCGCAGCCTCCCCAGTCCTCCCCAGTCCACCCCGAGGATTCAGTCGTCGTGCGGCAGAGGAGGACCGAGGAGCGCCCGGTCGAAAGCCGTGCTCCTCTACCCGTCTCTCTCTTGCTCCTCTCCTCGCGTTCTATCGCTCTCTCTCGCGCCTCGCACACCCCTACGTCAAGTCGTTGCGCGCATACACGCACGCCACGGCTTCCGAGTCCGGTCGCGCGTGTGTTCCGACGAGTGCTCTCTGGCGAAGGCTCGCAGTGAAAAACGGTACACCCTGGCTTAACCTGCACCATCTTGGCGTGGAGGAGCGGACCACGTAGTACGTAATACATCACCGGCATCGCCGCGAATACGCTCCCTCCCCCCCTCACGGTCCGCCTCGCAGTCAGCCTCTCAGGCTCCCTGTCAGTCTCCGTCTCCGTCTTCCTCCCCGTGGCTGGCTGGCTGGCGGAGTGATTATATTCGGCGATCGTTGGCGATCTTACGGCGAGCGCTGGCTCGTGCTTCGCTAGAGAGAGGCTAGAGCGAGCCTAGAGCGAGCGTTCGGCGATGATGTCTGTCGTCGCTACGGACAATAGCTGCGTGGATTTAGTGAGGGAACAACGGCGACGCCGGTCTGGGGTTGCCAGCCTCCCTCTCTCTGTCTTCTCTCCGGCTCTATCTCGCGATCCCACTGGGATATGCTCTCTCCTTCCTTTCTGTCTCTCTCTCTCTCTCTCTCTCTCTCTCTTTCTCCCTATCTCCGATCATATAGCCCGCCCTCTCGCGCTGCTACACTCTTTCCCTCTGGCCGCCTTCGCTCCTTCGTTCGGTCGCCTCCTCTCGCCTTTTCTCTTGCCCCGTGATAGAGAGAGGGTTGGGTGCTAGTACCGGTGGCCGTGGCGGTGGCAACGGTGGCGGCAGTGGCGGCAGCAACGGCCGTGGAAGCGGCGGTGGAAGAGGTGGTGGAAGCGACGTCGGCGGCGGCGGCGGCGACGGCGGCGTCGGCGGTGGCGTCGATGCTACTGGTAGTAGTGGTGACACACGGTGTTAGTGGTGGTGGTTTAAATTTCAGCCGCGTGCACGGGTTCACCTACGTGAGGCATTACACGGGTCCTCGGCTTTCTCGCCGACCGGGGAGGGTTATACCGAGCGGTCACGGTCCACGGATGCAAATTTCGACCCTCCTGACCACGTACTCTCCTCTTCGCCGTGTAGACAGAAAGGGGAGCAGCCCGGTCTTCTTTCATGCGAATCCGCGTGCGCGGACGTATGTGTCGCTCCTATGCGCGTCTTTGTAAGCTCCCGCGAGTTCGGATCTTCCCCGTATCTCGCCGCATCTCTCTCCGTATCACTCTTCATATCTCTCTCTCCGTATCTCTCTCCTTCTGTCACGCGACGCCTCAATCCTCGCCTCTCGCCTCGGTCCGTAACGGCTGAATTGCCGATACGTACGACACTTTCGAGAGCGTGTCGCGTTCGTGTACGCCTGTGTCGCGGCGACGGCTCGAGACGATGTATACGCGGATAGATAGATAGATAGAGAGAGAGAGAGAGAGAGAGAGAGAGGGGCGGATAGAGAGGATGGCCAGAATCGGGAGAACGTGGCTGCGAGGAGCGCGAGATGAATCTGCTCGCTGGCGGACGGATGCGGACGATAAAAGCGTTGTCAATTCGACGATACAAGAAAGTACTCGCTCGTTCGAGTTCTTCGCCGACGATTCGGCGGGGAAATGGAGCTAAGAATATTTTGCCAACGTCTCTCTTAACGTCATTCTACGCGAGAGCGAGAGGCCGGAGCGTGCATCCGCGCATTTCTGATAGCAGGAAACGAGATAGGAAGAGAGTGAAAGGAGCTTTTCGTCGGCGCGGAGGAAGCTACCCGGCGATAGCTATAAGTCTCCACCTCGGATCCGATCCGACGGAATAAAAAGTTTCGCTAGTCCCGCCGGCGCACTTAATTCTACCCCTCTATGCTCAACGATCCCACGGCGCGTAAAAGGGACGTAATCTACGCTGAATGGATTTTCCATTTTTCTGCTCCGCCGCCGAACCGATCCCTAGAATCGCGTGGTAGATTAGCGAGCGAACACTGTCTCTGCCTCTGCCGGCATGCTTTCTGGCACCGAATAGGCGAGCGCGAAGCCTGCGAACTTCCTCTCGCTCTTTCAATCCTGTACAGCTTCCGTCCATCGGCCGGCGTTTTCGTCCCGACCCGACGTTATATCCGAAGTCTCGTTCGGCAGCGGCGCGGGGGCGGGTTTGTTTAGCACTCGACTCGTCCGCTGAATAGGAATACAGCTCCGTGTTTTTTTTCTCTGTCGAGGTGTTGTGTCGGGATGAACGAGCGCAGGAGATGGGAGTGTGCCGAAGCGGGCGGCGGACAACAGGGGGCTTCGGTAGAGAGAGATAGGCACGTACCGTGCGGCCAGAAAGAATGAGAGGAAGAGAGCGAAAAAGCATCGCTTTTGTATACATTGGCCAGGGATCCACTGCTCTTATTTTTCACCGACCGCTGTCCGGTGGCAGAGGATCATCGTCCGCGCGCGGTGTCGAATGTCGGTCAGTACAAATGAGATTCGTTGAAACGCAGAATTGAAGACGGAGAACGCAGCGGGGGGCTGGGAAGGGGGAGGGAGGGGTTGCTCGCGGTCGGGTAGAAGTCCGCGGGCCGAGAACTTTCCTCTTTTATTTCTCGCGAGAAACTCTCCGGCTTAAGAGTAAACTTGGCGAAAGGAGAGGAGGACAAAGTCAGGCGGAGAGAGAAAGAGAGGGGGAGAGAGAATGGGAGCTAGGAGAGGGAGAGGCAGGGGAGAAGAAAAACTAGAAAAGAGAGACAGTCTATGGACAATCGGGGTCGTTTAAATTTTTAAGCTCGCCGCCGGAAAGCCTCCTCCGTCGAAGTTCCTGCGAGAGAGATTCGCAGAAACTGTCCTTGCGATATCTGCGCTTCCTCTCCGGCTCGGGAATCTATTCCTTCGATCCTTCTCTCTCTCTCTCTCTCTCTCTCTCATACTCTCTCGTCATTCTCGTTGGCCACCGCCTTTGCCGTCGTCTTAGCCAGACATCGCCACACGTCGCCGTAAATCGCCGTACATCGCCATACATCGCCATACGCCCCGTATAGGATATTCAGAAACGATCCGCGCTTTACACGTGCTCTCCTCGCTCCTTTGCAGGGATCGACCGAGTTTCGAAGTTGCCGGAAGCCGGAAGAGGGGGCCGAGAGGAGCCGAGTACGTGCAACGATGCATACGGCATCCGTCAGCGGGAGGGACACGGCACTGGTCCTCCGAGAGGGTAATACGAGCGTGGCACACGTCTCGCGCCAGCGCCATCCGCCTTTACACTTTTATACGAGCCCGGCGACGAGGAGGAGAGCGGCTAGTGGCGAGTTTTGATCGAGATCCACGAAGAGTACGATCCTAACTGACATTTAATTCCGCCGGCGAAGCGGCGACGAAGACGACCGGCAGAACGGCCTTCGAGGAAGCTCGACCTTACCGAGTTTGACTCCTTCGATCTGGGCTCGCGCCGAGGGACCGCGGAGAGTCTCGCCGGGTGACGAGGGGCTGACGACACAGGGCGAAGGGGGTCGAGAGAGTGACGTACGAGGGTGAAATGGATGAGAAAAGTACGCTCGAATCTTAGCCGAGCCGCGGCGGTCGTTGGAACTGGCACTACCGTCGTCGACGACATCCGCCGACATCTGCACCCCCCGCCCCCGCCCACCCTCAGGGCCCAACGGGCAACCCTCCTGTAAATAGCGTTTTGTAACCCCCGTCACGTGAAATCGATATCCCTTAAGAGCCGGGCCGTGAGGTCGTTCGTCAGAAAAGAAAGTTCCTCCTCTGTTTCTCACTCTCGCCGGGGTCAGGCCGGGGGAAGGACGGACGGAAGGACGGAAGGACGGAAGGACGGAAGGACGGAAGGAAGGAAGGAAGGAAGGAAGTAAGCGAAGGGAGGAAGAAGAGCGGGCGCCGATCGTCGCGCGAGACTGAAGAGGGAAGTAACGAAGCCGCGGGAGGATAAGGGAAGACGCCACAAAAGAGCCTAATGTTTCTCAACGACATGGGACTGCTAATGTTCTTAGCCGTAACGGCCTCCCTCTTGGGCTACTGCCAGACGGATGAAAAAGGTAATGCATAAACATTCCCCACGTTTTCCTACCCCCAGAGTTCTCCCTTCGACTTTACACTCTCCGTCCCTCTCGCTCCTCCACTTTCCCCCGAACCGTCCGTTTCCTCGACTTTTCACCTTTCTTCCGCCTCCCTCACCACCCCCATTCTCCGACGCGCGAACGAACGTTGACGAAAGAAATACGAGTTTTGCTTTCCGCGTCGCGGCTCGGCCGAGCGTAAGAAAAGAGAAAGATTGCGCGACGATCCAGAAGGGGTAGGCGGAGGGAGGGTGCCGCGGAGAAAGGGGCCGAAGGGTGAAAGGAGCGAAATAGAGAGGACGGGATCGGGAGAGCGGGGAAGATTAAATTTTATGGTTCGACGGATGGCGAATTTACTTATGGCCGTATAGCGTGTGTAACGGTGGCGGTCGTCGGCGTGCGTGTATCGACGGCCGTCGTAAATCAGTGTGCGTTGTCATTTCTCGAAATAGAATTATTGTCGGTTACCGTTGTATCGTTCCGCCGGATAGAAGGAAAACGGTCGCATGCGCGTTTTGGCACGTCGTGCGGCAAGAAAGCTCCGCTCCGCGCAGAGGGGAATAAACGAAAACGGTAGAGACTGTCTGGCCGATACGGAGGCGGGATAGGAAGCGTCTATTCGAAAGGAAATGAATCTAGTAAATCCCCCCCAACCCTCCTTCTCCCCCCCCCCTCCCCCCTACCCCTCGATAATGTCGCTACCGATAGAACGGGCGGGTCTGGCGTGGGAATGGCGCGACTGCGTTTCAATCGGGAGTAATACTATGACAATGTCCATCGGCGACTGACAGTATTTTCCTGATCATTAACGCAGGAACCGATATCGAATAATGAAACGCGACTTTGACGTCCCATCGATCGGGCCCCGACGGCCTGCGTTCGGATAAAGAAGGAACGGGGTAGGTGCGCGATGGGGAGCGGTTTTCGACAAATGTGACACGAAGCTCGATAAGCTAAATAACGGACGTTGATTCATTCATAAACAGCCGATCGGTCGGCCCGATGGGTCGAGCATAGCTATTTCGTCAACACTGCGCGCACGGTTGATAGTCGTGTAAATAACGACGGTGAGTCTGTGTGAAAACGGCTCTCGCGACGACGCTCGCTTCTCGAGGGCCGAAGATGGGATTGAGAAGAACGAGACAGTCCCGTATCCGTTAAACAAACAGCCGACTGTGTCTGACAAACGTCGCTAAACTCACCGCTCGTCCCAGCGATCCCTAACACGCGGACGAACGTCGCGTTACGAGTGCGAGACCCCGCGCATATTGGTATCAATTTGCGAAGTGTAATTACGACTAACGCGGGCATGATAATTTGATCGTATTAATTACAAGCATATTCATTGCGCCACTGTATAAATTCTGGCAACAATGAGCGACATTGCCGATCGGAACGCAGGTTGGAGGGGGGGGGGGGGGGGGGCAGGAGACAAAATTGAATAGAATGAGCGTATTCAACAATCGGGGGAAACATGTACAAAACGCGTATACCAGCCCCCCCCCCCCTAGCCATAATAATTGCGATAAGCCTGCGCAACACGACCATACAGGGCCCCGGTACAAGCTCGTAGCACTGCCCATTTATTCTTCGCGATGCCATCTTTCATTCCAACCTCCCGCGTCCTCTCGTTTCGCGTCCCGGTACAGTTTGAAATTTGACAATCAATTAGTCGGCAACAACGGCGCGCGCGGCCAGTTTGAAAATTTCCCGTGTACGAGGTAGGTAATTTCGGCGGAAAAAAGAAAGCGCCCCGACGCGTTGATACAACAGATAGAACACGGATAATGGAGATAGTACACACGCCGGGTACGCGGTGTCGCGTATTTCCGTTTGAATAAAATTCGAACACTCGATGGACAGATTGGCGCTAATGCACATTGCAGGTATCTCTCTGTAGGGCCCATGGTCCACTCTCTCTCCCTCTCTCTCTCTCTCTCTCTCTCTCTCTCTTACTCTCTCTCTCTCTCTCTCTCTCTCTCCCTCTCACTCCCACTATCACATCGTCGCGCGTAAGCGCCTCTGCCGATCCCGATCGTATTCCACGTTTCACCCTCTGATCATACTTCCTCCTCAAAGCCCCGGCGCCCGGTCCGTGCGATTGATTATGTCCAATGCATCTCCGATCTCGATAATCAACGAAACAGAACGGCCGCAATTCCGTCTCAAATTTCAGCCCGTGCGCGTTTACGTTCTGCCGCGCGAGATCAGGATGAATCGTGTGGCGGCGGCTGAGAAAGAGGGGAGAGGAAGCGTCCGGTTACCGGTGCTCTAATTGTCACTGGCAATAAATGCATTACCCGGCATCAGTTTTACATTATCCGGGATGATCGGTCGCTTCATAATCCTCGCTCGCTGCTCGACGATCGTCGCCGATCCGCTTCGTCGGGCGCTAACACCGAAATTTGTCGAGGACCAAAAATGAGCCGTCGATGCCCGCCGAGGGCAGGTGGTAGGCGGCCCGGGGAAGGAGAAGGGGTCGGCCGGGGGGCAGGAGGGGGGCAGAGACAGGGACAAGCGTCGAGAGGGCGGGAGCGAGATAAACGGAGGGATAGAGAGCATTTCCCCGTAATCAGTTTTCCATTTATCCGGCTAATCTGTCACTTATGTGTACGTGGACCGACGAAATTGAGTCGCGGCCAGAAATATACTGTGCAGGCCCCCCTGTCGATGTGCCGGACTCGCACACCCGCGCATGGCTTACATTCACACGCAGGCCGGACTACATATTTACCGGGACGCGTCGATACACGCGTATTTTAAATAAATACTCCCGACTGACGCACACCTGTAGCCCGGTGCACGAGCGCAGGGAAGGATCGGGCGAGAATACACGCGAATAATGAACTTGGAGTAGAAAGACATAAAATCCACATTTGCCACGGGGGGAGGGTAGACTGTAATGGAATCATCGAGTGTCAGCGGCCAGCCCGTGTCGGACCGACAAAATGTCTATGCGCTCGCGTGCGTGTGCCGGAGCGTGTGTCGAAGCGTGTACTCGATCGTGTGCCGGAGCGTGCGTCTGGCCGCGCGCGCGAGATGCACACGCTTAAAGCTACGGAATGATGCGAGCGGCCACCGCGCGCGGCCAAACCGGTAGGAGGATGGGATCCCACGGTTATGCGCTCGCAAATATTATGATCCGACGATAATGCGAGTCGAGTAAACCGAACGGTGCAATGAACTGCGAAGCACGACTAGCGCCTATCGATTCCGGCCGTTCTACGATTCGGCGTTAATGTTTCTATGCGGGAGTTCGCGCGACAGGATGTAATTGGGAGGGTTGGCGAGAAGCAGGGGGGGGGGGGGGGAAGAGGTCGAGTAAAAGCAAAGTCAGAGTGAGAAAGGGAGGGAGCGGTGGGGGGGGGGGGGGGGAAGGGCGGAAAATGAGAGGATGGCAGTAGGTGGGCGATAGTCTAGATCCTGCGAAGTTAATGGCGCGTGCGGTTATTCCACGTACTTGAACGCGTTCCTTAGATCAATTACAGGGGTGGAAAATAAACCCTTTACAGCTTTCGCTGCCGTGTAACCCGCGTGCGCGGGGCCGAGAGTGTACGGCGAGTGTCTGCGTAGACTGGGTGGGACGAAAAGACCGAACACGGAAAGAAAAAGACGAGAATGAAAAAGAGAGAGGAGAGGAAAGAGAAGAGATGAGCAGAGAGCCGTACGGCATGGCGAGTCAGGCGCGTTAGAAATACCGCGCACGTCGCGCCGCGATAGAGGATCTCCTTTAACGGTCGTTTGCCAGACTTCAATTCGTCCATTCATGAAGGAAGCTGCGAACTCACGTTTCGATGGAACCGGCTTTTTCTACCCTCGCCCTCCCCACCCCCTCGGCCGAGCCCCTCCCTGCCCCCTGTCCGGGCGCCCGGTTATTATTTCTGCAAACGAGCCACACAACTCGCGCGAGCGGCGCGGAGTTCCTGTCCCGGTTCCGGGAATATTTTATCTGTAATTGCAGCGCGCGCTGGGAATATCGAGAGGCCGGCGCTGCCTGTAATGGAACTACGGGATTTTACAGCGTCTAGTTTCAGCGCGTAATGTCAAGTGGTTTAATGAATGCGAGAAGCGGCGCGCAGGGTGGGCAAAAGGGGGTGGCCGACGGGGGTGGCGGCGGCTGTGCTGGCGGAATAAAAAATGTTCCTGCGCGGAAATACGACTTCGCTTCGATGTCGAGGGGGTGGTGGCGGCGGCAGTGGCGGATGCAAAACTCCACCGCCATTTCCACCACCTCGGCCGCCGCCACTCTCGCAGGCGGTAACCTCTTGTTTTTGATCGTATCTCGGCAAACGAAGTGTGCCAACATCTAGACGTAAATTATTCCCACTGCGTGTATATCCAGTGCGCCCGCGAGCCCCACCTTTCAGAACCCCCGCCCCCCCTCCTCCTCTCGCAGTTTCTTCTCGAATCTACCCTCAGTCACCCCCCCCCCCCTCCCCAGTTGCCCCATCTCCGAGAATCGGAAATAATATGAAAATCCACGAGCTCTCGGATACGGAGTGCGGGGCAGGAGAGAAAGCTTAAGCTCTCGTTGCGAATAAATAAGGTGGCGGGCTTGAAAAGTTTATAAGATTCGCGGAATCGCTTCTGGGGTTCTCACTCCCTCCCCATACGTCTTCCGGCCGCGACTCATTTATCGAATCTCCTTTACCCGCTTCCGCCGGCAGTGATAGCTGGGAGTTATCAAGTTCCGCGAACTGCGCCTGCCTTCTTCCGCTTACACTCGATCGGCGAAAAATGCGAGCTGCTGGACCGTGGAGAGGCAGAGGAGGAGGGGGGAGCGCGTAAATTACATGGGATTAATCCCCGTCGAATAACTTTCGCTACGCGAACCGGGGGGATGAGGGTTGGACGGCGACAGCGGATGGAGGAGGTTCGACGAGTAGTTCGCGAATTTCGACGACGTCGCTGCGAAACTCTGATAACGAACGGGGGTAATAATCGTCGAGTAAAAAGAGGCACCGAGACGACTTGAAAATTGATTTCAGTCGCTTCTCTCCGCGGAGCGAGCGAAAGGGTTGAGGAAGAGGGCTAGAATACGGAATTGAAAAAAGAGCGGAAAAGAAAGCGGTGGCAGCAAACTTTCCTACTTCCTAATCGCCGCCATCGCGGAATACCGTTCCGTCAAAGCGATTCGGCGCATTGATCGTCACATTGATCCGGGCATTGAGCAGAAGTTGTGCCAAAGCTATTGACCTCGAGCGTCTTGAGACAGACTTTGCCGGGTGGTACGGCGAGGTGTACTATCTTCAACTCCGAACAGCCCTTCGACGATAAAGCGACACGGAATACGACGCGAATCAACAATGACGGGACCGTAACGAACGTTTCCTCCATTCCGAGCGACCTAGCCGCACAAAGAGCCTTACGTAACAATTAATTTTAACCGACCCCCTTCTCACTACGCCACAGAGCATCAGAGAGTGAGGAAAGAGAGAGAGAGAGAGAGAGAGAGAGAGAGAGAGAGGGAGAGAAAGAAATAGAGAGCAGAGGGTGGAAAAAAATGGTGACGCATTCTATTTTTAAAATTGCAGTGTCATTTTACGGAGCCAGCTACATCCATCTTCCGGTACAGGAGGCCAAGGGTGCGACTGACATCAGTTTCCGGTTCCGAACTCATCTCTCGGACGCGATGCTGCTGCTGGCCGCGGGCAAGACGGATTACTGTCTGATCAAACTCGAAGCCGGCAGATTGAAGGTTCGTTTGCCCACGAGCGCTTACGTCTATTAATAGCGGCCCCGTTCGGTGTGTGCCACCGTCGTTTCATAGTTAAACCCCCGTGGGCGCACGTGTTGCCCATTGCCACACCGACGCCCTCGCGTTACCAGTTACCAGTCGTGTCGCCATCGTGTTACCGCCGTACACGGCCCGTCACTTCTCTTTTGCCCTGTCCGCTCGCGGCGCGTGGAATTAGACGTGCTTTGACACGCCAAAAAAACGAGGAAGAGAGAAAGAGAAAGACAGAGAGTGTCGGATTCGTCCTTTCCAGTCGCTGGCAGGAGCGGCTGGAAAAATATTCCGCGATCGCCGGTCCCCGACGATCCGACGCGTGGCCGGCACAAAAAAAAGAGGGTGCTCAGCCGGGGCAAAAAGTTTGTCGGGGAACGGGTCGAGATTTCATGTCGCACGTGCGACCAACGATTTCGCCGAGCTGTTCTTATCTCCTCCGCGCTGAAAGAGGCGACCGAGCGGGCTTCGTTTTTCACCCCCCCCAGATCCTCCCCTCCCCGCTCTATCCTCATCTCGCAACGATCTCGCTCTCTATCTCCTTCTATTAATTATCCTCCGACCGCGACATGGGAAATATTCCGACGCGGCGCGCGCGATCGCTCTCTCTCTCTCTCTCTCTCTCTCTCTCTCTCGTCATCCGTGTAATTTCCTCCCGCTGACATACATTCGCTGACACGTCTTTGGCGGGATTTTTCCGTCTGTCGGCGTCGGGTTCTTGTCCTTCGTACCTCGGCCCTGACGTCCCGGGGTGATGCGATACTCGTCCGCCCGACGACGATCGCGTGCGCCTGACATTCTGCGTTCCGTCCCACCGGTGCCTGTTTTGCGCGCGTGACGAGAATTTTTCGCGATAGCTTTCTGCGCGCAATTAGAATCGCCGGGGCCAGCGTCAAACGGGAGAGAGAGCTGGCTAGCAGAAGCGACCCTCCGCTGTCGAGAGAGCCCTGCCCGCGCGTATACGCCAACGTTTGCCTGCCCGTAATTAGCGACGTTAATGAACCGCGCGCGCGAGCGCGTGCGCTTCAAGCTCGGACGGCGAGCTGATATATTCCATCGGCGTGTGTTTCGTTCCTCTCTCTCCCCCTCTCTCGCTCTCTCACCTCTCTCGCTTTATCTTTCTCTCTTTCTGCCTCTCTCTCTCTCTCTGTCACTCTCTCAAAATTCGACGGTCCGCCGGGACGATTTTTCATCGGGCCCATACGATTGATTTAACACCAGGATTTCTTTCCGCCGTCCAGCTTTATACGCATCGGCCGTATGATATTTTAAACCGATTTAACTTATTGCCGTGCGTGTTCCTCTAATTACCGACCTGCCGACGTATTCATTTATTTTCCCCTTTTCACCGGGCGAGCGAATATTCCGTGGGCAGCGCCGGTAATTATGAAAATTCGCCGATGACAGCCTTTCTTTTTCGCGAAATCTTCTAATATACTCTTTTCCACGCGCCAGGTTCGCGGTACGGTAACGGGTAGTGTAGGTGCGAGGGCGCTCGCGCCACCCCTGGCATCCGTAATTCCGTCGAGAAATAATTAATTCGTCGGTGGGTAGCACGTCCTAGCGCGATATTTCACCGGAGATCAAAGTTGTCAGCGAAGTCGTTCATAATGACCGCGCTATTAACGTGCGACGCATTAAATACCGTCGGGCGTTAAGTAAGCGGCGCCCTTCCGCGAGAATTCAATTTCGGCCAATCGACGTCGCGCGGAACGATAAATAAAGGGCTCGAGGCCCTGATTTATAACGCCGGATCGATCTGACGCCCGGTTAC
Organism: Anoplius nigerrimus; assembly: GCA_914767735.1. Lineage (NCBI taxonomy): Eukaryota > Metazoa > Arthropoda > Insecta > Hymenoptera > Pompilidae > Anoplius > Anoplius nigerrimus. The sequence goes on along the minus strand of OU612084.1, from coordinate 8,247,244 downwards.
CGCCGGCTGTCGTAAAGTCGTAACAAACTGCTACGCCTTACGACCGGGAAGACGAAAACATTGCCTGCAGCGTCACTCCGCCTTCTAACGGCGGAGTCACCTTTTATTTTAAGGACCCATGACGCGCTCGTAACGATTCCGCCTTTTTTTTTTAACAGAGCGGAGGCCCAGGCGAGAAATAAATTCGCGCCCCAGTCTCGAGCGCTTAACTTTTCTTGCTCCGGCATCGATACCGTAATCGAGTCGCGCAGAGTGCTCCGCATTTGGCATCCACTCTTTTTTCCATCGACTTGCCCCCAACGCGAGACAAATCGCCCCATTGTATTCGTTGTCCTCCCCCACATCCCACCTACAGGCCGACAAAGCGCGTGTCCTTTTAATCGTTCGCCCCGGCGCGATAAATAAAATATTACAGACTGAAAGCCGCCGGATTATCCGCCGACGGAACAACTTCTACCCACCCACGCCAACGTCAATACCCGTAATTGAATTTAAAAGAGTGCTCGAAAAATTTTGTTGCCGTAAATTCGAACTACTTCGACGTACCGAGCGGCTTAACGCACCGCGTGCACTGCTTCGGCGAGGCGGCAGAGCGGGCAGGGCGGATATTTTTCCCGGCCTCACACCCCTTTCTTCTTAATCACACCCTCAAACCGCACAAATGAAATATTACGAGTGCCTCGACTACCATCGACGGACTCCGAGCGCGCGAACGAGGACTCGTTAAATTGCGAATTAAACGACCCGCGTTTGTGGCCCAGCCGGAAGAAGAGTCGTTCTGAAATTCGGACAAATAAAAAGTTCACCCCGGGATTTTTCGGAGCGTGATAACTCGACGATTCGAACGTCGAACGGATCCGGACTGAGACGAGGGTGGGTCGAACGCGCCGGACAAATTCTCTCTTTTGTCGAGGCAGCGAAGCGCACGCTGTCGGGGGAGGCAAAGTCGTACGTAACGATCGCACTATTAACGGGGCGGCCGTCGGTACCTGCGTGTGAAATGAGCACTCGTTACGCGGAAATTAAGTGCTCCCGTCGAGTGCTCCACTCCGGAACGGCGATAGACAACGATGCACCGGGGACGTTCGCGAGTACAACGAAGCCCAGAAGGGGCACTTTACCCAGAGATAATAATCGTAGAGCAAAGAGAGGAGAGAGGAGAGGGGGGTGGCTGGGAGAGGGTGAATTTGGTGGCAGGAGGTCCAAATTGCAATTTTCGCACAAAAGAATTTAACGTTGTAAGTATCGGCATCCGAGCCAGCAGCTGATACGCGAACCTTATTAAATTTGCATGAGATAAAGTACGTTCCGGCGTCCGAAACGTCAAACGGCTCGTAATGAAAATTAGACGCGATCGCCGGCCGAAGGCGACTTCGCAAAACACTCTTCCCACTCCGCCACCCGCGATTTAAACAAAAACGCTCGGACCTTCGCAGGGCGGGAGGTTGGGGACTAGTTTTTCACCGCGACGGAATTGCACGGTAATGGACGCTTTGTGCCGGACGCCGACGCCGGTCGGATTATTTTTATGCGAGGCGGAATTTCGAAATGCCCCTGCGTAGCGGCCGACCGACCGAGAGAGCACAATGGCTTTTCTACACAATCGACTAGCCGCCATTAGTGCACCCCTACCCCCTACACCTCCTCTTCCCTCGTAGGACGATCAGCCAATAAATCCGCTAACCCAAATTGTCAGCCTCTAAATTAGAGTACACGATCCGCGGGTCCGAATGTTTTCGCGATGGCGGCCTGTTCGCGCCGAGGGAGGGCAAGAGGGGAGGAGGGAAGTTCGTGGCACGGAGTGAGGGGAGTGACGGGAGGAAAAAAGGGAAACTCGGCGAGAAAAAACAAAGACGAGCGAGCAATCTCCGCCGACGGCGCGCCGAGTTGATTTTAGCGCCTTAATTGATTCGCTTCCCCCTTAATCGCGATACCGAGAAGTGGCGAGTGCACTCCCCCTCTTAACTGCGCTCCAGACTCGACGCAGTATCAAAATATCCGCTCCGCCACTTTAACGCCGAGACTCTAATGCCCGGGAGTGAGCGCGCGCGCGCGCGCGTTCAGGCTGAAAACCGCGCGAATCTAATTTCGCAAAGGGTTAAGTCCGCGAACGACGGCGTCGGCATCTTCGGGGCAAAGAGGAACGGCGGGCGAGAGCCTGTCTGGGGGCTTAATTAAATTTGTTAAGACGATCGTTAAGACGGATGAGGGCCCGGATTAACGGGGCGGACAAAAACTGAGACGATCGTTCGCGTGTGGCTTTCGCGGATAGAGGCTGTGCTGGGAGAAGCTCAATTGGGAAGGAGAGAGGTAGTTGTACGGGTCAGGCTAACGGTAGGGGGAGAGAGTGGGTGGTGGGAGGAGGAGGGGAAGGGGGAAGATTCTGCTGTGAGCGCCTTATTAGCTCGAAAGGCCTTCATTCTGGCTCCCGACCGTCGCTCGTCTTTCTGTTCCCTGCTCCGATTCGCCGATAATCCGGCGATTCAGAACTTAATTGCCAGCGATACATCGCGGTATCGCTCACTTTCCAGTCGACGAGTCTTTCGGCATCTTCGTCCTCTGTAACTGGCTCGCTTCGACGTTCTTCGTGTCGTTCTGCTTCGCTTTTCTTCTCTCTCTCTCCTCTCTCTCTCTCTCTCTCTCTCTCTCTCTCTCTCTCGCTCACTCTCTCGTGATCTCGATCTCCCTATGTTCCGCCCGACTCACTCTTATACATATTAATAGGTACTGCATAGTCATTCGGTATCGTGGGACTACCGTGAGTGACTGTACTCTGCCGAAACTGTATTCGCGCCTTTGGTATTGCGTCCCGACGCTCGATAAAGGCCGATTCGCGTCAAGCGGCCGACAAAGCGCGGAGATCGAGTCAATACGAGAGTCACAGACAAAGTACTCTCTCTCACTCTCTCCTCTTTTTTTTTTCGAACGCGCGACCGATGCCACTCGCAATAACGGCGTTTGCGTCAAATCGCCTAAAATGTGACAGAAGCCTGGGGAAGAGGGGGAGTGAGCGGAAAGGGAGAAGAGGAAAAAAAATGTTCGCCAGGGAAAATCAACCGCAGCGCGAAAAATTTCGCCCCGTCGACGTTTTTCACCTCCTACGCGCAAACGTATTCCCGATAATGAAGGTTCAGCGGCGGCTTTTCAAAAATCCCGCGGCTGATATTCCGAATTAATTGCGGCTTGCTTTTTTCATTTGCCGCGACACGCGTCGCGCGATATGACGATTACCGCTTACATTTTTACGGCCGGTGTCATGTCCGACCGATGTTCGCCACTGACGTTATTTCCCTGCAATTTATCTTATCCGCCCATCCTTCCACCGTCACCTCGGCTCCGATCAAATAAAAGGACCCAGGGACTAAAAAAGGGAGGAAATTAAACAAAAACGACGACGATCGCCGCCAGCGACGTCAGTCCGCTTTGTAAGGCGAAGGGTACTTTTTTTCAGTGGGGGCACTTTAGAATTCGTCTGCTTATCCCGAAGTAGGACCCGTCTCCCGCGGGATAGGTGTGCCGGGGTCTTTTAACTGAAAACAGCGTTCGCCAAATGAGCGGCAGTTAACCTCGGGAGTGAGTCGCCGCAACGGCAGGCCGTAAGTTTCGCGTCCCGGACGATCGACTTTTCATTAAGGGGGGTAGGGGACCGCAGTGGCGTAGGATCGTTCGATCGTCCGATCGTCCGTGGAGGATCGACGTGGATCATTTCGGCGGGGGGGTGGTGGGACGAGAAGGAAGCTGCCTCGGAACACCGTAAGTCCAGGCCGCGCGATTTAGGTCGCGATTAAAGACTCTTTATCAGAGCTCCGGCACTTTGTCCCACCCCCCCCCCCCCCCTCCCTCAGCTTTCCTTCTCTACCTACACCGTTACAACAAGTCCGCCTCCGTCGTTGCCGCTCTCTGTCGAAAGTACGTCGCCTTCCGTGGTGGTATCCGGTAACTCGATAATGCATTACGCGGAGCTGGCTTATGAAGCGCGTTTAATATAATATATATATCGGCAACGGCGGGAAAGAAAATGTGCTCGCCGCCGCCACGGTTTACGCTCGTTTTAAACATTTTCCACGCTAGCGTCGGCCGGCCGTGCGACGTTGGTAAAGCGGTGCAACGATATGACATGAGAGCGCGCGCCTCGAAATTTCAGCGAGCCACCCTCGCGTTCATAAGCCCGACAGCGGATCGACGTTTAATTAGCGATTAAACACGTCGGAAATGAGTTAATCGGAGCAAAGATACAGGCGGCGATTAATTCCCCTCGCTCGACTCGCCCACGCGCTTTCCACGAGGAGCGAGCTTCGACGTTCGGCTTCCTGCTTTATATCCCCCCACGAGGCGTTGGATGCGTGAATTTTCACACACCCTCCCTTCCCTTCCCCCCCACTCATGACTCTTCCCCGCTTATTTGTACAATCGCGTGAAACGTTCGCTTAGATTTTGTACGCTGCAAGAGAATTTATTAAATGAGTCCGCGCGCACGTTCCGCGGGGCAGGATCATGCGGTAATTAAAATGAATCGACGAAAATTTATTTTTGCCAGCCGCGTACGTCGATAAACGACCGGGCCAGGCAGGGCCGGGGTGACCTAGAGTTTCGACTGCCAGGCGAATAAAGCGATTTAGAAGTTCCCCGTGATTAACGCGAATTTCTCTATTCGCATCTGTTTCATGGAGTGAAAACGGCGCATTTGAACCGGAATACCCCTCTTATGTGCTCTCCATGCAAATAATCGCGTATATTAAAGTCACGTAATGATACGGTCTATGTACGTGACAAGGATATATAAACCTGCTCTTTAACGCAGGGCGCGGACGGCAGGCAGGCCTTTAAAATTGACGCATAAACGTCGAAAGCACACCGAATGCGGAAAATTGCACGAATACGGTCGTAGCAGACACGAGAGGGAAAAAGAGTGAGAGAGTGAGAGAGAGAGAGAGAGAGGGAGAGGGGAGGAGGGGGGAGAGAGAGAGTAAGGGAGAGAAAATCATCCCACTTGTATCGTCGTGGAATTAAATGGCGTAACAACGACGCATAGAAAAGAAATCGATATTTCGAGAGCACGACGCAAACCGTGCCCACTTTAGATTTTGTCCGCTTTTTTCCCTGCTGTCTCGCCCTCAGACTCGCTCGCTGATCGGATGTCTCTTAGCATACGGACTCAATCTGCTCCCGCTCGAGGAGAGGACGGGCGAGGAAAAAATTAAATACGACGTGGGATCGCTGTCAGTCCGGGCCGTCACGGTATTTGATAAAGCATGAATGGTATCGAGCCCGGGCCCGCCGTTACAGTGAGCTCTGTTATTCTTGCAAAAAAGGTCTTGCCTTTTCATGCGGATTACTAGATTCGCACTGTCTCTGTCCCTCCCTCGCTTTCGCGCGCGCGCACACACACACACACACACGCACGCAGACACGTGTACACACGGCCCACCGCACGGAACGCATCGTTAGGCGACCTGAAAAGTTCAACGCCACGCGATGACCCTTCCCTTCATGGTCGCAGAATATTTGTGCATTTTATTGGAAGTGCAACTTCCATCTTTCTCTCGGCGACGAGCTTACCGAAAAAAGAAGTATCAGGACTCATACTTTAAACTTACCGTAGAACCTCTCATGTCGTTCTACCGATCCGTAATTTCGACGACAATAGCTTTTTACCCCTCTACACAAATCGTGCGGCGTAAGAAACTATTATACCTACCCACCGGTCGGTGTCCGAAAACGCGGGATCGCGATAAAATATCGAAAACTGAATTCGCTTACGGCCGAGCCCGCAAAAGTTAGCCGGACAAAACGCGACACCATTAATAACCTCCCGCCCCCCATTATTCGTCTGGAAAGTCCGATCCCGTCGGAGGCAAAATAGAGGGCGGCGGTGGCCAAGGGACGGGGGGGACGGACGCGGAGGGGAGGGGGGTGGTGTGGATGATGGGGTGGCGTCAAAGAAAAGCGGCGCGAAGTCCCCGAACCGACCAGACTCCTCTTCCAAAACGAGAACGAACCCGGAAACGGGCGCGATATTAATACGAGCGCACTTCGTCGCCCTAATTCCGGAGCGGAGGGGGGGGGGGGGGGGGGGGGAGGGGGCGATGACGAATGCTCGCGCCAACGAGGGAAAATCGGGCGAACGCTCACCCGGGATCCGGCTTTTTCGCACCTTCTCCGCAGGTCCACATAAATCTCGGCGCCGGGGAGAGCGAGATGGCCAGCGCGCGCGGATTAACGCTCAACGACCTCAGCTGGCACGAGGTGAACCTGACGAGGCGCGAGGCCAACATCACCCTACAGATCGACGTCATCCATACGACGAGGTCACTGCTGCCGGGTCGTTTCTTCGAGCTGAACATACACTATGGCGTCTTCATCGGCGGGCAGGGCGACTTCAACGAGCTATTTCTGGGTAAGCTGCTTCTCTCTTGCTCATCTGTCCTCTCTCTCTCTCTCTCTCTCTTGCTCTCTCTCTCTCTCTCTCTCTCTCTCTCTATCTCTCTCTCTCTATCCTGTCCACCGGCTGACTCATCCGGATGAATTGTCGCGCCACGTGACGACGCTTCAACTTCGATCGAGTTTCCTTGCCCGCAACGAAGGAACGAGCGTCGGCGAGCACGTGCGCCAGTCTCCGACTCGTTCACCGGCGTGATATACTGCCGGCACCTCTTCTTTAGCCCTTAACGGGCCAACTTCGAGCATCACTCGAGACACGAGATTCGTGCATTTTCTTCTACCGAGCACCTCGTTCGCGCTGTTTATTGCCATGCATTATCGGCTGCCAAGCGACTACTTCGCGGCCGCTTCTATCAAAACGCGATGAAGTGCCTGCTCGGCGTCGATGCAGAGTGGGGGGGGGAGGGTGGATTTGAGGCGAAAATTGAGGTGGCCGCGGCGGTGCACGCCCGAAAGTATTCGAGGGTAGGTACACACGGCGCGCACCTACGCGCTCGATATTAATTAACCTCGAGCCGTTCCTTTTCCCTACTTTGCTCTCGGGCGGACCCGAGGGAGGCTCGAGGTGGCGGAAGTTGACGTATGGATCCTCGGCATAACCGCGTCTTCCGGATTATCCGGGTTAATATTGACTGAAGCCCCGTCGCGGAAGACGTTGCCCAAACATCATACAATTAGTCTCATCCGGGCGAGACTCGGGGGTTAATTGAGTTGCGGTTGTGTCGCGCGGCGGTACCGTCATTGCTTTCTGAAATATGAAGCGTTTCGAAGCGAGTAACCAGTCGTCGGTCGGCAGCGGCTGAGAGATAATTTAGATGGACTTTCCCGCCTCGACCCTTTGCCACCCCCGCTCGCCATACCGCTCGCAACGGCGTCGGACAATCGAAACGTGCGGGGCAAGAAAGCGGAAAACATTGTGCGCGACGAGCGATGTAAATAGTAATTAGCCATAAATGCCACGTAACGACGAAATATGATGAAAGCGCGTAGTAGAGTGTAATGAGGGCGGTAAACGTTCGACACTTCATTTCGAAATTAATGGAAAGGGGGTAGGCCGGTTATTGCGTTTGGTCGCGATTCGTGCCGCTTGTTATTTCGAGGCCGCGGAGCGGGCGGAGTTCGCGTTAAAAATTACCCTCTCCAACCGAAAGCCGAAGGGGTGCGGGGGACAAATTAATACGCCATACTTTACGCGATATCCCATGGAAACGAGAGCGGCTGCCGATGATGGGTTAGCGAGGAAGGATGAATTCCCGATGCCTCTAATGCGGCATTATAAATTCGGCCAATTTGCGGTATGACGTGAGGCCGGGGAAGGGGGATGGAAAATCTGATTTTATCGATACGGCGCAAACTATTAGACGTTAATAATGCCGGCGGCCAATTGGCGTAGAGCGGCCGGATAATGTCGCGACAATTGAAGGGTAAATCGACGTATACGGAAAATTTCATGCGCACCGCGCGGTGAAATACTTTGTCAACGTACGTAAATAGCGTAATTTTGATATTATCCCTCTCATTCACTCCCCCCTCTCTCTCTCCCTCTCCTGCCTCATTACGCGTGATAGAGAAGGTGCTAAATAACAGGGTCGCGTGTCGCAGTAGCAGTTCGCGCATTGTACGAGAGCGGCGCGGATGCAATTCAAAGGTTTGCCCCTGTTTTTCCACCAACGTGACCACAGACGTGCACCGCAAGAATTTTCACCCCCTCGCGTGCCGCGAGACGCCGCACTTATTGCCTTCCACGATATCCGCCCAGACCCGCGATCCAATCAAGCCGGATCCACGCGTTATTGCCCAAATTTGATTTCCGATGCGAAGAAGGCATACTCGAATGCGAAATATCCGCCAGTAGCGTTATTATATCGTTGCCACGCGATATGTGTGCCGATATACGGACGAATGAATCATGATTCAAAGGAATTTTTCCGAAGTCAGCGGCAGGAGAATTCGACGGGAGTTTGGCTTCGATCCAGCGGTTCGTTAACTATCTATTAATTTCGCCGAAGTTCACCCCCGGGGGAGGTTTCGCTTAACTTCCGCGGAATTATCGAGCGTTTACGCAAGACAGCTGTCTATCCGGAATGAAGACGGAGCATCGGCTGTCGGGGAACGGTCAGAGAATCGGACGCGGAGTCGGGAGCGTTGCGCTTCTATTGAGTGCGAGTTCGTTCGCATATCGAAAACGAACAGCGAGCGCCCATTGAAAAAAAGAGTTTCCCAGTGCCTCGATATCAGTGACCGGCAATCATTGTTTCGTATCATCGGCCATTCGCGGAGTTCCCGGATTAATCTGCTCGCCGCTGCGCAGCGAAACGAAAACTTTATATACGATTTGATTCGGTCGAAATACTCAAAACGCTAAACCTCGAACAATTCGGGACAAATGTGCGCACGGCTGAGTGAGTCGGATAAAAAAACTAAATCCAAAATTTCCCACAACCCCTTTGCAACGCGCTTGCCGCTTAACACGTCCAGTTTCGAAGGCTTTAAGATCAGTTCGACGTCTTCGTCTCGTCTGGCCATATCGAATGTTGCATCACTTTTGCTTAACCTGGGATGGTGCGCACCTATGATAATTCGATGGAAGTCGGCGTGGCAAATGAGACTTTCCGAAACGCGTCACGTCCATGGGGGTATCCGGCGTCTCTGGAATTCTACTTCGGCCGGATGTATCGAGAGCCGATGTAATTGGCCTAAGTACCGAGTTTATGGAGCGAAATGGAACTGTTCGAGTCGAAAGTTCGACTCGATCCCAATTAGAGGATACTCGAGCATGCTATTGACTTCGGGCGAGGATTCGTCAGTGCGCGCACATATTGGCCTTGCCGCTGCGTCTATAGCAGGTCCGCCTTCCCCGACGCAGGCTTCAGCCAGGCCATCCGGAGTGGCCCGCTAAAGCACGACGACGCTCTGCGTTCGTGACTTTCTTCCGAGATGCCGCGTCGGGACGCGTCGTTCATTTGTAATGGGAACGTTCGCCGTGCCTCTCCGCCTCCGCGCTCGCCCCCATAAAAAATGAAGCTTGGCAAGCGCGATAACAGGGCCAGAGGCTGTCTTATGCATGCATAGAGCGAGCGCCGACCTCGGCGGACCGATAATCATTTTTATAAGGCCGGGTCGTCGACGAAAAGGCCGTGAGGGCGGCGGCCGGGGCGAAAAACAAAATTCATCCGCCCGTTATATTCGAGATGACGCGAACCAAATTGAATACGATCAGCGCAAATAGCGCCTTCCTTCCTCCCACCCCCCACCATCTTCGTGCATCGCAACCCCCAAACCCCCCTCCCCCCTCCCTCCCTCTAATTCGGCACGATCTCTCCGACTCGCTCTTTCTATCCGCGGCGCACAATACTCGGCGGCTAGCTCGAAATCCAATTTACATATTCATGACAATTCATTTGTACCTCCGCGGGAACACAGCCTTACCTTCGGGGTCTTATTAATTCCCAGAGTGGGCCTCGCTAAATTCCGCCGGGCGCAAGGAGCGCGGAATAAAGAAGGCGAGCTCCACGCACCGTTGCGAATTTCATTTTCGATGCCTAGGCGGTTAGCTGGCTCTGGCTCGCGTCGGTGTGTATGTAGGTTGCACGTTGTGCGCGCGCGAGCGCACACGAAGATCGTCTATGAGAATGTCTGGCCTGCTAGGACCTCCCGGCATATATTTCGCTTATCGGCCCGAGTTTTCTCCACTACCGAAGGCGTATGAAGAATATTCCGCCGTTATACGGCGTATATTTGATACCCCGCGAAATCAATAAAAGTCTGCAATGTTCCCGATGTGACTGTCGATCTCGCGCCGAGGCCAGCTCTCGGTGCTCTTCAGTTCTCCCGATCGTCGGGTACTTGCCCGAAAAATGGGATGCCGACTTCCGGGAAAAAGAACCTCGACGTTTCCACCCCCCTCGATTCCCGTCATGCACTCGCCAGCGAAGGATACGTATGATTAACATACATAACTGTTTAACGAACCTGGAATCTCTCGAATGAATGTCATTAGCATATAAATAAAAATTGCATGTACGCGTTATGGAGGTGCGACGTTACGCCGACGGTACATTATACAATGCCCGCGGATGCGCGTCTTCCATAATATATACCTACAATCTGTGTAATCTCAACTTCGGAGGAGGGGGGGGGGGGGGGGGTGGCATATAGACTTTATACGCCGCGACGGTAGGATATTTACAGCGTGCAAACGTATCGATGAGACGCACGATAGAGCCTCCCTCCCCTATCCTCCCCCGCACACTGTCCAAATTGCCGTTAGCTCCTAGCGCGGAGTTCGAAGTCGCCGTGATTTACGACGCCGACGCCATGATTAATTTCCTGCCGAAGTGTGCGGTTCCACGAAAATTTCGCATAAATATTAATGCGCCGCTCTAATCGGCTCCGTTGCTCCATCCAGTCGCACTCGTACGTCGAGTCCCTCTTGTATCACGGGGTGGAAAAATATTTCGTTGCCGAGCCAAGATCGAGAGCTCGCGGGCTTCGAGTATGTTTTCTATTTGGTGCGGCCGCAGTTTGTGCGCTTGCCATGTCAGCGGCTTGTTCGGCCTCCCGTGCGCGCGCGCGCGCGCTCCCCCTCACATTGTCGTCTTACATTCATCGACGTGAGACAGCTCGAGGGGGTAATCCACTACCAACCGCCCTCGCGCGGATATGCGCTCGTCATGGAGAGACAATCAAGCCGGCATGCCGCGATGTGTACGTACGTTGGGCTCCGCGAACCGGAAGGCCCGCGGTTGAAAATGCAAAGTGTCGTATCACGTGTAGACCGTGGTATCGCTATTTTCGCGAGCGACCAACCCTGCCAACCGAGCAACCAACCAGCCAACCAACCAACCCTCGCTCGATACCCTCAAGCCGGCCTCGCTTCCGTATTCTTCCGCGCTCCCATTCTTATTTTCCGCCCAACGGGCCCCTCGGACGTTTCGGGACCAGCGCGATTTTGATTAGATGTAAATTCCTGCTGGCGCGATATGCGCATATACCGCCCACCCTCCCTCTCCGGCTCTGTGGCAAAATGTATTGTTTAGATAAACCAGTTTCAAATCCGACGACCCGAGTAATTATCGAACGGGCAGCGGTTGGCATTTGCAATTTATACTTTGTCGGTGATTTACGCGGGCCGTTATTATCGATTGTTGTTTGCGTATCGAGTGCGCGTTTCCGAATGTACTGGCTAATCCGAAGGGATCGTGGCTCTTCGTTGGTCAGCGGCACGGAGTCGCAGGACAATCGAGCAGTTTCGGGGGCGGCGTACGTATGCACAAGTATGGCCACTGACGTCAAAATGGAATGTCGTAACCACCGGGACCGCCGGTTCGCCATCGGTCGAGCGAATAACTTCAAGGAACTCGTTTGAGCAGGTAACCTGCCGCGAAACTGCGGACTTCTAGTTACGGTTCGCTCGAACTGACTGACTTTTACCGTCGACATTTGACGTCCATCAGGGCGGCCTCCGGTCGAGTTCCAATCAGAGCGGTTTCATTGATAAGTATGCGAGCGGAAGCCCGATGTGCAGCTGACTGTTTAAATGCGGGGAGTTCGCTCCGGTGACGTCACTTTTATAAATGCGCCGATATGAAGGCTCGAGCGGTAAACGGTGTCGATTATATTAGGAGCTCTCAATACAGATCCATTCGGACTGAGAGGAGAAGTTTTGTGTACATATTACGAGAGTGTAATGCTTTTCCATTTGCGTTCGCGTTATCTGATTTTTCACTTAGTACCACTTTCGGCCGAAAACTAGAAGCCGCTCGAGTGACTCGCACTTATGTTGTGCTATTTTCGGAACAAAGTAGGTAAATTCGGTGCATCTGGAAGTTGATAGAAAACAATGAGATCCGCGATGTGGCTTTGATAACTTATGATTTTTCTGCGGTAAAAGGGAATCAAAAGAACGTTACAAAACGCTGCAACCGAGACCTTCCAACTGCTACAGTTTCACGAAAATGCTTTAAAATACGTTCGGTAGCAACAAAAATTGACCTTTCCCTAGTTCAACTGCTCCCAGACTTATTTTCATGCCGAGTTACACGTTTGTACAGTAAATGGAGGAATAAATGGAAAAACAACGTATTTTTCATTTCAACATTTCTCAACCGGTAGCCTCCAATTAACGATAAATTCCGCGTTCCGTGCTCGCAGTATAAAACACGGTGCATCGCTAAAAACCCATTCATAGTTATATTATGCGGCGCCAATAACTTTAACCCTAATCAGCATTTGGCCTGTACCGCTAACGGTCAGGCTCGAGATGAATTATCTAACGATTAACAGTTTTAGTAATTAACCGACACCCGACGTTGAATAATCATCATTACAGAAACAAGGTAACGTTCCATATTAACGGGTAGATGCCGTAAAAGCCAACGTCAAAGGCATAAAGTTGCAAAGTATCATCTTCGTCCGTTCGTTACCGGTGAAGAGGACGAGCGCGAGAGCGAGAGAGACGGCGAGAGAGAGCAAAGTATTAATACCCCCGAAGTTAGGACATCAAACTATCCACTTTAATTTCTTCAACTACATCTTATCCCTCCCCGCCGTGCACCCCACCGCCGAGAGCATCAACTATGAAAGAGGACGCAAGAAGCGGGCATCCAGCGCGTGCGGGTTCGAGCTAACGCGCATTACCGTCCTACCGAAGAAAAAGTTAAGCTAGGCACGAGAGAGTGCCCCTCTTCGAAACATCCCACTGCCCTCCCATTTTATATTCCGCATTCCGCTAATGAGGGCCACGCAGTGAAACATATTCGGACGGCCCGTGAGTTAGGGAGCGCCTACGTTGCAACTTCCATCCCCCACCCACCCCTCCGGACGAAATACGCGTATTACGAGCGCGCACCCTGTATCTTCCACCCCCGTAACGAAGTCCAAAAGCGTGACTCGTACGAAAAACTTTTCTCGCCCTCCCTATCTCATAATGCCTCTCACCCGGAATCGGGGTTAATTCCGCGGTCGGCAGGGACAACGAGCGGAAAGAGACGAAAATGATAAAAAAGAGAGAGGTATCGATCGCGGTGGACAAAAAAAAAATTGAACCTGCCCGCGCGGGCCGCAAATTCGCATTAATCCGTGGACATCGCTCTTGTTTCATCCCGCAGGGCACACGGACTATCTTCGAGGATGCATGGCCGACATAATCTACAACGGGGCGAGGGTGATAGAGTACGCGAGGTCGAGGAAGGGCCAGTCGGAGGCCACGGCGGTAACGTGGGGCTGCTCGCCGGAGTTCGACGCCACCAGGAGCACCGAGTTCAGCTTCGTCGAGGACGGTGCCTTCACCGCCATCCCGCGACCCATTCCTCGCTCTGGCTCCAGGTAACTAGACAAAAATCACAGCTTCTCACGCCCCCCCCCCCCCCCCCCGCGTTCTATACGCACCCCATCCGCCGCTTCCGGCAATTTCCTCTTTACTCAGCTCCTGGTTCTACCCACCTATCTCTGCGAGCTTTTCATCCCCGACTCGAACGGTCTCACACCGCTTTCCACGGAAATGGCGGCCCTGCAAAACGTAGTTACAAGTTAAAGACGCGGGAAATTTGATCCGTCCCGGCGAGAGCGGCGGATGAAAAATAATAAAAGTTCGACCGCGATCAAACTTCGCCGATTAATGGAACTTTTAACGAAAATCGAGTTAAGCGGAGAGTGGGCCGGGTTCCATCGAGGCGGGTGAATAAATCGTGACCTGTTTGGATATTAAGGATCCTCGCGCAATAACGAAACTTCGTAACGATTTCGCTGTCAAAAATGGTGCCATGGTCGTATCCCGTATCGCGGCCGAAGGATGGGCGAAGGGACGGGGGGGGGGGGGATGGGGGAGGTCAGGAAAGTTTCATTGAGCGACTATCTTTTACTGCCAACTAATCTTAACCGCCGAGCACCTCTTACGGGCGACGAGCACTCCTTAATGACGTTCGAGATCGCTTCGCGAATCGAAGCCGCCCCGTCCCAGTTGCCTCGTCGTCGGAAATTCGCCTTGCCATAACCGGGCGCATGTTAACATGCAGGCACACTTCCGAAGTGTCGGCCAGACAAACCGCTTGACGCCGGCGGCAAGCGCCGACGGAGTGACAGTCGACGGCCAGCTCGAAAGCAGTCGCCAAAAACCCGAGAAGTCACGGAAAGTTTCGATCGTCTTACCGTCGAGCCTGGAAAAAAAGAGGTAAAACTGAGAACTAGGCGGAGGATGAGAATAAAAATTAGCCGAAACCGCGTCACAATTTGTGCGAACTTCTCCGCGAGACGGTCGATTGGCCCTCAAGTTCGTAACGATCGGGGGCCACTTGACGATTAAAGGAGCGGAGCGTCGTTTGCGGAATTAATGCTCTCCGAAGCGTAGCTACTCGCCGAATCAAGCGGCGAATAAACAGGGGGAGAATGAGAGCTCGTTTCGCAGACTCTGTCCTTCTACTCCTGCTCTGTCTCTCTTCCATCGATGCGTCGCCCGTAAGAAATGGCAATTTCCGAACGGAACCCGAGTGTCTCGAGTCGACGACGGCGACGAGTACGTCAACTACGTGTACGTCGGCTACGAGTGGCTCGACTACGAGTATGTTGACTGCGAGCACGTCGACCGCGAGTAGGTTGACTACGAGCACGTCAACTGCGAGCACGTCGACGACCGCGGCTGAGAAGGGGACGTTCTAACGATTTCACGACTCGCGATGGCTGCCGGCAAAGGGAGAGGTCGTTTACATCGTCGACGAGACGAAGATATGCATTCGCTAACTACGAGACAAGAGAAAACAAGAGATATTCCGGACGCTCGATTCAAAGGGCTTACCGTACGCTTAAACTTTGTGAAAATAAAGTGGAAGCGCTCTGCGGTTTGTATGCATGCATTGGTAGAGGGTAGCGATAGGTAGACTGGGACGAGGAGCGAGGGGTAGGGAAATGAGAACGAGGCGAGATCGAAATATTCGCAAAGACGATTGTCTCCCACGCTCGTAATAAAAGCTGTCGTGTCAGAGTCTAACCAGTTTTTTGCGGACAGGACTCGGAAGAGGACGGGCAAGAGTTCGCAGTGATCTCTCCCGACCAGAGCCCGGCCAACCTCTGCACCCTCTCCTCCTCCCCCTCAAGGCAGCCCCCAAAGCAACCCCCCGGCAACGGACGCGGTCCTTTGTTTCTCGAAATTAAAAGTGCACCGGTTCCGGAGATTCTTAATTCAGTGCTTACCTCAGGAAATAAATGTAGGTACCTGTTGCGTGTTCCGGGCCAGAAGACAGTGACTGTCGTTCTTCCTTTATTCCCGTCCTTTCCAGCCGGCCTCCCGACTGCCTCTTCTCGTCCTTTCGCTCCCCTGCCCCTCCTCGGCATGCCTCTCGAACCGTCTGCAACCCTCTCCGCACCTTCCGCAAGCGAACCGTCACGTTCGATGAGCAGGCACATTGGCGCAGTCGACATTCAAAGCCTACGTGCTCGGCTTCAAACGAAGCCGTCATTGTTCGACGGCTGGAACGTTTCTTCCTTCATTTGCGCGTGACTGAGAACTTTGATGCCGCTTTAGTCGGGATGGCGCGCGCGCGCGCGCGCGCGCTGCTTCAGGCAGCCAAGCAGCCGAGCAGCCTGGCGCGGCCACGTTAATCCTGACAAAAGTCGAACGATCCTTGCCGCCGATGCCCGACGCCGATGGCCGACGCCGATGCCAGACGTCGATGCGCGGGTGTACGGCCGTACTCGATACAGATCCATAAGCTCGGACTCGTCTATTCACGTCCGCGTAAACCTGATCGATCCGATCGTTACCCGGGCCGGCCGTATACGTTTTACGCGGGGCACACTCAATTTCGGTTTTACCATACATCGCGCGACCGTTCGCCGATCCGATAAGGATAATGGGACCGTTACGCGCGGCGCGAGAGGACATTGCGAGGCGGCGTCCGTCGAGACGTCGGGACGTCGCCGGCGAGAGTCGGCAAGAAACTGACTTCCAAGAATTGGCAAAGTCTACGCTGGCACGGTTGGATAAACTCGTCGGACGATTGGAAACTTGTCGCTGCAGCGGCTTGTCGTCTGTCCTTACCTCGAGTTCGGGAGGGGGTGGAGAGAATCGGAGTGTGTCAGGGGGTGGCGGGGCAGAAATGGGTAGGATAAGTGAACGTAAACGGCTATATATAGGGGTATATATTTTCTGGGCGGTAGGATGATTTTGGTGACGGTAATCGTCGGCCCGCGACCGGTTCCGACCGGGACAGGGCGCCATTATTCCGACGGCACAATCAGGGGAAAATAGTAATGGTTGCTATAAATGCGGAAAATATCAGGACGAATTGGTCAATTGATTGAAAATCCTGAACGTATCCCGCCGGTTTTGCCCCATTATCGAGTCATTCGAACAATGTAATGTCATCCCTGGCTCCGCGGCCATTTAGATTACATTGTTCGCATTGTTTTCCCATTCGCCGCAAATTGCGGAATCGTTTTGCGCGTCATCGCGATTAATAACGGCATAAATCTCGGTCGTCGAAAATCGAACAGGCTCGCAATTGAGAATGCGCCGAAATACGCGCTACGTACCGTCGGGCACACGATTCTTTTAACATATTCGCCCCCGGTATATACGTAACTGACAGTATCCATTCTCCGAGGCAGAAAACAATCCATTTGCGGGGCAAATTGTTTTCTATCTTGTTACGGGCGTTATGTGACAAGGCATCAGAGTGCACATAATTGCCTGTCTTGTAAAACAAGAGGAGCACTCATTTTTTTTTGTATATTTTCCGTCGTACATGCAAACCCTTTCGCTTTGCGCCTAAAACAGTTTGATATCGATATTTGGAAATTTTTCCCCCCGACAGATTTCAATCGTTGGCCAAAATTAGCCTTTATTGGCTGTCAATAACGATAAAGATCGTTTTAGTTTGAAGTGACGTTATTATACATTAAAATCTTGACAAAAATATGGTGAACACATCTGACAGTAAAGTATAATGTGCCATTGGGCAATCAGGATAGGGTATCTTACACCTGGATAAAGACAGTAGAACTAACCCAATGAGTACTATCCTCTATACCATTATTGTATGATTCTTCTATGAATGTCTAATATTTGAGCATTTGTCATAATTATTGCACTATAGTATGATAGAGTAGTTAAAATGCTTTAAAAAAATCGCAACCCGAGTCTTCTAATTGTAAGTACAATACTTTCGGAGATACGGTCAAGAAAAGGTTAGAAAATTATGAAAAAATTGTGGAAAATCGATATTTTTCCGGCTCTGTGGCGCATGATGACTATTCCCTTAAATATTCAGTTACAACATGTGAAAAATTATGGAATTCAAAGTTGTAACTTCACACAAATGCTGCTTTCTTTGCAAGCTTCGAGTGGCTCATTCAAGTTTCAATTGTTATAGGGGCACTTTTGACTATCTCACTCGGCTATGACCTATCATAAGAACCGAGTACGTTAGAACGTATTATTATACTCTAATTCACCTCAAACATCACGTGCCATCGAATCCATTACCTATTCTATCGAAATACTCCATACTACCTACAACCCTGTTCGCTCATCCGCGACAAATTTGCTCGCGCATAAAAAGTTACAGAAACATTCCCGGCCCGACTTAATTTTCCCATTTCGGCACAATTGACCGAACCAATTTTCACGGTAAAAGACAAACAGTTCGGAATCGACGGGGATTAGCTGTAGGGCATTTAGCGGGCTGTTGCCAATGTATGCGTAAGTACAAATTCGAAGCGCAGAGAGGGGACCTTCTGTAACGTGGACAACGTTTGAACACCTCGGGCTTTCGGCGTGTATCGGCGCCACCCGGTGATGGAGGACTATTTGCCGTCGTTGGACACTAAGCGGAATCTCAGATTTCGACTGCGCCCACCGTGTACACTCGATACCGATATATCTGCGCCTGCACTCCACCTCGGCCACCTAGCATTGTCATGCGTCGTAAGGGTCGAAGCGAAACGTACCTAGGGCACACTCGACAATTCTGGCGTCAACAGCGATTCGATCGACTCGATCGACTGTAAAGGAGCCGAAGTCCGCGGCAGCAGTATAATAATTGAAGTTTTATCCCGCGAACGATTACGTTCACTGTCACGATCGCCGCAACGATCGCGAACATTCTCTGCACTCCGCTTCCCTTTACTCCCTGCTCGTTCCCCTGAGCGTCGAGACCCTCGGAGACGAGGAGAGGATCGTGGGACGTTATTTACCAAAGTCGAACTCTCATTCCCGACGTCCATAACGCGTTAGTGCCCCTTACGCGAGGTTTCGTTCGCCGAAGAAGTCAATGCGCGTGTTTCTAATTCGATCGTCAAGCGGTGCCTTCACGTACTCTCCTCAGCGCCGTTCACCCCTCCGCCACCACCCCTCTCGTCTCCTGCCATTTCGTAGTTTTACGTTATCGCCCCTTTCCTTCCGCTTCAACCGATGCCGTACAGGTGCGCCGAGTCGCGTTCCGAGACCGTAAATTTTGACGGAATTGTCCGACGCTCGCGAGACGCCTACACCCCCTTCCACTTCACCCCCGGGGGAGATAATTAAAGAAGATCGTCAGCGCTTTTCATTTCGCTCGCCCGTGAACGATCGACCGCGTTAATTACGGGAACAGTCCTCCCCTCTTCACCCCCTTTGCCGTCACTTTTGACGTTCATCGCACCAGACTCGTCATGGCAGGCAAAATCGATCGCGAAGGGGTAGTTCCGCGACGCCTCTCATCGAAACTAGAATCGATCTCCGAGCCGAACGTGCATTGTTCCGTTTCCGAGGACGCGCCGATGTCACGAACTGTGCGCGCGCGCGCGCACGGGGCCGTAATTACGGAAAATCATAACTCGCCGCCGGTCTAACCTCGAAACGATCGAGCGCCGCTATTGCGCGACCACCCTACTTCCATGTCGACGCCCATAACTCTGAGAGAGTATTATTCTCTCTCTCCCTCTCCCCTTCTCTCTCCTTCTCTCTCTCTCTCTCTCTCTTTCTCTACGCGGCTTTCGACGCCTCCAAGGAGTCAATCGCGCGTATCTAATTCCATCCGCGTGCAAGATCGCCTCGGCTCGCATTGGCGTCATCGTTATCGATCGTCGCCGAGATCCGGCGGCCGCCTCTTTCAAGACCCAATTTCGCCCGAGAGACATCCGAACCGACCGATACAATGGGAGAACTATTGCGGTGATTGCGCAACGGGAACTTCTCCTATTGACGATTCGCGGAGCTGCCAGTCCGCGCGCACCACGGATACCCTTTCCTGCCCTTTCCGTTCGCGCCTCGGCCCAATTCGATTTCCTCGAGTTACGGGGCCGCAGTTTCGGATGCGAGACTCCTGGGGTGGGGATGGCGGATGGAAAATTGCGAAAAGTTAATGTTGGGAGGCGCCCGATTGCTTGCGAAGCGAACGGTCGGCCGACGCGGAGAACAATCGAGCCGCGGTAATTACAAATCTCTGACATCCATTTCGGGCCCTGTGTAATACGTTAGGTGGCCTACAGAGTGCGGCCTTTGATACACCGCAGAAGTCAACAGCCCGTCTCTAATTTGATCGCGAGTACAGGGAGTGCTCTCGCGGCCGTTATCGAGTTTTACGTTATCGCGCCTTTTCTTCCTCGCTCTCTCTCTCTCTCTCTCTCTCTCTTTCTTTCTCTATCTCTCTGTCATTCTCTCTCCCGGCTCCGCGAAGGGAGGAGCGACGGTATCATTTCCAATACAGACAATTTCGCGGGAAATTGTTCCAGCCAGCAAAAGCGCCTCTGACGATCGTCAAACGACTGAGAGTCGAAGTCCTCCCGAGTTGCCTGGGAGGCAAAATCGTGCTCGCCGAGGAATGAGAGTGAGAAAATGACAAGCGCGAGGAATATTCCGACGTCGACGTAGACTTCGCTGACATTGCTATCCGACAGATGTTTCTGATTAACAAAAAATGTTGAACGAAGTTTGCGCACCGATTCACGCATTGCGCGTTCGAAAACGATAGGCTGCTACACGATATAATTCGACTCGGACAGTATCCTTCATCCCACTAGGTCAAAACTCACGTCGCACGATCGAAGGTCTAAGCGGCCCTCGCAAACGAGCCCATCAATGTTTAAGCCTGCGCGAGACCTGATTGAGGCAGACAGAACGCTGGAATCCGAAATTACAACGTACGATTATGAAACCGTGCCCATTCACCCTGCCTAATCGCCCTACGTCATAACCCATAAATCCGCAACTCATTACTTATGCGCGGAAGCCCCTTTGACAAGACTCGCACTCGGCACACTTTGCAGGTGGGAGTTTGACCTGAAGACGGGCGCGGAGAGCGGTCTGCTGCTTTACAACACCGGTCAATCCTCTTACGCGGACTACCTCGGAATCGAGCTATTCGAGGGTAAGATCCGTCTGCTGATGAACAAGGGCAACGGTCCCACGGAGCTCATCCACAACAGCGTGGTCGCCGACGGCAAATGGCATCGGGTGGTGATCGACTTCAGTCCGAGCGGGATCGGTATAGGGATCGATCGCCAGGAAAAGACGATGACCCTGCCGTCGGGTGGGAATCGTTACCTGGACCTGGCCGACACCGTCTACATCGGCGGCACCGAGCTGAACAAGAGAGCCCGCGCGCTGGGCAAGGGGCTGAAGTCGGGCGACATCAGCTACAAGGGGTGCCTAAGGAACATGATCCTGGACAGCAAGGAGCTGGGCCTGCCCGACGTGAAGGTCAGCCAAGGGATAGTCGTCGGCTGCGTCTGGGGCTTCCCCTGCGTCGAGTCCGAGCCCTGCATCCACGGCGCATCCTGCTCCCAATTGGGCGTCAGCTCGTTCAAGTGCACCTGCGACCAGCCGCTCTGCATCAAGTCGAGTTACGCCGAGGATTACAAGGTCGGTTCCGCTGTTTTGTTTAATTCATGAGCGCCAGCCCCGCCATCCTCCTCGCCAACCTCCGCGCCAACCTCCGCGCCAACCTCCGCGGCATCCTCCGCACACCCCACGTCTCTCCGACGCTCTCGCGAGATTATACTCGTTTCCAGATTATGATGATACATCGGGCCGCGCAATTTTAATTTAACGTCGCGGCCCCCGACCGCCTCCGACCGACGCCCACCGCTTCCCGGATAAATAGCGCGAACTACTTACTTTTGCCACGGCCGCCACGCGCTAACCGAGTTAAGGATAACTACGCTGGCGAACCCGCGGCAATTCGATTAGCGCGGAAAATATTACGCGGAACAAATAGCACTGCGCCGGTCGTGCAACGATCGTTGCTAGCGTAGAAATAAACGTCCAGTGATAAATATCCTCGGACAATAGAGGGCTCCGGAAATCAGTGTTAAAAAGGGGAATGCTTGTTCGCAGGTCTACTCGAATGCGAACTTACCGGTGAATTTGGAGATCCTGTCGCTGAGTCCGCTGTCAGTCTCTGAAGGTGAGCACGTGCTGGTGACGAGCGACAACATCGCCATGGTGCTGGACATCGCTAAATACGGGGTCGAGGAGACTGGCGTTGTCTTTACCTTGGTGACGTCGCCCATTTACGGGACCCTGGCTCTGGACCTCCTGACCTCCAGGTCCGATCACTCCTTCACCCTCCAGGACGTCAATCAAGACAAGGTATTGACTCTCGACGGTGTCAAGGACGCCTTCGATTAGACCGCCGTTCAACTCCGATCCGCTTCTTCCACGGTAAAGCTGAAAGAATTCGACGGTCGAACATAACTTTCGTCGGTAGAGTAACGATTCCAGCCACCGCATTGCCGCAGGGTCAAGTGACCGTTATAACAGTTGGTATTACGTGCGCCGGACCTCTCTGTAACAGTTTGGATTATTACGCTCCGAGTCGGACGGTCGCACAATGGCGCGGGCAGTTTGCCGTTACGCCTCTCATCTGATTAGTCCGACTTAGGCGGACGAAATTAATTGGCGCTACCCCCACGGACCCACGAGACCAACCCCCTTATTAAGCGAACGGTATCTGGTGTCCGATAAGCCAAAGAAGGAGCGGCGAAACGTGGAAAGTCATGCGTTCTTCCAGTTCGTCATAGGACCCGGTCGAAACGCTATACATAGTATCCGCCATAAGGACTAACTTTAGAACCGTGGGGGGGCCGAAGGCAGGGTCGTCCCGACTTGTCAGGGTGCATCGCGCTCTGCACTCTCCTCACCGCCGCGACATACACTCAATTTATCCAACGACAGTGCGCCACTATTTATAAACGCGAAGCGCCGCTGCATCGGCCGTTTTTACTCGACGATTACATCGGCCGCTCCTAGCTGTTTTACTTTCGCCAAATGTTAGCGCTACCGTCGTCGCGAGATCGCATTTTTAACCGGCCGCGCCCCTCTAACGTTTTCCTTAACGTCAGCGAACTCAGTTTATTGCGTCTTACCTTGTTTTATTAGCCATCGCGCCGCGTTAATCTCCGTAAATGAATAGGGCGATTCGACACACACACTCTCTCTCTCTCGCGCTCTCTCTCTCTCTCTCTCTTGCTCTCTGTCTCTCTCTGAGCATTAAAGTGCCTCGCCGCATCGTTTTCCCGAGCGTAAAGTAAAGAACGCCTATCATTTTACGGGCTCTGCATAATGGAAGTGAAACTTTCGGTTTTAGCCGCCATTAACGCTGGGCAAATAATACGAAAAACGTGCGCTGGCGGAAATTAATATATCCGCGCGGAAACGTTTGAGCCGTACGTTTCGGCTCGATCACTCGCCATCGCCGATTCGTACTTAACGAGACAAGTTCGAAATCGCGTATTATTTCGCGCTACCCTTGCATTTGCTCTGCAAACCGCGGAGATTGAAGGAGGAGGATCGATTCGCCGCCGTCAGAAGCGTCACTCTCGCTCGGTATGCTAATCGCGGCCTTCGAACTTAAACGCGTCCGGATTTAATTAATCTCGCCGGTAGCCGAGCTCGCCCGTCGGGACCGACGTCGTAAAGAAAACACTCGTCCCTCTCGGCGTGCAGCGCACCATCGCCTTTCGATACACACGCCCGAAGGCGAACGGACGGAAAATTTGCGGAAGTTCGTCTAGCCAAGACAATCGCACGCTTCCGAAACTTCGAGCCACGTACTTCGCCAAAGTCGACAAAGGATTTTGAGGGAAAGGAAAGCTACACCGCCCCCACCCCCTCCCACCGCCCCCCCATTAAGGCGCGCACATATAATTTTGGAAGAGCAACAAGCCGCTTTTGGCAGCTAACGCGTCATACCAGCGTCGAGGGAAGGTCTCATTTGCAACGGCGTTCCCGCTGGCGGATATCGGAACGTTATAATTCGCGGCAAACATATAAATTTGACGCGGGCTCAAAATTTGACCGGCGACCACTGCCGCGGCCGGGGTGGAAATAAATCAGTCAAGCGTCGAAAGCGTCTCTCATAATTGTGCCGGCGTCGGGGCGCGCGCGCGCGGCAAATTACATGTGCCTATGGTTAACGGCAATGCCAATCGTACGTCGAACTCACGCCGCAGATACAATACATGCACGACGGGAGCGAGACCACGGAGGACAGCATGATCTTGGAGCTGACGCTGGTGGCAGGGGCTGGATACACGCTGCCAGGATATCTCCAAGGCCGACTGAGGTTTCCCCTTCACGTTAACGTCACGCCTGTCAATGACCCGCCCCTCCTCGAGATACCGACGGCAAAAGTGCTGCGCCTCGCTCAAGTAAGATACAGAAATAAAACGAGCCTAGCATCTTTTTTTTTTTACTCCCCGCATTCAGCCCTCGCCGCTTCCCAACATGTTTGCTCGCAATTAGGGAGCTTTTCCTGGAAAATTCTTCTCTATCTTTCCTTGGTCGACCCCGCCACCTCCCCTCCCCTCCGTCGTCTTCTTCTCCGCTCGCCCTCGAACTCCTCCTCCGGCAATGAAGCGACTCGGGGCGCATTGCCTGCTTGCCGCGTTAGGAGCCTCACAAAACCGGAGTAAATCAATTAATTGAGACTTAACGAACGATCGCCTATTCACAGCCCTCGGTATCCGTCACGGCACGTGGCAATTAAGACGGAACGAAATTGATTTGCCCCCCAACCCACCTCTCGCCACCGAGTCCTTAATTAGTCGCTTATTTGGAATCCGACTTCGCCTCCCGCCAAGGCGGACGTTTACTTCCATTCAGCGGGGAACTTCGAAATGATCGATCTGTCGCGGTCAATTTTCTACTCCCCGCTTCGTTCGACCGGCTACGAACGTCGTAGTCAATCCTGCGTAATTCGAGGAACGCTCGATCGCTTCCGACTGAACGGTTCGAAGGCGCGCGAGGTTTGAAGGATCCGATTTTACGCAGGGCACGAGAAAAATATTGACGAAAGAGCTAATTTGGGCAATCGATGCCGATACGCCGTCGGAGACGTTGGTCTACACGATCCTGCGAGCCGACACCGACGCCGGTCATATCGAGAGGCTCACCTATCCGTCTCGACCCATCGACACATTTACACAGGCCGAATTAATGCAGGGCCTGATTGCCTACGTCCATCGTGGAAATGGTAATTTAGCCGGTCTGCGCACGTAGAGACTTCCCTACAGTCGGCTATGGTTGGGATTCTAATCGTAAGTGTACGAAAATTTTGTTCGCAGCCAAGCCCAACGCCATGCTGGGACTTCAGGTGAGCGACGGGATAGAAAGTAGTCAGCCGGCTTATCTGCGAGTATCGGCCTATCCCTTGCAAATCAAGCTGATGCACAACACCGGATTGGTCGTCGTGCATCGCTCCTTCTCCTACCTGACGCCTGCCAATCTGTCCTTCGCCACCAACTCCGATGACAGCACTATCGACATTCGTTACGACATCGTTTCGCCGCCGCAGTACGGCGCACTGCAGAAATTAAAGGACGTCTCGAGCACTTGGACGAACGTCGACCATTTTACGAGCAGGGACGTCGAACTTCACACGGTCCGCTACCTGCACAACGTCGGCAGTCCGAATCAGGACGAGTTCAAGTTTCAAGCTAGCGTGCGGGAAGTCAAGACGCAGCAGACCTTCGATTTCCGCATCACGTTCATAGATCTCGAGCTGAAGGAGGCTAGAAGGATACCCGTTAATTTCACTGGAAACGCGGAGGTTCACGTCAACGGCGACTATCTGCGGTTTCAGACTAATCCGCTGGAAACCTCCCTGTCCAAGATTCTGTACACCCTCACCTCCTATCCGAAGTTCGGCAACGTCTATCTCGCGAATCGAAGATTGAGGATCACGGATACCTTCACGCAGGAGGACGTCGATTCCGGGAAACTGAGGTATAGACTTTTCAAGACGGCTCACTCGAACGTGCTGGACGAATTGTCGTTCAAGGTCAGCGCGCCGCAATGCATCGACATACCGTCGAGCCTTCGTATCAGACACGTTCTCGGGAAGAACAGCAAGTCGTTGGAGAGCACGGAAGTGCTGCGAGTGGAAGAAGGGTCGCGAGTGGTTCTCAGAATAGCCCGGACGCATCTCAAGGACTACGGCGTGTCCTCGGCCATGTATAATCTGACGTCCGGGCCGCGTCACGGCTGGATCTCGATAGTGAACAACTCGAGATTCAGCGCCCGCAACAATACGAACTATTTCTCGTCCGCGGAACTTTACTCGCAGGCCGTTTACTACTTCCACGACGACTCGGAAACGAGGGAGGACACATTCCAATTTGTCACCGTCGCCCTGGACTCCGTGGACTTCATGTACGTCGGTCACTTCCGAGTGGAAGTCTCGATGAAGAACGACAATCCGCCGGAGAGGATAGTTAACAAACCCTTTCACGTGGTTTCGAAGGGCGAACGATTGATAACTAACAAGGATCTCGCGTTCGCGGACAAGGACATCGATACGAAGCCTGTTAATATAGTTTACACTAGGAGAGATAGTCAAAGCAGTGGAATTTATAGAATATCGAGCCCGTCTATTCAGATCCATGAGTTCACGCAGAAGGATATCGACGACGAACAGATTCTGTTCAGACATCATGGGGAGGATCACGGGAAAATTGAGTTTGGGGTAACAGACGGTCATTTTTATACAACCGGAACACTTGATATTCAAGCCAGTCCGCCGTACGTTAGACTAAGGGAGAATAACGGATCGGTGGTTCAGTTTAATAGATCTGTCCTCATACGATCTGCCGATTTGGATATAGAAACGAATGTTTATATCAATGAGAAAGATATCAAGTACACGATTATGGAAAAGCCTAAGCACGGAGTTCTATTGAAGCACGGCAGGGAGTCTGTCATCTTTAACGAGGAAGATCTGATCCACGGTGTCGTGGCATATCGACATCTTGGCGGTTCATTGACAAAGGACGATTTCAAATTTAGAGTTTCGATCAAGGGCGCTGAAACGGAAGGGATGTACATCATCAAAGTCTATCCGATAAGCTACTGGGAGCCTCTGATCGTACTGAACAACAAAACGGTCTTCGTCGAAGAAGCTACCAGCGTTCTACTCAGCAGAAAAAGTATCGAAATTATGCACCCGAAGATTCGACCGTCCGAAATCGTTTACGTCGTACAAGAATGGCCCCAGAACGGATATCTGGAATTGCAGAGTCACGACGAACACCTGGACGATGTGAGGGAAGATTACGCTGGCAGCATGGTGAAGCAGTTCGAACAGAGTCACTTGAACGAGGGTCGAGTCTTCTACGTACAATCAGTCATGAATCAAACTCACGACAAGTTCGTGGTCGACGTAACGAATGGAATTACGTCTCTTCGCGGTCTCAGTATAAACTTCGTTATCGTCCCAGAGAAACTCTACGTAGAACCGAAGCATCTGCTGGTGATCGAAGGGAAGGGAATTGTGTTGGAAGAGAATTACTTCCCAGTGATCACTTCCTACTACGCCGGGAAAGTAACGGACTACAGAATAATAGAAAAGCCTAAGCACGGAACGATACTGGATTCGACGAAGAATTCGCAAGTGAAGAAGTTCTCTCAGAAGCACCTAACGGCGGGAGTGATATTGTACAAGCACAACGGGGATGAGAATTCGAAGGATTCGTTCAAGATGGTCGTCACGGCCGGGGACAAGACGAGCGAACCTTTCGAAGTTTGGGTCAGCGTTCAGCCCGTCAACGACGAAATGCCGATCCTGGTGAACAGGACGAAGTTGAACGTCTGGCAAGGTGGCACCCTCGTCATCACCCCGACCGCCCTAGCGGCAATCGACAACGACACTCTTCCTCGAGATATAATATTCAACGTGACCGCCGTCAGGAACGGTTTCATATCTTTGAAGGGTTCGCTCGAACCGGACATTTACAATTTCACACAGCAACAGGTGGACGAATCGCAAGTCGTTTTTACCCACACGAGTGAGTACCGACGCTGAACGAGCGAGCGAACATGGCTAGAATTAAAATGCGATCCATAAATTTTTTTCTCTTTTCAGATGGCTCCGACGCGGAATTCACGTTTGCCTTGTACGACGGCGTGCACACGAGCGAGTCGTACACAATTGGCGTAACTGCCAGGCCAGTGCGTTTGATCATTCAGCAGAACTCTCCGTTGAACGTCTTTCCTCTTACAAGAAAGGTCATCAACGATAAACTGTTGCTAACGAAGTGCGCGGACGAGGCAAGGGAAATAAAGTATACCGTGAGGAATGGACCGCATCTCGGGAAAGTTATCATGGAGACCAGCGAAGGAGTTTGGCTGGAGGTCGACAGATTCACTCAGAGAGACATTAACAACAGCAAAGTATTTTACGAGCACACCAAGCAATTCATGGACCTGTCGGCCAACGATTCCTTCACGTTCGACGTCGAAGCCCATTTTGCAGGATCTCTAACAAACCAGGTAAGCTACCCGTAACTCATACATTCCTATCGACATAGTAATCCTCCGGTTCAATATCTACTCGCCGCTGGGAAGCAATAATGAATATCGTGTGCATTCTCCCACGCCAGGTCTTTCAAGTGGACATATCTGTCTCGAGTGGCGGCTTAGACAGATACATAACGGCAAAGAACGTGAGAGTGGAGGAAGGCGGCTCGGCTCAAGTGATCATGAACATCAGCGGCATCGTATCGTTTCTTCAATCGATCGCCGGAATAGACAATCCAGCCGTCTTATCCAGATTGGTGAATCAGCCCAGCCACGGCCACGTCATGCTGCTGCCGGACTTGAACGTAACGACGTTTACACAGCCGCAGATAGAAGGAGGAAAGATTGCCTACTATCACGATCATTCCGATACTCTGGAGGATCGTATACATTTCTCCCTCTATCTAACTCCGGGTCATATTTTGCTCTGCAACACCAGCGTGGGCGTTACCGTTGAACCTGTTAACGACGAACCATTCAAATTAGTCACTAACGCGCCTTACATCACCGTCGTTCAGAATCAGAATCAAACGATAACCAGGGAAAACTTGCTGACCACCGACCCCGACACGCCACCGGAGGAACTCATGTACGACGTGATATCGGGACCAACTTACGGAAGACTGTTGCTACTACCCTTCGACCAAAACTCGTCGGAAGTGCGCCAAGTGAATAAGTTCTCACAATACGACGTAGATTCTAATCGTTTGGTCTACGAGCACAACGGCCCGTTGCAGGCCGCGTCCTTCTACTTCCGAGTTTGGGACGGTCGTTTTAATCCGACGTACACGGTGTTCAATGTGCACGTCTTACCCATTCGACTGAACGTCACTGTGCCGGGTCCTGTGAACCTTCAGCAAGGTTCGAACGTTGCCCTAATTTCCGAGGAAAATGTCAAGCTCGACACGAACGCCCGTCAAGATTTGGTCACGTACGAAGTAACGACTAATCCGAAACACGGTGTGCTTTATGTGAGGGACGCTGCTGCGGCTAATTTTAAGCAGACCGATCTACTGTCCAAGAGCGTTATGTTCATGCAGACCGATATGACAGTGTCTAACGACAGCCTCGAGCTGGCGGCACGTTTGAGTGGATTCGAACAAAGGCACATACACATTAATATCAGAGTCGTGCCGTTGATGATCATGAATCCGATGATCGCTCTGGCCGGGGAAAAGAATAGAATCACGCTTCAACACTTGGACGCAACGCCGCTGGCCAAGTTGACCAGCAGCAATCCGACGTACACCGTTACCAGGAAACCAAGGTTCAGCAAAATCAAGCGAATCATCAGAAGCTCCTCGTCGTCCGGAGAGAAGCGAGGCACTCGAGAGAAGGAGGTATCAAGATTCTCGCATCAGGAGATCTTATCTGGTGTAATCTACGTCGTGTGTCGGAAAATCCCTACAATGGAATTCGAGGGCGTGGCGGACAGCTTTACGTTCATTCTGGCAGCCTCAATTTTCCAGCCAGCGATGGGCGAGTTCAACTTTCGCGTGAAGCTGGACATCGACGATTTTAACATTACCCTAGGCGGCCCCATGGATCCGGTCGGTCACGAGGGAGAGATGGCAATTGCCCCTAATATGAGCAACGACTATCTCCTCATACTGGGCATGCTTCTCGGCGTCTTCCTGTTGGGTGTAGTAGTTATAATTACAATTAGGTGTCGACATAACAGGTACAAGCACGCCGAGGAAGATAAACCGGAAACGACCCCTGCCGTTGGCGTGATGCCTCTTCCGCGACCACCCGACCATCTGATGCCAACGACTCCGCATCTGAAGCGCTTCGCCAACGACCACAACAGCGTAGCGGCTAGCACCCCATTACCAGTTCTGCCCACGATGACGTCGACGCTGCCGCAGTGCAAGGTCATACCCCTCAGTCCTCTGGAGAGCATCACCGGGTCCGACGTCGACGTTTCGGCGAGGTATCCGTACGGGGTGGCCGACGGCGACGAGTGGAGCAGCTTCGATACCTCGGATCTACCCTGCCAATCGGCAACGACACAGAGGACCAATAACCCACTTTTGAGGAGGAATCAGTACTGGGTCTAGCAGAAGGAGAACGTTTCGCGAGCGAAGCGAAACAAACCGTAGCATCAGCTGAGGGTGCGCGCGTAAAAAGACTGTGTTTGTTACTTGAAAGTCGAGACTGGACTCCGATTTTATCGACTCAATGTGCCTAATGAATGTTGATCCTAATACGGCACGGCGTCGATACTTGCCGATCGGCCGTGTCGCGTGAGGCAGGTACCGTGCACGAGGCGGGGTAAAGACGAATCTTTACCGAACATGTACCGTTCGCTTGCGAGGCACGCAAAAAGATGCGCCTCGCCGATGCGCGCGGCGTGTATTCGCAAGCGCGCCGAATTAGCGAATCCAGTCGATCCACCGATTGCGCAAGCAGGTTAAGAGGGAATTTACTTACCGAACGCGGTGTCAACGGACGATCGATGATATTGAGCCGGCGAATGAGAATGGGACGGGCCGCGACTCGTGGGACATCGGTCGGACATCACGTCGGTTGGCCACTTAACGCAGACCCCATGTGCCTAACACAGAAAGAAATTGACTTTTATTAGCTAAGACGCTCGCCCATGCGACCCAACGATGACGGCTGGTACCAATTAACCGTCGCTGACCTCTTGGACTCGCCACGAAGCCTCGACGAAACGAACTGGAACGCGCTCATCTACCTCGGCTCTGCCCGTCGAAGGATCGCCATCCTCTTCCTCGTGCCGATTGTACCTCATGATAACCCCCCCCCCCCCCCCACCTCCAGCCAACCCCTCGAGAAAAGGACCATAGACAGTCGTAAAATGTTTACTTGGTGCTCGTTCAGTGAACTCCTGTAAGAGAGACAAGAGAACAATTGAGATGTAATGTCGGAATGATGTACGTGTAGACGCGGTCGCATTATCAGAGGCGCGTAAACAAACGTGACGACCTCGATGTCTATAGACAGCGAGATAGAGAGACAGAGAGCGATTATACAGGGACACGTAAGCGATATTTGTGCGAGCGCGATAAAACGCGCCCGCACTTGCGTGGCAGTACAACCCGGGATGCCGAGAGTTTCGCACATATCTTTTTACTCCGTGGCCCGACTCCACTATTTTCTAACTCACGACAATTTTTTACTTGCGTTCCGAACTCGTCTCCACCGCCCCGAGACACAAGCGTTTTTTATATACCTACGTTTGCATGGCCTATGTCACTGGTCGATGAGTATATGAGAGAAAGAGAGACAGAGAGAGAGAGAGAGAGAGAGAGAGAGAGAGAGAGAGAGAGAGAGAGAGAAAGTCCATTGTAATGAACGCACAAGATCGAGACGGTCTCCTTCCTTGCCTCTCGCATAACCGTACCTGTAGCATTTTTACCATTTGACAAAAGCTGAATGTTGTCGCGCGAAAGGGAGCGAAACGTCTGTTCTTTTGCACACGAGCAAGAGCGATGCCGATACTGTGCGAATTTGTTGCCCCCCGTTGCCCCCCCCCCCCCCATTCCCATAACCCCTCCCTATTTCTCGAACCCTTAGATACTACGAATTGTACGCTCGTCAACGAGAGTTTGATCTCATGGTTATTAGCGACATTATTACTGCGCGTTGTTTGTACGGTTGTACGTTCGTTCAACGGTCGATTATTTCCGTCTCACGACCTTCTAATTAGAGAGACGATTAACCTGCTTTCTTTCGTACGCGACCACGAACCGTACGAACGTATTTCGAATACCACGCGCGAATAACCTCTATGTATGTATAAGTATCGATGGAACGCCGTTCGTGGTTTCAGTATTACAGATTGTCACGAATTTAATGAACGTTGATTGTATCGAATATATTGTCGTGCTCGTTGATTTTTATGAGAAATTTAACGTTACGTTTTATTTGAGCAGCCGCGCAAACTCACGGTGACCTTAATTGACGACGATTTTTCTTAAGCTATAGGATTGTATAAAGTAACGAAACACTCTACTGTGGATGTTTATATAGCGATAATTACACATACACGTATAATCCTATCGTAGAAGACACTGTTTTGTCGATTTATAGCATATGCATTAATAGATTTCGATTAAAGGAGATGTTTTAT
Organism: Anoplius nigerrimus; assembly: GCA_914767735.1. Classification (NCBI taxonomy): domain Eukaryota; kingdom Metazoa; phylum Arthropoda; class Insecta; order Hymenoptera; family Pompilidae; genus Anoplius; species Anoplius nigerrimus. The sequence goes on along the minus strand of OU612084.1, from coordinate 8,214,935 downwards.
TCAGATGCGTTCGTTGATTAATGAATATGCTAGAAACGAACAGTTAGGCTTTTTTACATCCACCGAGAGAACCGATCCGAGTGCCAAACTTCTATAATATATAGGTATGATAGCGACGTATTTTCCCTGCCGACTGAATGCATAACTCTTATAATTCTAATAAACTGAATGTGCGATGTTAATTGAATGATTAGCAAATTTCGATCCTTGCTTCCCTTTCGACTTCCTGCAATTCCAAACTATTTGCTGCTTCTCTTGGTACACACAACACCAAGCGATGCACAACGGCATATTCTTAAAAATCTACCGTTAATCGCAATTTGAAAATAATTCTAATTTATCGATACCGTATCTTATCGATAGTTCGTATCGACAGTACTCGTAACTCCACCTATAAAATCGATTCTCGCGCTGCTTTTCAGCGGCTCAACGCAGAAAGTCGCGTAGCAGTTAGGTAGTTTTCAACATGGCTTCGTACGTGCGGTGAGTTGATCATTTTCTCATTTTTAACCTTCAAAGATCTCTGATTGCGCGAAGTCGATAAACGTATTCCCCCAAAAATATGCAAATTCTTCGCCAAGAGATATCATTTGCAATCTGTATTAACTTAGATCTACCTTAGAATGAACGTAATTTTTTGCCGCAATCGGCACACCGCTTCAATCTTCACGCTGACGTGTCAGCGGTAGGATTATTTACGATATAAGTGTTTTTTTCCGATAATACTACCCATGATTGATGGCTAAACCGATCTGATCCCGTAACAAAGAACTGCGGTGTCCTCCGTCTCATTTAGTATGCGTTAGTGATATTTGACTGTGCGGATGTCTTTTTCGAAACATAGCACGATTATTAAGATTACACTTTTGCTTCGAAATTTGTCTAACCGATTATGTGTCGCATGTAAGAGATGCGTTCCATTACTAACGTGATATTTTCATTCAATGTAAAGCCCCCGTTTAATATTTGCAGGTTGGGTGTGCTGCTCTTGGCAGTGGCATGTTTCTCATTAATGGTCAATGCAGTTATAAGAGATAACTTCAAAACATGTGAACAAAGCAGCTTTTGTCGGTAACTATATGACATTGTTATATTGATCCCTGTACCTCTGCTGCAGCAACAAGTTCCAAGTGCTTATAATAATATTTCATAAAACTATTACAGACGTTGCAGCAAAGTAGAGCCGGGCAAAACCCCATATCAGCTCTTGCCTAATACCCTTACTTATAATGAATCGACAGTTACAGTAGAATTATCCAATAAAGACACTGGTATACTCTACCTTGTCAAAGTTACTGCATTAAGGGATAACACATTTAGACTTTATATCAATGAGAAAAATCCCTTACGTCCGAGATATGAAGTAGAGCATGCTCTTCAAGATCAACCACAGCTCTCAAAGTTGAACCTGGTCGAACAAACTGCAGAGCAAATAACTCTAGAAAGTGAAGGAAACAAAGTTGTTTTTCATGTGAATCCATTCAGAGTTGATTTGTACTCACAGGATGTATTGGTCATATCAGCTAATGCTCGAGGATTAATGAGATTTGAGCATCTCAGAACGAAGCCAGTGAGGTACACACATGTTTCAGATTTAAAACTGTATAATTTGAAATGGGTGTGAAAAATACATTGTTCCTTGCTTTAATAGAAAACCAGAGGAAGAAGGAGAAGCAAAGAATGCAGAGACAAATGAAACTCAGTATCCAGGTGATGGAGCAGATGATGATCCAGGTGCATGGGAAGAGAACTTCAAATCACATCACGATTCAAAGCCCTATGGACCTGAGGCAGTAGCAATGGATTTCAGTTTCCCAGGTGCTGAACATGCATATGGTATTCCGGAACATGCTGATTCATTTGCTCTAAAATCCACAAAGCAGACAGATCCGTACAGATTGTACAATTTGGATGTATTTGAATATGAAGTGAATGAAAGAATGGCATTGTATGGAGCAGTTCCTGTCCTCTATGCACACGGGTATGTTATTTTGTTTTAATACAGTTGCTAATATCAACCAAACTCCAAAACATTGTACTCTACAGTAAGGACAAGACATCAGGAATATTCTGGCATAATGCAGCTGAAACTTGGGTGGACATATTATCAAGTGCTGACAACAATGTTGTCGAAAGTTTCGTGAACTTCGTATCCCGTTCCACGAAGAAATCCCAGGTCGATGCCCACTTCATGTCCGAGTCTGGAGTGATTGACGTCTTCTTCATGTTGGGTCCCAAACCGATGGATGTATTTAAACAATATACTATCCTCACAGGAACGGCGAATTTACCACAGGTACCTGTTACAACTTGACCGATTTTATACCAGATTATGACATTGAAGGAGACAAACAATTTCTTATACATTTGATTTTGCTTTAGATGTTCGCTCTTGGGTACCATCAGTGTCGTTGGAATTACAACGATCAAGAAGATGTCGGACAAATTGCAGACAATTTCGATACTCACGACTTGCCAATGGACGTTATGTGGTTGGACATAGAGTACACCGATAATAAGAAGTACTTCACCTGGGATTCTCGAAAGTTCCCGAATCCTCTGGAAATGATTCATAATTTGACAGATAAAGGTCGAAAATTGGTGGTTATCATTGATCCACACATCAAACGTGATAGCAATTACTTCTTGCACAATGATGCAACCAGTATGGGGTACTACATCAAGAATACGGACGGAAAGGATTACGAGGGATGGTGCTGGCCTGGTGCGTCTTCGTACCTAGACTTCTTCGATCCCAAAGTCAAAGAATATTACATTGGGCAATATGCTTTGGACAAATTCCATGGCACAACCAATGACGTTTACATTTGGAACGACATGAACGAACCAAGTGTGTTCAACGGCCCAGAAATTACCTTACCAAAAGATCTAATCCATCACCAAGGCTGGGAACATAGGGATGTTCATAATATCAATGGCTTTATGTTCACAATGGCCACGTACGAAGCTTTGTTCAGAAGATCCGGAGGATCTCTGAGACCGTTTATTTTAACTAGATCTTTCTTCGCGGGATCACAGCGTTATTCGGCAGTTTGGACCGGTGACAACACCGGCGAGTGGGAACATCTTCGCATAAGTTACCCTATGTGTTTATCTTTGGCTGTCTCCGGAATTTCCTTCTGCGGTGCTGATGTTGGTGGCTTCTTCAAGAATCCAGATTCCGAATTGTTCACCAGATGGAATCAGGCTGGTGCTTGGCTTCCTTTCTTCCGTCAGCATTCTCACATTGAAACTAAGCGTCGGGAGCCATGGACTTTCAACGACGAGACAACGACGATTGTTAGAGAAGCTCTGAGACTCAGATATTCATATCTGCCACTCTGGTACACATTGTTCAGAGAACACGAGGTGAATGGTTCCCCCGTGATCCGACCTCTGTTTGCACATTATCCATCTGAGACGCAAACCTTCCCAATCGACGATCATCTCCTCGTTGGCGAAAATATTCTTGTCCGACCAGTTTTCCAACCCTCCGCCACCGACGTAGATGTTTACTTCCCAGGCGAGGGTAAAGTCGTTTGGTACGACATCGACACATTGCAACCTTACGAAAAGCCCGGTTACGTTAAAGTGCCTGTCACCCTTCACAAGATCCCCGTCTTTCAACGAAGCGGCTCTATTGTTCCGCGTAAAATGAGAATACGACGAAGCACAGTACCTATGAAGAATGATCCCTATACGTTGATAGTTATTGCCGACAGCAACAATTACGCCACCGGCACTCTGTACATCGACGATGAAGTAAGCTTTGAGTATCGTCACGGAAAGTATTTGTACTTGAGACTGAACTTTGACGGTGTCAAACTAACATCGAAGCTAATAGATAAACTGGCATCGTACGAAACGAGCAGCTGGTTGGAGAGAGTAGATATAGCCAATCCCCCGCAAGGAATTAAATCGGCACTTCTAGTTTCTCGCAGTAAGTTATAAAGCTACATTTACAGAACAAAACAATCTCAATAGATGTCATATACATACTTTTTATTTCTGTTACAGACCTGGGCAATGTAACCCTCGAGGCTAAATACAATCCAAACAATAACGTATTGACCGTACGCAAACCTGGTGTAAATATGGGAGAAGAATGGATTATCGAGCTAACGCGTTAGGAGTATGGTTTTACTCATAATCAGCTCAGTACATACAGTAAAGCCAATTTTCATGATTCACGTAATTTTTTCAGCTATCTGTGATCCAGTGAATACTGTACACTAGAACAAATATAAGTGCAACTTAGTTATTATAAAAGAAATGCATTTGTTACTTGGAAAAGTTTCAAAATAAACTTTTTTTTCAATATTCGGATATCAAAACTTAGGATGTGCTTGTGAAACATACTGTCCTCTGCAAATTATATTTTTAATTCTATCATCATGATGCTCTCTGGAACGTTATTGCATATCGCGTTGAACAAACGATCAAAATTACTTCATTACTTTGTAAGTTTATGATGTGCATCATTTTTTTTATGATAATATCAAAATTATCTGTACCAATAAATATGTATGCATTTATTTTAAAATGTCAGTAATAAAAATTTATCGATTTATTTACAAAAATTCTGTTAACGAATTTCGCAATCTCCTAACAAATTAGAAAGTAGGACTTACACAATTATGTTAAAAAAATCTTTTATTAATCATGTCCGTTCCATAGGCGCTTGTTTATGAGCTAAATATAGAAAAACAATTGATGATAATGCAGATACCAAAAAGATAACGTCAAACCATCTGTGGTAAAAATTAAATTGAAGTTCTCCTAGCACTTGGGTTATAATAATACGGTATTCCGCAGGCATGTTCATGCGCATTAAGAGCACAGAGGACACAAAGTACATTCCCTGAAAATACATAAATACGATGAATTTCATCTCAACTGTGCCATTTACTACCGTAATAAGCAATACTAACGTAAGTGATAATTATTCTCACCATTATTTGTGCAAGTATCAACACGATAATGTTTGAAGATTTACTGCTTGATATTGCATAGAAAAACTGAAATGTAAACGTTCGTAATAAATTTCTATAAATGCCAGAAACGAGTTGTTTGATTCCCTATACGCACCTTCGTCAGTGTCAACAATAATCCTCTGATAGATGTAACTACGATGCAACCAACAAGATAAAATGAAATGTGTTGTGACCAAAACGTCACGTCAATGTTAAATCCTATCCAGTGAACGGCAATTTCGATGCCTCTGGTTACAGGGTCCTTTTTCCCCACCCGGTCGAAAACTATATTGATCGTTGACTGTAAAATATATATTAAATGTTGAGATTTGGAACGCCTCGAACAATGTTGCATATATACTTACAATAAATATTTTCCACATGCAGTAAATTGAGAAGAAATAACCGAGGAAATTAAAATATTTTCCTTGCCACGTGGCCGCCCATTCTAAACGTTCTCTGGCGTTTTGAATGTCGTGTGCCTCCAAAAATAACTGCCTTGACAATTCTTCGGATGCCATGACCTCTACTTGCAGTTGTTTTATTGCTGAAAGTTAAAGAATTTGTAGATTATGTAACATATTTACGGAAACATGCTAAACATGATGTTGATAAGAATGCCAACTTTCTTGATTTCCTTTTGCACCGCCCAATGGTCCTAACATGCCCCAAAGCCGAGATCGTGCTTCAGGTTGTCCAACAACTTCACCTTTCTTGGCAAGGGCTATTCTTTTCTTTTTTGCAACGATCATATCCATTGTTTGTAATAATCGTCTCTCAATCGACTGGACGTCGGCATAAGAAACGGGTCTCATAAAATATGCCATTGAAGAATAAGGATAATTAACAGCACCAAAGCCAGATAAAAGTGCCATAACAGTTACTCCAATTACTCCTATCCGGCTGACACCTTGTTCTATGGATAATAGGCCCTTTTTTGGACTTAATATTGGAAATGGATCACCCACTTTCCAAAACAAATAGAGGTAGAAGAGATACACCATAATAGTCAGTGGCCTTATCAAATTCAGTCTTACTGCAAACAAGACCAAATATAAAATGTTGATATTTATATATAATCTTATTGCTGTTATCAATAATAAAATATATATAAAGGTTACATACCAAACCTAATATTACTGATAATAAAATACGCTATATAAAATGGTATCAGAACGATTACCATAAATAGAAGCATATAAAGTCCAACATTCCAATGAAAGTATCTAGAACTACATAAAAAAAGGAGTATCATTGTCTGTCCTTTATGAAAAGATAGAAAGAGATTGCTTACCTAGAGTCCAGAACACCAACAATTTCAAATATAATCAATTCAAACATGGTACAAGACAAAGAAAAAGTTGTTGAGAATATAAGCTGTACCAATCTGTGATGGACTTCATAGTCCCTAAATAGTTTTTTCACAAAAAATACCCATCCTCCAAAGAAGAAAATTACCTGAAATATACATGACAAATAGATTTTATACTTATTGGTAATATAACAATATAAACTATAGAAACATTTTCACATAAAACAAAAATTCAAATCTTTTTAGACAATGTATATATTGTAACTATCACTGCAGGATTGGAATAACTATTATGAAGATGAAGAACAACACAGTCGTAAAAAGTTGTTAACAATTAAATTCTACACATTAGTTTATTCATAAACAGAGGTCAAACATTCAATTGTAACCATTTCTCAAAAATAATTCTTTAGATTTGTTTATAGTTTTTTGACAAGTCACGTATCTATATCGATGTTAAAAGTTACACATCACATTTTATGTTAAACAAAGTGAATAAATGCGTAATATGATGTTTGTATGATCCGTTAAAGGTAGTCATTTTCGCATAACCTATTTTTTCATTTTCCATTAAGTAACTTATATGAGGTTGCCAAACAAATAATGAATTATAACCTGTGTGATAAGGATCACGAATGTATCCTCCAAAAAACCCATATTCTGACAGCGTTATTTTCACTTCGCATTGCGAAGTATCGGCTCCGTGATTTAAAATTTGACAGGACGCAAACAGCAGGTACTGGGCCCATGAATGCAACGTCGGCGACCAGCGTAACACGACCATCAAAACAGCAAATAATAATCACAATCGATATATCGATTTTGTCGTGTTGAACTCTACAATTTATATCAGAAACACATTTGATGAAAATAATTAATACAAATCACGCTTACAATTCCAAAATATTAATATAGTTTATGGTTACAATGTTAAGCCATCATATGTGATAAGTACAAGAAAGGGAATGTGTATAATGGAATAATATGAATTAATGAATGAACCCATTCATGCAAATTTATTAGTACATCTAAAAAATGTATTCAATTTATAGTATAATATGCAAACACAGATAAAATATGTTACTTAATGACTAACATTATCAGTGCAGTAACAGATTTTACATCATCCATCCAATTTTCAGAATTATTATACATAACAGCCTTCACAACTGTGCTTTCAGCACAAAGTCAGTATTTACAGGTGCTGAAACAGTTAACAAATTTATTTTTTGTGGTACTGGATCATTATTTATGACATCTTTCTGAGTATTCCTATTCTCCTTATAAATTATATTGTACCAAACATATTGGACAATATTTTTCACAATGCCTGTAAAGTGTTTTGCTATCAATAGAAGAAAGCTATGCTTACAAATAAACTTTATTTCATATATACTGTACATACCACTTGTGACAAATATACCTCCCACTGTAGCACACAATTTTACTAAAAATTGAGAAATAGTGTCACGTTGTTGAGTGACTTTTATTTTGAGAGCACTCATATCATATTTGAAGAAAATTCCAGGTATTCCGTGTGAGCCCTTCTGGTGGTCAATGGGTCTTTGGTAATCTTTCACACTATATTGATATGTTTTTGATGTGCTCAATAAGGTTCTAATATCAGTTGGGACAACTTCAATGAAATACTGATACAAGATCATGTCTAAACAATAATTTACCCATAAATAAAATAAACCAGTTACTATGAAATACATTTTGTTGTAATCACTTACAATAAACTTACTATTGTCAGCAATCTTTTCATCACCTTCAAGAGGATGTACAATACCAGGACTGGGTCCACCAAAAGAAAACCTATTAATTCTATGTGTAAAATTGTAATGCCTGTCAGTCATAAATACTGGAATATGTATATGACCTTTTGGAAGTGACCAAGACTTTCCAGCAGTTATATGAAAGTTTCCTGCCACTTTGTTTACATTCAAACTTCCATACACTCGACATGCATCATGAGGATAATCAGGTTCATGTGTTCTAAAATTTGTTAGTATGTAAGCTGGTCAAGGAGTTTGCCTGTGATGATAAAACTAATATGTATGAAAGTGTTCCTTTAAAAATGTTTCATTAAGTTACCTTTTAGGCATTTCACTATGTAAGGTAACTTGGTTGGACTTCCAAAGCAATTCATGTATAGCATGATATTCTTCTCTCAAATAAGAGTTCATATGTTTCAAGGCCTCAAAATGTGATCTCTGCTCTCTGCTAAGTTCCCACCATGTGTCCTCCGATTCTAAAGTACCATATCCAACCAAATTCTGATTTGTGGAATCCAAAACATCTGCTCCGATGCGACCACATGGCATTGCCACAGTTATATCAATGTTTATTTTCAATTTTGATTCAATGTCAGTATCAGGTTCAAATTTAAATTGCAATCTGCTATCCAGGAAATAGCTGGTTTCAGCAATGATTAAATAAGCAATAATAAGAATGGTAAAAATTGAAACTGTAAAAAAAATTACGTATGTACACAATGTAACTCATTTAGATGCTCTTAAAGTTGACAACTTACATGTACCACCAACTGTTGTCTTCTCAACATAAGGTTCAGGGACTTTTGGAAAAGCATCAAGCCCTTTAACTGTTTTTATATTTACATTCCTTCGTCTTAACATATTGAATACTGAAGAGTTATAATCTTAAGAGTACTTTAATAATAATTTACAAGTATTCACGAGTTGAAGATAAATCTGTAATACAGTAAGACTAATATAGAAAGATATATTACTGATGTATTAAAATATTACATACAACAAACAAAATGACCATACACATAAATCTATTTGTAATAATATATTTAGCTACGCATGAGTGGTGTCTTAAGCCTATAAATTAAATGAAAGTCATAAATAGTCGTTCGCATTTCGGTGATTATAATATCATGAACATTTGACGTGTCACTTTTCAGCAATGGAACGCTACAATTTAACACGTGAATTTAAACACCGTTCGAAAACAAGGTTTTCTCAGAGGTTGGTTGCTACGATAAATGGAGGCGCCACTATACGATGAAAACACGAAAGATAATTTAGTCGAACGTAGAATTACTGTTTTGACTGTTTGCATGTAATTGCTTTTTCGACACTCCACGATTTGTCAACTAAGGAAATTGTATAAAGTTCTTGTCGTCGGACACATTTCATCCAATAATAAAATTTTTTCCATGTTAATCTGCACCAACCCCTAAATATAACATTTATTCTGATAATCTTTCTTTTTCATTTTTAAAACTTAGTTTGTAGTTTATGGAGCGATTTCATGTACATGTACATTTACTACATTAGTATTATATCCATGTGTAGGTAGTATGTGTTATCACAAAATGATTTAAAGCACCTACTTCTTATCTTATTAGATTTTTACATGTTCGTACCAGAAACTTTGTGATCCTGTGTCTGTGCACAGCAAAGTCAAGTGCTTTAATCTTACTATAAGTTAAAATAATTGTGCAACTATCAGTGTTTTAACATTAGTGTACTGTGAATAAATATACATATGTATTATCTGGAATCGTACATTTGGTGCAACCATACGGACATTACTCGTAACACTGTCCAAACTCCATTTTTTGCTAAGACGAAATTTCTGTCTTAATTTTACTAGATATAAACTTTGAAGACACTGCTCAAAATTCCTGAGTAATTTGCCGCTACTCTGATATAAAGTTACAGGGATACGCTAAAATTATATTGGTCATTCTTTACATAGAGCAAATATAAATGTGGATAGTTTATAAATATATATTAAGTCCATATTTTTTCGATAGCATTATAAAACGTGAGAACTAATCTTATTTTGGAATCGTTTTTATGACATAGCTTGGTTCATATATATTGCAATATAGGCACTAATATTGTTCAAGTGTAAGACTGATAAAACTTGTAATGTGTAAACTGAATGTTTTCAAAGTCAAAGTAATAGACAAGGTTGAAAAAACGCAAAATGCCAGGCACATTGACATACCAGGTTTGTGCTGGTGCTGAACCATCACTTCCACGCAGACGTGCTTATACTTGGACTTCCCAACATCAATCTGCATCTTGTGTGGCACAAGTCAATGCTAGGCCCGGCAGATTATCCTTAGCAAATCCCCCGGTAAGGAATTGAAACACATCTGAAATATGTACAATAATATCAGTAATATCCTTGCATTACTAGCATAAAGCAGTAAATACATTGAATCTCTGGAAAACTGCATAACTGTTATTATAGTTGGATTGTAGTACTAGTCACGTTAGCTTTTCCAATTGGCATTCCATATTTTCTCATCTCATGATCTTTTCGATATAACAACAGCCAGTTACTGCAAACTTATTATTTTATCCATTGAAGAAATATGTTGTTGAGTTGTTATTGAAGCCAACGTAAAGATTTAAAATTCTGTCGTCGGCAGTAAACTTTGAACGAACGTAAAAAACATTTAAAATCGTCGTCCAAGTTGCAATAAAGCCACATAAACATGAAATACAGTACAATAACACATCAATTCGTTACTTTAAACAAGAATACATAATTGTTGAACAGAACGTGACAAGATGACACGTTCTTCGGAAAATTGGCTCAAATGTAATTTCGCAGGCGCGGTGGAAGCCATTGTCAAGGCGGTTCTTAAAATCGGCGAAAACGCATTACTAACATTTTGTAAAATTCTCGCCGTAATGGTCAACTTATAATAAGTGCGCAGTTAATTTCGATATGTAAAATTCATTCGATTAAAATGTTGTGGAAACCGGACATTCCAACAAGAAAAAAGTGGAGGAGAAGTCAATTGAATCGCTCAGCTTTTTGAATATTTAAAAGGAAGCTGGCCATCTTTAAACGCGAGTATGTCACATCCGTCTCGCTCATGCAGTAGTGACGGAGAGGGGTTAAGACAAAATAGGTTTCTTGATGGCACATAAGAAACTGTGAGTCTCGTTAAATTGTATAACGAGAAGTCGACGATTACAAACAAATCGACCACACGTAACGTTAATGGCAGAGGAACATGTGTACGGATATAATCCGACGCCCGGAGTCGACGGAGAATCCGTACGTAACTCTTTTGACAGTTTGACAACTACAGGTTGGGTTTTGATTGATAAAGGCAGCAAAAGGGTGTTACGTCGAAACAATTATCAATTTTCTCGTTTACCGTTGTTGTCCAGTCGTATGATCATACGTCGTTGCGAGGACAATATAGCGAATTCAATTACTGTAATTTATTTATCGTATGTTACCCTTTACGCATCCATCGCTATTATTTTTTTACCGTATTATTTGCGATGCGGGTATCGACGAACGAATATCTTTGTGATTATTTGTATCTACCTCGATGCTCTTTGTCGTTGGGTATCTGAAAATTTGCGTAAATACATTTGAGGCAATGTTCTATGCTCTGAATCAGTCCATAGTGAAATTGCACAATGAATCATCTTTGGTCGCATTGAACATGTTTTCTCTGTATTGTTAACTTATTTATGTGTTCTTAAGATGTTTGTAAGATGTCTGTAGAAAATTGAGACTGTTAACCAAGTGTAATGTTTATAGTTTTTTTAAACATATCAATTACCACTCAAACAAATAAAAGTAACTTAAATAAAGAAAACACTTACGGTACTATTTCCTATATATTTCACAATTCAAATTTTTTAAGCAAGTAACATCAGTTGGTTTTACATTGTTTTTTGGTTTTGTTACCCTGAATTTGAGTTTTTCAAAGCATTGATTTTATCATTTTTCTTTTGGTTGTTACTCTTCATTCAGAGAGATGAGGCTACAAGCAAGTTAAGGTTGAAAGTCATTGCGGGTCATCATCTTGCTAAGAAGGATATTTTTGGTGCAAGTGATCCATACGTCCGTGTGGATTTAAACACCATAAATGGAGATGAAACTGTGGATTCTGCTCTTACAAAGACTAAGAAGAAAACACTGAATCCAGTATGGGAGGAAGAATTTATATTTAGAGTAATGTCATTTTTTGCACATAATATTCATAATACAAAATACGCATAGTGAATAATACATTTCTCAAATGGTAAGTTTAATTGCTACTACAGAAGATATCTAAAACAATATTTCATGCTCCTAACCAGGTTAAGCCTGTTGATCACAAGTTGGTACTGCAAGTTTTTGACGAAAATAGGTTGACAAGAGATGATTTTCTTGGAAAGGTAGAATTAACATTAAGTAATTTACCTAAAGAACAAGAAGGTCGTACTGTTCCTGTCAGGCGTTACTTACTTCGACCGCGTAGGTAAGTATCTTTTCCAGTTCCGCTTTAAAGCTATATCATTTCTAACTTTTTAGTTCCAATGTTTAGGCGATATAGATTGACCTATTGATGCTTCAGTGAAACAAAGAACTTTGTATATAACTAGTAGATGTGAATGGTTGGCCATACAATATGTTTTATTATTTCTGTCATTCCGTCAAATTAGTTCGGTTTAGTTCAATTTTATGCACCAGTTTTAGCAATAGAAATCGAGTAGTGCGTCACACATTGTAGATTCACAGTGGAACATATGATTTCATTACAACTCATTCGTTTCGTATTTTTGGTTTGCTAATGCAAAATAAATGACTTATGAGGATATGGCTTAGTAATCATTCCAGTCAGCGATCGCGAGTTAAAGGAACGTTGGAAATTTATCACGCGTATATTTCGGACTCGTCCGGTATCGACAACGGTGACGCAGATACAACATCGGATTCTGAAGGATGGGGATTAGGGCAATCGACAAATGTCAGTCCGGTGGATCAAGCGGCAGATGTACGTATTATGGTCAATGGGCCGCTACCACCAGGATGGGAGGAAAGACAGGATGCAAATGGAAGGACATATTACGTTAATCACATAGCACGTTTCACACAGTGGGAACGACCAACGGAAACGTGCGTTTCGTAGACATTTTTGAACGAAGAAATATCGTTTTCTTTGCACTGCTTTGCAAAATTATACATATGTGTTTTTCACAGGGCTTCCGCCGCTGGAAGCGTAAGTAATGAGCAGCGCAATTTAGATACAGCAGCGACAGAGTTTCAACGACGATTTCATATTAGTGCTGATGATGAAAATACAAGACACAGGAGTTCGGTCATTACCCAGGTAATTCGAGAGATTTCTCTGTATAATTTTAGTATTATATGCTACGTGTAGAAACACTTATGTTTATACCGATTAATGTTTTTTTGAAGAAGTCATTCGCGTACATTCCCCTGCTACATTTTTATTATTATTACAGCATATAAAGATTAGGACAATAATTTATTATTTGTGGAAATTCTGGATGGATGGTTCTTCTTTTTATTGTAGTATTAAAGATTAAATACATATTATATAACTGAACTGTCATAGGCAGGTTTTACTCTGTTTTGCATTGTTTTTCGTACTCTAAATAGTATCTGTGTGTTTCGTATATGCTCATATTTGTGTGATAACTTATCACATTTCTATTATGGACTGGAGTCATTTGCTGATGTGCATACGGAGATAACCATAAGTGTTCATATATTTAAAAAAAATTATAAAACATTATTCGGATTCTCATTATTCGTTTAGTAAATCACGGAACGGAATAATACCCTCTAATGGAATATCAGATAAGAATATGGCATTAAGTATCGTCGATACAAATCGGCAAGCATAATTTGTTATTAATATTAAGTGTGAGCTACATTTGCAAGTCAAAGGACATGCACGACATATTTTTGTTGTTAACAATTATGTTTAATACTGCCAGTTCATTCCTTAAAATGTTAAACTTTTCGTAGCTATTAATCGATTCTCTGCTTTCAAATCTCCATGTTGCGGAAGTGATTATGTTTCATAATTTGTACATTGAATGTGCGCAAACACACACACGCACAAACTATCAGATTCCAGTAGCATTATTTCTTTCTACTTACGCGTTGATGCAATTTATTTTGGAATATTATCATTTTGACAAATTGGTGATGAACCTAAGAAATTCCGTGTGGTTTCTCATAGATGCATCCCTTATTTATCATCAGTGTTAATGTTTAGTTGAAGGCATTTTATAAATTGTAGACTATTTATAAATGACTGATTGTCTAAGCGGCAACCGCATTTCATCATTTCGATAATTCATTTTATTAATACTGGTAACAATTTACTAACTGAAATTGTAGATATGCATGTAACATTTCATACCTAATCAATGAAACATTCCTATTAGTTTTGTTTGTCAAATATAAAGCCGTACCATCTACTATGATACGTTCTGTTGCTACTCAAAACACATGATAAAAATCTTTTCATGTATGCATATCTAATGACTCAGTAATATGATAACATACTTACAATTAGAATGATGAGCATGCAGTATGTAGCAATTTGTGCATGTGTGTGTAAGGATGGCGATGTTCTACGCGAAGAAGATGAAGATTCGGAAGCAAGAGATAGTGAGGGTGGGAATCGTAGGGGAGGGGGTATGGGGGATACTTCCTCAGACTCTGGACGTTCTGTCGACCAACGTGGCTACCTAAGTGAATCTGAAGATCAGGTATTGACTCGTGCAAAGTCGTCATTCATTCGTTGCTTATTGTGTCTTTGTGTGCTTTTTATATTGCCACAAATAAACGCAGATACTTTAATTATAACTCTAGGTTCGCCTATGGCAACGATAATATACTTATTTTCAACAATGTTGTAATATTGTACATGGTATGATTTATGGCTAATTTTCAGCAACACTGAACAACTCATATTAAGATATTTATTATTAGAGACACACATCAATAATTTACTTTGCAGTTATATGAACGAGGCTGTTTTTACTATCAATGCTTTGATCTTCAAGATAATATATTAGTTTGATTACATTATTTGTTGCTGCTTCGGCAAAATATACAATTTTGCATGTTTCGTCAACGATTTTATTTCAAAATGTTCGATTTTCGGGTAGATTGTAGCATGTATCAAATTTTGGAATAATACATTCTTGACATTAATGAAAGAGAGAACGATACAATTATATGATCATAGGAGGTAAATCTCGGACCTGTTGTGTTGTTAGTACAATGTCATTACGTGCACTGAAACCTATAAGTGGTTAAACCCGTAATATACATTGCAATTTGTTTTTTTTTGTTGACTGTTTTAAGATGCCTAAGATTTCTTAATGTTATATTTTCAGAGTGATGATAACGTTGATAGCCCAGCTGGTTCTAGGCGTTCTTCAGAACAGGTAAAGCAACATATTATGGTTTTAAATATATTTTTTTGTAGTTTGCAAGGAATATAACCAGCCATATTTGTCCTGAAACGTGATGTGTGTACTTAGATTGAAAGTCCAAAGCCAACGCTTCCTGTGGCGAGTGATGAAGGTTTGCCACCAGGATGGGGCATGCAAGTAGCACCTAACGGTCGTGTATTTTTCATTGATCATAACGAAAGAGCAACGACATGGATTGACCCGAGAACCGGACGACCAAGTTCTATACCTAATCATATTGCACCTTCAACCACGCCGCGAAGTGATTTGGATCAACTTGGACCACTTCCTGAAGGATGGGAAGAAAGAGTTCACACGGACGGGCGGATCTTTTTCATCGATCACAGTATGTTTCTTTGTATAAGCATTACAAGATGTAAACACGATATTTTTTATTTTGTATTTATTACGTCGCTCATCTTTCAAATTAGATACAAGAACAACACAATGGGAAGATCCACGTATGTCCAATCCACAAATTGCTGGTCCGGTAAGTATTCCATCACGTTTCATTGCGCAATCGTAAACTGTTCTCTGTGTATAATATGTATACATGTATTATGAAATTATTGTGTTTTGTGCAGGCTGTGCCATACTCAAGGGACTATAAACGGAAATACGAATATTTGAAGTCTCAACTGAGGAAGCCTGTAAGCATTAGTTGTATATATCAAAGTACGCTTAATCCTTTTCAAGCAAGCATTAATATTCATCCATGCTTTCAGAACAATGTTCCTAATAAATTTGAAATTAAAGTTGGCCGAAATAACATCTTAGAGGATTCTTATCGCATTATAAGTTCCGTGAATAGAGTCGAAATATTGAAAACTAAATTGTGGGTTGAGTTTGAAGGGGAAGTTGGTTTGGATTATGGTGGCCTTGCACGAGAATGGTTTTTCCTACTATCCAAAGAAATGTTCAACCCGTATTATGGCCTTTTCGAGTATTCTGCTACGTAAGTGTCGAACAATTCACGGCTCCATGTCTAGCAACTGAAATTTTTTACATCGTCTCCATCCAATTGCAGAGATAATTATACTCTTCAAATTAATCCGTTCTCCGGAGTATGTAACGAAGAACATCTGAATTACTTCAAATTCATTGGTCGGATCGCAGGCATGGCGGTTTATCATGGAAAACTTTTGGATGGTAATTTTTTGTCGCTTTATGCAAATGTGAGGCATTATCGTTTGACACTAATTTCTGTTTGTAGCATTCTTTATTCGACCCTTTTATAAAATGATGTTGGGAAAACCTATTGATTTGAAAGACATGGAAAGTGTCGATTCCGAGTACTATAATTCGTTGCTATGGATAAAAGAAAACGATCCCAGCGAATTGGAGCTTACATTCTGTGTTGACGAAGAAAGCTTTGGACATACTTCGCAAAGAGAGTTGAAACCGGATGGTGCAAACGTGCCATTGACTGACGAAAATAAGGATGAGTATATAGGTTTGGTGATCCAGTGGCGATTTGTTTCACGAGTGCAAGAACAAATGAATGCGTTCCTGGAAGGCTTTAATGCGTTAATACCACCGACGCTAGTAAAGATATTTGACGAACACGAGTTGGAATTATTAATGTGTGGCATACAGCATATTGACGTGAAAGACTGGAAGCAGAATACACTGTACAAGGGAGACTACCACGCAAATCACATTGTAGTTCAATGGTTCTGGAGAGTGGTGCTTTCCTTCAGCAACGAGATGCGTTCAAGGCTCTTACAGTTTGTAACTGGAACATCGCGAGTACCGATGAATGGGTTTAAGGAGCTTTATGGAAGTAATGGACCTCAGCTATTTACAATTGAGAAATGGGGTACGCCAGATAATTATCCACGGGCTCACACATGGTAAGTGGATGTACATTAGCTTCCTTACGGCACATTCATAGAATAATATTTGAAGCTATCTTGCTTTTTAACTCTACACATTTTCTCTTCGAAACATAAGTAACGCGGAATGTATTTTTTCCAGTTTTAATCGTATAGATCTCCCACCTTACGAAAGCTACCAACAGCTCAGGGATAAGTTAGTTAAAGCTATTGAAGGTTCTCAAGGTTTTGCTGGAGTCGATTAGCACGAAATTCCCCTTTTCATGATGATATCTGTAATATAATGTATATATACATGCATATAACTAAGCGGCAATATGCGCTGCCTTGATATGATTAACTATTTAACGTTATTAACACTTTCTGCACCATACAGACTTAGTTGTCTTTTGACTGTGTGCAACTACAATGAGATATACCGACGAAACGCGTTTTGAATAATGCTTAGCTATTCTGATCAAATTAAAAGAAGTCAAGCATGTTACACTTTTTGAATTATGAACTCTATATACATTTATTGAAAGATTTTTACATAATCTACAAGGAGTGTTAAAGTGAATGGTCAACTAGTAGCCAAATTTAAATGTATTTCATATCTTGGCTACTGTACTATGTTCGATACAATTTACCTGGAGATGAATGGTTTTTGGTTGTTGCGTAACAAGAAGCTTAGTTTTGCTGTTAAAATTGTAAATAAATTTGTAATAAGACAATGATTTATTAGTTGACTGTACCAATTTGTTCATAACGCAAACATCTGCGATTATTAAATAAAAGCCATAGAAAGTACTTGTTATCGAATATTAGAATTGGACTCTTCGTCTAATTATAAGATACGAGAATAACTTGTTTGAATGTTTAGTCTAGTTTATTGGAATTTTACCTAATCTGTCTATTATTTGTAATATTGACTTTCACATTTTTGCAAAACTATGGTGTGGATGATAAAAAAGTGAGAGGGTAGTTTGAAATAGAGAAAATTGCAAACGTTCGGAATTATTCCCAGAATACTGTAATGAGTTGGTAAATTGGTCATGTTACTCTTATTTACTGTTACGAAAATAGGTCAAATAGCGTTTTTAAACTTAAAGATTTGCTTGATTGTATGTGATAAGAAACCAATATTTTACTGATGCTATACACACGTAATATTAATGTTTTGAACACCCTTGTCGTTAAAATGATTATTTATGCAGCTGGTGTGTACGTACTTTATGTAATCAGTTCTATACGAAACAGTATCGAATTTATTCTACATTGAAACTACGATAATCACAAATCAGATCGTTCTATGCATATTAATTTCGATTAACTTATACATAATTCCAATGAGTATGTTGAAAATGAATCTATTTTTCAATGTTTTCAGTATTTCATAAGGATTTTAACTACTAACACATAAGATAATTAGTATTGTTTTTGATTATTTTAATTTACACCTATTTGCTTATATGGTTTTATCCACGGAATTTTTAGAGTTACAAAGCTAGATGAAACATTTCTCTTGTCACGTTTGCATTTCAAGTAAGTTGCATATTTTGACTTAAGGAAAAAAGCCTTATTTTCAAGACATATGAATTCTATCATCCGCAGCTACATGCGTGTGTTGCTTAGCTTATAAAGGCATATAATTAACAGGAAGAAAGAACATAGAAAGAATAATTTATATTTACCAAAAATGTATACATTGCGAATGTACAGCATACATTAGAACATCTTTATTGAATATGCTGTCAGAAGAAATGATATGTCATTGAAATACCTATAAACAATCGCAATTGGCAGAAGAAAGCGTTAGTCGATTGATCGTTTTTCATATATATTATCCATGTAAAGGTTTCAATTCTTGATTCTTCTGATAGCATTGGTAGTAAGCATATGATGTGTTGTGCTCAGCTAGTTCATTGTATATACAATTAACTTAAGGCAAAAAATGTGACGACAAAATTAAAAGATATGTGACCATTTGTACATTTTGACAATATTCCGGGGTGACGATATCCAGCTAGTTTTGTCAAAGGTGATAATTAATGCAAGAGTAAAGAAACTTAATAATCTAGGGTGGCAAGTTTAATGTCACATGTAAACGTCTACTTTGTACCATAATACCTACTGATGAAATATAACACGCATGCTAGAGGGTATTTAGATTACAGAGATGATGAAACATTCCATCCTATTTGTACAGCTTATTTTATGTAAACAGATACGTCCCATTAGATAATAAATATGATTATATGGCAGAAATTTTGTGGCCTTATATTCTGGTTATGAGATTTCTTATTTTAGTAAGTCTCGCATTAAAGAACTTATACTTCTATCATAGTAAAACGTAAGAGTTGCTAACTTACATATGTTGATTTTCTAAATTCCGTTCTGCTTTTCCTTTTCTTTTTTACATTGGATACAAATTAGAGGAACAATATACATTACTGAATGCGCATTTATGCGTTCTCTGAATAAACATCAAGTGTAAGGGTGCAATAACCGTACATGAATTGATCAATAGTGACATTAAGCCTGGTGCAATTAGGTCTCTCTCAGACGTAAATAATATGATATTAATTAAATTTATTTCTATGTAATACGATGTTACGCTACGTGAAATCTGATGCTCATTACTGATACAGTGGATATCTGGTAAAACACCTACTATAACATAAAATAGTTGTACGACGAAAGACAAGTGTAATGTTACGAACGTAAGGCGCAATGTTCTTTAAGTCTACTCATACGAATTTGTTGATATATTTATATTTCATTATTGGAACCTTTTATATACAGATTGTACAGCAAGTTTCAGCGCTGAAAATAAAATCGGGTGGAATTCAGCGGTAATTTCTGAAAGTGGAATTTTAATGATAATCTTGTCAGCAACAAATTCACTTTGGACTTACAGAATATTGCTTGAAACTGTACATTTTATATAGTCACGTCAATTGAATTGATTAACTTTAATAAATTGATTTCAATTATTAAATTCAGTACAGGATTGCATATACCGTTGCACTATCGTTACACTACGGAAATAAGCACTTGCAAGTGACTACCAAATACGCAGTACTAACTTATTGATGACAGATCTACAGCGATAGTATTGCATAAACTGTTTTCTACAATTTCTTTTGCCGCAAATTATTTCTCTTTTTCTCAGAGACACGTAAGTGGCTCAGACCGATAACGTTTTACTTCTAGATAAATTATACTTTAAGATATGTTTACTTAATGTTTTGTCTAATTAATCACCAGTGTAAAATGTTCAATCTATTGTCCTTTTCTTGAAAGACTTTATTTACTCAAATATATTTATTTTCTTTCGGTGTTGTGCGTCATAGAAAGACAAGAGACTTAACTTTTTTCTAAGATAGTTCAATCTATAATTTACACGCAATTGTGCATGTGCTAGCTGAAGATGTGCGACTTAATTCAGAAGGAATTTGTATTGCATTATACTGTATATATATAATAAAAAAAATATATATATATGCTGTAACATATTAATTAAGAGGCTGAACGCCTCCTTACTGCACTTATATTAAAAATTATATTGATGGGAGGTATACAGCGCTAAGTTCTTATTTTACAGTAACCAACCGCTAACGAAACATGGTGAAGTTTTCAGCTATAAACATTAAGCACTAATACTGTAATTAATCAAACTAAGATTACGAAGCAAATTATGTTCTTATAATAATATAACACTGTGAAAAACGAAAACTATACACATAAATAAATTATGTTAAAAAGTTGCATATGCGTAATTTCGTTTCATCGACACTATCCCGAAAAATCATCATCCCCGAGTAAGACTTAAACAAAAAAATCACCCACCTCGCCCTGTCCACCCTTAGCGTAGCGAGGATCGGCGAAGTTGTTTCAAAGTTTGCCGCCGCACGCCGGCAGGACAGAGTCCAAGGACCCGTCGCCAGATGGTGATGGTGGCGGGCACATCTGCAGAATCAAAAAAGACAGCTGGGAAGTGTAACATCACACATCGATTCGGTGGCCCTTCGAGCTCGAAAAACTTTCCCGTTTTCCGCGTTTCCCTCAGGCAGGAAAGCGTGCGCCCTCCGCGTTCGAGGAACGAGGAGCCAGTGCTGACCGTAAGTGCTAAAAGGGAAGTGTCGCGCGTGTTTTTGTGCAACCCGTGAATTAAAGTGGCCGACCAAAGCGGACCGATGTGCTCGGGGGAAACGTGACTGTTGGTTATGCGGTGGTTCCTGTCACGGACAGCAGCCCTCGTTCAACCCCCGTCTCGCGACACTCGCGGCAGCCGAGGAGGGAAGCTCTGCATGATACTGTTGCCGAGGAGGTCACTGCATTGCGGTCAGTACGTCGAACTTTCTAGCCTTGCCCCATTCGTTCGCACCCGTAACGCTTTACCCCCCGGTTTTTCGCCCACCTCTTTCGGCTCTCGAAGCCGCCGTCACGGGGAGGTAGGGAGGCAATTATTTCGAATCGCTTTTTGCGCTTACGCGGCAGGACAATGCTTGACACACGAGTTCATTACCCTTTGTAGCTAGTGGCCGATACGCGCAAGCGACGTACGACGTCCCGATCCGAAGTAACGCTTTTCAACCCATTTTTTCCTTGTTTTCATGCCCACGTCTTGCTTCTGCCGGTTTTCCCTTTTGCGTCCCTCCTTTTTTTTTTCCCGGCAGCGTTGCTACTTAAAAGCGTCGTGTGCGTGTGTGTACGTGCTTCGGCGCGAATGGTTATTTATTCGAACGGGAGGCACCGGCTGCCACGGTCGAAGAAAAGCGCGTGCTTTGACGGCGACGTAGACGCGGCAGAGGACGAGGACGAGGACGACTACGTCGTCGTCGTCGGAGTCACGTTTCGAGGTAATTGGCCGTGCTTATTCTTGCGTAAGGGCCAGGGCACGGGGTTTGCCGGTGCCGACTTTGCACGCTCTCCGCTCCCTGCCCCTTTGTCGATACATTGTCCCGTCCGATCCTTTGTACCTCTAATGGGCCATTCGGCGTTCGCGCATTCGGAATAATTCTCGCCAGTTTCGAGACACAATGCCCGTGGCTCTCTGCGCGCCGCGTTCCATGAAATAAAATTTACCCCGATCGCTCGTCCGACCGCGGTACGTCCACGACGGATACGTGGAAGTTGTTCATTTCGGAAGCGGAGAGTGTAACTAGCGTCGTGCGCACGCAATTCTCGTGCCTAGGGCACGTTGAAAAACGTCTCGATGGTTACGTACGCTGTTACGGCTCGCGAGCCGATGAACCTTTTCTTTCCGACCGTCCTAGCGACCGGGGCCTGCCCGACGAAGACGCGAATCAAAACTGTAGGGAGGAAAGTGCCCTTAACCTTTAGCCGTAAGCCTGCGTGCACAATTGCGTACCGTTACTTCGGCGACGTGCGCTATTCTCCACAAGGGTGCGCGTTCTTTTATTAGGGTAACTTGGGGCGGTCGGGAAAGGTAAATTGTGCACACTCGGCGGGGATCAAAAATTTCGCCGCATTCAAATTGGAGTGCTTAGTTACATTGTCGGTACCGATTCTCCCGTATATGCGCTAACGGAAGGTCATGTGCGTATACGTACTTTTCTACCTACCTACCTAGCTACCTACTTACCTCTACGTGGCGTTCGCGTGGCATTTGGGGAGGCTTTTCTTTCTAATTAGATAACTTACGAACGTTGTACGCCAGCTGACGTCGAGGTCCGCGCACTTATTTGACGTCCCGTTTTTCCATCACGTGGCATGCAACGCCGCATCGTATAAAATTTGCCCCGGCTCCGAGCTGTCGATACGACGCTCTACCTTTGACCGCGCGGGCATCTCGCCGCTCTTGACCGTCGTCAATATCGACATCCGTAATCGGCCGGTCTCTCGACCTGAGCACGTTTCACGCTACACTTGTGTGTACGCGCGCGCGCGCGCGCGCGCCCTGACGGCGATAGGTGTATTTCCGCGGCACTGGGCCCCTGCGACGTTAGACGGCGGGAGCCGGGTGACAAATCTATCTGCCCGCTTGGCACGCCGATTGCACCCGATTTCTCTTCCCTCGGAATTCTTTCGAGCCATCGCCGGAGGATCCCGCTCCCGGTGTAACGTTAATGCGAGCTACGTGCTCGCAGAACTCGACTCGTTATCGACGCTTCCTCTCGCACAACTCTCACCGTTCCTTGTCATTATCGTCCTTCGCAGTTTCTTCTGCAAGCCCAGCGCCTTTCCTCATTCCGCTCCGGACGAGAACTGTTGCGCGCGAGAGATCACAGATTCAGGGAAATCGAAGGATAGATCCCATTTCGAGAAGTCGCATCTTTAATATCGGAAAGGCACATGCGGGATGATATTGATTTTGGGTTGCAAGGTGGCGGTGGCGGAGCAACGGTGGCCCGCTCGTGCCAATGGAGATTAATGGAAAGTCTTGCCTTTTTTCTCACGCCTCCACCCCTCCCGCGAGGGAAGGGTCGGGAATCCGGATTCGGTCGCCGCCCCGAATTTCGTACCGCCGCGCGAGCGCAACTTTTTTCCATTCGACATTTTCGCCCCCGCCGAGAGAGCCCGCGCTCTGCCGAGCTGATCCTTCTAATCCCTTAACTCCGAAAATCAACGCGCTCGATATCGGACGGCGTTCACTTTTTTCCGTCGCGCCGACCCCCCTCCTATCCCCAGTGCACCCCACCCCCACCCCCGGCGTCGGCGACTTCTTTCCGCGGACTCCTTCTTTTTCGCATTATAACTGTCAGCGGCGTTTGTCGCCAGCGCCGACTCGACGCTCTTCACTTTATCCCCGTGCGTGTGCGTTCACGGTTTTCCTCGATATCGACCCACGGGGGAGGGGAGGAGGAGGAGGAGGAGGAGGAGGAGGAGTAGGAGTGAAAGTCTGACACGTCTGGCTCACGCGGATTCTCCAGTCATCGTATTGTATTTATTCCCCGCCGCTGCCACTGCCGACGATCGACGTCGGCCGTCGCCTCGTCACTTGTCCGCGTCCTTCAGTCCGTCGCGACGGGAATTTCGTGCTCGAGGCACGTCAATGTATCCCACTCGATACTGTCTCTCGGCGAGTCCTCGGCGACCGGTCACTTTCGGGCCGATTTTCTTTTTACGGCGAGTCCGGCGCTCGCACGATATCGTAGTCGATTCCGCCAATTCCGCCACTTCTGTCCATTTCGTGCCGCGTACTTAGACTTCTATCTCGTCAGTTCCGCTTTAGGCGCTTTTGCACGCCTTCGTTGACGCCGTTGCTTTCTTCGCTCGCTGCCTCTCTCTCTATCTGTTTCTGTCTCTTTCTGTCTCTCGTTCTCTGCTCTACCTTTCTGGTCTCTTCTCTCCTCGCTCTCTTCTTCTTACCGTTGCCGGCCAATACGTTTACCGGTCAATCGTTATCGACTTTCCGCCGCGAACGTCGGCGTCGGCGTCGGCCTCCTCGCCTTTGTGCTCCCGCGCGCTCTCGCATCACTGATTCACCATCACGACGGCACGATAACAATATTTTGCCGCTCGATAATGCGATCTCGCGCGAACAAAAGCGGCAAGACGCCCGGGATATTCTCTAAACCTTTCTTCGCACCTCTCCCACCTTCCCACCCGCCCCCGCCCTTCTTTCTTTCTCTGTATCCCTCTGTACCTCTCGCTCCGAGGATCGCTCGGTAATATTTTTAAACGAATCCGAGGGGGCGAGCTCATTTTCACTTCTCCGCCGGAATTTTTCTTGCGCCGATACCAGCCCTCCGCTGCTTCCCCCACCTCGCACACCTCTCCTTCAGTTTACCTCCCTTCTTTACTTTTCACCCTCGGCGAAACTATCTTCGGAACAACTCCGAGACGGCCGCTCTATTTCGGTCGTTTCGGTAAGTATTTACGCGAGCTCTCTCGCCGACAAGAATCGCTCGCCGATCCCTGGCCGACTCGCGTTATGCCGGGGGAACATTCCCTTAACGCCCGCGATCATCACGGAGTCCGACAGGCCCGGGGTAAGAGCGGAAAAACGGAGTCTGCGATGAGGGAGAGGCTGTCCGAATGGAAGTTTCTTTCGGCCGCGCGCGGCAGCGGCCGTTATATCGCAGTAAGAAGTAATTAGGGAAAAACTTGGGCTACCTTTTCGCGGCCGACGGCCTTCCTCGCTTTCTGCCCGACTCGGTAGCATCCACCCCCTCGCCACCCCCTCGCTACCCCATCGTCAGCCGCCCTGGCCTCCACCCCTTGCCGTTCCATTCTGGCCAGAGCATTTTTTTCGGCCTCCTCCCGAGACGGCGTCATCCCTCTCGCTCGTAAAAACTGATTCCATCGGACGAGATTAGGTCACAGGCTTTCGGGCGACCCGGCGAAAGGGAGATGGCCGAGATTATTCGTTTCCTAACTGTCGGGGGAAAAATCTTTTTCGCCGCGTGAAAAAGTTGAAAAAGAAAGTCGGGCCTGGTGGGGCGCGCGCGCGGGGGGGGATGGGAAAGTCGGAGTCGGCTGGGAAGAAAGGGAGGGAGAAGAAGGAGAAGGATCCTATCGGGGCAGATCGTCCTGTCGTTCCATCAAAGTCGTTCGCCGAACGACGGTCAGGGATACGTCGTTCTCCTGCGCAAGGTAATTGTTCCCTTGCACGCAAACGATCGTGTCTCCCCCCCAGCCCCTCTCCCCTCTCCCGGTTCCTTCTTCGTTGCGTTCCCAGACCGAAGCAAATTCGATTCGGCGAATCGTCGACTTCCGACTTGTCGCGATTTGCGCGAGTAAACGTTAGTATCGGCCGCATGTATCAGGGCAGGGAGGAGGGGGGTGAGAGGTGGGGGTGCTATCGATAGTCAACATAAAGTTCTCCCACGCCGTTTGAAATTGATAGTGTGAACTCCTAAACCGTGCCTCGATATCTTCTGGGCGACCTACTTTAAGCGTCCTAGGATGCGCACGCGGATAGTGTAAGCGTTGCTTTACAGTAATGGAAGGTAGCACGCGCATGGAGCGCGCGCGCGCGCGAGCACGTATATTGTACGTACTTGCATACGCGCAGTTCCGGTACACTTTATGGCTCGACGAGGATCTTAAGGTACTGTACGTAGACGTCGGCGCACTCCGGGGCTCCACGGACTTTTTGCCCTCCAATCTTCGTTCCATTTTATCGGGAGCCACTATGGGGAGGGTGGGGAGAGAGATGCCTTTAAGTCTTCGAGAGGCAGGAACGTTCGGCTCTCCTCGAGATTTCGATCAAGCGCGGTCTTCTTTGTGCCATTACCGATAGTCAGCAAGGGGGATGTTTTACCGACGTTTGTTAGCCAAGATCGACGGACGCACGGGTCACAACCTGCTACGGGAGCACAGTGGCGGTGTGATACACAGAGGGGGTGGATGGCCAGTCGAGGGGATGACGGGAAGGAAGAGGGTCGAGGTGGGGGAGTGGCTTATCAGAGGAGGCCGAGGACTCTCTCGAAAATGGATGCAATTCCAGGGACGTACCGAGCGTTCCGCTCGCGTTTAGCGCGCGATCTTCCACGGTGGTGGACCGTAGGTGTACGTGTACGCGTAAGCGGTAGGTCCAAACCTAATATCACGTTTTGTCCTCTCTCGATTTCGGGCCGAATCTCTCCCTCTCTCTCTCTCTCTCTCGCTCCTGCTGTACTCGTCCTCCGGCTTCTCTTCCGCCTCCTCCTCCTCTTTATGTGCACAGGACGACACGCGCTCGCGAGTACACAAGTTTCATGTTTACAGGCTGCGGCGGTGCGCTTCGTAGACGCTGGCGCGCGAGCGCGCGCGCGTGCACGCGGTAGCTGGCGTGTGTGCACCGGGCACAAAGTGTTAAAAAGCGCGCGTAACCGCAATGCGGATATTCCGCACAGGCATACAGTTGCCGACGTACGCCGAGATTAATTCGTCGGGAGTCGAACGCGCCGGGCATATACATGTCTTCTGGCTTTTTTCTCCATCCTCTCCCGTCCACGCGCTTTTTTTTACCCCAACCGGCGCTCACGCTTTTTCTCTCCGCATCCGTCTGTCTGTCTATTTGCTCTCGCCTACCTCCTCCCTCCTCCTCCCTCCTCGCCTCCTCCATCCGTCTCCTCCTACTCCTCCTCCTCCTCGTCTATCTCGTTGTCTCCTTCCCTTCGCCTGGCCTCCATTATCGTCGCATGCCAAGAGACCCGCGGAAAATAGGAGTTTGATTGGGACAGAGGGAATTTCAATCGGAATCCTACGGCCGTGTCGTCGACTACGACAACCACCACGAGACGACGACGACGACGACGCCCGACGTCGACTAACACCACTGACTACCACCGACACTCACGACGACGTCGACGACGACGACGACTTCAGGCCGGCGGACGGACTCTACGCGAATACGGTGACGGCTACAGCAACATCTGCTCGTAAATAACATTTGCCTCTTTGCGTACGAACGAAGTTACGACCACGGAACTTTGCACGGCGCATGGGGGTTGGAGAGAGGCTTTCGCCGTGGGAAGAATAGCTGGAGAGCTCGATGGAATAGGCAGGGAGGGATGAGTGGAGAGAGAGTGAGAGAGAGGGAGAGGGAGCTAGGGGAAACGACTGGCAAGTAAGGGACGAAGAGGGACGAGACTGACGGGGTCGGTACATGCAAACAGAGGACGATTTACAAAGCACTGGAGACCGCATCGGAGGACGGAGGTCCTCCGTGACGCTGCGACGGCGAAGTGGAGGGTGGCTGCAGCGGCGGAAAATGCATGCACGGACGGTAAAGACAGAAACGAAAAGACGCGGCCGGGTGGCACACGTAGCGCCAGGATTTATCGGGTTCCTGGATCGTGCATCACCCTCTCCGTCTGTATGGGTCCCTATCTCTGTGTTTGCATACGTGCTTATACCTGAGCCCTGTCTCTGTGTATTTGGCGAGCGAGAGCGCGCGCGCGCGCGTGTCAGGACACATCTCTGCGCCCGTACAAACACGTGTACGGGACGTTGCATTCAAGTGTGGGTACGTGCACAGATGTATCTACGTGTCGGTGTGTAAGCGC
The DNA here is from genome assembly GCA_914767735.1 of Anoplius nigerrimus. Lineage (NCBI taxonomy): Eukaryota > Metazoa > Arthropoda > Insecta > Hymenoptera > Pompilidae > Anoplius > Anoplius nigerrimus. The sequence goes on along the minus strand of OU612084.1, from coordinate 8,186,633 downwards.
CTCCGTGGCACGTCGAGCGCGGTAAATTCAAAAATCGATAAAGGGCGCCGGTCGAATATCGGAAGGGAGGCTCACGGGCTCGACGAGAATATGGAAAGGTGGTCCTGAAAACGGCTCGCTCTTTAGATAAGGGAGCGAGCGAGAGATCGCGCGGGTTAGCCGGCGAAGGGTGGACGCACGGGATGGACAGGGGGTGGATGCGAGGGTGTGCTGAGAAACGGGGACGTCGATGCAAGAAGAGTCTATCGGCCGGACAGTGGCGGGGGAGGAGGGGAGACAGAGGCACGGCATTCGGCTCCACGCATTTCCAGCATTTACCCACACGTGTACGCATTAGGTGCCTATCTATCGTCGATATTTCGGTTTCCCCATTCGCTGCCTTTCCACCCCTTGGCACGCACACGCCTACGCCGGCCATTGCGTATCCATGACGCGCGCGCTGCACTTCTCGCCGTGGATTAGCAGGGGTGCGAATCCGCTAAGTAACAGTTGCGAAACTATTCTATGTCTCGTTTAGTTTTTACACGCTGCTTTTTCGCCATGGTCTGATTAGGGGTTGCAGAAACCATTTCTGGGGCGCATTAGGTGGGGGTTTTGGATTTGTATTATTGCATAGGGATGCTGGAAATAGTGTACAGTTATACACACGTTCTTGTCGAATGTCATTAATCTATTCATACTTGCAGAAAATTAAATCTTTCATGAATGGTTGTTTCTCCACAGTAACCTTCCGAACTTTATTTTTGAGCGCGATGAAAGAGGGTACTTTATATTAAGATGATATTAAGATATTCGAGTGAGATTTCAGAGATGGTTATCAATTTTTTATTTTTGGTATAATATTGCATACAGGGACATTTATATTGAATAATTTCCTTTAATCTTAACATAAAGTATGTCTATCACGGGGTAAAGTAATAAAATGTTATATAGAGCCTCTACTGCTTGTACGCCGTCCTCGACATTTGGCGTGTGTTGTCACTACTGAGAGCGCGCTCGGACGTGTTTACGAATCCAACCGCTGTGACTGGATTTGAAGCTGGATCTTTCGCGTGTGCACCAAGTGCTCTACTGACTAACTCACTCGTCCGCCTTGCGAATTCTAGAGTTATTTACCGTACATATTCTTACCAGGCGACTATCCCTCGGCTAAGCTGACTTGGAACTACGTTTACATTATTATCTTATGCTTGGTTTACGTCACTTATTTGCTTATCTGAAACGTCTAATCGACAATAGCACATTTTTGGACAAAGCGAAAGCTTTCTAATGGACTTGTTGATTTAGTACAGCAATGGGAAGTCCAAATTCCTTACTGGAGTGTATCCTGTGGTTATGACATTTCAATATCGTTGAAGTTATGGTCAGGTAGTGTGTGTCTGGTGGTTTATACGCTGAATAAACGGCAGATATTGTCATTTTCTGCCGATTTAAAGGACATTTAGCCTACATATTGTTATTGTATGATACTTTTGCCATTGATTCATCATTGAATGGTGGTTGTACCGTACTTTTATCTGTATCTATGTCATATAAAGTCATTTTTGGGGGATTTAGCCAACAATAGCGCGTTTTAGCCACCATTTGGACCTTGTTTCACTGGCTTATCCTTATAGTATGACATCGGGCGACCAATGGAGGGTACTTTGGCAAAACTTGGACCTATTAAAACCTAATAAAACCTTCAGATTCGCAAAAAAACGCCAAAAAATTGTTGCTTTTATTTTCGATTTATATCTACCCTATCCCATAGATTTTAACTCGCCCTGAAAGTTGGTCGCAAGCAAAGTTTCGAATTCCTAATAGTTTCGATGGTACAGCCCTTTTTCGAGGTCAAAAAAAAATTTTTTTAAAGTTCGACTTCCGCTGATAGTCCTATCTTAAAGTACGCGTCAAAAGCTTCAAGAAAATGTATGATTATCATAGATTTTGATCGACGGTTCAAAAGTTACAGGCGATTTAAAAAATCGCGATTTTTTTAAGGGGTACCCCTTCTCATTTTTGCGAAAAATCGAAGGTCGGCGAATCGGATCGCCCTTTGGCTACCTGGTAGGGGGTCAAAAATAACTCAGAGAGCCGTTTGCCGTTGGTCGAAATTCGCATTAGTTTCGGAGCCACAGCCAAAAAACCGTCGCAAAATGAGGCTCCAGAAATGGCAAGAAAATAAAAGTTTTCCGATCGACTTGTGCTCGTGCATGGTGAAAGAATATGAAAAGAGGATTACAAAAATCGCAACCGGAGCCTCTTAAACCCAATATTTCCGAAGATACGCTCAAAAATGTGTCGAAAAATGTCGAAAAGTTGACTTTTCAGCGCCGTGAGCTAACACAGTTGTATAAATCCACTTACCTCTTATATAGCGAATAAAGGGTTCAAAAACAAACAAGAGCATTCCAACCTGACTGTTCTAAGTACAACAGTCTCGGAGATATGGTCAAAAAATTGTCAAAAAATGACGAAACACGAGCTTTTCAGCACCGCGAGACATTATTTTATTAAATGACTCGCACCTTTTGGGGGGCAAAAAAGGAGTTCTAGCGACACAAGAAAATCGCATCCCGGTCCTTCTAACTGCAATAGTTTCAAAGATACGACTAAAAATATGTCGAAAAATGATGAAAAACAGGCGTTTTGTCGAGCTGCAGCGTAAACAAAGCTTTACGGCCGAATTATACTTTTACGAGATGAAAGGGAATTCCAAAAGCTTTCAGAAAATCGCAACTCGAGCGTTTCGCGTACAACAGTGCCGCGGATACGGCTAAAAATATGGCAAGGGGTAGTAGTGAAAATTCACGTGTCCTCCGCAGTGTCGTAAAGGGACTCAATTGTTCGCATACACAATTGATAATGACGTTATATTTACACCGTGGAATGAATGTAGGATCCTCCATGCGGCCGTCTGAGATATTCAGTGTCCGTCGGGGCTATATCAGTCGGACATGGCGATGAATGTGTTAATCACCGTGAAAGGTATCGAGTATAGCGTAGAGGTCGTCGCCGGGCGTGCTCGTGTGCGTGGAAACGTGCTGCTGCGGAGAAAAGATCCGCCGCCGGTCATTATTCGGCACGCGTTTCATTGATCCACGGGCTCCTGGTTATTCCTGAATGGACGTCTGCGACTATTCCGGCGATTCGACCGGCCTCGAACGATAAAATTGCGCAGATTCGCAATCCTGCGATTGTGCGTCCCTCCCCCCTCTCTCCTCTCTCTCTCTCTCTCTTCGTCGTTACTTCGCAATTAGCGTTCGGTGCCCCGGGAGTGATGAAGGGAATCCAACCTCGTTACGCAATAATTCAGGGGGCACAATGAAAAGGCGATACGTTCAGCAACGACTACCATTTTTGCCTTAGTTTTAATAGAGCTAATTGCGATTGGCCTGCCGGATCGAGCGAGGCGTTGTTAGACTGGGCGGATGATATGCGTTGAAGCGCGAGACATGCGAGCCCGCGCACACTGCTTCCGATTCGAAAAGCTTAATCCCGGTACCCTGTTTCACCTCCCTACCTCCGTCTCTCTTTCCCTCTCCCCCACCCCCTAGCCAGACCAAGTCCGGAAACACGATCGTCGCGAAGGTTTTTTCCCGGGCGCAACTCTTTTCTTCCGAGGAGAACATACTCGCGTTACATGAAAATGCGCGGAAATCTCGCGCACGCGGAAATGTATCCATTTCCAATTGTATGCCACCCATGAATCCTTTTTCCTGCGCGTACATGTTCATCTGCCCTGTTCCTCCGCCCTCCCTCTCTTCGTCCTCACCCTTCCTTGCTCCTTCCATCAAATCCTCTACCTCCTCTCCTCCTCCTCCTCCTCCTCCTCCCTCCTCCCCTCTCAGGCGCACACTCTCATCTCCAGTACGAGAGTCGCTTCGTAATTATCAGCGCTCTGCATTTTACGCGAGGTGCGCCCTCCACGGCGATTCGAAAGTGTGCACACGGACGCATGCGTGCTCTAGGGGTGCGCCGGTTGGCCCTCCGCGAGGGTGTGCGAGAGAGCGCGTAACGGTATATTTATCGTTTCCGGATGCACGCTGCCCGTGACGTTTACGAACACACGGCGTCTTCTCTCCGCGCTCTCCGCACTTTGCCCTCTGCCCTCTTCCCTCCTTCGGCCCTTCTCCCTTCCTCTCCTTCCGTTCGCTCTACACCAGCGCACTTAGCCCACCGGTACTGACGCGCTCACGAGCGCGCGCGCGCGCGCAACGGCACACATCCGCCCGACACTCCGTCATTCTCGCATTTTCGAGTAGACGCGCTCCCGTCGAAGAGCCACACGTACGAGGATTCCCTCTCACACCGCCCTGGCAATCTTATCAGGTCCCCTCCCCCCTTCCCCACCCCCAGCGCGTTTGCGCACGTATCCGTACACCGACGTGCCCTCCTCGCATCGCCACAAATAAAGGCCGGAGACGTATACGTGCGCTCGGCACAGAGGTACCCATAACGCTCGGTGTTATGCGGCTACGCCGATGTATTCCGTATGTACAGAAGTGCTTAGCCAGTGCCTATCCCAGCATGGAATAGCTCGGGTGCCTCTGCGCTATAAGCATAAGCACACTGCGGGGCCACTGAATGAGGCCGCGCTGCATAGAGCGCCGTTACATGTTCCGGGTGTTGTGCATGTACATATGTATGGAAGCGCCGGCTGTCCGGCGTGGACCGTCAGGATCGCGCGAGCGCATCCTCCTCCTCTCTCTCTCTCTCTCTCCCTCTCTCTCGCTTGCTCTCTTTCTCTCCCTCTCTCTCTCTCTCTCTCTCTCTCTCGTATTTCCGTCCGTTCGTACGATAGCGGAAAGGTGGACTGGCCAGACTGCGAGGAAGGTAGGTGACGAGGTCTCATCCTTCACGATGCAGGACGCAGGATTCTGCCTTAGGGCCAGCCTGGCCTACGAAGAAACGCATGGCGTTCATTTTCTCGACCGGGTCCGCGTATCGGACTTCGCAGATAAATGACTCGGCCGAGGCCGCTGTTGCCATGAATGAACTACGGGTTACGCTCCGCGGCACTGTGAAACGATATTTATGTTAATGCGGTTGGCGGGGTTAATAGTTTTACACTGGCCGGGCTAATAACGAAAGGTGTATGTCAAAGTGCGGAAGCCGTTGGGCAGAATAGGGTAGCCGGGAATGGCGAGGATGGCAAGGATAGCGTGGATGGGATAGCGGGGGTTCGGTATTCTATTCTATAGAGTAACTACTGACAGCTGCAACGTTGCAGAATTGCGAGTATTAGACTATCCCCTCGGTTTTGGCTATCTCCTCGGCTTCGGGGTAGCTGATTTTCGAATATCTCTTTGGTATCTGGCGGGCCACTGTGTACTTGGCTCGGTTAGCCCCGGTGTTGATGTAAATCAGGGTGTGGTGCAGCGAACGTCGTTACGTGCCTCCGATGTACGTGTACTCTCCTCGTCGTTCGTCTCTCTCCCTTTCTCTCTCTCTCTCTCTCTCTCTCTCTCTTTCTCTTTCCCTCTCTGTCGTGCTCGCGCTCGCACGTGGTGCGACCGGCTAAAGGTGTATGCGGTTTCATACACCACTGCCGCTGTCTCGGGCCTTCCCCGTTAGGTGGGAGGCAGTGGGATGTGCCAGTCTGTTCCGCAAGATTCTCTTTCGTCGGGAGAACGCCGAAGCTACTCTCCCGTTTTAACACACTTCCGGCGGGGCGGTATCGATCCTGCTCAACGATGTAACGCTAACTCGATTTTTGGCTTTCAGACGCCGTCCATGATTCTTGCTTGGATTCACAAAAAGATTGTAGGAAAGATTGTTCGGGCGTTAACGGGCAAAAACGGCGCCGTGAGGCAGTTCGGCCGCAGTTTTCGACGGGAAAGAGGAAGCTCGTCTAAGCCGGTTGCGCTCCCGGGCCTTTATAGGTACCTACCGCCAGTAGGATGTACCGCTATTGCATAAGCGCGTATACGCTCCGCGCTGATCCTTTATGGGATCTTCCGCAGCGGTTAGATTAGTTAATGTTGGCGCCAATCAAACTGCGTCGCGGCAATTTGCCACTGGACTGACACGCACCGGACATTATACTTTAGATCTGCGTCGAGCGTGACTTTTTGCTTTCCCGTGACATCAACATTGCGGCGGCTGAGTCGAACGAGGCTCGTACGATTGAAACAAGGTTTCGAAGTGTTCCTTTATCAGGCCGTTCGAGTACCCGGTTTACTTTATGTCGTCGTAAATCAGGGTGCGGTGCATTGAACGTCGTTACGTGCCTCGCGTGTACGGGTGCGAGTACGATGTCGAGGTAGTGGTAGTCGTAGACTCTGCGACACGTGGTTCCGAGATGCGTGGGCGACTCGGCCTACGTGTGCGTGCGTGCGTGCGTGCGTGTTCCGCGGCCCGGCGTCTCATCCTTCACGTCGCAGGCCAGCAGACTGCCGTACTCTCATTCGCAAAGAGATTCCATCGAGCGGTTAAACACTAAAACTGGGTGCCGCGGTGATGTATTATTTCGAGGGCGACGCGCGCGCGCACTTTCTGCAAAATGAAATCTATGTCCCGCGGAAAATGTACGACGTGCGAAGTTGGGGATAGCCGAGGCGCCGGAATACGTTAGGTACGCATACGATGTTGCACCCGGTAGCTACGCGGCCTCCGCGGATTCAGGTATTTGCCCTTGCAAAACCGTTATTTCGATCGAGGACGAAACGCAATCAGAGTAGTCACGTGGCGCGGCCGGCATCTTTGAACAAACGAAGAAATCAATTAAACCACTTGCGGGGCCCGACGGCCGCCGGCAATATAGACGTCAATAAAGGGAGCCGCGTCGCGTAAGTTAATTTCAGTGCTCGCTGACCGGACGGAAACTCTCTGGGCAACGAGTTACCGTCCCGGGGTCCGAGGCACTGTCCTGCAATATGAAGGATAAGACGTTGCCCGACGATGAGACGCCCACGGGCAACTCCGCCGTCAACGTACGTAACGACAGGGCTCACGTATCTACGTACGTGCATACACGGCCGGTTCCCGCCCTCACAGAGACGCGCCAATGCACTTTAATAACTCCTCGAACGCACGCTCCCACCGCGGAGCGTAATAATCGATACACAAATTTAGTAACCCACATCGTGACGGGTAACTCGTACTCCCGTGTGTCAAGTTTACCGTCGGCTTTCCTTATAAATATGGATTCGTCTCACGTGAGACGCTTAATCCGCAACCTTCGCCAGACGTCGCGGCCGTTTATTACGGCTTCGTAGTTACAAATTTACCGACGCAGCTTCCTCACCACACCCCACTCTGAAGGGCAGCGGGAGGGGATCGGATAATGTCATTTTCTGAACGAAATCGAGTTTTCCCCGCGGGAGGAAAAAGTCCCGCGGAGATGTCCACTTTGATAATTCTCGACGCAACTCGATATCGTGCTCGGTCCGTAAGGGTTGGTTGGGCCAGTGTTTCACGGCATGAGGGATGAGACAGGCGAGCGCTAATATACGCGCTCGTATAGGCGCACGCCGATCAGCACAATGTTCGGCTTTGATGCCGTTAACGCCGTCGGGACAGACTGTCTCCGGCACGCACTCAACCGAATTTAGGGTACAATATCAACCCCCACCCGACCGTCGAGGCTTGTCATTCGGAATTTTTCATAATCCCGAAACGATCGATCGAACCGTCGATTCACGGCTCGACGCGATGAAACGATCGCGGCCGGCAGGAAAGTGGACAGCATTGAAATCGGAGGATGTACGCGTCATACCGTTCCATGTAACAGCGTTGACGTACAGCACCCTGATTTACATCAGCGTAATAAGCGTTGGATCATGCCGATAAAGGAGCGTTTGAAAACAGGGCTCGCGCATCGCGTACCGTCAGCGTATAAGCCATTAATTACCGGCCTATAGATGGCCTTAAAAAAGTGAATTATGCAGAGTGCACTTTTAGTGTTCCACCGCGTTCCGATGGAATCTCTTTGCCAATGAGGCAGGGCGGCCCACTGTCCTGCAGCATGAACGATGAGGCGTCCCGCTGCTCTTCCTATCCGCGTATGCACATGTGAAAACGCGAACGTCGACCGGTAGGTAGGTAAGTAGGAGGGTAGGAGGGTAGGGCGGGTAGGTATGTGCATCTACCGACTATGCAAGGGCGTACTAACCACACGCGCAACCCCCTCGTACGTGCCACGTACATACGTGTCTCCTTCGCGCACAGAGTAATGCCGCGCGTCGCTGCATTGTACTTTGATTTATAGCAACATTAAGTAAACTGGATACTCGAAGCCGGCCGTAAGAGAAGTATTTCGCGAAGCGCCCGCGTCGTAAAATGCCGCCGCCGCCGCGCGCCTTTTCATTTGTCTCAATGTACGCCGCGCGGTACGAACGATGTTTATTAATGAAAGGTGGGGGTCGGGCGGCGCGCAGAGGGGGTGGTAAAAAGGATTCGCTGCAGGACGGAGGAAGCGGCCGGTTTAGCGTCTCCGGTTAGCGCGGAATTTCTTTGTCGTCGGGATTGGCGCTGGGAATAATCCCCTGTCCCGGCGAGAGGTGAAACTCGACGTTGAGTTAGACGTACGCGAAGCTTTTCGCGCACGGCGCCCACCCATTATCGCGCACATTCGCGCGCGCGCACGTACGCCGTCCCTGTGTGTCGCGTCTGTGCGCGGGTGCGTGCAGTGCAGACGAGCCTTGTAACTTCTTCGCGAGTGCAATGCACTTCGAGCTGCCTTCCAGCTGACTTCGCGTCACGCGTTATAACGTTACGTGAGCGCGTGCCAGAAGAATTATTCGAAAAGTTGTTCCGGCGGGAGCGCAGCTTTTTTCGCGTCTTTGACGGGCGGCGCGGCCGGTCAAAGGAACGATTACGGACTCTCGAGAACAATTATCCGTTATCTGTACCCAATCGCGTGCCTCTCGCACGTCCTTCGCTCCTGGCCACGATGGACGCTGCACAGGACAGGAGCGTATTTTTCACGTCTTGGCATATCGAAATATTCGGCCGCGAAAAGTTTACTTGACGCGCACCTCATTTTCGGACGTCTGACAGCTGACAACCGTCGAAATTTTCGGAACGGAATCCTTTGGCGGAGCTGATGAGAGCCCTGTCTGCGGATAGGGCGGAGACATTTTTGTTCGACGCTCGCGATGAAAATGGCGACCGTCCGACAGAAGTTAGCCGGTCGTTACGCTCCGCCATGTAAGGATTAGCAGTCTATAGGAGAACTCGTATGAAATACACGGGCGATTCGTCTCCTGGACGCCCGGTACGCCGATAAAACTTGCAAAGGTCGGTACACAGAAAGGGGGGCATGTAACGCATTGAATGGCGCGGGGGTTGCAGGAAAGCGTCGCCGGACTGTATCGTGACGAGGCACATCATCCTTCAACGTTACAGCGCGAGGCCGGACAACATGGGCTTCTCTCTCCCCGACTCTTTTTCGCTCTTCATGGCCGGGACCGAAAGGCGCTCGGATTTCCATTCTCGACGCTGAAAACCGAAACGCCCGCACTTCCACTCCTCCAGCGTCCTTTCTCCGTCTCCTCCGGGCCTCCTCCCACCGCCCCCGCTTCTTTTTTTCCTATCGTCGTTTAACTCTCTTTATCCTGCCCTCGCTGCCGCCCTATCTACTACCCCCCTTCCTTCACCCCCCCTCCTTTCGAAACGTTGCACGCCCATTCTTCCTATCCCGCGTTCGCTCGCAAACGACACATTAATCGATACTGCAAAACACCGGTGATGCTCGGAGGCCCTCCTGCACCAGATTAGAATTTTTAAATATTCAACGCCGCATCGCCCCCGAGAAAATATGGAATGTGGTACAGGGGCGGAACGGAACGGTTCGATAGCCGCGTGCGCTGATACTCTCGATTCTACTCTATGTAAAGGGGTATCGGAGACCGCACCCTCTTCCGAACGGGCAGATTTTCAACCCACCCTCCCCCTCGTAATTTTAGCGCGTGATTTTTACCTTTGGCCCACGGTGTGTATTTTCTCTAATACGTACCTTCCTGCCGGTCACGCTCCGCTCGGCCTGCAAGGTACTCTCCATCGCTGCCAGGTTGCACGCCAGCTTTTTCTCGACCGACTGAATTTTTTATATCGTTCTGTTTAACTGGACGCGCCCTTGCCTCTCTCTCACTCCCTTTTCTTTCTTTTTTTTTTGCCATTGCTCACGGCAGCGTCGATTCTCGTTCCGGTCGCAGGTGTTAATCGAGCGATATCCGTGTCAGTTTTCAATTTCGTAATTTTCGACGTTCATTCTGCAACGATAAAATCCTCTCCACCCCTTCCGTCCCTCATCCACGTGCACGTCGCTGTGCTGCCCATTGGCCCTGATCCGGGCGATATTTTTCCTCCCGTGCTTGCGAACCGGTCGATCGGAAGTTATGGTAACATTTGCCCGTGTCAAAGTTATGATAGTCGGAAGAGAAGTAAAATCGGAGCTTGGGCCGTGGATCGCGACGTGGCCCGAATTATCCGAAACACTCTTTCGTCCCACGACCCCCCCCCCCCCCTCCCTCCCCCACCTCCCGGAGCCATAAGCGATCGATGTCGACGATGCCGACGCTGCCGGTGCCGCTGCAAGGCCGAATGTATAATTAAAAAGCGGAGCGAAGAAAGTCCCCGCGAAACGTATCTCTGCCGTGAACTGATTCGGCCAGCATCTCTCTCTCTCTCTCTCTCTCTCTCTCTCTCTCTCTTTATGTCTCTCCTATCTCTTTTTCCACCCTCTGTCTCTCTCTCTCGCGCTCCGATATCGGAAATACGGCTGATGTCGGCTGGGCGGCGTTGGGTGTCTCGTGCCAGATTAAATTTTTAAATATTCAACGTTTGGCGCCGTTGTTCCATGCCGGACGCGAAGGAGAAGGGAAGGCGTCCGCGTTTCTCGCGTTAGGTAAGACCGTGCCGTGCGCTTTCGGGTTGTCACGTGCGACTTTGTGGCACCGGTGCACCGCAAGTCGGAACACAGAGGGAACACACGGTCTGCGAGCCGATGGCTGCCGGAATCGCGGACAATCGGGCGAGACATCGGGAATACGGAATCGGGAGATCGTAAAGGGTCGGGAGAGAGAGAGAGCGTCGGCGTCCGAAAATATTTTTCTCCCAAACTTGACGAAGCGATCGGTCGTTAGACTCGGCGACGAGGCGCACGATCTGCCTGACCTCCCTTCCATCTGGCCATTCCACCCCCCATCCACCCCCTTTCTCCCTCTTGCCGGTCGATCCCCTGCCCGCCCTACGAGTTTCCAATGGAGAGAGAGAAGTTTTGATGGCGGCACGGCGGTGGGTGCCAAGTAACTTTATTGAAAAGTATCTAGGTAAGTCGTTGAGAACAAAGGTAGTGCTCCTTCGATGGTTTCCCCTCTTTCTCCCGCTCGCGCACCCTTCGTCCCTCTCATTTTCCGCCCACGCTCTCGCCCTCTCTCTCTCACTCTCTCTCACTCTCCCTCTCCGCTGCCGCCTCGTTCCGTTCTCGATCGCACGCCCTCCGAACAGAATATTGCCTTTTCGTCGTCGCGCAAGCAAAATCCTTTCCTACCGCTTGAACACTCGGTGGAAATTGACTCTACTTATATCGGCTTACCCGGCGGCTTTCCAGGAGTCCGGGCACACCGAGCGTGTTTCGTTCCTCGTCTTCGGTTCTCTCCTCCTCCCCCCTCCTCCTCCTCCTCCCCTTTCTCCTTCTCAGCCTCGCCCGCTTCATCCCCCTTCTCTTCGCTAAGAGCGACCGACCCTCTTTGTTCTCCCGCTTGCCCTTTTTCCTGCCGACTCTGCCGTCGGGCCACGCCTGCCGTCTGTCGTGTCCTTTATAACCCGCGTATTCGTCTTCCTCCTCGAAGGAGAGTATCCATGTGCGCAATGACCAGATTTCGACCCACCGCCGATGAGCCGCCCCCGAGCGAGGCCACAGCACGTGCCCAGCTGTCTTTCCTTCTTGTTCTTTCTCAGCCTTGCTCTTCGAATTTCCCCCGTACTCGGCCGGAGGTCCAATTATCGTTGGCGGTCGCCGATGAAAGTTTGGTGAGTCAAAATTCGGTTCCTGTATCAAAATTGCGCCGCGTCGGAATGGAGCAGGGATGCGGTAGAATTGAAATACCGACGATACACTGCAATGTTCGAGCGAGTGACTTCGAAGTGTGAGTCTCGCAGTTTATTTCACCGCGAACAAACTGGTCATTCTGCCGGTGGACAGTGGGAGACGAGAGCGGAGAGAGAGAGAGAGAGAGAGAGAGAGAGAGGCTTCGCTGTGGGGGGTATTTAGCGTGCGCACGATGGCTCACGCAGATTACCTACGTTTGATTTTATTTACATATCCCTGCGCTTAACTTCATTTATATATGGATCGCGTGCACGTCACGATGACACAGGTATGCGCACCGCTAACGCGAGTGTGTGCAAATTTGCCCACTCTCCCCTGCCCCTCGACGGCGAACGCGAACACTTTTAGTTGGGCACACATTGTACGCGGATGCGCGCGCGCGCGCGTCTAGCTGTTTGCACATTTCTGAACGCAAATTACACGCATGCACACGCGGCTATGTACACGTTTACGCTCGCTCCTTGCTTTTCCGTCGCAGGGCCGGCAAAGGCCGGCGAGCTGGGCGCGTTTCGATAAAGTCCCTTGCCGAAGGATCGGCGAAGGGATCGACGAAGGGATCGATGGAAGCGCCTTTGATCGATTGATACAACGATTTCTGCCTGACCTGCGTAAGAGCGAGCTAAACGTCAGAATCGAACATCAAAGACAGTCGGACTTTTCAGACGGCGGTTCCGCGCGATCGAATTTTCTTCCCATCCCCTTTCGCTTCCGCGCAGAGGGAGGCCGAGCGTTCTTTGTTCGCGAGCGACGGGAAAACATCGAGTTAAACGATCGTCGGTTCACGGAGCTCAGTTGTTGGGGGGGTGTATATTCAAAATTCTCGTAATTCAGGATGGCTCCCGGCGCCAAGTCACGATCGCGATACAAATTTCCGCGCGAGCCATTCCTTGAAGCAGCCTGTACGGAGGAGAGGCCGGCGAGGCGGTCGCACACGTGCACACACGTACACACACACTCCCGGATCACTCACGTAGAAGTCGTGCACGCCGCGTGCACATTTCTTACCCTCATCTAATACCCTGTACGCCCTTTTTCTACGCTATGACTTCCTCCTGGCAATAACGTCCGCAAGAAACGTCGCCGGTGCTTTCCCGCGGTGGAAACAGTGTTTTCGTTGCGGACCCATCTGTTCTTCAGGGCCACAGTCCTTTGGAGATAGAATATACGGCATTGAGACGAGCGAGATGGAGCCCGGCGACCGTGACAAGACGGAGGGGGAGGATGAGGGCGGCTAGGTACTGAGATAGACAGTAAGGCAGCAGAGAGAGAGAGAGAGAGAGAGAGAGAGAGAGAGAGAGAGGGAGGGAGAGAGAGACAGTAAGAGTGAGAGAGAAAGAGTAAGAGGATGGGAGTCGGAGAAACGCACGGTGGTTTTCCTTACCAGTTTTTCTGTCGACGCGCCGAGCGTGTTCCGTTAATTCGAGAGAAGTGCTTCCGAGGCCTCGTAAGTGGCCCTATAGAACGAGGCGAATGCCGGAAAGTGCAGTAAGAACGGCGGCGTTGCGGTTAACTTCTCATACGCTTAAGGAACTTCCCCGCTAATCTTGTCTCTCGTGCACGCGCGGCACGCACAGAGCACTCCCGGGAATTTCTTTCTATTTTCAGCCATCGACTCTTATTCCGGCGGAGCGTGCCGCAAAGGAAATTACTTATCGACATTGCGCCAGTATCATTTTCTCCTCCCCTCTCCTCTCCCTCTCTCTCTCTATCTCACTCGAGCTCGTATCCCATCTCATCGTTCTCGCCATCAGGTTGATTATCGATTGCAATTTCGTTAGAATACCTCTTCCGCGGTACGCTCCGATAAAACAGATCGTTTCATTTAGCGAACTCTAGCACCTCGTCAGTCTCCCGCGCTTAAGTTCTTGATCTAGCGTGCCGCTTTCCAAATTTCGCTTTTCACGAACGATCGGCGGCCGGCTGCGTGTCCTGCGCGGCAAGCTCGTCGATTTTCGGTCCCCGCCAATTTGTCACCGACGATCATTCTCCCTTTTGCCATCCTGCCCCCCTCTCTCTCTCTCTCTCTCCCTCGCTCCCTCGCTCCCAACCTTCTCTCCACTCCCCACATCCCTGATTCTCTGCCTACTTGATCGCGCCAATTGAAGTTTAATACCCAGTCCAGCCTTTTATTTCCTGGCCGTAGGCGGGCATAAATCCTGGCGCGTTCACGAATTCGCGATACGCGTTTTGCGACTCTCTCTCTCTCTCTCTCTCTCTCTCTCTCTACCAGTTTATCCCTTCTCCGAACCCTCCGAATGCTGGGGGACAGGTTTGCACGCCGCACGCATAACGAACGTCATCGTCGATCGGAACATTTGTCACCGCACGCATCTCTCTGCGGCCGCATTATAGTCAAGGATCGCTAATCTCCCGACGCTAATGCGAATGTCACTCGTTGAAATGGATTATGTGCGAGCGTTCGCGGGCCGAAACATCGATTAGGAATCAATCGTACCGTCTTTGAGGAATTGCTAATGAGGGAGCCTGTCGCCGCTTGCCATCCCGAAAGACTGCTGGGGAAGAATCGATCGATTCTTTTGCGCTCGTCAGGTAGCGCCAGTGAATCATTTCGATCGAATGAAAGATCGGTTAGAAGGTACTTGGCGGTTGTAGTGGAGACGAAACGCTCGGGTGTCATAGAGAGGATGAACTTTCGCTGGAACATGTCGCGAAGGCAATGGATGCCAGTGGATGCCAGTGGATGGTAGTTGAAGGCAGTGGGAGGCAGTGGTTTCACTGCTGCCCGAGATGCCAGTCATGGCGTCGGAGTTTCTATTTTTACGCCCCCGACGTGGCACAGAAACGTAACCTTCGCCCGGTGCCTTTGGCTTTCGCCTCGTCGCAAAAGCTGGGGAGGGACAAAGCGAGAAATTCGACGTGTCGCGAGGCAGACAGGAAGCCGGGGAATTTCGAGTACCGAGTCAGGGCGAGGCTGGCAGCAACTTCGTCCGCTTTGAGAGACGGCGTCTCGGACGGACACCGAGGGCCTTCGCATAATTGCCCGCGCGATTGTCATTTCCCAGTCATCGAGTCAATTAAGGCCGTCACCCGCTAATTAGCGCGAATCCCGGCAAAATTCGCGGCCGCTATATTTGAAGCGACCGGTATCTTCCCAGTCTCAAAAGCAATAACTCCCTTGGCCACTTACGCTCTAATTAGTTCCCGAGCCCCTCGCTCGCGATCCTCGATGTAAAGAAGGGGCGGAAAAAAACGTGATGACTTTAATTTCATCTAATTTGCCGCCTCTCCCATTCGGCTTCGACGGAGGTGGGTCGAAAATCGCAGTTGGGGCTTTTTAAATGGGCTTCACGCGATCTTTCTCTCTCTCCCTCTCTCTCTCACACTCTCTGGCTCAGTCTCTCACGCGCGCGTAATTGACACACCCGACGGAAGTCTGAAGTTCTTTTTCAATTTCGTCTAACAATGATTTCCTCTGTGCGTGGCGTGCTGGCCCTATTAATTCCGTGAAAGGCCGTTCTAGGGGAACACGTTGCACACACATTTGCTTACGACGCGGACGGAGGCGGAGTGAGGCGGAGAGAGGCCGGAGAGAGAGAGGAAACGAGAGCGAGGGAGAGTCTTCGACTGCACACAAGCCGGTCAACGGCGTAAACCTGTTTACGCGCGTAAATCGGCGCGAAGCTTGAAAGACGATAGCGCGGGACGGCTTTATTTTTATCGGCTCATCTTTCTGCGGGAATGGATAGGAGTTCTCTCTTTCCGCCTCGTCGACCGCTCGAAGTCGATTGCGAGTGAACGGATCGAACTGATCCTGGCCGCGCGTAAACCACGGTGGCACTCTCGAGACAAACTTTCGAGATACGGGAAACAAATTGTGCCGCCGGAGTGACCCCTTCGTGCGACACGATATTTTAATACGCTGTGTAAGACGTTAGCCTGTATTAATTAGGGCTCATTCTGGAGGCCTTTAACGCGGCTTGGGTGAACGTTGTACGGAATAGAGGTTGTTCGGCTTTGCTTCTGATGTTTTTAGTTATGCATGAACATTATTTAATGAACGTTTGATAAGGAATTTTACATTTTAAGTACAGATTGAGTGTGAACTGAGCAAAGGTGTATCCTGTGGCTATGTTATTGCAATATCATTGAAGTTATGGCCAGGTAGAGTGTGTCTGGTGATCTATAGGCTGAATAAGCGGTAGATATTGTAATTTCTGCTGATTTAAACGACATTTAGCCTACATATTGCTATTGTATGATACTTTTGCCATTATTTCATCATTGAGTGGTGGTTGTACCTCACTTTTATCGATATTTATGCCATATAAAGTCATTTTTGGGGGATTTAGCCAACAATAGCGCGTTTTAGCCACCATGTGGACTTTGTTTCATTGGCTTATCCTTATAATAAGATATTGGGCGACCAATGGAAGGTACTTTGGCACAACTTGGAACTATTAAAACCTGATAAAACCTTCAGAATCGCAAAAAAAACGCCAAAAATTGTTGGTCTTATTTTCGATTTATAACTACCCTAACCCATAGATTTTAACTGGCCCTGAAAGTTGGTTGCAACAAAGTTTCGAATTCCTAATAGTTTTAAAGATACAGCCATTTTTCAGAGGTAAAAAAAAATTTGTTTAAAGATCGGTTTTCGCAGATAGTCCTATCTTAAAGTGCGCGTCGAAAGCTTCAAGAAAATGTATGATTATCATACGTTTTGATCGCCGGTTCAAAAGTTACAGGCGATTCAAAAAATCGCGAATTTTTTATGGGGTACCCCTTCTCATTTTTGTGAAATATCGACGGTCGGCGGATCGGATCGCCCTTTTGCTAGCTGGTAGGGGGTCAAAAATAACTCAGAGAGCCGTTTGCCGTTGGTCGAAATTCGCATTAGTTTCGGAGTTACAGCCAAAAATCCATCGGAAAAATGGAAGGCGAAAAATGGGTAAAAATTGAAAGTCTTCCGATCGACTTGTGGATGTTCATACTGAAAGAGGATGAATAGAGGATCACAAAAATTGCAACCGGAGCCTTCTAAACCCAATATTTTTGGAGATACACCCAAAAATATGTCGAAAAATGTCGAAAAGTTGACTTTTCAGCGCCGTGAGCTAACACGGTTGTATAAATCCACCTGTCTCTTATATAGCGAATAAAGGGTTCAAAAACAGACAAGAAAATTCCAATCTGACTGTCTAAGTGCAATAGTTTCGGAGATATGGTCAAAAAACGTTCAAAAAACGACGAAAAAGAAGCTTTTCAGCACCGTAGGATAACATTACTCTATTCAGCGACTCGTACTTTTTGGAGGTAAAAAAAAGTAGTCCAAAAGATACAAGAATATCGCACCAGAAACCTCTCAGTCGCAAAAGTTTCGAAGACGCGACGAAAAAAGGGCACAAACTCGCTAAAACCCGCATGTATTACAGCGATCGTAAAGGGACTCAATTGTTCAAGCACATCATCATTAAACAACGCAATAATTATGTTGTAGGGTGCGTATTTATCGGAGTACAGATCGCGGGGATAGGGAGAGTGTCGGTCGTATACGGGTGACACGGCAGTTAATGCGCTAATTACGGGAGCGAGCCGATGCGATCTCCGCGCATTCCAGTTTCGCTCAGGCTCTTTGTGTCTGCGAGCGTAATAAGCGGCCACTATTACGAGTGGCGGGGCCTGAAAGTTTCGTGTCGATTTATCTTCCACGGCGGTTGCAGAAATATTTTTTCCACCGTCGCGCGGCACCGTAAGCCGCTCTTTGTCACACATTTCTTCTTCTCGCAACCCCCTTTACCTCCCCTCCCTCACCCCCGCGTCCCGCGACCAGCAGCCCACGCTCGTCGTCTTTTTTACCAACTCCAGTATTTCTTTGTTCTCCGCTCTTTTAACACTCGGCTCCCGCGCAAGTGCGGTGCCGTACGTGCACGCTCGGCGCACGGAATCCTTCAACCGTACACTTGCATGTCATCGGTCGCGATAAAGTTACATGTTTTACCGGTACGGCAAGAAGAAATTCCTCACCTGCCGCCGCTGCCGCCCTCCCACCTCGTCCTTCGTAGGTCCGAAAGGTCGATCGGCTCGGCAGGAGAGTTGAGCGAACGAACGAACGATCGAGCGGGTTGGAAGCACGCGGGGAGAGAATGAGGGTAACGGAGAGGTGGGAGGGTAGAAATCGAGTAGAAATCCAGGGAGCACCTTTACGAGCCGGAAGTGACATAACGAAGTTTCCACTCTTGGCTGGCGGAAGCCGACCGATACTTCGTTCCCTGCACTGCCGGCTTGTGACCTGTTACTGTTTGCGAAAGAATGCGCGAACCTACCTTAGCGAGGAAGAGGAGAATGAGGAGCGGGAGGTGGAGGACGAGGAGGTGGAGGAGGGGGTGGAGGCTCATGCTCTCCTACTTAGGTGCAACTGTCCGTATAACTGTGCACGTACACGGGAACGGCGGCTGGGCGGACTACTTTTTTTCACGGCACGTCAGAGGGAACGCACATCGGAATTCCGTGTCGTGCAGCGCCGGTGCGAGGCCGTTTTGTCGCCCTGGGCAAATTGAAATTTCCGGCAACCACTCTGTTTCCATTCCTCACCCCCTCCTCCTCCCATCTCTCCTACCGTGTCCCTGATTCCACTCCGGAGACAGTCGCAAGTCAGTGGGACAAATCGATGTTCGAGATCCAGGAGGCCGCCCGCTCCGGCAGCTCGCACCTAAAGCGACCAGCGAACTGAGACCTTGTCGCAACCAACATGTCAAGGTATCACGAAAAGGTGACGAACAAGGTCCATTGATTCTCATCAGGACATTATTATTGCCACCGAAAGCGTCGTTCGGATACGAACCTAATTTGTTGCGTCCGCCGAATCTAACGATATGCGCATATTGGCCGACTCTTATTAACCGGTCGAGTTTATGCATCGGGCAGGATTTGAGTCGCTCGCGAGAATACGAAATTGCTTGAATTTCAAATGTTTAACGGGTCGCGAGATACGGCTCGCTGGCGTACAATGTTGGAGCGGCGGAGTGGGGAGGGTGGCGGTGTGCTGTTCGTGCACGTTATTTCTCTATACGCGGAATTATCTGAACATTCGCCGGGACAGGGAGCGATACGTCAAGGGAATGTGGGAAAAATCAAGCGGGCGAACTTTTATTCCCGGGAAATTTTTACGAGCGACTTCCTTTGTACGGCCATTCGCGCGCTGCACGCGTTCTCTCGGCCCGCTTTGGCGAGTTCGTGCGAGCGGAACAGGAAAGATGGCGGGGGGGGGGGGGGGGGGGGTGGAAGTCGAGGGCGGCCAAGCGGGTCCGGGGGATATTTATCGATTCCTTAAATTAGTAAGCAGCAACAATATCGTTAGTCGTTATCGATGGCCGGCGTTATGCCGGCTCTGTACCGCTGCCAAGTTTTTTTCCCGATGGGACGTGTGCCGGATCGGGGTAGCAGAAATTTTCTTCCGCCCCTCGGAGCCTCTCCTCGCCCACTCGGCAGTTGCCAATTTTTTAATTGCACCGCCGACCTCGTCCGCTGCCTCTCAACCCTCAACCTCTCCCTCTCAGCCTGCCCCCTCTACCCCGTTATTTAATGCAGGTCAAAGTTCGGACGTCCGGACGTTCGTTATTTTCAATATAAATAATGCATTATTCCGCGGCAGCCGTATTGCGCCGTATCCGAGTAGAAAGCGGCTCGTAAATCACCGGTCGATAATGATTTATCGTCAACGAGCGATCCTTTTGTTAAAAATCCCGGGAGCACCGGGAGCCGTGATTTTCGCGGACTTTTTATAAATCATGAGGATTCTCCCACCCGCCGCCCACCCCCGCGGCGTGTTGCACTTTCGAGAGCGGGCGGCACGGTGGGGCTGGAGAGATAGGAGAGTGTAGCGAGAGAGAGAGAGAAAGAGAGAGAGAGAGAGAGAGAGAGAGAGAGAGTAGCAACGCGAGCTCGATTGTAAGGTGCGCCTCCGGACGGCTCGTAATTTTGTGATCCACCCAATAAGATGGAAAAAGAAAGCGAGCCCACCCTGGGATCCGAAGACGTGCGAGAATCGAATTACTGCCGTCGGAAATGATTTATATTCCGTGGATTCGAGCAGCTTCCTTAACCCATTTCTCAGAATTTCGAGGTGTGCACCCCTGGCCTCGGCCCCTCCACCTCTTTCACTCCCCCTCCTCCCTCTCCACCTCCTCTTCTCGACATGCCTTCACTCAGCTCTCCCTTCTCGACCTTTTCTCTAACCGCTCCCCACTGCGCAGTCAGTTTTGCAACCCCTTTCGCCTTTCTTTCCGCTCCGGCTCACGGTCGCTCTCGCTCTCCCTTTTTCTCGCTCCCATTCGTTCGCCCCCCGCGAGAGCACCCCCCCCCCCCTTATATCTACCCCCGTTCCTCAATCTCTCCGTCTCTCTCGCGAAACTCTTGACGAACTTCCCTGCGCGTTACACGTTTCCGCGGGCGGAAATTGTCCTGTCTCGCAAATCATGCCTGTTCCCTCTCTCACCTCCCTCCCCCTCGCCCCGTCCCTGTCCGTTCGCCTCTCTACCGTACGCGCGCTCCTTGGCGCATCGCGCGACTCTGCGTTTTATGCAGAAGGAATCTGCCGCACACGCCGGTCCAACTTGCGTCTATGTACGCGCAACAGAACTTTCTTATTGCTACTTCCTCCCCCACCTCCACCACCCCCTCACCTCGTCCGTCCGTCGAGCTTTCTCTTTCGTCTATCTCGCTCGAGCTTGTCTCCCGAATTTCATGCAGTTTCGCATGATAGTTGCAGCGGACGTATAATTCGAACGCCTTTACGGGACGCAGAGGGGGATGGGGGGTGGGATTAGTCGTGCCACTGACAAGGGTAGGTTAGCGGGATCGAAGAGTGCATTGCGTTCGGGACGGGCGTCTGCATTCGTCATCCTTTGAAGACGGTGAGCGTAATGAGATTTCCCCCCCCCCCCCCCCCCCCCCCCCCCCGGTCCGCCGAACGACGATCGATTGTTTGTAACGAGTGTCAATGCACTCGCAGCGGACGCGAGAGGATGCCGGGCGCACATTTTTCATCGCACGCGACGAAATTTCTCTGTAAAATACCTCCGGCAATGGGAGAGCCGATGCGAGACACGGGCAACATAAATAAAATACCGTTTCATTTAATTTCGGAAACGCGAAATTGCGCCCCGGCGAGCGAGCGAGCGAGCGAGCGACGTCGCCGGACGGAAACGTTGGCCGGAAAACGTGCGCGATCGCCGCGATTTTCTTTCGACCTCTGAAATTTTCAGTTCTATAATGACCCCGATTTACCGTCGGGTAGAGGCTCCCGAGATCCATTAATTCTCATTTTATGTTACCTCCACCCTCTCTCGCCCCCTCTCGCCTCTCTCGTAATCTGGGACCATTATCGATTATGCGCGTGTCGCTCATTTAACCGTTACAACTCTCTGCGGTGGAAACACAATTTTGATCCTGGCGCTTCGCATTCGGCCGAATTAGGTAACACGTCACACGACTCGGACACTTTTATGCTGTCGAAGGCGGAGGATCTTGAAGCTGCGCCGAAGGAAGACCGTAAACCGAAAGATCCCATGAGAATCATCGATCCTAATGGCAAGTCTCGCGCACGTAATCCGGGGCGCTATTGCCGATTATGCACTTGTCGCCGAAGGACGGAGGGTGGGCTCGAGCTATCGAGCGGCAGAGACAGCGTCGTTCCATTTTCCTTGATTCCCCATGCCTGCGCGTTGACGTATCCCCATTAGCAGCATCGATGGTGCCGGGTGCCGTTGCCCGATCGATCGAATCCGCCTGCCTCCAGCCTCCTTCCACCTCCTTCCACCTCCTTCCTCCTCCTTCCACCTTCGTCCGACTCCCATCCCTCCATCCCCCTTTCCCATTCGGCCCTCTATCGGCCACCCTCCGTCTCCCGCTATTTCCCGTATGTGTAATGTCTCGACTAATTAGCGTGCACTAATTTCAGGAGCGTAGCCAGACGGACGGATTATCCCCGGGCGATCTTCGGTCCGCGCGTTCCTCGCCTAAGAGGAAGGGCATAGCGACGCGATCGAACCTCGCACGTTATACACACGTTCCGATCGTGAGCGGGATTTCGCGGGATTTCATGGGATTTTACGCTCGTACGTACCGAGGGGCGGTCCTTATCGGGCGAACTCTATGAGCCGTTCTCGGAACGTCCCATTAACGCTATTTAGCGCGCTCCCTCTGACGTTGTCGTTCCGCTCGAAAGATAGGTATGTGGAATTTCTTGCCTTCGGCCGAGGGGAGGGTGGGGCAGGGTCAGCGGTGAACGAGAAGATAAGAGTCGATTGATTTCTGAGAGGAAGCTCAAGGACGGCCGCGTGTTTGGATTAGCTGCTTTTCTTGAGAAGAAGCGTCTGGGCTGCCAGTGGCCGCGCAGAAGTAATTCCTCTTTCCCGCTCGAGGGTCGCAAGCCCGTGTTTGTCCCTCGCGCTCTCGATCTATTCTTACTTACTCGGGTGGTACTTTCTCGTTGACCCCGGAGTCATTTAGTTGTTCTTGGCGAGCGAGTTTCGCGGTGGACGGTACAAGTGACGGGTTGGAAAAGTCCACGGATCGCTCGCGGCTTCTCCCACCTTTCCCTACCTTCTCCGCCTCCGCCTACTTTTTGCCCGTAAATTTCCACCTACGCCCTCCGGGAGGGGGTGAGAAGTGTGCGCTGCCGCGGCGGAGTTTAGAGACCCCGGACACTCGGCGTAACTTCCAGTTCCCATTTCGACTAATAAAGCAGCCGAGCCGGCTGATCCTGTTACCTTCGCAACATCGATTCGGTTCGTCGAGACGAAGCCTGTTCCGTCCGCGGTCTCGAGCGGCCGTCGACGACACTTTCACTGGGTATATTTTTCCGCAAGTGGCGTCGTCATTAGCGTTATCGCTCGCGGAGTGAGGGAGTCATTTGAACGCGCCCTCCTCGTTATCCGCCGGGACACGTTAATCTCCCCGGCGTAAATTCACGGCTCGCCGCGAAGCTTCCGGCGAAATTTCCAACACGATCGTCCGCGCGCGCGCCGGTGAAGAAACGGGCGCCTCCCGCGACACCGTTAACGGCGAAATAGATGTGAGGCGAAAAAAAGAAGTGGCTCTCCCTCTCGCGCCATTAGTCGAGGCCGCCTCGTAAAGCTTAACGCGAATACTCTTGACCGTTTTCGCATAAGCGCGTCGTGTGCGGGAAGCGTGTTCCGCAGCACGCTCGCGCACACATGCGACTCCGGCTCATAAACGTATCCCTATGGGTTGTATCATTAGTGCCGCCGATAAAGCGGAACGATCATTTCGTACTGCCCCGCGTCAGCCCCGGGATCCGGCTCTTGCGTGTGTACTGTCGCGACTAATTAGCACGTATTAACCTTAGGAGCGCGACAGGCGTGCAAATAATCCCCACACAATCTTCCCCGAGCCGGCCGTACGGCCGAGTGACAACTCGCGGCTACTCATCCGAATCTCTTTGATGGCATAATAAACAGTTTTGCCCTCCCGGCTCCGCGCGACTCTAGCGATATGATTTATTTATCCTTTACTCGCCTCGCGATTCGTTCGGTTAGATGGAGGAGCTTCCTCGGCTTCCTCTCGATCTCTCCAAATCGAGTCCCATCGACATTGTTTCCCGACGATCGAGTCTCTAACGTCTCCAGCACATCTTCCTTCTCGATGTTGGAGCGCTCGCGATTCCGCTACTTTGAGGCAAATTCATTTATTCCCGTCGCCCCGATCGACGATCAGCGGTATTATTGATGCGAGGTGTAATGCGTTCGGTATATATGTGTACATGTACTGCCTGCCTGCCTGCCTGTCTGCCGTGCCAGGCGTAGGAGCCATTCTCTCCCGCTCCTCGCGAGCACCGCCGCGACTAATTGGCATGCATTAATCTCGGCAGGCACAATGAGGCTCCCGTAAATAATTCCCGCACAATCTTTACGAGCGCTTTCTTTTCAGCCGCAAATGACGAATGATGCCAATCGTCGGACTAGACTTCGCAATCGTTCGACAATTGCGGCGCGAATCGATCGGGATTAAATTTAATTTTCTTCCGCCACTTAGGCTACCCATCCCGTCCGTCGTTCGTAGCGCGCTAATGCCTGATGGAAAATTTATCGGGTGTCAGTCGTGACGGTCGAATCACCGGCAGCCTCGATACAGGACCGCGATTCCGAGCTACTCTCTAATTAGCGCGCGTTAACCTCAAGGGCGTAAGCCAGTCTCGAAGATTAGCCCCACCCCCCCGACGCTATACACCGCGGACGCATTCAGGGTGTTTCCCGGAGGTTACTCGGTGAACGAGCAAATAAGCGTACGACGTATACGCGCGTTTCGGCTCCGAGCGCGCTTATTTTCCCGCGGCTCGGGAAGTACCGGCTTTTCCGACGATGAATTATTTTCGATGTAGCCGCTTTTAATGCCTGTATAAAATCGTGTACGTATAACGCTTCCGGTTGAGAATGACCCGCTGAACACGGCGAAGTTATTGGAATACCCGACGGGACACTCGCCCCGCCGTATATGTGTCCCGTAAGGTCAAAGCTCGTGCCATACATATATTCTGATCGCGACTTTACGGCACCGCCATTATAATTCACGGTGCGTCTGTTGTTTAAAGTGTAAGAGCCGAGGCAAAGTATAAATCCCACTTCCCTTTATCTTCCCAGCTCACCTCTCCCTCCGCTCGCCCCGACGCCGTCAGCCTTTTTGTCCTCCGAAAAGTAGTGATTCATTCCCCGTTACTCATCCCGTCGCCAAAATACTTTCCGTTAATCCGAGTCGGAGTACACGTTCATTTAGATAAGAAGACGCCTTGACAAGTCACGGCGCTCTACGCGCACACACGTACGACACGCTTCAACCCAGTTCGCTTTCAATACTTGTTCGATTCCCGGCGTAATTCAGTCTAACTTCGCGAATTAGCATAAAAGCAAGTTACATCGGAGTCTCGGGTAACGTCAGCGTCTGTTTTCCCTGTGCCAATGTGTCGATTAGCGTTAACATGGCGTTACAGATAAGAACAATCGATGGAGGCCATCGAGGACCCACCCACCCTGGTCACCCCATTTTCCACCCCCCACCCCCCCTCCTCGTCGCCGTTAATTATCGCACGCTAATCTTCCGCAGGCTCCAGCCAGACGTAATAGATTATTCAGGTGTGATCTTCTGGGCAAGCACGTTCGTCGCTACGTCTAGGAGGAGGTCGAGGCTCGCATTGTACACACACACCACCCGCCCCTCACCACCCCCAATCTGTAGACCGGAGCTTTGCGGCGTTACGCTCGTGCACACGATGTCGCGACGATAACTTAGACGGAGATACGAAAGATCGATCGTTCGCCGGCTTTATGTAACGCCGTACGTACACGTGGTGCACCGTAAGTTCGACGGCGCGATGCTACCCCTTTTCCCGGAAGAGCCCGCTTCCACTCCCTCCTCCGACCCCTTTTCCACCCTCGCCCCCGACCTACCCAGTCCCATTTCCGGAATACACGCATCGGCGGCCAACTTTAAGTCCGGCCCCCCGGGAGTTCGTACACTTTTCATACGCTTTTCCGTTTAATTGCGCCGTCTTGCGAATTTCGAGCGGGGGACGCGGAGAAGGGGTGGGGATGCGAAGAGGGGGAAGGGCTCGGGAAGAGATAGGGTAAGCGGAGAAATACTAATTAAGTCGTTTTGAATTAATCGCCGCGTAACGAGGCAATTACTTTGTGGGTCAAAGTTGTTAGGTCCTTTTCGCCGGAACACCGTGTATAGGTCGGGGTAGGCTCGCACCGCCGAGCTGTGCGTCGGAACAGCTCATAGGTTGGCAAACCTATCGGCACGAGAAACGGTAACCCGTCAACGGAAGTGACGCTCGACGGCCGCGTTTAATTTCGTCACAAAAATCGCGTGTGCTCCGTGTCCGAAAAATCCGGCCTTCCGGTCGTTTCGCCGGGGGGGCAGGAAACGATCGTTGCCGCGGCGTACGGCCGGTTTGTTTCCAGGCCTGGCAACGTGTTGCATAAATTTTCCGAACGTATTACCCTCATTCCGTACGTTCGACACAGCCCCGTAACTCCTTTTACGTACCTTCTCCTTGAAGTCGCGATCGAGAGAACTCCCGGGGTTATCTTTTCTTTCCTCTTTTTCACGCCCCCCCCCCCCCTTTCATCGCTCTTATATTCCTCCAGTGCTCCCCTTGCCCCTCCCCCCACCTCTACGTTCTCTTTCAGTTCGCTCTCTTTTTATCATCCCTCCGAAGCTTCCATCGGCAGTCGTCGCACTCCCACTCTTACGCCGTCGAGGCGTCGGCGGTTCGAATGGCTTTTAATCGAAGGTCGGATCCTTCGAGAACGGTGACGAGGAGGTGGCGTGGCAAAAAAAGGGCCGGGAGAGGAACATCCGCCGTCCCCCGAGGACGATGCCGATAAAAACGCCCTCCGCGGGACGGGGATTCATCAAGTATTTTACCGGAGAGCGACAGGTGACAGGAGAGATTACTTTTGCGTTTGAACCACGTACCTCACCCTTATACCGCGGCGTCACTCACCTCCGCGTCCCAGCCGTATACCTTTAACGTACTCACACACCTTCGGAAGACGATTTCGCATGGGCTTCGCAAGTGTGCCCATCCAGGCACGCACATACATACACACACACTTGTCGCGCACTTCGGCCAACTCACGGAATATCTTTCTTGTTAGGTCAGCGACGTATACCTATATATATCGACGATTTCAATTCTGAGTAAAGTTCTGCGCAGGCAGACGCTTTTTTGGTCGGCCTCCGTGTTCCCTCGGAGTCGAGCAAGAAAGCGAGAGGCCACGAAAGTACCCGATTTGCACCGGGGCGCCGACTTTACGATTTCGCCTCTGACCGCGTAATTATGAGCATTAATAGGCGAGCGACGGCGTTTCCTTTTTAGAGGCGACGATCGACCCGCGAGGGGCGGTGGCGAAGAAGTGTAATTTTCCAGGCGCCCTTTCGATAGGCGTCCCGACGCCGCAACGGCAAGAAAGGCGCGGAGGCTTTTGCGGATATCGGATTTTCCAATTCCGAACGGCGCGTTTCGAAATATATTCGCCCAGCGCGCGAGAGCTCGACTCTGAAAGGGGGCGAATGAAAAATCCATCGTTGCCCCCACGTTGGCAGCAGTGGCCGGAACAACGTGGCGAGCTGTCTCGAAAGTCGATTCAGTCGGCCTGGCGAGATCTGGCCTCGCGTGAGAATATCAAATTTTCCGGTACCGCCGTTCGTTTTCGCGGGGCTGCGACTCGTTCGCTTTGAGATTCCTAATCGGCGGAATGTGCGAGCGAAGGAAAGCAGGTAATTTCGTCGTCGCTTACTTTCCTCTTCGGGCTCCTTCAGTTTTTCCGAGCGCAATTTTCGGTCGCTTTTAAATCTCGAAGCACTTTTTCACTCTTCGTCACTTTCTTACGCTCTCCCGCTCAACGCCCTCGGCTGTTTTGAATTTCGGACAAAAAACCGCGCTGGGACTGTAAGGCTGGGTAGGGGGGGTACGCGGGAGATGCGCGTAATTTGGCGTCACTTTTATGTCTTCTGAATTCGCGATTTCTCCGCTCGGCAGCGTCGTCTCTCCATTGAAACGCGACAAGCCCCCCCTTTTGCCGCGGAAAAATGTTTTTCCACCGTCCCTTTTTCTATTTTCGTTTTGCCCGCAAAACCCGTCCCGTCCCTTTTTGTCCGCTGAGCATTTGACCGTGACTCGGGTATCTGGAAGTGAGCGTGCGTCGGCGCGAGTGCTCGCGCGCGCGCGCGCACACGCGTTTCGCCTGTCCGCTCCCCGATGCCGCTTAAATGGCCTAACCAATTTCAGCTAGAAAATGTTTTTCGTGTTACACTCGCGGCCGACTGCGCTCTCGCGGAGTTCGACTTTGCCCAACTTAATTGGGTTTTGTTCCACGCCCTTCGATCGCTCCCTGCATCCCGTAACTGCAGAGAATCGCGACTTCTGCCATCTCTTTCTCCCCCCCCCCTCTCCCTCTCTCGCTGCTCTCATCCTATCCACCTCCACCCAGCCCTCTCTATCTCCGATCTTCACCCTCTCCCTCTGCCCCCCCCCCCTGTCTCTCATCCCTCCGTTAGGGCCCCGCTTCGTATCCACGTTTTCCACGCGTTTTCCACCGGGGATTTTCCCCGTTGTTCGGCTATCGATCCCCTTTTACCCCCGGCAGACAACAGTGGCAGAGGCTGCCTGCCGGCACTTCGCTGTCGTCGTTTGCGCGATGTTAAACGCGCGAAAAATCGACTAGGACGAAGTCGCTCCCGCGGGACGGTTTTGCGGCTGTATCTCGCTACCCTTCTTCCCTGGGTTATCAACCCCCCCCCCCCCCGGCCCCCCTGTAACCTCTCTCGCTTCCACGTAAGGATCTGAACCGGTAGCGCGGCGTCGAAACGGCGCCGAGCAAAACGTCGACTAGGATAGTCGCCCGACGCGGCTGGAGGCCGCAGCTTCCTCCTTCAGAATGCGGCGAAGGTTCGCATCCAAGGTAGACGGATCGTCGAGGAGGAAGCCGCCGCCGAGGCCTCTTGATCGCGTCCCACGATCCAGCGTCGTTCACGTAACCGCGAACGACAGCGGGTTGTCCTATATTCGCCCCCCCCCCCCCCCCGACTCCGGTAATGGAAAGCTTGCACCCTTTTGTCGCGAGCGCCCTGATCCACTGACATAATATCGGCCAGATATCGGAGTGCTCCTGATGCCTGGGCGAACAATGTTCGCCTTCGCTTCTTGCCAGTCGCCTACCACGAGCTCTCGCCCGAGCCAAGTCAGCTCGCCCGCTTTTCCTACCTTAGAGGGTAGCTTCCGTGGCATCGACCGACGTCGCTACAACCCTCGTCACTTTGCCGCAACACGCGCTTTATGGCTCTGCCTCTTAAATCGGCGGGGGTGGCGGCGGCCTGGAGGGGGGCTGGGCCGAAGAATCGCCGATAAATGACTGTGAAATATGACGGAGGCGAGGGCGACGCTTTTTTCCTCGTTTACTCGCGTTTAGGGGATAGGCCTATCTCGCGTCCGGGACTCTCTCTCTCTCATTTAGGCGAGGGGGTGGGTGTATGTCGCTTCGCGAGCGTTCTCCGGCCGCTGCGGAAATGAATAAACTATCCCGACGCTTGAAAAGGCCATTTCTGGCCGAGCGAGAGCACGGATTTCGAATGTCCGCGACGATTTAGGTAAATTTAGCGGAAAAATGGATTTCGTTAGCGGCCGCTTAATCATCGGGGCCACTTTGGCCGGTGCGCGCGAAATAAATTTATACCGCGAGCACAGGCAGGCGCGGCCGGTGGGCATTTAACTGGGATAAGCTCGCGAATTGGGGGAGGAAATTGATAAAATCTTCCCCGCGCCGTAATTGGTCGCCTAGGTATCGAGCGAAGAATCGAACGGCGCTGCGCGAGATCGAACGACCCGAATCCCGGCCCGGTTCGACTGCAATTCCCCGCGAATTCCACCCTGAATATTCCATAAGCCCGCGCGGACAACATTAGCGCCTCCCCGTTAGACGACACTCGCCTGCGTTTTCGGGCGAGCGCGAGAGAGTTTTTTCCCTCCCCACCTCGCGTTACCGCCTCGTTATTAATATTCCATTTGTCGCTGCGAAACGTCCATTATCCTTTCGCGTCGCTGATCTGTTCCGAGCGAATAACGTTTAAAGGAGTGCGCACACCGAGCCGGGGGCTAACGTGTCCGCGCACGTATGAATGCACCCAGACAGTTTTATGGAGACCGACAATGGTCGCGCGTATTGCGGGCCCATCGTTAATACACGACCGACCGTCCGCACGCACACGCGTGCCACGTATACGCACCACGAACGTCGACCTATCCGTACACGGTGACTCGGTTGTCGCGAGGTCTCCCTCGAGCACGTATGCCCACATGTCCAATCATTGGCGTAGAAATTAGGGGTTCGATGCACACCGCCCTCCTACTTTTAACCCGGCGAATTAATGAACAGAACCCCCTCCCCCTCGGTCCTCGACGTCGCGACGCACGCCGCATACGAATCCGCGAAAATTCGCCAGACCGATCAGGCATGGGGGGTGCCTAGGCCGATTTCATTAAGGGTTAGGCGTGCGCTTTGCGTTTTTCGCGGGGGTAGGGAGAAAGCGTGCCGAGGAAAAAAGTTCTCCCTGCGGAAAGCCTGTTCCTCTCCCACCCCCCCAACACCCGACTCTCGTTTACTCTAGAGCTCTCGTCGACGACGACCTCGCCTCACCCGTCATCGCTCGATTATACGTTTCGCGCTGCCTGCTTGATTGCGCGATGTCGACGGATTAAAAAAAAAAGCAGCAGGAGGAGGGTTGAAAAAAGCGGTGTGCAAAGCGCGGTACCTGTTTGCTCGAAAATGGCGCTCTTTATTAAATAAACACGGCGTTTTGATGTCGCGCCGCATGGGAGGCCATCTTCCAGCGAATATCCGCGAGTAACTTCCTATGCGGCGAGCGTGTAACGAGATGATCGTTAGCCGCACGTTTATTACACTCTCCCGGGCACCCGACGTCTACCGCCGTCGCGAACGTCTCTGCAGCCAGCTCACTACCCCTCCACCTACCCCCCTCACCGTGTTCCTTTCCACCTCGACCTTCCCTTCTTCCCTGCTACGGTGCAAATAGAGCAAGTCGAGAGAGAGAGAGAGAGAGAGAGAGAGAGAGAGAGAGAGAGAGAGAGAGAGAGATCCCGCGCGCTGCTGCCGTAAATGTTCGGCGACGAAATTCAGGTCAAGAAATAAGCTCGACGGCAATCTACAAAAAAGAAGCGCGGAAAGAAGCCGGGAGAGGAAGGAACTCGAGATATATGGCGCGTGCGAACTCGCACACCGACGTTCGCACGCCGCACTGTACGCCGGATCACACACACACACACTCCAGGTTGCCACCTTACACATGCATATGCATCGCGTCACGTTGCGCCGGTGGAGACCTGCGCACATTTCGAATTTAGAAAATCGTGTCAGTCCCAACAGGCGCGATAAACCCTGTCCCGACGCAGTCTTCGTTTCAATTTCCACGTCGACGCGAGTCTCGCGCGCCGTGCGAGTAGCGTGAAGAATCGTATATCGGGTAAATTGTACGAAGCACACGCCGGCTGCGCGATTGGGTAGAGATGATGACAGAGTGCGAGTATAATGACTTATTCGCTCCCGTTTCTTTGTTGCAGGTTGGCGCACGAGGAACGCTGTCGTGAACTCGGGAACGACGACTTCGAGATCGTGGCAGCCGACGGGAAGGACGACGGTGGCCAGAACGAGTTCGGCGGCGTGATCGCATAACGGGGGTGGTGGGGTTGAAAATCGGCGCTTGCCCGGTGTCTCCCGTGCCTCCCTCTCTCCGCAGGCCCCTCGATAACGTCCTCCTTCTCTCCTCCTTCGTCCACTGCCCCCGGCCCTCTCCCGAGCGCCGTCTCTCTGGCCACGTGCGTGCGTGCGTGCCTGCGTGCGTGTGCGGGCGAGAGTCGAGCGAGAGCGACAGAGACAGAGAGAGGGAGAGCCTAAAAGGAGAAACGGGAAGGAGAACGGAAACGGGAAGAGGAACGGAAGTAAGGAGAAGGAGGCAGAAGGATCGAGCGGAGCAAGAAGGAGAGCCGGAGCAGGAGGCGAGGGGAGGAAGAGGAAGAGAAAGAAGAAGAGGGAGAGAAGATCGGCAGCAGGGCGCACAAGTTCTTTCGTGTGCTTTCGGTTGCGCGCGCACTGCGCTCTCCTCGCTCATTGGCGGAGAGGGTGGCGAGCGGTTTCGGTGGTGGGGGCCGCGTGTCACCTGTCGCGGCGCTCGGCATTGTCAGTGTGACGGCGACCGTCGGCGGGTACGGATCGCTTTATGGCGCGCGTTCTACGGTTAAGTGATCGTTTGACTGGTTGAGAGCAGTTACGTCGGAGGAGATATTTCGCTCGCTCGTCGTTCGTCGGAAGCGGAATCGGAGTACGATTCGGCCCGATTAGCCGGATCCGCGCGCTGCCTGTCCGCAGCGGGTGAGGGATAGGCATACAGCGCGCGCCTATACGGCACGCGTGCAGGGTGTGTGCGGGCATATACGGCCGTACGCACTTTCAACCCGGTTTGTGCGTCCGAGTTCGTCGTTCTGTGCGCTTCTTCCGTCGACGCCTGAGTTCGCCGTCCCGAGATTGTGTCCTGCGCCCGCGCGCGCGTGTGTTCGTGCACGCGCGTTCCCACACCTACGTCGTGAATGTGCGTGGCTGGGAGGCCGTTCGTCCGCGGGGAAAGATGCGCGAGGCGTGCGTACGGAGCGTCCGGGCAACAACGTCTCCTGCCGATGCTGCACGGCCAACAACGAGGAAACATCACCAGCACGTCGTCGCGCTGCACGTGACTGCGGCACGCTCGCAGGCCCAGTTGCAGTGAGCTGATCGAGGAGAGCGAGACTGGCGAGAGGGAGGAGGACGAGGAAGAGGAAGGCCAGCAAAGACAGGGGAGAGATACTTAGCTTCTCTCCTCGTCCGTCGGCGCAGCGAACGAGGAAGCTCTCTTCCGGCATTTTCTGTCCTTCGCTCCTCGCTCCTGCGAGCTCCTCGTCGGCTGTGCTTATCTAGCGCGGCTTAAAGCGCTCGCAACAACTGCGAGGAGGAGTGTCCCGGTGCTTGCGTTCTTTTCCTGTGCGGTTGCCGCGCGTTCGTTTCTTCGTTCGTTTCTTGGTTCGTTCCTTCGTTCGCTCGCTCGGTCGCTCGTGAGCCTCGAGCCAATAAGTTCACCGCGTGCCCAACCATTGGGAGACTACGAAACCTGGCACGCGTTAGGCATACGTACAAACTCGTGCGCGAACATGAGGCGTACCGTCGAGGCCCCATTCAGGATGCACCCCGTGCTCTCCTGCTGGTGCATCGTTGCCACCGTCACCGTCGCTCTCGCAGCTTGGCAGGAGAACGTCCGGCCGAAGATGTACGTCCAATTAGGTGAGTCATCTTCCCTTACTAATTCGTCACCCTAATGTTCCGGATCCCTGCGCGTCCCCACTCGCCATTGCCCGCTGAAGCGCGAACGTGCGACGATTTGCCGTACGGATCCGTGCGGCAGTTGGGCGAAGATAGAAACGTCGAAGCGTGGCCTCGTGGCGCGTACGGTATGTAAACGACGATTAGATCGTGACATTGTTCGGGCGACAGTCACGATCGGTCGATTGACAACAACGGCGCGCCGAGTGCGGCCAGAAATTCCGGGAAGGCACTCGGATGACTCGTCGGGGCAGGTCCGTACGGTTTCCTCGACTTTCGATACAATGGGCCCGCGCACCCGAGACGAGGTGAAAACGAGGAGAAACGACATTACGTCTGCGTCCTATGCGCCTGCCGAGAGAGACAGGTTCGCACCCTGAAACCCGAGATTTTTCTCATCGAGTGCCGGGCGGAGAGCGTACGTCCTCGCCTGGGACTCGGTTTACGTTTCCTGTGTTATTCTTTCGAGATCGAAAAGGCCCCTCCGCTCGCCGCTCGTTTCCTTCGCAGCAGAGGGGAAGGCGGAGGCATCGGGCGCGCTCCTTTTCTCTTCTCCGCCATTCAACCCCGGAGTCGAGGCTCTCTGCGAAACGGAAGTGGCATCGGGTGCAGGGTCATGGACCTACCCCCACCCCGATCTCTCCCCGTTTTGCCCCCGCGGTGAGCCAGGCGAGACAGGGGGGAAGTTCTCGGCAACTCGGTGACTGTAAACCTCTAATCGGTGACATAACCAGCAGCCACTCTCTCCTTCTAACCCTCAGCCTCTCACCCCCTCCGAAACTCTCTCCTACCCTGACATTTTCTTTGCCGCGGCAAAATAATTTACCCGGTTCATTAACTCGCGCGACACCGTTCCGTCATTCTGGCGCGTACGAAACGTTATTATAGCAACGTTCGAATTTTTCCTTCCCGGAACAATCGAGTCACGTGCGCCCATAAAGAGAGGCGAGAAATTCGAGCGTCCGGAGAAGAATGCGTCCCAGCACGGCAGTTAATTTTAACAAGGGACGTCCCATCCTTGTCCGACGGCGGGCCACCCCCGTAGCGGCGGCCCCTTCGACACCCTCCCCTCCCCACACTCCCACTCGACGTCGGGACGCTTGCATAAGCCTGGTGATACGTCGGCGTCGAGGTACATCGGCAGCCTGATTGCCACCGACGGAATAGGCAGTTCCGCCTCTCGTGAACTCTCACCATTGCGCGTTTCGCACGGTAACGATCACAGGAGCAAAGTCTCTCTCCGCAGGGCCGTCCCTCCCTCCTCTCCTCTCCCGTTACTCTTACGCCTCGTATTATCAGGACTGCAGCCCAGCTGCGCCTATCGTCGAGTAGAATGCCGCCGGTCGGAGGCGAGCGATAGAGAGACGGCGACGTCGTCGTAGGCAGTGGGGCAGGAGCAGGAGCCGGAGGAGGAGGATGAGGAGGAGGTGGAGGGGGAGTGCATAAAGTGTCCCACATCCGAGGCACTCGACCTTAACGGCACTCCGCGCGTGTTTCGTGCCGCCCGTGCGCCCGAGCTGCGCCCAACATCCATCACTCTTTCCACGGTGCGATATTTCGGCGAGAAGAGAGAGAGAGAGAGAGGGGAGGTGGAGGAGGATGAGGAGGGGGGAGTGGAGCGAAATAAATTGCACCGAAGTGAGTGCGCTATGGAATGGCTCGCCTCTACGTACGTACGTACGTACGTATATAGCGCTACGTGCGCCTCTTTCTACCTCTCTTTCGCAGCCTCTCTTTTTCCCCTTTCGCTCTCTCAGCGTCATCGTGTCATGCCATCGTAAGCCCTCTCTCTCCTTCCCGGGCTCCATTCGGGAGGAACGAGCCCAGGCGAGAGACAGAAAGTGCATCGCAGGAGGTGAGAACGCTTCAACTCTGTTCTTCCTCTCGCCCGCGCCACAATTCGTTGCTCGGTGAAAAGGTGCATTTAACTCGAACTATTACCCGCCTGTCCCGACCCGCGAATCTCCTCATGCCTCTTCCCCCCCCCCCCCCCCTTCGTCCCTGCCGTCCTCTTCTTCCGCTCTCGACCGAATCGTCCGGGTTGATTCTTTCATTTTCGGATTTTCGACAATCGTAAGTCTCGCGAGCGACAAGGGCGCCCTACTTCGGCCGCCTTCTCTTTACCTCTCCTCGCCTTTCGGCGAAAATTTTGCCGATAAGGGGCGAAATAAATTGTCCCAAAGTGGCCGTCCCGCATGCACGCCGCGCGCATTTACCTTCATTTCCAGCCCTCCTCGGGCCCCGAGGCGAATAAACGCTCCGGCGTTATCATACCTTCTCGAATGAGACAAAGATTGTAAGAATATCCACCCTCTCGCTCCTTCGCCCTCCTTCGCCCTCCCGCGGAGAGCATTCGTCTCTCGCGGAGTGCATTTAACTGAGCCCATTATCGCTCTCCTCAATCGGAAAATCTCTCTCGCGCGCAATTTCTTTCGAAGTGCGTGCATGTAGGCGGCCTGAAGTTTCGTCGATGCTGATTCTTCAATTTGCGAGCGGCCGTGATTCACCGCTCGCCGCGAGATAAGGGTCACCCTTTTTACTTTGGAGATGCTTCGCGCTGGAACGAGAAATAAATTGCAGCGAAGTGAGTGCGGCTATGGTCCGGCGAGCGTGTACGTCTCCCTTTATCCTCTTCTCTCTATCTTTCTCTCTCTCTCGCATTCTCTCGCTCGCATCTACACTCGCATCTTGCTCTCTCCGCATCGTCGAGCCGTCGTGCCATCGTGCGCGCACCCCCTTCTTCCACTAGAAACGAACGACTCGTGTGAAGTAGAGAATGAAGGAGGGACAGAGACGACGAGATTGAGAAAGAAAAAGAGTGAGAGAGAGAGAGAGACTTCATGCGCCGAGTGATAGACGCGAGAAGAGAACGCTTAACGCCTCTCCTCCTCTTTGCGCGGCCTGCTCGTTGCAGCCAAAAAGGTGCATTTAACTTGAGCTATTATCGCGCTCTTGGCGCCCGAACGTTTCTTAAATTCTTTGAGTCACCCGACGACGGCCGCCGCTCATTCTCTAACCCTTTGCTCGCGAGCCAAATACGTATACACATCTATATGTACACCCGCCTATAGGCAAACGTTCAAACATACGACAATTTCGCCGCATCCGCTTGTAACACTCTCTTTCGGCCCCCGCCCCCTTCCCTCTCCTTCCAGCTTCAGTGAGCAGCCTTATTACGTCGCGCGAGTACTAATTTCGGTGCCGATAATTAAGCGGCCCGGATAAAACCTG
Organism: Anoplius nigerrimus; assembly: GCA_914767735.1. Classification (NCBI taxonomy): domain Eukaryota; kingdom Metazoa; phylum Arthropoda; class Insecta; order Hymenoptera; family Pompilidae; genus Anoplius; species Anoplius nigerrimus. The sequence goes on along the minus strand of OU612084.1, from coordinate 8,150,459 downwards.
TATTCCCAACGATATCGAAACACGATCGGCGCGTGCTCCCATTACGGCGAAAGGTCAGGTCGCGACCGTTGGATTTCGCAATAACGGCCGTTAATCGCATTATCCGTCCGGGCCGATTAACGTCGTCCGGCCAGCGTGTGTCACTCCGGCTGGAAAGAGTGGCGCGGAGATAGGGCCACTGTTAACGCAAATACCGCGCCCGACGACCTTCGCCTCGCGATAGCCTACGCGTCGCCCTGATCGTGTTAGCGTAATCGCGATGAGAAGATCGTAGGTATGTATACCGTACATCGAGACTTTCTCTCTCTCTCGCTCTCGCTCACTCACTCGTTCTCTCTCTCTCTCTCTCTCGACTCTTTACGAACGTATGTACTAACGCATGTGCGAACGCGCGCGCGCGCATACTTTCTGTACTCGTGTGCGTCGGCGATCGAACGCAGTAGGGTAGACAGCGTCGTCTCGGTTGTCTAGACCGCTTTTTGTCCGCCACTTTTTCGCGAGCATCGTCGCGAGAGTGGACGCCGCCGAATTGCGCGGATTCCAGGCAGGAATCGAGCGTACTCGCTCCTAACGGCAGTCGGCAGGACTCGTTACGGTTCCCGTCGACGCCCCGTTACGCTACTTCTGACGAACGGCGGGAACAGATGTAAGGAGGGAGAGGGTAGAAGGGAGGGGAGAATGGAGAGAGGAAAGCAGCCGACTGACGCGGAGGCCTCGCGAGGAGGATCGAAATTACACGAAACACGTGTTATTATTAATACGCCAGCGACGATGCCGTTTTGCGGAGGAACGTGGGCGAAGGGGGGTGGGGCGGCATGCTAAAGGTTGGGGGGTACCGGTGTTTTGCTCACTGAGCCAGAATTTCTGCTAATTCTACAACCGGCGAGAAGCCACCGCCGCGGAACCGAAATTGTAATCACTGGCAAATGCATATTGCCCGTTATAGGGTATTGCTCGCCGAAACTTGTCTAGCTCAGCGTTTTCCGCCGAGCCTGCTCGGTTGTTTATTATGGACGGCGACTGCTTTGCGCCGTCTCTTTCTCTTTATGGGCGGTGCTCTATTTGTCGTTGACACGGACTGGCCACCCCGCTACAGTGTAGGTCGCTCTCTCGATTTTGGCTAATGCCGATAACGCATTGCTTTTATCTCGGCACAGATATTGGAGGGGGACAGAGAATGAGCGTGAGAGAGGGAGGGAAAGAGAGAGGACTGAAGCGCGTGGGCCAATCATATAGCAATTAAATCTCGTTTATAGCTTTTTGAAACTTTCATCGCCGTGGCCCGAGTCATCAAGATCGGACGAAAAAATGGACCGTAAGCGGGACTCGGTTGTTTTCGCCAATTTGTTTCTCATTATCGGAGTAATCCTCCGTTCGGCTGCCGAACGTATGTGTGAGTCCGCATCTGTCCCTCACCGTTACCGTACTCCTCATTTCAGCCACTCCGCAGCACTTTGCAATTTTGACGCGCAGCGTTTATCATTTTTACTGCCCCGACAAATGTCGAAAGCGTAGGGAGTAAAGGGGGGAGGCAAGGGCGTTAGTAGCGTGGCACGATCGACGTCTGTTTCAGCCTCGTCGGTGATCAATCGCGGCGCCGCGTTAAAACGTAAAATATTTCCCTCCGCCCCTGTCCCACCCTCATCCCGCATTCCTACTTCTTCGAAGCCTTTTCGGCCCCGTCGTAAATCAAATCGAACGAATTGGCCGTGCCGTTACGCCGACACTTTGAACCCACCTTCCCTCTCGCACTTCCGGCAACTCTGTTTCCCCGTGTTTCTCCCCCCTCTCTCCCTCCCAGTCTCTCTCTCTCTCTCTCTTTCTCGCTCGCTCCTTTTTTATTCGTCCATCGCGAATGTAGGAACACGTTTTAAAAATCGAGGCCCCGTCTTTCGTCCGGGAATCGTACACATGCCGCGCCGCGTTAAAGTAAGCCTATTCGTGTTCGGGCGCGCATACACACAGGTACGGCACATATTCATGCACGCGCACGCACACGTATGCAAAACGTCCACCCGCTCCTGAAAGCAACGACCTCGACACGCCGGGTATTACGAATAAAGGGAGATCACTGGGCTGGAACCGCGCACCCTTTGGTATTCTAAAACTCGCCGGATCGATAATACGCCGAGACACCGAAGTCGAATTCGTGGTGGAGAGTTTCCGACGGGAGTGGCGGCGGGGCGGGGGTGGGGGCGGGGGAGGCGGCGGCAGCAGTGGCTGCCGCTGAGGGATGAGAGAGTGGAAACGGCACGAGTGTGACAGAGAGGGAAAGAGGGTAAGAGAGATCAGCGTAAGAGGGGAGGAGAGAGAGAGAGAGAGAGAGAGTGAGAGTGAGAGGCAGTCAGTCCACGAGGCAGCAAAAACGGTCTCGCGGTTCGGTGAAAAATTACCGCGCGTCGGGCGTGTCCAGTTTTTCACCCCGCCGGCAAAAGTCCTAAACAATCTCGAAAAATTGATTCGCGTCCGAAGTAGCGGTCTACCGTACGCCTCCCCCCCAAAGAATGATTATCAGTCCACGCGTACCGGCATCAATTACCGAAAACGCTTGTTACCAAAAAATACCATCAATTACGGCCGTGAAGCGGTCGGGTGAAAATGAAGAAGAATTTATGCGCGTAGGAAGTGGAAATAAGTGGTATGCCAGGGGTGAATTTCTGGCTCGGTTGCACGTGGCTCATCTCGTGCCGTTTGAGGGTTAAAGGGGGGGGGGGCGGCGGCAGGGGCAGATGGGGTGTAACAGGACGCGTCGAGTGCGATGCACGTAATAAAATTCATCAGCGATAAATCATGCGAGGCATCCTATCGGTAATTTTGCCGTTGCTCGCGATTTCAGGGGCGTACTGTTTCGCAGACTCGATACCGGCTCGCGTGTTGTCTGTGGCGCGCGCGCGAGCGCGCATTCACGTGAATACGTTATTAAAAGACACTCGAGCCAACCCCCTCCCCCGTCCTGCCGATGGCCCTACGTTTCGCCACCCCTGGAAACGCCTGAAACCCCTGTCCGAGGTTGATAATAGCTCGGCGCGTTACGAGTTCATTACTACATCGTAGTCGAGCGTGAGTGCTGGATTGGAATATGGGCTATGGCGGGCAGTTAATCCATATTACGGTAACTTTATCTGCTAGCGAGGAATACCGCAACGGACCAATCACAGTCTGCCCCTCTTCCCCCTCCGCCGTATGCCCTCTCCCCTCTAACCCCCCCTCATACCCTCCGTCGATGAGAGGATACATTATGATTAGTTCCAGTACGCCTGTATGTGTGCCGGTGCGCTACGGCTTGTCTGTATCTATGCATCCTGGCACGTACAACCTGACCTCGGCCTAACCACCGACTAAAATTACTGGGAATCGTGTCAATTGACTGCCGTGCACGAGATCCGCGAAATATTCCGCTTCATCTCTGCCAGCCGGGCGAGAAGGTGGGGATGGGCAAAATACGGGACTGTGCTTTTGAGGGTTAATGCCACGTGGGGGGTGGCACACTTCTTCCCGCGCGTCATCGTTTTCGTTTGCTTTCCTGCGTTTCACGACGTGAGTCGTCGATGCACCCCGAGAGTGGCAATCGAATCTGTGCCAGGGCGACTACGATAACGATGTCAATGACTGCGATGACTAGGACGATGACGGTAAAGTGACATCTTCTCCTTTTTTTTTAACTCGCTCCATTTGACACGCTGCAGAAATAAAAACAAAAGCCATCGGCTCGCCGGACACCATCCTCCGATAAATGGGAAGCTTCCCGCCTGGCTCGACAACTCTTGTTGCCGTGGGGTAACTGACCTTAAGCATCGAAATCGATAGACTCTCCGGTGCGCGCAACGTTATCGGCCGACGTTTTTAGTCCGTTTTCTTCCGCGACGGCCGAGGACTAGGCGTCGTCGAGCGAAACGGATTAAGTATCCTCGTTGTCTCCGCGGCCGTCACTGACCTTAAGCACTGCGAATCGATAAGCTCTCGGGGCCGACACACTGAGCTAGCCGATTTTTCGTCCTCGCGTGCGTCGGAGGCTCGCGGGAGGAGGGGGGAGGAAAAAAAATCACGCGTGACTCGTTCCACCGAGTAAACGGATCAAACGAGTCCATACCTCGTTACTCCGACGTAATTGGACTTACGCAGTGAAACCGACGGGGCGTCTGTCAACATTTTTATTTGCCGTTCGCTTTTACCTCCTCCTCCTCCTCCCCCTCCTCCTCCCGGGCCACCCGGGTTCTACTTCACTCTTTTTTCCCCCCAACCGCTCGCCGGGTCCATTTTTCCCGGCGTAGGACAGTAAGTTGCCGGTCGAGCGACTCTCCCTCTTTCTACTCGGCGGTTTCCGCGAGAGTATCGAGGATCGCGAGAGAGTTCCGAGCTGGGGGGATAAATATCGAATGCCTCGCGTCTCGCGAGACTCGAAATGATTGATTCGATACGCGAGACGAGTTTGTAGCCCCTATGCGCTTCCCACTCCATCCCTCTCCTCTCTCCTCTCTCCTCCTCCCCCCCCCCCCCTCTCTCTCTCTCTCTCTCTCTGTGTCTCTCCATCTCTCCCCGTCCTTCTCTTTTTTTAAGATCTCTCTTTGAAGATCGCTCGCGTGTACATACCACCCCGCATTTTTTTGTGCACGACTCTAGTGTGTACTCCACGGTAGAATAAGTAGCATGCTGCCACTGCCGAGGGGTTCATAAATCTTTTGTCGAGAAGATTCCCCTACCGCCGCGCAGAGCGGCGCCCAGATCTCGGGGAAAGCAAAAGGTCAAAAGCGGTGAGTAGAGTGGTTCCTTCGTCGACGTCGTCGACGTCATCGTCGTCGGCGTCGTCGTCGTCGTTTTCGTCGGCGTCGTTCGTCCCTGTCGTCGTTTCCGAAGGAGGCCGGGAAAAGGAGGAGCGAGCCACGACTAAGTGTCCTCTTATCGCAGATGTTGATTCGTCCGATTGTCAGGGGTATGTGGGGGTGAGGAATGGAGGGGGTGGGGAGAGGGTGAGAAGCGTTGCCGTAAATATCAGAGCCGTCAGGCCGTCGTTCGATGAATGACTACGCCAGCTCTGACGAGCGAGACATTTTCGCTCGCACTCAATTGCCGGCCGACCCCTCTTTCGATTTCACCCCCATCCAACCCCCCCGCTCCCCACTGGCGTATCGCGAGCCGGCGTGTTTACGCTCGAGGCGCGAACGAGAAGTATTTGGTGGAAAAACAAATTCACGGTCCAACTTTCTCGTGCGATCGCTGCAATTTCTTTTTCCCTTTTTCACCCCCTCTGTTCCTTTTTTCGCCTTTCTCTCTTTCTCCCCACCCTGTACATCGCCCTCCTCTTTCGGCCTCCTATGCGCGCTCCCTCGCGATTCGTCGCCGTGCCCCTGACTCCGATTATTTACATTGCATGCCCATAACCTAAAGATTAAAATATCACGCCGTCTCGACACGCGAGAATTCTGTCGCACGCCGGAGGGAATATAGAGTGCGGCGTAAAAAAAGGAGAAGGAGGAGGAGAAGGAAGGGGGGAGGGAGAGGAGGAGCGAGATTAACGATCCTCCCTCGCTTTTTTCTCACGCTTTAGGTTACCGCCGTTCGCCGATAAAGCTGTACAACGGCGTGGCTCCTCTATTTTCCTCCTCGAGCGCGTCTTCTGCGTCATTGACTCGGATGATGAAATTAAATGGCGCCGTGCCTCGTTCGATGATCTCTCTGGCAAAGTTAACTGACCTCTCCTCGTGCCACTCTTTTTTTCACTCTCTGCATTACGGCGCCCTTTCCCTTTTTTTCCCTTTCCTCTTTCCACGGACGCACACACACAGAGACCCTTTCTTGCCCTTCTCGCACGCGTCACTTTTCCGAGCCCTAAAATCACTCTAAACTCGCCCGTTCGGTCGCCTCGTTTTCCCTTTCCTCTCTTCCTCACCTTTTTCCAGACCCTCCCGCTCACCCCCTACCCCCCGTCGGTTCGCTTCTTTGTTCGCCGATGTCGTCCACTCGTCGTTGTGCACCGATCTTTTCCTCCTCGATTTGGCCGACTCCGAAATTGGTTTATCGCGGAGCAAAGTATGAATAATTCAAGCCGGACGATTCGCAGTCCAATCAATTTGGGACCGAAGGCAACGTGGCCTGGGTGAAGGCTCTTGCATGGGGAGTGACGGGAGTCGGAGAGAGTGAGTGAGAGAGTGAGAGAGACGAAGACAGAGATCGAGAGGACAACGAGGAGAGAGAATGCTCTCCGAGCAGAGGCGGAGGCCGAGGACGAGGGGGATGCGAAAAGGGGCATTAGTAGAATGGCTGAGTTTAATGCGGACGACGAAGTGCTCCCGGTAGTAGACGCAGTCGGTCCTCTCTCTTGGCACAAGCACACAGTGTCGATCTCACGGTGATCGTTGTAGTCTTGGGAGAAGCCATGGTAATCGTTCCGGTAATCGACCTCTTTCGACTTTAGTCGCTTCACGGAACCGCGTAATCGGTCTCATCTCGCACGTGGCCGCATCAACTTTTCTCCGTCTGCCGCACGTATGGCTCCTCGCTAATCCCTAATCGTAACGCTAGCGGATTAGTTTTCTTATCCGCCGAAAGAAAATATGATATGGCTGTCGACGAATGTTGCCCAATGTGCCTAGATCGGTATCTTTTGACACGGACGCCGACGTCGGTCGCACGCTGATGAACGGGCCATCGAAAGAGGACCGTAATCGTCGCGATAATCATTCTCTTTTCGATGTGGGTACTTGGAGTGGGAGTTGGAGGAGAATGACGGCGAGTGGCGTAGATCGCGACGGCAGTCGGACGTAATCGACCTCATTTCGCGCAAACAGGCTTCCCCGTATCGCAACGGTCGCAGTTGGGTCGCCGGCATAGTAATCGATCTTCTTCCATATTAGTCCGATACCCGCGCGATGCCACGGTAATCGAGTCCATTGTGCGTTAGCGCCGGCCGAGTGAGAGAGGAGAGAGTAGAGAGGAGAGAGGAGAGAATCGGCCCGTCTGACGACAGTCGTAATAATCGAGAGTAATTGTAACGATAGTCGATCGTGTACCTCTGTCGGCCAAACCGTGCGCCATTGTCCGATCCGGCGGGGCCCCGCTATTCAACGTAACAGAAGCCACTTCGACCGCGAACTATGACCGCGTGAAAGTGATCCTCGGGCGAAAATTAACGCGCACGCTCGCATTACAACGTTTCATTATTATGAACGGACGTTCGATCGGCCGGCCTTCGGCTCCGCGCGTTTCTGGCGTGGATTTATTTGTTCTATTTGCCCTATTTGCCCTATTTGCCCTTCTCGTTGGCCATGAGGAGGTAACGGTCGCACGATCGCGATTCGGTATTCTCGGCGCGGCTCGAGATGGCTCCTGCGCTAAAATTGGTGACGGCATTGTCGCTGTCGACAGTCGAGCCGGCAACAGTCCTCCGGCTCGATGGCCCGACGGGTTATATACGTCGGAGGAGGAAAGCGGAATGTCGCCGAGGGCCTCTCGCGTCACGGCTGTTATTGAGGATTTTCGGTTTGATGCCGGCTGTCGGGGTCGGTCGATCGAGAATCTAGTCTCAAGGCAGTCATGGAATCCGGCACTGCGCTTCGATCCGAGCGCGGGCTACGTACGTGTGTCGGGGGCAGAAATACTGCGGGGCCGAAGGGCTTCGGCAGTAAGTTTACACGGCAAACAACCCTCCGCCACCACCTGTTTATGGAGGTGATTTAAAAAAAGGAGGAGGGAGAGAGAGAGAGAGAGAGGGAGGGAGAGGGTGGAATGCGGCGGTCGCTGTTGTTCGAGGCTGTTGTTTCAAAGCCCGGAAAGAGTGCTACGCTTGCTGGAGTGGGCTGGCCGGAGGGGGGTGGGGAATTCTGCAGCGGCGAGTTGAATCTCCGAGAAGGAAAGTCTCGATACGCGCAAGAAATCTTCCTGACGAACTCGCTTAATTCGCAGCCCGCCCGAGTAAATTTCGCCTGACGCGCGCGGCCGAGTTTCGAGTGTCAAAATCGTGAAATTAATTAGATCACCGTCGCGCGTACCAGACAACGGAATTAGAAACTCGTTATTAGAGAACACTCGTCCGCGACGGACTGTTCGAAGGTAACAGGAAGCGGTCGACGATGTTCGCCTCGAAATATTCCGATTCCGCGCTTGTCACCGATTTTGGAAATTCGATCGAACTCTCGGTGGATGCCAAAGTCGAAATTTGGAAACTGATGGGACGCCATTAGGCGACGGCACGTCGTTCGTGGATCGCCGGAGCGACTCGGACGATTTGATCGACGCTCGGGGCAGCGCTCGGCGTTTGCCAATCCAAACAATTCCGGCGTTTCCATAATCGCATTCAAAGGATCCGACAGACTCCGCGACAGCGGTATAACGATGACGTCTACTGGGCGACGACGACGAGAGGGTCGAGAGGGTACTGAGATGCGATGCTCCCCGAGCGAGTGAGCCGTGCCTAACTAAAGCAATGCATAATTAATTTAGCGCGACAGCGAATTACTGCGGGGGGTGGCTTCGCCGGATGAACGGGTGGGGTGGAAGATGTCGGAGAGGTGGGAGGGAGTTGAACAACGAAAAAAGGAGGGAGGGGGTGGGGTGGGGGTTGAGGGAGAGGTTGGACGGGAAAAGGGCGAGCAGGAAGGAGAGCGTACGTGGCATCGCGCCGCCGCGGGAACAACTTTCGCAAACTCAATTACACCAGTTTTTCTCCGTTGTTGATTTTCGCTCGCGATTTTTCCGTCGCTGCGTAATTGCTGAACGCCGCGGCCTCTTGTCGCACCCCCGTCGAGGTCGCGTGTGTGCGCGCGCGCGCGCGCTCGCTGCGCGTCTGAGCGCTAACGCGTGAGAACGCGCCTGTGTTGTTGCACCTGCACATTCTAGTCTGCGAAGGAGTGTTTGTGTGTGGGTGAGAGAGAGAATGAGAGGGGGGGGGGGGGAGTGGTGCGCGCGCATGCGCTCGGCGTAATATACGCGATCGTATTAGTAAACCTGCGGTATCGTCAACAGATTCCAGGAGGATCACAAGACCGGCACGCTTAGTACGTTGTAACTTACGTCAATCCGGTGCAATTCACGTCTAATCGAGCGTATCGCACGATCAATACGAGTGACCTCTCCTTCTCTCTTTCGCCGTCTCTATCCGCCTATCATCCCGGTCCTCCGCCCCCTCCTCGCCTCTCTTCTTTTTTTTCCCTCTTTCCTTTCCTACTCCCGTCTCTTCGATTCTCTTCCTCCGCCATACCCCGAGCGAGCACAATGTATATTTATGTCCCTCTATCCGCCCCCACCAGCGCTCTCCCGTCATGTCGTTCATCCCCTTCGTTTCTCTTCCGTTCCTTTCCCTATTGCCGTCCCTCCGATTTTCTTCCATGCCCCCCTGCCGAACGCAATGTACATTTATTTCACGTTTCTCTGCATCCTCTTCGCTCGCTCTGTCTCTGGGCCTCTTTTGCCATCCTCTGCGGACGGTAAGTGCAAAAGAGAGAAAGAAAGAGAGAGAGAGAGAGAGAGAGAGAGAGAGAGAGAGAGGAAAGGAGAGACAGAGGAAGAGATCGAGCGCCTTCTAAAAGCCTTGCGCGCCGATTGCACGAAACGTTTATTGCGGACGTTATCCGCCTGAGAGTGTTTGTCATTCTATGGTTATTTTCAATGAAGAGGAAGTGTGCACCGTCGCCGACGACGTCGTCGTCGTCGTCGTCGTCGTCCTCCTCCTCGTTCGTCGACGACGTAGCTTGCCGGCACCGGGAGGCATGAGGAAACAAAGACGGCGAGGAAACGCGCTGGCTTTCGGCTCGAAAAACGAATGTAACGGTTCCGCGGACGATTCCTCTTGTCGTTCCCATGACAAGGAGGAAGAATGGTCGTTGTTACGATGTCGAGGAGTTACGTTGCAGCCGATGTCGGCCCGTTGTCATCGTCCTCCGGCTACAGAGAACCTCCCCCGCCTGGCGCAACTGCCACCCCAACCCAACCCCACCCCTCCCGCCCATCGCCCGAAAGTAAAGAGTCTGCGGCGTACAGTCGCGATTTTAATTCGGCGCAAATTTTCGTGCGGAAATTATAATGCGCCGCGCTGTTCCGTCGCTTATTGCGATTCCAATCGTGAAAATTCAAGCGAGTCGTCGGGTGGCGCGCGCGCGCAACTTTTGTCGGAGGAAAGTTTTTCGCTCTCCGCCGACTCTTCCACCCCTTCTCTTTCCTTTCTCTCCCTCTCTCTCTCTCTCTCTCTTTCTCTTTCTCCTTCTCTTTCTCTTCGTACCAACATGTGGGAGTGTAGGTCGTTGCCACTGTTCTGCCCTTCTTCCTGCACCCCTCCCCTCGTCCATACCCTTCCGCCTCGCGGTAGTCCTCGACTCTCTCTCGGCAGCTCGGCACCGGAAATTCTTCGGCGAACAGATTGCACCGGATCCCGGGACGACTTTAAAGTTCGTTCCGCCGATCTTCCGCTCCCCGGCGCTCTTCGTGCGTCAATTAAGGGGCGGAAGCACTCGCGGGAAGGCGCCAACTGCCGCCGAGGTCACCACCTTCGACATCCCTTACGAGTCGGCCAACAGCGACGAAAATTCTTTCATTATCGAATATCGTCGCCACCCGACCCCCCACCCCACCACTATCACCCCCACGACCTGACAGCCCATTCACCTCGGCCAAGTCCATCGCTCTCGTTCCGAATTTGTCTGATAGCCCTTCAGCCACGTCTTGGCAGGCCGACGTCGCGAAAGAAGCATCGTCTCGCCGTATGTAACTCAGACGAATGGCGTGGCGTACCGCGCGTAGAAAGTTTGCGCGTTAAATTTAATATAAACCCCCACAGCCGCGAGTGAACTTTAGAGGCGCGTCATTATTAAACTAGATGTACACCGCCGAGTTCGCGCCAGGTCCAGCATTAACTTCAGGTGTAATCAGTTTTCAATTAAACTCGCGCGCGAGGAGGATAGAGAGAGAGAATGAGAGAGGAGGTGGGAGGCAGAGAGGTGGGAATTGAAGCAGAGTGAGAAGCACGCGAAAGTGGATGTAAGAGCTACGGCAACAGGCTCCGGGAAGGCGCGCGCAAGAAAAAAAAGAACGCGAGAGAATAAGAGAGATGAGAATCGTCTCTCAATATTCGTGCGTTTTACACCGCCTATAACTTTAACGATCGCGCACTCGTTACGGGGAACGATAAATGGCTTCGAGCCCTGATATACCCCCCCTCTATCCGTACGTACACGTTCCACGTACGTCCATATATGCACGTCGATATATACGACTCTCGGTATATATTTTTTTTTACACGCATATATCTGTAGTCGCGCACAGCCGTATTTACGGTGGCACTGGTGTATGCACGCGCGCGCGCGCGCGCGCGTTCGTGTACACAGGCAGGGACCACGCGCACGCCTCCACGCACCGGTGGTACGTACATAACGGGGAGATCGTATAGGCGCGGACTGTCGCGCCATAAATTTCGCAGCGAGCAAATATAATGCGCGGCGCGCAATCGAATCCATTATGCGATCCTTTGCTACCCTCTCCCCCCTCCTCGCCGCTCGTTGGCGGTGGTTGGTGCGTCAGTGAATTTTTCAAATTCCCTTTTTTTTTCGTTCCATTATATCGGGAACGCGTTTCGGGGGCAAGGGCCGCCTCGCGAATCGCGGCTGGCCTCGCGGAGCGAAGAGGGCAGAGGGAGGGTAGGGGTGGGGAGGGGGTGGCGCTATATCGCACTTTTTTCCGCTCGTTTCGCGTTTCCCCGAGGCCGCCGGCGTGGAAAGGCTCGCGCTAATGGCGTACGGAAACATTGGCGAGGCTTTTCAGCGGTCATTGCCGCAGAGCGGTGACTCGTGTCCTGCGGGATCGATCGCTTTCGAGTATCCTGCAGGATGCGTCACCCCGGCGCATATCCCGCCTTGTCACGAGCTAGGCTCCCGTGTATAACACGGGAGTCTCCTACGTCCTCTACCTGTCTCCCTATCTCTGCCTTCTTCTCTCTCTCTCTCGCTCTCTGTCTCTCTCGCCAGCTCACGCTCACCTTCGTGCATTAGTTCCACATACTATTATAGTTGCTCGTATGTCGCGGACGAAGCGCACGATATAATCTTCCCCGATGCTCGAGACTCCCATGTCGCTCCGACAGCGTGCAACAATTAAACAAACTTCCGTAGGTCTCCGACTCTCTCTCACTCACTCACTCTCTCTCTCTCTCTCTCTCTCTCTCTCTCTCGCTCACACATGGAGAGAGGCGCGCGAGATCTGTCGAATCGGAGGACGTGCTCCGCCAACTTACTTCGGACGAATTATCTCGATGTTTGGGGCTAGTTTAACACGGCCGTGTCGAAACTTTTCAACCCCCCACCCCTACCTCCCCGCCCATCCCTTCTGCACTATTTCAAGTGCGGATAGTATGTCTGCTGAAATAGCACTTCTCCCCTTTCGATTGAATCAAAGTTACTTTGTTTACTGTAACGAAGTAATTTTCAACTGAATTTGGGGTAGCTTGATTATTATTTCTCAGCGGCGAGCGAGCGCGCGCGCGCTCGCGAGCTGAATAGGGGATAGCTCGGGCGGTGGAGGTAATTTTTAACGGGGGTGTTGAAACAATGCAGCAACTATGATCGCGATCGGACGTTGTTCCACGATCGTCATTTCATGTACGGTACAGCGCGTCGCCCGGCAGGTACGCTTAGTTCCATGTAAGCCGGCGACCACGCAAAGCAGAAATTGTATCAGACCAAATAAAACACTTATACGTAGTATACAGATACCTTTCTTCCTGTCTATCAAAACTTACAGTACCCAACAGGTTATGGGCCCAGTCTAACTATCGTATAGTGTGTGGATTGTTCAGTGCGCATAAAGTTTAAAGTAAAAAAGTAAAGTGCTTAAAGTGAAGCAACAAAATGGCAGACAGCACGCGCTACAGATTCTCAATCGAGAAATTAAACAGCGACAACTACGAGGTATGGAGGTACAAAATGGAACTCCTACTCATAAAGGATAAGCTGTGGGATACAATCGTGGGGACAGCACCAACGCCGGTAACTGATGCGTGGTCCGAAAAAGACAACCAGGCACGTGCTACCATAGGGCTGCTCGTCGAAAATAACCAATTGATCCATATTCGGCAAGCGAGGACGGCGCGCGAGGCCTGGGATGCACTCAGGAGTTATCACCAGAAGGCAACGCTGTCAAGCAAAATTTTTTTATTAAAGAGAATTTGCAGGCTGACGTTGGCGGAAGGTGGCGATATGGAGAACCACGTAACAACGATGCTAGATCTGGTGAATAAACTAGCAGCACTCGGACAGGAACTCGAGGACAACATAGTAGCCGCATTCTTGTTAAGTAGCTTGCCAGATTCTTATAATGCTCTAATCACCGGTTTGGAAAGTAGGACTGAATCGGAACTTACATTAGACCTTGTGAAAAACAAAATAATTAACGAGTTCAAAAGACGAAAAGGAAACGAAACAATGAGCGAGCAAAACGAGATGGCAATGAAGGCGGCACCAAAGGGGCAGCATAAATCGCAAAAGGAACGTTCGTGCTATTTTTGTAAAAAATCTGGCCATTTCAAAAAGGACTGCAGAAAGTACCAGCAGTGGAAGGCCAATCAAGAAAGGGCGAATAAAGTTGCAACCGCGCCTACGGACAGAAACGATGAAGCGTGCTTCATGACAAAAGCCGGTAAAGTATATCCATCGTCCATAAATCAAGCGCGTTCAAATTCTAGGCCAGAAAAGAAAAAGGGAAATGTGTGGTTGATCGACTCGGGTGCAACGAGTCATATGGCGCACAATAAGGAATTTTTCACGGAACTAGATACACGAATAAAGGGCTTCGTGGAACTAGCGGACGAAGAAATATCAGTAAAGGTCGAAGGAAAGGGATCCGGAATTATAAAATGCGTCGTGGGAAATAAATTTATAGACATCACCGTAAAGGATGTGCTGTACGTTCCGGAATTCGGTAAAAGTTTGCTGTCGGTAAAGAAGCTGGCACGGAAAGGGTACAGTGTATTATTCAATGATGTCGGCTGCAAGATTATGCGGAACGGGAAGACATGGGCAACGGCTAGATCGCACTTGAATCTTTACCAGCTGAACTGCGTCACTGAAAAAGCATGCATGGCAACGAACGGCGCACACAATGTTGCATGCGAGCACACGTGGCATAGACGGTTCGGTCATCGGGACCCACGAGCAATAAGGGATTTGGCCGAAAGGGAACTAGCGGTCGGAATAAAAATAAATGACTGCGGACAAAGTCTTATATGCGAGCCTTGCATTAAAGGAAAGATTACAAGGAAACCATTCCCCAAGGAGTCGAAAAGCGCATCTAACGAAATATTGGACCTTATCCATACAGACGTATGCGGACCAATGCAAACCATAACACCGGGTAAGAAAAGATATATTTTAACACTTATTGACGATTACAGCAGATTTACAACTATATATCTAATGCAAAATAAGTGGGAAGCTGCCGACCTCATTAGGACTTTTATAGAAAGTGTTAAGACACAATTTAATAAGAAACCAAAAGTTATAAGGTCCGATCGAGGAGGGGAATACCTCAATCACAAGCTACAGGGATATTTAAAGAACGAAGGGATAAGGGTCCAATATACAGTGGCTTACACTCCGCAGCAAAACGGTGTCGCCGAGAGAAAAAACAGGTCCCTTCTCGAGATGTCACGGTGTATGCTTTTCGACGCAAACCTTGAAAAAAGATATTGGGGCGAAGCGGTAAATACGGCAAATTATCTGCAAAACCGTTTACCAACGAGACGTATTAATAGGACGCCTTTCGAATTATGGTACTCTAAAGTGCCGAATGTGGGAAACTTGCAAATTTTTGGATGCACAGCCTATGCCCATATCCCAAGAGAAAAAAGAAAGAAGCTGGACGAAAGGGCCGAAAAGCTCATATTCGTTGGTTACTCGGACGAGTCAAAGGCGTTTCGATTGTTAAACAGGAGTACGGATCGCATCGTAATTAGCCGAGATGTAATTTTTGCAGATGATGGACAAAAGCCCGAAGAAAATCTAGGTGGGGAAATATCGTTTGCACCGATAAGAGATGTGGAAACGAACCAAAATGAGGAACCAACGGCAGAAGGGAGCGACTCAACTCAGAGACAGGACACTCCCAAAACAGAACAAAGTGACCAGGAAGAACCGATCCCAGATATAGAACCGAGAAGATCTAGCAGAACAAGCAAAGGTGTACCACCGGACCGGTTCATGGGGTGCGTCTGGATGGCAGGACAAACTGAAGGTGAACCCAAGGATAGGAATGAGGCACTGTCAGGACCAGATAAAGAGATGTGGATAAGGGCCATGGATGACGAAATTACCTCGCTGAAAGCGAATGACACATGGGAAATCGTTCCACTACCACAGGACAGAGACCTCGTTGGATGCAAGTGGGTATACAAAATTAAACGGAACGACAAAGGAGAAATCGACAGATACAAGGCGAGATTGGTCGCGCGCGGTTTCTCTCAAAAATTCGGAACAGACTACGACGAAGTATTTGCACCTGTAGTCAGGCAGACAACATTTAGAATTTTATTAGCAATTGCAGGGGAACAAAACATGTCGATAAAACATTATGACGCAAAAACAGCCTTCTTAAACGGTAAGCTTAAGGAAACGATATATATGGCACAACCGGAAGGGTACGAAGCTCCAGGACAAGAGCATATGGTCTGCAGGTTAAAGAGAAGCATATACGGTCTCAAGCAGGCTGCAAGGGTCTGGAATGACGAATTACATAATATATTAAAACAACATGATTTCGTACAGAGCCTAGCGGATCCTTGCTTATACATAAAGCAAGTATGTAAAGAGGTCATTCTACTAATTGTCTACGTAGATGACATTTTAATTGCCTGTAAGACACAAGACAAAATTAAGGAAACAGTATTTGCTTTGGGAGAACATTTTCAGCTGAAGGACCTTGGACTCTTAAAACACTATTTGGGAATTGAGATAGAGACCCGAAATGGAGTGTATTGCATCTCTCAGACTCAATATATTAAGAAAATTGTTGCCAGGTTTGGCCTAGCGGACGCAAAGGTCTCACCAATACCTTTAGACCCAGGATACATGAAGGTTTCGAGAGATGGAGAACCAATGGAAAAACAGCACCAATATCAGCAACTAATTGGAGCATTGCTTTATATCGCAACCAATACAAGACCAGATATCGCGGCTAGCGTGACAATCTTGAGCCGAAATAATAAGCAACCCACTAAAGCCGACTGGGTAGAAGTGAAAAGGGTCGCAAGATATTTAAAAGGAACGGAAAGCAAAAAATTACTGCTTGGACATCTAAGCAAAGCTGAGGGACTGATCGGATATGCGGACGCGGATTGGGCAGGTTGCTCATTTAATAGAAAGTCAAATAGTGGCTATATTTTTCAGTTATTCGGAGGCTCAATCAGCTGGGGATGCCGGAAGCAAACATCGGTAGCTTTGTCGTCAACCGAGGCTGAGTACATTGCTTTGGCAGAAGCATGTCAGGAAGCTGTTTGGATCCGACACCTGCTACGCGATATACAGGGAGGAGAACTAATTCCTACAATCATGTATGAAGACAACCAAAGCTGCCTCAACACAATATCAAATCAAAAATTTAGTCACCGTTCAAAGCATATAGACACCAAATATCATTTTATTAAAGATTTATATAGCCAGGGTGAAATAACATTCCTGTATTGTCCAACAGATAGCATGCTTGCCGACATGCTTACAAAACCATTAAATAGACTGAAACTCAATTATATGATTGAAAAATGTGGGCTTATAGATTAACGAAAAAATTTGTTTTTTGTTTATTCCACGGTACGATCATTGTTGAGGAGGGGTGTTGAAACAATGCAGCAACTATGATCGCGATCGGACGTTGTTCCACGATCGTCATTTCATGTACGGTACAGCGCGTCGCCCGGCAGGTACGCTTAGTTCCATGTAAGCCGGCGACCACGCAAAGCAGAAATTGTATCAGACCAAATAAAACACTTATACGTAGTATACAGATACCTTTCTTCCTGTCTATCAAAACTTACAGTACCCAACAGGGGGGTGACGTTCAATGCGTTAAATAAATCTCGTGCACCGAGTGGGCCGCTGCCTCCCGAGACAGGGTCGGGATGTTGGTAAAGGTGGCGCGCGCGCGCGAAGTTGCTTCGGACGAATTATCTCGATGTCAGGAAGTAATTCAGTACCGGCCGGCCGAAAGTTTTCGCCCGCCTGCCGCCGTCCGCCGTACAAAGTAGATGTAGATCGCGAAGTCCGCAACTTTCTTCGCTTCCCTCCTCCTCCTCGCAATATTACTGCCGGGTCATTCTTCGTTACGCGAGGCCCGCTAGTCGTTATCTCTAATCCAAAATTTACTCTTGCCGACGAGAGAGCGGCGGAGTGAATCCGTCGGGTTCCCAACCGACGAAAATTCACTTTCCACCTTCGTCGGCTGCGATTCATCTCGGTGTCCACTACCTCCTGATCGCTCAACCCTTCACTCCCACCCTCCCCTTACTCCCTTCTCTATCTTTCTCTATCTTCCTCTATCCTCTTTCGGTCTCATCCACCTCCTCCTCCTCCCTCTCCAATCTTTCGCCCCGAGTCACGAATCTGAAGCTTTTCAATCGGTCGTCGCAACGACTGGCATTCCGGAAGATCGATCGTCCTGTTCTCTGACCCCCTCCAGGCACGTCTTTTTTCCCTCCCCGTCCTGTAGCGCACGATGCGTCAGCGGCGGAGGGACGAGGGATGGTAGGGCGATAGTGGGGTAGTGGGGAATCGTTCGAGGAGGGTGCGACGGACAAATGGAGGGTGTCCGGATGGTACTTTGACTCGAGCAACGTTGCTCTCGGAAACGACCTTCCACTTCCTTTCCCATGGCCAGCGTCGGTGCCTAATATCGCTCGGCTTAAGACGTCCGATACATCGAACGGACGAATGTCCTCGGGTCCGTCGAGTCAGGTCGAAACTGTTCCCGACGCCGGGGCGAGGTCACCGGTGCACCCCGACGGAGAATATATATTCCCCCATGGCGCTCCTCTCGCTAACTTCGCGCCAGTTTCGGTCGAGAAACAGGGTTCGAGTGAAAAATTAGGGAGGATTAAACGGGATTAGGCAAATGAGGACGGAGTCGATGACGGGTCGTCACTCAGTGCTCGGCAAGGGTATCGGGGGGTTGTTTTCGCACGATACTATCGTTCCTACCCCCCCTCCTCTCTCCTCCACGTCCACGGGCATTAAAGTAATCAGCTCTTGACTCCGCCGAGTATAAATACATTTGTACACTTCGGCAAGCTTTCATCTCGAGAGTTTTCCGACGCTGAATGAAAGATCCTCAACCGTCGTACAGATTACTCTTAAGTCCCTCTCTCCCCCACCACGCTTATTCCCCGCGACTGACAAAGAGACCGGGCGGCTGACAAAGGGTTGGGAGACGGCGGAGTGAGGCCCCGACTACGAAGAAGATGTGAGAGGAACGCGGCCTCGTTCCCATCAATATTTGCGCCGATCCGCGCGCGGCGGCCCGACATCGTCGTTATGCGACCCGATCGAACGTGCAAAAATCCTTACCCGACGCCGGCGGCGGCGCGACTCTGGCAGCGGCCTGGCACGCCGCTTACGCTTCCGCGAATTACTTCCGTGATTACACGCCTCCGCGGCGAGAGTTCTCATCCGCGAAAGCCGCAGGAAAATCTCTTTTCATTATTAATCATCGTTAGAAAATTAGTTCTCCCGATGTTCCGGCCGCGCGCGCGAGCACGGGTGCGAGAGAGTGTGGGGGGAAGGGGGGTGGGCGAAAGACAGAGATTCCCTGCAATATCATTGTGCTCGGCCGCGCAAATATTTAAGCCGTCCCTGAAGAGGAGAATGGGCGAGAGTGTGTTGAAGAGAGGGATGGGGAGAGGGAGAGAAAGAGAGCGAGGGCTGCAGACGGGGATTGCTGGGGGAAGAGTGAGAGAGGGTAGTTCATGGGCTGGTAAAGGAGAGAGAGGGAGAGAGGGAAAGAGAGAGAGAGAGAGAGAGAGAGACTGATTCGTGGCTGCATCATATATCCCTTGCGGTGGTCGAGTGCGCACTGACGGGCCCCCTGTGGTGGTTGTGTTGGGGGTGGTTGTATGGATGAGGGGGTGGCGACCACGTGACCGCCTACGGGCGCCATGTTAGACACGAGGCTCGGCGAAGGCGCACGAAGTGGTACGATCGTCGAGTCGCCATGTGGTCCTCGCGAGAGCCGATCAATACCTCCTCGTCGGCTGCTGCCAGAGCCAAGAGAGCACGAAGTTATGCACGCGCGACAACGACGATCCTCACGACGACCACGACGCTCTGGCATTTTCGGGGTCACCGGCCTCTCCCCCGTCCGCTCACCACTCACTCGTAACACTGACGCGATCCGGAGAGACAGAGACGGGGAGAGAAGGAGAGGGAGAGAGAGAGAGAGAGGACAGTTCAACTATAGAAAGAGCAGAGGGTGGGGGTTGATGTTCCTGCTCCACATCGAGTGGATTGCCATTTCCAATATCGTTGATCTCTTCGGGTGCAACTCGCACAATGTCCGACTGGATGCTGTCACTCTTGGCACCGACGGTCGGACTCATGATTTCGGGTCGTTGGAACTGACGCTCTCTCGCCGAGGAACGATCCCATCGGCGGAAGCCAAGAACTCTGCGGAACCGACTCGACTAATCCGCTCCCCTTTCATAGCGTTAATTGATACGGACTCGAACGATACGATTCTTATCGGGTTCCGTGACATTCTTGGCGAATTCAAGCCTTTTTCGGGGTCAACAGCCTCACCCTCGGGTCCACTCGACATTGACTCGCAACAGTGACGCATTCCGAGGGAGGATGAGCCCGCGGGGTGGGGTCGTAGGTGGGTGGAGTTCGTGTTCCATTTCGAGTCGATTGCCATTTCCAATATTGTCGTTGGTCTCTTTGAGTTCGGCCCGCGCTGTACAATGTCCAGCCGTGGATGGTGTCAGTCGCAGTCGGCATAACTGTCGACGCCACGCGCTCTCTCGCTGGCCTCCTTCCCCCCGAAGTTGCCTTAGAGTAGACGCGGATACTGAATATTACGTTTACGTAATTCAAAGTGTGCACTTTATAGAGTTTATGTACATGCCGCGGCAGCCGCCCCCCCGCGGTCCCTGTGTGTACATTACCGGCATCCTAACGCGCCGCACGTACATCGCCCAGTTGTTTCAGACAAATGCGTCTATAATTTTATAATCTAATTAAACGTCATCATAAATTCAGATCTCCCGCATAATTACTACGTTTCATCGCATTGTCGTCGGGGAAATAGTTTGCCGGGGTAGTACCGCAAAGTAGGATATAGCCGGAGAGTGTGGTGGGTCGGTTATTCAAACTGGAACTACTACCGTTGCAAGGTCGGTCATTGTACATGTTGGGTGACGTTAGGTGGGTGTCGATAGAATTCGAGACTCTCAGGCGATTTCTCTCGATGATTCGTGCGACTCTTAAGGTCTATTGCCCGGGCTTCGGTAATGCCTGGAATGTCTCATGATCCCTCGGCGTAATTTAGGCGAACGGTGCCAGAGGGCGAGAACGCCTAAGGGTAGTCCGCGCTTTTTAATTACCCGGATGATTCCTCCCGGTGGCCTCGGCGGATTGTTCATTGTGACGGGTTCGGATATCTTGGGCACCGGGTTGTGGGTTATATTTAACGCGCCGACTGCCGTGTCAGCCACGTATGCCGGATATCGTCGGTATCTCGCTGAGACATCGTTCGATGTATATTCATTACATAGCGTGTTTACCGTCCGGCAAACATCAATGTACATACACATTTGCACTTTGCTGCCTGTGTACCGGAAATTTCTGAATTGTTTAACTCGTTCTCGATCATGGGGCACTGTCGCACTTAGAATATTGCGGCCCGATTTTTGGGACATTATTTTATTCAGTTTTATTATGCGGAGGTATAAGCTGCACCGAAGGACTATTAATGTTTCAACTTTTTTGACTCGTATTTTTGCTCTGCCCTGGATTACTTGATTGATTTTACTGGATCCTGCGGGGCACAACATACGCCATATTAATGTTTTCCGACCCGTCGTCGGCGCACTAAAACTGTAACCCCTCTCGGATAAGTTCGAATTTCCGGCCAAAAATCACCTTAGCCGGAGAGCTCATGCTAATTAAACTGATGACATTAATTCACAGTATTTTCGGCCACACATTCGAAATAATGTATTCCTCCGACAGTCCTGACCCAGTTTAAAACAACCATTCTTAACCCGTTATCAAATACCTAGTAATCTGAATTCTACCCAATACGTGACGAAAATGGAACGACATACCGCTAATTGTCGCCACTCTCTTTTGACGTTAAAATTCCGCTTCCCCGATATTATTTTCCCTAATACAATAGAAATCAATTAAAGCCGCGCCCGCGCGTGCCGAAAATACGGCGACATCGAGTCGAGGAGCGGCCTCATCATCAATTCTCGGCACGGCGATAGCGGTTTACATTAAAAAACGGTTGAAGGACGCTTTCTTCCGGGAGGGGTGGCGGTCGGGGGGGGGGGGGGTGGGGTTAAAAATGATCCGGCCGCAGGGCTCTATCTCGACGTACGTACGACGCCATAAGTCGTCGCCGGCAACTGGCTTGGGTAGTGCCAGGGAAGCAGAAAATTATGCGCAGCGGATAAGGATGATGGGCGCGCGACGGTGGCATTTCGGGGTGGGGCAGGGGCAAGAGGGGGGTGGTCACCATTCTCCGTACGTTCCGGCACGACTTCGAATACGCTCGCGTCGGAAGACGGAGGACAGGACGAAGGAGTGGGATGAGGAACAAGAGGACGAGCGAGAGGAGAAGGAGGAGGAGAAGGAGGAGGATGAAGAGGGATGGTAGGGGGAGGAACGGGCAACGAACGGCTCTAGTCACGCTGTGTCCTACGACGCTCGATTGCCATTTCCAATATCTTCCCCCGTGACTGAACCCACCCCGCGTACATCCGAGCCACTGCAACTTGGCGTCGATAGAATTTCACCCCTCACCCCCGTTCACTGGATCCTCATTCCAGCCGCCTCTTTGTCCCTTACTCACCCACCGCGCTAGCATGGCGTAGCACGCGTACGCTAACTACGGAATTGTCCGTCCTCCTTCCGCTCGCGCTCATTTACCGAATCTGTCTATCTCTTCCGGTAGCGGCAGTTTCGGGAGATGCGGCAAAGCCGTGCGTAGCGTGAGCGTGGAGAGTGGGGGAGAGCGATGGGCTGGGGTCTTGGGAGAAAGGCAGGAGGGGGGTGGCTGCGCGAGAGGGTGGCAGATGGGAGAGAAGGCCGCTCTCTCTCAGGGTGAGCCGGCCCAATCCGGCTTTACCGTCTCATCATGCAAATTGTACGACTGCAGGATAAGTGGAGGCGCTTCTATCGCGCTGCGTGGCTGCTCGCGTTCTCAGGAACGCACGCACGTGCCCGCCCCGTTCCTACCATTATGCTCTTGCCGGCAGTTTCGGATATTCCGGCAGAAACAATGAGTCCCTGATTGGAAACCGAGCTCGGGGTTTGCCGCGCCTACGAAAGCTAGGAAGTAATCCGGCCGGACGTGCGTGCGCGACGAAACGGCGAGGACGCAGACGGAGGATGAAAACGAAGTCCTCCACCTTCTCGTCCTTCTCCTCCTCCGCCCTCGTCGCCCTCCTCGAGGTCCGGCCGGACGGAGGTTGGACGATGCATTTTTAACGGCTCGTTTGAAACGTGCGCACGTTCGACCGACGAATTAATCTGGCTCCTCGCGTACGCCCGCTTCTGGCCGCCCGACGCTCAATATTTCAGAGCCAATTGTGTCCAATTAAAAGTGAGGATCAGACGCTGACGCACTTCGGACGCGACGCTCGTCATCGACCGTCCCTCATTAGCGGCTCATCGCGATTTCGGGTCCGACGACGATCGGATTTAACCGCCGATGGCACAATTTGCCTCCGAGCGTGGCTTCTTTCTCGGGAGGGATGAAAAATTCAGGGGGTAATTTCGATGCTCGGCGGTAAGGTAAGGCGAGCCTTAGGCGGCTCTTTAAATCGAAAAACTAGCGCTCCCGAAACAGTGCTAGTTAGTGGGTAATCACGATTCTACAGCCCTCTCTCCCTCTCTCTTTCTCTCTCTCTTTTTCTTTCTCTCGGTCTTTCTTGCTCTCTGCCCGCGCTCCTTCTCACTCGGCCCTCTGTCTGGGGCGCATTTAAAAGTCAAGGCACTCGCCGGAGTCTCTCTAAAAAGCACCTTCGCCGGTTCTGCTCCCGGTTATTTGGAAAATTAGCGGCTCCGAGTACGGGAAAAGTCCACTCAGCCGGCACTGTACGCGCTAATAAAAATATAGCGCGCAACAAGAGCCGGCTAGGCACACTCTGGAACGGAGCGGCGAAATACGACGCCGGTGCAAAATTGTCTCTCCCTTTACCTGGCTCAGCCGTTTCTCTCTCTCTCTCTCTCTCTCTCTCTCTCTCTCTCTCTTCCTCTCTCGCTCCCTCTGGCCCCGCTGTCCTCCGCTTCGTCGCCCCTGCCTCCCTCTCCCGCCACCCAACCCTCACCGCCCTCCCTCCATTTCTGACTTTAATCCCTCTGAAAATAGTGGCGTGTACTTAGCGCTTTAAGAACGTCGCATCTGGGCCGTGCTGTCTGGGCACGTGCTGCTCTTACGATTCTCTTCGTCTCTCTCTCTCTCTCTCTCTATTACTCTCTCTCTCTCTCTCTCTCTCTCTCTCTCTCTCTCCTTTCCACCTTTCTTCGTTTCTTTCCTTCTCTCTCACCATTCTTTCCTCTCCCTCTCCCTCTCGCAGTCCCTTTCTTTTGCCTGGCCGTTTTCTCTCCTCCCCCTCGCCCCCTCTCCCGCCATAAAAGCCTCCCCCCGCAGCACGTCTCGCATTCGTGCGCACCCTTTAGCTACTTGACCGAACCTAGAACGGGTTCATCGATCTCCGCGAGCCGAGGAGGGCCCTTCAGCCGCACTCGGTTTAATAAAAATTGATGGCGGTCGGCCGCGTAGTGGGGCGAGGTCAATATGACGAGTGTCGTTAGCCGCTTAATTACCATCTACGGATCCGCGTCATGCGTCATGGCGATCCTCCTTTTTGTCGATGCGCCACTCGCTCGAATATGCGCCCCGACGATTCGTCGAAACGCTTTTATATCGTGCTCACGCGTGTACACGAACCCCCCTTTCCGCCCCCCATCCCCAGCTTTTTTACGACTACGTGCCCCGTTTGACGAAACGGCTCCACGGTCCTTTCTTAATTGACGTCAACCGAGCGTCGATACGAACAATTTCAGGCCTCGCCCATCTCCTCGACCTCTTTCCCTCCCCTCTGCCACCCTCCTTCCGTGCCTTTCGATCGGGAAGGCTCCCTTTCGTCGGATTCGAAAATATCGATGCCGCGTTCGGTGGACAGAAATTTTCGAGCGCAATCCCCCCTGACACGTATATGCCCTCTGACCTCGTGTCGAACAATGGCGGTTACGCGGCACGTCATCGTCCTCGTTGATAGTTGCGTGTTCGATGCGGGTCAGGCGGGATGGAGGACTAGACAGAGTGAACGGGACAGGGGATACTGGAGAGGGGGGGGGGGTGGAAGCGGGAGGGGGGAAAGCTACAGCTCTCGCTAGAGTGAGCCAAAAATGTCCGATGGTATTTGATGGGTCGCACGTGGCGGTAAACAAGCGGCGGCCATTGCCGGATGGACGAAGATAGATATCGCGGCGCAATCAGTTATTCCAGCGTCGATCGCGCTAAGTGTTGTAAGCGAACGTCGGGCGCGGACGAGAATGTTTTACACTTTGCTGGCTGTCGTTCGGCTTGGCCAACGATATTCGCCGCGTGCGTTACAGCCTGCGCCGATAGGTTAGCCATGTACGTGTGCTACGTACGCAGAGGAGGACCGCTCTCACTCTCTCTTCCTCCTTCTCGCACGGCGTGCCGACGCAGAGCGCGCCTCTGGTTTATTGGCAATTTCAGAAATTGCGTCCGAGACGCGTAAATCGTTTATTTTCTCCGTCGACGCCCTCGGCGAAACAAAGAGCGAGCAAAGTTCCGCTTCTCATTCCTCCGCGCCTCGCTCTTTTCGCCGTCTTTTCTCGCACTCCGTCGCGTCTGTTTCCATCTTCTCCTCCCTCCTCCCCCACCCCCTCTATTTTCCTGTCTTCGAGCTTCCTTCCTCCAGCGTACCGTGTCCCTCTCGCTCGGTCTATCTCGCGATCCATCTCCTTTGTTTCGCGTCTCCCGTACTTCTTTCGACTCCCACCCCCCTGCCCGTCCCGCCCGCGCATCCCTTCGTCACTGGCGCACTTTTTCTGCGCGTCTCCGACCGTCGGACCCGTTCGATCGAGATAGAGACGCGACATAAGTTTCACTTTGCAGCCCGTTGCCTTCTCTCGCTGCCCGTTACACGCTGACTTATCTTTTCGCTATCCGTTTGGACTCTCGCCGTTACCGGGGTGGGGCATGGGGACGGAATTGAGGGGGGGCTGCGGCGAGGGAGAAAAGAATGATTTGCGCCAACCCTGCCTTTGTCTTGCCTCGCGAGCACCCCACTCTCCCAACACGTTCGCGCGCGGAAGGCGGACAATCGAAAGTCGAACTAAACCAGGCCAGTACCTGCAGCCGCACCTGAATTCTCTCCCTTATCCGAGATGAAACTTTGTATTGTCCGACGGGAGTGGAATCCCTCGAGAGGCCGGAAGCAGGAAAGGCGAGGGGCGGGAGAAGTGGGGTGGGTGTGGGGGGATAAACGTGGAACAGAGGTGGCTCTGGCGCCGAAGGAAAATCGCCGCTCTCGAGGATGTTTTCGACCGAACGCTTTATCGGCGCGAAACTTTATCAGAAGGCTAATTCTGATATACGCGTCGAACGATCCCTGTTTTCCAGCCGCCGTGTTTGTTCCTACGGTCGAGGGAGAAGGAGGAGGAGAAGGAGTAGGGAGGCGTCTTTGCGGGTAAAAATGCGTCGCTCAACGTCGACTCTCCCGGCTAATCCCGGGGACTTCGGGAAGAAATATTGACATATGCTAGCATCCTTTCTCCGGACTCTTCCGGGTTCTTTTTTCGTTTCGGCCGTATGGCGAGCATATGCGAGAGCGGAGGGCAGAGAGGCAATGGCGGCGGCATGGGAGAAGGCATGGGCAGAGGCATGGGTTAGAAGTGGAAGAGGGGGGTTGGGAAGTGCGTGGGTGTGCGCTCTGCCGGTCGTCTGCAGTCGGTGTATAGTTAATGGCGGTTGCATACTTGAGGCTTTCGCCGGCGCACACGAGCAGCGAGGCGGTCGTAGCCGCCCCGGTGCATAATTATCAGTCTCCGAAGCACGGCGGGTGCTAATTACAGGGTAACGTACAACCTTGCCGCACCCCACCCCCGCGCGCCCGTTAAGGCAACGTAAGTTCGCGACGCCAGTCGTACGACGGACAGGGCAAATATTTGCCCGGAGCTGCCGATTGCCGGGCGAATACCTTGCGCGCGAGCGGCCGGCAGCCTCGCGCATCCGCCCCGATATCAATGGCGAATACACCCACCCCCTTGTACCGTCCAAAATTCTCGGTTAATACGGGCCATGGGAATCCGCGTAAGTTGCCGGGGCTTCGTCGGGCTTTGCGTAAGCTTTTGACCGCTCGCGCTTTCCTACGCACCGTAGACAATCCGCGGCCATATTCGGCGCGCATTTAGGAAATTCGCTCTGCTCACCGGTCGAGGGGGGTGGAATGGAGGGGGTAGTTTGGGGTAGGAGAGGGATGAAAGGGGGATTGGGCAAACTCTCGATGGGGGGCCCTCGGTCAATGGCCGACTACATTTGGGGGATTAAAAAATCGACTTACGAAAATTGCCAGCCGGCATCGAAACGTGTCGGTTTTCGACTCTGGCGGCCGCAATCAGCGCCGCTCGATTTTTGCGCCCGCGAATCCTACCCTACCCCTCGACGCCGCGCTTCGTCCCCGTTACCTGCGCAGGGCACAAAGCGCTTTTCGGATACCGAGTGACGCGCATATTTTTCGTCTCGCCCCCGGATAAAGTGGCACCGATCGTTGGGCAGCCTGTTAAACAGGGATTAGCGTCGTTTTTGGCCGAGTTCGGTGGCCCAGGCAGGCCGATTAAATATTTGACACCGCTGGGTTTGAGCCTGTCTGCGTCGATTGGATTCACGTTACTCGCTGGCCTCGGACTCGAGCCAGCTCGTTGGGCTCGAAACGATTCTCCGAACATCGGAAGCCGGACGCCGTGCTCAGAAGCGTCCTCCGGCCAACTGCGAGTGGCCGCCATAAGCTTCCGGAGTGACAAAGCTGCCGGTCGAGTGCATCTTCGCATAATTTATTCCACCCACCGCCGCCGACGTCCAACGCTCGGACGTTTCGACCTCTGACTTTTCGAAATTTCTCCACTTTTGTCCATCTTGACTGCCTCAAATATTCCGATCGAATAAAATCGTGCCTGGCCACGGTCAGCTTTCGGCCTGCCGTGTTTTCGCAAAGCAGCTTGTAATAATTGGGACGGCCGCTAATTAACGAAGTAATTAGAGGAAAAAACAGTGGGGACGTTCTTTTCGCCGGACGGCGCTTTTAATAAGGTCGAAGGTTTCATCCGAGGTATCGCGAACGTTCTCGGTCCGGCGAATAATTGGCAGTGCAGCCCTTTGGCGAGAGAAAGTCTGTTTCAGGCTGTCTGACGGACAGTCGATCGTTGAACGGAATAATTCGATCTTGGCTCGATGTTGCCTGGACGTCTTTGGAATATTTTTTTCTATCGCTCGGCAGCCGCGTGCGTGCGCGCTCTGGGCCTCGCTATGTGACGTGTTGACGGGCGTACGAATTGGCGTCGACGTGTTGACAGTTTGTTCTCACCCTGGATATGACGGGAAGTTTTTAACACGACGCCGTTTTAAATCGTGGGAAACGAATTTCCTCTGGCCTCTTTCTCCCTCCCTCTCTGGTTAACTCGTCGGTAACTGTGCCTCTCTCTCTCTCCGACGCGCGCGTCCGCGTGCGCACGCGCTCGTCTCTTTATACGATGATTTTTTATTTTTTTCCTACATTTTTTTTTGTTTCAAAATCTGCCTCCGGAGTTCCACGGAAACCGAAGTCATCTCCCTGACAGGAGGGAACGTTGCGAACGGCTGCTACTGCAGTGTTACCGTTGCATCGGCATGACACGGGTTCCGCATGCGAACGCGTTTCGAAAAAGGAACAATCGACAGTCCCATCCACTTGTGTATCCGCGTCACATACACGCACGCCCCCGCTCCGGCAAGAGAGAGAGAGAGGGAGAGAGAGAGAGAGAGAGAGAGAGAAAGTAGATAGAACTCGTATATGATATACACCGGCCAGGCGCATGTATTCCGCCGTTGCCGACGTTACGTTACCGGAATTCGGGTATAAAAGTGATTTCAAGTTGAATTCATGCTTGAGAGATTTCATATCCGAATGTGTACATGTTTACGAAAGTTTTGCATTAGCTCGCCGCGGCCCTGGGAGAAGCCGAGCAGGAGCGGGAGGGCTTGTAGATGGTGGTCGAGAAGGATCGGAGGAGAGAGAGGGGTGGAGGCTCTCTGCGGCGGCGTTAAAAATTGCGAATGGTCCCGGGACGATTTTATCGCGCTAGATTTGCCTCGCGGAAAGTTTACGAGCTCTTCCGGCCCTTCCGAAATGACTAACGCGTCACGCGGATGAGTTTCCGTCCCGGCAATTTAATTAAAAATATCAACGGCCTCGCCCGGACGATCTCCTGCGCGTCAGGGCTCTGTCATCGAAGCTCGCAGGCGGTTCACGTTCCGTTCTGGGTTTCTGTAACGGTGTCATAAAATCGTGATCCTGCCGCAGATACCCCTGCTCCCGGCAATGGAAGGAATTCACTTGTCGCACGACATTTATCACGGTGGAGATGAAACGGAATGATAGATACAGTGAGCCAAGTCGACCGCAATATTCATTTGCCCCTTTTTAATCAGCATCGATGGCACTTGCCCGGAATAGGTGACGCATACATTCTGAATCAGCATCCGGGAGGGGGTCGGAGGATGCGTTACGGCAGAATTAACCTGGGGGTGAGAGGGGGGTCGGGCTCGGAATAAAATCCCTTCTGGATCAGGGGGTGTGTACGTGCGAGGCCGTGTGCGGCTGTGTGCGGAAGGGAGGATTCCTGGCGGTGCCACTTTTAAGTTATTGCTTCAAGGGGACTCCGTCGGTCCGCCCATATCGCACACGCCCGCTGACGTCACACTCACCCTTATATCAACCCTCGCCCGGCAGTTAAGATACATAATCGTATCTGGCCGCACATATCATTTTGCCCCGAATTCATTCATGATCGCGTTCCTGGATAAATCCGTCATCCTCCCCCGCCAATCTTGCGTCACCACTCGACGAGAGTCAGCATTAAATTCGGAGAGTGACACGGCTGGGGATGAAACTTTTCCCTCTCTAATTGCCGTTTGGCCTTAATTTTTGGGCCACGCCGGCGAACGTCCTGAGGAGCGAGGATGCGCGGTGGCCGGAAAAAAGGAGGAGTCTTTATCCTGGGATATCAGCGAAATGAAAAAATATCTGCTCGCCGGACAGGTAGGCGTGAAATATGAAGCTAGCGTCGGCGTCGCGGTTGCAGTTGCAGCTGCAGCAAAAGTCGCTTCGTGCGGCAGGACAAGGGCAGGACGAGCGGTTGCTCGGCTGGGACGGAGAGAGAATGGGAGAGAGGCAGAGGAGAGGAGAGGGCTGAGAGGGCGAGAAGAGGGTGCGCGCGCGCGCGCGCGCACACGCCGGTCGATGCGGGCTTCCACCGGAAACACGCAAATACCGATGTTTGCTTCATCTGTTTGCCTAGCGCTATTTTCCTCGCACTCCGCGCCGCCGTTTTATCCTTTCTTCGGTTACAATGCTAGCGACGAGCTGAAATTGCCAAATGAAACTAAACGCTCTCTCGACCGGAGTCTAGGGGGAGGGTAAAAAAAAGGAACGGGCCTGCGCGCTTGCATTCTCATCGAGATTCACCCCTTGCCCGTCCGTCTGTCCTACCCCTCCGCCCTACCCTCTCTGCTACCCTCTGTCCTACCCTCTGCCCTCCTCCCGCACTACGCGCGACGAATTACCCCCGGTGCGGGGGCAAATTTTTCAGCGCCAGTCAGAATTTCTCCCTTGAGCTAACGCGAGGCAGGAAAGTCGAGCGTCTCGTTCTCGCCGTCATCGCGCGTTGCTGGGCGCAATTTTTCGGGATTTTTTTTAAAGCGACGACTTTCGGCGCAAAAGTGCCCGCGCAAACGGATATCGCTCGCCACTTTGACGGGTAGCAAATTTTATAAAGCGCAGCTTGTCACTTCTGCCGTGGGAGAAGATGAAAAAAAGAGTCGACTCTCGCATCGATCGCGCGTCAGCGGCAGAGTTATTTCGGATTATAACGTTCGAAAGTCGAGGCTTTCGAGGGCGAGGGTAGGGAAGGTGGTAGGTGGAGGACGGTTTAAGCACCGCAGCGCTTACGTCTGTTTTACCTCCCCTGTCGGGTCTCGGCAACGTGCGAGGGTCGGTGGGAGGGTAGCGATCGGCAGATCGCCTTCCGTAACTTTCCATTATTTCTAATACGATAGAATCTCGATAGTACCAATCTCCATTATCGCGCCGGAGCTGCGGCTGCATTCGGTCGATCAATAGAAGGAGAGAGAGAGAGAGAAAGAGAGAGAGAGAGAGAGAGAGAGAGAGAAGGAGGGATGGGGGCCGAGCAGGGACACGAGAGGCACGCTCGCCGACTTACGATGAGATTATCAACAAGTAGAGGCCGAAATAAAATCTTGCCAGAGCAAATTGGCCGTTCCGCTCGCGGCGTATCCGATAATCGCGCGCGAGTCGACGACCGATAGAAAGCGCGGTCGACACTTTGATGGCCGAATCGCGGATTCGCGCTTTCTGCACTTTAATCGAGCTTTTTTTTTTGGCCCGTTGTTAGCGCAGCGCTACCATTGCGACAATACGAGCTAGCGACGATTTAACGAGCGAACACATCTGCGGCTGGGGAACGCCAACACGACTGTCGGCTGTAAACACTAGCTGTGGCAGAGAGTGAGAGAGAGGGAGAGAGAGAGAGATGGAGGGTAGGAGAGGGAGAGAGAGTATCGTCCGTCGCGTGCCGCGGGCAATAAATAGTTTGTCACGTCGATTGCGTGCTCCGCACTCGTCGTCGTAATGTCGCGAGTCGAGCATTTCTACTCTGTCGGCATGTGAGTATCGATGTTTGCCGTGTTACTTTCCTCCTGTTTTATCGCTCGCCCCGTTTTCCCGAGGTTGAGAAATCGTTTTTTACGATGCCGAACCACGCGTCGAAGCCCCCCCTCGCTACCCCCAAAGTCCACCCCTCGTTTGCGCTCCCGCGCTGATTATAACGTGTCGACGCTAATTGGAACGGAATCCGTCCGTGAAAGATATCGCGTCGAGTTATTCCAGAAATTCGCCTATTCGCAATAACGAATTACTTAATCGTCGGCGAGCGAACTACCCGGTATTTCTCCGGTGGGACTTTTCACTCTGATTCTCTTTTAGTTTTCGTTTTCTCTCTCTCTCTCTCTCTCTCCCCTCTTTCTCGCTATTACTCTCTCTTCGTCTGGCTGTGGGAAATTTTATTCGTCCCGAACGTCTGAAGAAAGGCTCGTTCTGCGGGCAGGCAAACTTTTCACGATCGTTCCCGCGCCAAGCCACCCCTCATTCTTTTGAGTCACGTCTATCGGACGCGCTCTATACCCGGCGCTCTCGCCATAATGTTTCGAGCCGGAGCTTTTTCCCGGTTCTCCGACGTCGGCATGTAAATATCGATGTTCAGTCCTATCCCTTAACTCCCGCTTTACCGCGGCATGCCCCTTCTCTCTTTCTCTCTCTCTCGCCGCCGGGGCTGCCTTTCCCGCGGATAGACCGGTCTACTACCGCGAATCCGTGCAAATGAAAGGCTTCTCGTGAACGATGAAGAAGAAAGGTCGGACGGTAGCGGGTTTCTCTCTGACGGATGCGTCCGGCGAGCGAGCCTTATACCGTCTACTTTTCAACATTAACGCGCAGCCAGCGCGTTTTCATTAACCCTCACTTTCTTTCACCCCTCTGTCCGCAGTCCATCCCTCTCCGACTCTCTCCTACCCTCTCCTACCCTCTCCTGCCCCGTCCCCCTTATACCGAGCCCTAGAAGGGATTCCATCCGCCCATCCTCTCGACTTCCTGCTACCGCCCCACAGCGATACCTTCCTTCCTTTCACAGAATCATCCCCGAACACTTAGGTAATCGAGTTCAGCCTACGACATCGAAATCATTATTCCGACGCCGGCTGACCAAACACTATCTACCGAGGGAATTTTTTCTCTCTCCCACCTTTCGTTCGTCCATCCCCTATTCCTTCCATTCTTCGCGCGGCGCGTACGTGCCGCGCGGCGTGAAAAATCGTCCGAAGAATGCAGCCGACGGCGCTGCGTAAATTAGTGTTTAATTAACTCTATCCTAACGAATTGTTATTGCACCCGGCCCCGTACGTACATGTCTTTTCATTATATCGCCGTAGCACGCACGTTTTTGCCAGCGCCCTCCGTCGAGTCCGGCTACCCTGAGCCGCCCCTCCCCTGGTATCCATCCCCCTCCGCGGCAACCCCCCTCCTCGCCAAGCGTCATACGCGTGCCGGTGGCGCGCGCGTTTACGTTCGGCGCGTACGGCCGATTTACGTACGGTCCAGTAGTTTTTCGCCGATTACACCGCACGCGAGATTCGCCATACGTTTCGAATATGCACGGCTCGCCAAAAGTAGTGTGCCCCTGGGGGGTTTGGGGGGGTGGCGCGCGGGGCCGGGCCGGGCCAGGTTTCACATTGTAATTCGATTAATAATTCAATTACAACGATGCACTAATTACGCCGCCGATGGCATGGTCCAATTACGCAGATTCAATAATTACATGCGCGGGGGGTATGCGAGCGTGTGGGTGAAAGAAGTGGAGCCGGGGCAAGCGACGGTGTTGGTGCGTTGCCCCGGAACGGTGGCTAAGGGGTGCGCGTTGTAATTTTATCGTATGCCTCGGCCGACGATTCCGCCACCGCCCCTTTTCAACCCTCACCCCCCCTCCGCCTTCTCCGCTCGCGCAGCGTTACATTTCGAATTTGAGCGAGCAAATAACGAGGCTGGCCGAGTCTGTGCCGAAACATTGACGATCCGATAATTAGTTGACGCGTCAACAGCGTCGAAGTCGTAAAGAGTCGAATAAAGAGTAACGGTCGATTTCAAATTTTTTCCCGCCAAAATTAGGCGTAAGCGTCGCCACGCTCGAGTGGCCTTGGTTCTTTATTTTCCGCGATTTTTTCGCCGCGTTCGCCAATCGGTGACGAAGAAAATTGTTAGCGTCGATGCTAGCCACCCTTTTCCCACCCTCCGCTCCTTTCAGCCCCTACCTCCTCTCTCACGGTCGCCGCTCAAACGTTATTCGGCCCGGAAGGATTTACGCGCTCATCGTAATTTCATGCCGTCGGAGTGACGCTGGCCGTCGAAACGGTTGACATTGCGATAATTAGTTGACCCGTCGCGGCGCTGTTGGGAGAAGCTGACCGAGTGGGGCGGATTAAAAATTGGAGAAAATTTTCGACCGCTCGAAATTTTCGCTTGCCGAAGAAAATACGCCAAAACGTAGAAGGGCAGATTTCCGTCCGGAGTGAAATTTTGTCCCTGCGCTCTCGGACAATTCCCATAGATTTCGCACGTACTCCGACCTTCACGCCGAAAGTTTTATTGAACGCCGTCGTTTTTGTCGCGTGGAAATACCTGTCGGTCCGGCGGGGCGAAAATTAGTCGGGTGAGCCAATGCGAACGGCATCGTCTCGTCGCGGGCGATAAGCGCGGATACACGCGCGCATTAAATTTCTCTTTTAACTTCCGTCCCGGGCTGTGCCCTCGCGCAGGTCAGCGCAAAAAAAAAGAGGTCGAGCGAGAAGGGCGCATTGAGCGGCGCCCGACGAAAAAGTCCGTTTCAATCGGATGCGTTGAATTACGTGCAGGGCATTAAATCCGTCGCATCGGCCGTCGACGCGCGCTCGGACGCTGGAAGTGAGTGAAAAAATGTCGAAATAAAAGGTCGAAAAAAAAAGTGGAGAGAGTCAAAAGCCCTCGGAGGGTCGGGTCATCGGCAGGCGGAGCTGGGAGAATTTTTTTCGTCAGAAAATTTCCACGTCCCGGCCCCAGCAGGCGCTGCTGCCCCCGTGGAGGAATAATCGCGCGGCGTGTTTCGAAGCGGACTCGAGCGAGTGCCAGTCGGATGGCTCGACGAAGGATCGATTCGAAGAGTTGTCGGTACGTGCTCGGCTTGCAGAAACGTCGGCGCGCCGGCCATTTGTCGAGGCCTTCGGGAAGAGAGGAGAGGGAAGGTAGGAGTAGACAGATAGTGAAAGAGACTGAGACTGAAAGAGAAAGAGGGAGAGAGAGAGAGAGGGAGGATTTTAGCGGTGGGAATTAGCGATGCGATCGTGGGGGTTAGCCGTTGGCCGCCTCGGTCGGGAAAACTTTTCTCGTAGGAAAATGAATAAATTTGCTCTCGGCGGGCAGGCGGCGTGCCTCGCTTCTTCGCTCGCCGTCCAATTCGCCCTCCAATTCGCCCACCTCGCGACACACCGGCCCTCCCATCGGGGACCCCTGCAGCACGTCATTTTCGCGAGAACTCTTGGCACGGGCAAAATTGCGGATTCGAATTTCCACGTGCCCCGTCGGGACGGAGTACTGACGAATTAAAAAGTGGATATTGGCTCTCGGCGTGTCTCTCCTCGCGTCTCACTCTTCCTCTCTCTCTCTCTCTGTCTCTCTCACACTCACTCACTCTTCGCTCGTATCTCTCCTCGTCTCTCTTCACGTCTCACGACCCTTCGCCGATGGATGAGCTTCGAGGGAGCTCCCTCGCCATATACGGGGTGTCTGTCGCCGCTCCGACGATATCGTTTCCAGCGGAATGTCGGAAGGTTCCAAGGGGGGGTCGATAACGAAGTGTACTCGTTTTACGCGCTCGCTGTAATGAAGATGGGATGAATGCTTCTGGCCGGATGACGAGTGAAAGACGGAAGAGAGGCGGATCTCTCTTTTGACTTACCCGAGATACGGCGATTGAATAGAGTCAGCATATCGACTCGGGGGCCACCTCGCCCCACCCGCGGACGTGACGCTCATTGTCCATTGACCGCGGGGGATGTTTTATATTTTAATTGATCATTATGAGTCTCGAGGCAGGACCTCGTTCATTCCATAACGACCCTTAGCTTCTGTTTCCGCGTCCCTCGGCTCAAAGAGCAAGTTTCCTTTTCCGTTCCACGCTTCGCAGCGGGCTCGGTTAATTTCGTCGAATTCAACCCCTAAATCGTGGACCACCCCGTAGACGACCGGAAAGTGCGCGAGGCGTCGGTTGGGAGCAGGAGAGGGGTGTGGGGGCGATTTTTATGTCGGACATTTTCCGAAACTTGGAAAGTTACAGAATTGGGTCACATGAGTCGAGAGCTCGCCCGTGGGTTGGCACGTGAGAGGACTCGAATGTGGATGGCACGGTGGCGCAGCTGCGGAGTTCGGGCTGCATAGAGGCGCCGCCGATGCCGTGCATCTGCAGCTGCATTCGACAAACTTTCGCGTTTCTCATTTCGTCGTTCTTCCTGCCAACCCTTTCGCCGCCCACCCCCCGCCCCTCGCCTCCTCGCGTTTCATTTCGCGGACCGTTTAAAGGGCTGAGAATCAAATCGTACTCTGTGCATTTTCTCAGCTTCTCCTCCTCTCTCATCCTGAGCAATTCCCCCTGCGTCTCCTTCGGGCTGATATAATGGGGTAGGTCTTAATTAATAAATGCGCCCCGCCCGGAGCCTTATAATTCAGCCGAGCGTCGCGTCTCGATACTCTCGGACAGTTAGTTAGATTAATGGCCCGGCTCGCTCGTTTACGTTGATCGCGAATATCTTGCGGCTGGATCGGAAAATAGAAGCGGCAAACTTGACCGACGTTTTCTCCGGCGATTTTAGTCGGCCACCCGTATCGAATTAATTTCCTACCCTCGCACACGGCGGTCGCGCGGGCAAGTGGAAAAATGTGTACGATCCGGATTTCGGAAAGCTGTTCGTCCGTCATCGGCCGATATATATCTTCCGTTTCGGCTGTCGGCGGAAATGACGAAATAGGCCGAAAGTATATCCAGCAAGAGGTGGCGCTTATGAAAAATCAGGCGAGCGGTGGCGGCGTCCATTCGAAAAAGAGAGGACTCGGAATAAGAGCGGAAAAGTGGAATCGGGAACTGCGACGAAAGGGAAGGTAGTGGTGGTGCGAGCCAGATTGAAATATCGGCTTGCCGGGCTCGGGGGGCGGCATGGGGGAGGGGGGCAAAATTACCGTGACTACGATAGCGTCGCACTCCCTGGCGCGAATCTAAAATGTATGTCCCGTAATGCGCGTCAGGGTCGTATTTGAAAAGTGGCCGCGGCTCGGTATCGATTGGCGCGGAGGGGGGTGGGGCGTGTCGTGCGGTCACGACGGATGAATTTCGTATGCTCCCGACAAACGGTAAACAACGAGGCCGGAGCTTAACTCCCGCTAAATTTCCATACGCCGCGTCCGCACACGTTAATGCAATCTCGTCTGCGGAGTCGGGCCTCTACCGCCGGTCGTAACGCGGAGACGGATAGATATAGGGTGGCTTACTTAACGAATAGCACCCCCCACCCCCCTGACTCGCCGAGAAAAGACGTGTCAATCTCGAGACCCGCCACTTTTATCCCCGAAACGTCTCGGCTCATTCCGCGGCGTCGCTGCTTATTCATTACTCCCATCTCGGATTCTCTCCCCAAACGACGGACTTTAACGAAGTTTCCACTGCGGCGGAGGGTAGTAGCTGGGATTTCACGTAGACGCGTATTTTCCGAGCGTGGCCCAGCGAGCGCCGAAAAAAAGGGTCGACTCGGCGGAGTTCAGCGAAAAGTGCCGATTTTCACGGAAATCGTCGAGAGCTCTTCACCCTATTTTCGAGCTGCGTCACTCGGAACCGTCACGCTCGCAAGCGCGCGCGGTCGCAATTTTTCTAAAACTTCTCCCCTCCCCCGGGGCCCGCATTCCAGCAACGACGAGTCAATTGCACCGTCTTTGCTCTTCTCGCCGATGGGCAGAGAGCGCGATGGATTGGCCCATGCCATGGTCGAAATATTTTTTCCCGCTTACTTTCACGCGTCCTCCCGCCGCTCTCGTCTGTAACTGTGACTCTGTTTGACGGCAGAGACCGCACGATGTTGCAACTGCCACCTAACCCCCCCTGCTCACGTGCGTGTGCGTGTAAATCTGCGCCAGAGGGGTGTGGCACTTGGACATCGCGCGCGCGCGCGCTCTCTCTCTCTCTCTCTCTCTCTCTCTCTCTTCTGTACATGTGTCGTCCCATGCATGTGTCGCCGACGCTTGCGGTATACTCGGGGAACCGCTTCGAATGCTCGCGTACGAGCGTGCGTTTGCCGTGTATTCACACGTACGGACGCTCACACCTCGCGACCCCCCCCCCCCCCCCCCCCCCCCCCCAACCCCTGTGCACGCGTGCACGGCGAAATTTGTGGATCGAACGTACCACCGTGAAATGAGTCGTTGTTCACCGAGCGGGGGAGAAGTTCGTCTCCTCAGATTCGTGAAATTGATCGGGGCCAGATCGAGCGCGTCGGCATGATAATGCACTTTTCTGTAGATCTCTGCCTCGCTTTGCGCGGAGTTTAAACGGAAATCTTGAATACCTTCCGTCAAGTCGACCGAGAGTACCGGAAGAAAGTACGCGTCTGTATATATGTATATAGTGTAT
This sequence comes from Anoplius nigerrimus, assembly GCA_914767735.1. Taxonomy (NCBI): domain Eukaryota; kingdom Metazoa; phylum Arthropoda; class Insecta; order Hymenoptera; family Pompilidae; genus Anoplius; species Anoplius nigerrimus. The sequence goes on along the minus strand of OU612084.1, from coordinate 8,112,714 downwards.
ATATATAGGAAGAACGCCGGAATTTCTTAAGAGTTAACGAGCTCGCCGGATCGTTTAGATAATTAACTGGCGAGAGATGAGCTCCGCGGGGCAAGCTGCCCAGATTTATGCTTCTTTCTGCATCGACTGATCTTGCCTAGTAGCTAGCCCGTGAATTGGGAATGCGCTAATTAGCGGCGGCGACAGTATGTTCGCGCGATGTCCAGCGCGCAGTAAGGTGTCAGGCCAATTACGAACGGCTCGGCGGTTACCTTCTCTATGGCTTTCTGATCCTGAATCTGGGTTATGGCACGGAACGGATATTGGCCGACGGGAGCCATGTGTAACTAAGACTTCGCGCTGCTGGGGCGCGGGTATACGGGAAGAATAATAACCTGAAATTTACGGGCAATTAAAAAGGAACGTCTCGGTCTATGATAACAAAACGAGCCGCGCCGGCTATGGCCATATATATACATATATATATGCCGGGCGGGGCTTAATGTTATGCGATGTTACGCGATCGCGTACTGATTAATCAGACAGCTGTTGTAACCGAGTCTAATTATTTCTCGCGGCACGAACGCGTCGCGAGCGAACGTTTCCTGCTGGCTGAGAGTCGGCAAGCGGTTACGAAGTAATTTCCGCTGCAAGGAGCCCGCGCTGTATAATTTATTTGTCGAAAGTCGAGAGAGCGTTACTCTCCATCCCCCATCGAAGCTTCTATCTTCGCGCGGGGCAATAGTTTTCGCGCTAATGCGTTATTCCTGTATTTCGACGTGGTTCACGGGGGCAGTGGGTGCCGCGAAGCACTTGAAAGCATTTTCTCTCTCTCTCACCCTCTCTCTCTATCTCTATCGTCGGCTTTCTACAATTATGGGCATTGTTGACTATTAACGGGCGAAATGCCATTTCACCGCTCGCTCAGCGATAACTAATTAAGTTCGCCGCGGTTGTGCAAACTTCGTTTATGGACGGCTCGATATTTGTCTCTCGGCGGTTGAAGTTGCCGGAGATAGAAATAAAGGCGGTCGTTAACACGCCGACTGTCATGTCAGCCGCATGTGCCCGACGCGGGCGTGTGCATTGGAGAGCTTTTGTGTACTCGGTCTAAGATACGATTATGCCATAATTCATTGTGATGCGCATCGACGATGCCGATGTTTTGCGGACAGGCTAGCGACGTGTGTATTTTTCGTCTTATCCTCGGTTCGTTTTAGACCTTGTCCCGAGAACTATTGCATTTATAACAGGCCGATTTCCAGTTCTCGAAATGTTATCCTCCTTTCACGTCTCATTCCCAACTGATTTTCAACTATAAAATATTCCCGGAAATGATTTGTTAGCTCGTGAAAATAGAAGCGTTTTTGTGAATTTTCAACTTTGAATCTCGACCGTGGGAGGTGGAAAAGGGAAATGTACTGTCTGCTTCTTCCACCTCGTCGCTCGTGTAGATCGCCACAAACTTTTTTCTGACTTCGAATCTTCTTAGGTGCTTCTATGCTATCATTTTTTTCGTGTTTTAACTGAATATTTAAGGTAACAGGCATCGTACGCTACAGGGGCCGGCAAAATATCGATTTTTCACCATTTTTCACTTTTCTCTCATCTTTTCTTGACCGTATCTCCGAAACTATTGCACTTAGAAGGTTCGGGTTGCGATTTTTTGCAAAGACAAGTCGCGACAACAGTAGCCAGTCAACAGATACCACGCACCCAGAGTCCATATATTATTTTGCTTCTCACCTCAGCCATAGAAACTTCCGTATACTCATTTCCCAGCCTCTTCCTAATTCTTCTAATAAATCTGTTCACACTCCACACTTGAAAGTTCACACAAATACTTCTCTTTTAATTAGCTATCGAATGGCCCCTTCACAATTTTAATCCGTTTAGTGAAATGGCTCTTTCCGCTGAAAGCCTTCTTTATTGACTACATCTAACGCCCAATAAACACCGTGAACGTGTACAAAATTGCGTTGCAATCATCGCGGAGTGGTAAAACAGCGGAATATGTCTCATAAAGTAGCAACATGTAGGGCAAGCGTAAGCGGAAAGATAAATTTTAACTTATACGCGTCGAAAATAGGACGGCGGGCGTCTAAAAACTATTACTTTACGACACGTTAGCCCGCGAAGGCACTGGCGGGCGTAGATCCCTTTAAAAATATCCCCGGATTACATGCAGTTAGAAAGAAATATCGCCGAGTTGACGGTGAGCGGCGGTGAATTTGCAGACGGCTCGTATCTACGATCGTAACACGTACGAGGCGCACGAACCTGCACACATTTTCCGCCCACCTAACCGCCCTTATCGCCTCGCGATTAATCAAAAATTAGTAACGTGCAACGGTATCCCGGCCTCTCTACGTGTAACTGCTTAAACACGGATGAAGAAAGCCGGGCCCGGTGAAGGGAGCGGGGCAAACAGGATGAAGAGAGAGAGAGAGAGAGAGAGAGAGAGGAAAAGAGAGCAAAAAAATCGATGTAGAATGTAACTTTCCGACGGCGCGAAGGAAGGAGAATGAGCCGGGACAGAAAATTACGCTAACTCCCGCAAACGGAAATTGTCTCCTCCCGCACGTCGTTTCCCTTTCCCTTCCTTCCTCCTTCTCTCGCTCTCTCTCGCTCTCTCTCTTCCACCTCGCAGCAAAAAGGACGAGTCGTTATTAATTTCGTAATTAATATTTACCAGGCGCGCGCGCCGCCTCATTAGCATTCGTCGCCACGTGCGCCTCGCCGGCAGCATTTTAATTCGAATCTTTCTTGATACCAAAAAGGGCGTTTGTCCCAGCCCGACTCCGCCGCGTCTTCCTTTCCTCGGGAGACTCTCCCGTCCTTTATCGGCGCGACTCCTCACCTCCTCCACCTCCTCCTTCTCCCTCCCCCTCTACCTCTCGCCCATCATCCTCGACGCGTCGACGAAAAATTCGGCAGATCGAATAATTGCGGGGTGAGCGTGGCAGTCGCGGGAAGCGGAATTGAAAAGTGGAATAATAAAAACGTAGGACTGGGAGGGCTCGGTAGGTTTTGCGGATGGACGCGCGTCGATGAGAGTCGTGGGTGGCGAACGAAAATCCGAGGCGCCGCTGGATGGCGAAATGGACGGCGGAACGGATGGGCAGGGATGGATGGTAAAAGTGTGAGGGCAATTTGATAAGTCGATAAACGCGTTAGCGGTTCCCTCTCCTCCCCCTATGCCCCCGCCTCCTCACCTTCCGCGTCTTCAGGCGTCCTCGTTTTCTTCCGCGGCAGTCGTTCTATGGATGCGTTCGTTAATGGTTTCGCGCCCGTCAAAGTGGCGCACCGGGTCTTCCGTGACTCCTCCTCCCACGGCTTTCTTCATCCTCCGCAACACCATCTCGTTCGCTCACCCTCCCGGACCCTCTCTCATCTTATTTTTTCCTCCACCTCTCGGTCTCCGTGAACGCGCGCGCCCGCCGCTGACAGAGCTCTCTCCATTCTCGGCGGTGACGTTCGTAGCCTACATTTTACTTTGATGCCGGCCGAGCGAGAGGGTGGTAAATGGACGTTAGGTAAAGGGTAACGCCTCTGTCTAAAACGAGACACTTCGGGATTCCTACGGGCTGGGTAGAAAACGACCGACTTCGCCTTCTACGGCCTCGGTCTTGATCTCGGTCTTGGTCTCGGTCGCATCGCGAGTCGCTAGTCCGCGCAAAGGACGGAAGAGATAAAGGGGATGCTAATTGCATAACTCGGAGCGGCTGAAAGCGAAAGCCCTCGACTTGCCGTGATTCAGTTGGTAATGAAATCGTTGCACCTAAGAGCCCGAAGCTACTCGTCCGTCGGTGCCACCGGGCCGAACGGGTGTACACTACTGGCGTGACTGGCGTACTGACATCATCCCCCGCACCCCTGCGTCCTATGCCTGAGAAGTACAGCCCACCCGAATGCTACGAAGGAAAAGGAAATAACGGTCAGGCCTCGACTTTCGGCCCGAAGCCGGAAATTTTATTATTGCCTATCCGGGTCAGGCCAGCGCACGCCGGCCAGCTGTAATTCCCACCACCTCCCTACACCCCCTCAACCCCTCCAATTGGCGTCGAATGAATTAGTAACGAGCGCGAGATGAAAACGCTCGGAGCTCTTTTTTTTTCGTCCGCGCCCAGCTCCCGGGCCGCGCAATTATGCGCTCGGCGCTTAATTGTTCGGAGCGGTGGGACTTGAGAAATTTTTTGGCCACGGCAAGTGTTGCCGCGTCGATGTTGTCCCCCAAGGCCGTGACGAACGACAGCCGCGAGTCGTTACCCCGTCATCGACGCCGCGTCCGCGTAAAACGGCCAGCGGCTGCGTTCGGCTGCGTGCGGCTCGGCGTCATTCCGGTTACGCAAATATCGGGCGGCCTCGATCAGAATTTCATAGAATTTTGTATTCTCGTCCTCCGTGACGGCCGAGCGCGATATCGAATGGGCGCGTGTTGTTCCCAAACGCCCTGGCCACCTTCCGGGCGGGTGGGATGGGGGTGTGGGCCGGCAGGGTGAGCAGCGGCCAGTTTTGTTGGCCGGGAACAATGCGCGCCGAGCGATTAGACGAGTTTGTCGGGCAAAAATTTCGATTGAATTCCGCGGAGCACCGCGGAGGCCGCGCGCGCGCGCGCACGCCGACCCCTGGGCAAGGGCACGGGCTTTCGGAAAATTGAAATTGATTCAGCACCGCTGCCCCGTCAAAAGGATATTCCTTCTTTCAGCGCCTGAAAACCGATCCGTAAAATTGATGAATAGTCGAGGAACTTTACATTTCCACGCCCCGCTCTCTGTCTGTCTGTCCGTCTCTCTCTTCCTCGCTTTCCCTCGCTCTCCCCTGGCGCTGGGAGCTGCGCGCGTATTCTCGAAAGGCTATACTTTATCGGGACGCGGCACGCCGGGCCCGATTATAGTTTCCCGGAAAAAAATTACAATAGAATTTCATGGATACCGGGGGCTGAATGCGCATAGGGGATAGGACGGACCTTCGGCCAGGAATGGAAAGTGATTCGAGTCCGTCGGCGTGCGTCGGAGGAGAAATATTTCTACCGACCCCTTCTCCCTTCCCTCCCTTCCCTTCCCTTCCACCCTTCCTCCCTCGCCCTCGTCATCGCGAAACGACTCGCGCGGAATCGATGAATAAACAAGGAGCTGGCATATACATTATTCCGATGTTCCCGTAATTCCGCACGTTCTCTCCCTCTCTCTCTCTCTCTCTCTCTCTCTCTCTCTCTCTCTCTCTTCCTCTTTATCGCGGATGCCCGGTACGTTGCCAGGAATCGACACGCGCATACGTCTTGGTAGAGACACATACACGAATGCAGATGCTAGAGGCGTGCGCGCAGAAGTCTACGTACACTCTCTGCAAGTTTAATGATCGGAGCGATACTTCAAAAGTTTCCGCGCGCGCGAGCGCGACCGCGCTTTTTAACCCTCCCCGCGCGTGAGTTTGCGCGCGGGAGGTGTTGTTGTTACGTAACCGTAACAAGGTTGAAAGCCGCGGTACATGCTCGGAATACGTCTATAACTCGCGCCGAACGTGCCGCGCCAGGACTCTTGTACAGATTCTTCCGGCGCTGATAGAGACCAGAGACGTTCCTACGAACGGGATAGGAGGCTCGTGTGGCATTAGACGACAGGGACAGACGTAGGACTAAGGATGACTGAAAGGGCGAGAAGTATATTCACTTAATACCCCCCCGCTGGACGTAATCCGGTGTGAAGGGCGAGCGGACGGCAAGGACGGACAGGATTAGCGCGGTTTAGAAATACGAGGATGTAGAGTCGTAAACCGTGAGCGAGCGATATGAAGGTCCTGTCGGCCGCGTCTTCGCGGAAGGTGGGGAAATTTCGCTTACGAGCGAGAACTAATACCGACGCCGAGCGTCGCCGTGGCACAATGCTCATTTCCAGTTAAAACTGCATATTGACCCGCGCGCGCGGCCCGCGTCATAATCCGCCGAGTGGGCCGTAAAAATAATGTTCAGATTAGATACGGCGGCGGTGAAGTACCTGGTCGAAAGATATACCTAACGAGGAAGAGTACCTTTTTCTGATAGGGTGCCCGACCCGCTGTAGGTACCCCCCGTTTATTTGACCCCTGGCCAGGAACCGTTACTGCCCCGGCCGTACCCGACGATTTCGCTGTATTACTCGATTATATGGCGGTTATCGAAATCGGTTTTGCCCTCGGACCCGGGAACCGTTCATCGGTTTCCGGCTGAATATTGAAACGCGACGACGAACGATTTCGGTGTTCTCGCCGATATGCGCCGCGCCGGCAATATCATCGAAAATCGTCACCGCCCGGCGGAGAGGGGGGTTCCGTGCCCGGCCTGTTGCCAGGGACCGATTGCGAAAGGGGGTAGGCGGAGGAGGAGGCACAGTATTGTATTTGCACTTTGCTCCGAGCACGGGCATTCAAATTATTCGACGATCATAACCCGGGAATTAATACCACCGGCAGTTATTTTGACAGGGAGACCCGCTCCGCTGGAACGCGGTTAGATTTTTCGTCCTCCCGATAATGAAGATAATTCGCGTCGCTCGCCCGAACGGGAGAGTGGGAGAGGGAGGGAGGGATAGAAAGAGAGGGAGAGAGAGAGAGAGAGAGAGAGAGAGAGAGAGAGCCCGATTTGATCCTCCGGGCGATTCCTCGCGAGGGAAGGGTGTAATTTAAATCTGGCCTCATTTAATTTCTCCCAAGATCCAATCTGGATTGCTTCCAATAATTACGTGTATCGGTTATTCTCCGCGCCCCCGATCCACTTTCTATACACCCACGCCATGCCCCTCGACAAACTTATCGGCCGTATTTGCAGTCGTTACGACTTTGAGAGCCCGGCGCAGGGGGGCGGGAAACAAACGAAAAGAGAGCAAGAGGAGCGGAAGGAGCCGAAAGAATGGTGCAAAAAAAAAAGGGAGGGGAAAGGCTACCGCGAAAGAGGGAGGAGATTGATGGCTGGATGCCGGAGGGGGCGGCCGTGGAAATTGGAAAAATTATCGCCTGACAGTTCGTTCACGCGATCGCGGGCGCGATTTCACGTACGGCCATAAAGTAGCACGTGCTAAACAAAGCAAGGGGTAGTATCAAAGAGTCGTTACGCGCCACGTTATTGCGGCACTCGCACCCCACCCCACCCATCGGTTAGCGTGGGCCAACGTGCTCAGCCTCTGATCGACGGATGCGACACCGGAGTTACGACGCTTTATAATGAGCCCTGGCTCTCGACACGCCCGGAATTAGGAGTAAAAAGCCTGGCTCGTTTTATTTCCTCTCTCGCCTGATTCCTCCGTACCGTGCGCAGCCTTCTTGTTAACTCCGCACCTCGGTTCCCTCCCCCTCCTCCTCCTCCTCTTCCACCTCCTCTTCTCCTCCTCCACCTTTCCTGCACACACCGCACGAACCTTCCCCGCGTTCTCATCCTCTGCGCAGCTCGAAGAGGTAAGGGTGACTGCCCTCGAAGCACTAGGGTGCGTACGTGCACTCACTCGCTTTCCTCGCCAGCCCACGTATATTTCGCCGGCGTGTCACAGTGCTATTAATAAAGATGCGACGATACGTATTTATCGCATGGCGCGATAATATTTAAAGCCTCGCCACCTCGTCGTCGCCTCGCGTCCCTGAATAGGCCCGAGCCCTTTTCTCCGCCGCCACCCTTCCCGGCAGCCTGCCACCCCTCCGGACTAGGATCATGCCAGTACGGCGGCGCACGTTGCAATTATAAGTGCGCGCGTACGCGGCGAATGATGGATGTCCGCGATTCGCCGAGTGCGATAATGAATCGCGGGCAATATCGCGGTCCTCGGCCACCCCCGTTTTCGGGTTGGCGGGACACGCGCGATAATGCGAAATAAAGTACGCGGGGATTGCGCTCTATGAACGTGTAACGACTGGCCCCCCGGGATGATGAACGCGAATCATTTTAATAATACGCCCGGCCCACGTGCGCCCGAACAATGAATTGCAAACGATTTTTGTAATCATCGCCCCCGCTCGTTCTCACCCCCCCCCCCCCCCCCCCCCCCTTCGGTTAGCTCGCCCTCCCCTCCTCTGACCGTTCGCTGTCCCTGCACATTTCAGGCAGTAAAGCGGAACGCTCGGTTCCGCAAAAAGCGAAAAATTTGTTTCGGACGGAAAATTTTACCATCGTCGAACTCTGGCCTGTTAAGTATCTCGATGCATCCAGCGATATCTTTCCCCGGACGATTTTCGTCGTAACAATTAATCATTGCCCCATCCGCTACCCCCACCACCACCCGCTCCTCGTCCTCCTCCCCTTATCGCCGCTGCGCGTATAATAATTTCGTGCGCGGTAAGATTACAACTAACGACCGACGCGATTTATTTTGCCCGGGGAGCCCTTAGACGACGGCACAATTACCGCGATCCTCAGCGTGAAAATTGAACGGCGCAACTCTCCGTCGGGGGCGGAGCTTTTTTCCTCTCTCTCCCGGGCGAATATACGCGCGCGATGTTGGTCTTGTTAATCCTTGAGGGCTTCCTGTGTCGCTAGCTCGCTCGCGCGCGCGTTGCCTGGCGAGCGAATAGGAGCGAGTTGAGGGAAAGGGTCGTGTCGTGTGCAGCGTGCACGAAGGGCGACCCCCTTTAAATGCATGATTGCGTTACGTCCCTGTTCCGCGTGGAAGGATAAAGAGGATGCGGACGTTGTCGGTCTTGAAAACGGAGGCCGGCGAGAAAGAGTGGAGGGAGAGGGGAGAATATGGGATGTAGGGAGGGCGAGGATTGGTGGGAGGTGGGAGGAGACGGGAGGGTGGCCCGACGGGGGTGAAGTCTCAAAGTGTTACCAGATAGTGGGTCGCTGGTGTTTAGAGAAGAAGCAGCTGAGAATAGATGGAGAGGATGGTGAGTGAGTGAATGAGAGAGCGAGACAGAAGCAGACACAGAGAGAGAGAGAGAGAGAGAGAGAGAGAGAGGGAGGCGTCGGTGAAGTTTCGTACAATTAACTTTGCCATCGGTAATCTCAAGTTACTCGGCTTAACGATCGTTTAATCAACGCCCGGCGACTCTGACGAGTCCGGAATCATTCCCGGGGAAAGGCGTGGGGTCCCTTCTCATTGACTCCGCAGGGCAGAGCCAGGTTGTCGGCAAGCAGCGGCCGTTATATGCGCACTCCGCTCCTGGGCGCGGCGAGCAAATAAAATGTCAGAGTTAAAGGACCTCCGCCGCGCAATGTCCGGCGCTAACGGTCTCCGTTATGCGTTTAATTAAAATCCTTTTTTTTCCGCTCGCTTGCATCGCGTGCACGCGCGCGCGCGCGCTTGCGCTCGCGCTCCGGCGCGAGGAAAAACCTCCGCGACGACCGTAGACTTGAGAAGGGAGCGTTCTACATACTTTGCGGATTATAAAGTTAGCGCGCGTAATCAACACGTTTCTGGTTTTCTAAACTGTAACGAAGAAGTTGAAATGAGAAAATTCTTCTGTTATGCGTAACCTGCGCACAGACTATCACCCCCGTTCCTCCTCCTCCTCCTCCTCCTCCTCCTCCCTGCCGTCCCTTCTCTTTCTCTGTCCTTGTTGAAGTTGGCATAGTTCGAAATTTATTTTGCAAATGCCGACGTATTGCGGGCGCCGCAAGTTTGCACTGTCCACAGACGGGTGAGGGTACACATTCGAGGGCCGACGTACACAGACACGGAGTCGTGCGCGTCCAAGGGTACAAGTTCAAAGGTGAAGGGCTCGGCGAGCGAGACTGCGGGCAGGGGGGGAGGAGGAGGAGGAGTGTGATGAGGTTGTTCGTTCGAGCGGTACGACTCAATTCGGACTGGACATTGTACCTGAACGAAGTTGGCTCCGACGCCGATTGTAACAAACCTTCGCTTCCTTCCGACCCTCCCCCATGCCACCCCCATCGGCCCCATCCCCTATCCGACCCCCGCGCACGCCTCGCTGCCACTGGCCCTAGCCCAGTGACAAGATACCGGCGGCGTATCTGTCGCGCGATTAATTTCCGACCCCCTTCGCCAGCACCAGCCCCCATTCCACCCTCGGCACTTGCCTCGGTACTTTCGTCTTTTTGCCGATTAGCCGGAGTCAGCGTTTCGCGGATTAAGCCAGTTACGGCGTTTGTTTCGTTAACCGCCTAAGCCTCCCGGATTCTTTGCCTGTGCCAGGGCGCCAGGTGGGACGATGGCTCGCGGTGAAAAGGTGGCAGCGGTGTGGTCGGCGACGAAGAAGGGTGGCCGGGGAGAGATAGGGGTACCGCTGTTGCGAGAACGACCCCCCCTTTAACTGCATGATTACGTTACCGCTCCTGTTCCGCGTGCGGGAATAAAGACACGGCCGTCGCTGCGGGTTCATCCTCGGCAGGCGGGCGGCAGTATTAGGGGGAGTGAAGGAGGACGGCGACGAGGGGCAGAGGGAAGAGGCGGAAAGAGTGGCGAGAAAGAAAGGGACGCGGAAGAGGTAGAAAGAGGTAGGAAGAGAGGGCGGTGGGGTCGAGGAGCCTGGGTCGTCAGGGAAGAAGGCGAAGGGGGTGAGGATTGGAAGGAGGAGGCTGAAGGGGTTACTGGATAGCGGGATGAGGGGAGGGTTTCGGTGTGGATCGAGGGGCGACCGTGGACGTGGAGGTGGTGGAGGAGGAAGAGGGAGGCGGGAGAGAGGACGGAGGTCTCATTAGGAGCTCTAACGACCCGGGTGCAGCACTCCCATCCCTATCGTGCTGAATCACCTCCCCCTCCCTCTATCTCAGCTTCTACACATTCTCTCCGTCTAACCCGCGCACACAGAGGCGGCGGATCGACGCAGAGCCTGGCAGACGGATACGTCCTCGTCGTTCGCACACACAGAGGCGACCCTTACTCAGGACTCACCGCCTCTCTCTCTCTCTCTCTCTCTCTCTCTCTCTCTCTCTCTCTCTCTCTCTCTCTCCCACCCCTCTTCCCTTCTGTCCGTTGGCTCGCGCAACCCCAATCTGAAAGTCAAATTTCCTCGTGGCAACGGTAGATGTCGTACTCTCTCTCCCCCCCTTTTTACTCATCCTTCTACCAGCGGCGCGGCCGCGCGCTGTCTTTATCTTTTCGTACGTTTTCCGCTTTCCCTCTCTGTTCGTCGCCGGCCGTCCGTCCTCTACCCCCCTTCCGCCCCTCTCGCTCACTCTTCCTAGTGGGCCACCCCCATCTCTTCGCTTTCCATCCCCGACCGCCCCCCCGCCCCCCGTCTTCTCTCGCCTCGTGGCACCCTCTTGGGCACCCTCTACCCGCCCACCCAGCAATAAAACTGATAACATCATCGGGAATGTAATTACGCGTGCGAGGACCAAACCGCGGCCAGAGGGGGCGGCAGTGGATCGAATTAAAAAGAGAGAGTGAGCCGGGAGGGCGAGAGGTGAGCGATTCCGGAGTGAGGAACGAACGGGGAGGACGAGGAGCGAGCGAGAGGGTGAGCTCTAGATAGACATACGAAATTGGCGACGAATTAAGAAGGCGTCTACCATTGATCGTCGAAATCAAGTCGCGTCTGCTATTTTCGGCCTTGACAATAAGCGCGGCGGAAGGGGGTGGGGGGAGGGGGTGAGGTGGTTGGCGTGCCTGCGCAACGCCGACTGTCTACCACGGGAAGGGGGAACTGACGGAGGGTCGACGCCGAGAGCGGGGGAGGGAGACAGACCACGGTTTCAGCTCGGCAGATTTAAGCGTTTAAGAATTTAAGAAGTTGTCAGTTCGCGTCCCGTTGTTGACGAAGACCGTGCGGAAGGAGAAAGGAGAGGCCGAATCGATCCGCCTAGAGTCCTCTCGGATGAGATTCGAGGAGCGGGATGGCGGGGAGACGGAGGGAGGACCGCCAGGGGGGTAGAGGAGGCGGAGGAGGTGGAGGAGGACGAGGTGGATAAGAGCTTGGCAGGGCGAGTCGAGCGGGAAGGCTCGAGAGGGGTCCAAAGGGGAGGTGGGGGGTGAGTGCAAAGGAGAATGCTCGAGATCGATCTTTTTTCTCTCTCTCCTTTTTTCGGCTTCGGCCGGGGCTTGAAAGCGTCCTGAGAGAATCCCGCTTTTCTTTCGGCCGACGATACCGGATTTTCTGCGGCGCCGAATCGATGCCGACCGACTGAAAATTCGCCCCCCTCCCCCCCGTCGCCCGACGATGGCCCAACACGTACGTAATGACGTAGACCCGGATCGTTACAGGAGGCGGGCCAGGAGAATCGCTCGTGTGCCATCCGCTATCGGACATGATAATGGACGAAAATACCGTTGACGAGGGGTGGAGAAAAGAGGGAGATGGAGGAAGGGTGGGGGTGGGGATAGACGAAGGTCGCAGTGTTCGTCAGCGGACCCATCCCCGCCGGCGCTCTCTATTTAAATTGAGCGATTTATTTCTACGGCGAACCGTCGCGAACGCTTATCGACGCGAGAGGAACGCGTCGCGATATTTTCTATCGCGCTCGACCCCCGGCCGTAACGGCTGTTGCATCGGCGCAAAACTCCGGTCTACGCCGCGCTCGTTTTCCACGTAAAGAGGGTTCGACGTTTTTTCGTTTCGGCTCTTCCCCCTCCTTTTTCCACGGGGAGAGCGCCCCGTAGATAATAGCGCCATGCAAACGGATACCGACCGGGCTGAAATAAAGCCCCGCATTGCATCAAAGTAATGTTATTTGAATCCGACCGTATATTTTTCGTCCGTCGAAACGTTTCCTCCTCCCCCCATCCCCATCCTCCCTTTCGCCGTCTGCCGACGTGCCTCGCGCGCGTTACTTCATTGATTTTATTCCGTATAATGAGGCTGAAGGGGATTTATGGGTTAACTGTTTTCATTCACCGGTCTCCTTAACATTGGCGCCCGCACACACCGACGCGCACAGCTCGCCGGCGCACACTCGAAACGCTTTCGCACAGACTCTCTTTGTGCCTGACCGTTTCTCTTTCGGCCTCGCCTTGCCGCCTCTCGCCTAGGTCGAAACTCCCCACGCGCTCGCGAGCGTTCTTTCATGCCTCCTGCCTGGAACTTGTAATCTCATTACATGCGTGCTCGAAGCGATGTAGAATTTAATCGAGCATGCCGAAAGCGTACCAATTCGTGCGGCAATTATCGCGCAATAATATTCCCCGCTCTTCGAAGAGCGGCCCGCTTAACGCATCAATAATATTCATGGTAGGTAAGTAGTACTAAAGCAGACGCGCGTCCCTGTGCGTGTGAGGGATCCCTGTCCTCCTACGGCCATGGACGCGTCGGTGTGCGCGCGTGCACGTACACGGCTAAGCCGTATACGTACACGCCGACGCATGCATAAGCGACATTCCGTGGGCCCCGGCTTGTGTGTGCGCCGCCCGTGACTATGGCTGCGTATTCGGAGGGCTATGAATTTCACAGCCCTATTAGACGACCTCTTGGCAATCGATAGTAACATTAAACACAATACGGCGATACTCCGAATGCGCCTCACTCGATCACCGGAAGGCAGCGGCCCTCCCTCGCTCGTCGTTCGTTGCCCCCTCCCCCTCCCCCTCCCTTCCGCGAGACGGTTATTTAATCTGTAATTGTTACACATAGGTAGCGAGGATCTTCATTTGCCGTGAAACAGCGGCGTCGTGCGGGTAATTTGGCTAATTTGTTGTAATTGCTACAATTGCCGCTGGAACGAGGTACGCGCGGGGGGGGGGGAGAGTAAAGTGAGGAGAATGGAGACGGAATAGAGAGAAACGGAGCGAGCGAATATCGTCGCGCGTCTACGTCTGGTTCATTTCGTGCGGAAGGGTCCGTTGCAGACCGAATTCTTGAGCCTGCACGCATCCGACGACCTTTCGTCCTTACCACGAGACTCCGAATATAGCCGTCGCATAAATATTTAGAGTGCATCCTCCCGCCCGATTCCATCCGCCCCGTGCCTATTTCGAGCCACTTATTGCGTGCGAATAAAAATAATGGACTCCGGAACGGAGCGATCGCTTGCCGTGCCGGGAGGACATAAGCCAGCGAGAGCGTGGGCGTTAAAAATGTCCATTCCCGACGAAAATGGAACCCAGCGTACAACCACCCCCCACCCTCTCCATTGCGAGGGATCAAGCCACCGGTATCGCCTTCTTTTCTTCCTCCCATTTCCTACCCCCTCTCTCCTTGATTTTATTTTCATTTTATTTCATTTCGACGACGACCAATATCTGGTCGTTATTCGGCGAACAGTGGGCGAGCGGGGCAGGTGGGGGAGGGTGGGAATATATTGGTTTCGTGCGATTTGAATATATAAAACGTATATCTGTAGCCGAAGTTTATTCGTTCCTCCCTTCGACCTCCCTCAGTGCTCGTATATCGAGCGTTGGCGCGCGGGCGCGCGCGCGCGACCTGAGTATTCAGCAAGCTAGACAAGATTTATTTCCGGCAAGATTCGTTTAGCATTACGTGGAAGTTACACGCGTACCGACGGGGGTCGCCCGGGCTGTCGAGAGGGGTGGCTGCTGGGGGCGGGCTTGAATATCGAGTGTGAATATTGAGCGCATCGCGCGCGGCCAGAGGCGAGAAAATTTCTTATTTGCGATTATCGTCTCGGACGCGGCTGATGCGTTCGCCGGTTGAGCCCGACGATAAGATTACCGTGCTAAGGCCCGCCCGGATAACTGCCTCCGCGCTATCGTGCCCTCACGGTATTATTGACACGTGAACATTATCGTATCTCCGTGGAAGGTCGAGCGCGCCAGCCTAGCTATCGATAAGTTTGACAGCGAACCGAATAGTCGACATTTTTCGTCCCTCCGCTCGTTGTCGACGAACGGCTTCTCACATCTCTCGCCCCCCTCCCCCCTCCCCCTTCCTGCCACCCAACTCCAGGTCGGAAAGAAGGTCGCAGAGTCACGCGTCGCACGATCGAGTATCGAGTATCGAAAGGATCGACGCCCGGCTTATGAGAGGCGCGAGCGGACGTTATCGCAGCGGAAGGCCGACAGGGACATTTTTCATCAATTCACTTTAACTCGTGACTGCGCTTAGATCCCATCGGAATAACAGTCCGCAGCTGCAACGTTCGGCGTGTACATAAGGACGAGCCAGGGGTGTGGGAGGGGGTGGGTAGGTGGAGGAGGGGCGGGGCAATCGAAAGGCCTCGGCGAACGGGTAGCCCGCGAGCGTAATCACTGGTCATTCTCGACTAAGTTTCCGGCCGAGGCAAGATTGCTTGCCGTTGGTCACGATGCCATCTTAATAGGTCCTACCGTGCCCGACTGCCATTAATAGCTATTGTTCCTGACGAGATTTGTTTAGCTCGGCGTGGCGTGTGTCTACGGCTGTGGAGTGGGTGGAGCGGTCTACAGTAGGACTCGGCGCGAAGTCGACAAAGGGAGGAGGGTAGTGGGTGGAGAGGGGGTAGAATGAAGGAGTTCGGCACGGCTCGGAATTACATGGAAGTTAGCCGCGCGCCACCTGATGCATAGAGAAGGAGCGATAGAGGGATTCCCGATATACGTCGCGCGCGCGCCGGGGCTAAATCCTCTTCGGGCGATGAAATACTGCGCGACTGTGCTAGCGCCGCGCTGCCGGTCGAATCCCGGATTCGAGTTACGGTGGCAAAGCCGCGGGGTCCCGATCTCTCGGCGGGCGCCCCCGATTCCGATTCTCGACGACGACATTGGATATTGACCGGCGCGAAATGGCTTTCTGTCTAAGAAAATAGCGGGGCGCGAGTAGGCGTTACTTTCCTTGAGATTTATTCGGCCCATCGCCAGGTAGAGAGGAGCTGAGACACACATATATATATATGGAGAGAGAGAGGTAGGTCGTAGTGTGAGCTGGCGTATAAACGGAAGTTACACGCTCCGGGGGCGTGAATCGATATACGCGTTACAGGAACTAAATCTTCCCGGAGCCGTTCGAATGCGCCCGGAATGCGGGCATTCTCTTTGTATACGGAGCTTTGTATCAGCCTGGGGACGATGCATCGTACGCCGGTGTGCCCCGGGTACGACTATTCCGCCACGATGTCAGGTGCAATCCGGAAGTCCACCGATCATTCTCGGCGGCGCGTTACTGTCCCCGGGCCCGTAATTGATTACGAGCGGCCGCGATGATATTTTATGGTATTGTAGTAACATTACGGCGTTAACGCTCCGCTCGACGCACGGCCGGTGACCGAGCGTATTGTTAACCGCGTCGGCATTGTCCTGCGGCAGGCGTGGGCGTCCGATACGCTTCGCGCTAGTTGCCCGTCCATAATATTTATGTTAATTCGATCGACACTATTGACCATCCGACTACGCCACCCCGACTATAATATCTGATCCGACGCCCCGACGTTAACGCTGGCAACGGCGCGCAACGACACGACAACCTGCCTTGCCCATTATCAATAACCGTTACGCCACCCGGTATTATTTAGCGGCCGAGAGGACCGTTGCCAACGTACGCCACGTTGACTTGAGGCCTGGCCTTGGCCGGTGGCGTTCGAGCCTGTTCACCTGGCTGATCGTTCGGGGCCAGCACGCAGAGGCCCGGCACGCAGAGGGCCAGCTGCCGGGGCCAGAGGAATCCAATACAAATCGCAAGATTCGATTCTGGCGTCAGGTGCAATCAGGAAGTCCACCGGCCATATCCTCAAGCAGGTTCTCTGTCCGGCGAGATTGGCTGCGGTCGGCCACGATGGTATCTTAATAGGTATTGTTGTATCCGACTTATCCCCCTCCCCCTCCCGCCCACCTCCTTCCCACCCTTCTCCCTTCCATCTCTCTCTCTCTCTCTCTCTCTCCTACTCCCTCCTCCGGTTCAGTTCCCTCTCACTTCCCTTCTTATCCCGTAATGGAAAGCGAATCGATTTTCATTTACCAAGATTGCCCGACACGCTCGGTCGGACATTCCGTTCGATAAAATTAATTGATTCGTCAAACACGAGCATCGACCCGATTGGGAGGGCTTGGTGAGGGGGTCAGGGGTGTGGGAGACAGAGAAGGCAGCGGGAGGGGTGAATCGTCCGAAAGCGTTTTCATCCTCGCGGCCGCGTGGCGTTTTTGTCTGCCGTGTGCCAAAATGAAACGAAAGCGTAGTGGACAAAAAAAAAGCAAACGCTTCGCAGAGAGGGAGGAAAACAGGCGAAGCGATTATCGAATCGCGCGAAAAAATCGACTGTCAATATCTTTGCCGTGTGGACCTATGGTCATAGATAGACGATAGGTACTACGCGTGGCGTGTGTGTGTGTGTGTGTGCGTGTAGGCTGCCGACGTGCAGGAAGTTCTGTTCTCGACGGTGTGAAGCTCCTAGCCTCACCTTGTTCTCTCCCCGCTGTTCGCCGGTGTCCTTTTCTTTCCGAACTTTCCCCTCAAGAAGTACAGAATCTTTGCGAATATACAGTGCATTCAGTGTAGCGCGTAAATAACTTCCCTGTAGACATTTCGAAAGTTTTAAACTCGAAGGCAACGTTCGCCGCCCGCCCGAAGATTCTTTGCGCGCGCAAACCTAATGACTGTCGCGAAATTTAACTTTTGATGTGACTATATTAGGGTACGTTTAAGGGCAGAATTAACGTACTGTGGACTCTTCGGAACTGCTAACCCCATTCTACCGGCGGCGAGGCGGAATTACAGGGATAATTGGCGTGTCAATTTAAGTTCGCGCCCATATTTTCGTACCGGCCCCGCCCCCCTCTCTCGCCCCGTCCGCGGAACGATTTAAATTCCGAGCCGTTCCTTTGCCCCGGACTCTATTACTTTCCAGCCGCACTTCGCTCGGCAACGGTCGACGCAGTCGGAGAAAGAGACTTTCACCGAACCGACCATTTCATAACACATCCGGCCGATCGACTGCGGTCAATGCGATAACCGTGTGAACTCGAGAGATAAAGGCGCCGGCGTGAAGGTGCGCTCACACCGACGCCCGCTTCGTCGTCGTCGCAGTGGGTCGCCCGGGCGAAATAATAAATTCTCATCTCCTTAATGGCGTCCGACCTTCGCTCTCCGAACGGCCCCCGCCGTCATCCGAGCCCTCAACGATTTTTGTCTCATATGTCAGAAAACCGCTCCCTTCCGATCCACACTGGCACTCTCACACCCGGCTGCCCTCCGGGCTGAAACGGGCCACGCCTTCGTCGTGGGACAATTGCCGTCCGGGATAAATAGTCCCGCAGTTCTGCTAATCCAAAGGGTTCGCCCGTACAGACGTCCGACGTTTCCCGACGTGGCCTTACGTCTTTCGCTCGCCACTCGACGCCGCGAGAAAAACACTCGGACCGAAACTGCCGACGCCAGCTAAACTTATAATTTGACCGAACGACCTTCTGTCGTTCTATATTGATTTGTAGTCGAGTTTGGGTAAGGGACTTTCTCTGCTGCGATTTAGTTATGGCATAGGATTTCAGATAAACATGTATATAATTAATGAGGTATGATCAAAGCCAGGTGTTACAATGTTAATCACTTCAATTTGCTTTCTCTGTCTGTCGTTATATCCAACTTGTTCCTTTTCGCTCTACATCGTCACGTCTGTTGACAAAAGTCTCGCTCAGGTCCTTCCACGCGTCTCTCGTTACGATGAAAAGTCGACTACAATCCGCGAACAAGCAGACCGCCAGGACCAACTAGAGAATCTGCCCGGCCTACGAATCGAATTCCGAGCGTTCGAAGTTCAGTGGGTCGCGACGGTCGCCTCGATTTTCGATGCCTCCGCTAGCGAAAGCCGCTTATTTGTGCCCGCGGTCGGTCGCCCCGGGGCGTTAAAAGGTGAGCGAACAATGGTGCCGGGGAGTAGGGGGGCGGGGGATAGGGGGTGCTACGTCGAACTGCAATTTCGGCCGCTAGGCACCGGGCCGGCCGATTCGTTTTCGCGAGAGCGGCGACCGTCTGCGGCCAGCCGGATGCACCGCGAATGACAACACGGTTACCTCGCGCCAGGTACAAATTATCGCCCGTTTTACGACCGCCAAAAGAGCCGCGCGGCCGCGGCAACGTAGACGAGTGCGTTTAATTTAATTATGGGATTTCATAATTAACAGCTCTCATTACCGTCGTGATTGCACCGCGGGCCCCCCTCGCGGTGTGCGTCAGAGGAAGGGGCTGTAGGCGAGAGGGAGGGGGAGGGGGGGCTCTCTCACCCCCGCCCGCTATCCTTCTCCCGCAGCACACACGCATCCCTCCCCGCCACCCCTCTGCCCGCCTCTTCTCATTTCGCCCGGCACATTGTGCAAGTTGAGCGGTAGTAAAACGGTAGACGACATTAAGCGCTATACCGGTTCGCTAATATCCGCCGCTTTCCAGGCTTTTCATGCCCCCCGATATAGAATGAGGGAAGCGAGCGGCGCAAGGGGGATGCCGGGGGTGGAAGAATATGGGATCGCGCGTACGCGCGGAAAATGCACGGCGAGAGGGGGGTGGGCGGTAAAATATTTACGAGCGCGGTAACAATTAAGCCGGATATCGCACGGTGACGAATGAATCGAAGGAATTAGGAAAGTTGCTCCACGCTCCGCGTAATGGCCGAGCGTGTGCGGCGAGGCACACGTTTCTGCGAACGATAAAGATGGGAGGAAGGAAGGGTATAGAAGGGGAGGGGGTGGTAGGACTGGGTAAGTAAGAAGCGCCGACGACGAATTTCGGTCACAGTAATTGCGGTCGGTATTAGGAACTCGTTAAACTCCCTACTTACGAGCGACCGTCCCCTGGGGGGGGTGTGGGTCAGTTCGGACCCGTGTACCAGCAATAATAATTAATAACGAGGCACCGGTAACTATAGCGGTATTAATTCCGGCGGCAATATCGGCCGCGTGTGTAAACCGGGCAATGTATTAGACGCGCGCGGGTGTGAGTGACGTGGCGAATTACATTAAATTACGCCGACGGTAGCGGCGGGTTTTGCGCGCGTATGCGCGGGCGCGCGCCAACGCGTCCTTCGCTAATATCGCGTTAATATCGCTTTTAAGGCATTTAAATTTTGAGCGCTGACGAGATTAACGCCACGGGTATACGCGCCTATCGTGCGTTCCTGTCAGCCATGGCCACTGTGCTCTTCTCAGGCCGATCAGTTCAGCCCTCTGTGACCTTCGAACCCTGCTCTTCTATCCGCTTCTTTGCTCTCTTGTCTACCGTTGTCAGCGTAGGTAGCCAGCTGCAGCGGAGATAACCCGATTTAATATTATCTTCGCGCATGGAAGGCCTGCGAGAGTTCGTACAATTCGCCACTGACGCTTCTATTTCCGGTGTCCGTATATGCTTCGGACTGTCTTATCCATTAACTCGGCCCCCGATTGACGAGTGGCCGATAGACGTGCGTCAAGTGTCGGCCGTATCGATGCTTAAGTGATTCATGTCATATGGAAATACGCGGCACGCACCCGCGACGTTATTATCGAACGTATCGAATGCATTTCGCATCCTGCATATTTCATGCGCGGCCAAATTACGGGAAGAAACGTGGCGGAAAAATTGCTCGGCCAGTATCGAATCGCGGCATTTAGTGTAAAATGGTCTGAAAATTGATTAGCGGGACACTCGGGTCCGATCGGCATCGACTGCAGTGCCAAAATTCCGGGGATCGTTCTCTCTCTCTCTCTCTCTCCCTCTCTCTCACGCTGATTGTGACGCTATGCGAAAACCGTTAATTAAGGAGTCAGACAATGATGCGTCAATCAGACGAACTGCGGTTTCATAGTGACAGGTAATTATTTAATAACGGGCATCCTCAATAACTAATTGACGATGAAATTTCATTCGTTCGCTGAACGTCGGTTCGCGCGTGCCGGAGCGGAGAGCGCGAAGCGGGGGGAGGAGGAGAGTGGAAGGGTCGGAAGCGGCTGGGCACGGAGAGAAAGCTGCGAGAAAATTGCTGACGTTTGACTGGCAGCGGAACGACATTCGCCGCGACGATCCGAGACATTTCCGCGCGATATTAAGATATATAAATTCTCCATTAACTCAAACCGGCGACGGGGCGCTCGCGTCGGCATCGCTCCCGGCATCCTCCTGCGGGGCGACTCTGATATTTCAATTGGCGAATATAACGGCTTTTCAATTAGACGAATCATCATTCAAAAGCGGGAGATAATTGTTTCGGACGTCGAGCGCGCCGCCGCTCGTTTTCGTCGGCGGAACGTCGAAATTTCGACATTTCCACTGAAAATATTCCGGCCAGTGTTCCGCACTGGCCGTGGGCCCCGATTTTCGTTCGCCGACTGTTCCGGCGGCGGCGGGGGGGAGGGTATACCGTTCGCGTGCCAATTTCCTGCGCGTCGAACAATGGGACACGCGGTGGAAAAACGTCGGATTCGATTGATAACGAGTCGCCATTACAGCCGGGCGCGCTCGCAGTTTTACATCGTTGTACGTGCCAAATGATCGGAAATCGAGAACATCGCTCTCGCGTGTCTTAATCGCTATACGCGCAAAATGTTTACGTAATTCCGCACTTGATGGGAAGCGGCCGCCGACGTGCGTCCACTTTTGTTTGCCGCGCCTCCGCGTAATTCCGGGACATTGTAATCTTTCGATTTGGGTCGGATCAAATTGCGATTCGACGTTCAAGATGTATCTAGAAGAGGGTGGGTGAACGGAGAAACGCTGAATCGCGACGATCCGCTTCCTATCCTCCACCGTTTCGGTCAGCCGGAGATGATTTAGAAATACGAGTTTAATTCGTGCTCCGCGAGCTAATTGGCTCGTCACGCGCGACTGATGACGAACAATTTGCCGAGAGTGACCGACGAAATAAACAGCGGGAGTCGGACGAACAACGAAAGATAATTATTGCTCAATGGCACTCGGAATAACTATAGCCGGGCGATGAAAGTTTGAACGAGTGTGCGGGGACACGCACGTCGCCGGAACGAGGAAGCCGGTGACGTTTGAGTGGCAGCAAAACGACAGCCAGAGAGAGAAGAGAGAACTGAGGGGGGGAGAGAGAGAGAGAGAGAGAGAATGAGAGAACGTTATGCCTGGGTTCGCTCTTCTCTGCGCGTCGATATTAAGGCGCACCCTGTACAGTCCGCTGTTCAAATGGCTCGCTCGACTCTCTCACGAGCCTCTTTTTCCATCCTCGACGTCGAGCAGAATTTCAGAACGGCCGGTCATTATTATATCCCGCGATGGCAACGTTCATGACTTCCGCAGAATGGCCCCCCATGGTTCATGAAATTCCGCGCGAAATTACCACCCGCTCGGGTTCGATTATCGAGTACGTGCCGATTGATATGCCAATCGGCGGCTATCATCGTTATTAACGGTATTAACATATTGAAAACTGTTATAAAACCGCTCTACATTACAGCCTCCATCACTGTGAATTCCTTAACATCGACAGGCGGTCAAATTGAATTCGATGTCGAAGATTTTATTAAAAGCCCATCTACGCGAACGTTCAATTTCCATAATGTAAGTTCGAAGCGAGAAGATTGGAAGGACTGTCTGAGCTGAAGCGTTGACGGATGCCGATATAATATACATATATATATATATATACATGCCTATATTCGTGCAGAGATAATCGGCGAACAGCGGCAGGACACGCGAAACGATCATCCAATGACGAGAGCTTCCGCGCCTTCTGACGCGATCGGCGAGTAAATCGTTGACGTTTGAGTGGCAGGGGAACAGCATTAAGCGCGCGAGCGTTTCGCTAATATCCAGGGATGGCGTTGCGTCGGACGAGCCGGTGCCCGGAACATTCGTCTCGTCAGTGGTAATAACGCCTGCGAAGGGGGGGCCCCAGAAAACTCGTACAATAATTCTCGCGCACGGCATTACGTTAACTCGTTTTTAAGCATCGCGCCAGTTAGCGGCCGTTTCCCTCTTCTTTCCCTGCCCTGCGCTTCTCTCCACCTCCTCCACTACTTCTGCCTCCGACTCACCTGTCCCGTTCAATCTACACGCCCGTACCTCTTTCCCTCCTTTACTCAGTCACGCTTTTTCTCCCCTCTCATTATTTTTCCGCCTCCTTCCTTCGCCAGTCGCTCTCGCGCCCGTCGCTTACCGCCTCTGCCTCTCTTCCTCTTCCTCTTCCTCTTCCTCCTCGCTCTCGCTCTCGTTGCCGTCCGCGCTCTCGCTATATACATCCGTATATATCCACCCTCGACCACCCCCCGGGCCACCCGCGCGTCGATTATTTTTCCCTTGGCCCCGACCGCCGCCGCCAACGTTCGGGCACCTTGACTTTCTGATTCGAGCTTTCTTTTTCCCGCACGCCTCTCCCATTATCCCCTCCCCACCCCATCACCAGCCCTGCCGTCTCCTCTTCGCTTCGGCCTGTCCCGCTCGTCAACCCCCTTCCAACCCCTATCCAGAGTCCATCTCTCTTCTTCCAGTCGAATTCCCACCCTCCGTCAATGCGGTACTCCCGGCTCAGTTCTCCTTCCTCTATTTTTTTTTTGCTGCTGCCTACCTCTTCATCCCCCTCTCTCACTCTCTCTCTCTCGGCATCAGCTTCCGGTGCGCACCCTTTTTCGCTGCAGCGGCGCATTTCACGCGTCGCTGCAGCGACAGGAATCATTGCGAATATTGCGTTAGAGCGAACAAAACTGGTGGATGCGCTTTTCCGTGCCGGCGTTTACGGCTAATCACGACCTTTTTTTGTCTCCCCCTGCGTCCCACCCCCTCCTCCTGCCTCTCTCGCGCGTCTGGCATCCTCGTCGCGGATCAGGCGGCCGCCGCCGGCTAATGCGTTATCGCGAATTTCAAACGAAACGCGCGGGAGGCGGGCCTCCGTTACCGGGACAGTTATCTGTTTTACGGCTATGTTTTCTCATTATTCCTCCTGTCATTCGTTTCCGATTACCGTCGGCGTCCTCGGCTGTCTCTTTTTTTTCCCCTCCCCCGCCCCCTGTTCGCCTCTCTCTTTTGTCAGTCGGACAGATTCGCGACGTAATTGCTCGTCGCTATCGCGTCGACCATTTTCCGGGCAGCTTCCGCATCGGGAAAGAGTGAGGATTATGAACGGGCCGAATTTGTGAGAGTAAAGAGGTAGATGGAGAGAGACGGACAGTGATAGAGGGGGTGGGCGGAGGGAGAGGGAGGGATAGAGAAAGAACCTCCAATTTTTCCTCCTGACATGTGTGCCGCGCTCTCCGTAAAGAGGCTCCCCGAGTAGCTGTATTGATTTCCTACCATGACTATTTGATGTAACGTGTATTCCCATGATATACGGTGCCTGCGAACGGCAGCATATTGATGCAGAAAGGCGCATCTCGCCGGCGCCACCCGGCTGACGTGCACGCTTTGGCACACACTCGGCATTCGCCCCTCCTGCTATTGCTGCTGCTACTGCCGCTGCTGTTGCTGTTGCTGCTACTGCAGCAGCATCGCGGCCGACTATTCAGACGCGAAAATATATCCTTCGTAGATTTTTCGCCTCCTAATAGACGTTCGCTTCTCCGCGCCCCCCTCCGGCATTCCACCGCGCAAAATCCCGAGGCTTTGCGGCCTGCGCGAAACGTCTGAATATTCCTACGTTTCGATAATGGGGGCTATGTGTAAAAATATTCCCCGGATTCGATAAAGGCATTCGGTTGCGCGGCGAGTATTGAAAGGTTCCGCGTACGCGCCGTCGAGGATTACGTTCCGTCCGTCGGCAGTGCTTTTTTCGGCAATCCGTACCGCGAGCCCAGAGTGACGGATGAAGGAAGTCGAAATGGGTGGTTTTTTGTTTCCTCACTCGTTTTCGTCCGTATCTGTTCTTCGCGGACCGGGCGCGCGAGATGCTGAGCAAACGAGGCCCTTGTCTTCTCCTCGCCGAGTCGAGCGATGCCTTCCGCGCTGCCCTTTAAAGAGTCTCGCGTCACAGATTCGATAACGAGCCGGCTTTGACGGTAATCTGAGTCGTCGAGGACGTTGTTTGTACGCATTCAGCTCTCTCATTCGCACCGTGCCTCCCCCCCCCCCCCCCCTCTCGTCGAGGACCGCACATTTTCCCTCTCGCTTCATTTCGAATTCCCTCACACAGCGACGCGGGCCGTGCACGCTCTTTCGCGCGCAATTTTTTCGCATCGAGCCGTAAAACGTGAATTTCACGCCGCGCGGGAGAACAGTCGGATTCTCAAAGTGATTGAGCTTTTGTTATCCGTTCGAGCGATTTCATTGGGTCATCGCCGGGGCAGATCGATCGTTGCCGTTCGTTCATTCGTTCGCTTGTTCGCCCATTCGCCAAGTTATCGCTCTCGCTCTTCCTCTCTTCTCTCTCTTTCTCTCTCTCTCTCTCTCTCTTTCTCTCTCCCTCTCCCTGTCATTTGATCGTCTCCTCTTCAAGCGCAATTAGTGCGCGACCGCAAGGTGCATTTTCCGTCGGAGCACCTTTCCCATCCTCATTTTCGTCTTCCTCCTCGCCGGCCGTGCGTGTTCTGCGTGCCGCACAATGAGCGTCGAGGCCGGTCTCTTCCGTCCCGACGTCCTCGGGCTCGCGTGCTGCGCCACCGAGAGGGGAGCGAGGAGGGAGCGAGGAGAAAGGACGCGAGGGTGAGAAATAAATGTATCGCTGCCGATGCAGACCGCCGACGGACAAAGCTCCGGTAATGAGACGTCGCTCGGCGACGGATTACTTTTCAGAAGAGTAACCGGCGGATCTCTCCTCCCTCTCCCCCCCGACCTCGAGAGCAGGGATAGATAATCGATAACGAGGACAGTCGGGCTCAAAAAGCTGGCGAGGCCACCGGGAGCGTAGCCTGTTTCGAGACTCGCGCTATCTTCCGTTACAATCGCGTCAAACGGCGGACGTCGGCGGGATAACGATCGTGCCTGGAATCGGTCACTTTGAGGCATCGGGAAGCAGCGACGTCGGCGTCCCCGTCGGCGTCGTCCTTTGCCGAGGATCAGCCGTCCTCGACGCCGTGGAACGTGCGTCGACTTTACGCTCCTGTTAATGAGGCGACGCGAGGGATCACTTTTCAAAAGAGTCACGGGTCCTCCCCGCGATCGTTTCCGTTGTCTCTCACGCTTCGTCCCACGGTCTATCAGCGCGCGGGGGGAACAGGGATCGATAACGGCGGAAGCTCGTGTGGGAAATTGGCCATCCGACGCTCCGCGGACTTGGAAAATTCTGAATGGCCGTCCGTCGCCGGAAGAAGAGGCGCCATACGTCAGCCGGGGACTGCGTGTATCAGCTTCGATCCGCTCCGATCCGCGTCGATCCGCTCCGATCAGCTCGACCTCGAGAGTCTGGTTTCCGACTATAACGTTCGTTCGTAGATATATAATTCCGCAGGAGGCGAGTCCTCGCGAATATGCCGTAAGCGCTGCTGTCGATCTTCCTCGTTTAATGAAAGCTCACCGTGACGGCGGGATCATTTTTCAAAAGAGACGAAGGCGAACTCTTTTCAGGGCCCTTCGGCGGAGCTCGTTCATCGACGCGGTATCATCGTCTCCTCGGCGAGCGGATAATCGATAACGAGGACAGTCGCGGCAGAGAATTCCATTGTCGCCCTTTAAGGAGCCCGACGTCTAAATCCCGCGCGTACCGTCCCTCGAAATTGGAACGTCCCGCTGCCGTTCGGACGCTTCTACCGCTTTATCCACCTCCAACCCCCATCCTCTTCATCCTCATCATCCTCTTCTTCCTCTTCTTCCTCTTCTTCCTCCTCTTCCTCCTCTTCCACGGTAATCGAGCAACCAAGGATATCGGAGCAACGAGCGTCGTGAGTCGGCCACTTTCCGCGATAACATTCTGGCCGAAAAATAGGTGGCCGATATACCGGCGCGATACGCGCGGGATCCAGGTCATTCTCGAAGGCCACAAAATATTTCCGGATCTACCGGCCATTTCCACCGGGCCGTTTCCCTTTCCACCGAAGGTTCGCCCCGAAGGTCCGAGGCGCAGAGTCGAGATCCGCGCCCTATTTATGGCCGGAACTGCTCCTCGAGTACTCGGAAGTGATAAGATTTCGGCCACTCGACTATTCCGCGCCGCTGCCAGGGCCGTTAGTGCCGGCACAGAAGCTACCACCACCAGCACCTCCCCCGCCACCCTTTCTGCCATGACGTTACCGCACGAAATATTCTATCGCGAAAGAGCTTCGGGGAATCTCGATAGGATTATCCTCCCGGTCGAGGGACAAAAATTCGCGCTAACTTTACACCGCCAGGTATCAACGCTGATTCAACTCGCGTGTTTCCTCTTCATTTTCACCTCCCTCCTTCATCTATCCCTTTCCCTCAGCCGTTCACCCTTTCATCCCTGTCAGCCGTCCGGCAAACTTGATCCGTCTTCTACATAATCTTCTACATCGTCGAAGATCTCTCTTCCTTCACTCGGGTTTTACCATCCTATACGTTCCCAGACTCTGCCTCTCCCCTACCCACTCCAACCTCACCGTCTTCGTTTTTCTAAGACGTCCTCGTAAGTGGCCATTGTCGCGGCCGGTTCGCCCACCGAATCTTTTTCATTCTCCGCTACGAGAGGGTCTGTTCTTGCGCGCGGCATTAGAGCCGGTTTCCAGGCTCGATGGAAGGACGTGGCCGCCGGTTGGCTCGCATTATGCTCGCGTCAAAGGAACCGGATATAGGGACAGGTCATGGACGACGAGCAGTCGACGAGGATGGTAGCGACTGGGACGAACGACGAAGTTGCCGGAGCCATCGGCAGAGCACCTGGAGTAACTGGAAGCAGAACGACTGGAAGCGAAGCAACTGGAAGCAGAGGAGCTGGATGCAGAGGAACTAGAAGTAGAGGAACTGGAAGCGGTGCAACTGGAAGCAGAGGAACCGACGAGCTACTGGCAGAGCCAGCGGTCGGGCCAGAAGCTGCGGAGAAGTAAGCAGGCACCAGCGCCGACAGCAGCCGTTCGGTATTCAGCTTTCCTATAGCGGTTTCGGTACGGATGCCTTTGCTCGCTGATTGTGAACCCGGTTTACCGAGGTATTCCAGTTGCCAAGAGCCGAACGGAGTCCGACTATCGTCGGTCTGCGATCCATAATCTGACCTGCCTTCCTCCAATTCCTGCACCCTGCCCAACCCTCCCCCGCCCCTCGGCTGCTCGTCCGACGGCTGCTCATCCGCCTATTCGAGCTCTCCGTCGCGCCTTCTCATCCGCTTTATCGTCAGCCTCCCTTCCGTTGGCTGCCCGATCCAATCCTCCTCCCCCACACCCCTCTTTGCAAGTTACATTGTGCGCCGCTCGCCGTGCTTAAATGTTCATGAGCTATTTGTACCTAGTCCGACCGGTAATTTCACTCTCGCGAGCGAGTGAGAGAGAGAGAGAGAGAGATAGAGAAGGAGAGAGAAAAGCAGAAATGGTTCCCTAACGCTGCATATGCTCTGCGTACTATTTTCCCTAATTGCCCGTCGATCGTCGGCGAATTGTTTCTCGCGCTAGCGCGGAAGTTAATCGAATCGATACGTCGAACAGATACATCCGACTGATGCGTCAAGCCGATGCGTCCTCAAAGGTCCACCCCCGCGTACCGCCCGCCCTTCCGTCCCTTTCTACCTTCGCTCTGTCCAGTGTTTTTCGTCAATCTCGTTAGTGCGACACTCTTCGC
Source organism: Anoplius nigerrimus (assembly GCA_914767735.1). Taxonomy (NCBI): domain Eukaryota; kingdom Metazoa; phylum Arthropoda; class Insecta; order Hymenoptera; family Pompilidae; genus Anoplius; species Anoplius nigerrimus. Next base: position 8,084,373 of record OU612084.1, on the reverse strand, counting down.
GCGCGCGCGCGCGCGCACTGCATTTAAATCCTGCTCCTCGTCGGCGAAAACACTCGTCGTTTTCTCAATAGCCTAACAGTGTTTTTCCGATGGGGACGCCCCGGATGTATGTACCTGTTATCGGAACAACGCAATGTCCGGGATACGACCGATGCAGTTTCACAACTATCGAGTGTACGGCGACGGGAACCGAAGGGTAAAGGAGGGGGTTGGAAAAAAAATATATTTCCCAACGCGCGATACGTCCCGCAATTAAGCCGCGGGTCACGGCCCAGCTGTAAATACAGGCACAATGACGTGCGCTCGGGTGCTACTGGCGACACGCAAATCGGCAAGGATTTTTATCCCTTTCCGAACGTCGCGTCTACCCGGTGAACAGAGATAAAAAGACCATCCTTCCGTTTCGAGCTGTGAACGCAATCCGTTTTCGCGCGTGCAACGTTGCCGTGAGAGACAAAGATAAACGGGCCAGGGGAATATGACTACGAAAACGTGCTGGGAAGGGGTGGCAGCGATGTGCGGATGTAAGGTACGTCAACTCAAATCCAATGCCGAGTTCTGCCTGATACGTAATGAATTCTCGCGTTATGGCGCTCTAAAACGTTCCGCGTGCCGTGTAAACGATTCGCACCGCGGTTTTCAACTAGTACATCTCCGCTGCGTCTACCGAGTCTACGGTGATGTGTTGCGTACCTGTGTGCTACCCTGTACATGGCTCGGTGCACGTTGCTTGCGCATTTATAGTTCACGAACGCGCAGCTATCCGTTCTACAAAGACAGGGAGAGGAAGAAAGCGAGTGAGAGAGAGAGTGAGAGAGAGAGAGAGAGAGAGAGAAAGAGAGAGAACGAGGAATAGGTCGTGATGGTGCGAGATCTGAGACGGCCGTAAATCATTTTTCCGAATCCGTTGTTATGCACCGGCCCGGATAAACATCTCAGACGAGAGTTGGAGGGTAGGGAACGGGAAACGGGGGAATCGAGGGGAACAATAACTTCACAACATCTCGCGGATGAAAGCAGCGTTTATTACCTCCTGGAACAAACGCGAGTGCCGGTGCGCCGCGCTGCAATGGCTCGTGGGGTAGCGTTTAATAAAATTAATTCTCTCTCTTACTCAGCCGCCCGCCGCCGCCCGTACGGCCTCCCTCCGCACCACGATTTTCTTCGTCACTCAGGGACCTCCCCCTCCCACCCCCTTTCCCAACCTCTTTCGCCGCAGCCTGTCTACTTGATCCTATCCCCCGCCTCATTCTCCTCATCTCCCTCCCCTCATCCTCATTCTACCTTCTCATTCTCGTCCCACCGCCAGGAAATTCTTGCCGGCTAAAGGAGTGCGTGTTTTATTTCGCGCCGGCATTTGCGCTTCTCTTAACGGTTCTTATTATGCCCCGGCGATATTATTATTTCTGCTGCCGTGCCGCGGCGGGCCGGTTAACCTGACGTTTAACGGCGCCTCGAACGTCAGGAATGGCCCGATTGCTCGACTCACCTCGTGGCACGACGTCGTCTCCTGGGGCAGCCGGCTGCCGTTAAGATAATGCGCATCGAGCGCGATGGCCTCCTCTAAGGCTTCCGGATTTATTTATGCGAACGATCCGCGGTAAATACAATCTAATCGACTGCGATCTCAGAATATATAAGATAACCTTGTTCTTTGACCGCCACTGTTCGATTTCGTTCCGCTGTAGGTCCACCGGATAATATACGTAGGCCATCCTAACATGCGTGGTGAGATGAATATTTTGAAAATGGTATCGACCGAATCGCGCCGGTGTTTCTGATAAATCGTCCTCGCCAACGTTATCCGTGAGGCGTCGGAAAAATGGCTTTCAAAGGCAGCCACTTCCGGGCGGGAGGCGGAGTAATGTTCGCGATAAATCCAATGGCAAATGGAAGCGGGGCCCCGGCTTATCGTTATGCTCGTTAGCGTAAATAGCGTAAGACGTATTATTACGCCGTTCCGGGCGGGAAGCCCGGAGTATTCTTAGTTACAAACGGGGCTGGCTCATTATCGAGCTAAAGTGCAGAAGTTGTCATTTCTATATGCCATGCATGTACCTATATATGTACCTATCCGCCCCCCCCCCCCGGGCGTCGCACATGCGTGCGCTGTACCTACCTGGAGCGCCGCGGCGCACATACCCGGTTCGCTCTATATAAATTTTTACGTCTGTGTCGGTACGTATGTACGCGCCGAGTCCCGGACTGGCTGCGTTCTGCAAATTAGCTGGCACGGATCAGCACCAAGTTTCGAAACTTGGGCTTCCGTGTTTCGAGTGAATAACATCGGGCGCCACCTGAGAAAACGTCACGCTGCCGTGCGCTGTCACCTGTTGTCACGCCTTTCGCAAATTGTTATTTGTGCCGTAGTTTAAGAAGCCGGAGTCTGAGATTAATGAAGCAGGGAGGACTCCCCCCCGCCCCGGCGAGTCCGCTCGCCGCGATGTCGACGCGACTTAATTACCGCCCCGGCGAAGACATTTATTCGATGTACGAAATGCGCTTCAAAAACTTGTTTTTACCCTGCGATCCATTCCCCTCCCCGCCGCCGCCGCCACTTCCGTCTCTATCCTCGTCCGACGATCGATCCTGGCCGCCGTGTCCTCTCACACAACGGATTAACGGTGAAACAAGGCCAGTTACCCGCCGACGTCGAAGAGACATTTTAATTAAGTTACGTGTTATCGAGCGTATTCTATCTTAATTTCCGACGAAGGGCGAGCATTATCGGGAAGAACACGCTCGACTTGAGTTGAACGAGTTCCTCTTCTCTTTCTCCGCCTCCCCCTCGGGTTGTCACCCTCCCCCTGCCCATCACCAATTTCTCTATCTCTCTCTCTCTCTCTCTCTCTCTCTCTCTTTCTCTCTTTTTCTCTCCCTTACTCCCCTTCCATTCTACAAAGATTCGTCAGCTCAAAATCTTGTCCTAATTAGCGCCATTCCCGCGGCTCAGTATCCTCGTTTTATAGTGTTCCCCAACCCGACCGAGAGAGAGAGCGAACGGTGCTTTAGACGACCGTACAAACTTGGATTGTATGTGGGTCTCGGTTAATTTCAGCTAGGTAGCGCGAGAAAGAGAAAGAGAGAGAGAGAAGGCGAGTTGGGTGGCTGTGGGCGGAGAGATAGCGAGAGACAGAGATTCGGGTGCAGATAGGTGGGTGCTAATTATCAAGATCTCTCCCTATCGCGAGAAAGTTGCTTGGGAGTAGAACCGATTACGGCGGTACGTGAGTATAAGTAACGGGCGCTCTCTATTGTCATAAAGGAGGCCTTCACACATGCGACGCGCGAGTCACGCCGCTCTCTGTCTCTCTCTCTCTCTCTCTCTCTCTCTCTCTCTCTCTCGCTCGGTATAGGAATTTTTCTTTCAGAAGTCACTCCGATTGAACTGGGTTACGTTTCCGAGCGTCGACGAGGAGGACGATTAAAACGTATCTGCCAGCCGATCGATCCCTTTGTGCTTCTTCCACTCTTGCCCCCGTCGAGCGAGGGAGAGGTAGAGGGGGAGGGAGAGTGCGGGTTTCAAACTGTCCCCTCCGCAACTTCGATCGCTTAATGAGTATCTTGCCTAGGTTAAAAAAAGCCGCTTTATCTTTCATTCATACCCCGCTGGCCAGAGGAGAGACCCTGGCCAGCTGGTGCGGATGTTTCACCAATTACCGGCGAATTTATGGTCGACGTCGACTACTCAGGCATCTCTCACTCGCGCAATATTCCGACCCGCTTGTCAGGGCAGTCATATGGACGGTCGGGAGCAAAAGTATCCGCGGGCATGTTTGATTTCGGTGGAGTGCTTTCGAAAGTGTCCCCACGCTACGTCGGCGCAAACGTATGTTTCAGGCTTCGACTATGCATCCGTGACAGAGGCGGATCTTCAAAAACATCGAAAATAGTCGAGGGCCCTGGACGGTGCGCGCTAACCGCGTTTTGTCCTCCCCGTCTCCCTTATCGTTGAGTCGCACTACTGGCACTGGTGGCACTACTCGCGCGAGCCGAGAATTTTAACCTGCGTCCACCTCCGGTCCCCACCTATTCGCGTCGGGGTGGCAAATTAATGACTCTTCGAACGTGATTTACGATTACCGCGGCTCGTCCACGGCCGCATTAATAAAAAAAACAAACATTATGCATTTTAATAAGGATTTATGGAACGTCAGCGTGGCGCGTAAGCGTGAAAATGACATTTTGACCCTTTGGAGACCGGGCGGGGGGCGAATTTGCCCGAAATTTCCCGGCACGTTCGCTATAATTTTTACGTCCGCCGCAGCCCATTCGAGCCCGCCATTCGCCCCCCCCCCCCCCCTCCCTCCCGTGCTCACCCCCTCTGTGACCCCCTCGACGGTCAGGCTCGCGTTCCGTTCGCCGCCCTTAAGTGCGCCGAACACGTGCCAATTTTCGGCCATCGCGAATGGGACGTGCGATCCCGTGGGGAACGCGGAGAGATCACGGCCTGTTTAGAATGCAACCGCGGTTTGCGTCAATCCCATTGGCCCTCAACAGAGCGACGGTCCAGCAACGTCCTGACGCGCTTCTGCGACCAGCGATCCAAGCTGCAGCAACGTCGCTAATTGATTGGCACGTCTCTCTGTCGAGAGAGAGAGGGAGAAACGTTGGAAGGTGGGAGAACAAGCGAGAGAGCGAGAGAGTGAGAGACAGAGAGAGGAGAGTTAAATGGGGGTTGAAGCGAACAAGCGTGGAGAGGAACAGAGTGGAAACTATAGATAGACGGCTCGGCAAAGAGAGAGACAGAGTGGTCTTCCGTGCATATACATATTTAGCATACTCAATGATTGGTCGGCGGCTTATTACCATTGAAATAGGCTCGCGTGTCGCCCTGGCTACACCGACTCTCTCTCGCGTGACAGCTGTGCTCGTGCTTCGACGAGCATAATAAAGTTCACTGTCATACTTATTCACCGAGCGTCGTCGGTGTGCAAACGGTTACGTATCGCGGACGTTCCGGCGAGTCTTCGTCTGTGTCGAGTTCAGTCGTCGTCGTCGTCGTCGTCGACGTCGGCGTCGGCGTGAGCGTCGCTGTATTCCTGGCGGTCTTCGTGTACGCTCTCCGTCGAAGACGAGACGGTGGGCCGAGAAGTACGGACCCAGGTACCGGCCGGTGCTACGCTCCTGAACGTCGGGGCTTAAGGGCCATTTCTCTTCGGCAATTCCCTTCTGCGAGCCGGCTCGGCGAGGGCGGCATCGTAAAATCGGGGAAAATCGAACGGCCTTCGACGCTCGGCCCCGTAATTTCCATGTTAATCTTTTCTCCCCGATCGGCCGAGATAGGCGCCGCCGTGTTACGCGTCGGACCAACCGAGATATACGCGGATATATGGACGTCTAGATGACTGGAGTTCTAGACGCCCGGATCCGCGCGCGCTCGTGTGCGCGCGCGCATCCATACATGTGCAAATCTGCGGGTGTGGATCTGTGGCTACATAGATTTATGGTCCGGATAGATTTATGGACGTGCCCCTTGAGGGCGAGGGTGGCTCGGTGGGTGGGAGGGTGGACACGGGGGTGGCTGGAGGGGGCGGGGGGTGGAGTAGAATACACCCACGATATCCCCCCAGCTCGTCCTAAGAGCCGACTAAAAGGGGTTAATTGCCCGAACCTGTAAAAAGGACGGTAGTTAGGATATCGTCAGCGGCGCGAAGACCGGTCATGATTTATGAACGGTCGCGGATTTATGATGGCGAAAATCCATAGTCGCTCGCCCGAAGCCAGCCTGCGCCAAATGGATGGATCTCAATTGTAATTGCGCCGGCATGCTGACCTTAGGACGTCCACGGGGCGAAAGAAGGGTAAAATACGAGCTGACACTTTCAACGGACGGGATGTCCCGAAAAAATAAATAGTATTTTTTCGCCACCCGTCCGCGCCCTCCTCGCCCGCCTCTTTTTCACCGCCCCCGCACCCCTGACATTCTTTGTCGCTGGCCTCGACTCGCATTAATGCCGACGCGCGAGGACGAGGACCGAATTTTGTCCGGGCTGACCGTGAGAGTGGAAGCTCTCTCCTCGCGTCGAAGAGGTCATTTTACGGGAATTAAAATTCATTAGGGGCCATGCTTCTTCCTCGATGTTTAACACATTGACTACCCACGTCAGCCGCATATGGCCGGCACTGGGAATATTTCAGGGGTCTGGCTTCGTACGTATATTCGTTCTACAATGCGATTACGGTATAATTAACAATGTTATACGTGAGAAAGTGCGGCTCTTCCCTGCACTCGCAGCGTATACGTACGTGTATATACGTATACCTTTTTCATGATTTTCCATCTATTGTTAAGAGCTTCTCTGCATGCGTACGAATGTATCTCTCATTAAAATCGAACTGATTTAGTTGGACAATTCTGTATTGTGACAAAAAGGGAGTGGCTTCAATATGACTCTGCTGTAGGTTCGGCCTTAATCGTATAAAATGACAGAGGTTATGTATAGAGCGTAATCCAATAATCAAGATCTCGAATATTTTTGGAATTCTGGACTGATTTTTGATTATATCTTTAAATTTATTACGCTCAGAAGAGTCTCGTTGCGATTTGCTATTGGCAGTTGAACCATTTTCTACATCGTGAAAGTTATAGGTAAGAGACAATTAATAGAATTGTCGCATTTTATGGTGCTCAATAGCCCATTTTTCGTCACTATTTAATGTATTTTTGACTGTATCTTCGAAACTATTGCACTTTGAAGGCTCGGGTTGCAATTTTTGCGATCCCCAGTTGATTCTTTTTCACCATGCATAAGCACAAGTCGATCGGAAGACTTTTATTTTTTGGCCATTTTTCAGACCCTCATTTGGCGACGGTTTTTTGGCTGTAGCTCCGAAACTAATGCGAATTTCGACCAACGACAAACGGGTCTCTGAGTTATTTTGGACCTCCTACCAGGTAGCAGAAGGGCGATCCGATACGCCGCACTTCGATTTTTCGCTAAAATGAGGAGGGTACCCCTTGAAAAATTCCCATTTTTTTAAATCGCTTGTAACTTCTGAACCAGCGATGGAAACCTATAACTATCATACATTTTCTTGAAGCTTTTGACGCGTACTTGAAGATAGGACTATCGGCGAAAGTCGATCTTTCAAACAAATTTTGTTTGCCTCCGAAAAATGGCTGTATCTCCGAAACCATTAGGAATTCGAAACTTTCAGAGCGAGTTAAAATCTATGGAATAGGGTACTTATAAATCCATTTGAAGACCTAAACTTTTTTTGCGGTTTTTCGCGATCTTGAAGGCTCTATCACCTTTCAATAGTTCCAAATAGCCCCAAAGTACCCTCCATTGGTCGCTGAGTCCCATATTTTATGGATAAACTAGTCAAACAGGATCCATATGGTGGCTAAAACGCGCTATTGTTGGCTACATCCTCTAAAAATAACTCTACATGGTATAAACACAAATAAAACTATGGTGAAACCACCATTCAATCGTCAAACAATGGCACGAGTATCATACGAGAACAGTATTTAGGCTAAAGGCCCTTTAAATCAGCAGAGAATGCCAGTGAATGCCGCTTATTCAGCGTATATAGCACCAAGCACACACTATCTGGCCATAACTTCAATGATATTGCAAGGTCATAGCCACAGGGTACACTACAGTGTGGTATTCGGAGTTCCCATTGATGTATTAGACGAAAAAGCGCATTAGAAGACTTTTACAAACCCGCAAAAATTTGCTATCATTAGATAAATGTCTCTGAGAGTTGGTTAAGCGGTGTAAATCACGCATAAGTTTATGTGGTTATCCTAATTTAAGGTCAGCGTAGTCGCACAATATTCCCCTGGTACGAACATGTACAGTAAATAACTCTAGAACTGGCATTTATTCCGTAGAGCATTTGGATTATGCGCAAAAGATTCAGGTTCGATGAGCAGCACGGCGGTCAGAACGATAAACACGTTCAAACGCGCTCAGTATTAACAACACGGGCCAACTGACTAGATCGACGTACATCCACACTCTCTGTAACATTTTATTAATTTACACGCTGATGAACATTTATTTTTATTAAAATTTCCGCGCAAATATTCAATATTAATTACCCTCTATCCAACGGTAGCAAAAAGCGGGAAAAAAACTCGAAATTGTTCCCTCTTATTCTCTGCCATTAGTTTAAAACGAATCAGCGTCGATCGGAAAAATATGTAGCTAGCGGGTATATTATAAGAATTTGGTAAATTATCACGTTCACCCCACAACGCCAGTGGCCACTGCGCAAAGTTATGTAATTACCGAAGCTGTAAAATTTGGCCCTGCTGTTACGAGCGGCCGCAATAATCGTTGAGCGGCTTTATCGGCGGGATCATATTAATTTACTTCTGTTGTCATTTGGACGCGATGTCTGAAAGGAAATGAGAGACAGGCGAAAGGGGTAGGATAGAGACGGACAGTGTGAGAAAGGGCAAACGAGTATGGGGCTTTCGGTCGAGAACAGACGGCTGGAGATCCTAGATTACCGAACGTTTTCATGGCTGACGCGAATTTCCTTCGTTTATCGGAAGCTCGTTAAAGGGGATCAACGGTAAATCGCATCGGGCCTGACAGCGCGGAGTGGCGAAGGGATGGAAAATGAGGGGGCGTCGGGGGAGGGTGGGGGGTTGGGCGCGGACCCCAGTGGCCGGGGGTGCGAGCGACACAGACGGAGAGGTGGACGTTCGAGGGACGAAGAGAGATAGAGAGAACGGGAGCGAGCCAGTAGCCTTTATGAAGCAGGTCGTTGCACGAAGGTATCAACCCTGCGGGTGGTTTTTTTTAATAAATTACGCCCGCGCACGGAAGTATATATCAGCCGTATATATTTCATCGTATTTTCGTATAAAACGGCCCGTGTTTTGGCTCGTGTCGGGAAAAAAATAGATGCACATATATAGTACACGCGGATTCACCGACGTACATCGAGTGGCGGGCGCTGCCGGGATACCGCGAATAATGTCGAAACGAAGAGAGGGAGAGAGAGAGAGAGAGAGAGAATAAGAGAGAGAGCGAGGTAGCGTGAAAGAAAAAGGAGCAACAATGCGCTTATGTGTCGCAAATGGATCCGGGGAATTGAAAAAGAAATCAGCCCCACTGTCTCGCCTCTCCGCGCCCTCTTTCCTCGCGCCGATTTTTCAATATCGAGCGGTCCCGCGCCGAAGAATAATGGAACACTCGCGACTCTTTATTACGTTCCACGGATACTGTCGAGGTCCGCCGGGCGGAAACGAGAGGCGTGTCAGATAAAAACGTCCCCTTTGCTCGCCGGCTTTCCACTTTCTCCATCCCATTTCCACCCCCCTGCGCTTGTAACGAGTCTGATCCGCGGCGCCTGTCCGCGACTCAGTCTTTACCGCCGGCAATATTTGCCGTGCGAGCGCAATTATTTCGATCCGCGCTCGCGAGAGTTTCGCGCATTCTCGCCGCTTCCTCGACTCGCGAAACTACTACGTTTCCGCGTGCGATCGCGCGCCAGGCGCATTCCGCTCGCGTGTCTCGCGACTTTGCTTCCGGATTCGGGAAGCGTGCGCGACTTTAAACGAACTGCGCTCCGGAGTCCGTGTTCTTTAATTATCCTCATTCAAGCGACGCAGTGGCCGGCATTAACTTCGTTTCGCGGCCGACGCTGCCCTGCCATCCCCCCTTCCGGACGAAAATAATTTCGGTCTCGTCGGCGTTTTTTATGCAAATTTCGTGGCTACGCGATATGTTTGCACGACTCGCACTCGGCGGCGGCAGCTGACTGGAGAGGGCACGGAGTTGGGCTGGACTCGCTGGTGAAAGGGGACCGTACAATCGAGCCCGCAGTCGAAGATCAGCCCCGGAGCGTGTTCAAGGCCAAATTTACCGAGGCATCGCGAGCAAAGCTGCCGTTAAGTTCCTGCGGTTCCCCCCGCCGCCCGTCCGCGACACACACCAAATTTCTCTTCGTCCCGGCCAGTGGCAAGAGGCTCTCTCTCTCTTCCGCTCTTTCTCTCTCACTCTCTCTAACACGCTAGACTCTGCCGGAAGCGAAGCTGTTGGAAGGGAAGCTCTCTGCTGTGAGAAAGTGGCCCGCATCGTCGGCCGCAACGTTCGAAAGGGGGTTGACGTGCCTTCGTCACCCCTTCCCCTTCATCTTCGCCCCCATTCGTCCCCCGTGAGCCGACGTACGCTCGTAAAATTATTAACGACCGTCCCTTCGTCTCCTTCGCCCTTTCGCTCGCCAGCTCGCCACAGCGTGGCTTTATAATGCTTCGGCCGCAGATAAACGGCCACGCTCGCCGAGCCGGGCGAATTCCGGGACTGACGGCTGTCAGAAAATTTCCCCCACCACACCCACGCCTTCCGGATTATGGCTTCTGATCCTCGGTGAGGCTGCCGAGACCTCGCCAGCGTCGGACGTCAGCGAACGTAGATACCTTCCTTGTTCTTCGCACGGTTTCAGCTGCGAAGGGCTCCTTAAGGGTTGCAGGGTATAACCAGGGGTGGGTCGTAAAATTTTTCTTAGGCGCGGAAGATTGATGAGACGCGAGAATTCCGTTGACCCACATAAAACAACGCGCGACCTCGCGCCCGTCAGTTTTACTTGCTAACGCAATTAACTCGCTCGTAAGTTAACTTAAATTATAATTTTGCACTTCGGCACTGTTCGGAAGTTTCGAGTCTTCCCCAGGACTTTCAAGACGTTCCGCGATAGAGCTAGAGAGAGAGAGAGAGAGAAAGAGAGAGTAAGAGGAGGGAAGAGGTGGGAGAGGGTGCTCGAAGAGGACCCTCGAGATTGTCGAACTTGGAATAATATCCAAAGTAATTCGAAACTCCGCGACAGCGGATTCCTTCGAAAATTTGCGAACGCCCCGAATTGAATGCTCTATCCGGCCATCGGGTTCGCGCCTATTCCTCTGCGATTGAGTTTATCGACTTCCTGCAAGGATCCCAATGGTATCGAGTGTGTCGAACTTCCGTGCGTGGGTGCAATCGTGCATCGGTCCCCGCAATTAACAACGTCCGAGCTACTTTCTCAAGCTGCCTCCTTGATTAAGCTGTTCCGATACAGCGAGCAAACAGCATCGGTCGGACGTGTCTCCAGGTCGGAGGGATCCTCGCTTTACGAGCATATTAAGCCCAGAGGCAGACGTCTATCGCTAGTCGTCATCACTGGCTTTCGCGCCTGGTCGTTTACACTGTCGACTTTATGGAGGGCCGTCGATGCTCGGAGTTAACTCCCAGGAGCTACACGTCAGTTCCTTTCACCCTTCAGCCCTTCCCCTTCCCGCGGCCTCCTCTTCCGCTTCCTCCTCCTCCTCCTCCTCCTCCTCCACGACTGTCCGCCACTTCTCTCCCCGTTGCTTTTCTCTTTCCGCTCGGCAGCGCGGAAGACGATCCGCCGATCCTACGTCTGAATGGAAAACTGTTCGTCGATGCCGCGATGCGGTAGGTAGACATTGGTAATGGTCCGCCGGTGGAAAAGCGAGGGGAAATGCACGATCGAGTTGCATCCGAGTAAGACGACGCTTGTCGTCGCCGTCAGACGCGCTTCTTCCCTTCACATAGGTACCCTATACGCCTACATACGTGTACAGGTACATACATAAGTATATATACACGCAAGACGCCTGCCTACGTATCCAGTGTACATGTATCATGCGCATACGTGTACATACCTGTATATACCGCGCGCATGTACCTATGTAACGTTTGTGCGAAGATAAAGAGGGACGTTTACCATTTGGGTCAAAGCAGTCTATCTGTCGCCCACCTTCAGCCTCCTGCCTCCCCGGCGTCCCTTGCCCTCTGCCCTCTCCTATCTCCCCATCTTTTTCTCGTTTCATCTGTAAACTCTCCTATACTTCCGCGCTCTCTCTATCACTTACGCGCGAGGAGCGGGCTCCGCATACGAACACGGGGCACGTCCGTGGCCGGGTACACGGAGAGAAGCGACGGTGGCTGAGAAGGACGAAGGTAGAGGAAGCACGGGACAGGGCAGAGAGGGCAGAGAGGGCAGAGAGGATCGGGGCAACCAACCAGTACGCGACACGAAAATGTCGGAGAAACGAGGTCGAGACCTGGACCCGCTCTCGAGTAGGACGTTTTAAATGCGAGCTGGCTGAGGGTGGCGTGGGCGAGTGGTACAAGGGGTTGCTCCGGAGTGTGTACGGCGGAGCGCAAAAGGGGTGAGTGGGATGAGAGAGAGGGCGAGGGAATTGGGCTGGACGATGGCGCGCGGTCGGCGTCGCCCGGTAGGCATCCGCGCGACGAACGGAGCGAGTGGCTCGTAAAACTTTTAAGCCACCCGATGAAATTACCGGCTACGCCTCCGAAAACTTTTCCCTGCCCGGCCGGGCAAGCTCGTCGACATGCCAAATTTAAGAATGCGCGCCACCCCTTTCGCGGGACACGTACCACCCTGAGAAGCTCCGAGTCTCTCGGCTCATTTCATCCTGGCGCGCGCCTTATCCTCGAATCCTCACCACCACCACCACCACCCCTCTCTTCCACACTCTGTCAAGCTGCGCCCGTCTTTCGCCAGCTAGCTGGCTCGTATCCCTTCGGCGCGGAATCTCTCTCGACGATTTAATCGAGCGTCGTCGAAACGAGCTGTTTTATTCGCTTTTAATAAAGTGGCTTTTACGAGCGAGTGAGCCACCGAGCTCTCCGAGAATTTCGCGATGAACGGCGAATAAGAGCCGCAGGAGAGTGTAAGGGAGATGATACGGTGGGAGGGGTGGTGGTTGGGTGGGAGGGGGCAGAGAAAGAGGACTCGAATTTTCGAACTCTACCTGGCAGGAGTGCGCGACTATTTTTCCAGCTTCGTCGGGGCTCGAAGTTTTCGAAGCGGGGCGGCGGTCGAGAGATAAACTCGACGATCGTCAGCGCTCGGGAGAGCGTGAGAAAAAGCGAGGAGGAGCCGGTGGGGAACTGGTGGGAGAGAGAGAGGGCACCAGGAAGGGACACGGAAGACAGAGATAACCGAACGATTTATAGGATGGATTTTACGGTCGGTTCGTAAGAATCGACGAGCGTTTTCGGTGCGATAAATTTTTGAAAACTGTCCTCGGCGAGACGCGTTCTCTCGCCCGGAGGGGGGTAGGAGGCCAGGGGTGTGAGGGGGTGGTGAAGTCGTTCTGCCCGCGTACGGCTGTTTTTCGATTTTCCTGAAGTAGATTCCGCGCGTACGTCGCGCCCGAAATTTATGGTGCTTTCGCTCGTCGGCTCGCCGGTTGTGCAAAAAAAAAGGGCCGTGCTCTAGAGAGCATCTACGGGGGGTGGTGGGAAAGGGTCAGGGAAGGGACGGAGCGGGCCAGGGGGTGGTAGTGGATAAAAAATGATCGCGGGAACGAATTGGCGTTAGCGACACCGAGCGAAATTCGATAACGGGCGGGATGCGAAGTTCGATCTTCGACACTGGCACCGCGCTACGCCACCCCCTCTTCACCCCGAGCGAGCTGGTGGGTGGGCCACCTGACTCTCCTCTCTCTCTCTCTCTCTCTCTCTCTCTCAACGCCCGGGAAAAATCATTCGTATCTGGGGCAGCGATTTGCGTTGTTCCAGTTTCGCGATGCGCCCCACGTACACGACATATTAACGATTTATCCTCCTGGTCGCGTATGGCGATAACGATTTATACCGCGTGTCGCGTGCATCCCTTGCATCATGTATGCAGCGAGCGTAACTTCGACTGGGAGCTGGCGGAGGGTGTAGGAGCGCCGGGCAGAGCGCACGCTAGCTACCCTCTTGCCCGCGCAGAAAGCTTCGTAGCACGGCATTGTACACCCCGCACAACCCCATCTCCCTCTCAGCCCCCTCTCAGCTCACCCCCCTGGACTCACCCCCTCAGCCTTCTGCCGGCCGAGGGCTTTGTGCATTAGTCGTTAGTCCAGACGCGCTTGATACCAAATGCTGATGATTGCCCGTTTAATTATTTAAGCCGTCACTTCGTCGGGGAGCAGCAGAGTCGGTGCGCGCGCGCGCGCGAGCGCTCGCTCCCGCGCACGCTTTGCCGGCAACCGATGTTGTCGACTAACGAACAATGGCTTTACGCCGGAGCTTTGAGCCGAGCAATAGGGGGCGACTCTGCAGCGAGTGTTTGACGCTCGCTTTTCAAGCTTCCCCAATTTTTTTCTAGTCTACCGAATAACGTGGCACGGCCACGCGCGCGCGCGCGCGCAGGGCTAACAAATTTCGCGCAGGCCGCCGGTGCCAGGGATGGCGCTGCGGCTATGGCCCTCGTTTTCATGTTTAAATTAGCGCGAGATACGTGCCCCCTCCCCCCTCCCTGTATCGGGGTAAGAGTAATGTTTGAGAGAGATCCTCACCCCCCACCCCCTGTAGGAGGCGCCGCGGGAAGGTATTCATGAGGGACGATAAAAATTGCGGCACTAATCAGGCTTGCGGGATACGCGCTTCCGTCCGGAATGACGGACTCGAACTTTTATATGGCGGAGTGGCGAACAGCCAGTGGGAAGAGGGGGTGGGAACGGCCACTGGGAACGAGGAAAGGGCGAGGCGCGAAACGTCTGACGGGCGTGCTCGTCGAATTGGTCCTCTTGCGGCCCGTTTCATCGGGACCCGGTCGAGGGTGACATAAAAATCGTTCCGTAAAACCAGAGACGCTCCCTTTTGTTCCCTCTCGGCGAGAGCTCGGCAGCGTTTTATTTTCCCTCCCCTTCTCTCCCTTCCGCCCCCTCCCCCTTGCCCTCCCTTACCCTCCCTTTCAGCCGGCTTTTTTCGCGCGCCGACCTGCCGAAATTAATATTCATACGGCTGCCTGATCGAAAAGCCAGAGTCGCCCTCTCCCTCTCCCTCCCCCTCCCCCTCCATTCGGCCAACGTCGATTTTTCCGCACTTTGACATCCGTTTAACCGGCCTGATCTCATTCGCTGTCTGAAGGAAGGAATTTGCCCGTGCAAATAGCGCGGCCGATTCGTGTCTCTCTCTTTCGGCTGGCATTCGTCGTACGCGTGCATACGTGTGCCGTACGTATCTACATACGTATCTACGTATGTGTGTATACGTTTGCTTCTAGCCCACCCACGAACTCGTATTCGGTGACGCTCACCTACCGATCCTTGGCTCTGTCCGACGCCGACGCCGACGCGGACGCCGACGCTCGCCGCCGACGCCGCCGCCGCTGCGTTTCTGATCAAAGAGTGATAATTGAAATGGTTTTTTCCGCAAATCCGTACGGTACCAAGGGTTGGCGGAGGAGAGATGCCTTTGGCCGTGCTCGTGCATTCCGCCTGATGAATCCAACTCGTGATGTTGCCGGGGAAATAGTTGGCCCAGATTCAGGCCGGAGCCGCTTGACGGTGGATTATTAATTTTTCTCTCGGCGGCAGAAAGGATTCGCCGGCCGCTTCCACCGCCCCCTCTTCCTCCACCCCCTCAAGCCCCCTTCAGCCTCTGCCCACCCACCCTCTCGATCCCCGTCGCTCGTCCACCCCTTTTCGCGCGCCAGACCGAACTTACCCCCTGTTCCAACTTGTTCCTGCCGCAAACTCGTCTACCGTCCGCCCCTTCCGCCTCTCAGACCCCCCACCCCTTCTCCGCTCGCCGTTCGCGTTCCGGATGTCTATTTGATTTTGCGAAACGAGAAAAAAGTGGCCGCGCCTCGGAAGAATGGACTGCGATGGCGAAGCGTTTTTGCTCTCTCCATTTTTGTTTCATCCCCGTCGTTCCTTCACCCTGCCTCTCCTCCGCCGTCCTCCATTTTTCCATTGCCCCGTCCTCTCTCTCTCCTCTTCGCTCATCCACCTGTTTCCGCCTTATTTTTTCTGCCTCTCGCCGAAGCGGACAAAGCGCATTTTTTTCGCTCGCGAAACGTAACCAGCGCGCGTTCTCATAACGCGCGGCAGAGACAGTGGCCGGCAAGTTAATAACGAGGCTTTTGGTGGTGGGGGGAGGAGGAGCATAAGGGAGCTGGGCGGCGACATAAAGAGGGCACGGTAAATGTCGATACTCTTTGTCCGGTCAGGGATCTCCGAGAAGCGGCCCATTGTTTCGCGGTCGCGGCTTTGCTCGTTCGTAGCTGATTCTAAGCCAACCCCCGTTCCTCGTCATCGCCGCCGCGTCGCTCTCGGCTTTGCTCCGCTTCGCGCGCGCCTCAGAGTACGTTTCCGAACGAGGGATCATTCGGCCGGACTCGTTTTTAGACGCGATCGGTCGGATCTAATTTCGAACGGGCTCGATCGTGCGTTAAGGGCCCTTTCATCCCGCTCCGCGGCTTATCGCGGACGTTTGCTTGCATTTCGATTACGTTTCGTCGCGCCATTTCCCTCCCTTTTTTCTCTCATTTTTTTCCCCGCCCTTTTTCCGCTTCTACCAATGCCGAAAGAGTCCTGAGAGTCCTACGGCGCAAAGAGTAGAGACTCGGGAGTCGGACTCAAGGCCAAGTGCGGATAATATTCGACGTACGCCCGATGGAAGTTGACATTACACCATGTGTAATGATTAAACGCCCAAGCGCATGAAACAAATATGACGATACGAGTCGCGTTAAACAGGTTGTTTAGCCGTGCAACAGGAGCGGCCGATTAAACGGCTCTAATTAAAGATGGACCGGCCCCGCTGACCGGGGGCCTAATTTCTGTCCGCCAGGTTAATCACAAGCTTACATTGTTAACCACGACCACCCCCCACTCTCCGCCACCCCCGCTGTAAACAATCAGCGGCGGCGTTTACGATCGCGCCCATTGGACGGCCGGCCGCGCCCTGAAAGAGGCCGATATCGGGTTCGGCCTCTAATTTATACCGGGCTCACTTGACCGTATGGTATGCCTGACCGGCCTGCTCGACACCCCCCCCCCCCCCCTTTACATTACATTAACGCCTTCCTGCGATTTCAATCCGTGCCATCCGGCAAATGGATCTGTTTGACTTTGACGAGTAAAGTTTCGCTCGCGCGAGCTTCATCGATACACGGCTCGCCACTTGGCAATACGAATCCCTTCCGGTGTCAGTTCGTTTTACGCATCGCCACCCAGCCACCCCACCCCCGCCCCCTTCTTCCGCCGAACGAACGACAAGCGCTGAATATGCCTCGGGACTTTCTCATAATGGCCACGAGAGACGTCGTAGATCGTGTAAAATGTCGCGCTTAACTTTCCGACGGACGTTTCGCGCATTGTCCGCGAACGGAAACGCTGCGTGCGCCATATTGTCAGCTCCTTCGGCAGGTTCTGCTCCCCGTCGGCCGACTTTCCCGAGATCCGTGCATTGTAAAACGATTTCCGCACAAGCTTACGACCATGAGATGTATACGAAGTACGAACTCGGCGAAGCCACGCCGAAAGGCGACGATTACGGGCATGTTAATGGAAGTCTCAATATTTGCCCGACAAACAGGAAAGCCGAACGGCAAAAGAAACATTCCGGGAAACGCTGGCGGGAATGTTCCGGTTCGGGATCCGTAAACGCGCGCGCGCGCACGAGCACGGATCCGGATTTATAATCGCGACCGCGCGGGCTAACGGGGGCAGAGGCGAAAAATTTGAGGAACGATTAAAGGGCGTGCCGCGGCGGCGCTTTGGTTGCGACAACAGAAGCAAGGGATGGGCGCGTGTGTTGGTTATACAGTGGCGGAATTACGGTAGACCCTCTCTCTCTCTCTCTCTCTCTCTCTCTCTCTCTCTCGCTCGCTCTCTCTCTCGATCTCTCATTCGCTCTCTCTTCCGTTAGCTCGCTCTCGCTTTCGCTCGCTCTTTGTTCTGCCCTCTCTCACCCTTCGCCCACGGCACACACCGGCGTACACACACACAGCGACGGGCACGCATGTACGGTCGCGTACACAGGCTCGCAGATGTTGGACGCGTACACGGGACTCGGTGCGTCTCTGCCGTCGCATCTCGTTTTCGCGATAATATCGTTAGCGCCCAAGCAAATTAGCCCTTTGTAGCGGTTTCCGTGATTGCGCGGTGTCACTGGAGCGAACTGACGCTGCAAGAGGGTAGACGAGGAGGGACAGAGAGGGACAGAGAGAGAGAGTGGAGGGGGGAGAGGGACAGGGACAGAGGATTGCAGCGATGGAGATGAGCGAAGACGGGCCAATGAAATCGACGATGCGAAATTCCGCCGACGCAAACAATTTTTGTCCCTTTCGTGGAAGGACGAAGGAAGAGAACGGGGCGAGGTGGGAAAAAAAAGTGTTGCGCAGGGATAAAATCCGTCTGGCTTAAGGGAGAATAACGGGTGTTGGCGGGGGTGCGTTTACCGCTTGTAGGTACACACAGGTAACACGCGTCGCTTTAAATTTACCCAGCGACCAAACGAGTAACCGAGACTCGTTAGCGGTTAACTGAGTATCACGGTCGAACTCTTGTATATGCGATGTCACACGTGCGCGCGCGCGCGCCCCCGCCTTGCTGTGCCGTGCTGTGTGCTCGAGTGTCGGGCCGTGCATGCCGACGCGTTTATAAACTGTCTCATTCTCGGTTTCAAGAGGCCGCGAGCTGGAGAGAGAAAGAGAGAGAGAGAGAGAGCAGGAATTGTTTTGTCAAGAGACCGAGTGTTCGTGATTATCACGCCTAATCAAGGCGGCCTTTAAATTCTCCCGGACTTCTGCTCGAGAACAGAGAGGGAGGGGGGAGGGTTGCTTAACAGTGACCTCTCGTCGAGCTCCGAGCTCTTTACCGTTTCGCGTCTTTTGTCGGACTAGAAAGATTTCTTTCCCCTTCTTCATCCCCCCCCCCCCCCCTCCCCCTCCGTTTCTGTCTCTTTTCTTTCCTGTCTCCCGAGAGTGGCGAGATAGGGAAAAAGTTTCGGGACGAAAAGTTTCGGCCTCGCCTAACGAACGATATTGCGTCCACGGTCGCGAGGCTGATATGAAGATATGATATTCTCGAGATTAGCGGAATTTAGCCGGGCCGCTAATTACAACCGGGCGCCTCCCCTCCACAGCGATGCGTGATATCCCGATGTTAATCTTGAGCTGTATACGCGAATCAGTTACGAGTCGCATGATTACGGCCATGAAATTTTTCATTTTAATAACTTCCTGGTGTAATTTCGTTTGTTTCAGGTATGTATCCTGGCTTGGCGTTTCGCCGGATTACACGGGAGCCATGCTTTTTAACCCGCCCCGGCATCACAATGGCTCGGTATGAATAAAGCATATTTTTCTATCGCACGCAATCGCGACAAAATAGAACAATGAAACGAAAATTCGCTTATAATGTTCGGCCATTACGCATTGTGCGGCCCGCGTCGGCTGTCACGTTTCAATTTTCACGACCGGCCCAAAACCGGTCCGTGTTTTCGCGGTACGCGAACGGAACAAACCGTCACGCATTTCTATTAACACCGATCGATGCAAGTATTAACCCCTTACCCGCCGTAATACAAAAACACAAGAATAAAAAATGAAATTAACTGTACATTTATAAGTTGCAGTCATTGAAAGGAAACAATTTGATACTGTTTCCCAAAAATGGTACATTGGCGGATAATGGGTTAATTTCGTTATGCGAACGGTCACTATCCGCACCTCCGGCGCGATAAATTGGCCGACCGGTGTATTGCGCGGCAAGGTCCGCGGCCGTTTTCTGCTGGCAAACAGCCTTCCCCGCACGGCCTTTGATCGCGATCATTGCGCCCCGCCGTTAGCGACAATACCCAAAGGTCGATCCGGGGAGCTTGCGATGTATAGCTCTCGATAGTGCTAGTTCCAGCGTGAACGGCCGCCCTCGCTGGGACCGTCCCCACTTAGCTCGCTTCTAACGCTATATATAGGACGGCCGCGCGAATGTAGGTTGTGCATTATATACGTCCCGACGATATTGTTATGAGACCCTGACTTATGGGACAGGGATCGGTCGAGCCTGTTCCATATTAATACCGCCGACGATACCGCGAATTTGTACGCCACCTACGCCCGGAATCGTACCTCCTGGACATGCAGGCACCTCCGGCGATGCAGCCTGAAAAATTCATACGGGAAAAGGGTGGAAACCGCTGGACGGGGTAGAATTGAACATCGAGACGGCCGCGTAATGGGACGATGGTCGCTCGGGCGGAACATCGCACTTTGTTGGGGAGGGGGGGTGGGAAAAAAAAGCGCTATCCACTCGCGCGCGTTCGACTTACGTTTCACGGGGCCGAACGGACAGAGGGCTCACTTTGTCGAGCAGGGGAGAGAAGGAGGGGGCGAAAGCGGCGATGCATCGTTGGCTGCAGGTGAGAGAGGCGGGTAAAAAAAATCAATCCACCGACGCTGCCCGCTTTCGCTGGCGAGCATTTTGACGCGGTGTAAAGTCTGCGCGCGGGGAGGGTAGGCCAGGCGGAATGGGATGGCGGTGGTCGGGGTGGACGATGAGACAGGGAAGAAGGGGGGCGGACCGAAAGCACAACGAATTGTTTCGCGTTTCGTTGGCCACTGTCGAACGGCGAGGCCGACGGAAAATGTTCGTCCTGCGTGCTTTGAGAGCGTCCGTCGATGGGAACGGGGTCGAGGGAAAGAGAGCAAAACGGGAGAGGAAGGGCGAACGGTCGGAGGGGGTGGGCCCGGGGGGTGGGTGGAGGACACCGGTGTCGGTGGGTTAAACGTTGCGAACGAGGTACTTCAACCCTTTAACTGGATGCAATTTTCCATCACTCTGTGTATCTTTCTCGCGCGACCTCTATTTTCCTCGTTGGTCATCAAAGAAAAAACGAGAACGTTTCGGGACGCCGCGGGCGCGGGGCAGGGGGTGCGAATGACGGGAGGAGAGAGAGAGAGGACCCTGGCGAAGGGTGGGGGGTGGCGGAGCTCGGCTTTGACATCAGATGCGAGCGGGACGATTTCAAGAAAATCACTTCGATCGAAAATGATAGGCATCCGCCGGACCATTTCGCGCACGATGCCTTTTATTTCGAGGGTGAGTGGGCGGCGCGTGAAAGAACGGGGACGATCTGGAAAATGTCGGGCTAACGAGGGCGAACGAACGAAACTTCCGGCCCCCGGTCGCGATATTTTTCAGGAAACGACGACGGTTGGCAGCCGTGGAGAGAGGCCAAGGAAAAAAAGTGCGAGAGAGAAGTGGGGTGAGCTGTAGCTGGGGAGGGGTGGAGGTGGGGATAAAGAGCGGGAACGCCACTGGATGCTGAAGAGAGTATGCTGATTTTCAGAGACGATTAAGCGACGAGAAACTACCGGCACTACTCGCGGTCGTGTAATTAGCATTGTGTCGTAATGAGCGAGTGCATTGAAGAGTGCTCGACGCGATATAAACCAATTCTCTCTGTGTCGGGGCGCTGCCACGGCGGCCGCAGCCGGCAAAGTACCGACCCAGTACAGTTTTTAGCGAAGTAGGTGAAGTTCCTACGTGTCAGCATTCTGCTTAGTCGCCGCGACCCTCCTGTTCCACCACCTTCTTGGGCCACCTACACATCGTCGCTTACATCGCTCTCCATCGATGAAGATCTTGCGGGTTTATAAATTCGCGTGGCCACGGAAAAATTTCCACTCGTAAGCTTATCCGGGAAGTTTTCAACGTTTTCAACGTCAACTTCACGCCGTACGCGGAAGCGTCGGCCAATCGCGAAGGACGAGCGGCTGGTCCGATAGCGGGGTAGGAAAATAGGAAATGAAAAACGATCCTATCTGCTTGACAGTCGCAGTTCATTGCCGTCACGTAAACAACCGCCGCCGACGCCGACGCCGACGCCGCCGCCGCCGCGAAGCCGGGGGACGAGCTCGCATGTTCGCGCGAAATTATCGTAAGAATCGCATGACCGAGCCTCGCCCAGCGACTCGCTGTAAGCAAAGCTCGCGATCGCGAGCTTCACGGATTTTTATGGCCGACCCACGGCAACTTTCTATCGAGACCCCACACTTTCGACGCTTTCCTCCTTCTCGCTCCTGCGCCGGCAGATCGCGAGTGAGCACGCTCCGTCCTAGCGTTCCTATCCGCACACCTTCCACTATTCCAAAATGAAGGCGACCGATGATGGGTCTTAACCCGACCCGAACAATATTCCCTGGAATTGGCGAAGCGTTCCTGCGGCCGAGGTCCACTTAGTCGACGATACAAATTGGACAACGACCGTACCTACTGTTAGAGTCCCTCCGGCAACAGCGGGTAGCTGGTACGGTAAATTTCGTTTTTAATCGCGGCCACGAATTAACTCGGGGCAGATGTAACCGGCTTCGCGTCGGAGTCCTGCCCGATGCGCGCGCACCCTCGCATTCTACGGTTACCCGATGAAACACGAGATCGCTCGGCTCGTCCGCTTCGCTCATCGCGCCAAGCGAGACACTCGTATTACGCTTCCAGCTGAATCATCCATCGCGGCCAGAGCAGCCTCTAACGCGCCTTCGTCCGTAAAAGCGGCTGTCGGCTCGTAAAACTTTCTTCCCGCGCGGGCGAAGTGACTCGTCCGCCTCTCTCAAGACTCCGTTAACAGCCGTAATATACGAAGCGTGTCGGGCGGATGGCTCTGTTAAAGTTGAGTATTACATATCGGGGAAGTGGGTCGTCGGCGGAGGATTACAAGATCGATGAGCTGGAGAGTAGAGTGTCCTGATCCTTGGCTTCTCGATCTCGATCTCGATCCTGACGAGAGGATCGCAGAATGCCGAAGATTCGCTTTTCAATCGAACGATGTACGTACATCGTCAACTCCGGTGCCGCGATGTAACGCGCGTCCGGCACATTCGACGCTTTCCGCTTGCAACGATGAAACACGAGAATCGCGAGCGAACCCCCGGCCCGATATATATTCCGGGCAGGATGAAATTGGAACTCGGCATTGTTGGGCTTAGCCATCTCGCGCAACAGCGGCCCAGGCCGCATCCGATAATTCGTCTGTGAATTATAATTTACAAAATGCACCCGCTCGAAATGGCGGGCAGGCACGTCCGCTTAGGCATACGCGACGACGGCGGAAGACAGGATATTCGATTTTTATCCTGTACGATCGCGGGTCACGTCAGGCACGCGGTCCGCTATCGATTATTCGCCATTGACTCGGAATTATTATTCATCGTAGCTCGGGCGACCCATGCGGTATTTGTTATGCCGCTACGTATGCGACGCCGATAATACTTTATGATTATATTAAATAATACATTTCCGCGAGCGTAATAGGTAAACCGATGAGGTCGCGATTAATTGCGATCGAAATGTAAAAGCGAGGTTAATTATCCCGCTTCGAGAGCCGCTGGGCTGCGTTATGTGAACCCAAACGATTCGAGATCGCTCCTTTTCCCTCTCAATTTTTCATCCCCCAAATTTATGGACGCGCATCCCCATCGGGGGCAACTGTCCGCTTAGAAATTCATTAAGGGACCATTAGGCGAGATATCGCGTCGTCGGAGAGTTAGGAGAAACGAATGCTCGCCACTTTATGATAATGCCGGTAATTCATTCCTAACGTCGCAATTAACAATGCCGTTTAAAGCCCGCCACCGAGGAGGGCTGGGGGAAGCCGAGTCTCGGCCGACGGTATTAATGTTACTGCGATTCAGTTGGAAAACGCAATATCCGCTTACCGGTTGCCGCTTCCCTTCACGTGAGCCTCGCATTGATTCGCCTGTCCGACGCAGGCCTCGAAACGTTTCCCCGGCATTTGTCTAGTTTTCTTGGTACCTCGTTCCGGCTCTCGGCCCGTAAGGGTTGCCGGGAGGGAGTGCAGAGGGGGCGGACGGGGTTGCTTCAAGATTTATACGGATTCCGCGTACCGATCGGAAGGCGAATTAGACCGACAGCCATTTCGATGCCCAATACTCCGCCGAATCGCGTCCACGGCATCCTCTCTCCGGCTGCCTAACTCATTTAGAACTTCATCGGGCGCGAGAGAGAGTGGGAGGAGCGAGAGAGAGGAAGAGAGAGAGAGAGCCGAGAATCGCGCGAGCAGTTTTGCCGGATGTAATACCATCCCGTGGCCTCAATGCCGAAATTACGGCAATCTCGAAGGTGCAATTTTCAAGAACCAGATGGTCGGAGGACAGGGGGGGGGGTCGAAATTTCGCGGGCAGAATCGGGATCGACCCCCGGCGGCCGTAATTTGATGACCCCGATGGCTGAATGCGCTATCATGCGATCCGATAAAACCTAATAACTTTCCCGCAACGCACTCCGGAGGATTCTCCTCGGAGTAGGAAAAATTCGGGAGGAAAAAAAATGGCCCCCGAACGCGGTGGCAGTCCGCTTAAGTGCGTCCTGAACTCTTCTACCTCCCGGAGGTGGTGCGGCAAATCGATCGCGTGATTGATTTCCATAGCAAACAGAGCTCGGCCCCGATACCGGTATCTTTCCCTCGAAATTAGCTTCCCGATCCTGGGCATGTGTACGTCTTCGCCGAACATCCTGTAGGTAAGAGATCAGCTCTTCGGTTGGCTCTTCGTTGGCTCTTCGTTGACTCTTCATCCTCTTCGGCCGCTGTTACGTACTCCTTCCTACGACCTTCATGCCTCTGGCTGATGCTAGCCGAACGACGGCAGTCACCTTCGACTTTTCTCGAGCGGCGTTACTCCATTTTTCGCTCCCTCGCGCCGACTCGTTTACGAATTCATTGAGGACTTATACGGATTCCCCCCCCCCCCCCCCCCCCCGCCCCGTCACAGACGCACTCTGCCGTGCTCTCCCGGCTCCCGTATTCTCGAAGCGTTTTCCCAATAGCTTGCGAGAGAGGAGAGAAGCTCCCGCGGGAGTGTGCCTCGCTGTTCCTTTATCGCCCGCCCGATATTATCCGCCCGCGAAACTTCATGCGTCGCCTGGCAATGTGTCGATGCGGGACGCCCGGCGTCTATGCGCTACCCTCCCAGGCAGGGGTGTACATGTCGCGCGGGTAATGTCGGCTAAATCGTCGACAAAGGCAGGCAGCTGATTCAAGGAGAGCCATGAATAAAATAAGCCGCAAATCGTGCGCCGACGAGCCGAATGGGAGACTTCATGGGAGACGAATCAATGCTCGGTGCATGCGACGTTTTTTGACGTCGGGGTAAGATTGATCCTTTATGAGATGCGAAGGGACTGTGGGAGAATTCCTCTTGTTACGTATGCCGTGCGTCCTTTGACGTCGAATGGAACTGTGCGTGACGAATGTTTATTCTTTTGTCAGAGAAGCATGATTTATCGCGATTTATCGGACACCCCGTGGGTGTGGGCTTGTCTCGGTGCAGCGATATGTGCTTCGCGAGAGGCAGATCCCTTTTTCCAAGCTCGCTCGAGAAAACTTGTTCCAGACTTCGCCTCCCGCTCGCCCTTCGATTTACGCGACTCGCATCGGCAAAAACGGGTCGAGTCCCCCCCACTCCCCCCTCTTTCAAACTCATTTCGGGGACAGTTGGTCGACGATGTCGGCGACGGGTATTCCGTCGTAAAAACTCGGAGTAATAACGGCGGCGATCGTTTCGCTAGAAGGCGTTTTAGAATTGTTAGAGGCACGATCGGGACCCGCTGCCAAAAAACATGAGGATTATTTTGCGGCGAGGAATCGATACGGTCTTCCGCAAGTTGTCTTGACGAGGTGACTTATAAAGACAACGGGAAAGCTTCGCGTGGGACAGGATTGGAAGATATCTATTTTCCGCTAAACCTTGAATCATTTTTGGAAAACATGTTTACGTACTAATTCGATCCTCCGTCGATTTTTACTTACTCGGTTTCTCAAGTCTCAATGTTTATTATTGGGAAGGTCGTAGTTTCACTGCTTGCCAAATGTCAGAGGAACATCGGCAGCCGTGCGGTTCAGATGGTTAGCTGACGGGGTGATACTTTCGGCGGAATTTAAAATCCTGATAGTTAATGCCTGCGTGACGAACGTCGGTAAGCCGCTTACGTGCCGAGCTATTTCCATGACTATTTTGTTCCCATTCTGAGGCATAACCTCCCGGCGCTTAAGGATCAATGCGCGAATCTTCTTTCGCGCAATAAAACGGCCGCGGGGTATAATGATTTTGCGGGCGTCGAATATTAACTCGTCGCATCACTTGCGTATCATTAACCCGTAATAGAGTCAGGGACGACGAATGGGGCTAAAGAGAGAGAAATGGAGAGAGAGAGAGAGAGAGAGAGAGAGAAGAAAGTGAAGGAGAAGCGAGGCGATGAAGAAGGAGTTTGAGGAAGAAGAGGTCGTGGCAGAAGGAGGTGTAGGTGGGGACATTGTTTCGCGGACCCGCGTTTGCCGGCCTCTTTCGAGACCTTAATTACCATAGGCTTCTCGTGCGGTCGCAGAGGGAAAAAATTCTTAAGAGTCGTCGAGAAATGCCACCGGGACAAAAATAGGCCACCACCCTTTCGCGGAACCTTTTCTTTGCACCTGCCTGCTCGCGGCTTTTTCCACGTGCGCGCCCCTCGTCGGTGTACTTATGCCTGTGTGCGTGTCTGCGACCGAAGAGCGGGAGGAAGTGGAGAAGAGAGCGAGAGAGAAAGATGAAAAGATGCGGAAGGGGAGAGAGGCTGAGAGGGTGTGCGAGTGGCCCGAGTTTCACGTAGAGCCGACCAACACAGAGAGGATCCTTCAACGCGGTCAACCCAGGTCGCTCCTTTCCGCATTAGCATCGAAAAATTTTCATTACTCGACGTCGAAATGCTTCGCTTGCCGGGACTCTCGCGGTCGCGCTGCGGTTTCGACTTGTTTTCAGCCGCGCGAGATGCACTCGCCAAATATTGGGCCGGCTTTAACGAACTTTTTCAACATATTCTTTGTTCCCACGGGAACCGCCGCCGCCGCCGACGCCGCCGACGCCGACGCCCGACTGCCGCGCAATTGCGAGGGATTTGCGGGGAAAAATGGAGAGGGTCGCGGAACTTTCGCGAATTGGCCGAGGCACTCACCGGGTGCCCTCATTGATTTTACATCGATGGGCAGCCGTATACCCATCGTCGGCCGAACGGCAGACTTTACGCGGCAATCAACCGTGGAAGGCGGACTTATATCCTTCGGCTCCTCCTGGGACGGCCTGGAAGCTTCGCTCCTCCGAGACGCCGGTGTGTCGTCGAGATAATCAAACAAGTATCACCGCGATTTTATGCCCGCCCTGCACTTGGATATGCAAGTTTAACGACGATCTTTAAGCCTGGGCTACGATCGACGAGCGGACAGACAGCTATCCGTACAGATGAGCAAGTATATATATATATATATGTGTGTGTGTATATCTATACGCTTGTACAGGCCACCTATACAGCCAACGAGTAGGATGGCCTCTTTAAAGTGGATCATGGCGACATAAACGCCTTTATGGGATGCCTTCTCGACCGTTCACACGTGTATCGATGACCTCGTCCTATGGGGAGGAAAAGCGAACTCACTCTCTCTTTCTCACCCCCTCGCATTCTTCGACATCCGCCTACATAAGTCACATTACAATCGAGGATCCCTCCGCGAGCACGGGCCACCGTACTCGGAATAAATTTTGCGAGGCAGGAGTCGACGCCGCAAAATTCCGCCGATTTTTCTTACTTTCGCGCGACATCCACTTTCGCCCCGTCGTCCCCTGACAAAAAAAAAGAAAGGTTGCGATTCCTATGCGAGGGAACCGCCGCGGGTGAGGTTACTTTGCATGGCCGAGCGCTTTTGAGTGGCAAAAGTCCCCGTGGCTTTCGAAAAGCTCCCGTATCCTCGACGCGCATTCTACCCCCCCATCGCGGTTGCCTGCCGTGGGTTGGTGAACATTTTTCCGCGCGCGCGTGCTCCCACATATTTAGATATGCGCTGTACGTAGGCGCGCGTCTGTCTACACGCGCGAATCCCAAGTCGCCCCGCGGGTGGGAACGGTTTTCTTCGCGGATAGGAGGGTGCCCGTGTAAACTGGAGGGTCCGTAAGTCGAGCGATATTTACACGAGCTCGCGTGACGATCTCCGCACGCTCGACGACGTCACGTGCAAATTTGCCGCGGAAGACTTCCGCGAGCTACCCCCTCCGCCGCATTCGGCTCTGGCCGTAAGTGGGTCGGTTGGCAGGGTGGAAATGTGTCTCGCGCGAAAATCGAGCGAGCTTGTGTTTCGACCGATCATCCGATGAACGAAAGAGAGAGAGAGAGAGAGAGAAAGAGGTGAAATGCACCAACTGCCTCAGTCGGGAGCAATAAAAAATAACGATATACCTTGACGCTTCCGAGCCCGTTGATGTTCGTTCGATCGGGACGGCCTGACGAGCCGACAGGATTCCCCAAGAGGGTGGCAAAATGTGCACGGAGTCAAAAACTCGACAGGCGGAATGCAGATGTTTCGCAAAAAGATTGGAATTCGGGCCGACGGTCTCCCGAAGCGCGCGGCGCCGCCGTCTGTTCATTCAATCAGAGGTCGCGTGACGAGGCGGATTCTCTCTCGAGGGCAGGGAAAAATACGCGGAATCAAAGAGCAGACATTATTGCCGGATCAGAGCGATCGCGATTTAGCCCCGACGTTTCTCGGACGCGTTTGCATTTGTTCAATTAGTGTCGCGGCCGATAGAATTTCCGGTAGGGTAGGAAAATATGCGGGAAAAAAGAGAGGAGAAGAGAGAAAGGGTCGAGCGTGCGTGAGAGAGGGAGAGTGAGAGAGCGAACGAGAGAGAAAGAGAGAGAGAGAGAGAACAGATCGTATTTTACCGCGATGCTTTAGTACGTGTTTTTATCGTCCCATCGATGTCGCATGGCAAAACGATAAGGCCGCGCGACTGGAAAAATACCGCGAAACGCGCGGATATCAAAGTGTGGTCGTGCGCTTCGGATTTATAAAAGGGAGAACCCCCCTCCTACCGCTACGCTTTTTATCTTGACGCTTACGGCCCGACAGCAGCCGCCAGATGACATTTTCGAGACGATCTGCGCTCTAGCCGCCGCCGCCGCCGCCGCCGCTGCCGCTGCTTTATGAAGCCAGTCACGATCGCGGGGCGAAATCTTTTCCCTCTGACAGCGGAGCCACAGCGCTCTCTAATTTTTCGTAATTGCGGCAAAGTGAAACAGGAGCTCGGACACACCGGGTAACCCAGGCGAACTCGGACTTTCCGGCGGGCAAGTCCGCGAGCGCCGACCGAAGAACTTTCATATCGGCCTTTGCGTGCAAATTTAATGTGGATAATTTTCCGCGAGCTACGTGCCGTCGAAAGAGGTCATCGTCGACGACGGCGGGGTAGGTCGGGGGAGGTTGAAAATCGCGCTTTGAAAACGAAACACACACCCCCACCCCCTCTCCCTGTGCCCGGCAGCGAGCCATACGTACGCCATCGGCGAGCACGGTCGATCTAATCTATCGTAAAGTTATACGTCGCTGCGGCGTAAATATTAAAGCCACTCTCTCTCACTCTCTCTGGCCGGATTCTCTACGGCACAATGAACGTCGTCGTCGATGTCGTGGTTAGCATCGCGGTCGTTGGTCGGCTGATCGCGGATGATCGAACACGCTCATCCTTGCGTTCGGAGAGCCTGAGCTCGCGTGACGATCTTCGGTCGGCGCGCGGAACACGTTCCGTGCAAAATTTAACGCGGATAATTTCCGCATCGGCTCCCGATAGCGTAAGCGGGTCGTCGCACTTATCGGGAAGAGAGATACGGTGCGGGTGGGCTCTTGAAGCTCGCGACGAGTTTCGAGTCGGCGAGCGATCTCGCGAACGGCTATTAAATCCTTCGGGCAAAAGTCGCCTTCTTTCCTCTCACCCGGCTGTATTTCTCCCACACTCTCCGTCCCGCTCTCGCGGCAGGGCACTCGAGTGCGGCAAGCGTAATCCTAAGTGATCAAAGCCTATCCCCGGGTACTTTTACAACGCGAACTTGCGTGACGCCCTTTTGCACGGCTCGACGCATAACGTGCAAATTCGCGAAAGTGGGTTATCGCTGCCGGTGTGTACGTCGGATGTCGGCTAGGTAGGTAGGTAGGTAGGTAGGTGGTTGTAGGTGTCGCGGGAAGGAAGGAAGAAGAGATCGGTGTAAGGAAAAATAAGCCATGCGAGGCGGAGAGCGCGCACGCGCGCGCTCGCTTCTAAATGCATCTTTATCCCTGCCTCTCGTCGAATCGAATTTCTAAGCGAGTTAAAGCGCCGGGCGTTGGCCTCGTAATCTCGTTGGGCGGGAGGAATACAGAATATAACGGAGCCGGTCGGGGCCAAATCAGATTTGCAAGCTACCCAAGCCGAGCCGGGGCCGGCAGAAACGAGCCGGCCCGCTCGCGGTTCGGCATCATTTATCACGGGACTCTTCGATATCGCTACGTCGACTCCTCGATAATCAAACTGTCCCGCCGATCGGAACCCCCGGTACCGGGTGATCAAATTTAACGTCGACGCGGGGCCGTATACTTTCGACGCGCGTGACGTCTCCCCGCCGCGAATGGACGAGCCGCGCACCCGTCCAGCTTTTCCTCGCCGGCCCCGTAAACACACTCCCGCGCCATCCTGACAGAATCGAATTTTCGAGTTAAAGCCGTGAGACGGCGTAATGTCGCTGTTGAGCGGAATGCGAGATATGCCGTTGTTCGCCGAATCGAATTTACGAGTCGGCAGAGTAGCGGCGCCCGCGCAGGCGTACGCCGCGTAACGGGCCAAAGTGCAAGATTTATTATGGACAACGCTGCACTCTGGAATCACGGGCCGTTGCTCTTGCGGGCTGTTCGAGTGCACGGAGTGTGACGCCGGCTGATCGAACCCTATCCAAGCGTTTACAGCGCGAGGTTAGCGCGCATTTCTGCTCCACGGCATTTTAGCCGCACCGGCTCTCTCTCCCTCTCTCTCACTCGCTCTATCCCAACCCTCCGTCTCACTCCGCTGCCGCCAGATTCATCGCCGCATGCATGTATTAAACTGCCTCTGCCGCTGCCGCAGCGCATCATTTTTCCCGTCTCCCTCTCTCTCCCCATTCGAAATCCTTCCGCATTCATCCCCCGCCATTTTTTTTCTCCGCCATCCCTCATCCGCAGGACTCTAATTCGGGCGCTAGTTAGACCCCCGCGACCGCGTAACGTCGTTGCGAAAATACGCGGCGTAACGCGGTTTGCGGATAATTGCATCCAGTCGCGCGCGCGCGCGCGCGCGCTATGGGAGAAGATTCTTTCCTCTTTTTTTTCCCTTTTTTATTGACAGCCACCCGCCGCGCCGTGAAGTGTCCCGTCATTAAGCCTGATACTTAAATCCGGCCCCGGGAGCCAGGGAACCGTGGCGGTATGCCATTACAGCGTATTTTATTCCATTATCCTGTTAGTACAGGCCGCAACGCCATTCCGTCGGAACGAAATTCTCTGTGCGCATTAAAAGTGTCACTTCAATTTCATTATTCCGGGCGCCGGGTGAATTTTACACTTTTCCTCCCCCCGCACCTTCCACTCGCTCTCCGGCTCTGGAGCCGGGGACAAAAAAAAGAATGCACGACACGTCGAGCGTTCACCTCGTCTTCGGCTTCGATAGGCACCGCGATCGAATCTCATCCGCCGACGTTTACAGGGCAAACTTGCGTGACGTCTTTCGTTCCTCGTCGCTCGCGCACCCCCCCCCCCCCGATTGGATTCTCCTTCATCCGATCAGAGTTTACGAGTACGTACTCGGTTTGCCGGAAGAGCGGGGACGAGGTGAATGCGCTGCTGTCGGAGTGTGCGTGTCGCAAGTGGCCCGCGCGCGTTTGCGGGACGAAATTCTTGGCGCCCCCCTCGATAAATTGACTTTACGGCCGGCGCGAGAGACGAAAGTCGGCCTCCGCGAGCCCTCTTCCTCCTATGACATTAACCCCTTAACGTACGATTTCTTTTAAATAAACCGGCCAAAAAAAAAACATTTTTTTTTCTAATGTAAACCACACACGTTAGAACATTGTCTTGGCAAGGACATAAAAAAATACAAAATTAATCGAAAATTTAATTTTAATTTTAGCAGCATCAAGTACAACGCCGCTCGAATTTACTCGAGTGTGATCGGTTTGGCCGGTTTAGCGCGCCCGAATATTCTCGAGTGTGCACGTTAAGGGGTTCACCCTCGCCTTCTTTCAACCTTCTTCCACCCTCCTTCTTCCACCTTCCTGTCCGTCGTTGCCCTCGTTCTTAGTCTCCTTCGCGTCCCACGCCCCTGGCGCATTTCTCGCGTACCTTCCGCCGTTATTAGCTCGCATCTCATATTTCATATTTTTTTTCCTCCCCCTCTCTCCTTCTCTATCCCTCTCTGTCTCGCGGTCTCTACACCCTTCCGCCGATGCTTAACCCATTTTCTCGCCGCACGGGACGACGCGGGCGCGTGCCTCTCGCTCGAGAAATTTTTCACGGGCTTATAACAAGTTAAGTACAGTGAAACCACGATTTTCCGCCAGAGATCGCGTAGAAGAGGATGACGGATTAGGAGTGGAAAGAGGGAGGGGGGGCGGGGGAGAAAAAGTGGAGCGCGGACGGGCGAGCATAGCGAATTAGCCTGGATATGGTGGAAGGCACTCTTCGCAGCCTGAGAGGAGGCATCGAAGTGTCGGCTGAGCGTTGATAAAAAAAAAAGAGAGAAAGACCACCATCACGATCAGTTATTTGCCGACGGGCAAGGGAAAAAAAGGGCAAGTTCGACGAACGATAGTCCTTGTATTACCCTGAAGAACGGATCGAAGTCCATTGGTGTTTACGGCGCCGGCTTGCGTGACGTCTTGATTGGATCCGCCGGGAAACGCCTTGATTCGATTAGTTCGTCGAGTAACGAGGTTCGAGACATCGAAACGACCGCGCCGGGCAGCGCACATTTTTTCCACCCTCCCTGTCTTCCATCCTACCCAAGCCAGCGATTCGATTGCCGACTGCGCACCTCATCCTGTACCGATATTACTGCCCAGCGCGAAGCTTTCGTTGTCAACGCGCAAGCATTAAAAAAAAAAATGTCTGCGGTCTTCGCTTCGACACGTTGCATCATTATGCCGAGCGTTACTTGGACAGTAGCTCGTCAAATGAAACTCATCGTTCGACGCGTAACTAGCTTTGTTCGGCTATGCGATTACGTTTCGTACGTTGCATCCTCCCCCTCATCCTCCCCTGCCTACAGCATCACCCCCACGTCGAACGACATTCAAACGCTGTTCGGCAAAAGTGGCAGAAATTACGAGGGGGGGACAGTGCGCGAACGCATGAGGCGCGGGTTGGTGGGTGATAGGGAAGAGGGGGGGGGGGGGTTGACGTTTAATCCGAGTTTACATTCGTGACGTAATATCCGTCAGCGTAATCGTGCGGCAATTACGCGCGCCGGATAGATTTTCCGCCATGCATCAATGTCGGTTGCAGAACAATTTAGCCGGCCAATAGCATGCGTTATTACGGCTCGAAGCCGGCGGAGGGGGAGGGGGTGTACGTAGAGAGGGTTCGGGAGGGGGTGGTGCCGGTTATGTATCGGTACGCGTTCTGCGCGAGACGAACCTTTCGCCGAGTGACTTTTCAGAAAATCGACGACCTGCCTCGGACAGCATCCCTTACTTTCCAATTTCGGCTTCGTTGGTCGGCCTCCTCCAGGGTTTTGTTTAATTTCCGTCATTTATTAACTTCCACCTGTCGGACAAAAAAAGCGCAAGGAGCCTCGTTCAGGCCGATGGTGAAGGAGGAGGAGGACGAGGGCAGGGGAGGCGCGACAGGATGAGAGACGATGCGAAGCGGAGGAAGATGAAGAGTGGAAGGGAGGATGTGGAGGTGAATGCGGATGTGGATGAGGATGAGGATGAGGAGGATGGGCTGGCCAGCCTTGCATCTCGTCCGTGGACGTCGTTAAAACGACGCAAAAGAAGCTTTCCTGCCCGGGGTCGAGGCCAACCCGTGGCGCACGGTTTTACACATCCCACTCACACTCTCCCCCCTCCCTCCGGCCTCCCTCTTGCACTCTTCCTCGGTCCAGCCCCTCTAGAGGCACCCCACTGTGTCCAGGCCTTCTCCATTTTCCTCTGTCTCGTGGCATTAATAGAACGGAGAGAATCGACGCGCATCTATGCCGACGAAACCTAATTTAACGAATACCTACGTAACCCCGGATACAGAATCCACGAATAGCGAGGGACGCTGATGGTGGATGGGGTGGATGGGGGGGGGGGGGGGGTGGAGGTAGACGTTGCAGTAGCGCCGAGAGTCTAGCATCTCGGGTTTTGTATGCTGTAACGTGACCTTTTTCACTGGAAATACTTCACCCTTATCCTCCGCCCCCGCCACCCCCTTCGCAATCTCTCGACTGCCACCCACTACAGTCTCTCCCTTCTTTCCTTTCCTTTTATCTCTTTTCCTCGCCCCCACCTTCCTCCTCCTCTCTCTCTCTCTCTCTCCCTCTCTCCGCAGCTCACATTTCCGTTCGTCTTTTACCGTGGCGCGCTATAGCTGGGGAAAAGTTTCCTTCTCGAAAGGCAAATTAGAACGTCCGCGGGGATATGAAAAAAGGAAAGTTGCGTATATATATTTATATATAGGTGTACGTCTATATGCGTGCGCATGGAGGTGTGCGGTTGCACATGTATGGGGATGGCGTGGGTGTACGGGGCCGTTTCTCTGCATTTAAAGGACGGAGAGTGAGTAAGTTAGACAGAAAGAGAAGGAGAGAGAGAGAGAGAGAGAGAGAGAGAGAGAGAGAGAGAGGGAGGGAGGGAGGGAGTAAAAGTGTTAGCTAGAGGCGGATGGAGGAAACGCCTAGCTCGCATCCGGATCCGGTTAAATAAACCGTAACTCGCGCGTCGTTAGCCGATTCAGCAGACTCGTTAGTCAATTCAGTAATTAAGCGCGTTCGGTCGATTGATCCGCAAGATAAGGTAATAATAATCGCTGTTTCGCATCCCGCTCCCCCGGGGTTGGTGGAGGGGGGCGATCCTCCTTTTTCCGCTCGCCATCCGCGCCAGCGTCCCATTCGAGGCAGGAATGCGCACGCATTGACAGCCGACTATCAATTTTTGCCTCCGCTAAGGCTCGGCCCTTTTTTTCAGGTTGGCAACCGACGCACTTAGCCGGCCGCGCGCGCGCGCGCGCGTTCGCGCTTCTCACGATCAATCACTGGGTTCGGTCCGCGTCGTCGCTCCGAAACGTCTCGATTTCTGAACGCCCGCGTCTAATTACAGTTTTTAATTAATTTCGCGCGCCGAGCGACGAGCCCAGCTGCGATTCTTGTCGCGATGCGGAAATAACGTTCGAGAATGAAACGCGTCCCGGGATCGAACGAATCCGATAACTGGCGGCACCGGTTTAAGCTCGCGCTGGCTACGCTTCCCTGTCGTCTCTCACACACCTTATCCACCGCACGGCCACCCTCGCTCGCTTTGTTTTTCACGACGCAACCCCTGTCGCACCACCCCATCCTCACCCTCCGATCACGCTGCCAATTTTCAACATAGGACTCCATTAAAAGTTGATATAAGCGAAGTTGACGGTAGTTGGAGGCATGAATGTGATTAGACTTCGTAATCGAAGACTTGGATGGGGTGTGGAGGATGGGGGGGGGGGGGGGGGGGGCTGAGGGTCTCTCGCGTCGCTCGTCAGGGTAGAACGACCGTTCTGTAAACGTCGGTAACGGGGTAAAACTAAACGACCGGTCTCCGCGGGGCTTTTTCCACTGAAATATTTAATTGCTCGACTTACTTATTTCGTTGCCCCGGCACCGGGGGCAGAAGTGGGTTAAAAGTTTATCGATTCCCTATTGAATGTTGATCCCGGACCCGGACCCGTTCATTCTCGCCCGGGCGCGAAAACTTTTCTCCCATCCCCTCCGGGCTGGCGTTCTTACTTCTTTTCCAGTTGCCGAGAGGACTCCGAGAGGGTGAAGAAAGAAGAACAGGCGCGGACTCACCCCCTCGGTCGGATCGTATAATCGGAATTAATATTTCGCGTGAGCACTTGCCCCCTGCCGCTTGAGCCCGTATTTATCGGGCCTTGCCTCGGACGCAAGGGCAAAACATCGGCCGAACAAGATTACGAGCGGTCGTTCCGATCCTTTCGATCGGCCTCCGAGCGGTGTTACGCGCGGCCGTTTCTGTCCCGAAGCGGAAGTTTCGTCGTATCGACCGTGCCCCGCTTTACGTGCGTACGTCATCAGGCCCCGGCGAACGTGAGCCATTTTATGGAAGGTCCTCGGATACCGATACTTGCCGGATGAGATACCTTGTAGATCCTTTGTCTGGCCTTCTCAACGATCTCTCATCCCGAACCGTGCGTCGGACGGCCAGAATGAAACCCCTCCTTTCAGTGCCCTTCCGCTGCCGATGCAATTTTCGATCTGTTATTTTTATCCTCATTATCGCCGAAAGGCCCAGATTCGCTATCACCGATTTAATCCTCGCAACTTTCCACCAGCCCAGCTCCGAGTGTGCATACCTCGCTGTTGATCGCTCGCCGCCCGAGCGGGCAAATCAATTAATTTATCAGTCATAGCGGATGAACCGAACTGGCGAGTTACCGGCAAGTTGGCTGCCTCCCGCCGGCCTCTCGAGAAAACGCGTACCTGATCGTCGACTCTGATCCACCGATGATTCATTAAATTGGCTCCATTCCACGGATGGAGAGCAGCGTGCGGACTATTCGCGCCGTTCGGTCAATAATTTCTACCCCGGTCGCGAATAAATTTCCCAGCCTCGCTGTTGCCACTGCCGGCTAGGTCCTGTCGACGGGAAACATACGAGGTCGAGATTAAAGTCGTTCTAGCCGAGGCTACCTACTCGCTGTCGACGTTCTCGCCCCGCGTCGCGCGGGAAGGACGTACCTTCGACGCAGACCTACCATATCTCGGAACTCAATTTAACGAACGCCTTGGGACGTTTCCGAGGCAGTAAGAGCGTTTCCGCGAAGCACTTTCCGCAACCCCTCGCCCTTCCGTGCCCTTCCCTCCTTCCTGGGTTAGGTTAGGGCAGCAGCCCACACTTGGCTCCGGCATCCTGCCCTCTCACTCTCCCTTTCCCTTTCCCTCGCCCACTTCCCGGACCCAGCGGCGAGGAGATTGGAAGAAAGTTTTTTTCCCTCCGAAGGCAAATTAGAGCGTGCGCGAAAACGGGGGAAGGCGGGCTTCCTGAAAAATGAAGGAGCCGGAGGGGAGACCGCGAGGCGGCGCATCCTGAATCTTCGACGAAGAGATCTGGCGCGGAAGGTGGAGGAGAGAGGTCGTCAGCGTACGTGCGCGCATACGTGTGTGCATACGTGTGTGCACGGGCGAACCTCCAAGGGAGGTGAAAAGAGGATAGTCGGGGGAGGATTGAAGTGGCGCGAGGACGGGCGAAGGGGGTGGGGGGGGGGGGGGGATAGTGCATACGGGAGAGGGTGGGCGAAACATTCGACGACGATTCCGGCCACGATCGTAGCCGCACGTACTCGCATTCATGAGATGCACGACTTTCGCGAGGGATTTTATAAATTTTTACCGTCGCCCCCCAGAAGAAAAAGACCTCTTTCGGCCATTACGTACATTCCCGGGGTTATAAATCATCATTAAATTTGCAGCTGGGGAATATTTGAAATTCGCCATGAGCCCGCATGCGGTTTACCCCTTTTCTCGCCCGGCTCCGTCCACCTCTGGCCGTAGCCAATTCTCACCCCCCCTCTCTCGCCGACCACCCCCTACCTACTGCCCCCCCCACTTCACCGTCGGCCGGCACCGGGGCTATTTTTCGTTCTCGGCGAAAATCTACGTTAAAACGCTAAATCGAAGGGTAATTTGATTACAGCGCACATTTTAAAAGCCCCCGCCCGCATGGATATTAACTTTAATGCAAACACGTTTTGCCGAGGATCTATTGAGTTACGCGATATTCGCAGGCCGGGCTGCTCCGATCCGCGGCGATAGATATATGCGAGTGTATATTCGAGCAAATACGATGCGCAGAGGGGGGGGGGGGGGGGGGTGTAGGCACTCGCGTTAGCCAGCGGATGAAAAGAGGCGCGGCCTGCCGACGGATAAATAATCGATTCCGCACAAATCATCCCTTCGAGACAAAATCCGCGATTATCGTCGTTACACAGCCTGACGGCCGAAATTAACCGTTCGTTATTTACAACTGGATTATCGGCCTGCTCGGCGACCTGCCGATTTCGGGGACAATATAAAAAAGGGACGGGGGGTGGGGGGTGGGTCGTGCGGGAGGTGGCCGGATGGGGGGCATAACCGCGATAATTTCGTTCGCGGCCGAAATCGGATACCCTCCCCCTACCCGATTAATTCGACAGGTGATAATCAAGGTGGGATAGCGTTGTTTAATCTCGCTAACGATCGCCTCGTCTCGTTCGCCCAATCGCACTCTCCTTCCCCGTCGTTGGCTCCAATTTATTTGGCCGGGTCCTCGGAAATATGTCGAGACACCGCATCTCGCTCGGTTTACGGTGGGGGATGACTCGGGGGAGGGGGGTGACCGTCGAAAATGCATCGCGCCGCTAACGAATTTCACTGTCGCTCATTCCCAACCCCCCCGTCCGCGGTGTGACGTAAAAAAAACAGGCGACAATATTAGGTCAGCGGGTGGGCGAAAAAAGGGAAATAAATGAGAAGCGGGGAATATAGTTTTTTCGGCAGAGTGGCGCGTTGTTTGCGAGATAAAGGATTATCTGTTGGCGGGGCTCGGCTTCGTTATTGCCGACCTCGACTCCTGGGCATACGCAATTAGTCGCTCAGCAGCTTCTTCGCGGTGCTAAATTCGACTGGCTTCATTATTCAGCGATCGCAGTGACGGTTAGCGTTCGAAATAGTCCTTCCTCGGCTCTCTCTCTCTCTCTCTTTTCCTCTCTATCTATCTCCTTCGTGCGTCATCTCTTATTCTTATCCCGTCGCACGGCACGCGATCAGTCGAATGCGACCCTTTAGCGAGCGCCTTGAATACAAAGGGCGCAGGGCGAAGGAGTTCAATTTCATCCCGCTGCGAGGAACACTTTACTTCCCGTATACAGGTTCGAGATTGGATG
Organism: Anoplius nigerrimus; assembly: GCA_914767735.1. NCBI lineage: Eukaryota > Metazoa > Arthropoda > Insecta > Hymenoptera > Pompilidae > Anoplius > Anoplius nigerrimus. The sequence goes on along the minus strand of OU612084.1, from coordinate 8,045,662 downwards.
GCGCTTCCTTTCGGATTACCCTCTCTTCGACTCGCTCCGCAGTACATAATGGACAGTGTAACTACGCGCTCCCACCCCCCCACCTAGTTGGGGGAAAAAAATGTCGAAGCTCTCTCTCTCTCTCACTCTTTGTGTCTGTCTCTCTCTCTACGAAGCGGCGGCAGGAATACATTTCCTATCTATCCCGTTGCGATTGCACTCCCGCGGCAGAGTTTCTCCTGCCAGTAGGGGAGTTTAACTCAGTTTTTGCGCGCGCGCGCGCGCGCGAAAGCGCGCTGACGCGCATTCTTCATTCCTCTAAATCCCGTAATCGCTCCGAATGGAATTGGGTCGAATCGGTGAGAGGATATGCATTATACAGCCGGCATCTGCAATTCCCATAACTCTACATCATAATCTCCGCGAAACTGACACCATCCAGCTCCCGAGCAGGCGTACGTAATAAACGTCTTCTCGGTCTCTCTTACGCTAATTCCGGCGTAACGAAAGTTGTTCACCCACGCAAACTTCATCTGAGTCAGTCCTCCCCCTTTCTCTCTCTCTCTCTCTCTCTCTCTCTCCCCCTCCCTTACGTTCCCTTCCTCTTTCTCATTCAGTCTCGTCGGTGTACTCGAGGGTCGTAGCACGCCGCTGCCGTATCTTCATGCGAAATTTATCAACAAATTCGCCGGCAGTGTCGCGTTTACGTGGACGAGAAGCGTGGGCCAGCAGCGGCGGCAGGCAGCGGCATCAAGTTAATCCAGAGAAGGACAAAGCGAGAGCGAGCCGTAGTGGCCCTGGCGCATTGAAACAAATGAGTAATGCCCTCTGGAGTTTGCACGGGCACGTACACATAATGTAGCTTTTGTTGTTGGTGCGCCGGTGGACACAGACGCCTTCTCTCGCTCTCTCTGCCGTGCGAGCGCGCGCTGGGGGGAGCGTGAGAGGGGTAGGGATTAAAAATATCTCGGGTACACGAGCTCGATATTAGCGTCGGGGGCGGTTGCTAATTAATTAGCGAAAGACAACGTCGGAGCTGGCCAACGCCAGCGAGCGTACGCTGTCCTCCACATTTTGCTGCCGTGACTTCCCGTTATATTCCGCTGACTGACCTCCCGTCGTTCAGCTCTCCTGCTTGATCTTCCCTCGGCCCGAGCCTCATTCCATCCCCTCCCCTTTTTTCATATGCTACCCCTCTTTGTTCAGGCGTTCCTCGGACCATCCCATTTTCTTCCCTCGCACGCTCATTCTTCTACCTCCGATTATCCGGTAACTCCGTCCTTACGCCCGCCGGCCTTGGCAGCGATGTCTCGACTTTGTTCCTAGAATCTCATTGTCGATCCGTCGTCAAATCGAGTGCTCGCCCCTATAAATGGAGCTTGTCTCGTTTCCATGCCTCCTGCGCTTCCGCTGACACATTCCTCACCCTCCCTCTCCTTCTCTCTCAGACGTATTCCCTGATTTTTACCTTTTCCGCGCGTCGGATAAAAATTAAAAATATTCCGAGTCCCGATATTAACGTCATCCGTGGCGGCTAATTAATTAGCGAGTGGAGGACTGTTTGAACGGTGACTTCTGATTTTATTCGACCGCTCTGCACTACCGTCGTCGCACCTCGTCCTCTCCATCGGCGCTCGAGGTCTGTTCGGCTCTGTTCGGCTCTGTTCGGCTCTGTCAACGATAACATCGCGATGAGCGTCGCCTGTTATTTCATCCGCCGTCAAAATATCAAGCGGTCCGCGATCAGATTTCGCTCGCCTCGTCGTTCTTATTTCGTTCCTGCGTTCCACGTTCAACCTTCAACGTTCAACGTTCCGCTTCCTCTCGTCGCACCTTCCGAGCGATTCGTCGGCCGAGGCAGGTGAGGGTATATAGAGAGAGGGATATCCCGGTGGTCAGGGTGTGAATAATGTTCCGTGGCCGTTAATTAATTTAGGCGACGAGAATCGTCCGGCAGGCTCGCTCAACGTTCCCGTTTCTTCTGGGCTGGCATTCTTCGGCGCGCCGTCCTTGACAGCGATGTTTCGACTTTGTTCTCGAATTTCATTGTCCGCCCTCGGTTGGAGATCGTCGCGGGGCGAAGAATCGTCGGAAATCGGGGCCGTGTCAGGCAGGCCTGGGCTCTTGTCCGTCTTCTTTCATTCCCCCCAACCCCTTTCTTTCATTCTTCCACTCTCCTTGGCCGCTTCCCACCCTCCCATTCAGAGGCCCTCGCGCTCTCTTGCTTCTGTGAAGCCGAGTGTGAAGCGACTGCGCCTAGGCCGGCAATCAGCCGGCACCCTCGCGCTGAAATAAGAAGAGGGTGGAGGCTAGGTGGAGGCTAGGTGGAGGCTAGGACGGTGCAGAGTGAGAAGGTGGGGTGCGCGGCGGGTCGGCGGAGTCGTGAGAGCCGAGTCGGTGGGAGGGCGTGGAAAACTTAAGGGAGCGAGAGTGAGACGGAGCGGTGCCTGGAGTGTTGAAGAAAGGGATGAAAGGAAGGCGGTGGGGACGGGGGGAAGGAAAGAAAGAAAGAAACGGGAAAGTGTGACGTTAGGGGCCATTCCGCGAAACGATTTTCGCCGAAGACGGCAAACTGGACCCTTCGATTCACCTTCGCCAACCGCCTCGTACCGATCCTTACCCCCCTCTCCACCCCCCCCCCCCCCCCCCGAAGGGAGGGAATCGTCTCGCACAGGAACGATCGCGCGACGCCGCTACATGCAAATCCTATTCGCCAGGGCGGGGCGATTTGAATATTTATCGTATAAATTTAAATCGTTAATTCGACCCCGAGCCCGATAGCGGCCCGTAAGTGCGTCCCGACATTCGTAATGAATCGCCCCCTCGATGTACGTGGTCAGTGGCGATAATTAGCGGGCCAAAAATGTATCGTCGATTCGTGTACGTACGTACTCTCGCTGCGGATCGGGTCACACACACGTACACACACGTGTGCTCACTTCACTCAGTTGCGTCGATGCGAAGTGGAGGGTATATAAAAATCGCCGCGCTCGGTAGGAAAGTACTTTTTGCTGTCCATTGTCGTTATCGTCCCCAATCACGGGAGAATTCTCTGTCGCGTCCATCAATAATGCACTACCGGCCGCTGCTTTCCTACGGTCTCGCCCGAATTGTCGTTTTTTCCGGCCGATTCCGGGATATTTCCCAAAGTTTCCCTCGATTGCGGGCGGAAAATTTTGAGGGGGTGGATGGTCGGGGGTGAGCGGGACACGCTTTGAACTGCGTCGGGGGTAATAATGAATTTCTGCCGATGTTTGTACGCCGATAAACGAACATTATCTATCGGGCAATGCCAATTATTTCGGGAATTCTGTCAAGCCGGGCGAAGCTTTATTAAGGCAGTCATTTGACTGACCCGCTTTGCAACAGTGGATGGCTGAATTTGATTATGCTCGGATTTATATTTTCATACGCGTGCCGCGACGCGTCGCCGGAATAAACGCCGTAACGAGGTGGAAACAAGTAGCGCCGGTACAAAATCTACCTATATACCTAACCAGACCTACCTACCTACCTACCTACCTACCTACCTACTCATCTACCCAACGATTCGACAGCTCTACTTTTTCATTAGCGGAAAATTGTCAAGCGACGCGTGCCTGTATAATTCCGTCGACGTTTTCGGAATGCCAAGAACAATTTGCCTGAATGGCTGGCAAACGAGATTCCCTCGACGATCCACGGTACACTCGTGTGCCCGTGCTCCTTATTTAGAGCACTTCTAATGCCTGCTCGCGAGCGCGCGCGTCAGCGACCCAGTGCCAGTAAATCACGGGAACCAACTTCATTTCGATGCGCACGGTCGATCGTCGGACCATCAATTTTATTCGCCGAATTTCACCAAACGTCGTCGTCTGGCACGAACTTCCCGATGTACCGAAATCTCGGAGTAAAGTGGATCGAAGCTGTGCCCGAGAGCGAGACTTATAGCTGCGAATCCGGTTATGCGCCCTTCCGACGCATTTAAGCAGCCTCTTCTTACGTTCGGCGAACTTTGTCGATCCGCGCGATCATTGTCATTCGAGAACTCCGATAGCGGCGTCGGAATAATGCACGGCCGATGGACTCGCAGAAAGGCAGTCCCACTATTATTACGGTGGGGCTACACAGATGGCGAGGGTAGAGGAAGGGGGGCGGAAAACGAGAATAAGAGTGTAGCCGGCCGTCTGCCGGCCTCTTCCCTTTACTTTTCCTCCCGGCTCCGTCTCTCTCCCTCCCGCGCCTTTCGATCGTACGAGAATTTATATTTCACGGGCAGTAGAGCCCTCACGTCGATCCCTACACGTCGTCGAACGAGAAGAGGGGGGGCAAAGATTCATCGCGCCATATTTTATCGTTCGAAAAATCGCCCGGCATTCCCGGTATTCCAAAGGTTAATGCCAACAATGAGATTGCGTGCCGAGAAAGCGAATACGCCCGTCTGCGATGCCGAGGCATCGCATTGTGCGTCGTGGAAGGTCAGTCTCTCGAGCCCTCTCCCCCGCACGCACCCGCACACACACAGGCGTCGCGACGGTATCCCTGGAAAAAGCATCCGCAGGCTCGATCGCACCGGCGACATGCAAATAACTTTTGATTCTTCCGCGAAATTAGCTTGATCAATATTATGCGCAGCGCGTCGGGTATAATAATTGCGTCTGGCGCGAGGCGAGCTTTTTTGTTATCGCGGCGCTTTTATCACCGTCCGATTTAACCGATACGGCTTAAAGGCAGAACGTCGCCAAGGTCCGGCTTTTTTTCGAGCCGCGCGTCAGAAATAGACGGAACGTCGTCTGCAGCCGCTTATCGATTGCCTCATTTTCCATGAACGTATCCGTCTTTACCGGGGTTCTTAAAATAGAGAGAGAGCGAAGCCCGACCGTCGGCGGCGTTCATCGGATGTTTTGAGCTCTAAAAAAATCCATGCAATTCCAAGCAGCCCCGCCCGGTTTAGATATCTCGGCGAGCCACCCCGGGTAGGAGGAACCAGTTTGGTCGACGATCGGTAAATCGATGCTGGGCGGGTAAGTGGGTCGAACGGGCGTTCGAATATTTACGCGCGCGCGCGCGCGCGGCCCACCGGAAGTGCTCGGGCGAAGGTTAAATCAATTGCTAATTACTTAAAAGCAAAGTTCGATCTTTCGGAACTCGAAACTGACGCGCGAGCCTTGTTTCGCGAGTCACGGTGCCCGAAATCAAGACGATATTTGCGCACGCTCTCTCTCCCGGCCCGACCTTTTTCCACCGGTGTCAAAGGGGGCAGGCAGGCAAAATAGAAAGGCCACTCTCCTATTCCAGAGACAGAGTGAGAGTACGTGTACGCGCGCGCGCGTGTGTGGGCGGTAAAGAGGAACGACCAAGAGTGTAACGGTAAAAAGAAAAGGCGGAGGGTCGGGATCGAGGTAGGTGCGAGGGCGGAAATTGTACGGGAAAGTTTCAGCCCGAGCCCTTTTTGCCCTACCTACCCGAAACTTCGCCGATCGGCGCCTGTCGGCCGAAAGTTCGACGCGTTTTCGAAAATCCGGCGCCGACGTCGGGCGTGAATTTTTGACGAGCGTCGGAGAGACGATAAATGGGCGAGCAGTTGGCCGAGGCGAGCGTGACCGGGTCATGGCGTTTGATTTGGCAGCGGGCCCCCCGGCCAGGGGTGGATAATTCCCATTTGCCGGCGGACTCCTGGGGCCGCGTCATCGTCGGGAATATCAAGGAGACAGCCTTTCCCGAGAGTCTTCCCAACATAATTCGGTCTCGCGCGCCGTCCGATGCCTGACAATGACCGATTCCCGGATCCCGGCACTGATTGCATTTTATTGTGCGTCGCGACGCTCTTGTCTCTGCCTCGCGCTTCCTCCTCGCCGCCACCCCCTCAGCTTCCCTGTACCGTATTACCTTACCCGCCGCCAGTCCGGATCGGACTGCATGCACGGGAAGCGTGATATTTCCACGAGCGGAGGAGAATGCCGGAAGAATTTCTAGATCTCGTCCCGACGCTCGCCGTCTATCTCGCCTCGTGTGTCACTTCATTTCTTTCCCATCGAGGCTGCCCTCTCTCTGATTTGTCGAAGAATTTCAAAGCTTTGAGTTATTCCTCATCCGGAGTGCCCCCGTTGTTTTCCATCAAGCGTCGGCGAGAGCGTGCATGGCACGGATAGAAAGTGAAAGAAAAATAAAGAGAGAGAGAGAGAGAGAGAGAGATGAGAAACAAGTCGTCACGATGATTACACTGGCTCGCTTCGTTTCACAAAAATCCGCCCCCTCCCCCATGCTCCGGCCGTCGCCGAGACCTTTCCATTAACCCATTAGCGCTCACCGTTCGCATTGCGCGCGCGAGAGTCACCTCCCTCTCTCTCTCTTCCCTGCAGATAGAGGGTGGGGAGGAAAAAGGAAGTGGAAACAAAACCGACTGCCCGTCTACTTTTGCCCGCTTATTTTGCCCGCCTATTTTGCCCCGGCGCGGAGTCGCGCGGCTTTCGGTAAGGCGAGACTCAAGGCATTTTCGTCTGGCTTTCCCGTCGGAAAATGCGACTCTCCCGCGGAGAGTCGCGCGGCTATGTCGACTGAATTCGCGCCAAATCTCGTTTCTCGCTTTTCCTGGGATCCGACTCCGGTTTGGAGCATCCCCCTCCTCTCTCTCTCTCTCTCTCTCTCTCTCTCCCTTATTCGCCCAACTCAGCCCAAACCTCCCACGCGCTCGCTATCTCAGTCTGCCGCGCGATCGATAGAAATATTTCTCCCGCACGGCCGACCACTCGCTTTTTCGCGCTCTCCGAGGGAAAGATTTTATCGGCAACGTTAACACGGCGAGTCGCGGCTCGTATTTTAATTAAGTCTAATTCGAGACTGCGAGAGCGGCGTCGGCGGCGTCGTCGTCGGCGAGTAGTAGGTCGGCGCAAAGTGAAATAATGTCGGTCTCACGCTTTCTCCCCCGTGCCCACCCCTCCCTTCATTCTCTCTCTCTCTCGCTTCTTCTACCTTCTGGCCTCCCTCCGCGCGTTAGCTTCTCTTCCCTAATCCTCTTCTTTCTCTCGCCCGCCCCTCCACCAACGCTTACAAAGCGCGAGCGAAATTTATATTATAGCTGTCCCCGCGATGACGGCGTCCGTCACGCCGCGGCGATGTATATTCATTTGCGCGTTACAACTTTAAATATACACCGGTCGAGATTTGAACCAGCGACTCGTCGGGTCAGAACAAGCACGGCGAAGCCAGGAAAGAGAGGGTTGGAGGAACAGAAGGACGGTTCGGTAGGGGGTGGAGCAGAAGTAGAAGGACGAAGAGAAGGACCGCCGGTCCTATACGTATAATCCATATCTTGCAAACTTTGTATCCTTACACACACTCCCTACCTCCGCCCCCCCCCCACCCCCTCCTCCCTTCGTACCCTCCGCGCGAAGTTTCCACCTTACAGAGTTTATATCTCCGAAAGTCTATATCTTATAGAGTCTGTATATTATGGAGTGTACATTTACAGCGTCCACGTGTATCGCGAAGCGAGTTTCGAGAAGTTTCGCGAGGGGGGAAGAGACCGGAGCTGAACGCACCGGGCGAAATCGATCACTCGTCCCCTGTCTCGACTGCTCGCAGACCGGTGCACTGGCCCTAACTCGTACGTCGCGGCCGTCTCGTACGTAGTAGGGGCGTCTCGTACGTTTCAAACGGATTTTCTCCCGTAAACGTTGTTTGCCGGCAATCGGGAGCGGGTCACGTTTAAAGAGGGGAAAGGGTGTACGATCGCGCGTGCGTGCGCGCGCGCGCTCGCTGGTCAGGGTAAGGAAGAAGAGAGAAGGGTAGCACACACGTCGGCGGGAAGGGGGTCGTTTGTAAGTGGTTTGTAAGCGTTTAGAATCTCGGGCGACCGCGGCGCTAACTTCAAACCCGTGCTACGTGACGGAGCCCGACACGCTCTCGCCTATGCTCGCCCTATACTCGCCTACCGTGTTCGCCCATACTCGCCCCTCCCCCCTTCCCCTTCTCCTCCTCCTCCTCCTATCGCCCGCCACGCTTATATGGGCCACCAACTATTTAGAACAACGGTTAACATTACAGTGATAATTGGAGCGCCTGGGAGTCGTAACGCGGCTATTACCTGCTTTCGTTCGTAGTTACGAGCGGCCATGACGCTCTATTCCCCTCAACTGCGCGCGTGCACGACGTGCGACGAGCGAAAAATTGCGATACTGCCGCGCCGCGCGCGGCCGGCCGGCCGATACATCCGATGAAAATGAGTCCGGGGCGAAAAAAAAAAAGAAAAATACCGTTTTCCACCGGCTAAGGCTTCTTTGTCGGGAAAAAATATCGAGTTTCCATCATTCGGTTTGTTCCGGTTAAAATAACTTTAGAAAGCCACCGCCGGTATGTAGGGCGTAAAAATTATTAATGCGCGATGGTCATTTCTGTGCGTGTTTCTCTCTCTTTCTATCTCTCTCTCCCTCGCCTCTTTTTTAATAAAACGAAACATTGCGCGAGAAAGGATTAATCCAAACTTTTTTTATTTACGCTCCCCGCGAGGCAATACGCTTACGCGTCGGAGAATTCTGACTTCTGGTAAATTGGGCGAGCGTGTCCGGGCGTGCGTGCGTGAGCGGGCGTGCGCACGCTGGCCGCGGTCATTATATTAGTTGCCGCGGCTATTAGCTGCTCGGTGATTCGCAGCTCCGTTATTGCTCGCCGGTCCACGCGAAGTCTGCACGCTCCGTTAACGTTTTTATTCCCTTTTTCTTCCGCAAAAATCGACTCGATGCACGAAAGCCCGCGCGCGCGCCGCCAGAGAGCGGCAAATATAATGGCTTACAGAATCATGAATTCCTGCCCTTAGCGCCATTGTGTCAGCGCGCCATTTTTCAGCTGAACCCGCGATTTTTCAGCTACACCCACCCCCACCTCCTCCTCCTCCTACTGTTCCTCCACCTGGCGCAGTTTATTCTATCGGTTATTGTATTAGCCTGTTATGGCTCGTCCCGACGAGCAAAGAGAACGCCCAACTACGCCCTCTCTCTCCCAGTTAATGCTTTTTCGAGGAATCTAAACTCGTAACGAGAATTCACTGCTGGAGAATCGCAGATTCTTTGCCGATTCGGCGAAATATTGAGATCACCTGCTTCTGCAGTTCCAGCAACTGCGGAGTGCGCGCATTAGTGTAGCTTCAATTAAAAATCGACAATCGACCGGTACGATTCCATTGTACCTCCCCCCTTCTCTCTCTCTCTCTCTCTCTCTCTTTCAATCTATCTATCTCCCAGATAAACCGTTTCGGCAAGAACTTCTCGTCCGCTCGACCTCGTTCCGCTGAATTTTAACCGGAATTTTCTCCCTCATCGGGCGTTCGCGGAAATGATCCATAAGTCAGACTCTTCTTCGATCCGTGTGGCCTGGCAGAGCATCCGGTGAGACGCATTGACTGTTTGCTAGCTGGCGTCCGTTCGCCTCGCTGGCGAACGCCGCTGGCCGCCGCTCGGAAACATTTATTGCGACATTTAACGGTACGGGGGATAATCGGCGCTGCTCTCGGGCTCGCACAGTCGTCGGTTTCTGGTTTGCGGTCTAGCATCGAGTGCATGGGGGATGAACGTCGGCGGTCTGGCGAAAATAACGAATTCTGAAATGTCCCCTGGCTGGCCGATGGCCTCGCCATTGTGAAGGAGCGAGTAATCCGGAGGACTCGCGGGCCTGACATTTTTCGCGAGATTGAGACTGGGAAACCACTTCCTTCGCGACAACCAATCACGACTTAGGCTTGACAAGTAGCCTAGTTATGTTTCCATCCGTTAGGAGCGTGACTGGGATGAGCAAAATTGACTTATCTCCGATTTTGGTAAAACCCGTTTTCAAGCTCCGCAATTCCAGAACGTAGAACGAAGTAGTGCGAGACGTGTAATGGTAGGAAATCTGAACTACGGTGGACGACGGAAGAAAGGAGGTGTTGGATTAACGGTAATGAGCGGTGATTAGGACAGGTGAGAGATTGGAAGTCGTTAGACGGAGACCGGAGACCAAAATTGTACAATATTAACCGAGGCTCGAGCGTAAGTCGTAAATTCGGTAGTTGAGCGACGGAGGTGTAAATTGGCGAAAAGAGTCAAAAATCGGTGGAAAGCACTCCTGACCAAGTTCGGCGTTCTCGCCGTTGACCCTTAAACTCGGCCGCGTACGTGACGAAGGAGCGTCCGGCCATACGTGTCGCGCGAAATATTTAGCGACCGCCGCCGCCGCGCTGATAATAATTACGCCGAAACTCCGCCGAACACTTTCTCGGGCCCTCGTCCCACTCCCGTTCCATTCCTGTTCCACTCCCGTTCCACCGCCGTTTCCACTGCCACACGTCTTTCCGACACTGACGCGTGATTCATACGTGAACTTACCGTGGGGCCCCCGCGTGTTTGCGCTCTGAGTAATCAACTCGGAAAACGCGCCCGCCGCACGTTCGTTCGCTCCCGCACACGTTCTCACCCACACACACGCTCCCGCCTGCACATACACGCTCGTGTCCCCCTGACCGTTACGTTAATGATGCATTTATAGCGGGACGATTGTAAGAGTTTCCAGCGGGCCCATTATGAGCACGGGCTCGTAGGCGCAACATATGCACGCTCAATTAAACTACTCGCCGACATAATCAAGCAATCAGCGTCTGCCTATCGATGAGCGTCGATTCTCGGGCCGAACAAAATTTCGAGACGATCCCCACCGTACACCCTCGTTATTATTACATCACCGTTTCGTTTGACGCTCCGTCCTTATATTCCGTCCCCAGTGATTTTCGGCATTCTGTCGCGTATAATGCCGGGATTTCTGACATTGCCCCGTTACATTCACCCACACTCGTGCTATGGTCATACGGGAAAGTAGCCGTGCCCCGAACGCAATACGGAAGCGTACCAACACGTGTACGTACATCGGAGGCGCGTACGTCTACGCCTCTATCGATAATCCATTTATTCACCCCACGTGTCCGCGGAAGTAAAATACACTCGACTGCCAATCAAGGGCGAGCAAAAGGGACAGAAACCTACATACCTGCAGGGGGGGGGACACCGATGCAGGGCCGTTCGCGTGTATTATTCCTACACTCGCTGCCGCGCGCGTATATCGATATACATGAGCCGGGGCTATATAGATATACAGTATGTATATGTATATATACGGCGACGGCGGGAGTTGCGGGGGGGCATTATATGTATGTATGTACAGGGTGGCGTATATATAGGAGCAATCAGGAGCGGCGATAGCAGCGCCGCTCTGCGGCGTGTTATTGATCGGCAGCCCCTTTCTGCACCCCTCCGTTCGAAGCCCTCCTTCGTTTCTGCCGCCACGGCGCTCAGGGACGGCCCTAAGGGCGACATGACCCCCGGATAGACCAATGCCGAGCGGCCGGAAGAGGGCTCGCCACCCTCCCTCGCTAACCTCCTTCCCCTAGCGTAGATTCCAATTTACGCTTTTTTTGCTCGCCGATCGCGGAACGACGCGGCGGCGTTTTTTGAGAAAAAGCCTCCGGACGATCGCCGGCCGCGAGAGAGCCGTCTCGCTTCTTTCCTACCCAAACGACGTCGCTCCGCTTTCCATTATTCCGCTGATTGACAGTTCGTTGTCCCGACGATTCTGAAATTGCCATGGGGTAGCGCCGGTCGGCCGGCTTGCGTCCGAGTTAATTAAATTTTCGACCGTAAAGCGCGGAAAAGGGAACCGGCTGATTTGGCCGTCGGATTTAGGGATATTTCGGGCTGGCCGTGTCGGCTAATAATGTATGCCGCTGGGATGAGGAGAAGGAGGAGGGGGGGGGGGGGTTGCTTTTTGTGTTCTAGTAAAAAGGATTCGTTTGCCGAGCGATCGCGGAATGCTCGGGGGTCGTAAACAAGGAACCACCCCTCGAACGGCCAGGACTGTCGTTCGCAGAAACGGCCAGAGGCTTCATCTTCCTCCCAGGGCCAGTTGTGGAAGAATAAAAAGGGGAACACTTGCCCGAAATGCGATTGAAGCCTTCCGCTGCGCAGAGCGTCGGTATGCTGAATCTTTAATTTCGGCAACGCCTGTAATGGTGTCGACAACGTTTTTCGGCACGAAATCTAATCTATCCGGGGATGTATGATGGGCCTTGGTTCGCTCTTTGCGCAACGGCTTGCGACGCTCAGGGACGACTTCAAAAGCTACGTGACCCCCGGAGAGAGGAACTCAATATGGGAGGGAGGGCAGGCAGGCGGGGTCTTCTCACTCCTGTTATCAGGAAACTTTCGGGATTCAATGCACGAATTGATACCGCACTCGGCGCCGCCCGCCGTCACCGTGCCACGACTACTCGTACATCACTCGAGCCCCGACGAAAGTTATAAATTTTCAACGTGCGCAGTGTTCGACGAGTCGACCCTCGTGTCATCGACGATCGTTGGTCTGCCAATGTTTAGCGAGTAATGCGCTGTGCGCGCGGAATAAACATCGAGAGTGAGTCTGAACTATTCTCTCTCTGTCTGTAACTGTTGACTGCTTCCGACACGCCAGTCAGACATGTAAGGGCGAAAAAATATAAGTCGATGCTCCTGTCATCGACGTTCGTTGCTCTGCCAATGTTTATCGAGTAATGCGCTGTGCGCGCGGAATGAACATTGACAGTGAGTCTGAACTATTCTCTCTCTGTCTGTCTCTAAATGTAACTGTTGACTACTTCCGATATGCCTGTCGGACATGTAAGGACGAAAAAATATAAGTCGATGCTCCTGTCATCGACGTTCGTTGCTCTGCCAATGTTTAGAGAGTAATGCGCGCGGAATGAATATCGAAAGTGAGTCTGAACTATTCTGTCTCCGTCTGTCTTTGTCTGTCTCTGTCTGTAACTGTTGACTGCTTCCGACACGCCTGTCGGACATGTAAGGACGAAAAAATATATATCCACCCATATTTGCGTCCCAGTTTCTTTCTCCCCCGATGTATGCGTTTCGATAAGCTTTTGACTTGACGCTCGGTCGTCGAACTGCGTGCCGAAGGAAATAGGTGAAAAGGTCGCGGAGCGAATGGGAAGGACGGCTGGATTTCCAGCCGGCGAATGTTTAACGAATGACAGTTTCTTGCCTGGCGGATCGGACCACTCGACATTTAGCTTCGAACGTCTTGCTGACTTTTTCCTCCTTCTCTCTCTCTCTCTCTCTCTCTCTCTCTCTCTCTCTCTCTCTTTATCTTCCTTTCGCTCGCTCGTTTCCTTCTATCTCCGTCTCTCCCTCGATGTTTGGAGCACTACGACGGACGGATCGCGGGACGACCATAAAAGGGCCGTGGCTTCTTGATGCGCAAAACGACGGGACCGAGCCAGCCCCGCTCATTATGAAATTTCTCCGCCATCCAATTTACGAACTGGGACGACGGTCGGGTATGCCCGACGACGACGACGTCCTCGTTCTGCTTCGACGTACGTTATATTACGCCATGCATCGCGCAAGATGCGCCGAAAGAAGATCCTATCGTCGAGTGGAATGCGCATCGGGCGGGATTCGAGGAGGTTGCGATTTTCATACCGGCGAATCTCGTGAAATATTCCGTCGCCCGGAGCGTTAATAAACGTCCTTGTTAACCACTTCTCGACTTACGCCCGTATAGCTAACAATTCTCTCTATCTATTTCTCTTTCTCTTACCATTTATCTCCATCGCTCTTGCTCTCACTCTCTCTCTCTCTCTCTCTCTCTCTCTCTCTCTCTCTCTTTCTGTCGGACTCTTTGTCGACTCGTTGCGCTTACACGAATTGATTTGCCCGCATGCCGAACGGCTCTTCCATATTCGGACGCGAATTACAATGGCGGGCGCATGAGGGGTTGACGTCAACAGCTAATGCAGTTCCAGTTGTTTTCACAACTTCAAATACGCAACTTTTATTGGCCATCAGCGAGCGAAAATACCCGGCGTCATTAGCACGGAAAACTCAAATGTCTGTTTTGTCGAAATATAATTGACGCCTGTATGTTCCGGTAAATTTGTTCATTTCCCGTTTGACGCTTCTCGCCCTCCGCCCCCGAACCGATATCGATTCCGAGCTCGATGTACGCCCATTTTTTGCAGTTAGCGTTAAGCGGCCACGAGAGTCCCACGTCGCCCGAACGATTCCGACGATTTTCGACCCGCAGAAGGCGTCCACAATTTTAACTTTGGCCGGTTAAGCACTCTCGATTTATTCTTTCCGGTGCTCAGGGTCGACTCGGTGGAGAAGGAGAGGGATATACATAGACGTACATGTGTACGTGAAGCGAGAGGGAAACGTGACCTCGGAACATGTACGAAGCACGCTGGCCTCGGGCCGGCTCGTGAAATTCTCCTCGATCCAATTTACGAATTGGGACGAACGTTATACTTCCATCGGGCCATTCTTATTCCGAGCGCCGACTTCTGATTCTCGTCCTTCCGGACGGTCATGACTCGCAAGAAGCGCGCATCCCGCGATCGAACGGACGGAAATCTCGCCAACGTTCGACTCGTCGTTCGGCCGATCCTCGATTATTCGCCGAAAGCGCTCGGGTGGTGCGCAACGCGAAATCGATTCTGTTTTTACGCCTTTTGGCCCCCTGCCGACGAACGTGCCGTCGTTAACCGATAACGGGGGAGAGGGCAGGGCGACGTTGGCAGTTTTTCGCCCCTGAGTCTCTATCCGGCATTGGCCCGCGAGAGCGCCGGATGCCATTTTAGGGATAGTCTCGAGGACGGCTCGCGAGGAGTGAAATTCGAGTTTGCGATCGGTTTTGCCCGGGCGAAGCGGAAAAGAGTTTCGCGTTTCATCGACGAGCGGGGCGCATCACGAGGAGGGAAAAATATTCGCCCCGAATTGCGTCGATCTAGTTTACGATTTTAGAATATCGCGCCCTCGCCAACCCTTCGCCGGCTCCCGTTCCCCGCCCCCCCTTCCGCCGGTCCGGTCACCTTTTGTCTTCTCGTTCGATATCCCTCTTTGTGCCCTTCGCACTCGGCGCACAACCGCTGTCCGGCCCCTCCCACCCTCGCTCTCCTCTTCTCCCGATTTGTCCCTCTGCCTTTTTAGCCCTCTCTGCGATTCGGCCCGCGAGTCCGGGGACAAATAACATTTGTCGAACCGACGATCAAATATTGCGACGGCTTGACCGGCGACAGCGGAAGCCGACTGGCACTCTCCGTTTCGCCGTCTCTTTCTCACCCCCTTCAGCCCCCACACCTCTCTTCGGCCGAGGAGGAGGGTGCATTGTGTCGCCCTGACACCGCGACGCCGATTATTAATGCGGGGCAATAAATTACTGCCAAAAATTTGACGGACGGCTCCCTGGACTTCCGTCGGGCGAAAATTGTTTCGCGAATTTCAGTGACAGCCGACTGACATAACGATGACGATGTATGACGCTGTATGACGCTGTATGACGCTGTGTACGTCTAGCGTCGAATGCACGGTGTGACGCGATACTCCCAGCATCGGGGGGGGGGGGGGGGGAATGGGGGGTTGGCTTACACGGCGAACGAGGGACGGTGGGACGCCGACGACGATACATTAGGCGAAGGATACACGTTTACGTTTGTCCATTGTAACGCGGATGGATCTGCGGGATCGTACTGACGAGTTACGGGCCTGCCACGTTCTAGCCTCCCCGCGGGATAATGAGAAATTTCCCCCCGCGTCCGGAAGTAGTACTATGATACTTATGGATGCCCAAGCGATTCGCATCAGACGCCACGTGGGACGAGCGATTTGACTTTATTGCCCTTTCAGGTCCCGAACAAGGGTGGAGGGAGAAAAAATTTGGCCGAACAACGCCCATGACCCGACAAGATCGGCGTAGGCCAAACTATACAGGGTGGGGGCAGGGGCGTAAACTATCCTCCGGCCCGTCATTAATCCAAACATTTATTCGACGATTTTAACGCGGCGCCAAATCGCTCCCCGGGCTCATGCTCGAATTTACAACGTTTACGTTCCGGCAACAATCGGGTCGGATTAAGCGGCGCATGTAAACTTAACAATAGTTCGATCGCCGGCAAAATTTGTTGACGGTGTGCGCGGCCGATGGACCGAATAAAAAGCGCTACAATGCACTTTCTGCCCAGCCCTGCCCCCCCCTCCCCCTCCCCCTCCCTCGCAGGAAAAAAACAGTCGGCGGCGGCTGCAATCGCTTACGTCAATTACCGTAATCCGCTGACGTGCGTGCGCTTCATCTGCACGCGTCCACTTCGCGTCCGACGCTGCGGCGAGCGTTTTCGGTTATTACGTTAATGCAAAAATGTCGGTCGATTCGACCGCCCGCTATAATTATTCCCTTTCACTTTTTTCGCCCTCCCTCTCTACCTGCCCCCCTCCCCCTTTTCACCCCCTCCCGAGCGCGCACGTCGCACATCCGCGATCGACCGAATTTGGTTGGGAACTAATTAATGGCCCATCGGAGAGCGAAATAATATTCGACGAGGTACAAATGCGTTTCATGGGGTGACGTCGCTACCGTCCACCCCCTCCCCCTCCCGGCCCCTCCCCTCCTCTCACCTCTCCCTGCGTCCTGCCGCACGTACACATATCGCATTCGGTTTGTGCGCGAATAAGGGTGCGCGCGTCTGCGCGGCCAGTCCATTACTAATTATCGTCGCTACATTGTTCCTTCAATTAGAAACAACGGTCGTGTTTTCGGAAGAGTGGGTCAACCGGCTCTCTCGGATCCGTCCGCTCATATTCGCAAGCGCGAACGACGTGTTTTCCCGGTAACGAGGGCGCATGGGAGTGTCTCCGGGCAGAATGGAATTAATGAATTGCGTGTTGGCCGGCCGGTCCGCGCCACTACATCCGCCTCCACTTCCACTTCCACCACCCTTCCGCCAGAGTCCTCTCCTTTTTTTTGGCTCACCGAGCAGCGACTTTGTCGCTAATACGATTACCCCGACCGCGCTCGTAAAAGGACTTTTCAAGAGTGCCTTTTGCGCAAACTTTTCGGGGCCACGCGCCACGCGCGCTCTTGCTTTCCTTTCTACGCGCGGAGGTAAGACTGCAACAATCTCGTTATCCCGCGCATTCGACTCTTTTCCTCTTCATCCCCCCCCTGGTCGTTCCACCCCCCGCCCTTTCGGAGAATCACTCACCCGCTCGTTTTCCGCGCAGCTCACCTCGCGATCCTCCTTCGCATGCAGATCCGCAGATAGGCCAAACTTTAAGCGCTGCCCCGCCAACCTGTGTACACACAGACAGGTACGTACCTAACACACGGAAGGCCCCCGCCGAGCATTAAAAGGTCGATCTGCATAGATGCGCGGGGCGAGATAGGCCACGTAAAAATTCGCTACGTGCACGTGCAGAAATTCGAGCCTCCGTACAAGGATGTAGAGGGAGGTAGGAAAGAGAGGGGGGAGAGTAAAACTTTCTGACTAATTGTTCGACTCTCGAGGATCCATTTTTACATGAGCCGATATGGGCCGTTCGCGGAAGTTGACTCGTTATCGGGATTGGGGTGGCCGCGAGGAGCCGACTGCCGGTATCAAGTTATTGCCCGATTATCTGATCCACGAGGGAAACGTATCGTTCCGCGAGGCGGGCTTTAATCGGCGGTCATTCTCGTTAGGTGCCTTCATGCGCAATCAAGGCGCACTGATGTTGCACCATCAGCGTCGGGGGCCGGAATAGACGCGCCGGCAACGGCTCCGGGCCACTCCGTTTCGCTGCCAGCGTCAATTAAGTGAATTTCGCCGAAGTCATTCGGGTTCGTTCGCAGATAACGATATCGTCGGCTAACGATCGCTACGACGGCCGTAAACACACGAGATTCGCGCTGTTCTTTCGACTCTTCCCGCTCGAGAGCTCTCCGAACGACGTTCTCGGGCTACAATAATATTCTCGCCGCCCAACGACCTCGGTCTCGAACGTCGTCAGCGACACACGAGACCTTCCGTCCCGCTTGCATATCGTAAGGTATCGCTGCCACCCCGCCCGCCGCTTCTCGCACTGCCCTTTTATTACCGAGGAAGAGCGGACGAGCATTAATCCGAGCGCAATGAATTTTTCCGCCGTCGGGATCGGGCAACAAAGGTATCGGATCGCATTGAGAGGAACGATCCGATAACGGACGCGCGGATGCCGTGGCGGAAGAACTCGTCGTTAAACTCGGCTGACGTGCCTCAACGAAATATTTGTTTCGCTCAGATTTATCGGCCCGTGAGTGGTAGTGGGTAACGGGATACGCGAGACGAATGACGGGGATTCTTATCAAGATTGCCTCTCGGATCCGTTCGATCGTTTCGAGCGGCGTGCCAACCGGGCGCCGATTTAATTGTGCGCTCCGCCACTTTTTCCTTCCTCGGTTTCCCATTAACCTTCTCTGGATATCCAGCGGGCGCGCGCGCGCGCGCCGCGGGTCCCGATTCTCGTTACGACTTACGTAAGGCGAGAGCCCGGCACGAACACCGGGGCGGACTCTTCTTCTATTTACGGCCTCGAATCATCCCGGCCGGCACTCCTTCGCGAATACTTCGTTTCTTGCGCTTCGTTCCATCCTGCTGGTCCTCTTTTTTCTCCTCCTCCTCTCTCTCTCTCTCTCTCTCTCTCTCTCTGGTACGCGAGCGCAGGTCTCTCGTTTTTACTTCTTTCTCGTTCATTTTCCTGACTCGGGCTCGATCCTGCGAAATTAACGGTACATAGTTTCCACTGCGGTCTAACGTCAAATCCCAATCACAGGAATGCCGAGGCCGGGCAGGTATTCCACGACGATGAAAATAGAGATGACCCACTAGCGGTGCTCCCGGAAGTATAGTTACGAGCCTCAAATTGTTTCAACTCAGCCGCCGCCGCGGACGCCGCTCTCTATCCCAATTCGTTTCCGCGGATTATATAAATGGCAGCTGGTAGAGACGTCGAGGAAATTAAGCGGGATTCGTATCGGTGGCCCCCGAGTGTAGAGCGTCGAAATTCTTATTGGGACTAATTAAGCCCCACGGGCGGCGATTCAGGCTGCTTTTTCTTAGAGTGCGCGCGCGGAGTTAATTACACGGTGACACGGGGAGCTGGGTGCCATTTAGGAAATTAATTTTTGCGCGATCGCTGGCCAAAAACGCACGCCCCGTTTCCCCGGCTCAAGGAGCAGCTCGAAATTAAAAGTTAAAAGAGGTGGGGGGGGGGGGGGGGGTCGGAACGGAGCGGGGAGGGGAGGAATGCAGTTGCTCCCGAAAGCTTTGCCCATTCATACCTTAACGAGGTGTATACGTGCCGGCGAGCGTACCTGCAAATTTTCCAGGACTTCGCTTTATCAAGTAACACAATCCCTTCCTTTCTCCTCCTCCTCCTTTTTTCTCCAGTTATGTAATTGCGATTGTTGGTTCTACCTCGAGACCGGGTCGACGCTCTGCGACGCGCACGATACTGGAGAACCTTCCGACGATATACGAAAGGCTTGCAAAGAATGTTGATCCGACATCGAGGGCGGCGGGGTGGGCGGGGGTGGTACGGGGCAAATGACGAAATTCTTACTGAGATTACATTTCGATCCGTTCGGCTCGTCCATTGCGGATCGCTTCCGGTGTCAATTTAATTGCGCTTCGCTACTCTTTTTTTTGTGCCCCTTGTGTCTTTCTCTTCCTTTCCACCCCTCCTTCCCGATCCTCATCCCTCCTGCCATTAAACTCGCCAGCCCTCCGACGGTGTTCAGTTCCTCCTTACAACTTACATAAAGTTCGTTCCATAAAGCCGGCCGGTTTTTATTTACAGCGCAGCCGACGTACCTACCTACCTACCTACCTACCTACCTACCTACCTACCTTTCTTCCTCTCCCCCCGCCGCTCGATCGATGAAGCGTGGAGAGAGAAATGTAACGAGGCCCTGTAATCGCGAGAAAAGTTCAAAGTGGCGGGAGCCGCTTCTCGGGGCAACGCTATCGTCGCCTGACGATCGATCGGGCAAGGTGATCGAGCGCATACATTCGCGTTATTGCTCGATAATTGACGCTTCGAGCCGGATCGCGCCGCTCGAAAGACCGGGCGGAAGATGAAAAGGGATTAAGGTAGGAGAGGGCGTTACATTAACGCGATAAACCGACGGTCGATGTAAGCGCAGGGCGTTCAAACAATTCCACCCCTTCTCCTCCTTCTCCTCCTCCTCCTCCGCCTTTCGCAAAAGGACGTACTCTTTTTTGCCGTCCGTAAAAGCGGATACGTCGGAGGGGATCGAATACATTTCCGCCGCTCGATTCTTCGCTTCCGAAGGAGTACTTGAAACAGTCGTTACCTGGCATCGGGTAGAAATGATCGACTCGACGAACGTTATTTTTCCTTCCGCGAGCGTTCGAGATTGCGCGCAATGGAGGATGCCAGAGGAGGTAGAGACGTTCGATTTGTTCGCGAGAACAGTTTCGTCGTTGCCCGGATGGGCGCGCGACGCTTTTTGCCGAACACCCGGTACGGCCGAACTCCGGAGCCCCGCTGTGAAACTGTTAAAGCGACCGTGTTAAAGTTATCCACTTACCGCGCCGAGTACCGTGAACTAACATGCGTGCTCCGCCCCTCTAGTTTACAGTGAAATAATGAATGCTCGTTTCACTTGTTTTTCAGCTTTTGATCCTCGAAAACCTTTTGGATGCGAGAGAGCGCGCGCGCGGCCTATATGCGCGTGTCGCTCTTTTGATCTTCAATAATTGAGTGGCCTCGCGCGAGCAATAGTAGCCCTTTCTCCCCCCCCCCCCCCCCCCTCCGATAACGGCCCTGGATATTTCATAATGCCGGGGCCGAAAAAATATATATCAGATTTTGTCAGCCTACGCCCGCGTGAGCGCACGTCAGGTATTGAATTTTATATTGTTCGGGGCCGGCGTGGGAGGGTAGGAATTTGTTTTTCGCGAACGGCATAGCTCTGCGCGAGAAATCGCACCGCAACGGAAAAAATTATAAAAATCTCGTGTCGCACCCAGCGCTCGAATTCGTTTAATTGATCGACTAACCGTATCATTTGCATTGGGCCAACCCGTTCGCGCGATTTTCCCTACTTTTCGTTTTGCTCGCTCTCCACCCTTCTTTTCGGTAGTCGTGAAAACACGAAAGCTCGAGAGGCCAACCACGGGGGTCGGGAGGGCGAATGGCGCGGGGGAGAGGGTTGAAAAAATTCAGCGCCGTTAGGCAGGTATCGATTGGCGTCGCTAACGAACGTTAAGTAGATACTCGATCGATGCCGGGCGAGCCCACTTTATTTGGTAGGCAAATTCGACGGCCGTGCGCCCGGCGGACCGAGGGGGTTGGAAGAGCGGTAACGATAAGTCGATTGATACGTCGAAGTCGAGCGAGAAAACGAAATTTGACGAGATTACCGGGGGCCGTTTTCGGAGATTAAGTTCGACCTATCGGCCGATGCACTTTGAATGCCTTCGACCCCCCCTCCTGCGCCGAGCCACCCCCGTTTCCCCATTAACCTCGTTAATTTCGAACCCACGGCAAGGGGTTCGGTTCTTGTTACAACTTGCATAAAGTAAGTTACATAAAGTTGCACCCCTCCCGCGCCTCTCACTTTGGCGGTTCGGCGAACTTTTACGCTGATGCGCCTTTAAAGCCGCGAACATACGTACGGCGTTTCGGAAAAGTGACTGCGGCAATTACCTCGAGGGGGTTGCACATAGTTGCGCCCTTGTTGTAACGTCGGTTCGTCGTCGCGGTCGTGTTGCAATGCGACTGATCCGACGCGACGCGTAGCGCGACCGTGCCGGGCTCTCCCGGCAGCGATAAACGCTAATTATCGCCGTCTAACGTAAGCTGCGAGCCTTCATCTACCCGGTGTGAAGAGTGCATAGAGTGTAAAAACTGCGGGCGGGAACAGCCATCTAATTACGTACACACGTCTCTCGCTTTCTCTCTCCTTTGCATGGAACTCGCCGACTTTTCCCTACTAACGAGCTTTATCCGATCGTTTCAGGTAAGTTTCGAAGCGGCAGCGTTTTACGCTCACCGTACGATTACCTACCTACCTACCTACCTACCTACGAGGTCGGGGGAAACAAAATTTACTCTCATCCGCACGGACCTTTGGAGGTGAGTATCTCGTCTCGCAATCAGTCCAGGATGGAGCGAAACTGCCGGAGGTCGCTGTGAATCGTAAGTTCCTGGAACACGTAATCGGGTCGCATGCTTTATCACGTAATTTGGCGAGAGCTGGCCGTGTTGCGGCGAAGTAACGCGCTACGTTCGTGGCAACGTTCTGGGCAATGGTTTAGACAACGTTCTGGGCAACGTTTTAGCAACGTTCTGGACAAAGTTCAGAAAAACGTTCTGGGCTACGTTTTAGCAACCGTTTTGAACAAAGTTCAGAGCAACGTTTTAGGCAACGTTCAGAGCATCGTTCGAAACGACACACGATGCTCTTCCACTCTCCTACGTCCACCAATTCCAAGACAGCAACGAATGCCGGAACTGGGTCCCGCTGCCGGAGAATCGCGTCCGGCGCTGCCGCGAACGTAATCGGAAACCAAATTCGAGAAATATCAATTTCAGTCGGGAAATCGAAGCGCTCCTCCGTTCCCCCGATGGAGAAACGTCGAGCTGCCTCGAATCCGTCGAGGCCGGTCGAACGATTGCGGATCTGCGCACGGTGCGCACCGGGCTTATAACCGGGCGCTATGTAAATTGTAATCGGCTCGTAAGATAACGGCATTCGGCGACTCGCTTGATCGAACCCTGATAATCCGGTCTTCCGAGCCTCGGACGAGAATCTACGGGGGGAAATTTTCGTTCCGCGCAAAAACGGCAGATTTCCGAACCGCGCTGCGCCCGCAAATAGCTACGGTTTATATGCCGGAGTTTTGCCGTGGGAATACTTGCAGACTTCTCGATTGTATAAACGGAATGCCTCGCGTTTAACCGCTCAGAGCAGTATCGGTCGGCGTACACGTACACATACCTGTCCTATACGCGCATATATATACATATACGTGCCAAAGTTATACGGCGGTATCGGTAATGTTTACGAGTTTTAAGCGACGTTACGGTGAAAATCGTTGACGCGAAAGAAGTTGGAGAACGAACTGCTTAGAATTGGGCGAAAGTTCGGCATGACCTGATTTTCGACGGAGGACCCTAATAGCGCTCGCCCGAATTCGTCCGCAAACAATGAGTCCGCCGGGGTATAAAGGCGTCGGGGAGCGGAGGGTACTTTAAAGCGCGATTTCCGTACTTATCCCCTCCCTCGCCCCATAGTCGAACGGAATCCATTCGAAATTCGTTTGACGTAGAGGCAGGAATGGCGGGACGCCTTTCAATATCGCTTTCGGACTCGCTCGATTGTGCCTCGCTGTGTCACGGTGCCATGCTCGGTACCTCCATTCCTGAGGCTCGCTCTCAACGCTGTTTTTCCTACCCCCCAACCCTCCCAACCCTCTCGGCTGCCACCGCTAACCTCGTTAATTCCCAACCCCCCGCGGTCTCGTTCTTTTATCTTACGACTTACGTAAGAGTTCGCCTCCGGTACGGGCCGGAATGAACTTCCAACACATCGGCTGCCGGGTCAGCCACATATGGATGCCGCTGGAGATATCTCAGGGACGCGCGAGTATTTATTTACCCTGCAAGGCAATTATAGCATAATTAACAACGCGTGCACGTGAACGTCCGCATTATCCTCGTATTTTTGCCGCTCTCCGAGCGAACTAAGATCCATGTACCGCCCCCGTTAAGGGATGGTATTTTACGCGGCGAGTACTAGAGGCGTCCTTCTACAATTCCTGTATTTCTAGTATAAATAACCTTGTTGCGCGGAGTGTTTGTCGTGGCAATCGATGCGTTAAACGCATCCGCTTCCTACGCTCGGTCAGGTTGAACGTCCTGCGATGCATTTTCGAGCCGACTGAAAGCTATGGGAGGGTAGGCGGTCCGGAAAAAAGAGGAGGGGAAGCGAAATAGGAAGGTCGCGCGAGCGGGCCACCGCAATTTAATTATCTAATTGAAGCGAACGATCGTTACGGGGTGCTGCAGAGGGGTAAGGTATACCGCGAAGGACGCGAGACAGTAATCGATAGCCCGGGGGATCGAGTTTCGACTGTCACCCGGTAATGTACGATAATCGACGTGACGAGAGTTATTTCTCAAATGAGAACGACAACGCAGGGATATATATGGGTGACGGGCAGGGGCGGTGGTTAGGGCCAAAGTTTGCCAGCGTGGGGGGTTGGCGTGTCACGGGTGAAAAAAATACACGGCGTATAATGAATTAGCTCGGTGCGTAAATCCTCCCGACGCTTTCGACCCCGATAACTGGGACGAAAATTGACGACATTACGAGGATCGCGTACGTGTCGACCCCCTCCCCTCCCCACCCCTCCCCGCGAGCTGCCATTGTTCCCCGGATTACTTACGATTTTTATCTCGCCTCGTTCCCGCTGTAATCTCGCCTCGCCGCGACGTATCATTATATTATCGGCGCCCGCGGGGCAACATGCAAGAAAGGGAAATATAGCCGTTACACCGCACGCGTGTGTATACAGGCGCGCGCGGGCGCGAGCCAGAGCCGTCTCGCATGAGCGACGCGGAAAATCAATTTGGCCCACTTTTAATCTCCGGTTTTTCGCTCTCGTAGCCAAGCAAGATATCTGATTACGACGGGGCGAGTTTATCTCTCGGCATCGAACAGCGGGACATCGTGTTATCGTGAACAATAACACCCGGGCCGAGGAGCGTAAAAACGAACATTGTCGCGATACTCGCCGAACTTGCCGAGCGCGAGTAGCGCGCCCCGTCCGACCGATCCGCGTATTTAACCCTTTTTCATGCGGCACATTAGCAAACACCGATCGGCGATAATGCCCGTGGGGGCTAAAATGCGCGCCTGAACGGCACCGTTCAATGAGTTAAAGCGATCGCTGTAAAGTTATCCGCTTAACCAACGCGCGACGGATGAAAACCATTCGTCGGATTTTGCCGTTTCAGGCGACGTTTGGGAAGGGGGAGCAGAGGGGGGGGGGGGGGGGGGTGACGCAAGGAACGGACGCTAGTGTGTGCGATAGTGTGAGAGGGTGGGATAGAGAAGGAAAGAGAGAGAGAGAGAGAGAGGGAGATCCAGAACAAATGACGAAACGCTTCCCGAGATTACCTTTCGGCACGTTCAATTGCTCCCATTGTAAATCCGCCCCGGTACCGATTTAATTGCACCCCGACGCTTTTTTTTCTCTCTCTCTCCTCCTCAGTCACTCCCTCCACCTACCCCATGTTTTTCCATCTCTCACTTCTGACGGGCGCCGGTCTAGCTTTGTTCGTCTCCTTCCCCTCCTCGATTCTCTCGCCGACCACCCTCCCCCGCCCTTCTCTGCGCCAGCCGACTCCCACCCCCCGCCTCTCGCGCCCATTAACTTCGTTAATTTCCGACCGCGGTCCCGTTCTTCTACCTTACGACTTACGTAAGCGTCGATTCGAGGAACTAGTTCCTGCGAACAGAATGAACTTTTCGGTCGATGCACTTCCGGGTCGCCGGCCGTCCGCGTACGTTAGCGGGAGGGGGTGGGGGTGGGAAAGGATTCGCATCGTTGCATAAAAAGGGGTAATCGCGGCGCGCTTATCCTCGGCGAACTTAAATTGAAAGAATTACCGCGGATCGCGATAGTCATCGGACTTCCGCCTTCTCGAGACTCTCGTTCGTCCTATCAACCCTCTCGCTTCTCGGAAAACGTCGAGCCATCGTCGGCGAAAGAATGCGAGCGCGGATGCGGAATGTCAAAAATAATTTACGCGATACTCCTGGGTAGGTAGGTAGGTAGGTAGTAGAACGGGACTGGCGCAAGTTTCCGCATGAAAAAAACAAAGAGCGAGAGAGAGAGAGAGAGAGAGAGAGAGAGAGAGAGAGCACGGCGAGGATCGCAACAAACGCGACGTAAAATGTAAAACGCAATTCTCCGCTTTTGCCTGATTTATTTTCTACCAATGGACGTTCTTTATGCCCACCCCCTGGCCGTTTGTTAATATTTCAAACGGCCATTGTGCCCGGCGGACGGACGTTCGACCGGCGTAAACCTCCTTCTCTCCACTCCCCATCCCGTTTCGGTCAGTGACGCTAATTTTCGCCCGTTCACTCCGCGATTTTTCCCATAAAGCGAATACGTGTGCGCGCGCGCGCGCGCCTGTGTGTCACTCTCGCGAAAAGTCGGACGCTTCCGGGATAAACGCCGCGGCATCCTTTGTATCCCGATACGCTCGCTGTTAAGCTATTTATCGGCAGCCGCGCATCGAATCTTTCTGCCGATCGGCGAATCGGGGGCGCACTTTTCGGATCGGCTAATACGTAATGGCGTAAAATTGAAAGCGCGACGCGGAGAGCTGCTCTCTTTTGTCATGACGCTTGTCGAGCGTGCGACCGGGCGAGAGCGGTCGTTGGAAATCGCAGAACGATCCCGAGCCGTCCTATGAAATACGAGATCGTCGCGCGAAATGTACACGGGACATCAAGAACCACGTTGCGCCGCGAGCAAGGAACCTTTTTTCACATGCCCACCTTCTATAACTGTCGCACATATGTACGTATACGCCGCACTCGCACGAGTGGCCGGCGAGCGCAAACAAACGATCCGTGTCCCGCCGGCCCGGAGGCGCATTTTATTATCTAAATCGCTGTCTCGGCTTCTCTCTCGGTCTCTCTTGGTCTCTCCCGTCTGCTCTCTCGTCTTCTCTTTCCCACTCGCCGCCTCGCGGTAACCCGAGGCGACTCTCATCGGCTTCTTGCCGGGATCCTTCGTACGTGGCCGATTTCAGCTCGGAGTCGAAATTCGAACGCTTCTCAAAGCGCGAGTCTCCCGTTACGATCGTACATTCGTCGTCCTGCGAGCCTATCTCCCAGCCTCTGCCATCGAAGCAGTTAAAGCGGACCTCGTCCTACCTATCGAGATCGTTAAGGACGGGGCCTCGAAAAGGTTGGCTAACGAGGCGAGCGACATCGACGATCTTCCGCTCCGACTTTGATTGCGTTTCCCAAGCGCGGCGGGGCCGATTCTCCTGCGAAAACTTTTAATTAACACACCGTCGAGTGGAATCGGTGTCCGTCGGAAGGTACTCAGGCCCTGCGGACCCATCGGCCTCGATGTCAGAATCCGGCCAGCGCCATGGGGGGGTGGGAAGAGAGTCGGGCGAACGCCGGCCTTCCTTATCGCTTCATCTCGCCGCTTTCCGCGAATTCCCGGGAAATAATCGTCGATTCGTGTCGGGCGGGGGCAAACGGCACGGCAGGCGTGCATTTTTGCCGCGCGTTAATGACACGTCACCGCGTTTAACCGGCCGTACTCCTTCGAGGTATGCAAATGTTCGCGCGTTGCAAATTTCTCTCCTCGGGGCCTCCCGCGGGAGGGGGGGGGGTGGCTGTGCAGCGTTTCTTTGACCCATTTCCGAATCTGCACGCAACACACGTATCCGCACCCCCTCCCCCCCACTGTCGGGGGATCCGGCATTGTTTCCCTCCCTTTGTGCCCTCCGATTTCGTCGGCTGAGGGTAGGAGTCGACAAGGAGATTTTGGGCGGCTCGTTCTGAGGCAACGAGGCCGAAGAAGGGAGAGGGGGTGATTTTACAAGGCTTGTTCGGAGTCAAATCTCGCAACAATATCGCGAATTATCCTTCATTACGGCATTCAGCAGCAGGTACAATTGGCCCACGGCCATTTTCCCGGTTTGTACACTAAACACGTTCGCGCTCGCGACGTCGCTTACCCTCTTTCTGGCCCCCTCGACTTTTGAGAGAAATTTCGCTCTTCCGGCGAATTACGGCGAACGGAAGTAAGGGGAGAGAGAGAGAGAGGAGGATGGGACGAGGGGAGGGGAAAGAGTGCGGCGGATTTTCTCGAATCGACCAACCGCGCTAATTACTCGGACCCTCCGTCTACGCTGCGTTAAGAATCCGCTTCCCTCTTCAGCGAGACGTCGCTTTAACCGCATCCTGCCCCGATCTGGCAATGTTTTACGAGTCGGATATTCTCCTCCACCTCATCCTCATTCTCTTCCACCTCCTCCTTCTCCTCCTCCTCCTCCTCCTCCTCCTCCTTCTTTCAGATCGGCGAGTTTGATTTTCGTAGCGCAATTTTCTGCCGGCGTATCTCGCTTCGGTACGGCAGACACGTTTTCGTTCACGGTCCGCAGCGAAGGACCCGGAGACTTTGTTCCCTTTGTATCCTTGATCCCGTCCCGGATATCCGCCGGTTGTTAAAAGCAAGGGAGGCGGAACGGCGGCCCCGAGATTGTCCCCGATACCGTAATTCGCTTGCTTAAAACCAACTTTCTCGCTATAAGCCGCGCGGCGCTCGGCCCAGCGACAAATTCGTCGGACATCCTCGGCCGCGTCTTCGACTTGGACCCGATTCTCATCCTCCGGTGGATGGTCGGAAATTTGTATTCTTACCCTCAATAATCGGTCGCAGCCGAGAGACGCCTTCGGTCCTCCGAAGCGAAACTGTACTCCGCGCTCGCGGTCGGCATGTAAAATTAATTGGCTGCGGACTCCCGAATTCGGAACGACGCTCCCGTTTCCGCGCGCAGAGTCGGAAGTAGTATCGACGTCCTCGGAAAAGGCGTCCGTCGTATCGGATTCGCCCGCTGTCGGATACTTTGAAGAGTTTACTCTTGCCGTGCAAGCTTGCCGAGCGGGAGAATTTTCGATCTCCCGCTTCTTTGTGCATCGGGCCACGCACTTAAGAGCCGAAGCGGGGGCCGCTAATGGGAAGATTGCCGAATGCGCGATGAAAAGTGGATATGCGCCTTTCGTAAGGAGAGCTTGAGGCTTGCCTCTCGCACGAGATTATCCCAATTTGGGTGGCATTAAGCTTGGCCGGGTAAATATCGAGGAGCGGAAGACGTATAAAAATGTCATGACGCGACGGAACTGAGGGAGGGTGGCTGCGAAGGACGAAGAGGCTTGCTGGAGGGATGCGGCGGGAGGGTTGCGAGAGGGACGCGAGGGAGGGAGGCTGAGCTGGAAAGGCCTTAGTCGAGGAAACCGCAGCGGAGGGCAGCCCTCCGATTACGGGCGTTACACGTCGCGTCTGTCCGCGACGAGCGTAAAATTTCCTTTCTCGCCCCCCCCACCCCCGCAGCCACCCTCGCCAGGAGTCTCCTTCCGAGCACGCTCCTGGCCCACAGAAAATTCGTATCCCAAACACGTTCCCGCGCTCGATGCGGGATTCCGCTTTGTTTTCTCCCTTTGTTGTATCCGCGGTCCTGCAGGAGGCCACTGCCGTTCGGAAAAGGGTGGCGGAGGAGAGCCGAGTCGCGTTTGTTGGGGTGGAACAGGGTCGAAGGGGCTGGAGAGGGATCAACGTTGCGCACACACACACACACATACATATAGGCGCTCGCACGCACGCGAATTCTCTCTTCCTCTCTTTCCGCCTCTCTGTTTCAGTCACCATTTCTCTCTCCCTTCCGCTCTCTGCAAACGGGAAACGAAGTGAAGAGGCGGAAGAGGGTCGTGACAGAGGGGTGGTCCGGGGGGCTTGACGCGGTGGGTCTCGGTTAGGGGATGCCGCGGGGGGTGGTCCTCGATTTTGCACGTTGCCGCAATCAGTACTGTCCTCGATATATGCAGGCCGCGTATCGATTTCGACAAACGAGCACGAAGAATAGCCGAGCGTAGGAAGGAAAGAGGACGGAAGGACGAGGAGGACGAGGAAGAGGAGGGGGATGAGGAGGGAGGGCCGGGCTGGAAGGAGGGTGAGAAAGGGACGAGTGGAGGGAGAGTTGGCGGCGGCCCGACGTCCCTGTGTATTTTCTAGATTTTCTACCGGCCAGGCACGTTGCGCGCGGAAGCTCGTGAGCGCAAATTTACGAGCTTGCGTGTGCGCCCACTCTCTCTCTCTCTCTCTCTCTCTCTCTCTCACCCAGTCCTTCGCTCTCTCCTACACACTCCCAAGCTCGACTCACCCTGAATATGCTCGAGGATTTTGGTCGTGAACGCCACGGCGACCTCGCCTAACTTGCCACCTAGCGTGATGGACACTGGCTTTTGACCGCGATAATGTTCCATTCAGATTCTGGCACGACGTCTCTCTCGGATTTTCGGCTATATCAGGCCACGGTAAAACACTCACGGTACAAGCCGGGTTAAGAGGAGTGACAGGGGACATTGTCAAATTTCTCGCCATCAGACGCGCCTCTTACGGCCACTTACGTCCGCGCGACGCTGAAAATTGCCGGAATTCGCTCGCTATCTTGCGGATATTACTCTTTTCCTTGCGCGCCCATTTGGATATTTAAGGAAGAAAATTCGCTCTACGCGGATGAAAGTTCCGATGGAGGGGATGGGATCCTTTTTCCGTACCGTATCGGAATATGTTAGACTGCGAGGCCGGAGTTACGAGCGGCTCCTTTGTGAGGCAAGTGCGCGAGTCCGTCTTTGCTAAACACGGCTTCGTACTCTTTCGCCGCAATTCAGCGTCAAGTTGAACCGACTGCTATGATAATGTAACTGGAGCACAGTGGCTGGCGAATTACGCCGGTCGAAACTTAGGCCGACGCCGATGCGTCCCGGCAGGCTCGCGGACGCGGCGCCGTTTTCGCGAAGGAGGGGCGAACGAGTTTCGATAGTTCGCGAAACGGTCAAAGGTGGGAGGTGGAAGGAGGATAGAGGGAGAGGCTCGAGTAGGAGCAGCGGCGTAAATTGTTGGGTTGCATAAACTGCCGCCAGAGAAATTGTCGAGTTTCGGCATGGCAAATTAGGGTCCCTACGTTTGGACTACGTGAGGTTTAAAGCCAGGAGGCTCGATAAGCTACTATTTCGCCAGCTACCCTCTACCCCTATCCGAAAGACACGAAAACGGACTGCAGCGCGAAGCAGTAAAATCTTTCTCCGCTGCATCGAGGAAAGCGAAAGAGTTTATTTATTGTGAAAAAATTCGCAACAGAAAAATGTCGTCATCCATGTTTGATCGGGCGTGATTCTCGTTAGGCAAGGGTGGAAAGCATGTCGGGGTGCTTAACGAGATCGCAGCCGGCCTCGATTTGTTTGCCCGCGCGCGCCAGACGAAGAACTACGATTTTCCATTCCTCGCGGGAGAGCCTCCGCCCCGACGCTGAATTCCATCGGATATTACGCAGATTCTGCGAACGGCGTCGTCGGCGTTGCCGGCGACGAAACGAGTTAATGAATTGTCCCGTAACTTTTTATATATTCCGCGCGGCCGGCAGCGTAATCAGCAGCTGGCGCGTTCGTTCCACCCCCGTCGGAGTGCGGGGCGCGTCGCGGCGCGGAGCGTCGCAGTCTGCGCACGTTATGCACGCGCGTGCGGAACTTTACGACGCGCGTTACGCCGCTGCGACGACGACGAGCGGTGATTTCGTCACGGAGGGGTGGGGACAGGTACGAGAGGGTAGAATGTCCGTCATCCGCGACGCGGATCAAAGCGAGCAAGAGTGGGGGGTCCCAACAGTGAAAATATCTCCCCCGCGTCCCGTTCCGCGGATTCCTCGCGCTATGAAAGGGAAATTATCAAATTCCGACCGCCGAATCTTCCGTCTGCTCGTCCTTTGCCACCCCTGCGCGTCTAATGGCCCGACTCATCGAATTAAAATCCGACGTACCGCCGCGGGGAGCCTCCGATTGTTCGAGCCCGTATTGTTCGAGGGTGGCCGCGGAACGTACTTGTTTAGGGAACTTCGATCGCGAGATTGAGCTTGAGGGGTGCAGCAGGATCGTTTGAAGAGGAAAGTCGGTCGCGAACGGGAATGGAAGCGACGTTCCACATTTCGCAAAATCCGCGGAGCTGGCTCTCGCCTTACTTTGCTGATGCATCATCCGGAGGGGGTGGGTGGCGGTGGCGGTAGCGGTGGTGGTAAAGGAGTGTCCCGCGTCATTCTCCGCGTAGGGGGTGGAGAATTCCGCGTGCGCCACTCCAGTTCGCGGCGTCTCCCCGCTCGGATCCGAGTTTCGTCGCCTACTCGCGGCGGGCACGGCCCAAAAATTGCCAAGTTTTCCCGGGGCTCTCGGAAGTATTCCAAGTATTCGAAAGTACCACTCGCCTTCGATTCGATTCCCCCGTTATTGGATATCGGCTGGGCCATCGACTTTCAAGGGACCGTGTCTTCTCTCCTCTCTCTCTCTCTCTCTCTCTTCCTCATTCTCCATCCCCTTTCCTCTCTCTTCCTTTCTCGCTCTCTCTCTCTCTCTCTCTCTCTCTTTCTCGCTCCCTATCCTAGCAACGCTCCTTCTCGGGCAACTCTCCCGATGCACATGCATGTATGCGCAGCAAAGCTGTACGTTCACCTGTGCCCGACGCTTTCCAGGAGTCTTGCCAAGGATATTCGCGACGGGTCGATGCACTATGCCGAGTCCAGGCTAATCGAAATGTCATCGGATGCGATTCGCGCGAAAGAAAGACAGGCTCGGCAGCCTGGCTGAGGGAGTCTTGGGAGAAAGGCCAGGGGGGACGGGGACGAGGCTAAATCGGGGGGGTGGAGGGCCGAAAATTCAGTCGGGTGCAATCTTCCGGCCAATCTAATCAGTCGGTGCGCCGCCTGTACAAATCTGCAGGAATTTAGGGCCGTCCTTCCGTTATCTAGATTATTTAGTGTCTCCCGAGCTGTCTCTCCTTCCGACCCTCCTCGCGTCTCCTCGCTCACCCTGCTGCCTACCAGCCCCTTTCCCTTCCACCCCCTCGTGTGCTGCTCCTCTCTCTTTCTCCCTACGCTCCGTCGCAGCGGAAGTGGATATACGCCAGGGACGCATTTCGAGGGTGCATGCGCAATGTACAGATCCCCTATCCGGATCCCTCGCCATCTCTGTCTGCCCCCCCCCCCCCTCTATCTTTCTCTTTGTCTGTTGTCCTTTTCTTACCGGAATTCTCTCATCTGCTCTCTCGGTCCTACTACTTGAATTACTCACTCTTCTTCCCCTCTTTCTCTCTCTCTCTCTCTCTCTCATTCTCTCTCTCTCTCACATTCTCTCTCATTCTCTCTCCCTCTCTCTCGTACAACCACCGCGACGAATCCGCGAGCTGGAAACCGACGACAAATGCTTTTTCGTGTGTCGGACTGCGGTCACGAACCAGGGTCGCATAATCGGACTTGTAGCACGTGTTACCGACACTGCACTCGACGAATAAAATTTCTGCTAAAAATGGTGGTGGCGAGCCAGGTGGACGGCCTGTGCAAGGGAGCGAGAGAGAAAGAGAGAGAGAGAGAGAGAGAAAGCGACACCGTATGAACAATCCTCTCACACGCGCCAGTCGTAACTGATCGAGCCTTGATTGCGGCCGTATTTAAGCGTGCTTCAGCTTAATTGCCCGTCCTCTCCGTTGTAATTTGAATTTTTTCCCGCCCGCAACCGGACTGCCGGCGAAGAGCGGTTAAAAACAACGAGCGCGCCGAAAGACAAGCTGACGAATGACAATAATTGCTCTCCCGCCGAGTGCGGCTGAGTGCCGATCTCGTCGCACTCAAATCCCTACCCCATCGTCGTAAAGATAGCAAAACCCGAGGAAGCGCGGAATTCAAAGGGGCGGAACTCCGCGATAATCGGCGTCCTCGTAAAAATTATCTCTGTCCTGTCCGAAACTTTGGTGACAT
Source organism: Anoplius nigerrimus (assembly GCA_914767735.1). Classification (NCBI taxonomy): domain Eukaryota; kingdom Metazoa; phylum Arthropoda; class Insecta; order Hymenoptera; family Pompilidae; genus Anoplius; species Anoplius nigerrimus. Next base: position 8,012,252 of record OU612084.1, on the reverse strand, counting down.
AGCCTGACAGAGAGGCCCGCTGCCACCCAAGGTTGTCACGCACGCTTCGAGCGTGGCCGACGATCAGGCCGGAAGCAAATGTCTTGCTTCGGGAGATAATCGACGGTGCCTCGCCGGCCAAATTGAATGAAAATTCATGGCATAATTGCGCGCTAATCCGGCCTTGCCCCGACACACGGACGGCACTCGAGTTTGCAAATCTGCGGTCACGACGGGGACGGGTTTTCCAGTTGGGGCTCGGGGTGCATGCGCAATAGGCGGCGCAGTGGGCACCGTGGCCAGGCGCCAGTAGTTGCCCGACCTTGCCGACCACGTCTGCTCTCTGCACGGCCGAATATACGCCGGGCCTGAACACTCGCGGAACAGCCGCCGAACACCGGCCCCCTCATCCTCACCTCCCACCCCGCCCCCCTTGGCGACTGTAGGTTTTTCGTGGCACCGGCCTTCTGCGGTCGTGGCGGGGATCACATAATCGGTCGACGTTATACCACGGACCCTGTAACACGTGTTACTGACGTCGGTCGCTGGATTTACGACGATCGATCTTTCTCCTTTTTCATCCTCCTCCGCCGGCTTTCTCACGTCCGCCCTTTAGGCCGTTCCTTTTTTCCCACCCCCCTCCGCTCTTGGCTCTTCCTACGTCTTGCCTGAGTTTTCGTTTTCGTTTGCGTCCTCGTCCTCTTATTTTTCCGCTACCGGTACTCCTTCTCGTTTTCTTCTCTCTCCTCTCCTCTCTTTCTCTCTCTCTGTTTCTCGCCCTCGGGACATGCAGTCCGCCTATTCCACCCCCCTCCTTTTCCTTCTCCCGTCTAACCCCCTTCCTCCCCGGGACTCCCCGCCACGCTGGCGTTTTTCTCTTTGTTCTTGGCATGCCTCTGATTTTCGTCCCCCCTCGCGTCGTTCTTTTCCTCGCCGCCTCCGCGCCCTCCTCCAACCCCTCCTGCCACCCCTGACCTCTCTCGCGTTCGATTTTCTGCCGGCGAACTTGGCCGTAAATTAAGCGTACCTTTCCCCGCCTTCCGCGCGGGGCACTTCGGGCCAGCAGTCGCTTTTAAGTATTCAGCATCGGACCACGTACGGGCTCGTTCGATGCATTCTTATGCGCCCGATTATATCCTCTCTTTCTATTCGACTCGCACTCCCTTCTCCCGCCGACTGTCTCGTTGTCCGCCATTGTTTCTGGAATTTTCAATTAGCACGGCTCCCGTAATTCTTGTTACTCTATCGGATCGGACTGTGTGCGACCGGAGAGGCGCCGGACGATTGTCCGTTCGAGATTTAGGTCCCTATACTGGATTACAATTCCTGCTTAATTCCTCCTATCACCCTCTGCCCTCTCTCTCTCTCTCTCTCTCCCCCTCTCCCTCTCCCTGCCGATGCTCGGACAATTCCATTAACTAACTGTCGCAGACTACAGATCCACACTTGCGGATATTCGAACGGAGTAAATCGGCTCGAATATTAAAATGCAAATTTTTCAATTACACGAAGTTCACGCGCCCGCTCCAACGGTGGGAAGGGGCTAATTTAAGTCCGGACATTTTTCAAATTCAGCGCCCCGTCGATTACCGGGAAACTTTTCGCTCTTCCACCCTATCGCGCCTTCTCCGCCCCGAGGAGCATCGGACGAGAACGTGATTGTACGCTCGAAAGACCCGTGACGAGGGTCGTAACCGCGGCCTAACGAGAGAGGAAGGAGTCAGATGTAGAGAGAGAAAGAAAGAAACAGAGAGAGAGAGAGAGATGGAGAGAGAGGAGAGAGAGCAGAGATGGCGGCAGCGTAGGCGTCTGGAAGCGGGCAGAGGCCGCGGCAGCTTGTTTGCCCGCTCCAAATTGGACGACAAAGGATACCGAATGACATAAACACCGTGGAAACGGCCGCCGCCGCGTCATTTCAGCGCGAGTTAACGGTCGGAAATGCCATCGGTCGTTAACCACTTTCGTCGAATCTTGCAAACACGCCCCCTCCCCTTACCCCCCTGCTTCCCGTCCTCTGCATCCCGCTTATGCACTCGCCCCGCGAATGCCTGGCGTGCTCGGCAACGCCGTGCGCGTGACTGTGCGTACGCACACGCGTGCGTACGCGGGGAACGCTCGTTTTACGATTACGGAGTTGGCCATGAATCACCCGGGCGGAAAGATGCGCCGCCGCTCGTCGAACGCTTTCGTGACGTTGGCCTCCGTGAATTTATCGTCCTGGCCTTCGAGAGGGGCGGGAGGGGGAGGGCGTAATCTGTTCGAGGCTGCGACTCGCGCGACAAATAACGAGCCGCGGCGACGTAAAGATTACGGGTGTAACATTAATCCCGCACGGCCGTAAGCACCCCCCCCCCCCCCCGGTCCCCTCCACTCTCCCAGCTTGAGCAGGTGGGACGTATGAAAAATTGCGATTCGAAATTAGCGGATACGAACCGCGATTAACGGCTTCGGAATTCTCGACCTTCCGTTACGGTGGATTATTTTCCGCGACCGGGAGCCTGATTCGATCGGAGCTTTCGATGGCTCAGCGTTTAATCGGGATAGGCGAGAGGGTCTCGCTTAATAGGAGGGCAGCCGACTTCGCGTTATTCTACGGAATATCGGGAGGAAGAAGGAGGAAGGGTTGAAGGGGGTTGGAGTGGGCCCTCGTTGTTACGGCGCTGATGCTTGATTTTCATTTTGCGTGAACGTTGGGTAAATTGCGAATCGCGGCCTTGTTCGCGGACGGACGAAGACGGCGAGGGGAAAATGAGGGGAGGACGAGTGCCGGCACGGAGTGCGCGTAATGGGGGGAGAGATAGAGGGGATGAAGACTCAGGAGTACATCCTCATTTTCGAACCGATAGTACTTCATTATCCGCAGCCTTCAAAATTACAGCCGACATCCTGATAAAAATCTGCCGAGCGTATAAAATGTAAAATATGGAAAACCCTAGCCCCCTCCCTCGATTTATCTCACGGACCAGCCGGTCCCGCACACCCCGGTGACACAATTTTTGTCACACCACCCCCAGCTATGCGGGCGTACACACGGGCCGGGATCAGTTTCAATATCTAAATCCGCTGATATCGCGAACGTGCCGATTCCGGATATTCCATTACTAACGAGCGTACAAAATTTACCCAACCGGTTTCCGGTAGGAATCCGGCAGGGCTTGAGAATAATCTGGCGAGCGGACGGGTTAGGTATGGACCCACGCTGCCGTGGCCTGAGAGGGCTAAATTTTCCGGGGTCGAGATAAAAGGCAGCCGACGATAGTACTCGCTTTGCCCTGCTCTGCGCTCGACGCGGCGTCAACGGTGTATCAATTACGGGCGCTAAACGAGTCTCGGGGGGGGCCCCGAGCTAGTAGCCTCCCGTTCCTCGTCGAACTTCGAAAACACATTCTGTCGCGGATGCCAAGGCGCGGAACGGGACGGGAATACGCGAGAGGAAGGCCGGAGCTGGAGGAAACAGAGAAAGAAGGTTGGGGGTGGGGGGTGGAAGCGTTCTCCACCTACGTACGTCTCCGACGAACGCCCTCGTCCATAAACAACGCTTTTGAAGCTTTTGAAAGCTCGTCTGCGGGCGCGACCGGTCGAAGAAGTAAAACTTCCTCATCCGCGGCGGAAAGTTCGAAGGCAGTTTCCGACCCGGAGGGTACTGCCGGCCCGCGTTCCTTTTCTCACGACCGAAGCTTTCCGCAGACTCGCGGACGCCCTCCATCCCCCCTACCCCCAACTACCCCGTCTCGCGAGACGAGCGAAAATATTTCGTCCGGACGACAAACAAAATTCCGAGCGCCGTTCCGGGTGACGTAACGCGTCGTCTTCCTCGCTCGCCTGACGAACGAGGGTAATTGACTTAAGACGAGTGAGTACGGGATACGAGAGTGGGAGGGTCAGAGGGTGGGAACGAGAGGGAAAGTTCGAGGAAAGACATTTTTTCCCGACCGCGGAGGAAGTACGAGTCTTAACGCGTCGGCTCGGGACACTTTATCGCGACTCGCCGAGGCTCAGCCCTGACATTTGCCGGGAATATTTATTCGACCGGTACCCGCCCCCGCGTCGTTTCCCTCGGCCTCGCTAAACAGAGCCTGCGCCCGTTAACGTTCAAGGTAACAGCCTGTATTTGTCATGGACCAGATACCGGCGGCTATTGCCCGACGCTTCGCAGCAGCTCGCCGAATCGGAATACGGAGAAATCCATTGCGAGTCTCCCAACGTTTCATAGCGAGTGAAACGACCTTCACCGAACGATCTCAAATATTACGGAAGGAATTATCGAAAATTATCCGTACAGTCGCAAACCACGCCCTTGGCGTTCTAAGCATTCGACAGTCTACGATTTTATCAATCGTCGTAAGGTGGAGTGCGGTAAAACCGACCCGGAAATTCTAAAGTTTACTTTAAACTAATGTGTTTTCTATCTATTCCACTAAAGCCTACTAATCTTAGTGTTTTTATTTAGCGCATGGTTTATTCTTTCAGTTGCATTAATTTGGATTAAAAATATCTTCTGAAACTTATGATTTTCTTAATAAATTAAAAAGAATGCTGCAATTTAAACATTAAAAATTATTGAATCTTATATCCTTATATTATGGAGTAAAACCGGAATTATTCTCAGTAATACGAACTTTGTCGAACGATTCAAACGAGGGAATCACAGAATACACGGCGGCCACCTATGTTGAATACTATCCAAACCATTGAATACTAACCAAAGGAAGATTTCTACCTTACAGTTGGTACAATGCAACGTATATTCGAATAAACAAGGCCCTAGTGCGGATTTGCCCCGTGTACGGATTACTCCGCTACGCCTTATGCGAACGTTCGATTCGTCGTTACGACGTCGATGCCGAACGATCTTAAAGATCATCCCGGCAATGGCTGCGGAGAACGGTCGATGTCCCGACGACCTCGCCCTTGGCATTAATTTCGTCTAGGTGAAGGGGGGGGGGGGGGGTCGTCCCCGGCAATTGCGCCCGATAATTACGATTCCGCGCGTCGCGTGTCGCTCGATTTCTCTGCAGCACGCTCGCGTAAGTACCGAATGCGAGGGATCAAATTGAAATTCAGCAGTCGGAGGGCCAGGAGGTGGAGGTGGAGGAGGCAGGGGGCTTGAAGCTATCACGGCTTCTATTGCATGGCGGCTGCTGCCCCGGAGGTAGGGCCATTCACGGCCGAATACCGTGCGCGGCTGAGGCGCGCCAAATGGATACGACAATTGAGTACACGAGCAAAGGTCACGCAATATCTCCGTCATATGAGAAGTTGCAACCCTCCCCTCTCGGCCTTGTCCACCACCCCTATGGCACCCGCGCCGTTCTCCTGGCCCGCTGCCTCGGCCAACTATGCCCCGGAAACCGCGCGTCTGCACACTCGAAACGTCGGCATCGTGTGTACGGAAGCGTTCTTCGATTTCCGATATAGTTGCGCGAAACTCGAAACCGTCCGCAACCCTTCGCTAGTCGTCGTTCTTGCGCGCTGCGACGGCCGAGGTCACTTTCGGATCTTTAAAGCGGCCGCGCGTCCTTGTCTCTTCCGATTTATGCCCCGTCATCCTGCGTGCCGGTCCGCGAGGCCAGATGCATTTCCCGGGGATCAAGGGAGACAAAGGGTGCCTCCGCGCGACGGTAGGGGATGCCTCACGAGTCATCTATTTACTCCGGTAGTCAATTTTATTCGAAGCTTCCACGGGAACGAGGGCGGGCGGGTAGGAAAATATTATAGAGAAAATATTGTACGTTCGATATTGCGATGGGAAGTCCCTGTGCGCGTTGGACGGGTAGGGGAGGGGGTGGTGTGCGCGTGAAAGGGAAACGGAAGGAGTTCGGGTCAGAGGGGAGTTGAGAGAGAGGTGGGTGGAAGGAAAAATGCGAACGGAGGAAGGAAGGCGGAGGAGACGAGAAAAGGTGGCGAGAAATCGAGTGGCCCGGGAGAGTGAAGGCGAAGTGCCGTAAGAAGGCAACCCGCGGCCAATACTCAGATTTGTTTTATGCCTCGTATTTCGTTATGTTTTATGGATTTCCGCGTGATCACATAAAACCGCTACATAAAGTCCACCTCCCCCCCGTCGTTCCGCGCTCTTCAGCGCGTGCGCTCGCGTTCTCTCTCTGTCGCTCTCCTCTTCCATTCTTCTTACTCCGGGCGGCAGATGCAATCGAGTGTACGCTGAAAAGGAAACTTTTCGCTTCACGGGCGAGAAAAGCGTGTCTCCGGCACACCGGCGAGACAGAGGAACAGACGGAAGGGGGGGCGGGAGCACTTTGAGGGACGTCGCTTCAATTGCCGCTTTCTACGGCGGATAAGTGAGATAAGCTTCGTTTAAAGTTCTCGATAATTCCATAATCTGGCCGGGCTGTCGCTTGCGCGCGGAAATTGAAGTCGCCTTCCCCTCCCCCCTACTCCGCACACGGCGAAGAGAACAGACGCTCGCCGTTGTCCGACATTCTGTGTATCTCCGAGGCGTCCGTCTGCGTGAACGTTGAAGACTGTAAAGGTAAAGTGCAGCAGTCTGAGATATATCGGGCGCAGTCGTTCCGTCAAACTTTCAGCGGCCCATGAATTTTCCAACGACGACTAACGCCGGACCTCACCTTCCTTCCGACGGACGTTTCTTTCTGACAAATTTGCCAATGAGCCACATTGCCGAGTCATCGTCATGTTATATTCAGTCGGTTTCTCATGTCGCGTCATGTAACGCAAAGTGTTCCGCGTACGTTTTCTTCTTCTCGGCCGAAGAAGTTACTCGCTACCACGCCTCGCACTCTTTCCACTCGACTAGGAAACAGAGGATAAACTGTCCCTCTATGCAGATGCAATCGAGCGTGCGTAAGGAGGGAAAAACCGTTTCGTTGGAAAGTCTCCGGTCGGAAACGGCAATGGCGAACCGACGCTCCGGAAAATCTCATTTTGTTCACACTCCTACGACGATAAGCATCTTACGAGATCTATGTTTCTGTACTTTTTCACATTCTCTTATTCTGTATTGCTCTCTCTCTCTCTCTCTCTCTCTCTCTCTCTCCTTCTCTCTCTCTCGCGCTCTCTCTCTTTCTCTCTTTCTCTCATTCTTAAATGTCTCTTAAACACCGCTGACGGTCCATTAAACATCGCATCGTGCTCGTCAGGTAGACAATTGAGACTCGGTCAGGATTATATGCGTCGCTCGCTGATAAAAGCGGAACGAAGAGGGGCTCAGATAGTATGAGGATGATTTTCGAACGTATCTACGGGGTCCCGATGTCACCAACCTGGCCATCCGGGATAGCGTTATCCTCTGTTTGACGTATATACGGCTACATAAACGCGCGATATATATACGCTGAAACGTTCCTGTCGGCTGATACGACGTGGCCAACGTTGATTTAACGTGTCTCTGCGCGCGGCGCGCCACCGTACCGATTCAGAATGCATCGCGGGACGAGGGATGCTGGATAGAAACGGCAAGGTCCCTCGCACGTGTGCGCCTCACAGTCGATAGAGATAGAGCGATAGAGAGAGAGAGAGAGAGAGAGAGATGGGTGGATAGAAGGAGACGTACAGACGAAGAGAGATTGAGACAGAGAGAGAGAGGGAGTCGCGTGGTAATAGATACGACAATGAACTCGAGAGCGAAGGTCGCGCCGGCACGTCTCGGCATTGTACAGTTCCCCATTGGCATCCATAGACCGTCTAATTGTGCTCCATCTGTCCCTCCAAAGAATCCACTCCCGACTACCGGGGATAAGCGCGGGGACCTACGATTAGCAGTGCACTACGCGTAATACGTTGCGCGCACGATGGTTGAATTAAGTACTTACAAACGGTGAAGAAGCTGGTAAAAGGAGAGGGTGATAAAGATGGGAGAGGGAGAGTGTGATAAAGATGGTGGGAGAAGCAGACTGGGGTACAATAGAACAAGAAGGAGAGGGCGTGAAGAAAGGAATCGTATTACACGATCAGCTCCACCGAAAAATTATTATTACGAATCTTGCTACGCATACCAAACTTGCGCTGTTTCACCCTATTGCGCTGGTCTTTTTCATCCGGCTCCTCGGTCGTTCCCATTAAAGGGAAGGCTTGCGCGCTCATCTCTCCCTTTCTCTCTCTTTTCTTCTCTTCCCTTTGATGGGAGGGAAGAGGTATTAATGATCGTAACGAACGTCTGGCATTGTTTCACCGCGTGCCACCGTAACGCGCCATAGGCCGTGGCCATGGCGAGCTTATATTGCTCCCCAGCCAGTCATTGGCCATCCCGGTTAATTTAACGCCGTTAGTAAATTATGCGCCGGCTTTCAAACCGGGATCGGGGCCCCGGCACGGGTATCGCTTTTGCTAACGGGCGGGAACGACGGCCGTTGCGCGCGGAATTTAGAACAATAATAACTCTTGCCGGGGCAATTTAGCGCTGCGGCCGAAGGCCGACAGGCCGGTCGCGCGCTGCGCAAAGCACGGCACGGCAGAGGGGGTAGGGCCGAACGGTTTTGCTTGTGGAGAAAGGCGGGGAGGGAAGCCACTTTTGGCAGGCTTTTTTCCGAAAAAAAAGCGGCTTCCAAAAAGCTCGTTCCGCCTTTATCGGCCGGCACCGTAACCGGCAGCGATCCGAATTTATCGGCTCCGATAAACCGGGAGTTACAAGATCCGGCACCGATCGACCGTTAAAAAGTTTTGCCGACGATGATCGAGGACGATGGGAAGTGACGCTGAAGAGCGTGATACAGTAAGAACTATGTTGGCGATGGGATCGGTTAAGCGAGCGCAGTGAGATAAAGGAGTGCTCTCGGATGAGCGGAGTCGATATTTAGTGTCGTTTAGGGGAGAAAATGGGCACGTTGCGCGTGGCTGGGAGTTTGTCACGGCCGTCAGATAATTCCCGGCAAATTAGATACACTCTTATAAACAACGGCGCTCTTTTGCGCTCGCGGCCGGATCGCCGAGATTTATCTAACGATATTTCAGCCGGCCATCGCAAATGAACGGCGGCGCAAAGTGCGCATTACGCAGGGAGTAAATTCACCGTAGAAATTGTTCCGCTCAAAAATGCCGACCAATTCTTTTTTCCCACCCCACCGTCACTCGCTCGCACCCCGCGTCGACCGCAGGAATAATCAGAAAGATCTATTCGGGCGTATTTCGCTCGCCGTCCGCCGCTAATGACGGCCAAGTTTTTTTTCCCCACGACGGTGTCCCGATATTTTTCGACATAACGAGTGCCATCGTCATTTTAGCCCACCAATCCCAGCGAACCGGACGACGCCGTGTCACCGAGCACTAAATGAAAAACGATATACCCCCCCTACCCCTGCCACCGTCGCGTACGTGCAAATTTCTCCCCGGATGAGTTTAACGAATTTCCGAATGGGCACGTATCCGCATCTCGTTGCATCGGGCAGCGTTCGAGTTCGGCATCCGACACGACCTTAACCGAAGCGCCAGACTGTCCGTGCGCAACCTATTCGAGATCCGCACTTCGTTCCGGTAGGCAAGAATGCATTATGCTCGGATGGGCGATGCATACGGGATGGGTAGCGCCGTGACGCTGCTCCGTACGATTCGAGACCTTACACGGACGCGTATCACTGTCTATACGGTGAACGTTCAAGAACATTCGATCCTTCGCCCTAAGTATTTCACGTTGTTGAGGAGTTCCCGGGATCGGAATAAATGATTGACGCCTCTCAGCGTCGATTGCAGCGTTTCTCTATTCGGGGTGCTTCTTGGCCGATTCAATATTTATGCCGAGATTTCGGCGGGCTCTGTCGCGCGGGTCACCCCGTATGCGCGCGGCACTTGGTCGATAAGGCTTATCAACTCCTTAATTCGCCCTCCCCCTCGTACATTAACGTGCGCCGGGCGTGCATTAGCCCGCATTACTGTTTGACGCGATCGATGGTGTTGGGAAGCCTATCGTCGCACTTTCTGCGACAGAAGCACATGCTGATGAGAGAGCGAGGGAGACAAGAAGAGCAGGACAGAGAGAGAGCGAGAGAGAGAGAGAGGGAGGGAGAGAGAACCCGCCCCTTGTTCCATCGCGTACTCTTCACACTGCTCCTCCTGCCGGGGCCCACAACCACTCTCTCATTTCCCACTGGGTGAAAGCCACACGGAGATAGACTAATGACGGTCGTTTACATAAAAGATGCGGTTTAACGACGCTGAGAATCGGTCTTGTCTCAAGATGATAGCGGGCAAACTTTTTTCCACCGCTGACGTCTGTTCCCCTCTTCCCTCCTCTCCCGTCCGCCGACGTATCTCAACTTTCATCCGAGAGGCCGAGGATGACTGTTGACATCTAATTTGACACCCTCGCGCTCCCGCAACCTGTCGCTCTCAGCTCCTGCTTTGGATGGGTCAGCTTGAAGCTTCATTAAAGCACGGAACGTTCGCGGAATTATACCGATATCGCCGTGTGTCTTATCGGTCTCGATCCGAAGCGCCGCGGCGGCCTCCAGGCTGCCCGAGTGGCGTCTTATTATCTGCAGAAGCGACGAATCAACGGGGTCAACGATGGCCGGCAGGAGTGAAATGCACCTTGCGGAAGAATTACGATCGCGCCAATCAGATTTTCAGCAGGACGTCGGCGCTTCGGCACGAAGGCCGGCCACGTACACACACACGTACGTAAGTACATAGGTACGTAGTTACGCTGACCGCGGGGTTAAAGGCCTCTGCACGCGCCGGAAAGGAAGGCTGGTTTCGTACGTAAGTCGGTCAGCTTATCGACGGACGCGTTGCCAGTTACGCGGTGCCCCGTTCGAGATATGGATAAGAGCGTGGGAGGCGAGCGAGTAAGATGGATTAATTAGCCGAAAGGCGCCCCTTCTGCACGCGCTCTACGTGCGGACGGCTTGCCATGTTCGCGGATGTAGATCGTTTTAATGCGGCGTCCCTCCCACCGATTCTATAACGCCGGGCTGGAGACGATGGTTATGTTAGCACACGTTACCGTGTCAGTCGCATATGGCTGACATTGTGAGCATGTCGGGCACTTCTGACGGAATGTATGTTCGGTGTACAGCGGGATAAAGGCGTAAGGGAATGTGGAAGAATTTTTAGACATGTTGATTCTTCATGGTTTTCGAACTATTTTTAGAAGTGTTTGAGACTGTTCTCTTTAGAACATTCGTTGTTATTCTTTTGGGTCTTTCCTTTTATTTTAGTGCTGTTAGCTTAGTGGCAGAGGCTTGTGGGGGATAGAGAGAAATTCGGAAGGATTGCGTTTAGGAGGAAGGTCATGATTTCGGGTCGATTCCGTGCCAGAGCGTCAGAAGGCAGGAGTTAACCAGAACAGTGAATAAGCGGAAAGCGGCCAAGACAATCAAGCAACGCCACGCAGCTGGGCTGGGTCTATTAAATATTTTATTAATTTAAGCCACCTGCGTCTTCAATTATTAACCGTCCACGGTACAAACAGCGCTCCGTTCTCGGTGGCCAAGTTGTCCTACCCTCGCGCGCGCGCGCATACATTGTTTTACAAAGCGTCCGGCATGTTAAACGCGTCATACATAATTTAAATATTCCGCGCCGATACCCGTTATCTCGGGGCTCTCTCTCTCTTGCCGGCGCAGAAAACCGCCGTGCATTGTTCCCAATTTCGCGAACGGCCGCGATTATTTCTCGCAGCGCCACCCTTCGCTTCCATCGTTCAAGTGAGAGGCACGACAATTCATTAGCGCCCGAAAACGGCGAAAGGTAAATCATTCGAGGCGCGCGGGGGGGCGCGGCGCGGTTTAACGGGGCGAAATTAATTGCGCGTTTTTCGAAATAACAACGCGAGCGATATAACGGCCACCCCCTTCCTGCGCAACCCTCCTCCAACTTCGCCAACCCCTTCCGCGGCCCGTCGCGACAACGTTAAAACCCTGTCCCGGCCGCTCGGCCATTAGGGTTGCCCGGCGATGAAAAATAACACTCCCCTAATGCACCTTCGCGGTCTCGCGTTTATTGATACGTCAACGGTGCGCACCGTCGGCCTGCCGTCGGGACGCCAACGGCGTGCCGTCGGTGCGCCGGCCGAATGCGGGACTGCGGTGGAAATCAACGTAATGGAACGGCCTCTCCTGCTCGAAAAACTAAAGCGAGACAATGAAGCACACGTGTTCTCACCCTCATTTCCCCCCGCTGTTTTCCGACCACTTTTAACCGGAGCCGCTCAATTTTCCGCATCGAGCTACTCGACTCCGCCGACTTCCTTTCAACGCTCGCGTCCACTTCAGCTCTGGTAAATGAACCTCGGCAATCGTGTACACTCTTTCCTCGTGTTTATTTCGCTACCTTCCGACGTTCGGCTTTCGTAAGGTCGCACTCGTCGCCCAGCGGCGTCGCGACGCCTCAAATTGTCGCGGATAAAATCGATGCGATTCTTTCGTGGCCAGGTACCGGAACACACACGCGCGCGCGCACACACGGACGTACTTGGTCGTCGGAGTCGATCCTCTCGCTGGAACTTCTGCTCCTTGCCCTCCCGGGCGGGAGGGGGAGGGGGCGTACAGTCGCACATGCGATGCGAGTCGAGCGTCGCCTCATCAATCACCGTCACTGGCACCGCGGAAGAAACGATACCGGGAAGGATGAAGTGGGTGGATGCGGCTTCGGCGAAGGTGTTAATTCCGCACGAGTGCGCGCGGCCGAACGATTCCCCGCTTCCCGCACTCGCCATCCTCCCTATCCTCCTCCCCGTTCACGTCCTCCTACCCCCCGTCACCCCACCGCTAGTCCTTCGAAATCGACGACCTCGCCTATACTCCGCTACAGAGTGTCTCGAAAGTTTCGTTGCCGGCGAGAGCGGCGGTGAAAAATGGAGTGGGAACTTTCGATGGAATTCGTCGCTTTGACTGATTACCGAATTAACAGTTAATGCTTCCAGCGACGTCGGCCGTAATAAGGATAAGGATTGAGTTTTTGGTCACTCTCGGGTCGCGGAATTGAGAGATTATTGAGAGATTCGGGAGTACGTTCCTGGGGCTCGCTCAATAACGTCTCATTGCGAAAGTTGGGCCAACTCGTGGCTAGGAGGTTAGAGACAGAGAGAGAGAGAGAGAGAGAGAGAGAGAGAGAGAGGGAGGAGAGGAGGAAGTGGTCGGGAGTGAAATCGATTCGCATCGACTCGAGCAGCTTCCAATTGTCGTCGAAGCGAAAGTATAGGTCGTTGTCTTGTAGCCCGCGTGTAGACCGAAATTAACCGAACTCGCGCGAACCAATTCGATACCTTGCTAATTCCACTGGATTCCATTAGCCGACAGCGTCGTAATGGACGCCCCCCGAAAGATTGTCGTAGAGCGAGGTGCCGACAATGGCTACCTTAACAGACATCGTTAACATAATCTCCGACGATGTGGCCCACGAAATAAAACGCTTCTGCACCTGAAGCGTGCTGCCAAAATTAATTTCGGCCGAAGATCGGAAGAATGCGAATTCGTCGGCGGGACACCGTGTACGTGGAGCGTCCTCTTCAGCGACGGCGGGCACGTTGCCTTCTTCTTGCCGATTAGTTTCGAACAATAAAAGCTCGGATCGAAATGCCGGACGCTCTCGCGGAAATAAGAATGCCACGTAGGCGAGAGAACGGCGGCGGGCGGAATTTATCGTTTGCCGATACTACGGACGCAATATCTGATTAACAGTTCGCGTCAACGTTGGGTGCCGGCGGGGGGGTGGGGGGTGGAAGTGGAAGGAGGGACGCGGAGATAAAATTATCATTGGACCGGGCGGATATTTTTTAATTCGCGAGCCCGGCCGCTCCGAGCGTACGACCACCCTCCCTCCGACCCCCCCCCCCCCCCCCCCCCCCCTCAGCGGACACGCTGACAGAATTCAGGAAGATATTGCCAGAGCAGAAATTATGACTGCGCCGAATAGATACGCATTTAATGCGTGTTTAATCCGAATGACATCGGCGCGTTCCAGCAGTCGACGGCCGCGTTCCGTGCGAAGAATTATCATCCGCCGCGAAATAGATATCTTTCCCGCGGACCGAATTGCGAGCCTCGAAGAATTATCGTTCGCGCGGCGGAGATATAATAAATTTATTAAAATAATTCACTCAACGTCCGCCGTTCGCCCGATAGGGCGCGCGTATCGGCACGCGCGATACGTGCGCAACGATCGTAGATCGAACTCGATCGCTCGTTCATCGTCCCGCTCGTTCGCCGAACGTCAGTCGCGTTTCCGCTTAAAGCGTCCGAAAATTGCGTCGATGGCAAAAAAAAAGAACGTGCCGTCATACTAGCCGGATGCCGAGCGTTTCTGGCCGGCCTTCCGGCGAGCGGATTCTGGCGAGCAGATTCCGGCGACGGGCTCTGCCGAATATTCGAGCGAGTGTTCCGGCGAGAGCGTTCGATCGATCGCCACATCCGCTTCAGTCGCCGTCTTGTCAGGCTCTTTTTCTGTTTCAAAGAGAACCTAACTTCGCCCGCGGAGCGGACCCGCTATCTCTTCCATCTGCTCGGCCAGACGGCGAGCGTTCCGTCGTCGCACGTCCTCCCCTCTTCCTCTCTCTCTCTCTCTCTCTCTCTCTCGCTCTCTCTCACCCCTTCAACCTCCCCCTCTTGCCGATTACTCCGGGACAATAACGCTTTGCCGCGGTTTATCTGACACCGACGGCGCAACAATTCCCCGACGAACTTTACGAGCTAGGAATGCCGGCCGAGAATCATTCTCCGCTCGTCGTCACGCCGTGACAACGAACGATCTTCATCGGCCTGGCACCGTTTCCATCCCTTCGCCCTTCGCTCTCCTCTTTCTAGCCTCTTCTCTCTCTTCTCGAGCCCCTCTCTCGTCGCTTGCCGAGCAGCGAGACGAGGTGGAAAAAAATCAGGATGAGCGAGGAGATCTGTCCCCTCCGTTCTCGCGCTTGATCATTCTGCTGGCACCGTCACACCGACTCTTCGCCCGGGAACGAATCCTTTTCATTTGCCTCAGTGAATAATGTCCTACCCCGAGCCTCGTACGCCGACTTGAGCGATGAACGCGAGCCCAGCGTCCTCCTTTATGGCACTTATTCGCGTGGTTAAGCAGGCAGCGAGTCGGAGAAGGGGAGAGGGGGTACTCTTCTGGCCCACTACGGTGAGGTTGAAACAAAGACGTTCATCGGAATCGTTCCCCTCTCGATCACCAATCTGCGCCAGTGCTTGAATTGAACAATTGGAAGAGTCTGCCTCGCAACGGCTGGATTGTCGCCTTAATTGCGGTTCTATCTTGCCTCTATCTTGGTTCTATCTTGCTTCTATCTTGCTTCCGGCGATATTTTTGAGCTTGCGTTGGTCGGGGTGGAATCGATAATTAGTTCAAGGTAAGCGGCTGGCGGTGGGACGCGACGGAGGACGGCAGGTTTTTAGGACTGTAGAGGAAAGTAGTGCAGTCAGAAGAGACTGATTGCGATTTTCCGATGTTTCTTGAAATCTTTTACAAATCCTGAAGATTATAAGTGGATTAATAGAATAGTTTTATCTTACGACGCTGAAATGTCCATTTTTCAACATTTTTTCGCACATTTTTGGCTGTAACTTAGAAACTATTGCACTTAGAAGGCTCCGGTTGCTATTTTTCTGATCCTCGTTTGATCCTCTTTCAGTATGCGAAGCCACAAGCCGATTTGAAGACTTTCATTTTTTGACTCATTTTTCGACCCCAATTTTTCAACGGTTTTCTGACTATAACTCCGAAACTAATGCGAATTTTGACCAACGGCAAAGGGCTCTCTGAGTTATTTTTGACACCCCACCAGGTAGCAAAAGGGCGATTTGATCAGGCGACCTTCGATTTTTCGCAAAAATGAGAAGGGGTTCCCCTTAAAAAATTCGCGAGTTCTTAAATTACCTGTAGCTTTGGAACCGGCGGTAAAAACCTATGATAATCATACACTTTCTTGAAGCTCTTGACACGTACTTTAAGATAGGACTATCAGTGAACGTTGATCTTTAAAAAAATTTTTTTTCGTCGTCGAAAAATGTCTGTATCTTCGAAACGATTAGGAATTCGAAACTTTGCTTGCGGCCAACTTTCCGGGCAAGTAAAAATCTATAAGATAGGGTGGTAAAGAATCGAAAATAAGACCGAACATTTTTTCACGTTTTGTGGCCATTTCGATGGTATTTTCTTGTTTTATTAGGTCCAAGTTATGCCAAAGCACCCTCCATTGGCCGCTCAATGTCATATTATAACGATAAGAGAGTCAGAAGTCTGTCAAATTGGGACTAAAACGCCCCTTGATCGGCAAAGACTCCGCAGGAAATCAAAATACCGCCAAATAGTAACATATTATAGCGTAAAGTGAAATAATATAGTGTAAAATAGTGTGAAATAGTTTAAAAGTAAGCACAAAATCCCGTAAGTGTGCGGTAAATAAGCGTAAAACATTGTGAAAGTCTCGTAGGCGTACATAAAATGCGGCAAAAGACGGTGAAAATCTCGCAGACATGCGTAAAATGACGCGAAACAGTATGAAAGTCCTGTAGGTATGCGTTAAGTACCGTAAAATACAAGGAAAGTCTCGTAGATATGCCAAAGATATCGTAAAATAGCGTGAAAGTCTCGTAGCCGCGCGTAAAAGAACGTAGAACTCAAGATCTCTAAGTCTATCCATCGAACAATTGTCAGCCGCTTCAAATGCGGAGAAATACCTCTAGAACTTGGAAGGCGGGTGAAAATTTCTCTAATTCATTTCTACCCGTAAAACCTGCGAACCCCATAGCCATCGAACTTGTTCGGCGTCCGTTTCCACCGAGTGCCGTCCGCGTCCGTTTTCGATCGCGCAAGTACGACAAGCATCGGGAAGCCATGAGCGCGAGTGGCGCAATTATACAGAGGGGGATATAATTGGCAGCGGGTAGCGGTGGAGATATGCGGTTTCGACTGGAGTGGTCGAATAGAGTGACGTTGGCGGCCGCGAAATGATGACTGCTCGTAGTTTCATTACAATTCGCGGTTACATCGGTTTTCACTGCCGTCGATTTCCCGGGGTTTTACAGCTTTCTCGTTCGGCGGCGCCATCCTCCTCGGGGCTCCTTCCGGTTAACGGACAATCCTGGCGTCGAGGTCACGAGGGAGTCGAAGCCGGAGAAACACCCGCCAAAAAGAAAAGATCGCTCGACGAGAAGCGTGGAGCGAGAATGACGCGGGATTAAGGAACTGAGGAAGTGCTACCTTAAAAATGTCACAGACTACGTTCACCTAAGCGAGATATCGCATATCCGGTTTGGCATCCTCGATGAAAAGCGGGCCGGTCGCGATTTACCGCCCAAAGATAAAGTTCAAAAAACCACTGATCTTCGTACAAGTTTTAATCCGTTTATCCCGATACACTGGAAAATCTGGGTTCCGCTCGGTGCGCGCGCAACCGAGATATCTGCCGGCGCTAAGCCGCTTTGGCTTTTGGCCGAAAAAACCGGCATTGTAAATGTAAATGGCCGCGGACGGGCAGCGCCGGGCAATTCGTATTTCAGAAATTTCATTTTGCGTCTTTGCGGAACGGATTACACGCGGCGCGGGGGCGTTTAGTTTAAATCTTACGTGTTCCATCGGGGCCCAAGAGCGGCGGGGGGGAGGGAGAGAAGGGTATTCCATGGTACAGTAGCAGAAGCGGTAGCAAAAGGGGGCCCCAGAAAGCTTATCGCCTAGTTACACGCGATATTTATACTCTCGCCAAGAGATTCGTATCCGGTATAAGCCGGGTAACTTAATTTTACTGCTACGACGCTTTAACAAGCCGCTCGCGCGTGTGCACTCTCTCTCTCTCTCTCTCTCTCTCTCTCCCTCTCTCTTTCTCCTCTCCCACTAAATTCCCTATTATCATTAAGCGGCAGTGCCTTTCGGGATAAACGAACGCTGTTCGAAAGAGTTAGCTCGCCCTACTGACTCGACAAAGTGGCAGCCGCGGCGAAAACCGGCTTTCTTCGCACCAACCCCCTCCCACGTCCCCACAGCACCCGAATTTGCATTTACAGTGCGGATCGCCGATAAGAACTCGGCGGAGCGTCGGGCGCAAATCGGCCGCGTTGAGAACGCAAATTCATTTGCCCTCTCACTCCCATTACCCCTGTCCCGGATTCTTCCTCGCCGACCGGACGACCGATGTTTGATCAAAGGCCGCGCCACGAATCTCCGACGAGGTACGTCATTTTCGGGAAGCGAAGCGCAAACGTAATCGCGAGAGGGTTAAGGTCTCCGAAACGCGGCCGGGGTGTCCCGCCCGTACTCGCCGGCCAATATGATTTCGATTTCCGACGCGCGAGCACGCGCGCACACCCGGGGGGAACAAATATTACACACAAACACGCCGCGCGGAGCGCGCACGGATCCATACCCGGGGCAAATATCAATTACCCGCGATACTCGATAAATAAAATGTGCTCACTTCGACGTGCGCCTCTCCTGGCCGCCGCCTGGCCGTGTGCGTTCATCCGTCACTGCAGCATCGATTGTATTTTTTTTTTTAATCAATCACCGAGCCGCAACTGCGAACTGGGCCGCGCGCACGTTCCCGCAGCGCGTGCCGTGCGCGTACGCACGCGAGCGGCGAGATTTCGGCCTGATCGTTCGGTAATCTTCGCTTTCAGACTGGCTTTGCTGACGGATAATTCTATTCGAAGGCAACGGCCACTTCTGTAGGCCAACGTGTTCGCAGAGTACATACTTTATGAATTCGACGGATTCGGAAACGATAATTTTGGATTGCGCAATATTTAATCGAGTCTATTTTCGCACTCGGTCGAAATTTCTCTCTCTGTCTGGATCCGACTTCGCAAAAACGTTCTTCGCGGAGAACCGTGAATGACTATGAATTTACATATCGACGCTCGTCGGAGAGTCACGACTTGCTAAATCCGCGGGACCTACAAATCACTCAATGAAAGACTAAGGGATGTTGCGCGAATCGGACTGTAAACGCGGGATTAAGATGTACGAGCGTCGGATTGCGACTCGTGAAATTCAGCGTGTAAACCGTGAAATAGGAGGGAGTGAAGGAACGGGTCGAGTGGGGTGAGGAGGAAAGGGGAAGAAAGTGACTGGCTGCAGAATCGGAATTCCTTTCGCGAGTGTCCCGAGCAGATGGAATATCGATTGCCGGCGCTCGAACTCGATGAAATATCGCCTGCTGATCGGCAAAGCAAGCGATGCGCGACGCGTGCGTCGGACGTCGGTCATTGGTTAACTAAACATCGAAATCACCCTGCTAAATAATTACACTGTTTACCGTGCATTTCGAAATGCTTTCCTCTGCCAAAAGCGCGCTTCCACAGAGAGCGACATTTCGCTCTTATCTAAGAAAGAGGAAAAAATGTATTACTACCAAAATGAGTACTGAAACAAAATTGGTCCAAAGCTGAGTTCGAGATCGAAAATAAAAAGATGTTCATTTACCAGCCTTTCGGGAAGATGAAAGCTCGGACTTCGGAAAATTGGAACTTTATGTAATGTGCATGATTGCGATAGTCATCTTTCGTTCGAGGAGGTAACGAAGTTCCATGTTAAGTCGAGAGAATTGGTGGAGCGGCAAGGCCTGTAAAATTGGCGCGAGATCGCTCGCAGCCGGCCAATTGAGCCAGTTGTCAGAAAAATTCCGAAGCGAGCGTCGAGCGAGGCTGACAGTCAGCGAATATAAATTTCATACGTGTACACGCGTACCCACGTCCTTCCGATTTAAACTCGCTGTTTAACGGAGCAGCGTTCTCGATTCTGGCCGCATCGACGGCGGCCATTACAGCGATCACTCGATAATCTCACGTCATGCGGCATCGAAATCGCAGAAATCCGGAATCCTGTCCGCGAGCAGTACGGCCGAGGGGGAAAAAAAATGATCCTATTAACCGAACCGTCGTTTCCGCGTCCGGCGGAAGGAGCGTAATTAGAATAAAAGCGATTAAAAAGTTTAACCGAGTTTATTTAGAGCAGGTGTTCGCCGCGATCATAATATCAGCATATGGCGGTCCGTATACCGAGCAGCTGGTACCCGAAGCTGCCCACCGACGCGATATGCATATACTTCAAAAAATTCGCCGAGGAATTTCGCCAGTCGCAGTGGGAACGCCCTGAAGAGAACAACTTGCTTGTCCTCCAATTTCCGACGACGATTTTAATCTCGATCTCGATCGCCACTCGAAGTCGATCGTTGGCCGTATCGTGATCAGATATTTCCAGTTCGAGAATGATCCGGCCGAAGGCAGGTGTCACCGAAAATACTCGGACGAGATTAATCTTACCCCAACTACCTTGTCAGGCCATTTCTCAATTACATGCCTCGGCGATCTGCTTTTTCACCTTTCATCGACAAATTGGGCAAATTCGAAAATTCCAGAAACGATGCGTCTGAATTAGTTACAGCCCCGCAACTGTCCCGCGTGCGCGCTCGCGACGTTACATATTAATTGACAGCGGAAATATTAAGTAAATTCAATATTAGCCGTGTGAATATGCTATCGCGGTGCGGACCGCATTATTGATTTTTTGAATGCGCTCCGTATTTAATGGCGTAAATAACGAGCAGCCGTCACGTTTAACCTTGCGTCGGGCGAATACGCGGATCGTTATCGAGGGTCTGTCTTAAAAGGTTCTCCCTACTGCTTCCGCTGCAACCTTCCGCGTTGTGTCTGTCGAGACAGGCGGAGGTTTCGTCGGAAAATGATCGGATATCAGGGAGCGCATCGCATTGATTAAACCCGATGGGCTGCGTGCTGAAAGGTTGCGCGCGATTCTGCGCGCACAGTCATGTGCTTCGGTGTGTGTGTGTGTGTGTGTGTGTGTGAAGCTGGCGTGACAGCCGTCGTCGGGCTTGCGTGCGTTTGCTCGTCATCAAAGTATCGGCATCGGCTCTTTGTGAATGCGCTTGCGAATCAAGTGCCTCTCTCGCATGCCACTTGTTGATGCCAACAATCGCGAGCAAACGGTTAGGCACGCGGTGCGTGCTAAGCGCGCATGCAATCGGCGTATCAGCCCACGCCTACGAAAGATTTTCGAGATTCGACCTGGCCGGATCGTGCTCATCGAATCCGGGCGGCGGTACGTCTGAGCGGCGGAAAGTGAACGTCTTCGGGAAATCGATCGATATTTCCGCGTCAACAGGCTGCCGACGATGCGCGACCCGAAGACTGTTTATAATTTCATGATCTTCGAAAATAGCGGCCGCGCGGATGGGAACCGCGGAACAACGGCGTTCGATTATGGGCCCATCAGTTTTATGGAGTGTACGTCTGTTCTGCAGCGAGGCGGAAGAGAGAGGAGGGGGGGGGGGGGGTCAGGAACACGATCCGGACGATCCATAAAGTCCGAGGATCCATAAAATCGAATTTGAGTCATATACGTTGGCGCGTACGTACCTATATACGACGGGGCGAGATTCGAGGCGTTTCTTTTCTAAGAACTGCCTGCTGCCGGGGCGAATCGTCAACAAAGCCAGCGTATCTGCGGATGATCGGGACGTTGCCGACTATCAAATAGACATAAACACGTTGATGCTCCTTCGAGAGTGGCGGGATACGTATCGGCGCGAACCGATTCAGCCCGGCATCGAGATTTCGCGAGCGAACAATCGGCCTCGGGCGCTGCTTTCGTCACACACACACGCTCTCTCTCTCTCTCTGTGTGTCTCTCTTCTCGCACTTCTCTCTCCCTCTCTCTCTCTCTCTCTCTTTCTCTTTCTCTGTGTCTCTCTTCTCGCACTTCTCTCTCCCTCTCACGGCAATCGATATTTCTCGCACAGACCGCAATCCGTACAGAGCACGGTCCGCACAGATAGAAACAGAGATACGACCCAGTGAGAAGTTAAGCGAAAGCGAGGTTGCGAGTGAGGAGGAGGTCGGAGGAGAGAACAGGTGCGAGCGAGAGGGATGCGTGCGGATACAGAGGAGGCGATCCTTTATCGCCCGACCTTCTTCAGGCGAAGAAACGGCGAGAGTCGCAGAGAGGTCGGTCTCGAAAGGACAAATACTCACGGTGCCCGTACGAGTGGACCGAGAGCGCCAACATTTTTGGTCAAAAGACGCCCCCTCCTCCCTTCCTCTCTCCCTCCCTCTCCTCGAAGCACTTCTGCGGAGGGAGAGGACGGCTCTCTCCTTCAAGGGATGTAAACAAAGTTGGTATGAAAGTCCGTTCGCACACGCGAGCGCCGGTGGCAAAGTTAGGTGTGTTCCGACCAACTCTCGCCGCCTCCCTATGCGCGACTACGTATTTCCACGTGTTTATACGTGTCTACCAGTGGGAGGGGCGAGAGTGGGCGCGAGACAAAGGGCTTCGGCGAGCAAACAGCCGTTCGCGAATCGGGCTACAGACCGGAGCTCAGTTCCGTGCCTCGGGAGAGGGTGAGAATGGCCTGCCGAGCGCTTTAAGTCGAACCGGATGTTCATCGGCAAATGACACCCGCGAGTTCAATCCCGCCCGACTTTGGGGAACGTGCGCTACTGCGGACTGCGACAGAACACTGAGCAATCAGCCGCTCAGCAATGAAATTATCGTCGTGAAATAATTCGCAACTACGAGACGATAAGCGAAAGTATAATTTCACTCGGATTATTCGCTCTCGTTAGACACGTGGGACCTGAAGCTCCGATCCGCTCCGGAAATGGTCCCACGTATGAAGGCTCGTTCATTGACCAGATACCGATGTGTGGCCCTGTCGGGAGAGACAGTCGTTCCGCAGATATTATACGCATTTTGAATTATGCACGCTGGCAAACGGTGTTGTTAGTCGGCGACGCGCTCCCTCGGGAGCCGCAGGATTCGAACAGACGAGTCCCAGGAATCGAGTGCGAAAGCAGATTCGGCAATGCCACATCGATTCCAGCCCTCTTTCCGCTGGCAAGTCTCGAGGTGCGAAAGTCGACGACGCTCGCTTCGGCGGCCGAGTATGACCCAGCCAGCGTGTAAAGTCGAATGCCGGTAACGACCGATGGCACGGCGGCGCGATTCCTGGAAATCAATTTCTGCATAGCTATATCCGGACGAGCATGAGAACGGGCGAACTCGCTGAAGCGGGGCCGACGTTAAGAGCCGATTTAGCGGGGGCTTACAGCGCCGACGTGCCGAGCTGAATTTCGCGTCCGCGATGAATATCGGAACGATGCGCGGGAGAGTGTCGTTGCCCTTTAGAATGTCGGGGCCCCCCGTACGCTCGTTGGCAGAACGACAGTGGAGGGTGGCCGTAGGGAGGGCGAAGAGGGTGGGAGGCGAGTGCGTGATTTTGTATTCCTTTGATGAGTCCCAGCGTAAGATATTTCGTTACTCTCGCGCTGGCGGGGGGGTGAATTTAAAGAAATTGCGCGCGCTCTGGGAAGCGAATGGCAGATGGAATATTCAGCGGAGGAACGTCAATAACAAATTAAGCCCTTAAAGGAGACGCTCCGGCTCCGCTACCTTCCGCTGAATCGCCTTCCGACCCGTGCATGTCCGATTGGCAGGTTCGTAAATTATAGAGATGAACGATCGATAGAGCGAGAGGGGGGTAGGTGGGGTTGGATAGGTAGATTGTCTTTCTGAGAAGTGCACACCGACGACGAGTTTCCCTTCGGAAGAGTGTGTTTGCCTCGCGGCGAACGACCGTCCGTGTCCTCTCACTGAAATATTTTGCGCTTCCAGCCAGCGCGACCTGAAGCGGGCGCGCGCTCGTGCGAGCTAGGAGAAAAATTGAAAACGTAATGCGCCGCGGGCCAGTCTATACAGGCCGGAGCTTTGCCGCGCGTAATCGTGGCGCGTCTCTTCCTCAAAATGACCCGCTTCATAAACCCCGGCAATCCGCTGGAACTCAAAAATTCCGTTTCATCGGGATGAGCGACAATCGAGACCTGCGCTTCAAACATTAATGTCAATCTTCCGGATTGACGGAGCGAGCCCCGCCCCGACAGATGAGAATTGATGTGGGGCCCCTTTTAATAAATTTGACGACGAAAATTTCTAATAAGCAGCCGGTGGGATGGAAAAATGGGCAGAGGGGGGGGGGAGTAGGGAAGATTGAAACTGATGGATCATTTTGGGAGGGCAGATCCGGGGTTGAATCGGCCGCGGAGATGTAAATCACGCGTGCGATATCGTTGCGAGATTATGACGCCTCGAGCGCTCCGACGGTGGTAGGACTGGTGGGACTGGTAGGACTGCGATGGGACCGAGATGGAGCTAAGGTGTTGCCGAGGAGTGATTTAGATACCGAAATGGAGATTCGCCTAGCCCGGGCGACGGTGCGCCCGGGTAGGACTGATATTTGGCTCCAAAATGAGTCCGGGAGCACCCGTGAAACTACGGCAGAACCCACCCCGGTGTGCCTTTAATATTAAACGTATTCATATTTAACGATCCGCCTGTCAAGGTAAGATTACCAATTCTGGCCCCGGGATTGCCGTTACAGACGGCAGTCGGCCGTCTTGGTGGCTCGTTAAGTAAAAATGAATTCTTGACGCGAACCGCTCGACAGATCCGAGATTCCGGGTCAGTTCCGAAATACGTTGCCCGCGATATCGTAAATTAACACCTGCTTGTCGCGCGCACGACACTCGGGGTGGAACATAAATGTTGTCGTTTGTCTTTCGGGTAACGACGATAAATTCGCCCTAATCTATTTGCCGATCTTTTATTACGGAAATATATTCCGATCGTTTCGCCGTCCAACGTTTAGTCGGGTGGGGGAGACAAAATTTCACTTCGACGTTATCGACATATTTCGGGGCCGCGAAGGGGATAAGCGAGTTTCGCTGAGTGAACGTTATCCACCGGTCTCTCCTCATAACGGATACTTAACAGGACTATCCGAATCATTTACTGCCATTGCGCGAGTATCCCTCGCCGAATGGGACTGTAAATTATTATAGCCCCGACGGCCACTAGTGCGGACGGAGAGCGAGGGTAGGTAAGAATCGGGACATAAAGGGGGTAATCGGGCACCATAAAACTGGCCGCGCTGTCCATTTATTCGCTGGGAAGCGAGCCCTGCCACTGAATTCTTCGCTCCGATCCTTTCCTGCTTCTTCCGCGCAACACGAAACTCTGACCCCGATCTAATTATGGTCGGTGCCCGTGTTTATCCTGGGTACATGTTTGCGCCGATAAAGAGACAATCATGTTCAAAGCGCGACCCTTCCCCAACCCGAAACTTCTCTCTCTCTCTCTCTCTCTCTCTCTCTCTCTCTCTCTTTGTCCGTATGTGTGAGACCAAGCCGTTGTCCGACTAGCCCGCAGCGTGAGTAGGCCCTGATTACGAGACGTTTCGTGCACGTGTGTCAATGCGCGCACTCGCGCGCGCGCACCTCATATTAGGAATCTCATCGATTGTCCGCAATAACGATAACGCATCGCATAATAAATTCATAGAGTCCAGGCAGCCGACTCAGCGGCCGGATTGATTTATTAGATTTCACGTTACCGCGCCTGCCGCCTAGTGCCTGCGCATTATCGGCATTAAGACCGATAAACACGACTGTAATCCAATTAATCCAACGATGACGATCGTAATTTCGGTCTCGTCGTGTTTGCCGCGAGCCATAAGCGGCAGAGAGAAACCCACTCGCCGCGGATGCCAAAGTGAGAGAGAGAGAGAGAGAGAGAGAGAGAGAGAGAGAGAGAGAGAGAGAGAGAGAGACAGTGGTAGAGGGACGGCGGGGAGGCGCGTAAGTGTGGGTTACAGTGTGTGTCATAACGCGTAATTAGTTTCATTAACGGAGCGCCGCTCCCGACGATGATGCCCCGCTACTTCGGCAAATAAGCTGAAGGGCCGTTTCAACTTCAACAGGTACAGACCAGAAGCGTAAGGGCGATGCAGGTGAAGGAAGGGGATCAGGAGGGGGGGGGGGGAGTGGTACCTGCTCGACGAGTAGGTGGCAGCTCGAGTCCGCGATAAATTATTGCGCGACCGCCCGCTAATCAGATCGTTTGATCGTCTGCCGCCGAATTAGCCTCAGCTACGAAATTACATCTGGCCTCCTTTCCGCTCCACCCCTTTTCCGAAACGTGACGTCGCGAGAAAGACGGAGAGCGAAGGCGCGCGCGCGCGCGCGTGCTCGCGAGTGGCGGAGGCCGACATGTAAATTTCTGTCAACAAAGTTTCCATAAATTATCACTGCTGCCCGGGTTTTGTTTGGTTATCCCGCCGCGGATATTCCGCTCGCGCGGGCGTTCGCGCGTCGCAAAGTTTTCGCCGGAATTTCAATGTCATCATTAACCGCGATCGAACGCCGGGGCGCTAATTTCGATTCGCGAAAATTGCATTTGCACCGAGCGGTGTGTTTGACCAGAGCTACCGGTTCGGTACGTCCCGTTTCGACGAAATCGTCGTTGTTCGTTACTCACCTCTCGCTCCTGCCTTGTTGCTCCTTTTTTTTTGGCGGATTCTTCCGCGATTTGCGATTGGACGATAACGGGATTCCTTTTTTATCTCGCCGTTCGGTAATAAAACGCTCGATAAGGGATGTTATTTCGGTGTCGGGCGCGGACAAGGCCAGTGCTCCGTATTCATGGAACAACGAAATTCCGTCGAATTAGCGCGCGACCGCGCGCTAATCAGGTCATTTGATCATCGGCTACATAATTGGCTTTGCTACAAAATTATACGTATCCCTCATTACCATGCGGGGAGTCGGCCGTTGCGCGGGTCAGTCTTAATAAAATGTTCGTAATTTAATATTCGAGCGATCGATGGAACTACGGGTCGATGGGATCGACGGAGGATGGACGGAGGATGGACGGAGGATCGACGGTGGATCGACGGGACGATCGACTGTCGGGCCCCAATTGGATCTTATTATTCGCCGGTCGAGACCACCCAACTGACAAATCGTCTATCGGCGAGCGGCCGCCGATTAAACGTAAATTAAACTTTAATGAACAGCCTACCGACGAGAAGAGAACTTTCCTCGCCTCCCGCCCCCGGAGGCTTGTCAGTAAAGAATTCGGGGGCATATGTCTTCCATCGGGAGTCATTCGAAAAAAGAACATCGACCGAGTTAAACGTAGGAAGGCATTGTCGCGTCGTTAGTGCGAGGCATTAATCTCGACGAGAGCTCGAGATTAAATTCTGCCCGTGTCGATCGAATCGCTAGCTCGCTCCGGCAATGTCTCGTGAATTATGCGCCAAGATTTCGAGGCCAACTGGAAGGCTGGAAAGAAAAGCAGAGCAGCCGGACCGATCGCTTTCGGTAACGACGTAATTAACTCTGACACCGTATCGATGAACGTAAAACGTCAGAGTTGCCGAACAATTAATCTCGCATTTCCTTCTTGCATACTCAACGTAACGAATCACTGGCCGTCCAGCCGCCCCAATTCTGTCCAGGGCGCGAGACGCGGTGCGTCTAACGGCGTCTTTATTAGACGATCACTTAACGTACATCCAGCGTGCGGAGTGTGTACGCAGACTGTACGCCGCATATGGCAGCGCAGCGCTGTCATCTAACGTTCGACTAATTGCCACTTATACCGGCACCACTTTCAGTTTCAATAAACGACGACGCCATTGTGCGGATCGGCGGTGCGCGCGCGCACGCAAACATGAGCCGCTTACAAAAGTGCCCGAGATAAACAGGCGCAATTGTCCCGCGAACTGCGAATCGCAGCCAGACGCGCAGTCTCACAATAGGTCAGCCCTGGCACTCTACGATGACGTAATTCGCATCGCCTTTCGTTTGCTCGTCTTTCAATGTTTCCCCCACCACAGTGCCCGTCGATTACAATCGAACCGTCTGCCCTGCTTTCCTTCTGACCCCTTCGCCCGACGGCCCATTCGCCGGACATATTATGACGTCCGTCTAATGCGAAATCGAAATACGGCGGAATCGATGAATAATTAACACGATGGAAACGGAAGCGTCGGACGATGTCGCGCTGCGAGGTGCCAATTATTGTGCACGGCCGATCCGCGAGCGTCAGTTTTCCCGCGAGAGAACCCAGAATGTATTCAGCCCTCTCTCCTTCCCTCCCTCTCTCGCCTGCCTGCAATTCCGACAGGCGAAAATTTCCCGACGTCCGTCGAAAGTTTGGACCCTAGCGCAAAAAGCCCGTGACGCATCGGTGCGGCTGGCGGTCGGTCGTTATAAAATCGTTGAGCCATCTCCCCCCCCCCCCCCCCCTCGCGCTCCGTGACACGGTTCCGAGTTTTCGCAGGGAAAAAGTTCGCATCCCGCGATCTCTTTTCCCGAAGCTACGTAGGAGAGAGGGGGTGAGGGAAGTGGCTGGGCACGATTGAGATTCGAGGCGCACCTGATGCCCAATGCGCATTCCCCTTGAAGTCCGAAGCCTGTTAGCGGCCGATACGCCAGGAGCCAACGGTCGTTATCTGTGATCCGCGCCCAGGGGGCAACCGAAGTTGTATATCATTGATTCAAAGGCACCCCCGCCGCCGCCCGACTCTTTCGCTCGCGCGCGCGCGCGATCGATAGCTTTATCGGTGAGCTAGCCGGGGATATCATAGAGGCAGGCCGCTCTTGCGGCGGAGAGGAGACCCCTAGCCTGCCCGGAGAGCCGTCACAGAGGCATGGAAATTCAGAAAATATGACACCCATTGTGCCTCGAGGACTCGCTTAAAAGCATTAAAGCGAGATTACCCGTCGCGGGGCGCGCGGGGCAAGCCAGGGCTGAAATAGACTATTTCCTGCGAGTCGCACTTTTAATTATTTATTTCCAATTTGCCCTGCGGGAAAGTTATAACGGGCGCGGATATCTGGCCGCAATTTGCAATTCAAGCGACGAGGGAGGCTGGCCAGATGGGTGTAGGATAGGGTAGGTGGGTGGGTAGGTGGGTAGGTAGGTAGGTAGATTCGTCTTCCGCGAGAGCGGAGAGTCCGTCGGCTCGGCAGACTGCCGGAAGCTTCCGAGAAAATTGTTGCCCGTCGGTGATATTTTTTTCGTCCTGCCGAGCGTCGGCGGTACTTAGCGAGGCGCGAATTGAAAATCGTCCCTGGCATTCGGCGAGCGTGAGAGGGTGAAGGGGGTGTGAGAGTGTGCGTAGGTGTGCCGGTGGCTGCGGCGAGAGGGATGAGTAGGAACATGCGCGCACGTGACACCCTTTTTTTGTCACTCCGCGACTGCAGTCACCCCTTCGCACCCTTTTCTCATCCCACTCTTCGAGAGTCGACCTTCCCTGGTCCTCCTCTCCTCTCCTCTCCTCTCCTCTCCTCTCCTGTCCTGTCCTCTCCTCTCTCTTCCTCTCCTCTTCTGCGGGAGAGGCAGCAGCCACGTTCGATCCCCTGGATGGCTCAATTTGGCGAGGGCTCTTTCGTGAGCTAACACGAGGGGAGTGCAATACTATGTAACGCGAATGTATCGACGCGAGAAATCCACTTACCTAACCCGATACGCAGTTCAACTCTTCGGCCGAATTCGGCGCCTCTGCGCTCGCCTCGAAGTAAGCCACCCGGTAGTAGGCCCGCCCGACCATTCGTTCTTGACCGCTCTCGCTCCGAGCATTTCGAATATACGGACAGCTCAATAGAGAAGCGACTATTAATTATTTCGTCAGATCGCCGGACAATTTCGGTGCCTCTCTGCGATTTAATTAATCACTCGCGTCGAGTGTACAGCGCGAGCGCGCGATCCGTTCGGAGGATTTTTCCCTTTAATTGTCGATATCGGGCGGGGGCAACGATTTTACAGCTGACAGCGATGAGAATAGAATCTGGGTTTCGGCCGATGCCCAGCGCGAGGTAAAATATCTGGCCCGCGTCGAAAATCGATGGCCGATTCTCTGCCGACGCTTCGGAATCTTCGCGATCGCAATTTTTGCCTATTATCAGGAGACCATCGTCGAGAGAGGGGAGGGGGGGGCCCGTTCGACTTCCGATTGACGAGCAGCGCTACGTAAGGGAATTTATCGGCGCGATAAATCCACTTACCCGACTCGATACGCAATTCAATTCAGCCTCGGTGTATCCGGTAACACAGAGCCGGTTTATGTTCCGTCGGCGAGTCGGCCGCCTGTCACCCGGTATATCCGTCTATCGTTGACTCCGGCTAATCCATCGACATTTGAGCGCGTCCGATCGCTCCGGCCCGCTCGTCGGCCAATAATTCCCTCCCGTCTCCGGCGACGACTCTCGACGACTTTTTATGCCGGCTAATCGCGGCATGATTAACGAAGAGGGGGGGGGGGAGAAGGGTAGGGGAGGCCCACCATAATGCCGGTCTGCCGAGCGGGAACGTATCGACGTGAGAAATCCACTTACCTGGCCCATAATTCAATTCAGCGACGGCGTATCGCCGGATACGGCGCGCGCAATCGATACGCGATACGTGCGAGCCATGTGCTATCTATGTGCTCTAGCTACATGCTATCTACGTGCTAGCTACGTGCTAGCTACGTGCTATCTACGCGCTACCTACGTTCTAGCTACGTGCCGGCCCGGCGCTAACCGCGTTCCGGACTACTCGCACGATCGCTCTCCCCGAATTCGCTCGGGCCAACCCCCATGACCATCGATTCCATTGTCCCGATCGGCACCGCGTGGAAAAGTACGCCCCCCGTCATTTCTCGTTTCGGATTACGTCGATACGCCGGCCCGAAACGCTCCTCGATAAGATCCGTGTAAGTCCGGCGAACGAGCCGGAAATCAGAAAATCCGCAAATCTCCGCATCGGAATCCCGCGGATCGGAGGATTCGATATACGCTGCAAAGCCGAAGATCCAAGGATCGGGCTGGCGAGAGGATGCGTAAACAGGTGTGCCACCAAGTCCAATTGACATAGCCGAGATCGGCTATCTCTTTCGGTGCGCTCCTGAGATTCTCATTCTCATTTTCGTGTCAGTCCGCGCTGAGGCAGAGTCGGGAAGGATAGCCAGGAAGGATAGTCGGGTAGGATAACCGGGCAGGATCGTCCGAGATATTCGCCTGACGAGGAATCTGCCGCGAGCGAAAACTGGTTCGAGAACTGGTACCTGTTATTCGCCACGTTCTCATGTTCGGCCGATCGGCCGCTACCGGGCAGGGGCCCTGTCCGCGAAACTTCTTAAACGAAATTTCCCATCGCCTCTTTTTCGCATCCTCTGAATGGCTGCCAGCCGTCAGGCGGCGATTAGCGACGTGGCCGGATAATGCGATCGTACGCAAACACGTCTATCGACGTCAAGAAATTCGCTTACGGGCCCCGAGCTCGCACAATTGAATTCAGCCCCGGCAGACTGTAACTCAATCTGCACTGTTACACTGCCACTATGCTGCTGGGCTCCCTCCGCCGCCGCCACTCACGTACCGCCCCCTCGGTACACCAATCTTGATAAAGCATAATGCGCGCGCGTCACGTCCCGGCGATCGCGGCCGAATCGTAAGTGAATTTTCTTGCCCGTGCTATCTCGCGATCTACCTAACCGGGGCCGTTCAATTTCGGGCGCTAAACGGGAAACGGTCGGACTAATTTCGGTGAGAGAGAGAAAGAGAGAGAGAGAGAGAGAATGTGAGTGGATCCTCCACAACTTTCAGCGAGCGTCCTTTACATTTTCAGCCCGAACGCTTTGCCTTACATTTTTCCCAGTCTATTTTTCTTCCTCTCCAAGCCACGGTCAGTAAGTTAACGTTCTACGGGGACCGACGTCCACAACCTTCCCTATTATAGATATAGGGGAAGATACACTTCAATCTCTCTTCTCTCAGTTCTCAACGTCCGTCTTGCGCACGTTCCGCTTCTCGCAGACTTATTTTCCCTCCTCGTCGTCAGCGAGACTTTCCTTTTCTCAACGTCTCGCCGCCGAGTTTCTCTCCTCTCGATCGTCTCTCTCGGGGGGTGAGGAAGAGAAAAGGAGACAGAGAGAGAGAGAGAGAGATGGTGAGAGAGCGTTGAGAGCGTGGGTACATTCGTAAAATGCGCACCGGCGCGATAAATGCCAGGGTCAAACTCGTGGGCCAAAGTTCCTCCATTTTACGGTACGCTACGTTTTTAGGTATTCCCCGGCGAATTCCGCGGCGGCGGCGTCTACATTTCTTCTTCCCGCCTCCTCGTCCTCCTCCCCCTCCTCTCCTTCTCTTGCGCTATAAAGCTTCGCCACGGCGTATCGCCACGTTCCTCTCCGCGCCAACGGTGTAAATCGAACGAAATTTGGACGGGTGTAAATTCGCGCCGTAAATGTCGCCCGTCGTTTCGACCCCGGGCGTCCTTTTGGCCCCGGAACCCTCGGGCCAAATTTTGCTCAGCTCCCGTTGGCCTTCTCTGGCAGGCTTACTACTGGCTCGCATCTTCGCGTTAGGCGGCCACCGCAATGATCGCGGTCGTTAGTACGTACGAACATTGTGTCGGACACTTCGGTGAATCTTTCTAATTAGGAATCCTCACGGCGATCGGGAGGAAACACACGCAAACTCTCTCTCTCTCTCTCTCTCTCTCTCTCTCTCTCTCTCCCTCTCTCTCTCTCTCTCACGTCTTGTCTCGTTCGGAATGCAAAACTGCGCACGCGGGGATCTCAATTCCGTTGCACAATGGGCCAGAGCAGCAGCGATGGCCGTCTCGGTGTGCAGGCACCATCAGGCACGTAATTCCTTCCGGAGTGGAGGGCCAAACATTACCGGGAAACAAACCTAACGACCCGGAGTCGACCGCGAGGACTCGTTACCTCATCGTCGAAGACGTTCGCCGAATGTCTTCCGTGCGTGTTTACCATTTCTGCCCTCCACCCTCCCACCCTCCCTCTCCTCTC
Source organism: Anoplius nigerrimus (assembly GCA_914767735.1). Taxonomy (NCBI): domain Eukaryota; kingdom Metazoa; phylum Arthropoda; class Insecta; order Hymenoptera; family Pompilidae; genus Anoplius; species Anoplius nigerrimus. The sequence continues at coordinate 7,979,719 of OU612084.1, read as the reverse complement.
TGCAGCTTCTCTGTCCATTCACTCCGCCTCTGTTTCCTATCCTTTTTCTGCCTGCCGTCGTCGGTCCTGTCCCGGCGTCGTTAACGGGAAATACCATTGGTCCCCGGCTTCCGGATCCGACGGACATGTAGGACACGTTGCGTCACTGACAATCAATGTTTCAACGTGCGCGGGAAGTTTGTTGCAACGCCAGCCACCCTCTCCCTTCCTGCCCCCCACCCTCCGACGTTTGTTACAACAGCGGATCCACGAAGTTGACCCAACTAGCGTTTTTCGCTGGCACGAAAATCGGGATTAACCGACGTCGCGCGCCACTCCTCCGCCCTTCCTTCACCCTCCCCTATATCCACCCCTACCCCACGTCCTCCCTACCCCGCCAGCGCCTCTTCCACGCCGTCCCTTTTTCTCCCTTTTTCGATCGTTTACTTCCCCGGCTATAATTAAAACTTTCCAGTTTATATACGCGGCGGCCGCGCCCCCCTGCCTGCCAGGACTTGGAAAAATAACGCGGCGAACATGTTGCGACTCTGCCCATTTATAAGGTCCGAGACCCTCCCCGCCCCCCGGGTTACGTATTCACGCGGTCCCGTGCGCGATGCGCAATTATCTCCAGCGGCTCTCAGGTATGACTAATTAATTCTAATTCGCCTAAGTCCTGATTAAAACCGAGAATCACTGTGGCTGTTGAATTTTTCATACGCTTATTTACCGTTGCCCAGTTCTAATCCCACCCCCTTTCACTCTCGTTCTCGTTCTCTCTCTCTCTCTCTCTCTCTCTCTTTCGCTCGCTCGCGCACTGTGTGCCGTTCTCTTTACTCACGTGCATCCTCTTGTTTCTTCCCTCCCGTACCTCTTTCTCGCTCCCTCTCCGGGGATTACCTTAGACAAGAAAGCACGTGTTGTCCCAACGAAATTGAAGTGCACCCAACAGGGTTGGCTAGCGCACGGCGGAGACACACTCCACCCTCTCTCGGCCCCTGAGAGAGAGGAGACTCACGCATGACTGCCCGGGAACAGTAAGAATTTCTACAGTGGTGTAATTTTTCAGAAATCTCGCGTCTCCCGCTTCCCAGAACGGAGACGAGAGAATTGAGACCCTCGAGTAAACGTACGCCGCGACTCTACATAATTAATAAACACACGTCGGGCCAGCGCACGGACCGCCACTTAAGATGGAAAGAGAGAGAGACAGAGAGAGAGAGAGAGAGAGAGAGAGATACCTTCAAATGCGTCAGCGAGCTATCGGGCGAAAAACTGTTTCTCGCTAGCGGACACGTTTAGTGCTCTTTTTTCGAAATTTTATGAACGCTATTGCGCAGGATTATTCAGTGATGAGGAACGGCCTCACAATATCTGGGCCGAAACTGTTGTTAAAATCGAGTACCCATCGTACCGTCCATCTCTCATACGATAGAGTATCAAAAGGGCTTTAATAAACATGATATACCTACCAACCTGCATGCATATGTAATATAATGTTACAATCGCGTTTATGAGAATATAATAATCTCCCCCCGGCTGTTGCCCGTGCCGGGAGCATTTTGCTGCGCCACTCGAAACATCCCAGAAGCTTTCTGAAAGCTAGCCCCCCCCCCCCCTCCCCCGCCCCCGCCCGGGGCCAGACTAATGGAGACTGTAATTTTCGCGTGGTAGATAAACTTCTTCTTTAATCTTTTGTGCCCTAACGGCTTATTTATACAGTGACAATTTATCTACGCTCCGGCCAGTCGTATGCAAATGGGCCCCGAGGATCCGCATCTTAGATTACGTATACAGTGAGCGCCGAACGAACAGTGAACGAGCCGCGAAAGTGAACATTCGCCGCTCCTTGTTCCACCGTTTTTCTTCCCACCCCTCATCCAGCCCCGACTTCGTCGTTCGGTTCCTAAGTCAATCGCAAGCACGAATCGCTAGCGCCCGAATCCGGTTATATTCCCATTAACATAATTGAAATTTGCAAATTACCGTCACCGACGCACGACTTTACGCGCACTCGCGCACCCTGGGTTTTGCCACTATCGACAGGGTGGCAAATTTACGCCGCTCGCTCGATCACAACCCCCCCCCCCCCCCCCCCGACGTCGCCCGACAAATTTCCACAGCCCCCGGTAGCTGGAAGCGCGGGATAAATATCAAAAGAATTTGACTAACTGCGCAAGCGAAAACGAACGTTCGCGGCGATATCTTACCCCCTCCTCCTGCCACCCTCGCCCGTGGGACGATTAAGGGTAAAAACTTGGAATCGAGTTGCCAGACAAATGTCGTCCACATTTAACCGAAAACTCGCCGCCTCCCAATACTTGCTCCACTTTACCGGCGTTGCCTCTCGCGCGATTAGCGGCCTCCATAATTAATGTTCCCCCATCAAACGAGTTTCCTCCAATCCCGACTCGACCTACCTACCCTAGAATCTTTGCGACAAGATCTCCCTCTCCCTCTCTCTCTCTCTCTCTCTCTCTCTCTCTCGGCCTGAGCGCGGCCGTCTCCCACCCGCGCACGGGCAATTTAACGTTGGCGCGCGAGGATAGTCCTGAAACGTCGACTTAAGCTCTTTTTTTGCGGATGTCTACTCGCAATAAAACGTCTCGAAAAGCCTTGCCCGCTTGATGGCCTCGTTCATTAGTCATGGTTTAACCGCGGGTCTTCGACCCGACTATCTACCTACGCCCATGTATCTCCCTCGGCTTTCGTCCTCTCGCTCCGCTACATACATATGTACATACATACATACATACGTACGTACATCCGTACATACAACCATGCATACGTACATAGGTACATACATGCATAGGCAGCGGAGACAGATGCGCGCGTCACCCTGTATATCAGTGTGTGCGACCTGCCCATGTATGCGTGTGCGCGCCGAGCTGAGTCGGGCTGCAGGGGGGCCGTTAAAAAATAATGGCGAGGGTCGTTCCTGGCGGCACCCACGGCACGTGCGAAACTTTAATGACTTTCGGTCGACATAACGCCACTGTGTGCACGCCACCGCGGGGGGCCTTACGGGGCCCACTTCCCAGTTGCCACTTACCGCTTCCCACTCGTGTGGCGCACCGCGCTCGAGATAATCCACTTCGCCGGCGCGAAAGCTTGATGGCCAATGGCATCGTTGCCAACGGGAATGATCGCCGGCCCATTGAGACATCACCGCTGTCAGCCAATACCTCTTTCCCTCTCTTTCACTCTCTTTCCCTCTCTTTCCCTCTTCGCCCCTTTCGCTCCCTTCCTATGCCAGCGTCATCCCTCTCGCAGCCCTTCGCTGCATCCCTCGCCTTCGACTCGCGTCCTTCGTTCGCACGTTTTGCCGTTCTCGCCGACGCTGTCACGTCCTCGTTTACGTCGGTCCCCGCTTTTTCGAGCCCGCGCGACACTTTCTGGACCGAGCGTTAATAAAACGGGAACGGCGGCCGCGGAGAGAGTAAATTGATAATACCGGCGGCGATCGATAGAGCGAATTCTATACGCGTGCACGCGGTGTGGGACGCGCGCGGGGTCGGCCGCGCGGGGGTGGTTTACGTGTGTAGTCGTGTCGGCGTCGGTGTGTTCGAGGGACGCGAGGTAATCTTTTAATAGCGAGCGCTCCGCTCCATACGGTGGGAGAGATACGGAACGATCGGGCGGATTTATTTATTCCTCTGTTTATCGACGCCTCGCGCCCGCCCGCTACTCGCATTTCCATGTCGGCCGATTCGTTAAATCTGCACGATGTCATTCAATCTCTCCGCCTACCCCGGCGACGAGGCACGGCGAAAATAGCTAGGGAACGATGTATTTTCGTTTCTTGCCTATCGTCCGCCGATGCTGCATTCTTCCGATCCGCCGTCGATCACAATTTCGGTCGACGCTCTGTTTATTATACCGACGTAAGACGCTCGACGTCAGGCGGCATCGCATGTATTCCACCCCTGCACCCTTCCTAGGCCCCCCCCTTCCGATTCCTTGCGTAGCCGAGAATCACCCCCCGGCGAGGAACCCCTCGGGCCGCGTGATAGATTCAAACGAGTCTGTCTGCCTGTCCGTCTCGCTGCGAATCTGTTTACGTCGCGCCGTCGCTAATTTCATTTCTACCCGGCGTGCCGTACAGTTTCGAGGCAACGAATTAACTGATGGCGCGCAGTTCCCATGATCGACGTCGACACGCAGTGCGCGCGGCTACGTACGTAGCTATGCATGCGCGTAAGTGTACGTGCACGCGCCACGGATCCTTACCGCGGCGAGGGCCGGATCGTGCGTTTAATTGCCATTCGGCCCCCCGGTATTCCATCTTTCTTGATAACGGCTGGGCCCCCGTCGACATTTGCACGCCAACGCCGCAGATATTCCACCCCCACCTCACCCCATTCAGACTTTGAGCCAGTGTCTTCCGTGAACGCCCACCCCCCAGTACTCCTTCTTGCACCCATTCTCAACATCGGAGATGCACGGAGCCCCTCGCGTGTTTCATCCCTCCCTCTCCCTTCCTCTCTCCCTCTCTCTTACTCCCTCTCTTTCCCCTTCTCTCTCTCTCTCTCTCTCGTTTTCTCTCTCCCGCGGCAAAACGATCTCGCAAACTTCGATCTACCAAGTTTGACGGGCTAGAACCGTAACTTTCGACGTGTTCAATATTTTCAAATCCGCGCTCTCTGCCTCCCCTCTTTCTCTCTCCCACCCTCTCCCGACTGCCAGCGGCCTCGCTCTTGTTTGCCGTTCTCCCGCGCTGCGGCAAACTTATATACGTGATTTGTGGAGTCGCCCGTCTTCCGGAGAGGAAGCGAGAAGGACAGGGTGTATGTAAGAGAAAGAGGGAAGGAGAGAGGAAGGGTGGGGCGAAGAACTGAAATTGCCGAGGCGACGTCGACTGGACAAATCTACTTTGGGCAATTTTTTAGCATTTCGCCCGAAGTCGTATTTTTCGCATGCCAATTGTACGGGGACTCTTTTGAAATCGGGAGTACAGAGTTATCACTGTGGCGAACGGCATTGTTCGATCGGACGGTCGCGTGACAGCGATATCAAGTGTGCCAATGATAAGCGCAGTTTGTGGAGCGTCGTTTGTCTATCGTTACGATTATTAGCCGGCGGTCGCGTTATTGTTCCGTTTAGAAGTCGCACGTTCGCCGATTATTAATCGTCGCATTAATCGCACTGAGTCATTGCCATTCGATAGCACGACTGTATCTTATCACATTCTGAAGCCCACGAAGTCTTTCCAAGCGCAGGGACACCATCGCAGTCGTTTAACCAGTCAGCTGTGGCGACCTCTTCTGAGAGCAGCTCTCAGTCTGTTTTATTTCATCATTACTTCCAAAGATTCTGAACGTTTTGAGATTTACGAATATATTTTAGTTTCCAATCAAATTACATTTTATATAGCAAGGGTAACTGAATTTTACGCATGACGGATATAGTCGTCATAACAAAAAGTATGTAATTTCTGCATGACGGATATACTCAAACACAGCTGACTGTTCAAGTCAACCTTTACTTAACTCTCATCTTCGAATTTTCTCATCCCATCGAGAATCGATCTGTCAGCCTGGTTATATAGAAAGAATTAACAACAATTCATTGGTCCCGTCCGAACAACGAGCAACGTAAATCATTACGAATCATTAAAGGACGCACTTCCATCCGGCCGAGAAGTAAAGATCCGTAATGCGATCGTTAAGGTAACAGATTCACTTAGCATCGATCGGTCTTCTGACAGAAAACGATTTCAGCCGTCCTCTTACTCCGTCTTTCGCTTCTCGAATGGCATCTGCGCGGCTCCGTGAACGGAGACAGTTATCCGCGATCGACCAATGAAATTTCACATCGACGGCGAGCCGTCACCGGGCGTCAACGGTTTTTGCACTCACGCCGACCGCACGTAAGACGATCCATGTCCAGGCAGCGTGCACTTTGTATCGGCTTTCACGAATATCACGACCTCCCTTACGCCGGGCAGCACGCGAAACTCCGCAGTCGACCGCAAGTGGTTGGCAGATGTGGTGGTATCGATGCCGGCCCAGAGAGCCGCGACAGGGCTACAAAAAGGAAAGAAAAACGAACGCTGAAAGAGGCTGAAAAAGACGAGCAAGAAAGCTGACCGAGGCTTACCGGGCCCGAAGAAAGCGAAACGCGGCGCGCAAAACTCGGACTGGTAGCGGAACGGAAAGCGGCGTGGGCGATCTTTCTACGTCAGTGAAACGCATTGCGCGTGACGTCTCTTTAATTAAAGGATACACTGTCTCTGGGAATACGGGACTCCTCGGTGACGTCGCCGGGCGTCGCCATTGTGCTGTAACTGTCGCGCCTCTGACGAAGTTGTATCATCGTGTAATTTCGCGGCTACGGCTTGCGCCCGCACCCCCACCCCCGCCAACCCCGTGGCTCCGCCTTCCTTTCACGTCCCGACATCGCATGCATGCGGTAGCGAGGCGATTTATTTCGCCTACGACGAAATGCGACTCGGAGGCGGTCAACTCCGGTGCCTGGGTCAAGTGTGACCCGAGCGTCGCAGTCCGCCAGTCGGCGATATTAGCCTGGGCCGTCTTTGACGGGAGGGTGGAACGTAATGAATTCGCGGCATTAACAGCGGGGAAGGTAAATCTTACTGGGAGCGTGCGCCGTTCTCGTATTCCGCGCGCTTGCTTCGGCGGCTGGCTTTACTTCTTCTTTGCCGGTTGCTCGCGCCAATGTTTCCTGAGAAGCGCGGGCGGAGTCGGGAGCGGAGAGAGAAAGAGAGCGAGAGGTTCACATTGTGCCGGACGTGCATGTACGGCCCCGCGGACGTTGGACGAAAGGAACGCGGCGAATCGAAAAAGAACATCAAAGAACCTGCCCCGGACGATCTTTTTACGTTGATGAAATGCATTGTGCGTGACGTCTCTTTAATTAAAGGGCACCACGTTGTGACGGCACAAAAGTTTACCGGCTCTCTCTCTCTCTCTCTCTCTCTCTCTCTCTCTCTCTCTCCTGCGTACTCTGCGCAGCCCATTGTACGCGAGGAGCCGTAAGAAAAAATCTGCTTACCGACCCGGAGCGATATTGTTCTCGCTAACTCGCAAAATTGTCTTGCCCCGCCGTTATTGCTTCGAGAAATTACGGAAACGGCTGGCAGCGGACCCTGATTCACCTGACTGATTGTCGCGATCGGCATTCGGATCGGTGAGAGCCGCGCTGAAAGGACGCGTCCGCCCGAGCTGCTCGAATGCTCGAGCGGACGTTCAATATCAGCCCCGATCCGCGTCGGAATTTATTATCCCAGAAATCTGCTGCTCCGCGAGCTGTTTCGTAACAGTCGATCGCCCGCTCGTACGGGGAGGACGTTAATATCTCATTGGCCGAGGGGAGAAGCGCTCGCGTCCATTTTGCCGAGGTCACGTTCAATTCTCCGCTCGGCGTGGCAGGCACATTCGCGCTCCATAATCTCTGGGCCATGCCGAGAGGGCGTCTAAATCACTCCGTGGATCTTTGCCTTTTCGTAGGGCGACACGTGCGATTGGAATCGAACGGCTAATTTTGGAAAGCGATAACCGAGTGAAGCTGAGGGCTGATGGGAGTTACGGGGTGAGAGGGGGCACAGGCTGCCCCGTTTAATTTCGGAGGCAATCAGAGAAAGAGGACGCTTCGAATCCCTCCCTACACACCCCCTCTGCCACCCCTTCCTGTCTGTCTGTCCATCTATCCATCCATCTTCCTTCTCCGACCTCTCCGCTTTCGTTCTTTCCCACTTCCTCGATATCCGCCGTTCTCTGCTCCTCTCTCTCTCACCCTCAGTCTCGCTCTCTGTTCATCCAGCCTCGTTAACCATCGTTTTCTCCCCTCTCGCCCTCTCTCCCTCCCCCTTTCATTTTCCTGATTCCCTCCCGAGGCGTCCAAGCAATCGGGGACGAATGTAACGCGAGGCAACATGACGTTAATTCGTTTCCACGGCAAGACGTATGATCCTCCGATAATGGTCTGCTCACCATTGCTGGCTGCTGGCTGCGGCAATGGCACCCCCGTCAGCAACAGCTACCACCGGCAGCACCACCAGCACCCTGCATGCCTATCTCTGACCCAAATTGCATGCATCGTGTGTACATCAGACTGCAGTGATCGCCGGTGACCGGCATCGATCTCGTCTCTCTCTCTCTCGCACACCCACACATGCACACCAGGCCACTGATGACGACTCGAGACTGCTGCGATACGTCGATTAGTACACCAAGACGGTAATTTGCATGATGCGCATGCTATTCTTCAATATTGGCCTCCACGCTTAATGATAGTTCAACCGTTCGCCCATGGAGATCCACCCCCTCCCGAGGCCGTCAATGGAGGGCCGGGACGTACGACGCGAAATTGAGTAATGAACGTATTAACGGCGACCGTACCGAATTTAGACGGCCGGGGAGGACTCAATTAGTGTCACGCTCAATCGCAGTGGGGATAGGCGAAAGTTCGCTTGAAAAATGCTAAGGGACCTTTCGCGCGAGTAAGTACGACTCTCGCTACAGAGAGAGAGAGAGAGAGAGAGAGAGAGAGAGAGAGAGAGAGAGAGAGAGAGAGCGCGGGGCGAACTTTTTTAATTAGTGCGCGACGTTGTCTCTTAAAGTGCGGATCTTACGATCGTAAGTTGCAAATATTCTCGAACTCCGGCAGCGAGAGATAAGATCGAGAGTGATAGTCAAGCGCGGGTCTCGGCCGCCGCCGACTGCTCTCGGCTAGAAAGTTAAAAATTGCCCCTCGGTACGCGAAATTCGCTAATGATCGATCGCCATTGTTCGCCGCAGTCAAAAGGAAACTTATTACGCTTATTAAGTTCGCTTCCGCCGGCACGATGCCGGCTAAAGGGGTGGCAGGGGGGAGGGGCCGGAGAGGTTCGGCAGATGGGAGAGAGGGTGGAGGTAAGTGTGGGTGGATGAGAGTGTATGAGAGGGAGAGAGAATGGTCGACGATGGCGGAGGAAAGTGCGAGAGGTAGAGGAAGACAGAGTCCGCCGTCACAAAAGGCGCGACGTCGGTCTGCCGTCGTCGGCTAATTAGATGAATAAGGTAATTCCACTTTTCAAACGACGGAACAAAAACCCCACGCCTTTTCTTTTCCAGGTGCAGAAGATGTGTTCAGGTTTACGGGGAACGAGACGCACACAGACTACTTTCGGCTGGTGCTCAGGGACGGGAACTATCTTCTGGTCGGCGGAAGGTAAATAGAGAGGATTCATTTGAAGCGAGTACTTTAATTAAAGGGCCTCGGCTCATCCTTTGCTCGGATACGCAGTCGAACGCGTGTGATCGACCGCTCCGTTGTCTGTGTCTGTGTGTGTGCACCTGACGGCGGCGGGGGCCCGTCTACGTATACGGTACCAACTCCGGCCCGCGGAAAAGCTTTCATCCCTCCCTCCTACCGCGTTGCGGCCCGTGAATCGGGAGAAATTACCGGATCGAATAACTTTTCAACTAAATGTTTTTCAGTCAAACGTTTCGTAGCGGCCTGCGCTCGCGCGTCCTCTTATCTTTTACGCCCGCGCTTCGACTCTGTAATCCGAGGAGGTTAATCATTTTTCCAAACTCATTCCGCACGCTCGCGCGTACACACTGCGTCACAAAGCGTTCGCCGTCAAAGCTGAGTGTAAGCACACGCGGGCGCGCGCGCGCGCGCAAGCCGGCTTGTCTTCGGATTTTCAAAGTTTCGCAAAAGCCTTGAAAACCGGTTCTTTCAGCGTCGTCGAAACTTGCCGGTAGTAATTATCGTCCTTCCGCTCTGCCTATTCGGCAAACGACGACGATAATTCGTTGACCCCTTTGTCGCCCTTTGTCGCGTCAAACGCGAGCAGCCGAGTAGTTTCTGACCATCGGTGCATCGCTCGATTTTCACGTTCCCTGTGCCAACATCCTCCGCTTCCACCCCCCACCAACCCTCTCCAGCCCCTATCCAACGCGTCGATCGAGAAACAGACCAGCAATTGTTTCACCCTTTAATAATTTATAGCCGGCAATTTTCATTCTCGGAATAATATTCGGTATCAAAGGTACGTCAGTTTCAGCTGACCCCGTTTTGCGCCTTGTCGGGGCGAGCCAGCGTTTAACGCGTGTGGCCTCACTCGAGTTAAGACGCGTACGCTCTGTACCGAATAATATTCCGAGCGCGCCAGGCGGGAATAAAGTGTTTACCGTAGAATTGACGCGGTTGTTTTCTCGCTTCCTTCTTTTGCGCCGAAACTTTCGGGACAGCTGATACGCGAGCGAATTTTCCTGGCGGCCGAGTCCGGCTCCGACGATACCGAATAAAGTTTCTGTTCCGAGCATCGGTCTTAACCGGCTATTCAGTGAAATAGGTTGAAGGCAGTCACTTACCGTAAGCGCGCGCGCGCACGCACGCACGGTTCAAATCGCGCATTGCCGAGCGCGGAAATCAGGTTCTACACGGATTAATCGTGTTGCTGCGTGAATGAACAACGATATGTCGAAGCCGTGAGCAGCCGCGCTCTATATTGATCGGATTACGCTAATTGCTTCGCCGATTTGCGAGACCGCGGGGTTCCGTTCTACGGCGCGTTACGAAAATTTGTTTCTTGCTCGTTACGATCGGCCGCCGAAATTAGCATTCTGGCGTAGGGCGGAACGTATACCTACCCTTACACGTACACCTACACCTACTCCTCTCCCATCTACCCATCGCTAATCCAAGCGACGAGGCCAAAAATCGGTCGGCTCCTCCTCCGCGATCAATTCGTCAAATAAGGGCCTGCAATCGGGCGATAATTCGTATTTTACTCGTAAACAGTGCGATTATTCGTGTACCGGCGTCGTTCAATATTTGGAATATTGATCCTGAGCCGGAGTGGGTTTAATGTCGGGGCCGGAACGAGGGACGGTACTTTTAACTAAGTCGAATTTACATTCCGATCAGAGGGAGCGATTGACCTCGGAAGCGCAAACTTTCGCCGGCGGGGTCTTCCCCCCCTCGTAGTCGTGGTAGTCACCGTAGGTCCTTGTCGTCGACCTCGTCCTCGTCGCCATAGGACGATTCTTCCTCTTTAAAGGCGCGCGCGCCGGCCGCTTATCCGCCAAGAGTTAAGGATCAAGCGAGAAAACTTGAAAAGCGCGTCTTACAGCTAACTAGACATCCCTCTCGAGCGTAAACGGCTGGGTTCGCTTCCCTTATCTCTAACATCCACCTCCGGGCGCGGAGCGCGAAACTTTTCATCGATTCGTTTTTCCCCTGACCCACATGAACCTCCGCTATGAAGGGCCTTAACAGCGTCGTTAATATTTCCGCGCCCTCGCCGCTTTTGCCGCCCGACGCTAACAAGACGGTCCACTTTTCGCGATCAGAGCGCACGCGCGCGCGCGAGCGAAAAATTAAGAACGACGGCAGCTCCCCTCCCACTACCCTGGCGAAACTCGCAAAAACAAAATTCAACCCGCTCCGCTTCGCGTACAATGCAAAGCCTATGTATAATAGACTTCCATATATTCCCAGTTCGCTCGAGTTTTCCCCCTTTTAACGTACCGCGCTTGCGAATTTACAAGCGCCTCTCTTCGTAAAAGCCTCAACTCGACGGCAGAAACGTATAAATTGCCGACGTTTAACGTCTTCCATAATAGCTACACTTAACCGGTGGGTGGGTAGGTGGGAGCCGGAGGTGGGGCAGGGATAGGGGGAGAGAAAAAAAATTATCATCCGCGACGCTCTTGCCTTCTAAATGTACTTAAAAGTAGATCCGTCAAATGGGGCGCGCCGGGCTCCGCGCGGAAAAAGTTAACGATCATTCCGCGAGAGGGTAATCGGGCTCCGTGAGATTCCGCCCGAGAGTAAAATCGTCTCTGGGAAACTCTTGATAATTCACTTAAGCCTAGTCCGTCGGTCGTTCGTTCGTTCGTTCGTTCGCTCGCTCCAACCCGGCCCGGGTAAGAACATTCCGTCCCGTTACGTCGCCCGAAGGTCCGCCAAGACAAAAAGGGGATGGGGGAAGGGAGGCCCACGTCGGATAGGGAAGCCGAAAGAAATTGCGGAGGGGCGAGGGAATTGTCAAGATCGAGCGTTCGCGAATGCCCGCTTCGCTCGTTCGCTCGTCGTCTTTCCATTTCCATCCCGGATCCTCTCTAAACCACCGGTCGGCACTCGCTGCCGGCACACCATCACCTGGACTGTCACCGACACTGCCATCGACACTACCACCGACACGCTGCATCTTCCCTCCCTACTACTTTTCCGCCCCTTACTTTCGATCCTGCCGTAAGAATCCACTCTCCTCCCGTTCGGCCGCCGTACGAGCATTCGCTCGCTCGCCTACAATTCGACTCCTTTCTCTTCCTTCTCTTTCCACCTTTTCTTCTTTTTCTTCTTCTTCTTCTTCTTCTTCTTCTTTTCTGCTCCCCAGGAATTTGGTGCACAACCTGAGCCTCACCGACCTCACGGAACAGCAGAGGCTCACCTGGTACTCGACCGAGAAGGACGTGAAGATGTGCTTCGTGAAAGGCACCCCCGAGGAGAATTGCCAGAATTACATTCGTATCCTGGTTAAGACCGGATCGAACACCCTCTACGTATGCGCGACGAACGCCTTCAAGCCGATGTGCCGCGACTACGTCGTTCACGCGGGCAATTACACGATCGTGAAGGAGAAGGCGGGCCAGGCGATGTGCCCGTACGATCCGCAGCACAACAGCACCTTCGTCTACGTCGACGGCGAGCTGTACACCGGCACCGTGGCCGACTTCGCCGGCATGGATCCGATCATCTACAGGGAGCCATTGCAGACCGAGCAGTACGACTCGATGAGTCTTAACGGTGAGTGCGCTCGTCCACTTTCCGCGGAAACCTTTCTTCGTTTTCCTCGCGTTCCGTCTTTCTTCGCCTTTCCGCGCTCTTTCTTTGCTTTTCTCTTTCCTTTTTTTTCTTTTGCCTTTCTTTCCATTTATCGTTACGCTGTTTGTATTCGACGGTCGTTTGTCTCGCTCGACAATTCGAGAGTGTCGAGCGGCGGATACTTCGATCGTCCCTTTGCCGAGGTCCGCGAAAGGAAAGGCAATTCCATGAAAGATTCGCTCCGCCTTTTCAACCCGAATCACGTCTAGTACCTTGTTATCTTACGACTCGCGCGTCTGGTCGATGAAGCTGGGAAGGGGGGAAATAAAGAAGCGCCGTGCTCCGTTTTCGAAACTGGCACGCGGCGCAAGATATCTCGACATTGAGGGAAAACAGTCGCGTGTACGAACACTCTCCTTCCTTCCTTCCTTCCTTCTCTCTCTCTCTCTCTCTCTCGGAAAGTTCAACCGCCAGCGTATATCTGTGCCCATTAAAGTTCAAGTACGAGTTCGATTCAATATTTACATGAGTAGTTGGGTTCGCTGGCGGATAGAGGTGAGAGAGAAAGAAAGAGAGAGATGGAGAGAGAGAGGGGGGTGGAGAAGAAGGGAGTGGGATCGACTTGGAAAATTCAGAGACCAGCTCGACGTCCTCCCCCTGCCCGGAATTATTCAGAAATGTCGCGATCGGAGTGCCAACGACCGTGCGCACTGAGCCTTAATCCACACGGTGTAATTCCAAGATTAACCGTGCGTGTACGCGGATCTCTCAATAGCTCGTTGCAGGTGTGCGCGTAAATGTGCACGGCCCTTATGTACAGAAGGCGCGCGCGCTCACAGCCAGCAAGTGTACGAGCGTACATATTGTGCGGAAACGTGTACGTACGGGGTGTTCCGGAACTTACGAACTAGCCGAGTTGCCGCCGAGAATCCTGTTGGCCCCGATGTCGCTCGGTGAAGAAAACAGCCGGGAGAAAATTAACTCCGCGACGATCCGCAGGAAAAGCGCGCAGGAGACAACCCGACATTTTTGACGTCGATCTAATTTGTCTCCGTAAACAATCGCGCGCACCGTGAAACTCAGCTGGGATCGCGTAAAGCGCATTGGCGACGAATATTTCCCGGGAATTCGCTTTGCCGAGAGAAATTCGGGAAAAATTGTCGAAATTCATTCGACGCGCGAATTGTTCGTTACGAAAAATCACAGCGGATTTCCACGATCGCGGATCAGTTGTCGTCAATTCCGAGACTTCCTGCCGAGGGGAAGGATATAGATGCCTCGCTTCCAACGCGGTACATCCGGTAGATTCGCGATTGGCGGAACCCGAGGTAAACTCCGAGGGCGAAGCTTCGGATTATTCGACGACCATTTTCATGCAGGTATTAATGATAGAAGGGAGCGCTTGTCAGGGTTCAAGCTTCTCAGCCGAGTCACAGTTCGCCACCTTCCGCGAGCCGAAGGTAAGAGGTCCGAGCGGGTGAGACGTGGAAGGTAGAGGAGGATGAGGGCGGGGGGGGGGGGGGCGTCGGACAAATTGCAGGGCATCGGTAATGAGGCGGGAGCTTTTAAAGTCGACGGAAAGTAACCGTTGGCCCGGTAGACGTCGTAAGTAGTTCGTTTAGGGTCCTGGCAATCCTTCCTTCCCTCGTTCAAACCCCTTCCACCAACCACCCCCTACCCAACCCTTTCCCCCTTTTCCACCCCCGAAGCCACCCAGATAAAATTGATACATCACTTTGTTCGCGGCCGTTCTCGTTTGCCGGGGGTATTTTAATTGAACGATGTACGGGCGCTAATCAAGTTTCCCTGTCCGTTGAATAATATTGATTTTCGCTCGGCCCGCCGAAAATTCAATTCTCTCGCTGTTTCTTTCTCTCCCTCTCTCACCCCCCCCCTCCCCCTGGCTGCCGACTCTGCCATTCTCCCCCGCTGGTCACCCTCGTTCATCTCGTCCCCTTTCCCTCGTCCCTCACCCCCTCGGGCATCGACTCTTTTTCCCTTTTTCTCGAACGAAGCTTCGGCCGATCGGTCCTCGTCCGTCTGGAAATCGAAAATCGAAAGCGTCCGGAGACAAGGGAGTCGGAGGGGGGGGGGGGGGGCGATGGTAGGTAGCTGGGTCGGTAGGTGTAGGTGGCTAGCTGGCCTGGGCGAGGACGACACGGACGAGTCGGCGTTCGGAAAAAGAGAGTGCCGTGGCGGGAGGTAACGCGCTGAAGCTGGGGAAAAAGTGTGACGTCTGGAGAGCATTTTTCTAATCGTCAAAGGAGGAACGGAGAAGTGTTTTTCTTCCACTCCTCGCCTTACACGGGACTCTCTGTCTCGCGAACTGTGCAGTCGGATGGTGTGAGAGACGAAAGGTACGGAGTGGTCCCTCAGAGAGGAGGAGGATGAGGAGGGGGGAGGAGGAGAGCTTTGGGTTTCTTCGCCTCTCTCTCTCTCCCCCCCTCTCTCACTTTGGGTAAAAGATAGCGCGCAACGTCGGCGGAGACCAGAAGAAAGACAGCGGACGGAGAGAATTTATGGGCCAGAACGCGACGGGTCGTTCGGGATATACGTGGCGCGGGAGATTAATATTACTTTATGAATCCTAAGAAGCTTATGAAAACCCTGTCAAGTTAATAAATCGATAAAGTTTCCCGCTTTATCGGCGCGAAGGGGGAGGAATGGAAGAGTCGCGGCGCGGAGAGGAGGAGAAAGGGGAACTGGCAGAGGAGGAGGAGGATGAGATGGAAGAGTCAGAAGTAGAGGGACGAGGACGGATAGCGCGAATCGAGGGACAGAGAGAGAAAGAGCAGACATCGGCGTGAGTGCCGGCGCGTTTTACCGCGACAGCAGCGTTGAAATAACCGAGAAAATAAAAGGATCCCAGCTCCAGGGGGGCGAGGGGGAGGGGGCTTTATTGACGGCCAATCCAAAGTGGCTCTCGCGTACAGCTACTCCCAAAAGTAATAACAATAACGCAATAAACGCGCTCGCCAAAAAGCCCCCGGCCGCGCCGAAACTCGTAATTGCAAGTTAAATCGTAATTTTCTGCCTCATCATTTCACTTTCGCGTCGCGTTATTGCCTTTCATTATTGTCGCTTTTGTCGGCAATTACAATGCGTCGTCGATGCAGCTACTGTTTATGCGGGGGCGGGTGTCGGGGTTTGGGGAGGGATGAGAGGGTAGAATGGGGCGAGAGCGCGAGAGGGAGGGGGGTTGAACTGCTCTGTTACCGTATTTTGCCCGTGATTCGAGAGTGGCCAAATCAACGCTATATTGCTGTCTAATTAGCGGTGTAATTGTCCAATTCTTTTTGGCCGGGGCCGCAATTTTTCTCTTTCATTAGTCGGCCGGCTGCGCCAACGTTCGTCGAGTATATTTCGCGCCTGTAAATCGTGATTATCTATCTGTCCTCTAGGAAGAAACGAACGAATCTTAGAATCGATTCATGTTCGACGATCTAATGTTGTGAAGCAACGAACGACAACGTTCCAGTGCTAATGTTAATTTTATTTCTATTGCAGCTCCGAACTTCGTCAGCTCCATGGCCCAAGGGGACTTCGTCTACTTCTTCTTCAGGGAGACCGCCGTAGAGTATATAAATTGCGGCAAGGTGAGCGATTATAATTACACGGCGAGGTTCGCATCGCACCGTATCTCGAGCGAGAAGTAATCCGCGCACTTTACTTTCGCGGACTCCTTCGGGCCGGCCCGACCGGCCAATCGCCTTGCTCGAGGTCAACCGCTGCCAGTCCAGGGTCCGATACCGTTACAGATACGGATCGCATTGTTACGGCTAACTCTCCTTAATCCCAACGAACGGTGTCCTCCGCAAAAATAAACCGCCGTCTCATTGGTCCCCGTGCGACAAAAGTTCTTACTCCGACCGAAACGATCGCCGATGATAAAAGTCGTGACGCTACATAAAATTCGGGACGAAATTACGCTCCGGCTAAATTACTTGCGAAATTATTTGCCCCGGGGCGCTTGTAATTTCTGCGCCCGGGGACATGTAACAGACTCGTAAATCGGTGTAGAAAAAAAAATAATTTGGCTGATTAATCGCTCACCGAAAGGTATAGCATATGATAAACGAATTAAGTGCAGAATATACAAGAATGACAGAACTAATTATTAAAAGGACGTGTTCAATCGCGATGATTAGCGTTTTCCATCTTTGATCCACCGAATCTTCCTGATGAATCGCATCTCGAGGCAAGCTTCTGAACGAGATCACAGCCAGCTCTACGTAGGAACCTAAGCGCGTCCATGAAATTCTTAACGTTCGCAGTAAGACGATTACACCCCTTGTGCCACATCCGTCCGCATTCAAAATCGGCTTTCGGTAGCCTCGCCGCTTCCACCTCCTTCCGGTACTCAAACTACAAACGAACCCCCGATCAAGCGCGAGGAAGAAAGTTTCGATTGTGTGAGCGGTGTCTTAACTGACGTCGGCTGATTGTGAGTCTGAGGCCTCAATAGCGTACAGCTTGACCAACATCTTCATCGACCCTCTTTCTCTTCCATTCGAGGCCTCGCACGCCGCTCGCGGATAATTACGCGCAATTTCGCACAATTTCGCGCAATCTCACCTGACGTACAGCCAACTTCAACCCTGGACAGGAGCGTTGCCCTCGGGAGAAACGGTTCGAGCGCAAAAATTGCCATTTTTCAGAAGCTACGCCACTTCAACGTGTACTCATGCGCCACCCTTTACCCACCCCCCTCTTCCCTCATCCTGTCCCGCCCATTGCTTTTCTAGGCCGTCTATTCCCGCGTGGCGAGAGTCTGTAAATACGATCGGGGTGGTCCGCATCGTTTTCGCAACAGATGGACGTCCTTCCTGAAGTCACGCCTTAATTGCTCCGTCACCGGAGATTTTCCTTTTTACTTCAATGAAATACGTGAGTATCAAAGGCTAACGAAACGCGGCTCGAGCTCTATCTCTCTCTCCGGCGCTCATTACGCAATTACTACTCTCGGCAAGAGCGCGTTTGTTTCATTCTCTCCCTCACTCTCTCACTCTCCCCCCTATCTGTTTTTTTATGCCACCGTCCGCTGACTCCCAGCATCGCGCGGCACGTTTTACATTGTACGCGTATAAAATTGCCGCGAAATTCTTTTCCACTCGCGATATCACCGACAAATGTTTTTCCCGTAATTACCAGCCTACGGGGGCTTTTAAAATATTTTCGTCGGTTATGAAAATGGTATGACGCGCCGGTGTGAAAAAAGGGTGGTCGAGCGGGGGAGGGGGGGGGGAGGAGTGCAAAATACCGAGGGGAAAATTCTCCTGGCCGAGAGTAGATTATCTTGCTTTGCGCAGGGGCGCCCCCGGTATGTTATTTGTTGAGGGCAACCGAGAATTACTCAGCTGCGTTCCCGTTTCCAGCGATGATTTATCGGGCTCGTCCTCGCGCGCAATTTCTCACCTGACGCCCGCCGCCGTGGGCTTAGGCGCGCGCGCGCGCCGGGCTAAGCAAACGCGACAATCGTCCGGTTTTTTGTTCCCGATCCCTCAGAGTCAACGACGGAACTGATATCCGGCCAATACGGGAACGTGCAGGCGCAATTGATTTACGGAACGTTCACGACGCCGGTGAACAGCATAAGCGGCTCGGCGGTCTGCGCCTTCTCGCTGCAAAACATCACGGACACCTTCGAGGGCGCGTTCAAGGAGCAGAGCGACCTCAATTCCAACTGGCTGCCGGTACAGACCTCGAAGGTACCCGACCCGAGACCCGGCCAATGCGTCAACGACTCCCGTACGCTGCCGGATCTGACGCTGAATTTCATCAAGAGCCACTCGCTGATGGACGAGTCCGTGCCCACGTTCTTCGGGCAGCCAATCGTCATACGTACCAGTTTCCAGTAAGTAATCTTCATCCCCCGGCTGGCGGACACATCTTTTACGGCCCGTATAACCTTCTCATCTTTCGGAAGCGTCAGCTAGTTTCGATACTCGATTCCTGTCCCTGTCCTTCTCTTTCCTCACCCCGCTCATCTTCCTCGTCTTACACAGTTACAGGTTCACCCAGATAGCGGTGGACCCTCAGGTGAAGACGCCCGGCGGCAAGACGTACGACGTCCTCTTCATCGGCACCGACAACGGCAAGGTGATCAAGGCCGTGAACGCCGAGTCAGCCGACTCCCATCTGAAGGTCTCGCCGGTGGTCATCGAGGAGATCCAAGCGTTCCCTTCGACGGTGCCCGTCCGCGGCATCAAGGTCGTGCGTGCCTCGCAGGCGGGCGACGGCCTCGAGGACGGCCGACTGGTCGTCATCGCGGACAGTCAGGTGCAGGCCTTGAGACTTCATCGCTGCTACAGCGACAGGATACTATCCTGCGGCGAGTGCGTCGCCCTGCAGGATCCTTACTGCGCCTGGGACAAGGTGGAGGGAAAGTGTCGGGCCCTGGTGGGCCCGGCGGCGACGGACGCCTCGAGGTTCCTCCAGAGCGTCGCCACCGGCATTCACGCCTCCTGTCCGCCGAGCAAGAGTCTGAACAAGGACGCGGGCAGCGTGGGGGCCATATCGGCGAACCACAACAAGTTCCCGCAGGACTCGATGATACCGAACAAGGACGGTCAAGGAGGAGAGATTATCAACATAATGCAGGACGAGGAGCAGGACAGTTCAGGTTGGTCCACTGTCATCTTGTTACAGCCTCGAGTGGTCTGACGGTCGATGGACGCGCGGTCGGGGTCCGTGTAACGTTTGAAGGACACTGCTTGCGGCGGATCATCACAGATTTCGTGTGCCGACGGGGGATGGGCCGTTGAACGACGCTGGGAAATTTCGTTTGTCGCCTGGCCGTCCGGTCGTGTTATTCCAGGGGGTGGATGGGGGTGGGACTTGGGGATCGTCCGGTGAAATTCATGGAGCCGTAATCGTTCGTTTGCGCGGCCTTGTAACTGTATCGCGTTCCGACCGCAGTCCTCTCTCTCTCTCTCTCTCTCTCTCTCTCTCTCTCTCTCTCTCTCTCTCTCTCTCTCTCTCTCTGTGCCAAGGGGTTAAGCACCCTACTTGCCATCCCTAACGTTGGAAATGTGATCCTCGCCAGGTCCTGAAGTATCGGCGGCCGACTCGCCGCCACCGCAATACTCTGTGGAGACATTAGTAATGTGGTCAGTGGCCGGGGCATTGGTCGCCTTGCTGGTCGGCTTTGTCGCGGGCTACCTATGCGGCAGGAAGTGCAGGAAAGACGAGGACGACAACCTACCCTACCCGGACACGGAGTACGAGTACTTTGAGCAGCGACAGAACGTGAATAGGTAAGTGTCGGTAGACACCATGTTCCGGATGCGGACGTGAAACGCGAGACGTCCCAGGTCGACGAGCACGTTCGCGCTGGGACTGCGTCCATATTAGGACTGCTTCCCACCAAATTCACTCTCCCCCTCTCACCACGTGATCCAACCCGCAGGCTAGCCCCGGAGCCGAAGCTGCTGCCGCAGGAGGAGGTGACGTACGCGGAGCCGGTCCTGGTGCCCCAGCCGCCCAAGCTTCACTCCCCGAAGGGCACGATGCGGAAACCGCCACCCACGCCGACGGAAACGCTGTTCCAGTTCCCGGACGGCTACGGGTTCCGCGGGCCGCGCGACAACTTCGGCACGCTCCGCTCCCACCAGGGCGACGCGTATCGTCGGAACGACGGGTTCGCGACCACGCGCAGCGTGAAGAAGGTTTATCTCTGAGAAACGAGCGAGGAGGGGGGTGGCCGTCACCGGAGCTTAGGACGGCCAGCGCGCAATCGCCACAACGCGACGACAGCGGGTAGGAGCGGTCGCGCTGTGACGTCGGGGGGACAGTCGAACCGCGAGTTGGCGGGCCCGAGGGCACTCGAATCGCCCTCGCCGCCCTCGAGCGTCTCATCGAGTTCCCCCTCTCCTCCCTCCTCGTCGCCATCGCCCACCCTCGTACCGATAGCGATGAGCGGCTCGCCGCCGCCGCCCACGCCGCCCTGCAGCTTCATCTACCGCTCATAGTCGCCGCCAGAAGGGCGCCTCTAGCGTAGTCTTAGCGCCAGCGAGCCGACCTTCGGCCAGGAAGCGAGCCCAGCCGATCGGAGGGACAGCCGAACGGATTACCGAACGAATAGCCGGACGGATAGCCGGACGGACGGCTGGATAGGCAGCTGGACGGACAGCGGCTCCGAGGACAGTCGGCCCGATCGGATCGTCGCGAGGCTCGCCACGAGCTTCGCAAGCAGGCTGGCCAGCCTTGCAGGCCGCGAGCGTCAATCTTCTGTCTCGCCGCTGATCGCTGGGCTCCCGAGGATCGGCCTTCCTCTCGTTCACGCTGGTTACCTAGATCGATCGCGGCGTAGACATTAGTCAAGGGCGTCGACGGTGTCCTTCGGTACGCTGGGTGGTATATATGACCTTCGAGATGTTCATGAGTCCTACCACGCGCGTTCCCGAATTGTATAGGTTTATCGTTGCCGAGAGGTAGAGAGAGAGAGAGGGAAAGAAAGAAAGAGAGGGAGAGAAAGGGAGGTTAGAGGTCTCGGCAGCGTTTGACGAGAGTGCTCGAGAAATTGCGACTGCCGCGTGTTCTCCGAACGGCCGTCGACGAGGTGCACGGAACAGAACGGCGACGTCTAAGTCTGTTGTGCTATCGAGAAGGAGAGAGGGAGAGAGAGAGAGAGAGAGACGTTGCTCTCGGTTCGGTTGGACTTTTAATTGGTGAAGCCTCGCGGGCGTTGAGTTTCGAATGAAATCCCATATGTACCGTGTAAACTGGAACAGGCTTCGCGAGCGTGGCTAAGTTTTATTTCGCCTCATTTCGTTTTCAGCGGGATGTCGTGGTTACGTGTAATGCATCTCGAGCGATCGTTACGGTTGTTTTGTTTCCGCTTCAATTGTTCGCCTGGCTCGAAGTGCAGGGCGTTGAATGCACTCTGTTCCGGATGATTTCGTATCACTTGTTCCAAGCTGAACGCCTGATAGGTGTAATCACGTTGTTCGCATTGCTCCGTCTCCTTTATCACTTTCCGAGGAATTTTCTGAGAATTCGAGGTTCGTACGTAAACAACATTCCATTCGTCGGATGCTGATCAAATTGCAATAGCGCGCGAGACACATGTTCCTCTATTAGACGCTGTCAATGCGCCGTTTGCATCGGACGTTCGCGAAGTCAGATTGTCGTGCACCTTGGCAGCGCGGTGTCAGTTTTGGAAATCGAAACGTTGGACGGCATGCGAGCGGAGTTGGCGTGCGGGACCGTTTCACATATTACACCTTTGACGCGATGCGCAACCGAGGAGAACGAAACGCTGGCCAAAACCAGACTCAAACTGACGTAATAGTGCAAAACGTACGAACAGTTTTCGCAACGACAAGAACAACCACAACATCATCACCGACCGACAACAGTTCACAAGAACAGCAAAAAAACGGCGAAATTCTTGTAATCTCCACTATTTTATTAGAACGACGACGGCTCGTGTTACATCGACGCATCGAAGTGATAACCGTAAGAGACTACCCGAACGAACTCACGCAAAAGACGGTAGAAGCGAGCGGCAAGGAAAGACAGAGAGCAGTGAGAGGGGGGGTGGGTGAGAAAAAAGAGAACCTGTACGCACCATAGTATTACGATCGGGACTTTTTTCATAAGGTCAATTAAAAGAGACTATCTCCAGATTCAACATGCAATTTTTCTAATGTTGTAATATTTAATGTGCAAGTGATCGATAGTGCCATTATAGTTCACGTAATACTACTGCGTGCCTCGAAATTAAGAAATTCGGCGAAGGAAAGTAGGCGAGATCGGCGTCGTCTTAGCTATGCCGCCGGAAAAAAAGGGAGATACAAAAGGGACGCTTCGCGTGTCGACGGTCGTCGAGAAGTTCGTTTCGCGTAAAAAAACAGGGCCGGGGTGGAGAAAACCCGAGAAAATGGCCGGAGGGATGGGAGAGGGTGGGGGGAGGGCTAAGAGCGACCGCGCGCAAAGTACGGAGCGTTAGCGTACCGGCCGCGAAAAATTTCTTGTCCCGGCGAGAACTTTCTCCTCGTACAGGCTTTACGTTCGTACCTTAACCGCCGTGGAAACTCGCGCCCAGTTTCTTTTTGCCGACTCCGCGCACCCCATTTCGAGCCGAGAAGGGCCCGGGACGGGCTCCGGTCGTCGAAAGTTTTGCTCGGCCACGCGGGAGCCATGCTCGGCGTCTCGAACTTTGCCGATACTTCGGACGGCGAAGGCGTCAGCCCAGTGGCGCCATTTCGGAATGGCCGAGATCAGTTCGGAATGTCAATCGGCGGAGAGTTGGCCGCCAAAACTAATTTCAGCCACCGCAGGCCGTCCTCCCGCATTGGCCACTTCTGACGGCCTGGCTGATAACGGGAGTGATAAACGAGCGGCGCGCGTCGTCCAGCATTTCGATCAAGGATCGGAGCCAGGCTGAGGATTTCTTTTTTCGGTGCGGATCGAGGGTGGTGTGAGATTCGACGCGTTTACGCTCCGCTTCTTATTTTCTTCTTCTTCTTCTTGTTCTTGTTCTTGATTTCTTTTGTTACTTCCATAAAATCGTGGAGATTGCCAAGGATTGTGACTTGACGATGCGCTCAGCGTCGGCCTTCGAAGGTTCGGCTGATCGACTTCGATCGTCGGCGTGGATCCCGAACGTTACCGGGCCGATCAAGGACGGTATCGTTCCTTCTCGAGGACGATAGAGGGAGGGTCAATGAGTGATTCACGCGTTCCTCCGCGTTCGACGATTTATTCCTAGCTTTATGTACGTTTCGGAAACGCGCGTAACACAACACCTGCACATATACGTAATAAACGGGCAGATAGAGAGGATCAGAGAGAGATTGAGAGAGAGTGAGAGAGAGAGAGAAGGAAGGAGAGAACGTAAGAGAAGAGAGAGTGGGAGAGGTACGGAACTTGTATGTACATAATACATATATACAAAAAAAGTAACATATACAGCAGTTAAGAGTTATATTGGAGAGAGCGACGAGAGCGTAAAGTGGAAGAGAACGAAAAAAATCAGTCCATCTAAAACCTGGGCCCGGATGATAATGTAGACATCTATCTTAAAGTGCTTCTTATTTCAGTGTGTTTAGAGGTAACGCGTATGTGATATATTCTATATGACGAGATGTTTTCTAGGCATTGAAAGAGGGGTAAATGAAGAGGGTTTAAAAGCTTTTAAAAAATTAAAAAATAAAAAGAGAATCGAAAAACCACACACACATACAGAATTGACTCTCGAATGAATTTGAGGCGACGACGAGATCGTAATGATGATGCTGATCAGGATGACAATGATGATGATGATGATGATGATGACGGTGATGATAACGGCACGATGGTGACGATGACAATGACGTAGACGATGCACAGTGACGTAAAATTATTGACGACGACGAAATTGAACCGATACTGCGCGCTGATGAGTCTCATGGTCGTTTGTTCGGTAACCGAATTGTTCGCCAATTAGTTTTCACGTACGTTAGCCAGTTTTTAACCTTGTTCGTGCCTGTCGCCTCCCTTTCGTTGAGTCAGCAGACGCCATGGCATCATCGACGCGCAAACTCCAGACACGCACACCAACACACGAACACACCGACTGATTTGTAAGTTTCTTATTATTCTGATTAATCGGTAGTCGATCGGCGGTCGATAGAGAGTGAGAGAGTAAGCGAGCGCAAGAGAGAGAGAGAGAGCGAGAGAGAGAGAGAAGTGGATGAGTGCTAGAGAGAGAGAACGCGAGAAAGTTGGCTCGCCCAGATCACATCCCATGCAAACGGTAAGACTGAAAGGGCCCCTTTCTTCGGGCGGGCCTCAAATCTGTTCATAATTGTTCTTACTTACTAACCCGTTTATATCGTCGCAGAGCCGGGCGGAGATGAGTATTCGAGAGGGTGGACACTTGACAATTTCGTTTCTACCGACAGTACAAATTTTTCGATCGCGTTCCTTAACTCGATAAGTTTCGTTTTACTTTCCCGAACCTTCGGCCCCAATTCGAATCGTCGCTGCGGCACTCTTTTATTGTCTCCGCGTTAAGACTGATTTATTCTATACGTGCCGATGAAATTTTCATGAGCCTTCCTCGGGTTGCGTATACGATAAATCGTACATATCCGATCGGGGGGGGGGGGGGGGGGGGAGTTGCGTAGAGTGGCAAATAAATAAGTGAGACTAGGCGTCGGGGAGAATAGAGGCGTTAATGCGAGTCGAGCGGCGGAAAACGCTCACGCTCGAAACAAATGTTAAAATCGAACCGACTTTCCGGAAACCGTAGTCACGTTTAGACATCGATTATCCTTGCGCGCGAGAAAGAGAGAGAGAGAGAGAACCTAGCAACGATCGCGTGGCTAATTGTCGTTAAACATAGTGTTACTCGCGACTCTATCGTAATTGTTAATTGCCGGGCGACGATGCGAGACCGAAGCATTAAACGTAGACCACGAATGAAGACGTGACCTACACTTAACGCCACACACGCACATCCGTAACACGCTGACACACCGCGATACACGAGATCGACAGTGATGATGAAACTGACACAGGAAACATAACACCGAGGTAAAAACACCGACAAAATACCCGCGCGGCTTTTGCGCGCGGGTCACTCAAAGCTGCCATAAATATATCGAACCGTGGACTTCTCGTCTATATATTTGCAAGAGAGACAATTTTTCATTCACTCTTCGAGTTAGGTAGCTTTTTTAAAGACACGCTGATTTTTGTCGCGCGAACCGGCCGGAAGTGAAGTGGGCGGGATTTTCTAAGTTTGATAAATGTGTATAAAGCTCTCGAGTCGTAATTATCCAATGATATAAGGTCTAATAATTATTTAGTGATTTTTCTTAAATACGGAAGACTCAGGCATGATACCAAAGATATTAACTTGTAAACTAGGCACCGTTGGTCATTGTGATGGTTAATCGTTTAGAGGCGCACAAAAGGCGATATTCAATTATCGAGTAAAGAGGGTGGCCCCTTGCACAAAGTGACACACACATACACACCACGTTCACACTCGTACGCATCCGCACTCACGCATCTACATCTGACGACAGATTTTTAGGCTACACCCCAGTCACAATCGGAATGACACTAAACACTTACACGGAGAGAGAGACTGACATTACATTTACACACAACCAGCGTCCACGATACTAGCCAGGCAAACACATATACCCATGATAACACGCAGAGAGGACGAGAGAGATAGGGAGAGAAAAAAAGTACACCTTATTAACGAGTTTTAATAATCATGTTGACGGCACACTAGTTGGGGGACACTTGCGACTAAGATAACGTAATTGTGCTAACGTTGGAATCAAGTAATGCATGAAAGGCGCGGCGAGAAAGAGAAAGAGAGAGAGAGAGAGAGAGCGAACGAGAGGGTGAGAGAGAGAGAGAATGAGAGAGAGCGAGAGAGAAAAAAAGAAAGAGAAAGAGAGCGTTCGTCCACTGACGAAATATTTTTCGAGAAAGAAGTGTGTGTAGCAGTAGCGCGCTCGATGTTCAAAAGACAAAAAAATGAAGAGATCAGAAGTCTATAACCTTACGATATTATTATTACTATTATCATTATTATTATTATCCAGCGTTGAAGCTTAACGAAAAAAAAAATAATAATGTGAGAGGCGGGAGTGTAAGAAGATTTGTATAAAAACGTGTTCAAGAAGCTCGTAAAAAAAAAACGTTCATGTTGTTTAAGCCAATAAGGAACGGATTCCATCCAAGACAATGAGACGAGACGACTGAGAGAAAAAGAGGCGATTCTCGATCGGTGTAAATGAGGAAAGAAGGGAGAGAAAGAGAGAGAGGGAGAGAGAGAGCGCGAGAGATAAGAGTTTATTTGTTCCGCCACGAATTCTAATCTCGCGTCAATCTACGGGACGTTTGTTGGCGTGGGTGAGGCGACAAAAAAGAAAGGGGGGGGAGGGGGGTTGTGCGAAGAGAAACAAATCGAGGTTCAATAAAGCGAGAGACACACGAGTAAGCAGTTGTTCGATTTAAAAGAAAAGAAGAAGAAAACAAAAAATAAAAGTATGAAGGTGTAAGAGATGACGGCGGCCCCGCGATATAAATTTTTTTCGACAATCGCGGGGCCCACCAGGTCGGACGAGAGAGAAATGTTTTCATGCATTATTTCATTTCAAGCATACTATGGAAGAATAAAAAAGGGGGAGCCTCGAGTTATTTGTCTGTACATTTAAGGGGAGAGAGGTTTAGCCAGTTATTACGATTATATATATAAATATATATATATAAATATATAAATATATAAATATATAAATACGATGATAAAATGAAGAATTAGGTGCGTAAAGAAGCGAACTCACTCACATACAGAAGCGCGCATCACAATGACACGTATACAAAGAGATAAACACGTCACACGTACACGAATGCACACGCGAGAGTCTCCTTTTGTTTAAATAATGATGAGGGGGAGATCGTGGTAGTTTGCGAGATTAACGCAGTATGCATGAGAGATGATGAGATTTTGATGATGATGACGATGATGAAGTGAAGCTTAGGTCATAAGTAGAAAATTAGATAATGGTACACATATAAATATATATATATATATATATATATAAATATAAAATTATATATATATAGAACGCTTGAAACGTATATTAATAATATTATAACTTTTTATAAATATATTTTTCCGTCGAAGTCTAGCCTAGTTGGATACATAAACACAGTTATTACGACTATTAATTTATCCGATCTGATTATACATTATTGAGAATCTAGCGGTTAATTCGAAACATTTTAGGCGTCATAGTTTTACATGATTAGACGATTTGGGAGATTGGATGCGGCGAAGTTGTACGAATTTGTAAGTCACTGTGCGACGTGATGAAAGAATGGCGACGATGGGAATTAGTACCTAACGGTTAATGCGACGACTTTTGAGGAAAAATGAGAATTACTGCTAGCATGTTGACGGCCCAGATTATTTTGCGGAGGGAAAGTTCCTCTTTCTCCTGGCCGACGGAAAAGCACGAAAAACCGTACCAACGGGAACCGACAACGCTCTACGTCCGCGTGCGAGACTCTGTACATAGAACAATGTCCGCGTCTGTACACACACACACATACGCATATACGCACGTACGCGGAAGAGCAAGTCGACGATTCCATTCAATCCATCGAGCGACGCGCCAAGCTGTTGTACTTATAAGGAGCAAAAATTTGTTGATCGTCCCCTGGCGAGCCAGGGCGGCGAAAGTTCGCGTAGTGAAGGGAGAAGGACGATAAGAACGGGGGTGGTGGGAGGGGGTTGAAAGTGGGATCGAAGGTAGAGACCTGCGAAGACTACGGCGAAAACGGCACGGAGAAAGAGTAGAACTCTCCTTCCGTTCGTTGTAATTAAGTGAAGCGGAAATGGAAGTTTGCCTCCAGGAGCGTTGGTCTGGCACGGGAAAAAAGGAGTAAGAACGGAACGAGCAAGAGTGCGGGAGAGAATGAGAGAGAGAGTGAGAGAGAGAGAGAGAGAGAAGGGGGAGGAAAGTGTTGGCGAGTTTTTTTTAGACATTCGGGAATCGTTTCGCGAAGAAGAAAACAGGCTCCCAAAGAACGTCGCGTTGTAAAGTGGGTGAACACTAATAATAATAATAATAATAATAATAATAATACTAATAATAATAATGAAAATAATAATAATTGATAAATTAATAATAACTATAATAATAATTACCTTAATTATAACGATAAGCGGTAACGATAATAACGGTAAGAATAAATAACGATAACTCTAATATTAACAATAACATTAATAATAATATTAATAATAATCATAATAATAATGATAACATTGACGATGAATGATATTGCGATACCAGACGATTTTTAAAGGGAACGAGAAAAAAAAGAAACACACCCACACTATAGCATTTATCAACGATAACAAAAAAAAAAAATAATGGAGAATGTAACGTGTATTTTGCTTCTTCCTAATACAGTGCCGTTTACGCTATTTTTTACTGTAACTACTAGATTCGGCTGAACGGCCAAGCCAACGCGGCACGATCTATTTAAAAAGCGAAGAAGGGGGTTGGAAGTCGGTAGTCAGATTGGAAGACGGCGGGGTGGGGGTGAGTTTCGTATAGCGGAGCGTGTAAATTTTATGCCGAATGAAAGATGCGAGGAAACGGATCGAGTCTTTAATCAGCGATGGAAAACGAACGGTTTCGTAAACGAATGTTCTGGCCCAAATATGTGACTCTGGCAGCGTCCCCATCCGTCTTTCCTGCGAATCGGACGGAAATATTCCTGTTTCTCGAACCGCTTTCGACGAGTCAATAATGGCCGATGGCATGACTGTCGGTGTAACTGTTCTCGATCCTACGCAGATTCCACCGAAATTCGTCGCCGACTATGAACTTTTCATCTCCGACCTCTCCGTTTCACTTTCTTTCGCTGGGAGGCGCGACCTTTTTGTCCGTCGCGCCGTACTACGACGTACTAACGCGGACCGCGACAGGGGGGGAATGATAAGAGTCGAGGCGAAATTTAGTCAGTAAACAGCTGTAGCGTCGGGAGAAAGAAATTGTACATTAACTGATATTTATTGCCGAGGACTCTACGATCCTGATTGTAGCGTGTAAGAATTCTCTCTCTCTCTGTCTCTCTCTCTCTCTCTCACTCTCTCTCCTTGTTTCTTTTTGGCTCTCTCTCTCACTCACTCTCAATCTCTCTCCATCTCTCATCACTTTTCTCTCTCACTCTCTCTCCAATCGCTCGATCAAAGAACTTCCTTCTCGCTCTATCGCAGTGCACATCCTGACAAACACAGCCACACACGCCTCGCGTAATATAAATTTGCTGGCAACGAACCACCATCAACGCTCGCGATCATCCTGCCCCATCGACTTTTCCTCATATCTCGTAAACAGCCCGTAAAACGCTCGCATCAACAATGCATCGCGACTCGTAATTTGCGGCGTTTGCGCAGTCGATCAACAATTTTGACAGAGAGAGCCGCCCGTAATCAGATTGTTTCTCGTGTGCGAGGCAGGCGCTGGCTGTTTAAGTAAATGCAATTTCGCCCGGCCATCGATACGTTTGAGCAATTTAATTCGCCGCGACACTTTCAACATACATACCTACACAGACACACACACGCAAGCGCGCGCGCATCCCATTTGGCGTTCGCTCGTTCGTCCCGGCCATCGCAAAACTCGCGTCCATACCTTCGTGAGATTCCTTTTTCGAACCGTTTTTTCACGCCCAGCGCGTCTCCTCGTAACGATCGAATAAACCTTAAACGATAGTGGGAAGCGTATCGACTACTAATTAGTAAGTTCTAACTAACGGGCAGAGCAAAGGGAATACTTGAGCGACAGCCCTCAGGCCCACACACACGCGTGCGCGCGCGCGTCCCTTAAGGCCAGAGTCGCAATTTTGGAGGCCTTGGACATGAAGAGGTCGGGCACGGTTTTTATCGCGCGTACCTTTTGTGCAGATCGTGCCGATCGGAGTGCGACAAATTTTTCGCTTCGTCGATCCCCGTTCACTCGATCACGCACGCTCGTGTTCACGTCGGATCAATCGATCTCTCCTAAAACTGATCTATCGATCACCGAGGCGCGATCGATGACAATTGCCGAGAAACTGAACTAATTGTTGCATTAACGACGATGATGTATTATTGCCGATAATTATACTGTAACGACACGAGGAAGGATATTATACAATGCTATTTATAAAAAGGAATCCGCGAGAAGAGGTGAATACGTGGGGAGGCGCGACGAGTGGAGAGACAGAGACAAAGAGAGAAAGAGAGAGAGAGAGAGAGAGAGAGGGTGAAAGCGCATGAATTTGGGGAGGGATCGGGATGCTTATGGAGAGAGAGTGAATCGAAGAATAATGGGCGAAGAACCGATAAGTAGTTGGCAGTAGGCTGATGGTAGAAGACACGGCACGTCTAATATTAACGAAACAAAAAAATAAATAATTAAAAAAGTAAAAGTAAAAATATCATAACGCGAAAAAGGTACAGTAGTGGTTTACTATTGGCTGACACGTAGAGTGAATGCTGACACAGACGAGGCATGCTGGTAATGAGTGATGACGAACAATGAGACGATGACGCACGATGTTTCAGAGGCGTGTAAATCGTGTAATTAAAGAGGGAGAATTGTTGCGAGGCCCGCGGAACGCTTGCGCGATTAGAATCGTTTCGGCGACCGCTACCCGTTTTTTAACCGATGATTCGCGCGCACACGGCTGGCTTCAACTGTCGACTGATTTACTTCTACTTAATCGTTATTGTCCTTAACCCGCCGGACTCGGCCCGTCCACGACTCTGCGTTTCCACTATCAGAGCAGAAAAGAAAGTTCGTTGTCCAACAACGAAGCGAAGTCGTCGACAGACCGAGTCCCGAATTTTTCTTATGGCGTGCGACCTTTGTTCTTCGCCGACGCATCCCCCCGTGTAACTGATTTTCGACATGCGATTATTTTGCAATCAGGACAGACGGTCGCGTAAGACGGGAAGAATGACAATTGTTTTCCGCGCGCGCGCGCGCGCTGTCGCACGCCTTTTGTCCCGCGATTTTTCCGCTGAGCATTTTTCGGGGGTGAGTTGTTTTGTGCCCATCGAGAGGGGTAGGTTTACAGAAAAGCACGGCGTGCGTGATCGGGTGCGAATGCGAAATGAACGAAGGAGAGAATCGACAAGCGCGTGTGTGCGTGTGTGCCTGCGAATGTGTGTGTTGTGCGTGTGCGCGTGCAGGAGTGCACCGAAGCGAGAGAGTGAGAGAGTAATCCGTGGATTCGCTGAAAGGAGAAATCGACGGGAGTAAGCGCGCGCTTTAAGAGAGAGAAGAGAAGCGAGAACGAGAGAGAGAAAGAGAGAGTGAGAAAGAGAGTGCGAAAACAATGAGTGAAAGTGGGAGTGAGTGAAGGCGGCGTGATTGTAGATTCGGAAAGTCACTTAGCCAGCAGACTGCTGTTCATAGTGCCCTGTTATAGTGGGTTCCCTAGGCAGAGTGGCAGAGACGCGTTAACAAAAAAGAAAACACGAAAAAAAGAATGAGAGCCGGGCGAAGAGGGAGACAGAGAGCGGAGAGAGTAAAAAAAAAAGAAAAAGGGAGTAAAACGCACGTTCGAGTGGTGCTTCTGTTTGACATGGTACTACAATCTCGAATGAGAAGCTCGCGATTATTGACACGCGGCTCGCGACTCGTGCACATTTTTTCGTCGGGGGAGTTTGTCCGCACTCTCAAATGCCTAGAGAGAGAAAGAGAGAGAGAGAGAGGAGGTTGGCTTTGATAAATAAGATGTCATTTTTTAAAGACTCGCACACTTTCGTGCGCGGCGCGAAACGTTTCTTCGGGCGGCAAATATGAGTCGAGGATGAATAATTGTTGAAAAGCGGCCGGTTCGAGAGTCTTTTTTTGGGAGAGTCGTGCGAATTGGCCGGTCGAACGGAGAACTGGAAGGTTCTCGTCCGAGCGAACTTCCTTCGGCCTCGAGGACAAATCGGGGGCGACTGACTTTTTTGGGAATGACGACGGAGACGTAGATCCGGGGCTTAATTATTGTTCGAATACGATTGTACTCCGCCCTCTGCCCACGGGACCCTGATCTATTTTTCAGAATACGCTATTGTGATTATTACTATATGATAACATTTAAAAAACTAAAACCACAAAAATACCTTGTACTATTGTTTATTATACGATTCTGAACGATTATTATTTATAATGTTAATAATCTATATTAACGATAATTACCGCATTATACCATTATTATATTTAGTACTATTAGAGAGTGAGGCTGCTACCATATTAATGAATTAAGTACTAAGTAATGGATTAAGTAATTCATTAGACTTTATATATAAATATATAAATATTACTAAACATACTCTTCACGTCACTGCGTTGATCAGTTCATGAAACGTTTTCTGTTTTTGGGAGAGAGACAAAAAAAAATCTCACGAATCGCTGTACGACTGCCTCTGACTCGATTTCTTTTCTGGGCGCTATTCAGTCGGCGTTTTTCCTTTTTCCTTTTCACCCATTTATATTCGACGACTACATTATTTTATATATCATAATAGGTATAGACTGTACCATGAAATATTAAGTAAAAATAAATTTGATTAGGTAATACGACGACAATTATTCCTTTCTCTTTCCCATTACAATTTTACTTACCGAATTCTTACTTTCTCGTCCGATGGCGCCAACGTTGGAAACAATTAACGTGAGTACCGATCAATTGCTTCATTACCTATAATTATCTCTAATGGCAGGGTAGAATAAATGATCGAGGCCAATAATCGTTTCACTTTTTCGTCTTTATTTAATCGTAGCACATACTATTCCAAAAATTCATAAGTACGATGTAGATAAAAAAGTACAAATATTTACAAAATACTGTAAAAAAGAAAGTGATTCCGAATGTCTAAGGATATGAAAACGTTGTTTCATTTGAAATCAGTTTTACAACTCGCGTACGGGTCACACATTTCGTCAGCGCGGTATGACTAGATATTTAGACATTAATGGATCAGTTTTTACCATTCGTTTCTTCCTTTCTTTTTCCGTTCCGTCGCGGACTCAACTCGCGACGGCGGCGTTCGAAATGTGCGATCGACCGATCTGTTCTAATACTTCGCATACCTGCAGTACCGGATATCGGATTACAATCTTGAAATTGATATGAGCAGAATAGGATTCGCACGACGATCATAGAAAAATCACGGGAACCCCCGAATTCGCACGAGTCGTCGCGAGCGAAATTGCGGCTAGATAACCTCATCAAGTTTTCTTCTTTCCTCCGGGGGGCACGTCCTCTCACCTTTTCGTTTTCTTTTTATATTACAAGAATAACTCTTGCCGTTTGAATAGCGAACATTTAGGAAACACTCGAAAAATTCGGACCGACCGAATACGTAGGATCTCTGTCATGATGGTCCTGGTTTTGAAGCGAATCTGCACTAGCCGAATTCAGCGTTCCTCAAACTAGATCAAGGAAGCGTTAGTTCGAAGACTGTCCTATCGTGACTCTCCGAGCTCCGGACACATTTCGCTGGACAATTTGAGAAACGCTGTGCCAAAATGAAAGGGTCGATAATGAATCGTACAAAGACTGTGGGTTAAGTTAGGTCGCTCGGACGAGGTCAAGTTCGTCGGAGTGATTCTTCGTCAAAAATCCTCGCCGTCCTCCCGACTCGCGCCGCGCAAAACATTGCATAGGGTGCGTTAAATTAGTGAACAGTCACGCTTGCCATGATCGTGACGTCACGAACGGTATCGGTATACAAACGCATATACGGATACCGTTCGGAGCGTCGTCGCAATGTTAACGCACATCTATATGCGTATATCATACATAATATATATCATAATCGTCCATGCGCGGGGCTGCCCGGCGCGGAAGTACTTTTTCAAAGCAACTTTTGTGCGAGAGCCAGTGGAATGTGCGTTTAACGTCACGTTCGTCGACTTCCGGTTCCCATCGATCGGGCACGATCGACAAGGTAAGAATCGTTCGTCGATCGTTATCTCATTATTTCATTATTTGTGCGGTCGACGGAACTTCTGATCGATCGCAACCGGAAGCCGTCCGTTCGGCACTTGTCGCACGTAACAATTGTGGCTCATGCGAGGCAGCCCCGCGCATGCGCACGTTAGTCTCTTGCGAGCTATGGTAGCCAGTAAGTACTGATATTTAAGTATATCTGATGCGGAATAATAGGTTTACACAATGTTTACGGATTATCTAGCTCGATTGCTTATCGATTACGGGTAGAAAGATCCTTAACTGCTGATGGTTTGTACGCTCCCATTCGATAATCTGGCTTTCATCCTCCGGAACTCGACGCGCAGCGCAAAACTAATAGTCTCGCGAGCTCTCATTCGCTCTCGTACCTTCTTTACGGAAGAGATCGATCGCGATCGCGGATCGCTCCGTTCAACAGGATGAACGGCGATCATCCGCGCTCACGCGTTCATTCATTATACATTATCATTATTCGTAATCGTCATAATCATCATCGCGCGCCTCGAAACCTTCCCCTCATCGTCGTGCGCGCTCGCTCGTTCCAAACTGTCGTTCTTTCCATTTATTCCTATCGGCAATTAGGCGAATCGCGGCTACGAACCTATTATACGAAGACGAATACCCAAACTGTTCTCGGCAATGGAAGTACACTGATGATACGACGAAATGGATGATTGTTACATGTAAGCTGGGCGATCAGTCCCACTTCGTGATTGGCCGACGCACTCTCGATGTTTGTCACACTCGACGAATATCTTCGCTCTCGCCCACGGACTAATTACTAGATCGCGAATTTTATGAGAATACTGCCGGTTCACCTTCTCCGCTATACGTATGCGATGAACGTAGGTGTCTGGTATCGAAAGTGGACACGGACAGCGATTTGCCATTGAAAAGACCTGGTTACCCTTTCTTATCTGAATGCCATCTTGAATGCTGAACGATTGTTCGCTTGACACGGTTTACAATGGTCCCAAACGTCTGCGGTATACAAGCAGTAAGAGAAATTTGTCTATTTTCTGCGATCCCGATCGCCTGAATTTCCAGTGTATATAGTTAGAAAAAGAATTTCTCCCTCCATCATTCGTCTCGAAAATGGCAGTTTTTGTCATCGATATCCTCGTGTACGAGCTTCAGTCTTTCGCTTGTTAGTATAATGAGAGTGAAATTGGGGTGTCCCGTCGTGCTTAGTCTACGCTGACATGCAAAAATATTCCTAAAGTGGCGTTCGACGTCGTTCTGACGACCGTCGAAAAAATTGCGCCCACCCCTCTCCGTCGAGCCTTCCAGCGTCTGAGCCGCCAGTTCCGAAAACCGGAAGCGAGCCGTCATCCGGAACGACCGCTTTCGCCGGCGCGCGAAGGATCGCTTGCCCGAAGTGTAGGAAATTCGAAAAATTCGTCGCCTCGTTAATTGGAAAGCACGGGAATGATGATCGTGACTATGATTCGCGCGATACTTAAGAAAACAATCTTACAGTTATTACCTCCGGTATGTACAAGGCCGTTATTTCCGTAGTTCATACAAATGGCGAACCCGCGTTCTTACCATACATAAATATATGTTATAAATAATTCTTTTAAGCTTCATTTCGAGTCTTAACGGAGTTAGTGCGTGTCGATGTAGATAGGCAGAGATAAGTCCTTTCCTCCCTTCCCTTACCGTTCGTCATTTGATATGATCGTGATACTTTCTTAATACGCATGTAAGTGCAACGGCGAGCCTGATAAGATCGCGAATTAAATCGGCGACCGTAAAATTCACCTCTCGCCGACCACCGACGCTCCGAGCGGAATTTTACGGCCGACGATATCGGTCCGCGAAAAGAACCCGTTTTCTGTTCGGGAATTCACCTAACGATAAAACGTACCTTAACGAGTATTCGATGTGTGGTGTACGCAACTATTATCATTACACTGATACCGACTACTAGAATATTGCATTAATCGTATAATATTGTAGCGTGTAAATGGGTTTTATTTTTTTTACCTTCTCGTTTATAGCTTACTAGTTAACCCGAGATAGTAGCAGTCATTGGAGCGGAGTTTCTATTAGAAATAAATATCATATCCCTTACCGACCTAATGGACGCGACGAAATACTGTAATACGAATAATCATTGTGAAACGAACGAGCTTCGGCGGAGTCTCGCGCGCGTCAGTCGAATCTTTTCCTCTCGTCGGCCATCTCGTCCACCTCGGGTGTAAAAAGAAGGAAGCGGATCAATGCGCGCGGGTATACGAAGCGAGATCGTACATAGTTTTCGACATCAAGCGTTTACAGGAAGCCGATTAATTAACGTCCACGCGCGTTAGTCTCTCATCTATCGTGGATCGCGTCTCTGTTTGTTCAAGGAAAGACTTTTTTCTCTCTCTCTCTCTCTCTCTCTCTCTCTCTCTCTCTTTCATCTATTCCTTCCTCTCTCTCCCTAAATCGAACTCTCTCGGAAGATCTTTCCTCCGACATGAACAGACAGCAGATGCGACCTGGTGAGCCACGATCCCGGCCCGCCACAATTATTACCCCTATTGCAGTATTTTCAATTTAGAGAGCCTCTCGAGCGCCGTCTTCGCTACGTCCCTACAGGCAGCTGTCGACGACGATCTCGCCGATCTTCGCGACGACGTCGTCGAAGGTCGGCCTCTCCCTCGGATCGTTCGCCCAGCACGTAACCTGCAGCTCCTGCAGCGCCGGCGGCGCGGCCTTGTGCGGCTTCCAGACCAGGGACTGGGTCTTCAGCTGGGCCAGCACGGACTCGTCGTTCATCTTGTTGAACGGAAGCTCGCCCTGATGGAACATCTCCCAGACGAGGCAGGAGAAGGAGTAGACGTCGCTCTTGGTGGAGTACTCGTCCTCGTAGACGGCCTCGTAGGGCAGCCATCTGAGGGGTATGACCTGGTTCCGATGTTTGGTGTACTCCTGATGGTAGGGCTCCTTGGTCATGCACGGCAGGGAGATCTTGATGGTCAGGTTGCTGGCTATGAGGCAGTTGCGCGCAGCTATGTCCTTGTGGACCAGTCGGTTGTCGGCCAGATGCTTGAGACCCTTCGCTGCCTGGTTCGAGAGAGAGATGATCTGAGCGACGGATAGCTGTGGTGCGCGCGGCTGCTTCGTCTCGTGGGTCGGACTCGAGTTGTTGTCCTTCCGGGAAGCGATCAGGAATTGCTTGAGGTCGCCCCAGTCGGTGTACTCCAGGATCATGTAGTCCGGCTCCTCCTCGCGGCAGAGGCCGATCAGCTTGACGACGTTCTCGTGGCTGAGCTTGTGGAGGAGGTCTAGGTGGCGCTTGAATTCCTGAAGGGCGATCTCGTCCTTGGTGTTGATCAAGCTCTTGACCATCACCACGGACTCCTTGTCGCCGTCCAGCTGGTACTTGGTCGCGTAGATTTCGCCGAACTCGCCGCGGCCCAGAGGCTTCAGTTCCTTCAGGTTCGTCCTTGAGACGGCGATCTTGTCGTAGTTGGACTTTGACTTCTTCGACTGGTTGCTGCTTTGACTCTGAGCCGTATCAGCACCGTCGCTCTTGTTATGTGAATCGCGATTCTCCTTCTTCTTAGCGGTCGAGTTGGCCTTGTTCGTAGTTTCCTTCAGTTCGGTTTGTTCTTCCTGCACCTCGCCGTTCTCCAATTTTTCTACGAGAGAGAAACATGATTTTATTCACATTCTCAGTGACGAGATATACGATAGGTACCTTCAGCCTGCTCTTGCAAGTACTGCTGCTTCCTCCTGCGGCGCCTGTATCTGCAGTACAGCATGAGGCCGACGACCAGGACCATGTAAGCGGCAGCTGCGCTCAGAGTGATGGTGACAGTCTTCGTCATCATCGATCCATCATCGCCCGGCTCCAAATCCATGTCCGATCTGTAGCTATCTCCCGCTGAAAGGCAATTATTTCCTCAAACACTGCACCCTCCGACCCCTATTACGTCACATAGAGAGCGAGAATTCGGGGAAGAAAAATCTCTCAGTGCCGCGTACTGTTGGAAATACTGTGTCATCGCTAGATTGTGATTGGGCGAATAGTATTAAAGCGTCACGTGTGGACGTGCCTATAGTTTCCAAGTTACTTTTTGTTTCTCGTAAGCGAGTGACGCTTTTGCGAATTATTCCGTTTTGTACCGCGTTGCGTACCGATCTCGATATAACGTGAAATATATCCAAGTTATAAAGAATGAAGTCGCGTTCAAAAGTTAAAGCGGTAGTCTGGTCCAGAGCGAAATTTTTGACGTCATTTATGGGTTCGAATAACATTTAAACCGTTGAGGCTGTCTAGATGAAATTTTACATATGTATTCACTGTTCCTTTGAGAATGATTCTACATTAAAAAAAAATTATTTTAAATACTTTCATGTACTATTTATTTTTTTACAACTGCTACTAGTTCTGCGAAAAAGGCTACCGAAGGTATGTGCAAAATTTGAGCTCAACCGGTCAATTAATTATCGAGATATCGTTGGCGCCGATTTGAAAAACATAGCTGAGATAAACCCGTGCAAAGTTTTGATGCCGTTATGCTACCTAAGCGCGCGGCTTGCTTACCGTTTTTATTACTCTGCTATTTTTTTAAATATCAATAAACAGTTTTCACGAGGGTGTTAAGAAAGGTCTAAGAAATAATAAAATGAGAAAGAAAATCGGTTTTGTCAAAGGACCAGACTACCGTCCTAATGTGACGAGGCGAACGCGTAAGCGCATCCACAAACTGTGACACGTACCTTTGACGTTGAGCTGCACCTCTTCCCTCCTTAATCCGCCGCTATTACCTGCCGTGCATCCGTACTTGCCCTCGTCGCTCAGGTAAACTTCTTTGATGTACAGGCTGCCATTAGCCAAGACCTCGAAGCGCGGATTGTTCAGATTCAGATTGTTCATGCGCGAGTCCCTGTCCCAGTGAATGGTCGGTTTCGGAATACCCTCCGCAGCACAATGGAGCATGACAGGATAGCCTTCTATCGCCTCGGTCGGATCCTGCGGCTGTACGGTGAACTTTGGCCCGACTGGAAAGTTGAGAAGGCACTTGAACGTACGGCCATCATAATCGCGACGCGAGGAAGGAAGAAAAGTGCAGAGTTCGTTAATAGAGCATCGTTTTCGAGAAATCGATTCGAAATCAAGGAGGATCGGCGTGAATCACGCGTCCTCGAGGTCGTTGGTCGGTACTCACTGACTACATCAATGGTAATCGTATGATTGATAGATCCTTGAGCGTTGCTGGCGATACACGTGTACCGGCCCTTGTCCTCCTCCAGCACCCCATTAAAATGGAGAGTCCCATTGACGTCCTGCACGTGCTTCGGGAATTCTTCGCCCTCCCCTTCTTTAATCCACTTGACTGTCGGATTGGTCGCGCCCTGGGCCTTGCAGGAGACCTTGGAGATGGAGCCCAGCTCGAGTCGCTTGTTAACCGGCGGCGGCGAGAATTTCAGCTTCTCCTCGATCGTCAGGATCGCGCTCTCCGAGACGAGGGACGGGAAACCTTTGGTGACGATCTCGCAGGCGTAGGTGCCCTTGTCGGACAGGTCGATGCTCTTGAAGTGCAGGGTCACGTTGCCGTGGTCGTCGGTCACTCGGTGTCTGGTCGGGCCGCCGCTCTCTTTCAGCGTCTCGCCGTCTTTCAGCCAGCGGACGTTGGTCACCGGCGGCTCCATGCCGGAGTACGAGCACGTCAGTGTCACCGGGTCGCCTTCCATCACGTTCTGCGTTTCCGGGGAGGCTATGAGGGTTGGGGGTGCTGGAACGTCGAAATTAGCTGGCTCAGGCTTTGATTATCTCTTTTCTCGGGCTCGACCAGTGTCGGGGAGTCTTTGCCCTCGAGATGAGGTAAGGTGGGGTCCGAGAAGGGTACGCTTGGATGCTGTACTAAGTGTCTAACAGGTGACGTCGCGAAATGCTGGTTGGGAAACGATTTGGGGGTGGGGGATGGTAGTTCAACTTTGGCGGACGATAACTTTGTGCTCGATAAAGATAGTATGTTTGGCGAGCCACCGTTGGAAAGAGTGGACCTTTAGCTTTAAAATGAGTTTTGATCGTCTCTGTACGACGTCTGGGAGCCGATATATCGAGCGTTGAAGTTGACCATGCAATTTTTCGTATCGATGCATTGATAGACGTATAATACGCGGATTCCCCGGGGGCAATGACCGCCTTGATTTCGCGGAAATTTTCAACAGCTTTTCCGGGAACTGATGTAGGTCAATAGTGAATTCCGAGAATTTACGACGGGCCCTCTATCAATGATGTATGTCTGTCTCTTTCTAATCAGATTCTGTCTCTCTTTCTATTATTGAAATATTTTCAAATATTCATGTCTCGGGAACAAAATATTTGATCGACTTCGAACGAACGCCAAAATTTTTTTAAATAATTTCTACTATCTATTACGTGTAGTGTCCACGAATTTCAATTGTTCAAACAATTGGAATTTGTTAAAATGGGGTTTTTACTATGGGTCTTAACAGCCGCGCGATATCTGACATAGTTCTGAAGTCATATTATCTTGTATATTTTGCAATGTTGTAAAATTTTAAGGAATTGCAACCTAACAATATTATAAACAAATGAATATAAAGTAACTTAACGTGCTCCTATCGACTTGGAACAAATTCCAAACTGTGTTCACTCTTCCCCACCACACTTTCCCATACACGCCAAGCTTCTTCATTTGTTTAAACAATCCTAATTGTTTATAACAATTACTTAACTTCCACGTCCTCTAACATCTTCAACAACTTCATAAATCAGTGTTCAAGACTATCCTATCCAATCCAAATCACTTCGCACGTAAATTTTCAATAAAGAACCTTATAAACAAATGCCAATAACATCCCCAAAAATGATCGTATCGTCTCCGAACAAATTGCAGCCTATCCTACAATACCACCCCTCTAATTACCAAACCTTCAACA
The DNA here is from genome assembly GCA_914767735.1 of Anoplius nigerrimus. NCBI lineage: Eukaryota > Metazoa > Arthropoda > Insecta > Hymenoptera > Pompilidae > Anoplius > Anoplius nigerrimus. The sequence goes on along the minus strand of OU612084.1, from coordinate 7,938,571 downwards.
ATCCTACGCTAACCAACAACTTCTCCTCCTAACCCAACCTCAGACCGTAACGTACGGGCCCTAACTTTAATTCGAAATTGAAACCAGCGGTTCGAAAGGTCGAGGCTCGCACGTCGGGCCAGAACGACGGCTAATCCCATCAGCATCGGCGATACTCACTGGATATAACCACTTGGACTGACATATCCGTTTCGCCGGCCAAGTTCTCCGCCACGCAGGTATAATTGCCGTCATCCTCGCCGATTCGGGCCTGCCCGATGATTAGGGTATTGTCCTGGACCCTTACGGGTCCTGAGTCGCTTATAATGTGCCCCTTCGGGTCTCGCCAATAGACCTTCGGCGCGGGGAGTCCCGACGGCTCCAAGCAGCTGACCTGGAGCTCCTGATTCTCGCCGACTATTGCCACTTGATTGGGCAGAGCGGGCTCGAACGGCGCAACGGAGAAGTTCATCAGGTCTGAAAGGCGCAATTTAAACTTGCATTACCCTAATTGCCTCCTCGCTGCAACGCTTTCGCCGCGGGTCACGCGACTTTAATGTCAAACTTTAATGGGGTCAACGGACGGCGACTGGATTCGCAACACCTTGCCAACCTTCGTATCTTTGGAATCCGTGTAATTCTTCGGCGCGACCGTCGGCACGCCACGCTCGATACGCGCCGACGGGAGGGTCGATTTCTCAATTTGTCGACAAGCTAGTAGAAGTATTTTTAAGCACCCGCCTGTAACACTATTTTCGGTACAGACTTCGCTCGTCAATATCCTGATCGAGTTCGCGACTGGGTCCGACTGGTCAAGTATTGAACGACGACCGCAAGCACGTGCTCAAGCAATCAAAAATCCACCGTCCACCTAAATTATTCCTTCAGCCCCCAAGAATAGCAACAACGACCCCGCTAAAAATCGCAAACCCGAACAATTCCAACCCGGCATGCCATAAAATCCGATAGAAGATAGTAGAAACGCAGCCCGCGCGGCTAGTTCGAAAACAAGCGATCAGTCTTGATCTGGCACGTCATCGCCGGCCGACGGCGCTCGGGGAATAATGCCCGACGAGAATAGACCTCGCCCTTCGCCATAAAAGAAACAACAACAACCCCGAGCGCGGCCCACGCGTCCTGCCCGGTGCATAAATCAATTTCCAGGACGCCCGGGATCTTTCATCGTCGGACACGCGATGCACATTACCTCGCATTACCCCTTATCATATGATTGAGCAAACACAACCCACTCCCCCCTCCCCATACCGCGGACGAAATCGCATTACTGTCAACGAGCGTCAGACTTCGGTCGCCTGGCCGACTCGTTTCAATAACATCCTGCCCCCTCACCTCCCCCCCCCCCCCACCCCCTCACCCACCTCCCCACCGTTAAACGCAATCGGAGACTCGCTTTTGATCCTAGGCCGCACTCACATGCGATCTGCAGCTCGACCGTGAAGGTCTGTATGGTGTCGGCCCTTTGCCCGTGACAGGAGTAGAAGCCCTTGTCCCTCTGCTCGGCGGCCCGGATGACGAGCGTGCCGTTCTCGAAGACCGTCCTCTCGTCGTCGGACTCCAGTGGCCCGATGTCCTTGAAGAACCACTGCACCGAGTCGGCATCCTCGAAGACGCAGTTCAGTACGGCCGGCTCGCCGCGCTTGGCGATCAGATTTCGCGGCACGACCTTGATGGCGGCGGTCTCGTTACTGGCCACGATCAGCGGGTAGCTGTCCACCATCGGCGAGGAGCCTGCTTCGTTCCTCGCCAGGCACGTGTACATCCCGCTGTCTTCCGGCACGGCGCGATGCACGTGCAGCTTCTTCTTCTTGATCTCGATCCGCTCGGACTTCGCCACGCTCTTCGTGTTTCTGGAGGACGGGAAAAGAAGATTACGTTTGTAGTCGTGGGCCTTTTATTTGTGTAAGGAATATTGGTGAAATACGGGACGAGTGCTCGAGGTCAAGTTTTATATATATCCGTAAGAATAGTGCCGAATTGCCCCGTCGTCGTCAAGACGGACACGGGCATAATCATTCTTGTAAGAGACTCTGGCGAGGCCAGGCGATTCTTAGAGACGTTAAAAAAATAAATAAATAAATAAATGTAAGAAATATCGGTAAAATACAAGACGAGTGGTCGGGTTCTAGTTTTATCTATATTCCGAATAATAGTGCCGAATTGCCCCGTCGTCGTCAAGACGGACACAGGCATATTTATTCTTGTAACAGACTCTGGCGAGACCAGGCAATTCATAGAAATATGGATAAAACTAGAACCCGAGCACTCGTCTTGTATTTTACCAATATTTCTTACATTAATTTATTTATTTTTTTAACGGAAATCTTCGGAAAACTTCTGGCCTCCTTGGGGGGAGGTCAGCGTATGTCAGATTAGGGGGGGTGGTGGCCCTCGTTCGACGATCGCGTTCGCGTTGATCATTCGAACCGGACAAAGAGCATCGGAGCGACGACAATGGACGGGGAAGAGTAACTGCGGAGAGCGGAGAGGACTAATAAATTCGGACGGGCCGAGCGTCGACGAGCATAAGGCCCGACACTGTCGGGGCTATAGAGTTTTTTGTCGCGAGCAATCTCATCGCCGCGAATCGAGTTTGCCCGGTGACTACGGACTACCGTTTGGGGTGGGAAGAGAGAGAGAGAGAGAGAGAGTGAGAGTGTGAGAGAGAGAGCTCGTCACAATTTCATCACAGCTACTCCCCCCACCCCCATCCATCCACCCCCGGGTCCCGCGGGCGTAACGATTAACAAAGCTCCGGGAAACATCGAGCCGCGAAAGCTCATCGTCGAGCTCACCATTCGAAAACTCCATTCCTCACCGGCTACGTTCTCCCTTTTCAATTCGTCCGCACACCCTGGCAGCCCGGGTCCGCTACCGCCGTGCGTGTGAATACTCGCTCGCGAGCACGCGCGCGCGCGCCACTCGTCAATTTTGCAAAACGTCGAGACTCGGGGAACGCGCCACGGATGCCGGAGAAGGGTGGCGGAAGGGTCAGGAGGAGAGGAAAACAGTGGCAGGCATCCGCGGAGGAGTGCGATACCGGTATGAAGGGGGGGGGGGGGGGGGTCGTCGCGGGGGGTAGGTGGGGGAAATATTTGCCGCCACGTTCCTGACGGGGGTATAATTCAAGGTGTCGGTGAAGGTTAAAATCAGTGACGGACAGAGGGAGGGGGTGGTGGTGGTGGTGGTGTGGGGAGGTGTCGCTTCATAATTCAGGGTCTGCTCCGTGAACGACGGTGTCAGTTACCGGAGAGCGAAACTTAGTTTTCCGTCTATGTCGCGACCCGCCACCTCCGACTACCCCCCGACAACCCCCACGACCAACTCTCGATCCTACCCCCGACCGTCCTCGTCACCCTCGAACGCGCGCGAGCCTCCTACTTCTGCTCTCTATCACTTCGCCTACCCCCCCCCCCCCCGCACCCTCACTTCGCCACCCCCAAAGGCCACCCTCCCCATTCCATGGAAAACCGGTCGGCGGTACGTGCGGCTTTTCGAAATGATTGGTCCCGGAGGTTATTACGGCGCTCGTATGTAAATAGGCAGGAAAGTTGCAACGAACTTGAACCACTCGTATTTCATCTCGCCGGATCCATCGACGTGACACCGTAGCTCGATCTCGCCGCCAACGTGGATCGACGTCGGCACTTTTGGCTGCTGCAGTTGGACGCTTGCCTCGCTGATCCCTGGAACAGAAAATGACGGATTCCTTCAGTCGCGTCCGACAAAGGCATATTCTTCGAAACGATTGGAATGTATACATCTTACGGTCTAAACTGTTTCGTTCTACGAACTGACATTGTAATATCTACGAGCGATTGGAAAGAAGTTCCGTACGTTATCCTGGAAGAATCTTGGCTTGGATATTGACTACGTTGCGTCTGCGGGCAGTATCGACTTTTGTCACTTGGGTACACGGGAAACTTAGCGTCTAGGATGCAGACTGCGGGAGAGGGAGCAAAGTAGTACGTATCGGCCCCAAGGGTCGATGAAGTTGCGCAGAGCTGAAGGGAGAGGAGGGGGGGATAAAGGGGGATCGGCGGCGAAGGGGTGGGCGGGTTGATTTATATCAGCGGATCAGCCGAGGGTCGATAAACGGTGATTCAGAGCGACGGGATGAAACTGTGGTCGCCTAGCATCAGGGTTCGGTTTTTAATTATGGACCGTCCCGATTCGTCGGTCGATAACGATTCAATAATTTAAGCGGTCGCCCAACGGAGCGGTGGTCCCTTGTAATGGATAAATTCTGTATTCTATTCTGTAACCTGTACGATCCCCCCCTTCCCTTTCACGGGCAATTTATGGTCTGCGCAGAGTCAGCTGTCTAACGCAGGAAGCTTCCGCGGCAAACTGTTATTGTCGGAGTGCATTAGACGCACGTGACGTATCGATCGGGAAAATCTCGCATGCAGGCGCCTACGCACGCGTCCGCGTATTACGCGAAGCTGCCGGATGCACGAGCGTTACGGAAAATGGGGCAACTTTACCCCCGTTGCTTCCCGGATACGTCGAAAATACGCTTTAAAACCTACCCATTCTCGTCGCCCGCCCATCGATAACGAAACTTTCGGTCGGGCCTTTCCGAATTCGGCACGTATACCCTTATCGCTCGAAAGGGCGGGGAGGTGCGACATTTTTCTGCGAACGTCGCCGGATGCGCAGTGAGGAATATCGGAGTCGAGCCGAATATCCGCGCCTTGCAACGGAGACTCGCCTATATTGAATAATACGAGACGCATACCGGCGGCTCGCCGACTGATAGGAATTCGACGAGAGAAAAGAGCATTCTCGCCGGGGAGAATAGGAGGGAAAGCAATTCCGTGTAGTGGTGACAGTGGAAGAACAAGGGGGACGGGGGAGGGTAGATTTTGCGGGGGTTTGGCTAGGGGATGGGGAACGATTGAGGAAGTTAGAGAGAGAAAGACAGAGAGAGGGAGAAAGAGAGAGAGAGAGAGAGAGAGAGAGAGAGCCAGAGACATGAGGAAGCAGAGGAAGAAGGATAAGAATAAGGACGAGGAGGATGGGAAGTGGTCCCTGAGAATGTCAGGTCGATTCCGCCGTCCCTCCTTTTTGCTCCCGGAATGAAGAAACGGCCTGGAAACGGGAGTAACCCAGGATCGTGAGCCCAGCGACGGATTTAATCGAATCAAATAAAACATTGGGCCGGAGGTGAGGCGAGCCTGCCCTCGCAGAGGACTCCCCTCTCGTTCGTCGCGAGAGGATCGCCCGCCTTTCGTTTGTTCGACGCTGCAGCCGCGCGACAGGACGCGACAGGATGCGTCTAGACGGAGACCGAGTCCGGTATATAATTCCTGAAAAAAGAAGGTACGGGGAAGGACGAGCCCTGAGGGGGAGAGGCGAGACGAAAGGAACCGCTCTGCCTCAAGACGCGTCTTCTTCAGGTAGCAGACGAACGTTTCGAGGACTCCTCTTTGTTTGTCTAAAATTTATACGGTCTTCTTCGGAAAGTCGGATAGAGGAAGAAAGAGAGTGAGCGAGAGAGAGAGAGAGAGAGAGAGAGAGAGAGAGAGGGAGAGAGAGAGGGAGAGTGTGATCGTTCGATTTTTCTGTCGTAGTTTCGGGCCTTGACAGCCTGCCTGTCTCTCTCGTCTTTGACAAGAATCGATCGAGGTTTATATTCGTATAATGTATTCGGCAAGCCACGGAAGGATCGGATGTCGTCGGGCAAAGATTCGCCCTTATGGTTTCAGGAAATTCGATGAGCTAAGCGACGACAGGTAAGGCAACACCTGTCAACAGGCGTCCTCTCAAGAAGGAAACAGACACTGTAGGGAAAGTGGGAGAGGAGAGGGCGGGGTGGGGTCCCATTGAAGGGCAAGTGTCTTGCGGACAGTTTAGGAACACCGCCCTGGGACGGCGGGGCTTCTCTAATTAATTTGATTAATTACTCTTTGTCAACGAATCGACCGAGGCCTCGGCGGTGTAGGCCGAGGGCCCGCTGCAAATTGCATTAGGCGAGGCGAATTTTCCAATCGCAAGCGACGCCCGCTATATTTACCTCAGTCAAGGGCGGAAAGTAGGGTGTCTACGTAATGTAGGCCACGCTTCTAACGCAAACAGACGTTCGGGCGGCAGCTTTGACCCCGGATTGACCGGATTTCAATCTTCGGTCCGCCATCCAATTTTGGCACCGGCGCTCCCGCATACGCTCCGCGCGCGTTGCGAATAAATAAAGCAGCCGGTCGCGACGAAAATTCTGAATCGGAAAATAACTGGCAGGATGAAAAGGAAGAAGATTTGCATGCCGGCCGCTCTGTCGAGTGGCACCGGAAACTCGATCGAAAACTTTGGCGGCTCCACGGTTCTCCTTCGCGGACTTCCGCCTCGCGGAACAGGCCAATCAATTATCGCCCGCATTGAGCCGCGCCTCGGCCCAGGTCGAAGGTCAAGAGTCCTCCAGAGAGTATTTCACGGCACAATATATAAGGTCTCCTGCCGTTAATGTAATTAATCACGGCTCGCTACCGCGACCGACAGCGGCTGCTTTGCCGCGATTTCGACATTCATCCCGCAGGCACTTTCACCCAACCTCCGCGCAACCCCCTCTAACGACGGAGAGAGAGAGAGAGAGAGAGAGAAAGAAAGATAGAGAGACAGAGAGAAAACCGCGCGTCAAAAGAATCACAGGCAGTCCCGTTTATCGCGACAAAGTACCATTATTTGCATTCTCCCGGTTTTGAGCCCGGCGCGCTCCCGCCGGATGCCGACGAATAAAGCGGGGCGAACGTCATTAATTACGCGCGTCCCGATGTATCGGAAAACTCTCCGCGATCCGCCCCCTCCCCCCCCCACCCACCTGCGCATTATGTATCCCAGGCATTATGTATACGCGCCCGGCTACATAATACGTATTTACAGTAATCCTCGGAGAGGCGCTGAGGTTCGTTTCGACCCGACGTTCGCCGACGCGTTCGCTTACGTTCGCCGACGCCCGCCGACGTCCTCTCCGTCTTCCCGCCATTCTTCCTCGGCCCCGTCGCTCGTAGGGCGAGGGCCCTTTCACCCCCTCCCCGCGCCCCCCTTTTAAATGTCTTTCATGCGAGGCCGCGAGTGCCGGGCGCTGAATTCACGCACAAGTCGCCTCCGACGTTCGTCATTCGCCTCGGCGCGCCGATTCAGATCGCGAGCTGAAAGCCGCCGAGGACGAAACGCAGAATTTACTTTACATGCATGTCTGGTTACCCGTGAAATGGAGACGACGAGCACGCGAGGCCGTGGAGCCTGAGGAAGACTGAACGGCCTACGAATTCCAGCGAAATAGTCGCGTTGACATTATTGATACCTGACTGGCCTTGAGCCTGTGGCGACTCTACTCTGATGCCAGATGTCGCACCATCATCAGGATCCTCTTTCTCGCTGGTGCTCAATCGCTCTTCGATCCGTGCTAATACCATCAGCCTAGCGAAGACGCCCTAACGCCGGGCAGCAGCGTCTAGGGTAGGATCCGTCTAGTGTAGCAGGCGAAAAAAAATCGGACTCGCGAGAGCCGGGATTCGAACCCGGGTCTCCCGATTTCCGGTCGGTTGCTCTATCCAACTAAGCTATCCAAGCCCTTATCCGAATTCTCTCCGCTCATGACCTTTATTCTGACACGTTATCATCCGTCAATCCTCTACTACACTAGGAGCACCCTTTCCAGCGGAGTAACGTTTGAATTTCAGTCAGCAGGAAACTGACATACCCCGACCTCGTCACAAAGAGGCCAGAAGTTTCCCGAAGATGTCTTTGACGTTAAAAAAAAGGATCCGTCGACATGGCCCTACCGAAGAGTCCGCCGACCAGGACGAAACGCACACTCTTCACATCGCATATCCCTTTAACCAAGCCAATCTTGCGAAGAGTATAACGTGCGCGAGACGTCCGTTCACGCCGAGTGTGAGTTTAAGATCCTTTCAGTCAGGTCGAACGTTCATTGTCGAAGGTCTGCGCATCGATACGCCGACAGAGTGCGCGATCGGCGATTGAGCGCACGTAAGTGTGATTACTTTGCAGATTAAAGTACCTGCCTCGCATAATAATGCGGCCGCCAGCGTCTGTTCGCCAGCGTCTGTGCGCCGGCGGGCGACGCCTGCCGAGGGAGAGGGCGTCGAGTCAATGAAACCGTAATAGATGGTTGAGGAATATTTATGGGGTCCGTGCACGTTCGGGACCCGATGCAAGGACGCCAATGCAGGCCGTAAATGCGCGACGGCGAGCGTCGAAGTCGTGATCGGCGGACGTTAAGGCTCGATTAATTGGCCTTCGATCCGCGTGGAAGTTTCATGCCAAAGGGTTCAAAAATGAAGGAAAGCCCGGACGAAAGGCGAACGCGAGCTTTTCGATCTTCGGGATGACAGCCGGCGTCAGGTTGACGTACAGGGTGCGTCGATGTTGACGGATAGCAATTATCGAGGTTCGAGATGTTCCGAGCGACTTCCGCCGTCGGATGGTAAGGAGGAGCGGCGAAGGAATTCGGGGCGTCTAGACGCGAAATTTGAGGGGCTTCTAGCTGAGATATATTCAAATCGTGACCCGTCCCCGGGCAAGTTCAAGGACTCCGATCACGTCCCTCATCATGCGGCGCTCGGTCGGCATTCGTGCGCGGGCGCGCGTAATTTTAAAGGCCCCGCGTTAAAATGCCCGCGCCCACTCTCTCTCCCCCTGTCTCTCTCTCTCCCAGCCGACATTGAGACCATTAAAGAGCATTAATCTCGAGGAGTTATCCTCGAGGAAGCAGATATCCGAGGGTTCCTCTCGCCGGTACAATACGACAATAAAGAGTGACAAAGCACGGAAAAAAGTCGTTTAACGGGAGGGGGCAGGTGGAGAGGCCAGAATACGAGAGAGAGAGAGAGAGAGAGAGAGAGAGAGAGAGAGCGAGAGTGACGGAGAGAGGACGTAATCGAAGGGGCGGCAAGGAGAGAGAAGGAGATAGGAGAGAGGACCGAGGGCTCGTTTGTAATCGCGAAACTCACTTTGCGTCTCTAAGGTCTGCAAGAGATTTCGCCCGGCCACTCGAGCCGCTTTTCTCGCTCTCATCTCTCTCTCGCTCTCCTTTTCGACCCTCCTCCCTCGTCCTCCATTCCTTCCCGCTCCATCTCAGGGCCCTCTCCGCTACTTGGAAAGCCGTGTTTAAATGCACAAACGAAGCGAGAGATCAAAGGGACCGCCGGCTGTGCGTACACAGTGCGCGGCAGCGAAAGAGAGAAGCAGAAAGTGGATAGAGAGAAAGAGGCGGAGGGACATGGAGGGAGAGTGAGAGAGAGGAGTGGGCGTAAATGAATGAGCGAAGGAGAGAGAGACAGCGACGTTTATTATTATCATCGTGTGGGCCACCACCGCAGCACCCGGCAGCACACTAGCACCCCGCCATCGACAGGCATCACCCCTTCCTGCCGTACCCCCCTCCTCCACCTCCTCCTCCTCCTACTCCCTTTCTACCATCGCTAACCTCGCAGTCGAGATTAAGTTTCGTGTAAACAGGCGGCCTGGGCCGCGCACACGCGTCGACGGAGAAGGAAGGCGCGCACGCGTTCAACGTGCAGCGTTCCGCGTTCAGCCTTCCACGGAGCCAACCTGTCTCGGCTGCCCTTGGATCGAAGATCGACCCTGACATCTTCGACCCCCGTCGCTCTTTTTTAATTGTCGCCCGGCCACCGGCGCGAGAACTCTTACCACCCGGGTGGCTCCCCCGCAGGGAGGGTGGCTCGGCTCGATTTTAATGGATTCCCATCGAAGGAGCCTGTCAGCGGATACGCGCGTCGAACTTTGACGCTCGGCGTCGTCGGGCGGATATTTTTTTAATTATAGCCCCGACGAAACTGATATCGCGGCGGATCCTTCTCTTTAATTACGCTTCGCGGCGTCGGGGAATTTTGCGCCCGGAAAGGCCGAGGAGAATATTTTCGCAGCTTGCGCGCGCGCGCTCCGGCATCCGGGTCGGTTTCAAGGCCAGCCTTTCGGCAGAGGGTTAAGCGACGAAAAATGTGCCGACGGAGGCGCGTAATCCTCTCGAGGGCTACGCTGGCAGCCCCACGGACTCAACCCTCTCCTCTGGACCCGTCTGACCGTGGGCGGCGTGATTGCGATTTTCATCGTCTCAGAAGCGTGATTAATTCCAAGAGTCCCCCCGGGCGTTAGAGCAGACGCGTCTCTCTTTCTGGCGCGGCGCGCGGAATCTCGTTCCCGACGATCACCGCGAGCATTAACATATTGACATTTTGCATTACGGCGAGCCGTGGCGGAGTACACTCCGCCAGGGTTCATCAAATTACAGTGCACTCTCACTCGGCCGACAGAAAGATTCCGCGCAGACTCTTCACTTTCGGGCGGAAAAGGGAACGTTTTCTCGATTTATTTACGCGTAACGGATGATCCTGGCACGCGCGCGCGCGCGCGCGGTACAGAGACGTTACGGGGAGGATATCTCTATTGTCCGAAAATAAAACGACGACGGTAGAGGCTGGCCGGTCGGCTCGGCGCGATACGCGTCCGAGTTATCTCGCAGGAAGCAGACGGTTGGCGGGCGAACTATTTCGGCCGCGCGCAGATCATGCTATATCCGTTTTTTCGACGAGCCCCAGTTGCCGGCCTCGGGATGGGAAGGAGGGTCGGGGGGTAGGGAGGAAAAGGCGCCGACAAAAGCCACCGATCCCGGGACTCTCGGGGAGCGACGAAACGAGCGGACCACCCAAGTTCGACGCCAGTGATGCGAGTCGACGCGCGTTCCGACGCCGGCTCGAACTCTCGGCCCCGCTCTCAATTTGCGGCCGAAAGGGAAAAGACACCCGGCCCTCCTTCGGCACGCGGATCGATACCGGCTAAGGCGTGTCATCCTCTAAACACTCGTCGGCCGAACGGGACGATCGTGGGGAAGCTTCGTCGCGCGCCTTCCAGCCCGAGTCGGCGGAATTGGAAAATTCGGTTAAATCGCTCGCGACGGAGTGGCAGCGCGGCTCATTTGAAATTCATTAACGCCGGCCAGGGCGAGATCGATTAGAGGGTCGGTGCACACGCTCGATTTCCGCCCTCGCGAGCGGATTGATTGGCGGCGAACGAGAGGGGTTGGGAGGGGGAGGCCCAGTTCGAAAGTTGAGAAGTGTCGAGAGGTCTCGCCTGCGGGCCACCGGCTGCTGGAATAGCGGGTAAGGGAACAAAAGATGCAAAGAGTGCTCTTTTCGGTACAAAGAATCGCCCCGGCAATTGATCGGATGCCGATGTGTGTACGTGCGGACACGCATACGGACTTACGTGCGGACGGATTGTGTCGGACGGTCTCGTCTCGTCGCGGCTCAGCGCGAATTCGACATATCGAAATAATAGGAACTCCTTCTTCGAAAGCACTTTAAAGGGCTTTCGCCCATGGCGGCTGCTCCTTTGAAAGTCGCTCGGGCAACGGTGTCGTTATTAAACTTTTAATATCGGTGTAAAGCGAGTGGAGAATCGATATAAAAACTTCACGGATGAATGGCGGAACCGATGATGCGCCTCCGCCGACTGTCTCGCTCGCCATCCTTCTCTCTCTCTCTCTCTCTCTCTCTCTCTCTCTCTCTCTCTCATCCTGCTTCTCATCTTCCCCCCTTCTGTTGCCATTCCAATTTGCGATGCGCGATGGGAGAAAAAGATGGGGACGAGGGGGTGGGAAGAGCGGCTAAGGGTAAAATTTATCTGGCCAGAGCGGAAACTTGTTTTGTTAATTGTTTATCGATCTGCGCCTTTTGCCGACCGTGTCTTCCATTTCGGAAATTAAAATGTAAAAAAGTTTGGCGAGGAGGCGCATAATTAAAGGGACCGCCTCGCTCGCCGGGCAGATTCTCTCGCTAAAAAAAAATGTTAATCAGCGTGTCCGATAACGGAACGAGCGAGCCGAGACGAAAGATTATCAAACGACACCGCGGCCGAGGAAGAGAGTAGGCGAAGGTACAACGGGCAGGGGGAGGGTGGTGGGGGGGCGAAAAAAAAGTGCATCGCGAGGAGTGGCATGAAGCGGCGCGACAAATTGATTCTGTCTGAAGCGACGGACTGTCTTTCACCCCGTCCCCTCCCCCTCCGCGCCACCCCCCTTCTCGTTCTCAACTTTGCGGGGATAAAATTGTGAAGCACTCGGTAGAGCGCAATTTTCGTCACATTGTCGAAGTGCAACTAAAACGCTCTTTGAAGTTCCGCCGTTCGCCGTCGAGCCGGGGGACATTAATTATCTGCGTTGTTGCACTTTTAAGTTGCAACAAAGGAGGGGCGGGGGGTGGGGGAAGGATCCTCGAGGCGGGCGCGGGTGGGCCGGCCGCCGAGTTCGAGGTGGGAAAGTGAGTGAGGCCTAGGAAGGAAGAAAAGGGATGACTGGAGGTGAGGAACGGGAGGGAGGGGGTGTGAGGAAGCGCGAGCGGGCTCGACACTCGGCTAAAGTAAGAAGCGAGATCTGGAGCGAGCTAGTGAACGCGAGAGACAGAGAGAGAGAGAGAGAGAGAGAGAGAGAGAGAAAGAGAGGGATGACAGAGGAGAGGAATCCAAAGGGAATCTCTTTCGCGGGCAACCCGTCCCGCCATTCTTCCCTTTCTCTCGAGATCGTTTACGCGCATTGTAAACGCGACGCCCGGCGGAAGCGGAGCCTCGAAACTCAAAAGGACTTGAAAGAACGCCGAAAAGGATGGGAGTCGATGGTAGGGGTAAAAACGAGGATAGAGTAGCGAGAGCGGGCGGGGGGTTCGAGGGTTAGGTAGGTAGGCCGAGAAGGCGTGCGGGACGGCAGGAAAAACACGAAGAGCACCGCGCTGCCACCCGGGACTACTCGTTTTCCATGCGACGAGAGACGTCGAAGCGGTTGCCGGCCCCTCGCGGCAGCGCAGCTTGCTGTTTATCCTAGGCGTGCAAACAAACCGCGGTTTTCTCTGGAAACCTCCGCCGAGCGATGCGGCGCGAGTTGCGGAGCTTCGTGGTAGGCGGGGGGAGGGGTGGAAGCTCGGGGATACGGCGGAATACTGGGAAGGAAGCGAGAACGAGAGAGAGGTTGCCCGCCTAGTTGCGCTGAATTATTAGTGGATTATGCCGAGAAAGCCTCTGCCGCCTCTCTCTCTCTCTCTCTCTCTCTCTCTCTCTCTTCTTCTCTCGCTTACTCTCTTCTTCCTGCCTTCTCGCCCTCAGCCTTTCCTCCTCTTCCTCCGGCGCTACTCCGACTCCCGCACACGGTCGCGCGAGGAAGAGAGTTTACCACGCCCGGCGCAGGGAGAGAAGAATGGAGGTGAGGCGAGTTAATTCGCCGACATGAGTACATCACACGTGAAAAGCCTGTTTTCGTCTGGCCCGGGCGGCGTAATGTGTTCGGCCACGCCGGGACGTCGGACGTCGGCGTTGCCGACCCGTGAAAGACCTGACCCCTGCCGTCTGCTTCTTCCGCGACCTTTTCTACTCTGCGCGGCCCCTGCGACGCCAACAATAACCCTACGGACATTGTGCGCCCGGAATGGCCCTGTCCGAGAGATGCGGAAGTCTCGCCGATTCGGATTCGCGTCCGGGCGAAAGTCTATATTTCCCCGGAGTAAAAATTCCGGATGCATTCCGCCGGGGATATGATAAGGGTTTTACGTCCGAGCGGGGCAGACTTTCATATTTTTACGCTGACGCGACCCGTCGTAACGTCAGTCATACTACATCGAGAAACATTCTCCCTCCCTCCCTCTCTCTCTCTCTTCTCCTATTTCCATCGCTCGTTGTCTCTGCGGATGTTAATGCTAATTTTATAAAGCCAGCCAACGGCCTCCACTATAGATTCTCATTTCAACGTAGATGCGATGGGAGCCAAGAGGTAACGTCCGATATTAAACACACCCCCTCTTCCCTGCCACCTCACCTCTCTCGCCCACCCCTTTCCAACGCGGATATTACGCGGCAGCGGCGGTAGTTGGGCATGCATAAGGCAGAATCAACACCGTCGGGGGCTGAAGCGTTCGTTCCACGGACGCGAGATCGTTTCCGTTCGGCGCTCCCTCCGGTCGAGCTCCGTAACAAGATCCGGTGCACGACTCCCGAAGAAACAATGTGGCCGAAGCAAAAAAAAAAAAGGAAAAAAGAGGCCGGGAGCCAGCGGGGAGCCTGTCGGCTCGCGTAGAGAGCGGCGTGCCGAGTGCACGGGACGGGGTATTGATTTCTCCTCGCGGGTAAAGGGGGGCGACGGCCGAAGGGGGAAGGACGATCTTGGGCGCAATATTTTCAATTAACTCTAGCCTAGGAAGTGTATGACGCGGGCTGCTGAAAGAGGGGGGAGGAAAGAGGGCGAGATTGAGGGACCGTCATCTCCGCTCGTTAAAATCACGAGGCTCGCTCTCTCGCCCGATTTGACGCTCGGCTACCCACGCCGATCCTGCGCATACCCATATCGAGAAAGGTGCGCAACGTATGCACGTACATGTGAGGTATACGGGTGTACGCGTATGGATCTCTCCGCGGCGGCGATGAAGAAATTTCCCATTTTCCTCCTTCAGCCAGGCCGAGTGAGAAATTCCCCAGCCAGTCGCGTAAAGAACATTTTGTCTAGCCGGCCAGCCAGGAAATTCCCCTCTTCCTGTTCCACGGCCGAGAGAGAGAGAGAGAGAGAGAGAGAGAGCTAGCGCGCGCGCGCGCTCTCGGATATCTGCTGTCGGATGGGCGCACACTCGTGAAACTGAACGTTCGTGCCATTCACCTGAATAGCCGGTGCGCTCGGATTTTAGAACGACCTCCGGGGTGTCGGGCGCGACACTGGCCGGAGCAGATAAGGGTAAGGGAGGAGGGATGGGGGGGGGGGGGGGCGTTAGGCTCGGATCGCATGCTATACCGATATACCTAACGTAGCCCCGGCAAACGACGCGGCGACGATCGCATACCCCGAGTATGACGAGGGAGGCCGGAGGATAAGACGAGACAACGACGATTCCCCGTTTGCCCCTGGCTCCCACTTTGCCCGCCAGTGTTAAAAGGGGGGGCCCCAGACAGAATGGGACAGGAAGGAGTAAAAGTAGATGACGATAAAGCCGCCACCTACGCGCGCCCCGCTCGGCCCGAACAAATACAATAAACTCTGCCGGGGGAAGTGCGCGCGAGTCGGAAAATAATAGATTATTGTTGCTACAGTTTAAGCGCTGCCTCAGGCGAGAGCCATCGAGGCTCGTGATCGACATCGATATCGGGTGACGAAAAGAGAGCCCTTCCCAGTCGCGCGCGCGCGACCTTCGTCCTGCGCGCCGGCGTCGATCACCAGTCCGCCGGGACGCGAAACTTTATGCATTATACATTCCGTTTATTAGGGAAACTTTAATATAGTTCGGCCATTTACTTTCACTGCCGCGGCGAAACGCGGCGGTGTACGAGGACAAAAATCGAGCGACGGGAACGTTTTAATTTTGCCCGACGGAACCCACCCCGCGGGCGATACCCGGCAGGGGAGGGGTGGGCTTGGGCGATACATAACGAAAAGGAAAACAAATTAAGGAGTGCATAAATGAACGTCGAAGCACGTTGTAATATGTATGAGAGAAGTAACACTGTAACGAGCGAGAGGGCCAGGGCCGTATGCTCGACCGGGTAGTATAGTCACGGACGCGCACCACGACGATGACGGAGACTACGAGGAGGGAAAACGGCCGTGTACGAGGTAGAGACGAGGTAGAGACGAGGTAGAGACGAGGAAGAGACGAGGTAGAGACGAGGTAGAGACGAGGTAGAGACGAGGTAGAGACGAGGAAGAGACGAGGTAGAGACGAGGGCCACAACTACCGCTTCCCTACTCAGTCTCTCTCCTCCTCTCTCTCTCTCTCTCTCTCTCTCTCTCTCTCTCTCTCGCTCACTCGTTTTCACCCCTCCAGCATGGTCCCCCCTGCCATTGCCGCCCCTCCGCCATCGCCCCTCGGCCGCCGTTGCCGGTGAGCGAGAGATCGGTACTAGGGTAAAAGTGAGAGAGAGAGAACGCACGGTGGAGCGAAAGAGAGGAAAGAGAAAGGAGCTCGCGCCACAGAGTGAGAGAGGGGGATGGAACAAGAGACAGAGAGGGGCGAGGCGGGGAGAGGGATGCAGGGTGGTTCTGTTCGGGGGTCGGTCGTTGCCATGGGGATGGAAGTGAGGGGGGTTTCGGCGAGGGGGCGAGGGGTGGGGAGGGGAGAGGGTCGGTCGATGCAAACGCACCATAAAGTTTTATGGCTCTCCAGAACTGTACCTATCCGCCCTCGTCTGCCGCTCTGGGTCGACAGTCCTCTTCCTCGGGCCAGGAAACTGCACGGCGGCCACGAGATTTTTCCTCCTCCTATCGCGACGGAAGCGAAACGAAAAAGGGGCAGCGGCGGCGGCGGCCGTGGGGATGACGAGGAGGATGAAGAGCATGAGGACCGGGCGGGCGGGAGGAGGAGGTGGAGGAGGAGGGAGAGTGCCGCTGTCGAAAATGAAAAGGGCGACACGGGCACATGCGCGCAGAACCCGATAAAGACTCCCGATTGCCGTCCGATTGTCGGCTAATTTCCTTTTTGTCTCCGTCGGCCGAGCCTTTTTTTCGACGACTCGCTTTCGACGAATTTTTCGGCGTCCCCCGACGTTGGGGGGGGGGGGGGGGGAACTGACGTCGACGCCGGCAACGACGGCGACGACCTGGCGCAAGCTTCGATTATACCCGGTGCACCCCCTCGATGGCCTTCTCCGAAAATTATTGAGCAGGGAGACCTCCCCCATCCCTATTGAGGTGAAAATTACACAAAAGCCGGCTGCGCCGCGCTTGCAGGTTCATTGTTTTTCCTCGTACTCTTTCGACCTCCTTCCTTCCGTCGGGCACACGGGAGCTTACGGCGGGGGTGGCTATCTTCGGCTAGAATAATATCGGGTAGTCCAATCTTCGATTTCTCGCTCCGGCTGCGGGCCGTTCCTCCTCGTCCGTCGCGAAAGGGCGCAAAAAAGGAATTAGGCGGCCCTCGGGACCAAGGTGTGCGCGCGCGACACTTTTTTCCGCCCCGGATGGCGGTCGATGCGCGGACGGAAGTTCGTTATCATCAGCCAATTTGCGCTAACGAGAATGATTCGAAAGGCGTCGCTGCCGCCGACGCCGAATCCCATCAATGCGGGGGTGGCGAGCGGAGGGAAAAAAAGCGCGGGCGACGCTCGTGGCTCATTATTTGCCTGACTCGATATCGTTGGGGACTTGGGAGGGGTGGGTGGGAAAAAAAGATAGCCGTGATCCTCGGTAGCGTAAAAAGTTTAATTCTCTCTCGCGCCGGGTCTACTCCACGCGGGAGAGAGCCGTTCCGAGGGAATTTTCATTTGCGTCCGTGGCACGGGGGATAAAGAGGGAGAGTTGGATAGATGGGAAGAGAGAGAGAGAGGAGCACGAGAGCGAAATCCTTTCGCGGAATGAAAAGAGAGCTTTCGCTAACGAGTTAATGACGATCCGGTGCCGTGATTATTCGCGCGACTTGATTTGATTAGAAAAAAGAACGGTCGATGGAAACATGAACGATCCCGTTAAAAAGATGGAGGGAGGGGGGGGGGGGGTGAGGCGAGCAGGAGCGGAACGGCCGAGGGGCCAGGGAATAAAGAGAGGGGGGGGGGGGGGGGTGAAACCGAACGGGGTAACGGGGCGCGGGACTCGCTCTTTTTCTCCTCCTTCCTTTTTTTATCCCTACGAGGCTGCTAACGAACGACGGCGGGTGCCTGCTCGTTACTTCTCGCGTTGCAATTATTTTGACGTGTTCCGACTTTCAAATGTTTTTTCATGCCCCATCCATGGACCTTCTATCGTTTGAGCTTTCCGCAGTTTTCCTTCAGCCTGGGCGGCCGGGGTGGCCCCTTTGTGCGATTTAAACTTTTCTTCCCGTCCCCCGCGCCACCTCCCACTACCTACTCCTTGTTTTCTCCACCTTCCACCCCCGCCCTCCTCCTCCTCCTCTTCCTCCTCCTCCTCCTCCTCGGGCTCCATCCCGTAGGAACAACGATTCGCGAAACAATCGCTCGCGTTAACTAACAATGCCGAGCGCGAACGGTATTTGAAAAGAAATTTCCATGCGGCCCCTTACGTCCCCCGTGAATTTACGGCCAGAACCTTTTATGGGCTCCCTTTTCCCATATCGTGCCAGGAACGACGTACGGCGACACGCGACGACGACTTTTCCTTTTCGAAACGTGTTCTTCGCTCCCCCGTCCTCTCTCTCTCTCTCTCTCTCTCTCTCTTCGTACGATGAGCTACCGCCGATAACCGAGAAGCCGGATTACGAAAGGAAACTGGGAGCCAGGAAGAGGAGCTGCCGCGGAACATAATGCGAATCTATGGGAGCGGCCGCCCATAGTCGGAGGCAAATCTATGGATCTACAAATCTGGGAAGGCGCTGCCTGCTCTCCGGCGACGCCGAGATCTATGCTCGCGCGAGCGCAGGATGCATGATCTGCGAAGGTGCAGATTTATGGGCGCATAGTTCCGCGAGTGCCGGTGCACTCATACGGTTTATATAGACGTATGGACCCGGGGGCTGATCTACGATGCCAGATTTATCAGCGACAGCTGTATGGGACCCGCGGCTCCGAGAAGTCGCACTCGAACTCGCCTTCGACGAGGGTCATATGATTGCCTTCCGGAGCCAAGAACATTCCTGGGAGATCGTCGTTCGACTCTTACGTAACGGCCGCTTCGAATCCGAGTCCTTACGGGAACTTACGGGCGAACGTTGCGGCGGAAAACGAAGTCGAAGACGAACGCTATGAAGAGGGTTGGAAACGTACGTTGACTGCGAAGGAGTTCAGACGTAGGGATGAATGCGTGGACCTTCGCGTTTTTTAGCTCGTTCTCGAGTCGTCGAGCCACGTACGATAACGCTCAACCCCTCGGAAGGCTTTTTCGTGATGAGACGCCGATAGCGATCGCGCGGCGAGAGGTCAGATTACGGTGGGAAATGAATCTAGGAAGGCAAGGACGGGAGAGATAGCTCTTTACGAGGATCTAACTCGCGACACCGTAAACGAAAAAAACATGGTGGCGAGAGGTAGGGCGAGCGCGCGCGCGCGCGCAGCACACCCTCATCTTGCCCCTGAATTATCTAATTCGAAGAGAGACGGAAGGAGGTAGCAGGAGCCGAGGGGGAGCCGAGTGTATTGCGAACGTGCCCCGAGTGCCAATCCTCAAAACCACCCTACATGGAATACAAAAACTGAGACACAGGGTGGAAGCAAGACGGGAGGACGAGGATCGACGGAAAGGGGTAAGAGGAGAAGGGCGAAAGAAAGGGGGGAGAGAAAGGGAGCGAGAGAGAGAAGGAGGAAGAGAGGGAGGGGTCTGAGGGGCATGGAAACAGGGGGGAAGAGAGAAAGAGAAAGTGAGAGGAGTGCTCATGGTAATTATTTTCGAACCGCCAAACTTGTACATCGCCTGCCGAGGGTCGGGAGCCACCCATCATCTCCGAGTCAAGAGTTACCTACGACCGTAATACTTAAGGTTTATTAGCAGCGCAGATGCACTCGAATAATTCCCTGCGAATTGTAGGTACCTACCTACCGTGGGCGGAAGGACGCGCGTCCCAGCCTCAGTCCCTCCCCCCCCCCCCCCCCCCCCCCGCCGAGCCGATGCACATTCGCAGCGAAAGTACCGGGATTGCGGAAATTCTCAAGACTACGTCTTAAGCAGCTTCCCCGCCCAGCCAAGATATCGCTCATTAGGCCGCGAATGAAATACAGCCGATGCCAGACTGCCAGGGCTGCGGCTGCCGACTTCCTTTTTTCGAACATAATAACAGATTTCGCGGCACTCAGGTCTCTGGATGCGCCAGGACTCCGGAGTTTGAGTTTAACGAGTGCGGAATGTGGCTCTCGCGGTTGAATAATCGTTAAAATTTATCTTCGTTTGAAGCCGTTACAAAGAAAATTTCGAATTAATCGAATAGACTCGCTCTCCGACCCCTGACTTCTTCTTTCATTAAAATGCGCAAACGCGGACCCGTTTCGGGCGGATAGAAGCGTGAAAGAGAGAGAGAGAGAGAGAGAGAGAGAGAGAGAGAGAGAGACAGAGAGGAAGAGAGAGGGTGAGAGGATCATTATTGACAACCTTCGAGTGTCTCGAAAGGGCCGAGCGCTGGCCCGACATTTTTAATCAATCAATTAAAGTTGCGCCTCCAGTCATCGGCCGGTGATTACAGACCGATTTTTGATGCAATTACCGGGCCCGCTCGTTAAAACGCGCAAATATTCCCATTTTGGCGCTCCGGCCGATCGAAAATGAGGGCTGACTCATCATTATTTTAAGCGGGAGCGTCCCACGCCAAAAGCGGGTGACTCTCTCTCTTTCTCTCTCGCTCTCTCTCTCTCTCCCTGTCGTCGGGACCGCCGGGTATCCCGTCGCAATCGTTGACACTCTGTTTACCCTAATGATGCCTCTGATCCGGCCGAACCGGTATCGAGTTCACCTATTTGCCGTGGGCAAATGTTATTCGTTCATCCGTGTATCATAAGTGAATCAATAAAACAAGCCGCCCTGTCGTCGTCGTGTGCATGCCTCTCTCTCTCCCTCTCTCTCTCCCTCCCTCTCCACCTCTCTCTCTCTATCTGTGTTTGAACTGTCGTATATGGGCGATACTGGTCAAATAGCTCCTCGACCTGTTCGAGATTCTACCTTTGTGATCGGCCGTCCGAACGGCGGATAACGATCGAAGTGTGTACACAGAACCGGCCTCCCTCGGTCCCGATAACGATTTCTCATCGATTTCCTTATCGGAAGCGCAAATAATTGCGGAACACCCAAGATCCATTAGCTCTCGATATTTGAGCTGCGTTTTACGATGCAGCCGCGATTGAGATGCCGAGCTGGGAGGCTTTCGGGACGATTAAACCCGAGGAGTGGTAGTGAGAACCTGTCTTGCTTCGACTTTGAACCCATCGACGGAAGGAACTCACGCACCGCGTGCGAACGGATATTATGCGTCCGATTCGTTATTAAAACCGTGGCCCTGTCCTAGTTAAACACCGAACAGCTGTGTACACTTTCGGGAAATTGATGCCTCTCGGCCGAGGCACATAAATTATCCGTTCTCGTGACAGTGTAACAGTGTAACAGTGTTACAGAATAGGCCGATACTGTAGCCGACCGCGTGACTGGGTGTCAGAGACGTCCGGCAATACGTATCCACGTTTCCTAACACAGCGGGAATCGACAATTCTCTGTTCCGACAGGGTCTGTTTATTATGCAGACGAGACAATTCCTTTTTTTTTTATAAATACTTCTACTACTTCAGCTCATTTCCTGCTAAATAGAGAACACCGTTGGTCGGCGAAAATTTCTGTCTAATCTCCGCCGATGAAACTCGAATGGTGGGCCGGAGCGGGCGTCCTCGAGGCATCTAAATGGACTGAATGGAGTCGTTCAGCGCGCGTGAACTTGGCGCATCGCGTTTTTTCGAGCACCGACAGACGCCGGATGAATAAACTCCTGCCCGCTGAATGGCTCGCGAGAGGTGCGCGCTTTTTTCCGGCATAGCGCGCTTCTGTTTCCCCCGATAAATAAAAACTGTCCCAACTAGAGGTCGGGAGGAGCCGCGCGCGTTCGCACGAATAGGGAATAAAAATCCGCATTATACGGGACGAATGGTCCCTCGCGCCGAATGGCTCCTATTCATTTATCCGCGCCAAATTGAAAACCGGCAGGAATCATTTAACGGGGTGTCACCGTTGCGGCCGCTAGTCGGGGTTGGCCGAGAAAGAGAAAAACAGAACGAACGAAGTGAGAGAGCGAGACAGAGAGAGAGAGAGACAGAGGGGGATGGGTCAGGTGGTGAAAAAGAATCCAGAAGAAAAAGGAAAAACATTGAAACGTGAAACAGAGAGAAGTTGGGCGTTGCGGCTCGGATAAAGGCGACGCCCACGTACGTGCTGGGAAATAAACGTAGACGGGAAATACATATTATTTTTCCGAGCCCTCCTTCCGCTCCTAGGCTCACGGCCAATAGAGGAGAGGTCGCAGGAGTTAACGGCAATCGCGGCTCGTCAAACGAAATCCCGGTGCGCCGGCCGTATATTGCAATTACGACGAGGATCTCTCGTGGGATGAAATAGAAAAGGGGGGGCGAGCGGGGCGGGCGAGGAGAGGCGAAGCGAAAGAGTAAGAGGAGACGGTCGACGAGGGTGGCTGAACGGGGGGGTGGGTTTGGGAGACAGGTGAAAAAAAGGAGGAGCGATCGTCGAAGAGGAAGGAAACAGATGTACAATCCGGTGAATATCGATGCCGACGCATTTCCCTCGCCGATTGTTCTCGCCGAGAGACGAGGTTGGGGGGAGAAGATAAAGTTGCTGAAAATAGCGGTACGTATCTTGAGAGGGCGGTGGAGAGGGCGGGGGAGAGAACGGTGAGGAGAGCGAAAGAGAGCGTGAGCGATAGCGGCCGCCCACCGATGGGCTGCTGACCGAAGATCCGAGATAAATTATTTCTTCTTCCTTACCCTCCCCGACGAGCCGAGGTTTCTCGCCTCGCGGACGCTTCCCCCACCTCCCCCCTCCGCGCCCCAAGAGTCAATGTCTGCGCGCGGCGGAACAAAGTTCCGAATGAAAAGTAAAACTTCTTCCGCCGCCGGACACGTTCCTTTTATTGCTCCGCTCGTCCGCCTTCGCGTGGCTTCGAACTCGTTCTAACGGGTCGAGTTTCAGAAGACGACCGCTTTTTCCACGTTTTCCACGTTTTCCACCTTCGAGCTGTAGTTCGCCGATTGAGGTTGCGGATTAGGTTCTTGACGAGGAACGGTGGAAATTCGAGTCTGGGGTTAAAAGCGCGGCAGGTGGGAACGGTCGAAAAATTGTCGCGCGTATCGAAACTCTATTTCGCGCGACGCATCAAAGAAGCAGTCAGACAGTGTGACGCGAGCTTTCTCGCGGCAATGGCCTACCAGACCGTCAGCCAGCTCCTTCCTCCCTCGGCCCGCAATCCGAAAGATGAAAGGAGAACGTTCGGCTGGCGCTGGAAGTGCACCGACGACAGCTGGCCGAGGCCCGACCGGAGGCGAGCAAAGGGGATGGATCGAGGAGCTCTCAATAATACACGAAAGCGCGTACACCCATCCAGCGCACGGTCTCGCTCTGGCGTCGCGACGACGAAGACAGCCCGACGAACGATTTACGCCGAGCGACGACTGTCGGGATTCATTGAACCCGCGGGAGTCGAGTCCGAAATTACGCCTCGGGCGCAGGTCCCTTCTAACACACTGACAAGTCATTTCGTCGGACGAAAAAGTCCCCGCGAGAAATTGTGTGCACATGGGTTGCAAAGGTACATCGTATAGCACGTGTACGTGCGACTGAGGGTAAAGCCCTCACAAGTGGTCGTAAGAATTTTTAGCATTTATCCTATACAGGGTGATTCTAGTAACTGGGCCAAGCGATAACTCTTTTTTAAATAAATTTAGAACAAAATCGTAGAGGAAAAGTTTGTATTAGGTGAAAAGCTCTATCATCCTATGCACCGACTTTTTTCCCAAGTGCATTGGTGCATGTGCAAAGTGCAGTTGCACTGTTTTTTTAAATGGAACCACCCATTTTTTTTTACATAAACACGTTCCTTAAGCCATGCTGCAATAAAAACGTATAAGGGAAATCATCGAAAAAGCAATAGTTTACGAGATATTTCACTTTATTCAAACTCTTATAACAGATGCCCAAACCGTTCACTATCGCATTATCTAAACGTTTTTGGTCAGAGTTACGTTCCAATCATGTTTACTAACATCTCATACTCAAGGATAGGAACGTATTAAAAAATGTTTGCAAGCTAACGGTGAAACGTCGAGTATCTGTTATAAGAGTTTGAATAAAGTGAAATATCTCGTAAACTATTGCTTTTTCGATGATTTCCCTTATACGTTTTTATTGCAGAATGGCTTAAGGAACGTGTTTATGTAAAAAAAAATGGGAGCTTTTCACCTAATACAAACTTTTCCTCTACGATTTTGTTCTAAATTTATTTAAAAAAGAGTTATCGCTTGGCGCAGTTACTAGAATCACCCTGTTTGAATAAAGTGAAATATCTCGTAAACTATTGTTTTTTCGATGATTTCCCTTATACGTTTTTATTGCAGAATGGCTTAAGGAACGTGTTTATGTAAAAAAAAATGGGTGGTTCCATTTAAAAAAACAGTGCAACTGCACTTTGCACATGCACCAATGCACTTGGGAAAAAAGTCGGTGCATAGGATGATAGAGCTTTTCACCTAATACAAACTTTTCCTCTACGATTTTGTTCTAAATTTATTTAAAAAAGAGTTATCGCTTGGCCCAGTTACTAGAATCACCCTGTATATCTTTGTTGCATAATTCTTCTATGATTGTCTAATAATTGAGTAACGATTCATCGGCGTACATGTGCCTGTGGAGAGATTAATTAAAAGAATAAGGAAGCGGCTGAAAAATAAGTATTCGGGAATTTCTGTGGCTGAGGTGAGGAGCAAAATAATATATGGACTCTAGGTGCGTGGTGCGTGTTGACTGGCTACTGTTGTCGCGACTTGTCTTTGCCAAAGAGGATTCAAACCCAGAAAAAAAGTTATCCAAGTATTAAGAGAAATAAGATATCATTTTCGTCTATGCCCTTTCACGTTAAACGACGCTTCCTCACACCACCCAATTGCGGCAGATCCGAGCAGAAAGCCCTAATCGCACGACACCCCCGCAGTTAAACACACCTCCCAAAGAGCGTAAGGAGAGTCGAAGGAAGCGTAATCTCCAGACAAACAGACCCCGAGCCCCGAAACTCCGGACGATGACAAGCCCTCTAAACGGCTCGCGACACAGCGAAGCCCCAGTGCACGAAAGGTAAGGAAGAACAATTGGCATGGAGAACAGACTGGCCGAGCTCGAAATTTTTCGCCTCCGAAGAGGCCCCCTCCGACCCCAGTCGAATCTCAGACGCGGCTCGAGAGCAACCCTCGCGTGAAGCGAAACGAATCGGCAAGCGGCGAGCAGGACACGTCGGATCGCGCGGAACAAAAGCCAGGACGACGTTATTGTCGCCGAGCGTCGGTACGGGCTGTGATTACCGTCGTTCCCCCGCGGCTCGACTTTCGAGGGTTCGAACGAGACTCTCGCTCGCAGCGCCGGGCTCCGTGAAATTGGCGCCAAACAACGTGTAACCAGAGACTGTTCCGCGCCGAAAGGCCCCGACCGCTGGCAGCGGCCATCGTTCGCAAAAGTGCTTCGGATGTTCGGCGACGGGAGGCGAATTTTAATGGCTTCCCCTCTCGGCGCATCGCGTCGCTGCAGTCCAGAATTTTCATCCTGCCTCGGATCCGCGCGCTGCAGACACAATTTTTCCGCAAATACCGTCTGCCGGCGGCAAAATTGAGCTTTTACGCCCGGCGAAGGAGCATACGTGATCGACATGTAGAACGTTGACGAGAAACGTATCGCGCCGAATGCGATCGGAGTGACGTCAGGAGGGAGGGGAAGGTATTTCGTCAGCGGAACAAGCGTCTCTATCAAAGCGTTTCGCGGGACGCGCTGCGTCCATGCGGCGGCGACCGGTTTCCATAAATATCGGTAATCCGTTCGCGCTGGGATCGGCAAGAAGGGCCGTAAAAAATGTTTTACCGGTTCTACAAATGCGAGCTCGCCAAGAGTCGGCCTGGCCGTTCGTCAAGGAGGGAAGAACGATCGTGCGCGATCAGACGCGAGCTAGAGAAGAGAGACGGAGAGAGAGAGAGAGAGAGAGAGAAGAAGAAGAAGAAAGAAAGAGAGGAACCGAGAAGGATGAGCGGAGAACAACTCGTTCGACAGAATCCAGCTGCAGGTATCTCGTGGCCTTTTATTTTTCTCGAGGCTTCGAGGCGGTGCATCGCCCGGTGCATTAAATGCTCCCTTCCCCCCTCTCTCTCTCGCTCACCCTTTCCCAATCCCCTCTCCCTTCCAACCGCTTGCCCTCCTCGCTCTTTCTCTCGCGAACCGCGATAAGGAACGCCAGCGTTTTCAAACGATCGGGGAAGCGAGCGGTTCCCTTCCATCGTGGATGATGCTTGTGCCAGCGGCTCGAGAGAGAAAGAACGCGAAAGGAGAGAGAGAGAGAGAGAGAGGACGCAATAAAGATCGAGAAAGAATGAGAGGAACAAAAAAATTGAAGGGAGTAGAGTGAAAATGGGGAGAAAGAGAGAGAGAGAGTCAGGAGGCGAGAGGCGAGAATGGCGGAGACGACGAAGATTGGGAGAGGAAGAAGAAGCGGACGTGGAAGCTGGGAAGGATAATGACGGGAAGTGGAGATGGTGGCGCAGATGGATAGGCGGGCGCGGGGTGCGCGGGGGGGAAAGGTAACCAGTGTCGTGAACGACGTTGCATATGTGCGCCCGGTAATGCCGCCTATCGAGCTACATCCATCATGCGAACGATCTGCATCCATCGTGGTCGCGTGCGCGCGGGCGCGCGCCCGCTCTCGCCGCTGTCTCTGGGATGCGTCGGGCCGCAGAAGGAATTAATGGTCCGAGAGCATTGGCGAGCTTGGTCCGGCGGAAAGCTATATGGGAATCCTTTTACGGATATGGCGCGCCTATGCACCTGCATTCTATCTCTTACGTGAGAATCCGACCGTCACGTTCCTCGCGATTGCTCGCGAAGGACGGGAGGAGTATCTTTCGGGCTGGCTCGACGCGGAGTCCGCGAGCGGAGAAAAAAATTGCTTCCCAGATGTGTACATACGGGACGGTGTCATATTGGTAATGGCGGTTATTGGGATAACGGACTGTCGAAGTTTGTCGCGCCACGTGCCAAAAATTGTCAAACGGCTGAAACTGGATTTCGAAAGATATTTCCGCTCGCCGAGCTGTTAATTGAATTGTTACTAGCGGTGTGTATAAAAAAAAAAAGAAGAGGTGGGGAGTGGTAGGAGAAGGAGAGGCCGGAAAACGAATATGCATTTATCGTGTTTCCGCGTTGGAGCCTCGGTGTTTGGGTGGGAGGGGGGAGGGGAGTATCGAAAGAATTAATGGTCCGACATCGCCTCTCTCGCGAGCCCCGATGGGAGCGAATGGAAACCCTGTCGCGATTCCGCATGCACATAGGTGCATCCACCCTCTCGCCCGCCGTCCCAAGACAGACCGAAAAATTCATGCAGTACTTACTGGCGGCGGGACGCAAAAACCGATTAGAATATGCATGCAGGTGCAACTTTTGCCCTATCCGCCCGGCGACACCTGCATAATGAACAATCTGGCTGAGCAGAGAGTTCAGCGCGCGGCACTCCCTCTAATCCAGCCTAAACCCGTAAAACGAAAGCAACCAGCCCAGCCTCTACGAGCGTACTCCTCGTGCCAATATTAAGTCCCGTTTGAAAACGTCGAACGAAAACGTCGAACGCCTCGCGGGCCGGACGCGCGTTAACGCCGCTCGCGAAAGGCGATTTTTACGGGCTGTTTATGGGCCATAAGTCAGCGTACAAAGGAAACCGGAATAGCACTCCTGGAAACTAGCCGCACGGCGCGGGACGGCGACAGCCCGTGGAACAATGAGCCGGCGATGACCCTTAATTGCATTCGGCAAGCACCCGCGCCAGGAACACGCCAGGGAACCCACACGGTCGCCCGCGGCATTGGCAACCGGGAGGCCGGGAACGCATTTTAATAATTTCGCCCCGGCCCGCGGAAATGGCTCGCGCCGCGGTGTCGCCAGCCGCGCCCGCGCGCGCGCGCGCGCGCCACGCTGAAAGCGTCTCATCCCTGCGGCGTCCCGGCGAGTGGCGGCGAGCCAATCGCAAACAGGGCCACGTGTACGGAGGTCTCTGCATTACGCGGTTGCCTCTCTTTGCATCCGAGTTTTTTGTATTTAACTGCGGGTCGCGGCCTGGCGGTGGGAATACGGGGGTTAGGCCGGGGCACGGGGTGCGCAGGATGGGAGAGGAGAAAAATCCGGTCGCAGCACCGCCGTTCGGCATTTCCTGCGCCATTTACATTGAAAACGGCTCCCGGCGAGGAAATAAAATAGAATGGCGGTTTTTGCGTGCACGCGTCCAAGTTATCCTACCGTCGCCGCATACTCCCCACTTCGCAGTCCTGTAATTCGCCCGTACGCCTCTCCATACCGTACCGCACGGGGTACTGCACCGTACTGTACTTTAATGTGCTCGTATATAGGTACATCTATATATAGGTATATGTATCTCCACCGATCAGGAGTGCCGACGAAGCGTACGCGGCACGTTTTGCCGCGGCGACATTTTTTCTTCTTCTTTTTCCGCTCAGAGGCCCCCCTGAGAAAACGTGCTACATATGGATGCCGAGGGTCGAGTCGGCCATCCGCGCCGACTGTCGCTGCTCCTCGCCGATGGGAATCGCGTTAGCCGCGTTTAGCCGAAGTACCGCTAGACCCGCGAGGCTGCTTTTTGCAGCCGCGTCTCAGCCGACGCGCCGCGGATTCCATCGAATGCGAGCGTAGACGCGAGCGTAGACACGAGAGCAGACACGAGCCTGCTTCATAAGCCATAAGCCGGTACCTACGGAGGCCGGATAAACGCCCGCTCGAGACGATTCCATTGTCCCACCAGCTCTCCGACTCCTTCGGGCCGGATAATAAATTCAACGGCGGGCGCGTAATTCGCGGCAGCCTTCCGCCGGTAATCAGCGCGGAAATCGTCTTCGCCGCTGCCACTCGCCGACGACGTCGAACGTGCCGCGTTCATAATCGTCGCTCGCGCACACGGGGGCGATCGAGCGAGCGGATAAGAGGGGGGGAGGCAGCGCGCATCGTGACGAAGTATTCAGCCGGCATCCGGTGGATGACGAGGCCGCGAAGGCGGCGGCAATGAAGTGCCGAGGACGAAGCCGAGTACGAAGCCGAGAACGAAGCCGACGACTCGACAAGCATTTCAGAGTCGTTATCTGGCCTCCGCTTCTTAGCAGGTGAACAGGTGTTCCTTCAAACCAGCCTCGGACTCGTCGTCAAGCGGCCTCGTGGCCAGTCAATGCCCACACCTATCCCACACACAGCCTCACATACATACATACACACACACACACGCACACACACACGTGCGCGTCCGGAGACGCCGCAGAGTCCCTTCTTTCACTCCTCCGACTCTGGCGCACAACTAATTAGTGAAAACGCGCAAGGTTAATTAGTAAGGAGCGTAATTAATGGAAAGCCGGAGTCTTCCACATTCAGCGGCCGGATTCTCGCGGTAGGGTGCTCCTTTCCTTTCTGCTATTTCTCATTCTTTCTTTCATTCTCTCCCCTCCCCCCGCATACTGCCCCCCGCCCGCCCGCCCACTCCTCTTTCCCGCCTCACGCTCCGGCTCCCTTCACGGCACTCTCCATTTCTTCTCGATGCCTCCTCTCCCGCCCCCCTCCCCGCTCGCTCCTCCTTTATGTTTGATTTTTTTTGCTCCTCGCTCGAGCCTCGCACTCTTTTCGACGCGCTATTAGTCCGCGCCCATTCGGCTGATGATTATGAACCACCGGTTATATAAAATTCCGCGGAGCGTACGGCTAGTAGCGGAGCACGAACCTCGAAACCTTCCACTCACGGCCTCCTCGCCGATTACCGGCAGTCCTCTCGATATTTTTTCCTTCCCTCGAGTGCCGCTAATTCTGCCCCCTCCCGCCTCTCACCCATCCTACTTCCCCTCACCGAAGGCCCTCAGCGATATCGAGTGATGCCGATCGTTCGGCGAACATCGAAATGCCTACTGCTCGAGCGGCGGCTAATTATCGCGAGCGCGCGCGCACGCAAGCTTCGTTGCACCGAACGCATTTGCTACCGACTCACCCTGCACCCCCCAACCCCCGAGGAGCGGCCCACCCTCCGAGTGGCGAAATAAATGCGGGGAGAACGAAACACAATTGCCACAAAAAGCGTAGCGAAACTTTATTCTCCGGAACTTTTCTCATATCAGGCAATTGCCTATACAGGCCTCCACCCCCTTTTGTGCGGAAACATTTAGGCGGTGGTGCGAGCTTTATCTCGATTTGCGGATCGGTCGAAAATTCTTTACTCCGAGCCCTCTGCCGAGAGGTCGAAACTACTTTACCTGCGTCATCCGCCTAATGAATGGGCGTTTCTCGGCAAAGAGGGCGGCCGAGGATTTTCTTTCCCATCTGCCCCTCTACCCTTCTACCTAGCGAATGTGGTCTAGGGCTTCGGTTCACGGCAATCATCGGTGCGCCGATCACAGATTCTCGGAAAGATCGCTCTCGCAGCGGTAATCTGTACGGTCGGCGTGGAAGTATACGTTAGGTTATGGGAGATATATACCCGGGGAGCGTGTTGAAAATGTGAGCATCCGACGCGCAACACGTATCCCGCCGACAGGACTTCCGCGGAATTCAATTTCCGGCGAACGGCTTTTTCGGACGACCGTGTTTGGCCATTCAGGGCCGTCGCTTATGTGTTAATTGGGTGCCGCTGGAGGCCCGCTTCGACGACGAAAATGAAGAGCGCCGAAATGGCCGATATAGAGAAGCGAGCGGAGCGCACACGGAAGGTGTTGCACTTGCAACGTGCGAACGTGCAACGTGCGAATGTGCAGGGTACGAATGTGCAACGTACGAATATGCTCCGTTCTGAGCGTACGCGCACGAATGCGCTACGTGCGAGGCACGAATGGCGGAGAATCGAGGGAAGCGGAGGTGTAGAAGTAGAAATTGATGGAAAAAACGCGCCGCTCGTAGCGCGCGGTCGTTAGCAATTTTGCGGTTGCAATTCTCCTCACTTGGCCGCCGTTCGAGCGGAAACGCCCGGCGGATTCGAGAACACGTGTTAACGAGCCGCTTCGTTCGGCCGAGAAGGAGGCGAAGACCGAAGACGACAACAGGATAGCCAATAGATTCACCTTCTCCCTCCCACCCTCCCTCCCTCCGCGCGCCGTCTGAGCGAAGAAAATACATGCTCGATCGGCGAGATTTCCATTTACCGCGGAATGTTCAATTGCCCTTCTTCTTCTCGATCTCATCGGCCGGTACTCCCGACGACTCGACTTCCTTTTTCTCCTCCCGCCATCCCACCCAACGGGGAACTTTTCTTCCGCTCAATGTAATTTACCGCATCGATAATGTGTTCGATTTATAAAGTTCCAGCTCGGCAGCGCGCTCGGCGCCGTTCGAGGATTCAAATTGTCCGAGTTATAATGTAAGCCGCGAGATATCGCGCGCTTCTTCCGAGGTGGATGAACTCCATTGACAGTGAATTAATAGTGACGGGCACGAATGGGCAGCGAAATAAGAATGGGCTATGTATAGAGGAGGCCAGACTCCGTTCGTCGCGACCGCGCGCGCGCGCGCGCGCGGTGTGGGGACGCGAGGCAGCGGTGGACACTCCCTTTTCTTCGACCCTTTCAATTTTTCTCTCCCTCCTTTTCTCAAAGTTGCTGCCCGGTAGCGCCCCGGAGCGAAGTACGACTGCATCAATCGCGCGCACTCGCCCGATCCTATCCCGCACAATGCAGACTCGCCGTGAGTGGAGAGGTTACACACGCGCCACTGCTAAGTACGGCCGAGCCAGACGAGGACGGACGTTGAAGGATGAAATTGGGGTGGGAGGTAGAGAAAGAGAGAGCAGAGAGAGCGAGAGAGAGAGAGAGAGAGAGAGAGAGTGAACGAGGAGAAAACTTGAATTGGAAAGAAAAGGCTAGGCGGAGGGTGAGGGGGTGGATGCTGAGAGAAGGGGTGGAGGGTAGAAACGAAGAGAGACGGAGGGAATGCGCGAGGCAGGCTGGTGGTGGTGTTTTTAAAAAATGCAACCGCCCCGGGCTCCAGGCTCAACGATTAGCTTACCCTTCACCCTTTCACCCCCCCCCCCTCCCTCGCGCTTTTTCACTCTCGTGGGGCGCCCCGACGACGTCGACGACGACAACGACCACGACGACGTCGACGACGTCGACTACGACGACGATGGCGACGTGCAGCCCGCACCGAGGCGAGACAATGAAAATGCAAGCAAACCCTCCCTGAATTGAGTTCTCCACCTGCGAGCGAGAGGGAGGGAGAATGAAGGGACGAAGGATTCAAGGGAGAGGGAGAAATGACGAGAGAGAATCCCCACGATAGGCTACGGTCGCCGAGATCGCAACGGATTTTACTCCCGCGTTAAAGGGGATGTAATTCCGGAGTTAGCGACTCTTTGATAAGCTCTAATCGCGACTACTTTTCTTCGACGAAGAAAAAGCTGGCCGAAGCGTCTCCGCCTGTCCTGTAATTTTCGCCAAGGCCTTTGGCTAACGACATCTTAAGCAGCCATTCCGATAGCGGCCGATGTAACGGCGTTCGGTGTAACGATCGTTACGCTCCAATTTTGCCAGTCATTCTCTTTTCCTCGCGACACGATTCATCGATATAGACGTCTTCCGCTATCGCGACCGCTCATTCGTCATCCGTCGGAGCCGGATAGCGAGAGACGTATTTTTCGTTCGACGTCGAGAATGGATCGAGCTGCGGATTTGCGAGAGGCCTGTAACGCGGATCGGTCGCGCATGTGCATCACGGTTAATTTGACTCGCGGGTACTCTCGTTACAGATGAAGTACCGCAACCTTTCACTCCGCCACTCGGCGAAGGGGTGCAGTAGCAGTAGTAGTAGTACTAGCAGCGGTAGCAGTCGAAGCAGGAGATGCGGAAGCAGTACGGGTTCTCTCCTCTCACGAATCTAGGAACACTAAAAACGTTGGGCATTGTCGTCGCGCACAATACGGGCACGGGCCTAATTGTCGGTCGGTCCCTTCTGCATTATGCCAGCAGCGGGCTAGAGTGCACGGTCGACAGAGAGCGCATAGACTCTCTGGCAGGCCTACGAAGTTAGAAATTCAAAACGCGAAGGTTACCCCACGGTACGCGCCGACGTAGAGAGAATGCGACCGCCATTACGGAGCGCTCGCGCAAGAATGTTCGTAACGCGGAATCGTAACGCGAAAGCGGAATCCAGAATTAGAGCGGAAGATTAGCAACGGTAGGTACGATGCTCGTCGGCCGGCGGCGGGCTGCGGATGATAAAAAATGCGAAGAATTTATCCGACGCGCCGATTATTTCGTCGAGAGCAGCTATGCCGGGAATTTTGATAAGCATCGCGAAATGAAATTTCAACGACTGGCGGCCCACTAGCTCGGACCCTGATAGGCTGGGCTCAAAAAGCGGCGAGCTTTGACGGAGGCGATTGTAAATCTGTCGACAGGCCGCTGTCGTCGGATAAAATCTCGACGCGGCGTATCGCGCGCGCGCGCGCGCGACCTGGCGCAAATGAGGGTTTTGATAAAATGTAAATAGCCGGGGCGAATTCGCGGCACACTCGACTCAAAGCTTTGCCGCGCACCGTACGCAATAAGCTCGTTCGGTCGCGGGGCGGACAAAGTGGCGTGCACGAGGAGCGCTTTTTCAACCCCGGCATCGTCCCAGAAGATTCGCCCGTCGCGTACACAGGGAACAGACGCGAAGTCTTGCGTAAGTGCGCGTAATTTGGTTGAAAGATAAATGGCGACTGGGTGGCGGCGGTTCTCGGCGAGGAGAGACTCCGCGAGGGCCGGGAGGACGTTAAGACATTGTCAAGACGCACAATGCGCAAGTCCTAATTGTCGTTGTACATTACGACTCGACGAAGAAGAAGAGAGACGAACGAGAGAGGGAGAGAGAAGGAAAGAGAGTGGGAGGAAGTGGGAGTAAGAGAGGACTCTCTCGACAGTCGAGTAGGAAAACGTGGTGGATGTATCCGCCGGAGGAGGGCACCGTCATTTCTTCGACAAAACTACCGACAACTGCACCGGCCCGCCTGCCATCCTGCAGATATTAAAGAAGGAGGAGGCGGGGGAAGACAGTCGGACGGGAGGAAGATGGCCGTTAATCGCTGCTTCTACGAACCACTCACATTACGGTAGTCGGGAAGACGGGATTTTGTACGACGACCGAAGCCACTTTCGGCCTTATTATCGCAACCGCCGTGCCCTTGGCTCTCAAATTGTGCTAATGCATTGTTACCGTGAGACGCGCACTCCGACTCGACGAGATTAACTTCTTTTTTCTGCCGAACATTGCGAGTCCTCGGCCAAATAAAATGCGATCGTCAAAGAGAGTCAGGCCGTTTTTGCGATTTCAAAGAGATAGGTAGATATATAGAGGGAGAGAGAGAGAGAGAGAGAGAGAGAGAGAACGATGAGTTACCCACACCGAAAGTTTGGCTTGTACCGGGATTTAATACGGCTCATCACTGACTAGACGATAGCTAAGCTACAACGATACCCGTGGCACCGCCTCATCGAACTCGAAGACGCTATTTTGCCCGACCGAGCGGAACTAGTTTTCAATGTTATTACATTAATTAAGCGCGGCGTCTGAAATTGTTCTGCAACGCCGTTAGCCGAAGTAGTTCGTCGTCCCGCGGATTAAGCCGCTACGATACGACCTCCATTTACTCTAAAATTGCGTTATAAACGTCGCCCATTACAATCCCGATTCGAAATCTCATTACCCTACCCCCGACCGGCCATTATCGGATAGTTTCGACATTCCGGCTCCGTATTCCCGATATTTCGATCGATCCCGGTTGCTGGCAGGACGGAGGAGGGGGGGGGGGTAATAGTCGAGGCGAGAGATTACAGAAATGAGATGGCTAGACAAACGCGGCCCGCGTCCCATTCTTTTACCCGGCCGCGAGCGCGGCCAGGGACGGATCTCTTCATAACGACATCCATCATCGGCAGTCGGATGCGGATGAAAAATTACACGCGCCATCGGGCGAACAGCCGAGAATGCCGTTAATTCCCCAAAGATGACGGGGGGGGTGACGGCGAAAAGGGAAAAATCCTTAATGCACCTCCGTTTCGTGCCGCTGCGGTAGGCGGTAACTGCCTCGGGTCCAGGTACACGCCCGGAGTTCCTCATACAAATCTGATAGGATCTCGTAAAGCGCGGGGGGTGAAAATCATTCTACCTACCCCGACAACGTGTTCCAGACTGAAACAACTTCCTATGTCGACTCCCACGACCCCCCCCCCCTCCGTCCCCTTCCCACCACCGTTCTCCTTCTTTCAGCATCCTCCTACCCATCCTCGCCTCTCTATCAGCGGAGCCCGGAGTCTCGCTCTCCTCGTCACCGGCGAGATGTTATTTTTTTATTTGGACAAAGGATTTCCTTGCCGTGTTATTACCCCCACCCCGCCGCGGAGCCCGGCGGAGCCCGCCGAGGGGTTGGAAATTAAAAGAGGGATGGTTTTTCATGAGGCGCGCAGCAGCACCGGCAGGCAGAGAATATTCAGCCGCGGCTCGTCATCGTCGGGCGTGTTCGAGAGATCACTCATCAGACGCTCGACCTTCCTGAGGGTCGGGAGAGCGCGGGATATAAGCCGGGGCGAAACGTCAGTCTGCTAGCGAGATGTTTAACCTAACGAAGGAGAGCCACATGGCGATTCCGAAACGGGGGGCCATTTAATTTTCATCGCGTTCCGTCCGATCGATCTCACGCCTAGCCGAACGACAGATCGCTTCGAATCGTTCGCGACATTTATTCGACGATCGTCGCCGATAACGCGCTTGAGATTGACTTTCGAAAGGAATCGAAGCTCGTCGCTAATTGTAATTATCCTGTCATTGTCGACCGTTCGGAATCCCATCCGCGATTCGTCAATCGACGTTCGGCAGAAATTATTCTCTGCTCCATCATCGACGTGCGATTTCATCGGGAAAATCTTTCCCCCCCGTCACTTTCTTCGGCGAAAGCTCGCAAAGCCGGCCACGAATCCGGCGAAATATGCGCGGACATTAAATCTAATGGAATGAAAATACACCGCGGCACCGTTTACGTAGTTCGCCCTCCGCGCCGCGGAAGAGATTTAGGTATTAAAGCGTGTTTAAGGGATTAGCCGCGAGCGGGCCGGGGCGTAATGAACGCTTCCAAAATGCGCGAAGCGGCGACGCTTATACATGCAGGCGCGGCGCCGCGGCGTCGCTCTCTGTGGGTAGGCAAAGAGCAGGAAGGCGAGAGAAACGAGCCTACAGCTTGCCTACAGCTTGCCTACCAGGGTGCTTAGCAGCGTGCCTACCAGCCTACCTACCAGCCTGCCTGCCAGCCTGCCTACCAGCGCGTTTACCAGCGTGCCATGCTGCATGCCGACCGGCAGGGCTGACTGCGATGCTCTTTAAAAATTCAAATGAGCGTCACGGCAAATATCATGCGCGTTAATTCTCATTCGGAATGCCGTGGGGATGGTACGGGCCAACCCCCCCACCCTTCAGCCCCTTCGTCACTTTGTCATTCTCCGCCGGTGCCTTCCGCCTCTGTCTGTACGTCACTCTTTCGCCTGTCGCGTTCGCACCCCCCTCCTCCCTCTCTCCCTCTATTGCTCACTTATTCCACCGCTTGCCCCTCTTTCGCCCCTCCGCCTATCCGACCGACGTACCGCCAATTTTCGCCTTGCCTTATTTTCCCAGACGATCCGGCGCGTGTCG
Organism: Anoplius nigerrimus; assembly: GCA_914767735.1. Taxonomy (NCBI): domain Eukaryota; kingdom Metazoa; phylum Arthropoda; class Insecta; order Hymenoptera; family Pompilidae; genus Anoplius; species Anoplius nigerrimus. The sequence goes on along the minus strand of OU612084.1, from coordinate 7,902,210 downwards.
CTTCCAGCGCCGGATGAGAGAGCTTCGCTAATATTGGAGCGGGCGGGTTAATTAGCAATTCGATGTGTTTTCGGTCGTACTCGTACTAAGCCGAATTTGCGCGTCAACGACCGTAGTCTCCGATACGGAGAGACGCATTCTCGCGGAAACATCCCATCCGACCGTCTTCTCGTCATTATATCGTCTGGATCCGGGGGCTTAATTGTCGAAGCTTTTGTGAAGACGCCGTGAAGGAAGAGTGCTCACCAGCCGGGCGAAGAACGGTACTGGGAGGAGGGGAGGTGGAAGGGGGGGAGTGTCGTAAAGCGTTCCGCACGATCGTCGAGTGATTCTTCGGACGTTAAGTGGATGGTAAGATCAAAGTTGAGCGGAGGGCTAATTAAAACGATAGACGATTTCGAATTGAATGAGCAATTCCGTTTCGAACTCCTGTGCGCAGAGTATGGCGCCGCGTGCGGCCGGTCGATGATAAAGAGAGAGATTTATCGCGACAATGCTCGTCCCTGCCTGCTCGTTATCCTTATTAAGCGGCGTTAATTTCGCGCTACAATATTGCGCTCGGCGAGTAGCGAGCGTCGAAACTTCCCACGTTAACGGAGACAGTAGACAATGATGAGGGGAGGGGGGGGGGGGGGCGAGACGAGAACGGAGCTGGAAGAGCGTCGGTGCCGCACGGCCCTGAATTATAGACGACAAATTCGTCGAAATGGGAAGTGGTGCGGCAAGTGCAAGGCAGGTGATTTTTACCAAGGGGTGGCTTCAACCCCCCCCCCCCCCCCCCCCCCCCGGCACTCCTCGAAGCCTTCCCTGCGCCTTTCGCGTCCCACCATTCGCGGCTGCCTGGCACATCCGGCATGATTATTTTCCGTCGTCGTCACTATTATCGCGCGCGCCCATCGTTATTGCTATAATTATTATGTTTATTGCAATTATCAAAGCGAATCGAGTCGGCGACGGGTATTAAGCACCGACGCTAAATGTACTCACGGCCTCCTGCACTCCACCGGGTTGGCAGCTGGGTGTAATAATAATTATGAAACGATACATGATAACGAGGCGCCGGGGCGCTAACGACGCCCCGGCGTCGTTTCTCTCTCTTTCTCTCCGTCTCCCCCACCCCGCCACACCAGGTTCTCTCTCCCGCGCGCCCACTCTCAAATACCCTTTTCACCTCTTCAGCATCTATGTCCCTCCTTGCCTGTTCGCTCTCGCTCTTACTCTCGCGAGCACCGAGCTCGATTTAATAATATGTACTTTTTTGCAAATTTCTTCATTACTCATTCAATACCAGCCGCCGGGATCGCGGCCGACCTCGCCCCGTTACAATTTTCTCCCTGCCCTCCCCGCGCCTCCTCTCAGGCTCCCGCGGCCGCGGAAACCACCCCATGTCCCACTCGTGGAAAGCGCTCGTTTTGTGCGCTCCTGATACGGAAAAAGGAAAAGCGCGACGGTGAGAGAAAAAAGCGCGCTCGCGCAATATTATATATTTTTCCACCTCTCTCCACCGACGCAACCTAACCCCCTCCCCCCGCCCCCTCTCCGCTCTCTCTCTCTTTTTTTGCGCGCTCGTCGCGCCGGCCCGACGACGACGGATTTATTTTTTACGCCCTCACAGTCGCGGACCCTTCAACGTTTTCGAATCATTAAAAACGCGATGCCAGGCGGGGGGAGGGGTTGAACGGGCCCGGTGGGGGTGAAATGCAGGTTGTTTGGGTGGGTGGCCTGGTAGTGGGTGGGTGGCGCGGTGCATACCTGCCTGCGATGCCAGTGTCGACTACCTGCGCGCGGCCATATTGGGCAGCGCGGTTCGAGAGCAAATTATCTTGCTTAATTAATGTCACGCGCGGCCGAATAATTGCGGAGTCGGGGGAGGGGAGCAGGCAGGGTGGCAGGGGGTGGGTATCGGTAGAGGTAGTGGACGGTAGAAGGGAGGGGGATGTGGGTGGCGAATGGGTATCCGTTGTACTGCGCCCATCACAAATCGATTCCTGCTCCCTCCCTTCACCCCTCGACCTCCCTCAGCCACCCCCGTCCCATTCTACCCGATCTCTTTCCCTCTCTCTTTCCCACTTTCCGTCTCTCCGCGGATCCTCTCTCGCCGCTATCCGTCCGTCTATCTGTCTATCTTTCCGTCTCCGTCCGAATTACCGCCCCTCCCTCCCTCCCTTCCTCTCAGGCCACCCCACAATGTTGCCCTTCTTCTCGCTCGTACCTTCCCTCCTTCCTCATTCCTCTGTCTATATCACTTTCCGTACCCTTGTCAGTCCCATCCCCAGGCTCGATCGTCCGTCTCATTCTCACCCTCCCTCGAGCGCTTCCCACCCTCTCGCGGCCCATCCCCCCAGCCCTTTGCTCGCCGTTAATTTTTGCACACGAGCCGATTGATCCGCGCCTGCCGTGCAAGGAAACCGATTAAAACGTACAGTGCGCGACAATGACGTAAACTCCCTCGTCTGAGGCTCTCTGCCGTTTCCATTTTTCTAACGGGCCGGGCGAATAAATAGGAGGGTAGGCTGCGACCCGCTCGATTGTTTTCTTTTCCCGCGCCGGGGGGTTGGAAAGGTGAGTGGGAGGGGTGGCAGATTGAAACGCGGGCCGAGCGAATTGCGCGCTTAGTCGGCCGATTCATTTCCGGTTATCGGCGAATGATAGCTCAGTCGGCGACCTTTGTCCTCGCGTCGGCTGGGGCAATTAGCCGAATAATTTTATCATATCAAACGATTTCGCCTATGCCCAGGCCAGTGGCCCGGAGTCCGCGGGACTAGGCACGAGCGAGGCGGACGCAAATTACATTGAGCAAACCGGAGCGCGGAACGTTAACGGCATCACAATGAAACCGCTGTGCGCGCGCGCGCGCGGACTGGTTTCGACCGCAAACTCTCGATGTTGCAAATTATCGGGGTGCGTTCATTAGGAAGCCGGCGAAAAATGGGGAGGAGGGATCGATGCCCCCGCGGCCGTCGGAGATTGTCGAGGTCGAGGTTTCGTGCTGATACCGTGACCACTTTTCAGCACACACGCGATCTATCCTTCCAATCCCACGCTCGTTCAACTTTCCCACCGATCACCCGGATTTTAACTGATTTCGCTTTCGCAGAGAGACGAACAGTAAGCAGAGTTAGCTATGCAGCAGGCGGAAAAAACCGGACTCGGGTGGGTCGGAATTCGAATCCGGGTCTCCCGTTTGCCGGTCGGTTACTCTAGCCAACTAAGCTACCCAAGCCCTTATCCGAATTCTCTCCACTTATGCCCTTTATTCTGACACGTTATCGTCCATCCATCCTCTACTACAGCAGTGAAAGCTTCGGCTTCTCCCGACGGATCTATGGCCTTGAGCGTGACGCTCGAGCAGAATAGGAGCAGCCAGGGTACTCACATTGGATGTCAATTTTGGCCGGCGAGCTGGCGATCGAGTATCCGGTCTCCTCGTGGGTGGCGACGCACACGAAGTTCCCGCTGTCGAGAATTCGATTGACCCTGGTGATGTAAAGGTCGCCGCCCACCATGTGCCGCCTAGGACTGGGCGCCAGGGGCTGTCCGTCGATCTTCCAGGCGTACTTGACGCGAGCGCTGGGCTGCGCCTCGCATCTCAGCCGGACCGGAAGTCCCTCGACCACCGAATGCTCGGCCGGGCTCACCGAGAAATACAGGTCGCCGTCCTCGGCGCGGCTAGCCGCCACTGAAAGGGAAATCGATATTGCATTAAGGCGTCCCCTTTCTGACCCCCCGAAAGTGTTTCGGCCCGCGGGAAATGAGACAATCGACGAGGAGCCTAATGGGATATTTATGGGAGCGGAACCGATACCGGGGCCAAATTTTCGTTCGGCCACTGTGCGCTGGAAGGGAAAAATGACGGCGGAAGAGGCCGACAGAGGGATGGAAATCTGCGGTGCAATCGGGAATATTCGATTGGCAGCTCTCTCTCTCTCTCTCTCTCTCTCGCTGTCTCTCTCTGTCTCTCTCTCTCTACCTCTCGCGCGCCCGTGAGCGAATAATTTCGTTTAACGACGCGTTAGGCAGCCTGCAAGATCGATTTTGCCACCGAAGCCGGCCGACCCCCGCTCGAAGCGGGCGCCTCATTAGGATGATAGGTAATTAGCATCGGGGCAATGGCGTTATGCCGATATCCTTTGACTTGTCTGCAAAACAGAAACCTCCCTTTGACGGGAGGCACGCTCCCGAGGGGGCAGGAGCTGGAAGGGGGGGGGGGGGCAAAGGTCGGAGCGGGAGTTTTCAGATGAAACACAATTTTTTTTTCTCTCTCTCCTTCAATTTTACTACGCAGTCAAGCTTCAGCCCCACCCCCTCCCTAGCCGTCCTCTTTCGTCTCTCGCCTTGCCGTCCTTCCAGCCGACTCACCCCGAGTCGAACCCCCCCCCCCGTCCTCCCACCACTCCTCCCCATCTCTTTCGCCTCCGCGCCGCAGAGAGCGTAGACGCAGGTATTTCCCAGGAGTGATTCCGCGCAATTTACCGATAGCCGACGAAATATCTGTATCCGATGCCGATCCCGGGCTCTTCGTGGGTCCGGCGAGAGCGGAAGTCGAGACCGCGAAATGCGATGCTCGGGGAAAAACTGGCCGACCGCCGTTTTTCCCCAACAGTCGAGCCCGGTTCACCGCGGTAACGTATGCTCGCCGGGGCGCGTGCATCTTTTATTCGATTCTCTCTTCATTCCGCGCCGACGATATACGGTGATCCCGGAGGCACAGGGCGATGCGTCATAACCGGGCTTTCGGCAAACCGCGCGAGAAACGTTGAATAACGTTGAATAACGCCGTGAACCGACGCGCGGCGCCGGACGGGCGGGAAGGGAGGGGGAGAAAAAAGCACGATGAAAAAGTGGCCCGCAACACTCTCGGAACGAGAATGAACGAGACGCGAACGATGCCGAAGATACCTGCGGGACGGGTAATTAACATTTATGGCGGTAATTAATATTTCGGGGGAAAAAAGCGGCTGGAATGAGAAAGTAGGGAATGCGGGAGTGCGCCCGCGGGGCTCGAATCGAATTCGTTCGGGACTCGAAGGGTGGGGTGGGGTGGCTTGATCGCGGATCGATTAACATTCCGCGGCAGGCGACGATCGGGATCGAAAGCCGAGGCCGATCGCTTACAAAGACGCGATTCTCCCAGGGATCGGCGCGTGTAATTCCCGCTCGATCGAATATGCCCCCCCGCGGGTGTGCGCGCGCGTGTTTCGACGCGGCGGAGTTCGCACGCAGTTCGTACGCAGTGCGCGCGCGGCCGTGCGTGTACGCGTACGTGTAATACCCCGGCGAACAAGCGTCGACAACACGCTGTAAATAGTCGTTTGTGCAAATTAAACGAACCGTATTGTACGGGTACGTGCGGCACATACATACCCGTAACTGGCTAGAAAAAGGGGGAGGGTGGTGTCGGGGGGGTGGGAGGGAGCCGGAGAGGAGGGGTCAGTGGGGGTAGAATGCGCGCGGCGAGATTGGGGAAGGGGTGCGGACGGGGGGAGGGAGACGGCAAAGAGGAAACTTCCCAGCGGATAGTATCCATTCGACCATATTTTTTCGCCAGCGGCGGTTGCCCGAATTTTCTGGCCGAAAAAAAAGAGGGGGCGCAAAAAGAGAAAGTAGACGGTGCCCGGTTTTAGAGGCAGAAAAATCGGGGCTGGGACGTAAATGAACAGAGACGGGTAGATTGAGAGAGAAAGAGTGTAACGGAGTGTGCGTGTGTGTATGCGAGGGTCAGAGAAAGAGAGAGAGAGAGAGAGAGAGAGAGAGAGAAGCTCATGGCGTCCAACCTGATTCTCCAAACATCGATCCCTGGATCGTTTTGCACACAATGGCGCTAGCGGCTCGGATTAAATTCCCCATGCCGCGCGGGTTCGTGGCAAAATCGATTGTTGTGTTTCTGCAGCGGGGATACATTATGTAGGTAGCGTTCCTACTGGCGCGTACAGCTCCGGCCAGGGAGGCACCTGTACGCCGGGGTTATATCGTTGTGCGGTGCATTGATTTCGCTTACGCAACGTTACCGGCACAGCCCGAGAGTTGCCACGTCCGCGTAATATCAGGGAGCAATTAATTTGGCCGACGTAGCCATAATAATTACAGTTAGACGAGGCCACGGCAGGGTCCGTCGCCCGCCTGAGCCCTCCCCTCCCCCCCCCCCCCCTTTGCGCCGGTAATTATTAATTCGCATTGAAATTTTCGAGATCACTCGAGACGCATTTTACTAATCCGCGTCGCGGCTCGCTCGAATGGCATCGAATAAAAAGGGACTTGACGCGGCTTGTCCGGCCATAATGATTATCCTGACACCCGACGTATACCTATCCATGCACATCTATACCTACGTACATATCTACATCCTCGTACATATATAATATAATATATATGTGTATATATATATATAGACGTATCGATCCGTCGCGCGGAATTTCGCACGACGCACAAGAGTGCGCGCACACAGTTCTAATTATCGCCGGACGGGTAGACGGAAAGAAGGCAGCTGTCGTTGTCGAGCTATTGCGCTCGCTGCGAACCTGTTAACCGTTAAACGTGACACAGAGTCGAGAAGGCCATTATATAGTCGGGGGGGGGGGGGGGGGGGGGGGGCTGCCGACGTTACGCTACCGGTGCCGGCTTTCGGTAGAGGGACATTTTATCGTCCCGCTATATTTAACGCGTCTCTTTGAACCGACGGCGCAGGAACGATTTTCTAATGCCGGGGCGTCCGTCGGGACGCCGGAGATGGTAACAAATATTCGAGCGCGATCCTAAACGGCGTTTAGCCGAACGCCCCCTTCTCCCCCCCTCCACCCCTCACCCATGGCTCGGAGCCCCATAATGCCCGGACCATAAATCTATCGGAGGCCCGGGCGCTCTCTCGCTCTTTTATTTATCTTCGTGTCCCGGGGCCCCCGGTCGGTTGCCCTATCTAATTGTGAATCCAGGTACGTCCCTCTGCCCCGACAGCCGACGACACGTTTCACGCTTTCGGCATGTTTCCAATACGCCCCCCCGCGCGCGGCAGCTCGAATTTTTCATACTGCACGCCCCTCCCTCCGTCCCCTGCCCGGCAGCCGACAAAAACGTCGCGCCGTGCTGCGTAAAAAATTCATCCTGCCAATGATATTTTTCTTCACGCCCTCCCCCCTGTCGGCGGGACGCGATCGTCGACAATTTTTGCGCCGCGCCCGAACGCCGCGTGCGTTCGTTTTTTCGATCGGCCCGGCGACATTGTCATCGATAAATTCCGTCTAATTGTTCGGCATCGACTATTTTCGTTACGCTCGCGCGCCCGGTCGTGCGAAAGGGTGAAAGTGCGCTGCAGGGGGGGGGGGGGGGGGGGGGAGTTAATCGTATGCACGATTTATAGAAACGGCAAGTGGACGTCGGTGCGCCGACGATGTAATCGGGCCGAGAGGCGGTCGGATGTAATACGTGCTGCGGCCATGATAATGCAATGCTCGCCCGAACTTTTCCTTCCTCGGCTCTCTGGCTGGCCGCGTATCGATTATCGGCGCGATTTATCGGCGAGAGTAATAAGAGAGCCTGGCGCGAGGAGCAGGGTGGACGGGGTGGGGGGGGGGGCTGGCAAAAAGGAAGAGTCGTAAAGGCGAAAAAAGGATGAACAAGGAAGCGAGAGCGGTCGAGCGAGAGAATATGAGAGGAAGGAAAGCGAAGAAGGGAAGAGAAGGAAAAGGGAAAGAAAAAGAGAAGGAAAAGGGGGGTGGAAGGGGGGGGGGGGGAGTAGACCCGTTTCTCGGCATTGAAGTCTCGTTGCAGTCACTATCTTCATCCGCAGCGCGCTGCCTCTCGATGTCAATCCTTGCCTCGGTTTATCAACAACGGGCGGACGCGGTGTGTGCGCGGCCTAAAAAAAGAATCTTCACGCTCGTCAGCGGCGCGTTCGGCCGGTCGTGAAGCCTCCCCAAGGGGTAAACACGACCGCCTCTTTTACGACCTACTCTCGAGATTGCTTTCCTCTCCGAGCTAAACATCCCTCTCTCTCTCTCTCTCTCTCTGTCTCTCCCATACCATCCTATTCCACGTACGTGTCACCGAACGCAACACCGCGCCTATCCGTCCGCATCGTATTTGTGTGCGACTTCGGCTTTAGCTGCAGCTGCAGCGCGCGCGCTCGCGCGCTTTATGACGTTTGCGCGACATGTGTGCCTCTCTTTGTCCGTCTCTCTTCCCTTTTCTCTCCCTCTCCTTCTGGCTCGCATTCGTCCACGCTGCCTCCCTCACTCTCTCTCTCTCTCTCTCTCTCTCTCTGTCACACTCCGGCCATTTATCATCTCCGTCTGGCCGCGTAAACTTTGGCGAGGGTGTGCGTCCTGTGATTATGCGCCCGAGCAGGACGGAATCGTGACGCGGTAAGCTCTTAAGAGGAGGATCACGGAATGTTATCCTCTTGCCCGGGACACATCCACTTCCGGCAAGGGACGCCGGCGTGACAGCGAGCGGCAATAAGTAGAGAGCTTCGACGGGCAGTCCAGATAAAGAGTTGCCTCTTGACGAATGATGCCCCCCTCCCTCACTCTTCCTGTCACTGGGCATTCCTCTCTCCGTTGTCTCGCACTCCCGCATTCCGACCTTCCGTTCCAGAAGTTATTTACAACGCGAACGATCGCGCATGCAAAGTGGACGCTGCCGAAGCAGGCAGATATGCGCCACTGTACGTAGGAGTATGAAGGTACCGACACTTGCGGCCATCTTCCGCCCGCTACACATTCACCTTTTTATAATGATGACCGGCAATAAAAGTTGGCCCCGACAGGCAGACGGATAAAGGAATATTTCTCGAGTGAGCCGGCAGTCTCGCGATACACGATCTCCATCCTTCCTGTCGGCGGAATTTCTCTCCTTTCCTTCCTTTCCCTCCTTTTCCATCCTTTTCCATCCTTTTCTACCTGCTCCTCCTCCGGCGTCCTCCTCTATCGTCCTTCCGATTATTATTCGCCGCGCACGTTACGCGATCCCTCTCTCTCGCTCGAAGGACGCGTCTCGCCAAAGGAAGAGGATAAGTTCGGGGTCCCCGGCGGGTGCGGAACTTGGCTCGTTACGTCTCGAAATCTTTTCCGCGCGGAGTCACTACGTGACTCCCGTAACGACGGCCTCGTTAAAATCGAAAAATCGTCCGCTCGCCGAGCGGGCACTTTCGCCGCTAGGAGGAGCGTAGAAGAGGATACTTTCGTCCTGTTCCCGCGGAATCGCCGCGGAGAGAATCCTTCCTCCGTACGCTGCATAAATCGTCGAGTCTCTTTCTCTCTCTCCCTCTCTCTCTCTCTCACACACACTCTTCCCTCCGCTCACAATTTCTCGGCGCGTTTTATTGCGCGCCAGCTCCGGCGACGAGTAAATTTTCCATTCGAGCCGCGAGTCGTATCTCGTTAATTTTCACTTTCGACTGGCGCGCGTACAGGTAGCTTCGCGAAAAAAGGTATCGTGCTCGTCGCTCGTTTCAATTCGCCCGCTATATCAAAACCGCTTACCGGCGGGATTTCGCTCATAACTGCACCGTCGACGCGAAAAAAAAATATATATGTATAAATTAGCGGAGAGTCGAGTAAATTCGCATTAGGCAAGGGGGGGTTAACGAGACGAAAGGCGAAATATTTATCGCCCCTCTTCTCGACAGCATTATCGTTGCGCGTGCGTTTTATCAGACGTCGACGGTCAGTGAACCGTACGTAGAACGTGCATAGTACGTACGTACGTACGTGTAACGTATTACTGTGTACGAGGGACGCAGAGAGACGTTTCGTCGCAGTCGGTTTTTCTGAAAAGGCGAAAACTGGCGGCGCACGGTCGAAGGAGCGAAGCGGAGCGCATTTTCCGCCGAGTCTCCCGTGACCCCTCCCGCCCGTTGGTCTCGCGCATTACGCGCTCATATCGCAGGTCCGCTCGCTCGCGCGCGCGCGCGCGCGCACGCTCGGTGCGAATTGTGTTCGGAATGCCGCCTTCCAGACGCTCCGAGGACCGTGAAATTCACGCTCTCTCGCGAGGAGTTTTTCACGATTCTGAATGTGTCCTGAGAGGCTCCTTTCTTCATAGCCCGAGCGTTGAGACAAGGCACTCGCGCGACGGCTAAGGCGTGCTTTTATTAAGACGGAGAAAAAATCGACGAGGGGTCGAGGCCCAAGGAGTGGGGGGAGAGTGAGCGGCGGAGAGCAGTAGTGGAAGAGGAGTAAAGGAGTAAGGAGAAGACGAAGGAGGAGGAGGTGGAGGAGAAGGAAGAGGTGGAAGGGGATGAAACGAGCAAGGATCAGTCCTACGACCCTTTTGGCAGCGACAGAGTGCAGCCACTCGCTCGTGCCTCGCGGAGGACAAACAAAAGCGGAAGGCGACGAGTGAACGCTCCAAATGACTATCCGGCGACGTGTACAACTTGCCAACAAAAGAGGGGCCTCTCGTTTGCCCGCCGCGCGACTCTCGCTCGCCCGCGTTTTTCGAGACCTCACCCCCGCTTTTTCGACTTTCCTTCTTTATCGTCGACATTTAATGGGAAGAATCACGGTTGACCGTCGCCGGGCTTCCGCCTTTTCTTATAACTAAAAAGTCTATTCACGAAGGGCCCCTATTCATGCAGCTCACTCTCCGCGGTCTCGTAGGTACCCACCTACTACCTACTACCTACTACCTACTACCTACATGCTCTCTACACGGATATTTGCATATTCTCGGCATCAAATTTGAATCGAGCCCCGGCGCATATGGCGGCTACGAGTTTCATCGACGATCAGGATTTATTAATCACCCTCCCCGGCATGGTACATAGGGGTGTAGACGTACGAGAGGGAGTTTCGCAGTTCCCCCATGCTCGAGCGCAAAGTAACGTCGAGGCGATAGAGCCCAGCGGAGAGCGAGAGATCTCGCAGAGTGAATTAAATATTTTTATCAGATGCATCAAAGCTGCCTCGATGGAAAACGCATTGAAGGGGCTGCGTGAAGGAGAGGACGCACGCACACGTGCGGGAAAATGAGCGATGAACAGGGGAAGGAGAGAGTCAACGAGAGAGAGAGAGAGAGAGAGAGAGAGATAGAGAGAGAGAGAATAAGAGAGGGTGGAAAGCAAAACGAAAGAGGGAGGAACGGGGAAAAAGGGAAACTGAAAATTCGAGAGTAGTATCGCGTGTCAGTCGCACGCATCGGCTGTGAAGGCCATTCAGAGAAGCGAGTCAAAGGGAATTTCGTCCTGGGAAAGGGCTGATCGAGCGCGGGAGAGCGGCCGTTTTTCAGTCCGCTTTTCGGATAATGACGACGCGCGAGCGATTCTGAAAGAGCGGGCGCACGCTCAATCCTGACACTCGACGCTACTCGAAATCCGCTATCCTGCCGCTGTATCGTCGTCCTTTGCCGCGAACGATGGCGCCGGTCATCAAACGTCGGGACAAAGAGATCCGTGCGCCGACGGAAGCACGAAGGGAAGAACAAGGAGCCGTAGGGAATTGGGTAGGAAGCAAGGACGAAAGGGCACTTCCCGTTCGACGAATTCGAACGGAAGAGGTGTCAGATACGCTTGACGGCGCGCGCAAACGTAGGAAGGCCGGCGACGAGTGGGAAGACGAGCGGTTTTATCAGCTCGGCCCGTTCCTGTCGGCAACTGCGTCGCACGATCGAACGAATTCAACGCCGGACAGATAAAGAGAGACGAACGAAAAAATGAGGAGAAGAGAAAAGAGCACTGCCGCTCGAAGGCGCGAGAAATTCCTACAGAGTCTCTGTCGGACGAGAAAATGGGCAATTAAAGGGCCGCCAGTTGAGCAGCAAAAATGGCATCGGCCGCTCATCGACGCTGCCGATTAACCCTTTAATTACATTGCCGATCGACTATGAGCGCAAACGAGTGCGTCGGCTAGGTTGGGGCGGTTTGCGAGGGTTAAAATCGAACTTTTCATTAACAATGTAATTCGATGAGCTGAATACCCCGATGCCCGGCCGCAGAGCTTGAAACGGCGAGCGCGCGCGCGCGCTGCCCGTCGAAATTGAAATTCGCAGGTCGATTAAATTGAATTATGGCACTTTTGTCGGGCAGAGGCCGGCAAGCGGCAGTAGCGCGGGTTATTACGGCCGCGGAATATAATACACTGTTTCGAAGAATGACCGCGGATCGCTTTTAGCGGGTACAGGGTAGAGGGCAGACCTTTGTGAGACGGTCGGCCAGGCCTGTGTTTTCCAAGTTTCGCCGTTCGCCGCCGGCACAATGGCCCCGTTGTGCGGCCGAACCTCGAAAAGGGCTATTTCTGGGAAACTTTGACGGCCACTAATTTATGGCTCTTCTCAAAGTTTCGACGTGCGCTCGCGCGCGCGCTCGTGGGCGGATAACACGTGTTACGCTAATGGCGCAAGGAAGAGGAGAAGAGTGTCATATCGAGGATTCTTCCCGAGCTGTTACAAAGCGCGTCAGGCTAATAAGTACCTTGTACGCGTTCGTCTCGCGGCGAGGGTCTAAATCTGTCGTTCGGGGATGAGAGTGGCACCGGGTTCTCGACTCTGGTGCGCGCGGCACGTAAATCATTAGCGCGAGTCCCACAATGGGCCGAAGAAGCGATCCGGGACTCCTTTGAGCCGACACTGTTTGTTCCTCTTTCGCTCGGCCGTTTATTACGGTCGCGGTATGACGCGCGCGTGCAGCCCGCATTTTCTTTCTGCCGCGGCCGGAGGAGGTGGAGGAGGAGGAGGAGGAAGAGGGTGAGGCATGCAACTGAAACGGCAAAAATTACACGCACATCCGCGCGTGGCCCGTTCGCGGCGGTCGCGCGCGGAAAAGCATGTCGTTTTCGCTCTTTATGCGTAAATAGCCGTATTATGCTCGACCCGCGCCTTTATTCGCTCTCTTCCGCGTCCTTCCACTGGCTGAGGGATCAAAGGGCTAATACAATTTTTTCTCCGCTCCTCTCTCTCTCTCGCCCAGTTCTCCTCGCACGCACACGTACGCACGTACTCTCCTCGTCCCTCTCCCTCCAACCCTTCTTCTCCGGTTCTGTCAAAGGTGCGCACGGCGTGGCGGTTTCAGAAACACTTGAGTGCGAGCGAGAAGGAGAGGCCCGTAAGTAACTCTGAGGCTGAATAACATTCGGTGTATAAAATAGCCGCGCACGCCGAGCCACGGACAAAGGGCCTTTAGTGGCAACTGGTGTAAAAAAGATGGAGAGAGGGTGAAGGAGAGCGAGCCCAGGAAAGAGAGAGAGAGAGAGAGAGAGAGAGAGAAAGACAGAGAAAAGAACCGAGCGAGAAAGATCGGCGAAGGGAGGGAGGGCAAGGGCGAGAAGGACGGATAACGGGAGAGTCCGTGCGGAAGGAAGACAGAAGTGTAAAAAAGCACGGGTTGAAACTGGTACCCCTTTTCAGGGCACAGGACGTCTCCGAACTCTCCGGGACCGTCGTTCTCATCCGTAACCCGAGACGTGTAATTAGGACCACCGGACCAAGATGAATAGCCAAGTGGTCGGTAGAAACGAGAGGGGTCACGAGGGAGGTGGCTACGGGGCACACACCGCCAATACATTCAACAGCCTACGGACTGCACACGAGCGAGTGCCGGGCAGACACTGGCAGGCCCCGTAACGTCCGCGTGTGCGACTCACGCACACTGCCCAACCTAGGCCGTCGCATGCACGACGATGCGAAAGTACACACGCGAACGCCGGCACACACCATCGTGGCGAACCGAGAGAAGGTTCGCATACGTGTGCGTGGCAACACGCACGGCGCAAGTTAGCAGCGCGCCGATATTAGGTAGGTGGATACGTAATACGGAGCCCCTTTTCGCCGAGTCTGCGTATATTCGCTTTGTAGGTGTGCACGGGCTATCGAACCGGTTCTCTCTCCTCTCGTGGAGAGAGCTCACACCGGTGGCACACCACCGTCGGGTAGAACACTGCTTACCACCACTACCACCACCACCACCACCACCACCGCCACCGGCTCCGAACTCCGACTCACGGCCGTAGGTGTGCACGCACGGCACAGCATCCGCCGGCGAATCTAAATTTCATCCCGCACGTGAGAGATCGGAACGTTCGATCCGACGAAGATTCGGGCCCCGGCACAAATTGCGGGCACGCTCCGATTTTCGGCGTCGGATCGTTCACGCGTTTCGTGCCAGAGTAGTTTATGGTTCGAGAATGAAAGAGAGAGAGACAGAGAGAGGGGGGGAAGGTCCGAAAGAGCGTGGAAAGGGGAGTGCATTTCGGAGCTGTCGCTCGTTGCCGGGTAGTTTACCCCTACGGACTCTGATTTCATTCCGCGTTTTGGAGTACATCTTTTTACGCCTCGCTCCTTTTAGACCGAGTTTTGCCTTTTTTCTCCCGTTTTTATCGCTCGCCGCGTCAAGTGTCATTCACGTCACTTGACTCCGGTCCTCTTATTAGCGCGCGGCCGCGCGCGCCCGCTCATGCACTTCAATTCGGGTAAATTATACCAAGACAAATTTGTCCTTTATCTCGGTGCCCGAGCGCAGCCGCGCGTAAAGAGTTCGCTTCCTCTTGAGTTGCCGAAGTTATCTCGGACGCGCTTGAATTTTCGGAACGAGATTAGAGAAGAATCCGACTGACGAGCCGTAGGAAGGATAAAATGAGGGTAATGAAGGAGCGGGAGAGAAAGAAGATGAGGATGAGACCAGGCCGGCCCCGAAACGTTTCCGATACCGGCAAAAGAGGGAAGACAGGTTTCAAGGTGGCCGGCGAATCGGACTATAGAAGCGGAGCGCAGCCAATTAACTCGTAATTATCGCGACGCCGCGGCGAGAAAGGAGAAACGTTCGGTGCGCGAGAGGAGTCAAGAGCTGCTCGCTCGCAGACGCGCGTGCTCTCTCTCTCTCTCTCTCTCTCTCTCTCTCTTTCTCTCAACCCGCCTCAGTCTAATAAATTTTACCCCTCGAGGCAGTCTCTCTCGATCCCGATGATTCATCCCCCTCGCTCTCCCCGAGACCGGCGGAAAAAAGCGACGCCGCCGCGAGAAGGATGCGGAGCGTCTAGGCAATCGGCGGACGCGGAACGAGGAGGACGAAGAGGACGAAGACGACGAAGAGGACGGAACCGACGAACTACGAAATTAGCCGGCTGTCTAAGGACAGTGGCGTGCGCGTCCTGGCGCCGATTACTCACGCAGGCCGACGACGAGCGGAAGGTAGATGCACCGCATTCTCTGCTCCTATTTTTCCCTCGCCAGGTTCTCCTCCTATCCCTCCTCTTCAAGGTCCGTCGAGTGACCGTCGCCTAAGCGGGTGCACGATGATCGGAAACGAGCCTGTCTCGAGTCTCGAAACCGGAGGCCTCCTCGTCTCTGTGCCGGGCCTCTCACGTCTCTGTCATCCTTCCACCTGGGTGGGGGGGGAGACTGATGGTACGCGCGACTTGTACTTTTTCGCCGAGTTGTACGCGGACTGCCGGGTCGGTCGGGACACGGATTCCGGGACGCGATGACGGAAGACGAACCGAGCGATGCGAAGCGACGCGCGCTACTGAGGCGGCTTTGACCCACGCCGAGACGTAGCGACCCCTGCCTTCCCCCGGAACGGGGCACCAGACGCGGTGAATGACCTTGGCTGCTACCAGAGGGAGCGCCTGCTCGAACCCAGTCGCGAGACTCCTTATCGGCGGAGAGTAAGTTCGGGTAGCTGCTCGATAGGGAACTGATTTTTTTCATTTCTTCCAGTTGAGGAGACGAACGAACGAGGGTGGATAAGAAATGGCGATACAATTAAAATTTGATATATTATCTTCATACACTTTAAGACATGTACGTCGTTGTTTTTTTTGCCTTGGTACTCTTATTATCGGTATCGTTAGCAGCTTTATAGTAACAATCTAAACAGTCATATACTTACATCCCTACCATTATTATATATTTTTCATTTTACATATTGATCTTTTTTTTAGCCTTTTTCGTTATCTATCCTACATCAAATCGATGTCCGCGTCGAGGGAAGTTATCGGTGTTCGCGAGTACACGCCGTTAGATCGTTGAATGGAAAATTAGCGGAGAGTAGGAGCGAGCGTGGGTTTTCGTTGGTACGAAAGTAGTTGTTACTTTTTTTCTCACCGGATTCAGTCTCATGAAGGCATAGTCCGATCGCGATAACACTTCGGGGGGCCGGAAGGATCGCGAGCCGTGTAATTGGATTGTTTTAACCGGTGTGTACTTCGTAGAGAACGCAATCGCTGCGTTCATCTGGACTCGAGAACATTGATAACTTACTGACGTTAAAAGTACGAGCAACCGAAAAAATCGAACAAACTTATCGCATTTACTTAACGTACTTTCTCCGGATTCCTATACATAGGCGACACTATGTACAGTCGGCTAGTCTACGTTTGATCGTCGGCATATCGTATACGTGACGTACCGATTCTTGCGAAGACAATTTGAGAACCGAGGATCGAAGTAGACCGAGGATCGATGACGGCGAATGGAGAAAGATCGGATGTAGATAGATGGAAATGAATCGTTAGTCGTTGAACGGGAGCCGAGAGAATCAACTTTGTATGTACAGACTGCGAAATACGCGTAGGTTCAAGTAATAGGATCATTAGCGCCAAAACTTCCGGAAACCGTCTTTGAATAAACTTCCGCCAAACTCAGCGCAACTGTTACACCGCCCGTGATTGTCAGAAACAATAAGTGAATTTTTTCACCCCTGCTCTACTCGCCGGGAACTATCCGGTAAGCTGCACTGCGTCGGAATGAAACGTCAGCGGGTTTCGAGAACGAAGATGCTTGAACGCTGTGTCGAGAAAAAAAAAATAGTCTCGTCTCGCATTAAATTCAGGTAGTCTGGCTTTTTTTCCTTCGACATCGAGAAATGGTACATATGTACATAGAAGTTCGATGTATACCTTTATGTATAGTTTATGTACACCGTATATGCCGTTTATATGTATACATCATACATATACGTACACGCTGTTTGCCTTTCTTTGCCCGGTAAATTTCGCTTATATACTTTCAGAGGAAGAGTTAAACTTTTTTCCCAAAAACTCCATCTCACTCGCGCAATCGAATTTGAACTAGCTAGACGATTTGCTCTGAATACCATTAAACTATTTATATTATGTACATAGAGAGAGTTATCTATTAGGAGTGACCATGTTTTGTTTCTTTTTTCATATGCGTTCGTGCCCTTGTTGTCCGGCAAATAAATCGATGTGTCGCCAATGAATAATGTTCCTTGGAGACCTACGCCCTCAGGTACATTTAATATAAAAAAGAAAATATTAAATGCTCTCTTATCGCACGTGGAAATCAATCTGTCGCGTGTAAACTCATTTTCAAAGATTGTAAAAATCTTTATCCGATGTATTGCAACCCTCGAAGTATTGACTAGCGTTAATTAACATTTTGCACTATTTCCGCGGAAATCGTATAGTGTCTCGAAAACGTAATAGCTATCATATCGCTACATACGAGTCTCTCCGTCAATCAAGCGTCGCTGATTGAAGCAGTTTCTGCGCACAGTTGAAAGACATTGAGTAAATATTATGTCTGCGGAAATAATAATCCCGGGTAGCATTTGCGTAAAAGTAAAACCTACGGTTTCGGGCGATGACGATCGCCATTAAAGAAAATAATTACGGGGGGCACCGGCGAGGCTTTTGCCGCGCAATGTACGGAAACATTCAATTACCATTGCTTACTCTCATTAAACCTCTCATGGTCAGTGAGCAATTGAATTTCAAAGCGGCAACGACGGACGATCATCAAATTCACTTCTTTCCCAAAGAATCGATGCTTTGAAAACGATTAATTACTCGGATATTCATTATGCCGTACGTTTGAGCCCGGCATGGAAATAGTTAAAATTTCATTTTCGTGCATGTAATTAGCGTCGATGGGCACGGGGGGCGGTTGGGGTGGCGGGGTGAGAGTTCGGTGGCGTGATCAATAAAGAGCTCCCATCAATTTTGTTATGAGCCATTCGGCCTGTCGCTTAATTGGCAATCATTTAACGCTTCGACGTAATGGCCATTCTATAATTTTCATCTCCGGTCATTTAAGCGTCACGCTCGCCAACTCGCAGCGCCCATTCTGTCAAAGAATTTTTTCCGCCGAATACCAGTCCGCACAGATCGTTCCGCGAGTATTTAAACTATGCAAGCTTCAACGAGCGGA
Source organism: Anoplius nigerrimus (assembly GCA_914767735.1). NCBI lineage: Eukaryota > Metazoa > Arthropoda > Insecta > Hymenoptera > Pompilidae > Anoplius > Anoplius nigerrimus. The sequence goes on along the minus strand of OU612084.1, from coordinate 7,884,114 downwards.
GAGATTAAAATGAGTCTGGATATAACGGTCGAGTCGGCTGGCTCGTCCTGTCCGCCGACGGAAAACTTTCAGCATTTGCGGTCGCGAGTTTAACGATATGTCTAGCGCGTGCTGGTCGCGCGTTCATTTTACAAAGTCTTTGGCCGTGTTTGGCATCTCGCGGGTGGCGCGAGGTCGTGCGAACGCTCTCGCCTTCGCTGAATCCCCACGCTGCCTATTGTCGATGATATGTAAGCCTTAGTCCTCGTTTCGTCCTTGCGGCTTGTCCCTTACTTCGGTATAAGAATCTCAGCGGATTCACTTTCGATCGCCCCAGCCGGCGCTGTTGTAAAACCAGGATGAGGCCGTCTCGTCTCTCGTTTTGCTCCAAGTGTTGTCGAGTCCGCTACCGGTGCCGTCCTGGAAGAATGGAAAGCGACGTTCGATTTACAAGGATCGCTATCTCGAAGTGAAGGTGACGCAGGTCCTTTGATCGTACCACGACGTTTAATTGATGCGACGCCGGCGAAAGGTAGTCCATGTTCGTGTAGTAGGAGGAGTAATTTTGATAGCACTGCTGTTGGGAAGCGGTTGTCGTCCATGCTAACCTTTGATGATCGCCCGGGAAACCTCCGCTGCTTTCCGTCACCGCAGGACTCCAAATACTGCTGCTGCTGCCGCCACTGCTGTACACCGTGCCGCCCAGCTAAAAATAAATTCAGGATAAAATCACAATCGTCAATTTATACTCATAATCAAATTATTAAATAAATAAATAAATAAATAAATAAATAATTTATAATATACTTAAATTATTATATAATATATACTCTTATAAAATACTTATAATTTATAATAAAAAAAAAATATAAAAATTATAAGTAATTATTTGAAGCGAGGGAATAAAATCTATTCGGATTCTCGGCATTTGTACTCGAATGTACTCGAACCGCGAATCTCGGTTGAATCTGCGTGAAAAATTTTCGGCGGGCAGTAAGTCGAGAGTTGATCCGCGACCGCATTTACCGCTGAGCGGCAAGTTTCCGACGCTTGGGAACGTACTGCTGGGTCGATAACTTACGCTCGGCGGTGTCGTGCTGGCGGCCAAAAGCAGACTGGTAGCGCTTCCTGCCGGCTTGTACTGCGGTGAGTCCCTCAAAAGAGCCGGCGAACTAGCTGCAGAGCCGCCGGTGCCGCCGCTCCTGCGAGCAAACAAAAATTTCCCATAAAACAACCCTTCCGTCCGCGACCCACCCCACCGCGACATCCACTCCTATCCAAACGGAAAAAGTTGACTCAAATGCTTAAAAAAATTCGCCGGTATTTACGTGTTGTCGAATTATCGAATATATTCTGATTGGCAATGAAGGCGAAGGTAGATGGGCGAGGGAAATACTCACAGGGGGGTAGTTGCGGGTACAGCCGCGGCTGGCGTGGGTGTGGTGGCGATCGAAGGACTTTTCCCAGGCGGTGGATTGCTCGCAGGATTTCCCGTCGGCTTCTTCGACCTCGGCGCCTTGTCCTGTTGCTGCTGCTGCTGTTTCTCCTGCTGCCGGCACTTTGCCCTTCGATTCTTGAACCATACCTGAGAGCAATGTACGCTTAGTAACATGTCGTGATAACGGAATCGTTCGGTCTGTCAAGTATTAACGATGAGCAAACGATAATCGTCAAATAAATGAACGCGAATGAGCGACTGTTTTTAAGTAAGATGCATCTGGAAACTTTTCGAAAACCTTGCGGAATTTCTCTTTACGATAAGCCGCCGTTAATGCAGATACATTACGAAATACACGGCGATATATCCCACTCCCTCCTACGAACCGATTTCTCTGAACGGAATAAGCCGATTCGGCGGCCCGCCGATGTCACTTCCGGTCAAAGTGTCTGCCGGCATGCGCGATGCGCAACTTCGCGGAGACGCCAATTACGGGGAAAGTTAGCAATGCAACCCCGAACGATTCGCGTGAATACATGGCCCGAGACAAGAATGTCGCGACGCTTACTGCCCTTGGAAGAGCCGTCGATAATCTTATTAACGTTTCGACGCCGTAGCGGCGGACTGGGGAGCCAGCGAACTGGCGGACTAGGAAAACTGTTCGTCCGGATTGTGCCACGTGGACGCGCGCTGTAAGTGGAAAGTCTACGTTGTAAAGTAGACTTACCAGTTACGAGGCGCGTTTAACACATTCGACCCTTATTTTTGAGATTACGCCCGGATTTCATCCGGCCAGATTATCCATTCGCAATGACAACGACGTTTCTACCTGCGACGATCGTGGTGGGGGCGGCGGAGGGAGAGGGCGAGGGGGCGAAGGGAGGCAAAATTCCGAAAAAGAAGTGCTGAGAAAGAAACAGCTGAGCGGACGATGGAAATGGCCGTTTTTACTGGGACGTTTTACGTCCGTGATCTCGCGAAACGATCCGATCGGGCCGATACTCTCTCGCCAGTATCGGGGCCCGTGCGACTTCTGCTCGTAAATAGCCGCCGTCTTTCAACCCTTCGGCTTTCTGCCCTTATGGATGTCGAAAAAGAGAAGATATCGGAGGAAGACAGAAGGGAGGCGAAAGAGTAAAGTTAGGAGAAAATAGTCCGCGATAAAAAGGAACGTCGCATCGTGGATGACGAGAGAGTGTGAGAGAGAGAAAGAGAGGGAGAGAGAGAGAGAAAGAGAGAGCAAGGCTGAGATTGAGGAGGGAACTGGAGAGTGCACGAGAGCGGGAAAGAGCAAAAGAGCGTGTAAGAGAGAGAGAGAGAGAGAGAGAGAGAGAGAGCGAAAGGGAGAAAGAGGCACCACGAGAAGCCCCGCGCGATCAATGTTAGAGGCGGAGAGGTGAGCTTAGGTTTCTACGGATTTTCTGGGGAACGACACGAGCTACCCGCGTTCTTCCACTGAACCACCTCGCCGGGTATACGCTGGCAGCGCGCTGTACACTGAATTCTCCAGTTTCAACTTGCCATTGTATACGGCCGCCCGAAGGCTTTGCCGTTCCTAGTCACGTCAGAATTCATGACACATGCCGCCGCGCGACCGAACTGATATCCCTGGCTCGAAAAACAGTGAGCACGGCGAGCACAGTCGAACGAAACGACGCCATTGTCGGCCACTTTCATTCCGAAAGCGCGGTGGCCATTCGTTGTCGTTGAAATATATCGTCCGTCGCCGAACGGCCATGACGAGCGGAATGCGCTATCGTTTTCGGGAGCGACGGTTCGTGTTATATGTATACACAATGCATAACACTGGGCAGGGCCCAAACGTACGGCGATACAGCAGTGGGGTGTAACAGTAGAAAATTAATTAATAATTTATTTATTTATTAATGAATAAATCAATAAATAACTAAATAAAATCTATTAATCGCGTAGTCAAGGAGCCGTTGGTTCACCCCCCTCTCTTCCGCATAGGTCGTCGTCGAGAAAGGACGTACCACCGCGAGTTCCCAATAGAGGTTACAGATTGTAACGCGCGTGTTTTTCAATTCTCGACTCGCGTACATAAAAGTTCGGAATCTAGCCGGATTCGGAGCTTCGCGTGCGACGCCGAGTGCGGCTTCCAGTCGGAACGTCGACGCCTGGCAAGGGTCAGGGAACATCGATCGTGAAGTGAGCAGCCTCCGGTTCCGTCAGGCGTCGAGACGGACGTGCGGAAGACTATAGCGCCGACCGGTCCCATTCATTTCATTTGCACGGATGAGGCCAGGTGTCGGGGCCCTATGGGCACGCAATTGCGGACGCGCCGTGCGCCCCTTTTCACCCCGAGCTGCCCCGATGAGGGCGGAATATGCGTCGGCACGTACTCGGCAACGACGCCGACGTCGGGCTCGAAAAGTCGTCCGAGGCGTTACGTTAACTTATCGATCCCGGCACGCTTTTTCCACGCGCGACGAATTCCGCTCGTAGGAATATGCCGACGCGCGGAAACGGGAAGATTCGTTCCCACCCCCCGAGAGCCCCATTGTCGAGCCAAAGTCCGAGGCGACGGGCAGCGACAATGGGCGGTGAAGGTGAAACTTTTTAGGCGGGGTTCTTAAACGCTTAACGAACGATTTCCGCGCAAATTGGATGTCCGCGACTTACATCGCAGGTGACAGAAGACTCGTTTCGTTAAAGAGACGCGTCGAAGGAGCGAGATTATCGCCGGCGAGCGAAAGTATTCGGCTCACCCTGTTTCGCGCGTCTGCCCCCGGCGGGGTTGAACTGCTAATTCGGTTAACGCCAACGGTCGGGGGTCACATAGCCGTAAATCGATGCTGTCTATGGTGCCGGCATGCCGGCAGTGCTGTTACCCCCTTGGGTAACTGGACGCCTCCCCTTTCGCGCCGTCTCACCCCCTCATCCCCTTTCTCACCGCGTACGGAGGCATTTCTTGCGTGACACTCTCTTTGTCGGCCGACGTCTAACTCCCAACGTTGAGGAAAAAAGATCGAACAGTCTCGCTGAACGTACCTGCACCCTGGACTCCGGCAAGTTGATCTTCATCGCCACCTCCTCGCGCATGAAGATGTCCGGGTACTTCGTCTTTGAGAACAGTCCTTCGAGAACGTCCAGCTGCGCTCTGGTGAAGGTGGTCCTCTCCCGTCGCTGCTTCCTCGGATTACCTTCAACACGCAGAGCAGGTCGCATCGTTGGGAAATCTGACGGGCGCGCGGACGCGAGAAAAAGTACATGCTCATACAGGTCGCGCCAAGTTCGGCAGAGCGAGAATGCCTACGTTGGCGGAGAGTAAGCGGAATGTAAAAGTACAGATTGGGCACTCACAGTAGTATGACTCACCGGCGGGAGTACAACCGGGATAGCCGATGGTGGAGTGCAGTGCCTCGATCGGTGGCATGCCCAGGGCGCTGACGTAGGGATTCGTCTTGAGGGCGCCGTAGGGCCCGGCCGCCGAGGCCCCGAAGGCGGCGGGCCCGAACAGCTCGGAGGCCGAGGTGGTGGAGGCGGCTAGGCCCCCGAGATCGGTGGCGCCGGCGCCCCCGCTGCAACCGGAAGTACCGCCGAGGCTGTTCGGCCACATCACCACCCCCTCGGCCCCCACCACGACCACCCCCCCGCCGCGGCCGCCCTAGAGGTACGTCTTTGGGAGCCAAGCCGCACTCCGCTGCTGAAACAGATACATTCATTCTGTCATTATTGGCATCGTGCAATTAAAGCATAATCATTCATTCTCTCATTATTGCCTTCGTACAATCAAGGCATATCCTATGAAGAAAAATAGAATAAAACCGAAAATTGGCGAGTGAGTTAGACGAGTGAATAGTCCGCAAGGACGGAAAAGCCAGTCGGTACTCGCGCGCGAGGCCTGCAGCGACGGAGGGTAGAAATGAACGAGAGGAAAGGGAGAGAAGGTAGAGCGGGGAGGTAAAGGAGGAAGGAGTATCGGGATCGTGGAAAGAGGAGCGCTTGGCAGCTGCGCGTCGGATAATCCTGAAGGAAGGTGCAACACGATTCCGTGAGGATGACGTCGACGACGCGAGAACGACAACTCGGCCGGCTCGCGCGTCCTTCTTCCACCGAAGATTCGCCTTCCTCGCCTTCGCTCGGGCCACTTTCAGGGTGGCGGTCGGCGGTCGGCCAGGGGGCTAATGCCGAAAACGCACCGTCGTTCCCGAAAACCGAGAAGCCGGCCGCGCGGCCGCTTGTTGCCTTTCCCTAACCGAGGCGCTCCTCCGCCTTTAATCCGCGTTTTATCCTCTCCGGTTACAAAGTCAGGCACGGCTGTATCGAAGCCGGCCCTTCCGTTCGCGGCCGTGAACGCTTTCACGAGGGCCTCTGCGACGTTTATTAATCTATTTGCGCGCGCCGCCATCCGATACGCTCCGCCGCATCGGCAATGCGTGGTCATAAGCGGACCTGTTCCCGAATGTCGCCGTTTATTGTAAGACGTTTCAACGGGAGCCGGCCAGCGGGCCCAGTGGGCCCGGACGCGGGGCAGAACGCGTCTCATTCGACATCTGCGGACGAACGTGACGTCCGGCTATTATTAAGAGGCCCGGGGGCCAATATGAGAGCACACCTCGCGGCGCACGTGTTTCGGATTATAGGGGCGGCTAATCGGGTTGCTAATTAACGTCTGCGTCGGGCTCGAAACGAAAAACAATCGGATGACGATCGGCAGGCTCGTCCGGCGCTCGGACGCGATGTATGTATGGATGGACGGACGTTCGTATGTATGTACGCGCAGGCCTGAGCGAGAGCGGAAGAGAGAGAGAGAGAGAGCGAGGGAGAGGGAGGAGGCTCAAAATGCTCTACTGATGATTCACGATACCGTCCAGCTCGAATGTTCATCGGCCGCTGAGTGGTGCCGCGAATTAATTCCTTAGCTGCGGCGCGGATTATCATCGCGCTGAATTATTTCTGTCTTAGCCGAGGCCACGCGGCTACGAGCCACCGTCGGCAGAGTTCGTTTGGCGTCAGTAGATTTTCATGCGTCATAAAACGAACGATAGACTCTGGATTATCGATAGATTAGCACGGGAAATGGCATTATCCGCGGCGAAATTTATAGGCGCTATAATGTCGATCGGATCCGTTCGTCGGATCGCTAATTTAGAGCTTGCCATCGGGCAGTATGAAAAATCGTCCATCGGCAACGGAGTAAAACGAATGTTTCGGCGAATCGGCGGGAGCGGTGGGACGCTTCGAAGTCGTCATGCAGAACGTTTCCAGTCGACGCGCGCGCCCGGTTCACTGGCGCCAAATGAATTCTTACACCGCGGTGAGCTCGCTTTTTAATAAAGTATTGTTCGTCGAGCCCCCGCTCTTCAGGCCGCGGTTATATTGAAGCTACATTCGAATGAAAGGAGCGAAGCTGCGAAAAGGGACTCTTCGGGGGCACTCGTGGGGTTAGTCGGGCTCGAGTCCCTTTGCACAAATATGGATGAAACACCCCCGACGACACTTAACCCTCCCCTTCGGCCCACTCACCATTTTATATCCATCTGTGCCGACGATCGGAACGAAATCTCCGACGAAAGCTTTAATTCGCGCTACTCCGTCTTCCGTTCGCGACGCCTGTCCAGAGGTAGGACCTCTGGAACCTCTGAAACCTTCTCCGAATTTATTTCCACATTTTTGGTAACGCTCGTTTTACGCCACGTCGTCTTATTCCCGTGAAACGTCAGGGGCCAAAATGAGGTTGGAGAGCGAGGAAGAAGAATCCATAAAGCATACACTGGCCGTGACGCCTCCTTTCGTTCTGGCTATATTAAAATTTTGCCCGACCATGAAAGGGGGGGGGGGGAGGGACGACGACGAGGGGCTCTGCTCTTATAAGGCACTCCTCAAATCGGTCAGGCGTGAATCTGCCCACTGCCTTTGTGCACTTCTGCGCCTTCCGCTCCTAGGTGGCCGCAGGAAAGCACTTGTTCGCGTTGAATAGGAACCTCCTGCTCCTCGGAAGGTAACTCTTAGATATTTTAAACGTGTCCTCCCGAGGTTCGAAATCGAAGTCGCGAGACACGCGAAGGATCCCGCTGCGAAAAATATTGAAAAGGTAAAACAGTTGGGAGAGAAATGGTTTGCGACACGCTGCGCCCTTCCCGGAACAGAAGGAGAGCAGCGCGAGGGGTGAAAGGGGTGCAGGAGCACTCGAGCGGCTCCTTTCCAGACCGCAGCCGCGTTCTCTTTATCTTTGTGCACTTCGGCGAACGGGACAATGCACTTGTTACAGAGCGCCAAGTGTGGACAAAATGCCCGAGTCGGTACTCGATTGGCCCTCGAGGTCCACTCCCGTAGTCTACGACCTTGCCCGGGGGGCCAAAAGGGGGGGGCGGACACAAGGGGGGGTGGGGGTGGAAATAGACGAAAAGCGCGGGGGTGTTTTGTGTGCGCGCAAACTGTCGAGAGCCTTTTCCGCCCACGATGAATCGATCAATGCGCCCTTCGAGAGTCCGGCCCTAATGCAAACACTTTGTATTACCAATCGGCAGACATATAACGGAACGCCGTCCCTAATGACTGTTAAATCCCCATTATTACGTGCCAGCGACGTGTGCGCTCGTTCGTACGCGCGCGCATGCCTCTATCCGCATAATATGAGCGAGCGGTGTGTGTGTGTGCAGCGCGTGCACGCAATTCACGCGCGTGTGTTCCACGAAACACACTCCGGTGCAACACCGATGCAGCCAGAGCGGCATAGACTCGCGTTATACACGAACGACCCTCCCGCTCATCATCGAAGAATTCGATTTACGAACCGCGTCCGGGCGAGATCGTATCTGGGAATGAGTTAAGCCGCCGCCGCCGCCGCCGCACGCACACGTGCGCATATATTTGCCGACGTTATTTTCGCGCCCCGAAAAACATCGGCCGACGACGTCCGACGGAACGCCGAGACTCGGACAAAGAGGCCGCTCGACAGGTGTTCGCCGAGAATTTGGAGAATTTCGCCCTTACCGCGATCTACATACGCCTAAGTATGCGTGGAAGGATCAAAGCGTAACTTCGGCTTACACGCTCGGGTCGGCAGTGGCTCGTAACGTCGGGGGAGAAGAATGGCCATTAGAGTTTGGCAAACGAACGGCTCTCCCGACGATTGCCGATCGGTGAGGAGAGTCGGCCGCGGACTTCATCCCTCTTAATTCCTTATTAAAGAACGAAACGCGCGCCTCCTTTCGGGCCGACGATGCGGCGGATACAGTTTACGGCCGCGATATATCAGCGGGGCAGGCCGCGATGAGAGTGCGGCGACTCCGCGGGCCGGAGCTATCGCAGGAAGTTAAGTTTCTGCCCGCCATTGTTTCCAGGAGTGTTTGCACACAAGCGCATTGTTCCTCGAGGGCCCTCCCGCGCTCGTCGGACGTACAATGGACGTGTACGTACGTCGTGCACGGTCTGTGCGTGAAGAGACGCGGAAGGAGCACGGGGCTCGACTCTCTCTCCAGCTTCGGGAGCGGCAACCGGGAAAAGCCAGAAGGCACTCGTGAAACGATCGAAGCGTTAACTCGACTCCGATGCGAATTTCGAAATAATTCTTCGATACGCCATCGGCTCAACGCGCACAACGCACTCGGCGGGATTCTCGGAAACGTTCCTCTCGCGAATCGTCTACGCTCGCGATCTCAAGCCTTGGAACTTGCTAATGTCCGCGTACGTGAGCTGCGACGTTCGGGGCAGTTGGGTTGCGGGAAATTAATTTACGTCGGGCTGGGGAAAAAGTTCACGGACAGTTCGACACGCGGAGGAAAGTTTGACGGTTACATAACGAGACGGCTGTCAAGTCAGTCGGCGATCACGTGTAGCTGTTGTCTAACTAGCCGTGAAACGGGCTCGAAATTCTCGCTTCACGCTGCTCGGGAGCGCAGAGCGCGTGACGCGTGTCAAAAGGTCGCGGTAGATACGGATATAGGGAGGCAAGTGCAACAAAGTCGCGACGGAGTCGCTTGTTAAGCGGACAACGAACGATCTTAATCGGGAACGCTGGCTCTTCACGCGAGAAAATTTATAGGCACGCGCTTTTTATTCTCCTTTTATCGGGGATATGTATTATACATGAGTGATACGGTCAGCGGTCCCGTGTCGCGAAACTCGCGTGAAAAGTGGCGGAGATAAGTGAACGGGTGAAAGAATGAATGTTGGTGAACATGGAATCGGCGAAGTCATTAAGCCTATTTTGTGCTACACGTTTGATTGTCGCGACAAGCACATATGGTTAGCGCTGCGCATATATCAGACAGGCATGAGAGAATGTATGTTCCTTGTAGAGCATGATTACGACATAATTAGCGATGATAGGTGGAAACAGTTGCGGCTTCTTACAGTGTCGACGTTACGTCCATTTCTCACTGGATTTACACTTACTTTTAATCTTATCTCCGTAAGTCTTACTGGCCTTTTTCGTCCACGGACGGAAATGTAGCAAGCGATGTAAATATTTATACCTATTACTTGGGTGTGCCGTAAGAATGTGTACACTCATAAGCTCTGTCCTGTCCAAAAAATATGCTCTCCGCCTTATGGCATAACGCTTACGCAACTAAAAAATTTCTCACCTGTCTGTGCACGTTACGGGTCAACGAAATTTGCACAGTTTTATTAACTGCGCGATAAAATTAACTTTTCACAAGGTGTTACATTGCAGTTATGGTCGACTTAATAATGCAACTCTCGCTTACTTATACTTCCTCAGGGAAGAAGAGATATGTAAGCCTACGTGCTGTAAATTACGAATTACACATCGGTATGCCAGCGTGATATCTACATCGTGCGTAAACAGCATACCCGAATAACATCATTTGAAAATAATAAGAGCTGCATCTGACAGTAAAGTACTATATGTCATTGGACGGTCAATGGAGGTATTTTGGCATAATTTTTGACCTACTAAAACACCATTCCATCCTTCAAATGCCCAGAAAACGGTTTCTTTCGATTTCTACATTGTTTTACGTGGACTAATGAGACTTTTTGCATACTTTGACGTTATTTTGCGTTCTGTTGCACTATTTTATATCACTTTGCGTAATTACATCTCATTATTATGTATTATTTGCGTTATTATCGTGGTTTTGGGGGCCAAAGGAGCATTTTAGCCCCCAATTAATTCATGTTTGACTGGCTTATCTTTATAACAGGACACTGGGCAATCAAAAAAGGGTAGTTTGGCTTTAATTACACCTAGGTAAACACAGCAGAACGATCCCAATGACTGTCATGGGATTTTGCTCCACGAAGGCCCATCTTAGCTCCATTTTGAAGCATGTTTGACTGACTTATGCTTACAATATGACATTGGGCGACCAATGGGGGGTATTTCGGCATAACTTGGACCTATTGAAAAGTGATAGAACCTTCAAAATCGTCGAAACACGCAAAAAAATGTTTAGTCTTAAAATCGATTTATAAGTACACTATCCCATAGACTTTAACTCGCCCTGAAAGTTGGTCGCAAGCAAAGTTTCGAATTCCGATTAGTTTCGAAGAAACAGCCATTTTTCGAGGTCGAAAAACAATTTTTTGAAAGATCGACTTTCGCCGATAGTCCTATCGTAAAGTTCGTGTCGAAAGCTTCAAGAAAATGTATGATTATCATAGGTTTTGATCGCCGGTTCAAAAGTTACAGGCAATTTAAAAAATCGCGAATTTTCTAATTTTCTTTCTCATTTCTTTTTCTCCCTTTCTCATTTTTTCGAAAAATCGAAGATCGGCGGATCGGATCCCCATTTGCTACCTGGTATGGGGTCCAAAACAACTCAGAGAGCCGTTTGCCGTTGGTAAAAATTCGTATTACTTTCGGAGTTACAGCCAAAAAACCGTCGAAAAATTGGGGTCGAAAAATGAGCCCAAAAATGAAAGTCTTCAGATCGACTTGTGGCTTTGCACGTTGATAGAGGATCAAAAGAGGATCACAAAAATCGCAACCCGAGCCTTCTAAGTGCAATAGTTTTGAAGTTGCAGCCAAAAATGTGCGAATGAATGATGAAAAATGGACATTTCACCGGCTCTTTGTCATATGACAGTTTCTATCATAATTTTTCCGTTATAATATCATAGAGCAGTTACAATACTTCAAAATATCGCAACCCGAGCCTTATAAGTCCAATAGTGTCTGACATACGATTAAAACCAAACCATACTCCCTCCCATTACAAAATCACAAGTACAAAAATTCTTGTACAGTACCCTAAACGAACACTCCTTTCACCGAAATAAGCTTTAACTAAAAAATAAGAGTGCGCGGAAACGAAAAAAGGTAGACGTCCGTCCGGCGGACGGGGAGACGATATTCGGAGGGGTGCCAGAGGGGGTGCCAAGGGAGAGGTGGGGCGAGAATCCGTGCAACAAATGGATCTGACTCCGCGCCAGTCTCGCCGAAAGCGAAGCTCTCTAGACAATCGCGGCAAGATCGTCCCGGGGTCGGGCCCGGCCGCTTTTTACACGGGGATGAAAAACTTATACGCCGGTGGGTATTTCGTGTACCTAGATTCTACGTGAATACCTCCGTAAGGGGTGGCGGCGCGTAGAGCCGTGCGCAGCGAGTCGTGCGCGAAGGAGAGAGCGATTCTTCGAAGAGTCGGATTGAATGCAATTTAGCCCCCGGGGACGCCGTTGTTGCGCGTTCATTGAGCGTAAAACTTAATTCCCGTGGAAATTCCGTGAGGGTATATACGTATAGAGCCTCCACAGTCGTATATATACATATATACGGACATATATAGGTATACACCTTTCAGCCGGGGGCTGTCTCGTTCTCCTTCTTCGGTAGTTAGTTTTTATTCTCCTGGCCCAGGAGAGAGGAAAGAGAGATTCCAATAGGGTTGGCAGCCATCTCTCCACGGGGATGAATTTCCTCTTTCTCTTTCCCTTTCTTGCCTCGAGCCTTCCCCCCGCCTCGCCCGAGCTTCTTTCTCGCCGACGATGGCCGGCTCGAAGTTTGCCATTTCGATCGATCTTGAAAATGATTCCTTCCATCGATTGCCGCAGGCGTTCCTGATCGTACGTTAATAGTCGATTGGGTCCCGAGAGAGACCTACTGACACGGCGGTACAAAATTGACGCCGAGATAAGAAGATTTCCCGACGTGTAAATGCCACCCACCGACGCGAGACGCTTCGCCTCATTTTCAATCTCCACCGGACGCGATAAGATCGTCCGCAGATAATGCGAGAGCACTCGAGTAGCGTCGAGGAGCGTCCCCATGATCCCATTTTCTGAGCCGGCCCACGAAAGGAGGAACCCAGACGTGTCACGGGAGGTTTTACGAGGGCACCGTCGATGGGTCGTAGATGGACGTCAGAGGATCGTTTCCGGTTCGGCAAATTACGAAGTGGCACACGAACCCTGTTCATCGTGCACGTCAAGGGATTACTTCGGAGTCGGGACGAGTGGGTACGTGTGCGTTTCCATCGTATTCGATGACGCTGTCGAACGAGTACAGAAATGCGTTAAGACGATCCTGATTATCGCTCGCGATGTTTGCGGTAAACTTCAACGTTGTATTCGTTTCATGCGTTCCGAGCCTTCGATTGACTTCGCCGAGCAGGGTGGAAGAAGGGAGGAAGCAGGGTAGGCTGACGTTTTCGATGTTACGCCATTTATTCGTTGCGTCAAAGTGCAACTTTATTGCCCAGGCTTTTCGGAATCCACGGGTGGACAGCGGTGACAGACATCGTTTATGAGTCTTCGCTAACGGGCAAACTTTATCCTTGCATTAATGCAGCGCAATGTTGTCCGTGACGGAAGCCCGGAAAACACTTCTGCCCACTTTGTTTGGTTTCTTCTACATTGACGTTCTTCTCCTGGCAAAAACCGATAGACCGAGCGACTCTGCCTTTCCACGTTCCCATTTTAACCACTGCGTCACTGAACGTTGCAAGTAGAGAAACAGAATCGCACATTTCTCAATCGTATTCCTCCATGAGAGACGGGAGGAATGCGCACACTGGAAATGTATAATCCCGGAAGATGCGAGAGTAATTTCTCTCCTCACTGAGGACACTTTTGCCTTTCGGTGACGACCGGACGACGAGTCGGAAAAAACAGCTTCAGCCGACAGCGGAGACTTTCCGCGCCCGATTCGCAAGCCCGACACGTAGCAGAGTTGAAAACGTTCTCCACTCCCGCGGAGAGGACGTTCCACCACGTATACGCCAGGAGGAGACGAAGGTCCTCCTCGTGGAAGGCGGACCTTAACCGAGAGGGAGGCAAGCCAAGAAGATTACCGTAAGCAGATTATTTCCGTGGAAATCCTGCTGGCCAACTCTCTCGGCACGCCGGGGCGCCGTGCTGCTCGAACATTTCGGGGCCGAAACTTCCTTCGGAATTGCAGGCGCGAACGGAAGTCGTCGCCCGGTAGGTCGCCGCTCCCTTTCGCGAAACGTTTCGTCGACAAGACGCTACTACTCGACTCGTACGCGAACGTTGGCCTCTTCGTGCTTCGTCCGCGTACATACCGCCTGACCGACAAAAATTCGGCTAGTGAAACGATTCGGTGAAATCCAGTGACTTTCGGACCGACATATATCTTACAGAGTCCATGATAGGACGCGCGCAAAGTGGACATTGATCTGTGTATACATCGCTACAGGGTAGAGTCGTTTTCATAGACCCGGGGGTTGGCTTTGGCCAGAAATTTTTGTGACAAACTAACGCGAGCGGCGTCAAGTGCAATAAATGTAATCATTTCCATTGGGCAGGCGAAGCCGGACTCATCCCGGGACGGACGCGCGAATTCATACAAAAGAATATACGCCAGCGGGGCCCGAATGTGATTTGGGCGAAAATTGTGTCGAACGACAGCTGGCGCGTGTTTTGCCGGAAATCCCGACAAAATTTTGCGTTTCGCTTCGCGCCGACGATAGGCAGGGAGACGAAAACGCGGGCACGTTCGAGCGCGAATTTATACATTCCCTCTTCGGTCGGATGAAAGCTCCCATACACGCCCCGTCGATTAAACGTCGACGTTTTCGGGATATTCCGCGCACCGCAGCGGCCCCGCTCGGATTCGGTTGATTCGCTTCTCCCCGCTCGCGCGCTCTTTTTTTTTTCATTTACCGCGAAAAGTAATCGCGCCCGCGGAATATCCGCGATCGGGGCCCGAAATCGGGGGAAAAAATCGGTGGACGTAACATCGATACTTAGCGAGCCGGATCCGAACGATCGGGGGCAAAAATTATTCGCTCCGCTGCCCAAAGATACACGCTCGGTATCGTCGAGAGTATGCCATGATTTTTGGGGGAAAGAAATTAAAATGGTTCGCTCGTATTTCATCGTCTCTCGTGGGCTGACAATGCGGTACTTTGCGGCGAAATACGTGGCGTGCATTTATATACTTAATTACTATGGCAGAATACAAAAGCGTGAGTAACGTTGTCAGACTGACCCCACTCATCTGTGAACGAAACATTTCGGCGTCGATCGTAATAATGTAACTCGTCCTCTCATTACACAACCGCGAATTACGAATCGCGGTTTCAGCACACTCGCGCACGAGGAAGCCTGGTTACTGTTACGAAACGAGTAAACATTCGATCGATAGACACGTCCGTGCCGATTCTCTCGACGCCGCTCACGCCGGACGGATACGATGACGGCCCGAATTTACGACGAACTTACTCGGCCTGCCTTTAAGCATAATCTTTCCACGAATAGAACGAAAAAACCGACAATACGTGCTCACCGCCCTGGGCAAGGATTCCAAATTTGCGCAGGACGATTTATCGGACAAGGCGACGAGGCTGACTCGAGGCAGTCAAGAACGTCACCTTTCTGCCAATCAACAAACATTGCCGTACCGTACACATAATCGTACGAAGCTGTACCAAACACAGCCAATCGCTCTTCCGAAAGATCCTCGCAAATCCGGAATACCCAACCTCTCGCTCGAGCCGTCAATACTCTCATTAAACCACCACAGCTTAACCTGACACTTCGGTGACAATTCGGCCGCGGACACGCGACTCGCCGGTTCCGGGAAGCTGGAGGCCTCGAGGAGGCAGGAAAAGGACGCAAAACACTGGTACTCACCCAGAGGCAAGAAAAGGATGAAAACACTGGTACTCACCCATAGGCAAGAAAAGGACGAAAACACTGGTACTCACCCAGAGGCAAGAAAAGGACGAAAACACTGGTACTCACCCAGAGGCAAGAAAAGGACGAAAACACTGGTACTCACCCAGAGGCAAGAAAAGGACGAAAACACTGGTACTCACCCAGAGGCAAGAAAAGGACGAAAACACTGGTACTCGCCCAGAGGCAAGAAAGGGACGCAAAACACTGGTACTCACCCAGAGTCCGTCCGTGACGGGGCAGCAATGTCGGTAGCCGAGGTCGCGACGACAGCGTAATCCAGATGCCAGGGCGAGGATTCGTAGTCTCGCTCGGCGAACGTCCGTGGAAGCTCGAGTTTCCTCGTTTCGGAAATGTGTCGGCACTGTGAACGGGACGCCGCAAGGACGCAGCGGCGTCGTCGCGCGCGTCGCTTGTTTAGGAGCGAACTCTCTCGTGGCAGGCACCCGCGGAAAGATGGTCGAGCAGACGACGGCGCGGTTGACGGCTACGTTGACGGCGTGGAGGTTGACGACGACGACGGCGACGGCGACGGAGACGGCGTCGGAGACGACGATGGATAGGCACGCGATATATCGGCACCGATAATGACTATTCTATTCCCTAATCCGTCGTGGTCGGCTCTCTCGGCGCGGTCGTCTAGAGAGAGAGAGCGTGAGATGTGGGACAGTGCCCGGGACAGATGGACAGGGATAGACGGCGGTAGGTAGTAGGTAGGTAGGTAGGTAGAGACGACCGGTGAGAGAGCGGCTATTATAGCAGGAGGGCGTAGGAGAGCCCAGCTCAACTTTTCACGAGAACTTTAGTTGTTACGGATCGCTCTCTTGGCCGAGGGGTTATGCGCGAGGGGGGCGCTGCTGTCATTGGCGAGGGGTGCCGAGGGGGTGAGCCGAGGGGGTTGAAGAGGGGGTTGAAGGGGAAGGAGAAACGGGGAGGACGACGGCGGCGGGACGGTTGGAAGGGATGGGGATGGATGCGGCGCGCGAAATCGAGCGAGAGACGAGGAGGGAGAGAATGGATTGTACAGGGGGTGAGAGAGGGAGAAGAAGGCGCCGGAGGGGGATGGAGAGGGGGAGGGGGGGAGGCAGGCGGAGAGGGTGCGAGCGAGAGGCGAGGGACGCGAGGGTGAGCCGGAGAGAGAGGGACGATTTGTCAGCGCCGAACCGCGGCTGCTCGTCGAAAGTTGGCGTGGCCAGGGCCGTACCTAAAGCGAGCCGAGTCGGTGGTAGGGACCCAATCAGAAATGCCGCCACCAGCCGGCCTTGCCAGCGATGGCAACGCCGTGTCACAGCGTTACGTACAGAGTCCGTCTCTAAAAATATATTCGAGCTCTCGCCTCTCCTCCTTCTACCCACTCTCTCGCTCTCCCTCCCTCTCCCTCCCTCTCCCTCTCCCTCTCCCTCTCCCTCTCCCTCTCTCACTCTCACTCTCACTCTCTCTCTCTCGACCTTCTCTGTCTCTCAGTCTCTGCCCACTGCGTCCTACTCTGTTCAACGCTCTCCTCCGTTCTTCTCCGTTCTTCTTGCATCGCATCACCCTCCCTTCGCCTTCCCACCCTCTCTGCCACTCGACGAAGATGCACGGACGGATAATGAGAAAATGGGCAAGACGAGAAGGCATTTTTTTCGCATCGCTCGCTCCCCTCCGAGCGCAATGGGAGATCGATGGCGATCGATCATTCGCGATCGGCCGACCGACTGCGCCAATCGGCGAATGGCGAACGAAAATCGAAATACGTGCGCAGCTCGAAGGTTAGTCGCTGGAAAGCGCGGCCAAACGCATTCATCCTGGCAATGACAATTTTTCATCAGCCACCGCATTCTTTGTACGTCATGCTGCCGTTTAGCTCGCACGGTAGGCTGGTTAAAACGTTCGACAGCAGAAATGTAACGAGTACGAAATCGTTCGGTGCTTGCGACGACGAGCAAGCCGACCCTCGAACGTTCGAAGCTGAACGGTCGACGGTAAGTAACGGCGAACTTAATCGGGGCGATCGAACGTGTTCGTCGGAGCGAGAGGAAGAGAAAGAATCGGCTCATTGTCGAGCGTAATTTCAATATTTGCCCTCGCCGTCCCTGTCTGCCTCGCGTGGGACCGCGCTGATTCGTCGGAAGATCATGCCTAATCTCATTACCGGGCGAGCGTATTCCCCCGCGAGTACTCCTCTTATTTAGTCCTTTTTTCCACGCTCGCCCCCTCGCGCCGCGCGTCGAACCCCCGTACTATCTTCTCTTTCTTTTGATACGCTCTGTAGCCAGGTGATAGCTACATACCCGCCGTATACCCACAACATAGCAATTTAACTTGCTCACGTGCGAGCGGTTAATGCTCTTACGGGATTTCGAAAAGATCAGCCAGCATTACTATGCTATTAGCGTAGCTAAAACCGGCTTGCTTCCATAAACCTATACTAACATGCAGCTACTTTATTCAGTGCGGCCCATTCATGAATTCTTAGCCAATTTTCCTCATTGACCAATTGACTCCGGCGCGCGCGCTCGCTAGTTTTCGAGCACGTGCTCTCCGGGCACGTTAGGATGTCGAACATTTTTTCCCATGCTTGCCGGGATCAATTCCGAGCGGCTGGTCTGCGAACGGTCGTCAGGCGCTTGGCCGGGAAAATTAGCGGGAGTCGTGTGAAAATTATCGTCCTTCCGACAGAAAGTGAACGTAGACCGAAACGGTAGCCGCGAGCAGGCGAACGCCAACTGGCCCGGCAATGACACGATAATCAAGTCTTTATCCCTCGGCAAACCCTTGCGGCTCCTGTTTACAGAATACATTCGAGGGTCCGTCCGCAGCGGCGTCAATAAAAAGGCACACGACGCCGCTTAATGAGAAGCTGTTCAACCTAAATTCCGGTGCCCGGAACGGCGGCTTAAAGCGCTTCGCGCTCAATTTATATCGCAATCAATCATGCACGATTCTGCGATTAATTAAACGAGGCAAAAGCCGCGTCCAATTCTCTTTGGAACCGCGACATAACTCGTCCCGGAGTAAATCACCGTAAAACGTGTAAACTTGCGCAGTGGCTTTCACAGCTTTCCCCGGGGGCGCTTATCTACTTGGCAGAGTATTAAAAGACTCACTTTCATAGTCGCATTACGGGTATTACGGGCCATCAAGATAAGAATCATTGATTCCCGCTTGATACGTGTAATCGTTTAAACGCCCGGCCGATATTTACTTTGCCGCTGAAACGGCCCGATACCGCCGCGCCGCACGGATTACCAACGTAACGAGGATAAAAGAGTGGCCGCCACCGCTCGCGGTCGGCTCCCAATAAATTGTGCATCTCCTTAGAGTGCGTGCAACCGGACGCGGGTGACCGCAATTTTTGTTACAACCGCCCCCGGCTCGACGGTCGACCGCTAAGTTCGTCCGACACGGTGAGAGATAGCGCGGAGTGCAGTGTTCCTTCGTTATCTGCCGTACACTCGCCAAGCGTCGCTCTCAATTAGAATATGCTCGGGGATTATCGAACGCGTCATTGCATCGCAAACGCTTCTGGCCAAAGGATTATGGCCCGTCACGCGTTTTCGTACGTAGGCGATGATATTCTTAGATGTTTTCTCGGCGCGAGAAGAATTCCACGAACGTGACGTTAATCATCCTCCGCCGCCAATCGTTTCCGAGGAAGAATATAGAAGAGTGGCATTGAACGAGCAATTTTTTGGCGAATCCAGCCACAAATCCTCGGACGCTTCCGTTTAAAGACATCCCTCGTTAATCGATCGACATTTCGGCCCGCCGAAAGTCCTCCTACCGAGAGTGGCGCGCAGTCGGGTTGGTAACGACACAGTTGGTAACGACACAGTTGGGTGCGACACAGTTGGAAGCGGCACTGGAACGTGATGCCGCACACAACCGCGAAAGCGCATTCGTCCGTGGCTTAAAATGCTCCCGGTTTTATATAGAATGTAGTTCATGCTCATCATCCCTCAGATCAGCCGGCTGAGCCGTTCGACAAACTGTTCGAACAAAAAGCGCCGAAAAAAGACAACTCGGTGCAAATAACCTTTGCTTCAACCCCCCCGCCGCCGTTTCTAGACTACGACTCTCCCTCCCGCCCTCTCTCCCTCTCTCCCTCTCTCTCTCTCTCTCTCTCTATCATTCAATCTCTACGTCTTTCTCTCTTTCCGTCCCTTTCTTCCTCTCTCTCCTCGTTCTCCTTACCCTCGTCGCCCGCCGTCTCTTTCCGACTTTCGACGCGATTCGACACACCCTCTCGACGTCGCGACGGAAACGTCTCTCCCTCCCGCTCTCGCCCTGTCCCTCTCCCTCCCTCCTTCCGCCCCCTTCGACGACGCTCCTCTCTCCCTCCCTCCCTCCCTCCCTCCACCCCTATCCCTTTCTCTTTTACGCAGGGAAGGGCTCATTGACGAGGAGAGTACGGAATTTGAAACTGAGGCAAGCCGCTTATGAAGCTTTCGCGTAAATCACCGGTGAAAGTCACCGAGTTACTAAGTCAATGAATTACCTACCTCGACGCCGAGTGTGCCGAGGTCACACACGTCTCCGCTCGTCTCGCAGGGGTCGGGATATCTGTGGGCAGGGGACGGGGGAAAGGCCGAGGAATTATGTGCGCCTTCCGGTTTTCAAGCCGCGCATTCCTATTGTCGAGGCGGCGAGCCGCTCGCTGGGGCGAGTAACAGTAAGCGCGAGAAAGCGTCCATTAAGCGTCGCTGATCACGTTACCCCGGGATATCCGACGAGCCACCAGAATCGTCTTAGCGCTCTCGATCGGTCTGCCACGGCAAATATTTGTCGAGTGCCCGAGAGCCGGGCTCATAATTGAACGTGTGACCGTGCGCGTGCGCATCCGCGCGCGCCCTGGTTGATCGAATGAATTTTCGGATGATCATTTAGATTGGCTCCGTTTCAGTCTCGTTAATTCGATATCCGTGATCAGTCTCCCATGACTACCGTTCGATTCACGAACTATTCCTCCTGTAAGTAATGTAAAGTCGATCGACTTCGGGCGACACGTCCCGAGACTATTATGAGCATTATGCCGGGAGAAATCCTCCCAACTACCTACCCGTGACAACGGAGAGCTATTGATAATGATTGATCACGAAAGTGCAGATAGAATCGTGGATGAGAAGAAAAAGGAGACATGCGCTCACCGGCGTCCCACAAGGCGAGTTTCGAGTGGGCCTCTGTTGTGGGTATAACAAGTATTATTCTCTGAGACACTTTTGCTGGTCATCTTGGCCCCACGGGGACCATTCAGTCGGAGGAGTTTGCTCTACAGGTGCCGCGAGAAACAACAATTCGTAGGATGACACTGTTTATTGAGAGCCGTACAAGGATCAGGTTTCACGTTTGTCGGAAACAGAAGTCTCTTTGCCTTAGACCGCCACCTTTGACACATTTCGCAGTATGTAGGTATATGCGTTATTATGTTCTAGGCGGAATGAAGATCGCCTCGTTCAGAAGCATACGTTAGCAAAGTATATACCTACATTGCGGAAGAGTGGGGAGTGCGAGACGCATTCAAGTGGAAGATTTTCGAAGCAGCCCCCCCTGGATCAAGACCTTCGGGGACCGTCAAGCTGGATTTCGATATGCGAGCACGAAATTTGATTTGTCCCAGACAATTCGAAGGACCTCTCCCCGAGGCAGGGCCCCCGCGGAGGGCCCAATCCCACGGCCCATTCACCTAATTCTGCAGCGTAATACTCGCGGGACACGAGATACAGATCGCGTACGTTCAATACGAAATTGATTCTCGAGAGTGTCAAGAAGCGTCGTCATCGCTTTACCACGAATTTCATTCAATGTCAAAACAGAGGCGCAGCGGTCGCTCGAAAGGAAAATCGTTGGAACGGGCCCAGCATTTTTGCCCGTCGAACGGGAGAATCTTTTGACACTAGGCGTCAAACAATTTTTTGTCCACCGATCCTACCATTTTCATATTCGAAACATCGGCTGCTTTTAGATCACCGGCCGAGATGAGGAATATGGCGGTGACGACGATTTCCTTTGTCCGGCCGCGATTTGATCTAACCCGGATCAAGGCGCAACCGATGATTCCTCGACGAATTTTCTCGGCTTCACGGTAGCTTCCGGTGGACGTGCGTACGTGAATGGCGTAACACGAGTGGCCAGGAAGAATAAACAGTGGCATCCAGGCCGGCCGCCGACGCCGTTCGCCGGTGCCGACGCCGCCGGTCGTTCCCACATTTATTATCCCGAAAGTCGGGAGCGGGACTAACGAGTTTTTGATCGTTCATGCCCTGCGCCCGGGTCCATTCGGACGACCCGTTCGTCTTCCACGACGACGCCCCATCCGCATTGGCTACCTGCTTCAAGACTCCTTCCTCCACCTCCTACGCGCATTGTCCGACAAAATCCGGCGTTCCGCCGGACGTGAGAGATTTCCTTCTACTCGAAAATGGCCGGCCCTTCCGTGAGTCCCCCTTCGGATTCCGAAATTTCTTACGAGATCCGGAGGCACCTGTGTGAGGTGCAATGTACCTCCGTGATTAATGTGCCATTATATGAAGCCTAACCGAGAACTGCTTCAATTTTTGAAAAGGCAGCGCCGGCCGAAGACACGGTTCTCTTTAATGAGTTTACGTCTTTGTTCGAGAATAGTATTAAAAGAACTGAAAGCATGATTTCGACTCTACAAGAGTGGACCTCTCTCATTAATGATATATTTTATATTTTACGAACTTTTTATATTAATATTTCTTTTTTAATCGTTCATTCGAAGAAAATGTTTGGTAGCGACCATTTTCAATTCGCTAGCTGTTATCGCCGAAAAAGTCAAGCTGAGCGAAAGAGCGCGCAGCTTCGGAAGCGGACAATGCGGCTGAAATATAGCTTTCCTTAATTCCGTGACCACCGTCCACCTTACGTGAAAAGTATGGTAATGAGCGACGCAGGTGCCCATTTTTCGAATGACATAATGGCCGAAGGTGGGACGCCGCGGGAACCCCGAGCGACAATATCTCGTGGCTTCCGGTCAGAGGACCTCCGGTGCGCGCGGAGAGCGCGGAAAAGCTCGGTGAATGGTTTCGCACGAGTATCTGAAAGTCGAATGGATGGCGGAATTTACAGTGGGGTTTGCGGATAAGCCGGTTACCGGCGCATCATCCCTGTTAGAGAGCGATTCGGTTGTGAATATCCGGACTCCTTCGCCACCGCGTTCGAGGACGTCTATCGCTGGCTACCTTTTTCTTATTGTTGCGCAAGGCATGTCGGTGGGAGCGATGAAAAATGTTGCTCTCACCTGAGACTGCCGTCACTTTGCTCAGCGTTCACTCTTCGTGCGTACCTACATGTCCAACTCATCATACATGTCGGTATCACGACTCAGCCAATCTATTTCACGTAGGGATCAATTAAAAAAACTCCACCTTGCGCTCATTGTCCATTTTGAACCGTGATGAGTTATGCATGTGGCTCACCTCAGCGTGCGCATCAAATTGCACGTCGAGAGAGTGGCGGGATACAAAGAAAACGTTAAAAATGTAGAGCGCCGTGGCAGGGAACAGAAGGCGGACAGGCGGAGGAGAAGGGCGGAGAAGAAAGCGTGAGGTTGCGCGAAAGAGTAGGAAGACAACAAGATAGCCGATCCGTTTTGCCGGGGGTAGCGTCCAGATTTCCCGAGGGAATTCTAGTCGGCACGGTGAAAGGGGGCGAAAGAGGGCGGCAAAGCAGCGAATGGGTGGGGGAAGATGGGGCTTCGGCTATTAACGATCACAAATAGGCTATTACGGGCCCATTAATACAGCGCAGCCACGGGACGTGCGCCAACCGAAACACGAATCGCGGGTACCGGGCTTCCATCAAGCTCGGAGCTCGTCCTCGTCCGTGTGCGCACACTTCTATGCTGGGGTAGATGTGTGCAGGTGCGCCGCTGCGTCGATGCGCGTGCACAACGTTCAGGCTCGATGCTGCTTTTTCAGGAAAGCGTCTACTCTCCAATTTTTCTTATCAGCCTCAAGGTCTGGACTAGAACTGGACATGTTTGGCCACTGCGAGTCATGAAATATGAATTAAAACGAAATAATGAATCCATCTGATAAAGCGACTGTTTCTTGCCTTTAGGAAATATGCATCGGTTTTATTTGAATATAGTAAAAATTGTAGTGGGAGCGTTGGTTTGGTTCGTAGCGACGGTTTGCGATTCGCCAGGCAGACGTCATCGAAATCGGACAATGTACGAGGCTCGCGTGCGTACTCGTGCAACTCTCCATCTATCTCCTCCGACGGTGTAGGGTTTCCACCAGCCCCAGAGACCGGTAATCCGAGATTCACTTTGTGCGTAAGGTTCCGCGTG
Source organism: Anoplius nigerrimus (assembly GCA_914767735.1). Lineage (NCBI taxonomy): Eukaryota > Metazoa > Arthropoda > Insecta > Hymenoptera > Pompilidae > Anoplius > Anoplius nigerrimus. The sequence continues at coordinate 7,860,331 of OU612084.1, read as the reverse complement.
CACACACGCTGAGAGCGCGCCGCTCGCGGACGTCATTATGCACGCGTCTGTTCTCGCCCGATCGAATTCGTAATCTGCGCTACCCACATTTCGGCCCTTCCCTACGTGGAACCGATGCCTACGATTATGCCTACGATGATGCCTTGACGATACCCGCGGTACGCCTGACCGACCATGATCGTTGATTCCACTCCGGGGCATTAGATCTGATCTGCCACGTAAATTCCTTCTGGACATGAACCACCAAGTTCCGCATCGTTCTCGATCGATAGGCGTCGATTTTTACCAGAAGTAACACGTTGATAAATTAAATAAAAATTGTAAAGTAATTAGAGACATTAGTCTTCCTGAGTAACGTAGGTATCGTTCTCGATCGATAGTCATCGATTTTCACCGGAAGTAACACATTGATAAATTAAATAAAAAATGTAGGGTACTTAATTAGAGACATTAGTGTTCCTGAGTAACCCATTGTTCGCGATCGATAATCGTCGATTTTCAGTAGAACATATTGATAAATTAAATAAAAATTGTAGAGTAATTAGAGTAGTGTTCCTGATGTAACTGGCGATGTGGAAAAAAAATGGTACGAACGATCTTTGGCAGATGAGGCTAATGATGATGGAGGGGTGCATGATAAAAGGAGCAACGAATGGCGGGACGATGACCGGTAATAAACATACGCCCGGGGTGAATTCGAGCAGCGTGGCCCGGAGAGCGAGAGGTGCCACGTGCCGACTGGCAAACGCTCCCGATGGCAAACGTTGCCGCGTTGTTAGCTGAGTTAGTCAACATCGACGCCTCCGATGTTAAGCCGATCCGTTGTAGCGCCGACAAACCCACCCCTGCCTGTCCCCATTTCCCTGCCAATCGGCCGCACCTCGAATTATCCTATTTGCCAGGCTAGCTACCGGCAATCGTCGCCATCCGACTTTAAATGCGACGTTAAAAAATTAATCCCGAGCGTCGCGGAAATCTAGCACCGATCTCGTTAATTCACCCCCTCTCTCGGGGGGAAAAAAGTGTCTTAATTATTTCCGCCTCCATTGACGACCGCTCGACTCCATTACGATCGCAGGCTCGCCTCCGTCCATCGGCGGATGTTAACGGAACCGATACACTCCTGGCCGCCCGCATCGCGGTGCATTTTTCAAACTTCGAATTCCACGCTAAAAGGTTCGCCGACGATCGTCGTCAGCGTCGGCCGGCGCGGATAATTAAGCGGAACTCCGTTGGACGGGGGTAAACTTTCGTAAAGGCAGCTGATCCGATAGGCTCTGAGAAGTTGAACAGGCAGGCAGCTCGACTCCTCGCGCCGGACTATAATACTGGACGGTAAATTATTAATTAAGATCCTTTAATTTATTCCCTCTGTCCGAAGGATGGCCGTTCGACGAAAGCGCGCTTTTCAGATTTCAACTGTCCGAACCAACCCGCTCTTCTTATCCCCTACTCCTTGCTGGAAGTAAGAAAATTTTCGTCTACTCCCCTGGCAACATATACACCGAGCACACATTAAGTACGTAGACAATCCCGTGATTAACGAACTCCGCTCAGATTCGTATCTTGAGACTCGCGCCGCTCTCGCAGACAATGCGAATTTACGCAGAATTACGCTGAAGTGCCAATCAAATTCTCTGCCGAACGCGAGCGGCAGTCTGCACGCATCCCGAAGGTAAACCGAGGCGCTAACCATATTACTAACTAGACTCTCAGTTAGCTCAAACATCTCTTCACGCTAAAGTGGCGCACGTGCCTTTCATTATCATCGATTAGCGAGTCGATCTTTTTGAGAAGACGCACGGATACACTCATGCTCACCCCCTGATGCGTAGCCAACGGACGCACACGGACCCAGGCGTACTCTACCGCTGCGTCTGAAACGTACTGGAACATACGCGAGCGCACGCACACGACAAAAGATCGACCACTCTCCGCTCTCATACGTCCAACGCGTCCGCTTCTATTCCCGCAAACTCACCCACACCTCGACTCGCGCTCGTCTATACGACCGTTCTCCCGTGTGTGCGTATGCCACGGTGGCTCTTCCTATCTCCCGAGCCAGGAGCCCTTGCCAGAGGACCGAGGGGTTGGAAGGGGTGAGGGGGGACATTGCTGGCGATGTCTTTCCATCTCTGTCTTTATTCTACCCTCCTTATCCCACTGCCGTTCCTTCGCTCGACTCACCTCATCTACTTCTCTCTCCCCCTCTCTCTCTCTCTCTCTCCCTCTCTCTCTCTCTCGCTCGTCGCTCGGCAGAAAGCAGAGGGATAGTAGGGGGTTGCTTGCTGGTCGCGAGGGGCAGCAATCGGGCGACTGAGAATCGAGGGTAGCGCGGGGCTCGGAGAGGGGTAGGAAGGGGGGTGGCTGGCGGGGTGGCGCAGGGGCGGCATGTAGGGGGGGAGGAGGGTGGTCTGTGGGGAGAAGGGAGAAAAGAGGGTTGGGGAGGTTGAACGGGGGTTGTAAGCGGCTTACGCCCACCGGGAGGAGAGCGACTCCTCGCTAATTATTTATAGGACCCTCTCTCGGCTCTCTCTTCGTGCACGGGAGATCCTTCGTAGAGGAGCCTCTTCGCTGTCCCCCCCTTTGCTTCTCTCTTCCTACGTACTCTCCCTCTTTCTCCCCCTCCTCCTCCTCCTCCTCCTCGCCCCTCCGCCGGGCTTCGTCTTCCTCCTCCGGTCGAGCTCTCAGTTTCCTCTCCTCCTTCTTTCCATCCTCGCCCCGAGCGTAAGAGCTCCTCTTCTCTCTCCATTCTTCACCTTCCCCTCCCCCCCATGCACCGCCGCGTTCCCACTTTCCCTCTGTGTAGAACTTATAACTACACGGTTCTTTTTACGCTGGCCGGGGTTCCTTAAAATGAAGAAAAAGGCTGGCGCAGAGCGGCGGGTCCGATGGAAGGACGAATTTTCGGCGCGAGACGCCTCTAATGCCGAAGAGTGCTTCGCCGTCGTTGGCAAGGAGAGTCTCCTCTCTTCTTTTTTTCTCTCCTTTCCTCTTTGTATTTTCTTCAGGCGCTCCTCTCCACTCCCCTCGGCTGCCCCCGCACGCCTTCATCTTCGCTCGCCTTCACTCGGATTTACCGGACTCTCCTCTCTTGCCTTCCCTTACCTTCGCGCGAACTTCGTCGAGATTCTGGGACATGCTTCAGATCCATATCAAGCGTCTGTCTCTTCGAATCGAATCGGGTCAAACGGATCCAGGAAGCGTGCCGATATACAGTCCGCGAAGTCTCTGCTTTCCAATCGAAGCTGTACCTCGAAAATAGAAAAGAGACATCCATTTCCCTACGTGTTCTCAATGTCGAGCCGCCGCTTTCCTCTTTCTAGGCTCCATCGTTCCACTCTCACGCATCTCCCCCTTCCTTCCCCCTCCCGGCAAGGTAGGAAGCACTTTACGTGTGCGTGGCGAAGGAACGAGCAGCCGAATGACACGGAATCTACGCGTGTGGACTTCTGACAGCGGAAACCGACGGTCCATTTTTTAGGATTACCTGCGGACGCTTCTGCCGTCTCGCCCCAACGGGAAGAAGGGTGCGAAGGCGAGCGAGAAAAGGGCACCTAGGCGGAGGGCGTGGAGGGGGGTAGAGTCGATGGAGCAGAGGCACCGACGTGCGTTGGATACGGGGCCAGCGGTGCGGCCGAATGTTTGGACAGAGGGAGCTTAACAATGCACTCGCGCCCCCTTGACTTCCTGCCGGAGCTTCTGATCTTCGTCGCTCGGCCGACAGACAGAAATTGGGTCGACTCCGCTCAAAGAGGGAACCGGCAAGACCTTTCTAATTGTTCCTCTCCTCCGGGCGACCGATAGGACGGCGGACGATATCTTACTTTTTTCATTAAAGTTTCAAGAACGGTTCGTTACAGCCGCTCGATATAGGGCGGACAGTTAGTTTCGGCTACTACGTAAAAATTGGGTCGACTCGGTGAGCAGTAACGATGAAAGGATACTTTTTTGCGGAGCGATTTTGCCGGGCGAGCGACCGGACGCCGTTGATCAAAGAGGTCTGAGCTCGGGCTGCCGATCGAGCGTTAAAATGGATAATGCCGACGAAACGAACGACTGTCGGGAGAAACCGGGATCTCCACCGGCGCCACTTTGCAGATCGTTTGCGATCTGAGAGCAATTTTCGAGCTCTCGGAGGGGATAAACGTCGCCGGCGGTATAGAATATTTTTTTTCCCTAAAACACCGACGATCGGAGGAGGCCAATAATAATGAAAAAGAATTCACGTCAGGTTCGCTGACGGAAAGCGATTGAGAGTAGGCGAACAATGGCGGCTGGATAAATCGCGCTCCCTTGACTTCCTGCCCCGAAGTTTCGAATTCCTTTTCTGGCCCCGATCGAAGGTGGAAATTGAGCCGGAAGCGGGGCGGGTGGTAGCAATTTTTTTTTTCCAACAATCTCAGGGGTATATTGATCACCGCCATTCGGGCCAGCGACGAATACCGTACGTACGGGCAAGTGCAGTGAAAAGGATCTTTCCAGTGACTCCTTGGAATCTCGAAGCCTCGAGGAGACGTTAATCCCACGTGACTGCGAGCTGGAACTAATATTGTACTGATTAAATGGGGAAGTGCGCCGGGCGAATGTACCTATTTGACCCGGATTAGCGATATGTTTCGAAGTTGCACCAGGTATTGTGCCTTTCGGAAAGGGATCACGACATTCACCTCGAAAGCTTCGACTAACATAGCCTGAACATGAAGAGCCGAAGTCAGCCCTGTACGATCCGCACACGCGTCAGCGACCATAATTAGTGAGCGTCGTGCGTCAATCCGGGCATACGTGCGCGTCCGCCCTCTTTTCTGGACGTTTGCGCCCGGGCAGTCGAAAAAGCTCGCCGCGCGCGGGAGGGGCGTGGGTGGGGGGGTGGATGATCAAAGCGAGCGAGCGCAGATTTCGGCCCCGTCGAGGCCGTTTTGCGTGCGGCGACTTTGCCAATTGAATTTGCCGCGCGGCGCGATCGCGGCGCAGGCCTGATTCGATTTCATCGAGTTTAAAACCGGCCGCTTATAGAGCATTAAGCAATCCTCAAAGTGGGAAGGTGGAATCTAGTTACGGGTAGCGCGAGCTGGCCTCTTTGATCCCTGCCGAACCAACCCCCGCAGGACGTCTCCCCGTCTTTATTCCGACTCCTTCCTCCTTTCTCTGTCCTATCCTCGAATTCTCCCTCCTTCATCGTCGGTGGCTCGCCAGATCTCTGTAGAGTGAGAGAAAGAGGGAAAGAGAGAGTCTGTCCCTCTCGCATTCCCGCACCCTCGTTAAGGATATTGCCAATTGAGAAAGAATTCCCTCCCGGACTTTGCGGATCCCCGAGATTGCGTGAAAATTTCATCTGCTTTTTATCCTCCTAGCCGGGGTAGCATTCGTCTTCCTCCCGCGCGAAGTCGTTTGCGACTGCCCACCCTCGAGCCACCCCGCCGCCCGACATCGCTCTCGGCACGAATTAATTTTCCATCGATCACGCGGATTACTCGTTTAATTAGGTAAAATGGAAAATCGAAGTGTAACGGGGATAACGAGTATCCGATGCAGTGTTTGATCGGCGAGGAACGATTAAAGCCCCTCCGCCACTCCCACCCTCCCCCCTCCAGTCCACCCCATCCTGGCCCACCTACGCCGTTTCATTATTTATGGAATTTTCGTTCGGACGTTCGACGGAGCCGTCCGCGGATCGAGTGAAATATTAGGAAGGCGGCGTAAACAGAATTAACGACGAGTTCGCGCTTTCCGAATCCTTTCGTTGCCGGCGAATTCATAATTTATGGTTCACCCACATATCGAACCGAGCGAGACGGGGAACGGGAGGGGCTCAGGTGAAAAATGTAATGCACGTAAACAATCGTGTACAAACCTCACGAAATCCATTTTCACCTGTGCCCCGCCCGATCGCAGAGGGAGGGGAAAAAAATGTGCAGCGCGCGACGATCAATTTTCATAATCCATCTTCGTCCGTGGCACGTCCTTCCTTCGCGTAGCAAGTATCAATTCCACGTGCGTCGCCAATGAGAGACACAATGCCATACGTCATCGTATATTCTTATCACCGTAAGCCTTAAGATCTTCCCGGACGCACGATCGACGACCAGCGATTCGGCCGATGTTGAGAGGTCGCGAAGGTACGATTGCGTTTCACCGGCACTGAACGCGTTCCGGCACCGGAAGCCAGGTCGGAATCCAGCTCGGAAGCCCGCTCGGGATCGTTGTCGAAGTTGAGAGACGAGCTCTCGAAGTAGACGTTCCGCGACTGCCGACGAGGACGAACCCGGACGGTTCGGGTAGGTGTGGCGACGGGGCATAATGCAAGTATTAAGCGGCGCGAGCATAGGCAGGGAGGCTGCAGGAAAAGGGGTAAGAGACCCGTTTGCAAGGATAGGTAGGTAAGTCGGGGCTTAGCCCGGTGACACAGTGAGCGGAACCAAGCCATGAAGCTTACCGGGCGGCTCCGAGTTGTTATAATGGGATCCGGCTAAACGCAAGCCGATTTTAACTCTTCGCCTCAGCACTCGGCCAAGTTCAAGGCCATTGTCTTCCGCGCTGAAAGTGAACGGTCGTCACCCGCGCGGCTTCGAGTTTGCGGAGGATCGAGACACCTGTCGCGAAAATATCGACGCGCGTCGACTGGAAACTTCTCGCGATCGGGCGAAAGAGTCGAAGGAGGAAAGTAACGGTGGAAATTAACAGGCAGCGATAACGGCTGACGGGAACGTCGGCTGTCGCCGAGTGGAAAGTATGGTCCTTGTCGGAAGTCGAACAATGTAGTACTTGGCCGGCGATTAATCACCGGCATGGCTCTGTAATATTCCGTCGCGCAGTTGGAAATCTGAATTTTTAATTAGCGCCCAGCCGATGGCTCATAACAAGCTGTTTGTCGCAAACGCGCTTACGTGTCGTTATCCGTGTCAGCTGTTGCCTTTTAATACGCGCCGTTCGCGGGCCGCCTGTGCGCCGCGACGTCTTCGCAAATTTGCATCCGCGAAACGAGCCACTTAAATCTCATTCCGCCGCGGAATTAGCCGAGCGTGCATTATCGGCGACATAATCGTTCGAGGTTAAATCGCACGGCCTCAACAGGTAAGTGGTAGGTACGAGACACGTTGCCAGATAGGTATGTAGGAATATGGTACGCTGAATGCGCGGACATGGCGGCTGCGCAGTTTTCCGTTCAGGATCCTCTTTAAAGTGAAAGTCGCGAGGATTTGCGCTTACGATTATGCCCGACGCCAAAGGGTCGTCAAAGGACCGTGCGCCGTGAAAACAGGAGAGCGTGCGTGCGCGCGCGCGCGCGCGAGCGCGCTTCGGCAAGCTCTCTGGCGGACGATTTGTTATAGCTCGTTAATTTGATGAGTTAGAAAGGATGGCGGATTACGCCGTCAGGAGATAGACAGGTACGCGATCTGTCCAATTAGCCAGGCAGAGTCCCTCGCTTCGACTTCATGGGGTCCTTTGTTGTGATGTTTGGACCATTTAGAGATACGTTCCTGGCAACCCCTTTCCTCCTTCTCTCCCCTTTCTCTGTACCTAGCCGCCTCTCCGCTCTTCCTCCGCGTCCGTATCCAGCCGGAGCCCGCCATCTGTCTCCCTTCTATCTCCGAGACCCCGTACGCTGCCTCCTTCTTTATTTGCCCGCGCGTACGCGTAACCTACCGCAGAAAGGTACACCTGTGATCCTCTAATCGTCCGTTACGGAAGCCTCGGAACTCGGATGAATTCGCAGACGGCCCCCAACGGCCGTAACGCCGACCAAATTGATCGTCATAATGAGGACCCATATGGCGAGTCAAAATGTTAACGAGTCGATTATCATAAACTTCCGTCCGCACGATTGTTTTTATCCGGCCGGCAGGCGTGCAACTTCGAAATTGCTCCGTCAGTCGCAGCCCGGCTCGGATTACGAGCTTCGCCAATTAAGTCGAGCCGAAATTGTCGGTCCGGCTCGTTATCCCAGCGCCGGATAGTTTCCACCGATATTTCCCTAGCCGAGTTCCCCAGGCTCGCATTCGATGAGCGTGCTGGGGCCGCCTACTATCGGCGACGCCTGCCGCGGAGTCCGCCCGTTGTTTCGAAATTACGACGCGTCCTCCGCGATTATAGCGGCCCGCGGCGTGCCTGTAATTAATACAACGTTTGATGGCTCGCGATCAATGCGCGTTGGCCGTCCGCGGTCAAATAACGGTGCGCGGCCGCTTTAACGTTAATTAATTTCAAGTGCATTAGTAGAATTGCCGCCCAGGGCTACCCGGTCTTGCGATCATCAATGTGATTAATACACCTGCAGGTACGAGTTCGGGGGCAACTATGAACATCAAAGTGAATTAAGATGGCCGTTGCATTTGCCGCGCAAAATAGAGCTACGCCGGTTATTGATTCGGCAAAAATGTAGTGGGAGTCAAAGCCGAAGGCCTTCGCTACCCTCTTCCGGGTTCGGCGCATTGACGTCGATGCTAGAAATTAGAATTCTCTCGCCTGATGGGTATACCCCATTCGGGAGGCTGATTGCTTTCATGCGAAATTGGAGAAAATAACAGTGGAGTCGATGTATTAATAATATGCGATGTTTTATTCTGACGTAGGAAGATTCTCTTCTCACATGATAGAACAATCATGTATCTTACAAGATGGATAATTATTTACATTGGCGTTCGTTTATTATTACAAAGTAGCCTTAGTGTCTATGTGCGCACAATATTCATTACGGTTTCTTACGGGAATTATTTTTTTTCTTGCCTTCTATATCGTTAACGTTACGTGATATCCTGTGATCGTATATCCTCTACATTTTTTTTTATTTCCTCACGATAATATACATTAGGGTTGTATACACGAAATATACACTCACGATTAAGTATGCATCGCTTACGACGTTTTTTTATTTTTTTCCTTTTATTCCTCGAAGAGAACATTACACGATAATGAAGCATGCGTCGCGCGTTTATTCCGCGTCTCGCAGTCGCAAGAGAAAAGGAGTTTTAGCGCGGAGGAAAGTTTTACAAAGCTCCCGTTCCGTCCCATCTGGCGAGTTCGGAGCGGAGCGGATGAAGTTTCCAGAGTGCGAAGCGAGACGACGCAGTAGACAAAATTCGCATCACGACTCTCTCAACATCTCGCATCGTTCGCCCCCTCTCCGCGTGCGTCCCTTCGGGTATTCTCAGGCAAGGACGAAGGATCCATCCGTAAACGCAAGACTCCGTCCGCCTCCGGCGCCGTTACTTTAATCCTCATTACGCATCCGCTCGCAACACACACACACACACACACACACGCACGCTCGCGCACACAGTCGCACCTTGCACTCTAATTTTCGTTAAACTTCCCCATTCGCCTATTTACACAAAAGTCTTCCGGCTACTGGCCGTATCTGATATGGATAATTATCAATGGAATATTTAATCGTAATAGAATAAAGACCGTAACGATAATGCTAATGATAATGACGGCAGTGTTGAGTACGTCGTCGTATAAACTTTAAGAATGCAAAATAATATGTCGATTAGAGACCGTTAAAATAATCCTCCCCGGGGGTACAACCGCCTCGATGCGCAAAATAATAAATTATTGTTACAGGGTACCGTCCGGCACGCAGTTCGTGCCGAACGGCTCAGCGTCGATTCATAAACTTCCCTCGTATTATTATCGTTATTATCTACATGGGTCGAGCCCCCGCCTCCTCTCGGATGCAAGACTCGATCGGCTTTGTCAGGAGGAAAGGAAGTTTGGCGCGCGACTTCGAGTCGCGACGGGGCTCGCTTCGGCGAGAAATGAGAGAGGAGTGGAGATCCTTCTCTCTTTAATTCGCCACTCTCCTCTTCTCGCACGAGACGCGATCGGTAACGAAAGTCGATCGGCCGAGTTACGACTCGACGCTTCGTCGATTGTCAAAATGGCACGGCATCGATCTCGGCTCGTCCAAACAATATCTGCTTCGTTTCTGTGTACCGCGAAAGCCGTCATTCGAATTACGATTCCTTGTGTCAAATTTAGCTTCAATTTTGGCGAGACGCGACTGCCTCTTGCTGAGCGATTAATAAAAACATTCTTCTATGGGCACCGAAATAACGGATAGTCAAATTTAAAATGTGAGCTTTCGAATAGTCGCTCGTTTCGTAAAATTTTCTGAGGGCTTCTTCTTTTTCCGGTCGACTGTGACGTGACGATAGGCCGCGGTGGAAATTTTGGCTCAGTGTCGGTACTGGGTTCGAACTGTTTGGTGTAGAAAGGAACAATGATGGAAAATTTGAGAACGAACGTACGGAAAATGCGTAGGTGACTGTTTTCTGGAAACTGATCATTGGACGTCATTCGTTTCTACATATTTCCGTATCTTCGTACCATGTCGAATATTTAAAAAAGTAGATGGAAGATTTTTTCGGCAAATTCAGTTTCTCTAAGAAGGAAATATAGAAGCAACATAGCGAAGGAATAAAAACGAACAACTTGTAAATGTTGACCAATTGCGCGCGCAACAAAGTATCAACATTTAAACAGATTCCTTGTATCCCTTTGCTCGTTCTTCGCTCAACGAGTCAAGGAAATCAACGAATACTGTATAAATATGTAGAAAATCTCAGATTCCTACTATTTATACATATTGTCCTCTTTCCGAACTCACTGGACAGTTGGCTGGTCAGCTATCGCGATTCGATTGATTCATAAATCAATCGAACCTTCATCACTTCTTGGGGACAAACCTGAACCTGCCGAAACGTACTAAAGAAATACCCGACATAATTTTCCCACTAAAAATCGATCGTTCTTCCCTACTCCACGCACAATCGTACCTTGAAACCCATCACAGCCGAGTCCGAAAAAGAAAATGTTGAGAATCATCAAACAAACATTAAATTGGACCGTCACTCAATTAGAGCTCCCGACTAGTTTTTTCATACACGAATTTCTCTGAGTACCAAGGTATCCGGACGAGAGTCAAGGTCGTCGGTTATCTGACGAGCCGCAGTGATAAAAGTCAGGCTGACCAGGTGTGGCCCCTTGGCGCGAGTTCGAGAGGCGACAAGAGGCCCATTGTGCCACGACGGTGGCCGTAGATGCTGATCGGGAGACCCGTGCACGCAGGCCACCGTACTGCCTAGCCAACCGGGATTTGTTAACGTTTCACAGAACCCGTTACTTGTCACGATGAATCCAGTTTATGGACGCCGAGCAAGCCTCGGGGGCTGACACCGGCGCAGGAAGTATTATTTTCCTTCCACCTTCGGCTGCGTTTCACGCCACCCTCGGGCGAGCGCCGATTTTTCCACAACCCGACTGAAAAGATAATCCGCGGCAGCCGCGATCCGAGTCGTAGATCGATCATCGACCGGGCCCAGTCGGCTCGTCACGTGTCACGTCCGATTCCGGTTAACAATCGCCGGCCAGACTGAATAAGCGCAATTCCCGCTAGCCAAGCTTCGTGATAAAGGAAAAAAGAACCTCTCGAGATCGGCCTTCTACGTACTCGACGATGGCGATTAGTTCTGCTAATCCCGAGTGTCGCTGGAGTGCTGACTGGTCAGCAAGCCTCTGTCCGTTCCGTTCGACGTCGCCCGACGCGCGCCATGTGCACGCTCGACGCTGTTCAACGTTTCCTAACGTTGAGTCGCGACCGCGATCTTCCTACCTTCCCGCTCGAATCGGACGAATCGACCGGCAACCTTCTCCACCCTCGGCGCGGACCCGGACGAGGTCCAGCTGTCCGCGCCCTCCCCGCCGAGACCTCTCAGCTTCTGTCCGCTCGACTCCGAAGCCAGCCAACGCTGACGAACTCCATCCGTGAAGAGATCCGGATCTACCGCGGGACTCCCATCAGTTATCGTCGGAGTCGAGGTTCCCGTTGATCTCGTGGCAGCTGGCCGCCGTGTTCAGTCGCCAGTGATAGGCGGTGGACGAGGCCGAGGAGGACGAGGATGCGACGGTGCCGGCGCTGTTATCCTGGCCGCGACTGTGGAAGATCCCGGAGGACCTGCTACCGGAGCGCTATACCATCGCCTGATACTTCTGGTCTGGCAGAATGTATCCGTCCGAGTCGGCCGGCGAGGCGGCCATGTCGTTCGTGCCGGGGTTCAGATGATGACTGGTCAGGTGGGACATGGAGGACGTTAGCGTCATGTTGTGATGATACTGCGGATGATGATAGTTGCCCTGGGGACTGTGGTGCATGTGGGAGATCTGAGTCTGGTAGTAATCGCCGCTGGTGTAGGGATTCTGGTAGGCGTTGTAGGTCTGTCCGGCGTAGCATTGGCTGGGGTTCACCGATCCCGGCGATGCCGAGCTCCAGGTGAATCCGTACTCGCCGTGATGGATCTGGTTCATGGGCGGCGGGTAGGAGGAGGGCGGAAGTTGACTGGAGCCCGGTGTCAGAGGCGGGGAGGGCGTCGTGAGGGCACTGTTGGCGCCACTTCCGCCGGTCGGCGTCACTCCCAGGCGAGGATAGGTCGAGGTCGTCGACAGCAAGGGCGAGTTCGGGCCAGGAGCCTCTTTCCCGCGCGGCGGCGAGACCGGCGACGAACGTCTACTGGGTGTCGTCGACGAGCTCGTCGACATCTTGCTGCCGTTGTTCCCGTTGCTCTGGGACTGCGTCGACCTTGGCGAACTCTTCGACGGCGAGCTCTGCTGCTGCTGCTGCTGCTGTTGCTGCTGCTGCTGCTGCTGGAGCTGCTGCCGACACTTGGCGCGACGGTTCTTGAACCAGACCTGAAAGTTGAAGGGAATCTACGGTCAGCTTACGATAAGAAACACAAGACTGAATACATTGTAAACTGTTCAGACGATAGACTAACGGATAATATTCTGAATGACTCGAAGACAGAGGCGAGATACTTCAAAGGTTCGTGCGTTGAACCCGCCGTGCAGGGAAAAAATCATTCAGTCAATATCCTCCCTGAGGGCGCAGACCTCGAGAGAAGCCACATCCCTCGGGGGAAGATCGGCGGAAAGAAAAGGTGTGTCGAGGCAAGCAGTGCGGCGAGGGACGGAGAGTGTACGAGCGGGGAGTTAATCGACGCAATGGGAAAGTAATCGCGGGCGGACGGGCGTAACATTTCATTAAATCGCAACAATAACAGGAGAGCCGACGTAGGGGCGCGTCCGAAGACTGTCTCTTTCCTCTCTTCCTCCCTTTCACGCTTTCTCCGCACACACGCGCATCCCGAACATACACACACGCGCGAGGCCCAAACTTCGGAACATCCCCTGGGATCTTCCGTGACGGCGTTGGCACGCATGCGCGAATCAAAGCCTGCCGTGTGTGCGAGGGCTGATTTCACCCCTCCCGTACCTTCCCTCTTTCCAGCTCTGATGGTGGAAATCGAATGGCTCGATCGTACAGGCCGCTGCGTATGTGCCAGTGCAGAGATCCACGATACGATTGAAAGGTGAATTTGTTTACGACGAGACGGCGCGAATCGAATGTATTAAACGCATTGAAATATTCGTAAAGAAAAATTCGATGCCCGGCGAGGGTGATTCTTTGACTTGGACATGTTCCGTGGCGATGGAAACTGAACGTATCCTCGGGACGCTTCGCTCTGTTTCCGTTTACCTCCCTGTCTTTATCTCCTCGTATCCCGTTCCACGTATTCGCCGAAAGAGAGGATGTCGGGAGGGGGAGAAAAAGCATCCCTTTGCCGCAAGCTCGCGCGCAACCCCCTTTCCCACTCCATGGCCTCCCTCCCTCTTACCCCCCCTGTAATCCGAGCACACAATGTGGCCAGGGGTGCGATCCTATGAATCTATGCCCGTGCCTTTAAAAGCGGGACCCGTCATTATTGTTGTTATTATCGGCGGCATTGTAACAGTTGTTATACGGAGCGAGCGAGAAGCGGGGGGTGAGTCGTCGGATGAAAGAGAGAGAGAGGGGGGGTTGGAGGGAGAAAACGCGTGAATCGACGATGCGTACACAGGGTTTTAAGCCGGCGCGATGAATTCCGTCCGCCTTTGGCACGACGATTGGCCCGAGTTGAGCGTGAACGAGGCACAATGCTAAATCTAATATAATGTCCCAGCTCCGAACTCCTGCCCTCTCACCTTTTTTCCTTCCTTCCACGAACCGATGCGACGCTAGCGAACGAAATGGCGGCCGAGAGTGCCATTTTGATCAAATTTGCCGAACTCGTACCGTGTATATAGATACAACGGGTTTTGCTTGGCCGCTGATTTTCGTCAGTGACTCCGTCGAAAAAAAGTGCAAGTTCATCGTCCCAGTTCCGCGAGGCACGGAGGGATGTTTACCCCTTATCTGTCGCGAGCCGGTACGTGACTCCTCATTTCGCAGGGAGTCAGTGCTCGAAATGAGTCGTGGGCTGCGGTTATTGCGTATCAACCGCAAGAGAAATGATCCGAACGGGCGAGGAGGAGGAAGAAGTGTCTGGCAAGGGGCCGTCAAGGACGGAGGAAGGGAGAGAGACAGAGAGAAAGAGAGAGAGGTGGTGAGAGGGTGAGAAAGAGAGGAAGCCCATTACCAGTGACTGTTTGCACAGTGACACCCCCTCCAGACAACGAGGAACGACCGAATTGGCAGCTACCCCAAAAACCGACCCCGTCGGATACCGCCATGGGTGGCGTTCTACGCTCAACCAACACACCTACACGCGCTCGCCGGTAGACTCTGTGTTAGTGCCGAATGCCGAGGTGCAAATTGCACCACCATCTGGTTTACATCCACTGCGAGAGATCCACCCCATTCGCTCGCCGTCGGAACGGGGAGGGGGGCGCAGCTGCGTTGACACTGTTATGACAAATATATTTTCTTATTTGTACTATCAATACAAGCCCAGCGCCCGGTTACGTATATGACGGACGGCGAGCAAACAGTGTCCCTTCACGGGTAGAAGGAAGATGTTGCCCGGTTCGTACGCTGAATGCAACTGTCTGACACTGTCCGCGCGGTCCTGAATCGATGACGTGATGAATGAACCAAAAACGATCCTTCCTCGAATCTCACTCTCTGTTTGAACAGTCCGGGTAGGTAGAAGTTGACGACGGAAGGTGGAAAGGGACGTGAACGACACGTCACCGCTATCTGAATGTCGAGCCGGCAAAGGGATGATCGCGGCGATATTCCGTGAGGCGCGAAAATTCATGCTACGCTAAATTTGAATCGCGACGTCTCGCGATGCGTTACCCCCCCCCCCCCCCTCCTTTCCTCCCCCGAAGGGAGAGAATTTTCGAGGCTCGACTCTTAGCTCTCTCGGACAACGCAGCTGCAAAGTTTCTCTCCGCTGCGGGTCGCGGAGATCCGCGAGAAAGAACGAAAGAGAGAGGCACGTCGCACGATGGGGTGTGCGGCGGGGAGGGGGGGGGGGGCTATAATCCAGGAACAAATCAACTATGTTGTGCCCGTACTCCTCTGTTCCTCCACAATACACGCGCACAAAACAGCCCGCGTTACTGGCGCGCACACACGTCCGCGCTGAATCTACCTCCCCTTTGAAACTTTCAGGAGAGATTCCTTCCAACCCCTAGATATTATTCGTACGCGAACGTGTGTATGGACGGCCACGTAGACGCCTGTTTGGGCACACGTGCGTGTATGCACGCCGGTACGAGCGTGTAGGAGCGTGTGCGAGCGGCTCTCCGTGACGATGTTCGGACGTGTGTTCGGTCTCGTACGTGTGGTACACCCTTTTCTAGTTGCGCCTCCATTCATCGGGGCTTAACTTCGCGCGGATACTCTCCGGCGGGCAGAATTTCCGCGCTTTTGTCCCATATTCCACGATGGTGTCGCGGCCGCTCGCATGCCGAGTGTCGGTCGGACGCGAAGCCTTCTGCGATCGCGCGCCATTCCTCTCGCGAGAAGGAAGCTGTAATTGCTTCTTCTCGGCAATCGCGTTCGATCAACAATGGGAGCGACAATCTTTTTTACGAGAATCCGAGAACGAAGTCCGAGGTGGAGGGGGTGGGGGGTACGAATGACACGTAGAAGGCAAGTGTTAGCGGAGAAATCTGAGATTCACGTCACGATCGCGACAGTCGGAAGTCCGTCGGGAGAGCACCCCGTCGTGGAATAGAGATGTTACGAGGACCGCAATAAAAGCGTCAACGAGCTCGTCGGGCACATTTATCAATGTATGGCCGGTGTATGGGCTGGGACAATGGCGGAATGGAAGGACGTAGGGCGCGACACCGCGCTCTGTAAATACCTTAAATCTCGTCCGTGCTTGCCGGAGCACGAAGTGCTCTCCTTCCACCCTCTCTCTCTCACTCTCTCTCTCTCTCTCTCTCTCTCTTCATCCTTCGGCGATAGTGGCAACCCCCACCCCTCCCCTTTCTTGACTTGTTATATCGTATATTCGACGCACGATGTACGACGCGACGCTTTATGTACGGCTCCGGAGAGTTGCCGGAAAAGCGCAATCCGACGGCGTAAGATTATTCTTCGCAGGGATCTTTTTTCTATAAGCACTCGCTGATTCGTGAATGAGGAAGACGCGGATTCGTGAGGGGAGGATTTCGGAAGGTTACGTCTGGCTTTGTCCTGAAGTGCTCTCTGTATTTGGCCCTCTTTCGATTTGTCTGCCTCTTATCGTGCGCGTTGGAAATTGTGGGTGTACGACTAATGTGTATAATACGGTGAGACAGTTGTTCCACGTGAATTTTCGACGAAAGAACTTAGGCGAAAGAGATCGAACGAGCCCGCAAACTGACGATTTAATAACGAACGCGGGTCGTGAACAAAAAAACCGTCAAGCCCTCGTCGACTCGAGGCCGATAATGGAAAAACACGCGAGGTGCCGACGTAAATTGGAATAACGAAAAGGCCGTAATGCCGCCGGCGTAGAGGCCAGTCACATTCGGGTCGAAAACGGAATCGTCCAATCTCTTTCGCGAACAAAGCGCCGTTTGTCTCTCGGCTGCCATTTTGGCCCGGATCGCCGAACGCGAAGGAACGGTACCTTCAACATCGCGACGGGACGGAAAGTGAAATAAGAGGCAACGATTACCTGGACCCGCGACTCTGGCAGGTTGATCTTCAGTGCGACCTCCTCCCGCATAAAAATGTCCGGATACCTCGTTTTCGTGAATAGTCCCTCCAAAACGTCCAGCTGAGCTCTCGTGAAGGTCGTCCTCTCGCGACGCTGCTTGCGCTGATTCATTCCTGAAACACGAGGAAAACAAAATGCAAGATAAATTACCGCACGTCGGGATCGAGTCGCGCCGCTTAAGCGCCTTTTAAATCCTACGATACGTTCGCTAAATTATATCTCTCCCACCGTCCCCTCACCACCGCCCCTCCCCTCTTTCTCTCACGTTGCATCATTCCTGCCCCCCTCGGTACGGAGAAGCGTTATACGCGCGCGGACGACGACGGTCCGAACTCCGCGTCAAAAATGGGAAAGGACGTAGCTCATTTTTCCCGTTAACCCGTGAAAGCATAAATATGGATCAAAATTCAGCGTCCCGTTAGGAGGGCTCAGCCTATTAACGTCGCATTCTGAAGGCGCTCCCGTCGGGACATTCATCTGCGCGTAATTCGTGGACGCGACAAAGGTATACAACCGTACAGGGTCTGCCGTTGATACGAAGCATTCGGATAGAGACAAACAGTCCGGCCTCGATCTGCCGTCAATACCCATAAAATGCTCAAACGGCAGAGGCGCGCGCGGAAGACAAAAGGCGAAAAAACGCGAGAGAATGGAAGCGATGGGAGGAGGAACGAACGGGAGAGGAAGAGGGAACGAGAGGAGAGAGTACGGTTCGAAGAAGGAAGGTCGTCGAGAGAGGGAGAGAGAGAGAGAGAGAGAGAGAGAGAGAGAGAGTCGGAGAGAGCGAGAGAGCGAGAGAGAGAGAGAGAGAGAGTCGGAGAGCGGAGTGAGTCGCCGAGGGAGTCGCCGAGGGACTCTGTCCGGGGGAGGGGTGCGAGGGGTGTAAGCGTTGCGAGGCCGCGATAGCGTAATTTTGAACAGCATCCCCTCGCGTCCCTTTCCTCTTTGGTGGCCGCCCTCCTGTGCCTTCCTCGTGCCATCGAGCCTCGCTTGGCTCGTTTCGGGACCCACGTAATCCGCTTATGAGGGGGGCCGCAGGGGTGGCGCAGGGAGGCCGCGGCCGGGGACGGGGGCTCGAGGGAGAGGAAGGGGGGGGGGGGCGTCCGGGGGTGGGCAGGGGGTACACCCCGGAATACACGACCATCCAGAGGACCAAAGTCGCGCGGTTCGCTCCCAGCTGCCTCTGGAAACGACGCGATCCCTGCACTCGGCCTCCTCTGCACCCCCCCGCTGGCCCCCCTCTGCCACTCTGACCAATAAAAAGAAGAGGCTGGAAAACTGCGCCTTCGCCGTCGCGGTTGTCTCCCGTTTCAGAAGAGGATCGTAAAGTCGCCGAAGCTATGGTGGATACGAACTCGCGAGAAGGCTCGCTGACGCACAGAGAGTCTTCTTCGTTCCTGTTCGCAAGCCTTGTTCTTCGCGTTGTGGAATTCCCATTCTTTGGAATGGCCCGAGAACACGAGGCGTGCGAACGAGAGAGTTCGATTCGCGGGGCGGTGCCGGGAGTGGATTAAGAATGAGTTCGTCAATCTGTCGAGCTGCGAGATGCTCGGCATACCTGCGGCGCGGAAAGTATCGGACGCGCAGTAATTGGATTTTACGGCAGACCGTCGGTTGGGTTCAATTGCACCGGAGAGGGTACGACTCGCGGGCTGATTATGACGTTTAGCCCCCGCTCCGCGCCGCATCTAAATTCGTACTCGGAACGAAGGTGGGACATACTCGGGGTATTAGGTCGGCCGTGGGGTCCGGCGAGCGGGGCGAGAGTCAAAAATGAAAAATGCGCGACGAAATTGTTTATGGGTCGACCCTGTTCTCTTGTTTCATCCTTCTCGGCACGGCGAGAGAGATCCTCTCTCCCTCTCGGGCCGGCCAATGCCTTGGGGGCCGCCATGCTGCGGGATGACGGGCAGAAAAAAGTCGCTTGGGCAAAAAGAGAAAGCGCGAGAAGGTCGGCCGGGAGCGCGCGCGCGCGCGAGCGAGCGAACGGGACGAAAGGAGGAGAGAGAGATTAAAGCGGGAGGCAGAAGCGGCGGCCAGCAACGGTAGCGAACGAACCTTCTCTCCCGAGAGAGAAATGGTCCATGAAGAGCGTGAACAAATCGTCGTATTCAGCGCCGCGGCCCTTCCTGGCGCCGAACTTCTCGATTCCGCCATTTAACAAACTTACGCCTAACCGGCGGCTACCGTGAGCGGCCGGAACGAAAAAGCAAAAAGAACCAACAGCATCGCCGAGCAATCTGTAGGTACAACCCAAACTCCAAGGATTCTCTTCGCAGGATATTAGAACGAGAACGTGCGAAACCAACTAGCCTAATGACGCGAGACGGAAAACGGCGCGCGATACGAATCCATAAAGCGTTCGATGGCTGCGGGAGGTGGAGACGAGGATCGGCGCGGAGAAGGAGTGGTCCCGGGAGCAGTGGAAAGATGAAGGTGGACAGAAGGAGGAGGAGCGAGGAGAGTCGCTCGTATCGGCCGTATCTCCTTTTCTTCCAGCCCGTTCGATTGCCCGCCCGGACGCTCGAGCGTCCCGACGAACGATGACGAAGATGACGGGGACACGTTGACGAAGAGGAGATCGGCGGCGGCGGCGGCGGCGGCGGGGGAGGAGGGGGGAGGAGGCGCGAGATCGTCTAACGAACTGGTCGAGTAGGCTGCAGGGAAGATCTCGAGGGAAGATTGCCGGTCACAATGTACAAATTCCACGGTTGGCTACCGCCGACTCGTCATGGGCGCGCCGCGATCATTGGATCTATGATCCGTATCTTCTGTTTTGTTGCCTCGGAGCGGATTCTCCACGAGGCGAGATCAAAGGGGTGCGGGGGGAGAGGGAGGAGTGGAGAGAGAGGAGAGGACGCCTGATTGTCGAGTGGGCGTTGGCGCTACCGTTAACGACGGCCTTTGCTCCTACGTTCGCTTCTACCGCAGCTTCTGCCCTTGCCTCTACCTTTGCGTACCTACCATCTTTCGCCTCGGAGCTTGCTACCGCTGCCGAGCCCTTATCCGAGACAATGGATATTCTGACTGAGCATCGACGGATTCCGAGAGGTTGCGAGCTACGCGTACTTGTCCCCGAAACGTGGCGCGAAAGTCGACGTGTGACGAGTTTTAAAAGTTCGGAGGCTCATTTTGACAGAAGTCTGATCAGTGATGGGAGCGAGTTCGAGCTGCTGGGAGACGTGCTTCGCTTCCGCGATCGACTTCTGCCACGGAGTGGCAGGATCGATCCTGACAATCTCGGATTTCGGCGACGCGAGGCTCGGAATCGCGAGGTAATTGAATCGTCTGAAAATTCGGAGCTGCCTATCTGAGGCAACCCCTTTATCGGGGAGGGTGGGGAGGGAGGAAAGTATCGGTGACTGCGAAACACTCCCGAAGAAAACGACTAGCTAAGCAACCCTAATGGCTCGGCAAACACCCGCTGAGTTCTCGAGTATGATTCGATTTATTATCGTCAGCGCGCCCGGCCGCTCCGCCAGGGGTGGTTGATATAAGGGTTGATCTGGCTCATTGGCCCGCAACGAGATCAGACGCGACCCTAATAGCAAATTCGTTTTCTGTTTATTGGATTCCTCTCTCGCCCCCCATGCGGGGAGCGAGAGGGCGCATCGGGTCTCGTGTTTTGAGTCGCGCAAGTGGGACAAAATCCGTGGAAGTCAATGGACCGATAACGAAATTTCACGGTAATTTCTCTGGGCCGATAATGCGCCGGGGCCGGCGATGCGCAATTTCGCGAACCGGCTCCCGGATTCGGTCACGCGCGTAATTCTTTCCTGCGCCAAAAATTCCGACGCAGGACGAGCGCGAGAATATCCCGAAGTCCGTTAGCGATCGCGCGTTCGTATACCGCACGCAAAATGAGACGAATCCACGAAAGGTACCGCGTAATTGGGCTCACTGATTATTGCCGCAAGATACGCCCCGGGTAGTGATTGCGTGCAGAATTTATGTACGTCGAGTCGGCGTGCGAGACGTCGCCCATGCGTAAACGGTGGACGTTCCCACAATTGAATAAAATAATTAACACCGGTTGCGATTCGTGCAGATTGCCCGCCGCTGTCCGATGAAATTATAAAGTGAGAAACGTGTCTTGACTATCGCGCATTAGCTGACACGTTGAAGGACCGACGGCAATTAAATCATGGCGATATTTGCACGCGGCATAACCCGAACTCGACAACGAGCGAATCGTACAAGGCATAGCCGAATAAGATTGTCAAAAGTGCTCCTAAACCGATTTGTAGAGTCATTTACCGAACGTATTCTTACCGGGCGATTCTTACTCGACTATATCAACGTCGTCTTTCGAAATTTATGATCTTTTACGCTTACTTGCGAGACTTTCCTCGTACTTTTGCATTGTTTCCCATTACTTTACACTACTTTACATTCTTATACTTATCCAATAATTGTTGGTTCTTTGGGTTTTTTGAGGTGTTTTAGCTAAGAAAGCTACAATGTGGCCCCAATTTGAAGTATATTTGACCGCCGTATCTTTATAATATGGCACTGAGCGACCAATGGACGGTACTTTGGCACTATTTGGACCTATTGAAAGGTGATAGAACCTTCAGAATCGCGAAAAAACGTCAAAAAACGTTTGGTTTTAAAATGGATTTAAAACCACCCTATCCCATAGATTTTTACTCGCCCTGAAAGTTGGTTGCAAGCAAAGTTCCGAATTCCTAATAGTTTCGAAGATACAGTCATTTCTCGGAGGTGAAAACAATTTTTTTGAAAGATCGACTTTCGGTGATAATCCTATCTTAAAGTACGAGTCGGAAGCATCAAAAAAATGTATAATAGTTATAGGTTTTGATCGCCGGTTCAAAAGTTACAGGCGATATAAAAAATCGCGATTTTTCTAAGGGTACCCCTTCTCATTTTTGCGAAAAATCAAAGATCGGCGGATCAGATCGTCCGTTTGCTACCTGGTAGGGGGTCCAAAATAGCTCAAAGAGCCGTTTGCCGTTGATCGAAATTCGCATTAGTTTCGGAGTTACAGCCAAAAAACCGTCGAAGAATTTAGGTCGAAAAATGGGCCATAAAATGAAAGTCTTCAGATCGACTTGTGGCTTTGCATGTTGATAGAGGATCAAAAGGGGATCACAAAAATCGCAACCGGAGCCTTCTAGGTGCAATAGTTTCGAAGTTACAGCCAAAAAGGTGCGGAATAATGATGAAAAATGAACATATCACCGGCACTTCGTCTAATGACGGTATCTATCACAATTACTCCGCTACAATATGATAGGGCAAAGAAAATACTTTTAAAAAATCGCAACCTGAGCCTTCTAAGTGCAATAACGTCGGAGATACGGTCGAGAAATATGAGAAAATGGTGAAAAAGCTGTCACTATTTAATCACGACAGCTGTCCGGAACGAAGGCAAACGAGCCGATAATTATCCCACGGGCAGACTTCGGCGCGATTCGTTCCCTTTTACGTATTCATAGAATACGGAATGCAACATTGTGCCGAGACTGAGGGGTAGGGACTTCCGCGATGAGGAAGGGCGAAAGTGACGAAGTGCGAAAGACGGAGGTAGGCACACGCCCGAGGAGAGAATCGAAAATTAATTAAAAGCTAAAATGCGAATAGGCTGCTAGACCGAGAGAGGAGGCGGAGGGGGCGAGAGGGGATGAGGTGGAGAGGACGGAAGTGCGGGGGCGGACCGAGAGAAGGAGGGATGGATTATTCAGGGGACCGTGGGATGACAGCACGTGGCGATGGAGGCGAGAGTGGCGGTTCTGAAAGGCCATCAGCTACGAAAACATTTCGCCGACTTTGCGTTTACAACGTGATCGCCGACTTGAAATCGTAAGGCGAGAGCGCCACCGCACGATTTTGACAACCGAAATCAATATTGCGGTCGGCTTTTCGCCAGAGTACCTACTGATTAATACTCTCGCTGCCATGCCGTGTTCCGTAATTCTTTATCCGCGGATATTATTAAGTACCGAAAGAATGTAATCTTTCGGTCAATCGTTATTATTATGATAAGAATTGGGAATTGAAAGTTAAGCATGAAAATAGAAGTCTCATTGATAATTTTGAAATTCTTTCAAACTGTAGCAGACTGTTGGAACGTTACAGCTGAAAAGACGTTATGTTGGTAAACCGACTGAAATAGGAAGACGAAAAAAGCGACGGAAGAGGTGCGTGTGGCCTTCGCGGCTAGTTGTCCTTATAGGATAATCTAGCGGGGACGAGCATAAGTAAGTAACAAAATACCAATACACATCCGGGACAAGCGCGTAATCGGATAAGTTTCGTGTTACAGTCTTACAGCGGACGTCTCCTTGCACGCCGTCCTCCAGGACTATCCTTCGTCCTCCCACCTGCCTCTTCCGTCAGGCACAATTTACAAAAATTGCTCCAATACCCGATAACCGCAGTCAAAATCCATCCTGCCCCAAGAACTAGCAACCGACGCGACACACTACGACATCGTTGAAAAAACAGACTGAAAGTGAGCCATCCGCGGGCCGCCAACTCGAGAGACGAGTGTCAATTTCGCTATACGTGACAATTCACTCAGCGTCGAGTGTTTATCCTGCAATTAGGCCTGGATTTGTATTCGACGCTCCACCCTCCCTCATTTGGTGTCCTGCCTTCCTCGCCCGGGGGGCCCGTTCCGCCTACTCAATTTGCCGTCGACACGCGCCCGCAAAGAGTGAGGATTCTTCAGGTTCGGCCAGAATGTACGTACGTGGGACGCCGATATCTTCCCCCCTTAGGACGGCAGCGCGTGTCCTCGCACGTTCGTTCTGCGGTCACCCGGCAACGACGACTAACGGCTAATACGCACGTGCACCGGCCACGTGCCCCCTTTAACCCGATGCCTGATTGAGTGATTGAAATTCGAACGATCCGACGTTCGCCACGCATCAAACGGCGAACTAGGTCTCCGCGAGGCCGTACGAATCATATCGCGGCCCCTTTAAGCGGCCGGGCTAATAACCGAACGAGAACTTAATTCCCACCCATCTTTCGTCACGTGAGAAACTGCCACCCCGAAAGGTATACCTAATTGTTATCCTTTCGCGCTCGCCGTAAGTTCTCCTTTTCGAATCGTCGGCGAGCGCTGTTTGAACTCGCGAGGACGAATTGGAAGTTAAGTGGACGGGCAATTTCTCTGCGACAACAAACAATGGCTGTACATCGTTGGAAAAGGGCGGAGGGAGGCATGTGCCGCGATTCCCACGTCAGGCATCGCGTGTGTATGTATCCGAGGATCCCCAGAACTAACCTCGGGACGCGCTAACGACACAACGTTTCGACAGCCCTTTCCCTATCCGCCCCCGACCGTCTCTCGCTCTCCCTTACGGCCCGACACCCTCCATCCTCTGCGCTGGCGCGCGCGCGCGCGCCCCGAGGCGACTGCTTTTTTGGCCGGGGTGCCACCCCATCGACGGATTGCATAATAAAATAAACACGGGCGCCGAGCGCGGCCACCTAACATCTCCCATAACGACAAGGAATTGCCTTTTCGCGCGCACGCGACCGAGTTGATGGACGGCCGTCTCCTCTTAAATACTCAATTTACCGAGGAGGCCCAAGGATCGAATTTCTGCCTTCTCGGGATATTGTATTCTTACTCCGATCCAGGAACCTCCCGCGAGCGATAGAACATGGGCGGAATTTTCTACGTGCGAGGCAGCAGAAGAAGCTACGTCTGAGCCGAAGACTGAAGATTCAAAAATGGCCGAGGTGACATATGTTTCGCCGTGCGATCAGCGATATAATCCCAGGCACGTTACAGCCGCGAATGGAGCGGCTCGTTCGCCGCAAGCTACGCCGAGAGACGTTTACTTCGCAAACGAACGATAAAAGCAAAGTGCCCAGTGGCACGAGTTACCCTCCCCTCTCATTTCGCTCCCCCCCCCCCCCCCCCTCCTTCCCTCTCTTTCTCCTTCTACGCGCATCTCGCTATTCCTCCATTCTCATCCGCGCTTTGTCTCCGCTTTCGCGTCTGCCTCCGCGACCTCTCGCCCTCTCTCTTTCACTCTCGATCTCTGTCTCTCTCTACTTCTCTCCCATTCTCTTTCCATCTCCGCAGCGTTCCTCCCTGGTTCGTCTGCTTTTCGTGTAGCGGATACGCCTACAACGGATAGGCGGCTGGACGTAGGTACGTAGGGACGTAACGGACAGATCCGTGTTTCCATGGAAACCCACCTATCTGCGTTGGTTGGACCTATACTGCCTGCTGCCACCCTGATAAGCGGCTTACTCTCATGGTTCTCTCCACTCTTCTTCGCCAGGGCACCCCCCCTTACCCACCCCTCCCCTACCCAATGTCCCCCAACCCCCCCTTTCACCCCCGCGATCCACCTCCGCATCCGACTGCTCTCGCTCCCTCTCTCTCTCTTTCTCTCTCTTACTCTCTCTTTTTCTCTCCTCCCGCCCTCCCGCCCTCCCGCTCTCAATGTCCCACTCTGGGTCTTCTTTCGAGCGCTGAGAGAATGAGAAGGAAACAGAGACGATCGCGAGAGAGGAGGACGATGAGTGAAAAGGGGCCGGGGAAGAAAGCGAGAAGAGGGCGTCGTGAGTGAAGAGGGCGAGGGCGGAAAAAGAAGGACACTTTCTATCCGAATCGAGACGCGAACGGGAAACGAACGTGAGCGTGGTCTCTTTTCATCTTTCGCCCTGTGCCACGTTTTGAACCCACGCCGCGCGCACGAGAGACGATGACATACTGTGATATTTATGCAGTCAATTATCTGGCCCGTCGCGAAAGTCCTAAAGACGAAACGGTCTGCGTGGAACTTTTCTGCGTCTTGAATTTTGAAAAACAGTGCGACCATAAAAGTGTCATATGGAACATATGACGATGCGTTGTCGTTATTTTCTTATTAAGGATAGCGAAATCATTTCAAAGTTCTTTGATGTCGGAAATGGTATGAATTGATTTTTAAGCGCGTTGCTTTTTTCGAACAGCGCAAAGAGAGTTGACACGCGCGCCAAGCATTTCGCTCGGTCGTTTCAAGTATCCACTCGCGTTTGTGTCATGTATTAAAATGCCGACAGCTCAAACAGAATTGCGAAGCAGCGGCCCGGATAAAGCATTAATCTGTATCGAGACTCGCGACTAGACTCCTACGATAATCAGATTTTGCAGGATTCGTCGTATGAAGATAATAAATATTGTTGCGCGAAATTATTCATCGAAGAACGGGAAGGGTTCTTCCTTTTGTCGTTCGTCAAATTTCGATGCCCTTAAGTCATAAAAAGGGAGAGGGAGAGAGAGAGAGAGAGAGGCAGACTGGGCCGAAGAAATGCATTCGGATGTCGAAAGTGGAATCGTTCGAGCTACCTATAGTTAAGAAGCCCCGAGTTTACCTCGCCTTCCTACGGCTTCAGTCGATGCATCGATTTGCATGACAATCAATAATACCGAGCCACGGTGGAGGGAGAGAATATTTCCACTACATATTTTACCCGCCGTTCTTGCAAATTGTAGAGACAATATATCCTGACTGATAACATCGACACGCCGCCGATCTACTTCACATACAATAAAGAGCTCCTTTCAAATAAATCAATGAAATCACATCGCTTAACAACGTTAGCCCTTATGCAAATTACCATGATTATTTACGAACTCCTACGTTTCCAAAGCAATCACCGTCTAACGGAGTAGAATTTTACGCGTATTTTTTCAACGGCCTCCCCGTTTCGATATTCAGGAATTCAGTACGATTTTCCGTCTGAAATTTATGCGTAATACCGTGCGTCAAATTACCGCGAAGCGAACCGCTATCGCCACCTCACGGTCAGCGGAAGACACTGCCAAGCACACCTGGTCACGCGTGTCAATACGCTCGCGGACAGAGGCCTCTCGGCGGCGTTTACCCGACGAAAATTCCCTCGCAACTCCTCCGTCCGTTTCGCACGATCGCGCAAGATAACCGACCGCCCACGCCTCATCCGAGAAACCTCCCACGAGGCATTTCGCCTCGAATCGGGCACCGACAGCCGCGACAGAGACCGGGCCGACTTGCTCGTAACTTTGCCTTCGGAATATCCACTGGCCACGTTACGGCCGCGGACCTTACGTTCGACTCAATTCAGCGGAGACAACGATTCAGTAATCGAAGTCTTACGGCTGACGAACGACGATTCGAACAGACGTCAAACATTTTTCCCCACGCGTCTATATGAGCATGAGCAGCTCACCTTGAAACTGACAGTACGTTCTTTAATTCGGAATAAAGGGTGCCGCGTGAGATTGTAATTAATTTCTGTACGTTTCAAAGGTACTCGATCATGTTTACTGAGTACTTAACGTCGAAAGTAGAGGTACGAGTATTAAGACGAATTGCGGAAAATGACTCACCTTGCGGAAACGCAGCGAGGCCATGCTCGAGGGGGTGCGGATGTGGATGTCCGTGGGTGGCGAGGGCGAAGGGCGACGGTAACCCGGGGTGAGGTGCGCCGGGGTGCGGGTGAGAGTGCGGATGCGGATGCGTGCCCACCCCCATCGCCGGATGACTGTGGGGGTGGTACTGAGGACTTCCGGTCGGGGCGCAAGTGGCGCCCGCCGCCTTCAGGTACCCCGCCATGTAACCCGCGAGGCAAGCCAGCTCACCCGCCACCGCTGCGCCCTTATCACGCTCCCTTATCTCGTGACCCCCGCCCTCCTCCGCCGCCCACCAGCTGTTCTCCTCCCGATGCTGCTGCTGGCCGCCCTGGTTGTTGCCGCTGCTGCCGCTTGCTGACTGCAACGGCGGCTGCAAGCCCCGCGAGTGATGCTGCTGCTGCTGCTGCTGTTGCTGTTGCTGCTGCTGCTGCTGCTTCGTATTGCCGCTGTCCAGAAGATGCTTCGCCACCGGCGCTTCCGGCACCGACGCACTCCCGTTCGTCGTGCACGCGTTGTATCCTTCGTACTCCTCCACCTGTGCAACATCGACAGATTCGTTAGGCCGGATTTTGCGGAATGTAGACTGGCATTGTCGTTTAACGCCCTTGGGATATCGTGGAAGATAGGGAATTTCATTTACGGCGCCCACCTTGCGCGGAAAGGGTGAGCGGACAATGACTTTTGACTTTTCCCGCAAAGCGAGCACGCGTTTCCGCGCATATATTACTTCCTTGGCGAACGGAGGTGGCAATAAGGTTCGGCAGGACGGTATTGTGGAACGGGCCGGAAAACGTGAGATACGGGAAGTAACGCTCCTAGTGGACGTGCCAGGGCACAATGAGGAAATTAGCATTCTTTTTCGGGGGCCAAGGAACAAGGTGACAATGGCGGTCCGCGCGAGAGTAGCCGCTCTCCTTTGTCGGGCGAGGACAGATTTTTCAGGAGGCGGAATGCAGGGATGGAAATCTAGTTCCACCCCTTATCCGTCTCGCGTTCGCCGAATCTCAGTGGGGCGGGCAGTGACACGCTCGTAAATCAGGTTGTCAAACCTCGAACAGGTTCTCTGACTCTCGAAGTCAACGGTGTATTAAAATTTGAATAAAACATCTCGGGGGTACAGAACAGTCCGACGTATAAAAAAAACATGACAGACGTCTAGAGCGAAATGAAGGTAACTTTTGCTCGCAGCCGTCGGACAGAAAATACCTACTTAAAAATCATTGAGACAATACCTGATAATTCAGCGGTGGGTACGCGGCGTAGTAATATCCGAAATCCGTAGACATTCACTCGCGCAAATCCAAACTGCGAACTTTACGAATTCGGCGTGAAGAACGGACAGGAAGGTTCTCTAGTCGTCGCGCACGTCACGTGCTTGTACGATGAACGATCACCGTCCGACTTTCGCGTACGTTAGAGCAACCCTTTTCACAGAACACGAATGCACAAGAGTCCGACTAAGCGGGAGAATATACCGCTCCGCCGTCCTTCGTTCCCGGTGCATCAACCGACACTGATGAGCTTCCACTCGCTTATTGCACTTTGATAAACACGACACTGACGTGACGCCTGGCCCTTCGCTGAGAATGTTCGCCGCACATGGGAGGCACGCACACCTCGCTCCGTGCAGAGAGACTCGGTCAAACTGTGACCTACCCCCACCGTGAGGGAACCCTAAATAGTTTTCCAGGCCCTTCCTCGGTCCCTTCCCAAAAACGAGGGGGTGGGGATTTCGGAGTGGGTAGAGCCGAGCGGTGGGGAGGTTCGTATGAATGGCCACCCGTGAGGCCCTTCTGCCGAAGGCCCAGAAATGGAAGACGCGGTCGATTCGCCCGATCGACCTACGATCCTCGCGCCAGCACGCTCGGCAACCGAGACTTTACCGAGAGCGAGCGATTCGATTGTAGTCTTTCGATGCATTGAAAATTAAGATCTTCATTCCTACCTCTCGCCGAAACGTTAACGCACAATTAATCCGTCCCGAAACGGCGAGCGAAATATTTACGGTCCCGCCCGACGCGTAATTGTAAATCGATGACAAACGTCGATGGATCGGGCCGTTAGGCCGTCCATTCACGTGTAGCCCGCAACAAGATCCGTCTGATTAGAGGCGAGATAATCGTGCGCGCGGAATAATTCATTATCGGGACGGCTGTCGTGACTAGTTATTGCCGTGGCAATGAATCTCCCTATCCGCGGGGCGTATACAGTGACATACACGTGCCAGCTTAGCCGCGACGGGGGAATATCTTAATTTATTAAGATTATTAAGACGACACGCCGCTGATCGTTCTGCGATCCGCCGCGCGCTTGCTTGACGGACTTAGCCGGTTACAGGTTATTAGCGCGAGTCCGGCGAGCGGCGAAACGTGCGATCGCGGCGGAAGAAAGCGCGGAACAGAAAATTACAAGCGCGGTACGCTCCGACGTAAGTCGATTATTCTCGTATTACGTCATGCGCGGCCCACGGCCGACAGGAAGGGAGGGCAGAGGCGAGGAAGACCACCGGATCGGGCCCCGACAGCCGCGGCGCGTGCTAAACCGGAAGAAGAAGGAGAGGTCGGGAATGTGGGGGTCCATGCTAAAAAGGCGGCTTATCCGTGAAACTTAACTTCCACGGTAGATGCTAAACGGCTAAATAAACTCGGTGAGACGTTTTTATCCGGTCGACAGACTATGGACAGGACAGGGGGCGGGGACAGAGGGGGGCATGTGTGTACAGCGAAAAGAGAGTACGAGCGAGACGGGGAATGCGAGAAAAAGGGGAGGGAGAGAAGAGGAAGCGCGCGCGCGGTCGAGAGAGACAGAGAGAGAGAGAGAGAGAGAGGAGAGGGTGATGCACGTAGGTAGGTATGTTTACACGGGGGCATTATGGCGGATAATGTTTGTTATAGGCGTCTATGCTCCGGAGGCAGGAGAGGCGAGGCTATCCGACGTTAAAAGGCCAGCTTGGTCGATCCGCTTACGGCGGATGAGGCTCAAATTGAGTGAGAGATAGTGAACTCTCTCGTGCAACTCGTTGCACGACGAGAACGTCACACACCGCCGCCCCCGGTTGAGTGGCATACGCGTATGCATATATACGTTTATAATCTAGGTGACATCCACCGCGGTAATTCCGCAGGTATCCGCATTATGTTAAGTAACGAGTTTACGGGCGCGAGAACCCATGAGAAAGAGGACGGGCCAAGGGTGGGTGCACCCTGGCGCTGCACCTGTAAATGCGCGATAAGGAGGCTCGATTTCGTCCGTGAGATAATAATTTATGACGGTCCCACGAACTCTAGCCACCCTCGCCCCCCTCCTCGGCTGCCACCACCCCCGCCCGCCTCCTACGTCGCGCGACGGCTACGAGTGCCGGATTTATTCGTGATTTCGTGAAACTCCGCTCGCGGATATCTCTTCGACACGAGCGGCACATTAACGAAATTTCATTGGGTAGCGGGAGAGGCGGGCTCGCGGCGGTGCTTGTCCGAAAAATCGAGTTACCCGCTCTCGGCCCTTTTATATCGAATCGTTTAATCGCGACCGTCCCGTTGTTACACCCTATCGCCGACGCATAAAACCTCCGACGAGCTGCCGCTCTCCACGCGCATTATGACGCAAAAGCATGGATATTGCAACCTTTTTTTTTGTACCCTCTTTCTCCACCCCCCCCCCCCCCGGCCAGCGCCTCTTTCACCCTCGCCAGCATGTACAAGCTAATGACACACACTCTCTCTCTCTCTCTTTCTCTCTGTCTCTTTCTCTCTCTGTGACGAGATTCTCGCGGGCAATAAATATACAATGAATAGGCCGAACGTCCGCGCTCGATTGGGTACTTTTACGACGTGCCATACTCATCAGCCCCCCGCCGGCGGGTCGTTAAAATAATAATCGATCTCTGTGCGATCCTCGATAATTACGGGCGCAATAAAAGGCGGAAAAGAAAGGGTGCGGACAATGAAGGTGCGGAGTTGAAGAATGGCCGTGCCGCATTGACGGTGGACCCGTCTCGGAGCGGGGCGA
This sequence comes from Anoplius nigerrimus, assembly GCA_914767735.1. Classification (NCBI taxonomy): domain Eukaryota; kingdom Metazoa; phylum Arthropoda; class Insecta; order Hymenoptera; family Pompilidae; genus Anoplius; species Anoplius nigerrimus. Next base: position 7,828,981 of record OU612084.1, on the reverse strand, counting down.
ACGATCCTGAGGGTTGCCCCGGAGGTGGCAAGGTGCCAACGCCAGCAATACACCACCTAGCGTCGTCTACCTGTCCCCGACGACGAGAGCGTCCGATGGCCCAATCAAGAAATTAATAACGCTCCGCTCGGGGATCCTTTCCGCCGACCTCCATTGTTTCCCGCTCGCTGCCAGTTCGTCTCTCTTGCCGACGGTGTCGCGATGATGTGTTTGAGGGGGGTCTCCTGGCCACGGTCGGTGGCCAGGATGGGTCGGCCCGGCTTGGAAAAACCCCTAAACGGTTGTCCATTCAAGCGTGCATTGTCGGATAACGCCCTTCTGGGTATTAACTAACCACGGTAAACATTACAGGGTGTCGGTGACCGGTCCGAACGGATCCGCACCACTAATTCCGCCGTGTACCTGAAGAATATCCTCGATCTGTGCGACTCGTGATGCGAGATACCGGGAACGGGGCCCGATGATTCTTCTAACCTGAGGGTGACGATTGACATTCGTCTTCGCACGTTTAATGTTGTGAACGCTGCGATTTTCAGACGCTCGGCGTCACGTTTTCTTCATGCGTAAGGTAGATTTTAATGAGATTGCGAGAACGGATAGAAAATTATATGCTTAGGCTGTATTGAGACTGTCTGGTAAAAATTAGGGAAAAGCTGTACTAAGCACAACACGTTTTTAGTTAAATGTTGATCTCAAGAGTAAAATAAATGATAATACGAAAATGTATTTAGATGTTCTGAACACAAATGTGCGTTATCTTGTCATTGCATAAAAGCAAAATGTAAATAATTCTAAAATAAGTCTAAACTCCACGTAGCGGAGCAAATATAACCTAAAATATTTGGACAGATTGAAACATAAACGTACTCTCGAAATTACTCCGAAGCTTTACGATCGTTCCGATCTATCACTTACAATCGCAGTCGATAAGCAATAGGTATACTTATTTCCAACGTTGATCGAGAGGCCCTACAAGCATCGATCGAGCATCGATACCGCGAAACGTTGTTCAGTTGGTTACAGTTCCGCTTATATCGCGGGCGGATTGTATGTGACGTTTAAACGCCTCTAAGCTCAACAAAGCCGATTAGCGATACCATTCGAACGTTTTTCAATGAAATTCGAAAAGCGCCAGAAATACTTCGGGTACGCGCTCGCTCGTAGGTGAGCGCAAAGAACAAAGAATACAACGGTCGGCTTTTGTCCTCCGTCGCACGCCCGTTACGTAGAATGACGTGGTACGGCCAACAATAGAATAAGCGGGATCACAAAACGTTCTTGGATATTCTCCTTATTGTCATATCTTACGTCCGAGAGAAATCTCTTCCGCGTAACGCGTGTATATGTGCACACACGCGAGGTTACGAACTCACGACCATCCCTTGTTCCGTCTCGTTTTATTCTCATTCCCGTGCGTCACACCGTGCCGACATAAACAGAGTGGCTTGAAATCGTTCGGACACGGAAATGCGGACTCTCTTTTTTTTTCAGGTAGCGAACGAAAGCGTAAAGGTAACCTAACCATCACGCGTAACTCGCCGTTCCGAGCGTTCGAATCGGACTCGGTAAAGAACTGACGTACAATTTGAAAACCGCGAGCGTGAACGTTGACCGAACGAAAACCGCGAGCTGCGACACGTGTGAATGTTGATCGAAGTGTCGATACCGCGAATCGTCATTTCATCGGTGAAATTTGCCCGTGTATCGTGCGGCTTATGCCGAAGTTACACGACTCCGAGTTTCGACAAAGCCGATTAGCGCGCTACTGTTCGAACGATTTCAGGGCAGAATAGTCGAAAGTACGGGAAAACTGTTGTTAGACGTACCGAATGGCTTTATCCCCGCAAAGACAATGTACGTAACGGTCAACGTGTCGTTTCGCTCATTATCACCGGAATTGACACTTTCCTTGGCCCGATGTTTCCCGAAGGCGATGTTCGCACGTTGCGCGAACTGAATCCGTTTCATTTTCGGAACGAGAACAATGACCACGGTGTATGCATTCGGAGATGACAGGTTATTAAGTGTTGCAAGTGCACTGGACCAGCGACTCGTCGGATGTCAGCACTGTCGCTGGGTCTGGACACTTTTTTCGTGTTTGATCAGATAGATTATGTCAGTATTTTCTCATATCTGGCTAAGAACGATTTAAGAGTTCTGAGAAATTCTCGTGACATGGGTGGAAATAAATGTGCAAATTACTGCGAATGGGATTCTACCGATACGAGGATATAAGCTACCTGTGCTGCATTTGAATCCACCTTTTATCGTAATACGGTGTTAGAATTCGAAAACAAGTGGTTACGAAAAGCTACGGTAACAATAGGATTTTGTTTCGAACGTATACATTAGCTCATGATATCGTGAAAAAGTCGTCATTATTTAGTCAAACGTTTAAAATATAAGCAAGTAATGACAAACTTTGCCTTGGGGTGTCAGCACCAATCAGAGTTGATATGCAAATATATTATACAACAGTTCAATCACTAGTCAATTAATCTGTGGATCATTATTCTAGAAATATAATTTTTTATTAAATACATAATGATTAGTCGCAAAAGTAAGCTGTAAAATCTACATTTTCATTTTAAAACAAACTGGAACTGTTACATGTATTAAAAGAGTGAAAATTAAATTTTGCGGGAAAATTATTTATTCATCACTTCCGCCCTGCAACCGTTACCTTTAGTTGCAAAGGACGCCAATACTGGCTCTTGATCGCGATCAATTTGCTCGGTCGAAAATCTTTGTTTCAAAGTGTAATCGAGTCGCGTATCGCAGTGTTTTTACTCGAATCATGAAGCCTGAAGCGCCAGGATTACTTAGGTAATATTATTCTTTCGCGGATCTACCGAAATTTCATTATTTTTCGTAAAATAGTTTTTCGACAATGCCGCGGCGTATTCGAATCTCATTTTTCTTCTGTCGATTAAGCATACGCGTATAAATGTGTTTTCTATGCACGCTAATGCTTAACGGACGATATGTTGTTAATTGCATGGGTTATTAGCATCGCATGCATAATTAGAACGATTATTATGGTAATTACGTAAATGGTCATGAGAAACGGTTTGGACGAGTCCATTGTTCGAAGATGGTGAGTCCCCTTTTTTAAGAGTAACGGTCATTGTCTATGGGGTGGTAATAAAAGGACTACCCGCAGGATGTCACCACCTGCGGGCGTTAGGAACAATTAGCGTCTTTTTCAAACTGAGATATCATCTTCGATGACGTAGCTATTCAACCTAGTGACTTTTCGTTTCAATTGATCGCGCGAATCAGCGTTAGGAATTTCATGTTTCGAGTAAACGCCTGCGTACGAACGACTATTGTGGCGCGAATTATTGGAAATAGGTTATCCGTCGTAACCTATACTCGAATTAACCCCACTTTGGATTACTCAAGAAACACCTGCCTTTTTGGATTACTCAAGAAACTGTGTCAGTGATACGGTGTTACAGTGCAATAGCATTATAATATGGCCTCTATAAGAAAGTGCAGTGCGAAATAGTGAATATAAGTGCCCATTATTGGATTACTCAAGAATCATCGCTCTTTTTGGATTACTCAAGAGTCATCGCCCTTTTTGGATTACTCAAGAAAACGTGTCAGTGATACAGTGTTACAGTGCAATAGCATTATAATATGGCCTCTATAAGAAAGTGCAGTGCGAAATAGTGAGTATAAGTGCCCATTATTGGATTACTCAAGAACCATCGCCCTTTTTGGATTACTCAAGTAGAGAAGAAGATCGCCGCACGATGCCGAATGACCGGTGAGTGAAAACATTCTTATTTTAAATTCCATATTTCTTACCCGACGGCGAATTCTACGTACTCGGGTTTGGCTCGGTAGACTTATAACCACTGAGAATGATACACGACACAAAGCTAATGCTTAGACGATAATGACGCATGATATCAAAAAGACACACACGACTAACAGCGGTGGCAGGCGGGCAGAATTGGGGGGGGGGGGGGGGGGTAAAGAGGAAAATAAGAGCGGCTGAGTAAAAGGAGGAAGAAGGACTCGTAGAGTACCTAAGTTTGCGCATGTCTGCCTCGCGGGAGGAAGAAGGCCAGTCGGGGTAAAAAAATCCATATAAACGTGAAAAGAGGAAAACCGGATGGGGTGGCTTGACTGCCGCGGAAAGGAGCGAAAGGGGGAGGAAGCGATGGTTGTTAAGGGACGGGAAGGGGCATGGAGGGAGGGAGAGTTGGTGCGAGAGAGAGTGAGAGAGAGAGAGAGGGAGCGAGTGAGGGGGGAGAGGAAGGGAGAGGCGTGTGTCGAGTTTGCGCGTTTTATTCCTCCTCCCGTGTTCAGGCTCCGCCCTGACGTTTTCCCTCCTCCAGCCTCCCTATTCGCCCTTCGATCCCTCCTGGACCATCAGGATGTTCTGGCATTCCGAATCACAATCTCGGGCCCCGTATTATGGCGATGAGCAAGCCGGGAGACAGTGTTAACTCAGGCAGTAAAAGGGACTCCGAGAGCATTCGCTCGCCTCGCCGTGTGTTGCGCGCAGTTACTTTCAACTATCCAAACGTGAAAATGTTCCTGCTTTTTTTTCGTCGCCGCATACCTATATTCCGTGCGACGTTATTTTTCGGCCGGGACGTGGGTTTCGAATGGGACTCGTGGACGTTTCTCGGCTATGCAGGGAACGCCGGGGAACGCGAGGGAACAGTTATGTATTCGGGCCGATGGGAGATAGCTTCGAAGCTTCGAACAGTCCGCTCCGGTCAGAATTGGGTATCCGTAAGACGAGAAAGGTCGCTGACGGCCCGCTCGAGCAACGTTTGGCTATTCGCTTTTGTACCCGCGGAGCCACAACAATGAACTATATTGCAGTTGTCGAAATATTTCCCCGCAATCGACTCCGCCTCGTTTGCCTGCAGCGCTTTTACGACCCCGAACTACGTCGGGAAGGATGATTGCCGGCCAACAAAACTAATTTCCGAGGTACCGCGACCGCGCGCAACTGTCCGTGGCAGCCCTTTTTACTGCCCCCGGGGGGGCCCTCAATTTTTCCCCGTCGCCCGCGATGTTTTTCCCGCCGCGCACATGACGTATGCCCAATTACAGCCTGGTTAACCGCTCCGCCACCAAAGAGGTCGGACCTTTTCCCGGCGGCCGCGCGGAAGATTAAACAATGCGGCGGAACGATCGTGCAATAGTTCGGCCGGGCAATAAAAATCTCCTCTGCTGGTGCCGGGGTGCACCTATAATCGTTGCTCCGATTTTGTAATTAAGGTACGCTGCGTAATGAGGACTAACGAACGGACGGAACGCGGCGGTAATGAAAATTATACGTCAATTTGAACGCGCGCGCGCGCGCAGCTCGCAGCTGTTAAACGTAGCCGTGCGCTTATGATGCGAAAGAGTACCGGGTCGATCCGCGAACGGAAACGTTCGATTTTCGAGCCCCCCTCCCCCTCCCGGCTTTATGGGCTTTCGAGTGATGCGAAATTAATATTGGACAGAAGTCGCGGGGCGGTTCGACGAACCGGGGCGCGCATCGTAATCCGTAAAATTGCAAGCTGCACTCTCTGTCGCGCGGGACAACGTTATTTTGAGGGCCGCCTCACTATCATTCTCGCATTATTTACTCCATCGACTTTATTACTTTCACTCGAGGTTCCGCGGGCACTCGCGCAACCGGTTTAAACTCGCGCTCCTCTCCTCCCGTTCGGACTGACTATCCTCGTTTACTTTGCGGCGGCAAAAAACTTCGCCGGGTCGCAACGATCGAACGTTGCGCAACGTTAATGAACTTGAAAGGACGGCGCGTTACGGATCCGGCAAAGAACGATGGAACGAATTTCGCGCAACAAACTTGACGGACAGCTAAGAGTTCTGTGGAAAAAGCGAGAGCGATCGACGGTTATTCTTTGCCTGCGCATTCAGTGGCGTCAACTTGGCGGCTCGTATTTTCCCGAGCAAAGCAAAAGTCGTGCGTCGTTTACCACAATGTTGACCAATCGTTGCTTCGCCCCTGGCCACCCTCATTTTTCTCGCCCCTACCCACTCACTGTCTTCGCGGTTTCGGTAACAAACGACGCGAACGCGCATTAAAGCCCCTCGACGCTTAGCGAACGAATACGAACGGACGCGCCGAACTCACACGGACGCACACTCGGAACGAGATATTAAATACGCTCGCGTATTCGCGACTGTGGGAAAGAGAGATGGGACCGATTGGGGTCCTTGCGGAGGCAAAGTCCGCGGAACGGACCGGCCGAAAGCGAGAGAATGAGAGCGAGCGAGAGGAGGGGGGGGGGGGGGAGAGAAGCGGAGATTCATCGGAAGGAGAAAATCCGAATGAGAGAAAGAGACGTGTGGGAAGGGGTCGGTCGGGGTACGAGGGAGATGAGGGGGGGGACTGGGCAGAGTCGCCGTCGAATTTATAGAGGAGAAATTAGGAGGTTTATAGAAGCTGTGCGCGGTAGCTAACCGTAGATCATCATTAGAGGCCCAACTGGGCTGCTATGTGCGGATACATATGTGCCGAGGCTGGCACATATTTACCTGCCGTCGCACACTCGCGCGAGATCGTACGAAAGAAACGCTCGTTTATAGGCGTGAACGTACAGGGACCGGGATCGGTGTGTGACCGGAGGATAATATATAAACGCCGCGTCGATGTTCCGTGTATGGGTGCGTATGTGTGCGTGTGGAAGATGCGCGAGGCACGTTGAGGGAACTCTTCGAGGCGAGAGGCGAGAAATATTTTTGTCCGACGACGTTCCACCGTCCGAAGTACGGGTGCCGGATAAATGCGCTGTCGGGCATATCAGCTGCTCGCGCATATACTTATTAACACGATGGCCACCATCGGTTCGGATCCGAGCGGGAGGAGAGACCTCTCCGGATCGCTGGATTTCGGGAAAAAGTTGTTACACGTGGGACCGGCAGACATAAAGTATCTCGGATTGCCGAAGGCCTCTCGCACGATTCGGGATGATCGAATGGACGATCGCGTAATGAGGCTCACGGCAGAGCACTTTGCCGCTAATGCCTGGATAAATAACAATAATAAGTTAGCGTCCGACGCTGGCACGTTTTCTAGGAACTCGTTACCGTTTCTTCATATTAAAGGATAATCGGCGCGATCGGTTTTTCTGAAGATTCGGCTCTTAATTTATGTCCGCTACCGTCGTCGTCGTCGACGTCGTCTATTCCCTAGACGGAGATAGAGACTGGCTAATAAGCGGGTGAAAGGTAGTAGACGATGGGTATTCTGCGCAATCGCAATGATCGAAACTCGCTAATGCCGACGCGAGCGTGCCGAGTGGAGAAATATTGCGTAACAAATTGTCGACTTCTATCTTCGTATCATCACCTTTACCTGATTTCCATAATTTCTAATTAGGCGGGCATGCCTATGACGACATCGCTACGAATTTTCGATCGCAACATCCCTCCGATCTCTGCTGTGTCGACACTCGTCTCGCGGGAGGAGGCCTCTCTCGGGCGTCAATTATCTTTATTCGCACGCGATTTGCCAAGAGTCGGAAAACGGATCACCGGTATAGGCGGCGTCGAGGACGCCCCTCATTATACCTCGGACAAAATTATATTCTTTATGCCGCGCCACCACAGCGCATTCCCCTGCCGGGAGAGAAATTTTACAAGGGCGCTTTCTTCGGCTTAATGGCGACACACCACGCCCATAAACCGCCTCGCAGAAGTTCGGAGACCCCTCGCTCGCAAGGGCCCGGCTAATAATCAGGGGGAGAAGGAATTTCGCGAATGCCGATAGGCAATTAATGGAATACGACCGTTCCCAAAGATACGACCGAGACGCTGACCGACAATACGTGCAATTCCCTGGGCAACGGCCGCGAACAACGTACCCTCCCAACACCCTTCCACCCCATCCGAGTGTAATTATGCCGTAAAAATCCGTGGCAATCCGTGGCAATCCGTGGCAATCGGGTATTGCGACACAGGAGAAATTCGAACGGTCCGCGTCGTCGAAAATGTGGAAACAGCCTTCGGGGGCGTCGAGATTCTCGAGGCCGGGCATTACGTCGACGCGTTTCGTAGGGTTTTCGAGGAAAGTAAGCCAGGCGGGTCGACTGATCACTTTCCGTGCGGCGTTTAGCGTGAACAGGTTGCAGTTTGGTCGTGGCCATTTCATCGTGGAAAACCGACGCTCTCGTGTCCATCGTACGTACGTACAACACATACCTCTACCTGACCGTCCGCAGGACGGGCCGCCGCAGAAACAGTTAAATCTCTCGTGGTGGTAGCAAACACCATCAGTGCTAAGCCACAAATCCAGGCTTAACCCGAGCCTATGAATTGAATTGGTTAAAGTCCGCGTTAAACTGGGCTCTCTCCTCGGCGCAGTCAGCAAGAAGAGCTGCACGCCGTACATCGCTCGCTCCTTTTCTATCCGCCACCTTCCAACCCATCCCACCGTCCCTCTCGCACCTCCCTCGAGAGCTCGTTCCTCATTCCTCGCCCTCTTTCATCCCTTCGCTCATCCCCCTATCGCTGCACTCGGCCATGTCCATCTTTACCCCGGTTGATTCCCTTCTCCCCCCCCCCCCCCCTCCCCCACCATCCACCTTCGCCTAATTGGCAAAGCCGAAAGTTTCTCCTACCCGCCGCGATCTCGGATTAGAAAGGTTCGCCTCTTGTGCGCGCCCGGCTATTTGCCTCTAAGTGCACGGGAAAAATATTGTTCGAATAGCGGTGGCGCACTGTGCGCGACCCGGCGGGGCGAAAAGCGGTAAGGGTTGAGGCCATCGCAAACGATCCTTTAAGTAGTCACTCCTCAAAGAGGAATTTGTCCTTCAAAGGATCGCTGACCATTATTGTACGCAGCTCGCTTTCAAGCTTACACCTTGTCGCATCCGCAAGCGCAACCTTGTCGGGCCCCGAGCTCACGCGGCACGTTTCCGCGAATAGCAGAAATAACATTCGTACATTCCCATCGACGCGTCTCGACGTCGAGCGTCGTTTATCATTGACTGATCGCAGGCGGCGTGTGCGAATACGTGAAAAAAAAAAAACGAGATGCTCTAGAGAGGTAAAAGGGCAGCCCGTGTCAGGGTGAGGAGGGGGGTTGGGGGATAGGTCCCTGGCATTGTCCGCGGTCACCTAAACAAACTGCGCCTCACTCGTCGATCATCGGGGCCCTGGACAAACACGATTTACAGGGAGCGAACAAACGGAAGGCCAAATTGTAACAAACTGATCTATAACTAAATTACATGCTCCTCCGTTTTCACGGCCGCTGCCCGACGTTGCATCTTTTCCCCGCTCTTTCTTTACGCTCCCTACTATCCCCCCTCCTTTTTTGGCCGTCGAGCGGGAGAGGGGCCAGCTATATAAACACGTCAGCGCGGCATTGTGCTCGGCTCTGAGCGAGAATCGAAAGCTCCATTGTCGAATTCGCAGCGTCGAAAAACGCTACCGTCGCCCCCATTCTCCACATTCCCCCCCACCCGCCCGCAGACGCCGAGCATCTACCTACGTACTCGCATACCTACATGCATGCTGGCAAGGACCGAACTTCGTTTCCGGTGTTCGGAAGATTCTCTCTTTTTTTTCCCTCGTTCGCCCAACGTTATACGTGCGCTAGTGTGAGTGTGTGGGTGGACACACGTTGCGCGATCTCACGCGAAATTTCGATCGAGAAAGTCGCGCGCGGTCGAGTCCGGGATTACATCGGAGCGGCAGGAGTCGAAACTCGCCGGCACGTACCTACTTCCATCCCGTTTCGCTTCCTGGATTTTTGCGGGCGCGAAAAAATCGGCGACGCGCCGACGCCGGTGCAGCGCGCACCGCGAAAGGAAAAACACGCTCGACTTTTGTCGCGCAGGGAGCAAAATCGAAAGGGGTTTTGTAAGGTCCTCGGATTTATGCGGAATCCCGAATAATCGGGGCGTAATCTCGGTTTTAGCCCTCCGGCGATGACCCCGCTCGCTTTCTCTCTCTCGCTCGCTCTCTCTCTCTCTCTCTCTCTCTCTCTCTCTCTCTCTCTCTCTCTCTCTCTCTCACTCTCGCACTCTAGCACAGTCGCCATTCTATCCGGGCGATCCGGCCGTCGCATAGGCGTTTGACATTTCACAGATGTCACTCGATCTAGCCCGGATTTCGCCTGGATCTATTTAGGGAAAGTCGGTTACCATTGCGGAAAATCCTGTTATTCGTCGCAACGGCTTATTGTTTCCCCACAAGCGATTAAGAGTTTCCGACTAGTGGATCAGCAGGCCGTCTAATTCCTGTTGACGCTTCATCGCGTCAAATCGCAAGTGATATACACACCTTCGCTTCTTCTAAAGTTTACCGCGAAATTCGTTTCTTCACGCCGCGTACAGTTTGCCCCCTCGAACTCCGAAATTCTGGGAATCGCCACGCGCACGAAAAATCGTAGAATCGTCGGCGAGCTCCCGGGCGAATTGCTGACGGTATTCCTGACCGAATTCCGGCCGAATTCCGACTGAATTTCGGGCCGAGAATATTCGCGAAAGCTAGCTGAGCCGCGAAAGTTGTCGGGAAGCGCCGGTATCGTCCGCGTGTAATCCGAGAAAAACCGGCGGCGTAATCTCGGCTCTCCCTCTCCGGCATTGGCCTCGTGGGCCACAACAGAAGGATCGGAATATTCAGGGCGTTCGACAAACGGCTAATCCTTCCTCTTCTGCGCCGGGAGACCCCATTAGGACGTCAATGACTTGCGGTAATTGGCATTCTACGTCCTAGCACCGGCCCCCGTCGGGTCACGTGGGTGCGTCGGCGTTTAATTTACGACCTTCCCGTGGCCGCCCTGCCCCCTCCGCTCCTCTCCCTTCCAGCAGCTCTTTTTCCGCGAAACGTCCGAATTGTTCGCGAGGTTCGACGTGCGACCGTTTCCGAAGACAATCGGCTCGGCAACGATCGTAAGACAATCGTGCGTCGCACGACAACCAGAAATCCCTTCGTCAAACGTCCACGAGCCTGACGAGATACGTCGCATGATTCGACCCGAGACCGTTATGTGCACACGCGCAAATGCCGACGCTATATTATACCAGCGCCAAAGTTCGGCCGGAACGCTTCACGCGATTATGTACGTACCGTTATCGAGTATCGGCATTGGATTTCGGAAGACTCGCAACGAATACCCTCGGCGGATTCTAGAAAAAAGCTCCCGATCGTTTAACGAGGCGTACTAAACACCTCCCGCATATCGCACCGTCGGACCCGGAGGAGCCTTGCGCGCAGGACAAAAAGTGACGAAATGGGCCGAATGAAGAAAGGACCTCGACAAAGAGGTACCCGGGCTGACACGTTGACGCGCGATCTCGACGAGCGCATTGTTCCACGCACAATATTCCACGATTCGGCTTTGACGCGAGAAGGGCGAACCCGCTGGACACAGGTGCAATCTTTTCGGTGCACGCATCGTGGGCAAACGCATGCGCGGCTTTTCGACGTCGGGATCGAGGCGGGCCAAATAGGCTCTCTCGATTTTTCATTATAGTTTTATGGGGACGACGGAAGTCGGGGCCTTCGTGACCTGTCAGGCGGCGAGAAAAGGAGCAGAAAGGGGGGGAGCGGGGAGCGGGAAAGGGGATGGAAAGGGATGGGGATAGAGAAGAAGCGAAGGTGCTACGGTGCGCTCATGGCGAGGCGTGTCTCGAGCCTTTTAACCATTTGACACCGGCGACACGTAGAATACATTCTGCGGGCGTCCCTCGTAAGGCGCAGATTCCATCTCACGCGTCAACCTGTCTGGACGCCTCGTTTCTCGAAAGCTGACCGGGACGGGACCGTGGACATATTCGAGCATTCGAGAAGACGGCTCCTTTTTATTCGACCCATCCCGCTTCTTTTTCCCTCCCCGAACGAAGGAGACGAGCGCGCGCGAGAGGACGAACTGGATAACGCACGAAAATTCGCGACGTCTCGGAATATTTGGATCAGGGCAACGATACGCGTGTCTCCGGGGCGAAATTGGAAAATTCACGAAGCTCGTCGCGAGGAAATTGGGAGGAGTGGAACGTCGGGAATGCAAGGGGTGCTTCCTATGGATACGTACCTGGATCAGATTCTATCGCACGTCAACCTGTCTCCAACATTATCCTCGATTTTCGAAAGGAGAGCGCGGCTGTGTGAACGAAGTCGCCCGTCGAAGATTAGAATACGATCCCTCGTCCGACGAGTCACACTCTCGAGGAGGAGTAAACCCCCTCGTGGAATCTTGGAACGAGTCAGGAATTTGCCGTCCGTCGAGATTTTCGGCCGAAATTCGTTCGCGGTACACGATTCCTTCGTAACAGCACTTAGTTAATGTTCGTATGCGTCTTATATGCACGTGTCGATTGCTAAAAGCTAATTGGCGAGTACGTGTACTGTTAACGTACGTGTCAGGATACAGAGAGTAGTAGGCTAATTTTCGGACAACCTTCCGCGGTGGCTTTAGACTCCTGAATCACTTCGCGTCCCGGGGACTACCGGTTCTTACTGCGCGAACTGACTGTTTAATTCAGTAGTAAACAGATCCGATCGGACGACGTTATGAATTGATACTGTTATGAATTCCGACCGTGTCGAGGCGAGTTTACGACGAGGCGAACCACGCGCGATTCTGAGAATTGTGTCGAAACGTTGACATGGTGCGATTGACCTCTGAGTACGTTCCGACGTTAACAAGACTCCCCGCAATAAGTTTGCCGTCCTCAGATTCCGATGAACGGCACGCCGTGAGTCCCGACGTTACACAGGCGTCAAAATCCGGTCATCCCGCTGTTCGGTTAAACATCATCGAAATCCTCGCCTCGCCATAACCAATTTAATTACAGCCTTGCGGTTCTCAGCCGACGGTGGGGCGTAATGCCGAATAGCGCCAAATTGGCGACAAATCAGAGTGCATCCCCCGACGGTGGAAGGAGGCCAGGGATGACATTGCGGCCTATTTTCACGGTCGGCGACGGACGGGACCATTGTAGCCGCAGGAGGGGGCGTTTATAGGGTTTTTGCGGGGGGGGGGGGTTTCCTGCGCGCAAAGATTAGCACTCCCAATGGGATTAAGCGGCCCTTTTCTCTATCGCGTCACGTGCGCCGTACATGCTCGTCGTATACGTACGTCATACATACGCGTCACGCGTATACGTCGGGCGTAAGCGCGCGCCTGACGGAACACTCGATGCGTGCAGGAGGGGGGAGGGGGGGGGGGGGGGGAATAATGGCAGGAGGCTGCAAACGGTCTTCTCCGAGGACGCGAAGGACTTCATGGGGGTTCGGTGCCCATGGGGAATCCTCGCCGTATCTCTATGCGTAGTTAATCACTGGCAAACGACTCGTTTATTGCCACGAAGATACCTAATGCCCGAGTCTAACCCCGCTGCTAATAGAATGTGGAGATTTTATCTGCCAGGATCGCGTAGGATGAATTGATCGGGGGCTTCGACGACCCCTCTTTCATCTCGGCCGGCCCAATTTCGTGTCCCCGATGATAAGAAAGTAATTTTTAGCTTTTTTTTTCTCTCCCCCTCCGGTAATGCTTCAGGCAGGTTCGAAGGGACGAGCGATTTTCGAACTTTCAGTCTCTCTGTCGACTCTCGTCGGGCGATGATTACTTAAGGGGGTGAATTATAGCTCCTCGTGCGAGTGGCTAAAATCACAGGATCGACTCAGGAGGCATAGCTCATTCAATTCTCAAACAGACGATACGTTCCTCCCGAGGAAAACAAGTGCGCGAAGGATTAATGCGAGCGAGAAAAAAGCGGTGTAGAGAACCATACGTCCGGTTCTCACGAGCTAAGGTCGAACTGGACAATGAACCTGAGGGCGTAGGATTTATAGTCCTGCCCAGACGGATGAATGGACGACTGAATGGAAGGAACGTCCACCCTCTACTACGTCACCGACTTTCACCCCCTAAGAACGCGTTCGAATTAATTTATATTTCCTGCCCGCTCGGACTAACCTTCTCCCCCGATCAGGTACAATTTCGAACCTTAAACATTTTCTCCTCCACCTTCCCCCCAAATCCTGCATCCTTCTAAGGTCGGCGCATCGGGCTCGGAATTCGCTCGAAAAGCGCTATCGAGATTATCGGGGGGCCCACGTCCAGCTCGAGGAAGAAGAAGTCGGTCGTCCTTTCGCGTTATCTCGTCGATCGTTCGGCGATCTCGGCCCTCGTAGCTTTGAATTTCATTCACACGGATCGCGTGGCCGGTGACGGGCCAGTCCGAGCGTGAGATTGGCCTCGCGTAGGAAAAGGACGACGTCAATCATTCTAATCGCGAGCGCGGCCCGGACCCCGAGAGACGCTGACGTTTCGTATTAGGCATCCCGTGTCCGGAGCCGAGCACAGCTCCTCGATGAAATACACCTGTTACCGGGCCCCTGCATACACGCATTCCGCTCGTTAATAAGCCGACATCGCTGTTCTGCTTTGTAAATACTGATAAATCGCTCGAGATGCGCCGCGCCGCTCGGCCCGGCCTCAAACTGTCGGATTTTAATTTCCGCCTGTTCGTTATACTCGGCCCAGCGTTAATTGCGACCGCTTCGGACGCTCAAAAGCTGGCGGCACGGCGAGCGGCACAGTCGGCAGAGATGTCGCGTCTCAATGTTGGTCTGAAGGACGATCGACGTTTCAGTCGGAGTCCCGCATACGGTAAATAACGTCGAGAGGGCTAATTTTATCGACGCTCGAGTCGAAGCCGGGACCACAACGGACTGAGATGGAAATTTCTAACTGCCGTTAACGGCGGCGGAATCGGAGATGAATCGTAACTGCGGGTAGGGATGATCCTCGTTAAACGAGCCCGCGGAAACGGCGAATGACCGTCGGTAGCCGGCCTTATCCAGACATTCAATTATCGGCGGCCGTGTTAAATCAAGCGGATCGACTCGGAGCGCGCGCTGCGCGCGTATTTACGCTTGCCCAGCCTCGCCGCGAAGGGGTTCGTTGCCGCTCAGATTTACGGCGGAATAATTGAGCGGGCGTCTTACGCACGTCTTACGACGGCCGGGGCTCGAAATCAAACCGGTTCCGTTCGCGCAAAAGCTTCGCGACCGGTCGCCGTTGTCGTCGTTGTCGTCGGCGACCGATATGAGATCCGCAGCCGCCGAGATATGTATTCCCATGTAGGCCCGCGGCATCTTCTTCGCAGGTCCACCCTGTATTCGCCATTTGTCCCCACTACGCGATGGGGGAAGGGAACGTGTTGCGCGAATGCGAAAGTTCGAAAGAGTTAAGGTTTGCGGTACGATGGCAGATTAAGGTGGTAAGATTCGGTCAACAGGGACTTGAGGTAGCGATAGGTTGGTACGGAAGGTTTTCCGGCGCGAGGCTGAGCGGACGCGAACGATAGGATGGCGCGGTCGAGATTAAGGCGGTTTTTGCGGGTCCTTTAGTGGGAAAACGATGTAAACTCTCGCTGGGAGATCCAATCTGGAGGACCTCGGCGACCCTTGACGACCGACGCCTGCGGTGCGAGCCTCCTACTTAACGCTCCCCCTCGACCATTTCACGTTTTCCGCATCCTTGCGGGGCCCCGCGTGAATGTACCTTTTTGTACTTTGCATCACTTAACGCTTCGACGCACGTTTTCAATCGGGCGGCACTTTTTCCCGAAAAACGCCGGCCGCTGCGACGACCGCAAAAGCGTCGGCCGAGTCCTGTGGGCACGAGGTTCCAAATCTATGGGCTCGAGGTCAGGCTAGGCCGGGTGTAGGTTCGATGCTCGAGATCGATAGACCATCCCGGTGCCCGTGCAAAGTTTTGCACGGCGGAAGGTAAGAATAGGGTCTACCTGGCTCGCTACGTCACTCCGATATTTACGGATAATTGCACGGAACGATCGCACTGACGCAATAAGCCTGACTCAACGGAATATCGAACATTCGGGAAGAAGTTTGCCCGAGATACATTGGAAGGACACAATTGGATTAAAGCGTAGGACATCGAGTAGACTGTCTTCCGAATACGAGGCCCCCCCCCCACTACATATGTCACGCGTCAGCCGTCCGCGCATATCGACTGTCAGGATCGCGGGACGCGAACGCCCCATTTTTTGGCAAAAGGCTGCGTGCAGCGCGGCGATCATTCCCATTGGCCCGGGCCAATCGACAGTAAGTTCACCCCTCGGGGCGAGAGAGCGCGATCTTTTGCCGTTTCACGCCCAGACGAGCCGAAAACCGACAAGCATAATAATGGCCCCTACCCCTTCGCTTACTCCCCCCCTCCCTCCTCTCGTCGGAAGGTAAACATCGAGCATATCCGCCCATCCACCCAACGGCGATGGGTGCCCCTCCATAATAGTCGGGGCGTTGTGTTTTGCATCTCGTCCACCCCTCGTTCGTTACGCTAGAACGAGAGTGAGAAGGAGAGAGGAAGGCTGAGTGACGGGAGGCGAGAGAGGGGGAGGGCAAAAAGGGGATGCGAGCCTTGGAAAGGGGAGGAGAAAGGCAGAGACTTCTAGATTCCTCTTCCTCCGTGGACACGCTCTAGCAAATTACTTTACAATACTTCCCCTCTCCGAGTCCACCCTCTCTCTCCCTCTACTTCTCATCTTCCGTCGTCTTGTTTCTTTTTCCGGGCATCGTATCGTTCCCCTACCTCCCTCCCTCTCTCTCTCTCTCTCTCTCTCTCTCTCTCTCTCTCTCTCTCTCTCTCTCTCTCTCTCTCTCTCCCACGCTCGTCGTTCACCACTCGTTTCTCCGAATGCCTCCTTCTTACGCTCTGCTTTCTTTCAATCTCCGACCTGCTAATGCTCCTCGTATTTCCTCGGCCAAGGCGCACCCTCCCTCTCACCGACACATCCGCTGCACACTCGCACAGATTTCGCCCGGCTCACCCACACCATCCTCGCTCCTGGTCTCCTCTCGTCGGGTTTCGGAGGATGCTTTTAGAAGGCATTAGACGGGGTGCTCACGGTTCGTCGCCCGTAGTCGCTCTGCATTAAGGATCCACGCAATGCGCTCGACACGATCTTCTTCCGACCTATCTCTTTCTTTCTCCTCTAAACCATCGCCCCTTGCTACCCTTATTTCAACGCGCTCGTTCCCTACCCCTTCTCTCCCTCTCTCACACTCTCTCTCTCTCTCTCTCTCTCTCTCCTTCCACATTTTTTTCACCCTATCGGTAAATGGATGGAACGCCGTGTTCGCGATATAATACCTCCATTCGAATTGTAAGAACGAATGGAGTCGTTCGTGCGCAAAGGGTACACGACGGTCTCTTCTCTCAGTCGAGCTGGCTTCGGAAAAGTCGTCCTGGGAAAATGTGGTTAAATTGTTCCCGATGTATAGTCAGTGAATCAAGAGAAATTCCCGCGGTGGGCGGAGGCATCTTCGATACCGTTCGCGGCAGACGTCTCGGGACGTAAGGAATGCGAAAGTCGGTACAATTAAACGGGACATGCGGGGACAAGTAATGAAGAATAGTGCCTAATCCGGGGTGGTTCTTGTAACCGTAGTAATCTCATCTGTCTCGAAACCCTTCCGCGAGGATGCCTGCCGGATACGTAGGTACTATGACGAATAATCTCATCGTAACAAGGGTCCGACCTTAAATATAGTTCTTGAAAAATAGAAAATTCCACTCTGAACACGCTTGATAATGCAAGAGTATGCGATCCATTTCACTCTTGTCCCTACACGTCAAAAACGCGCACGCAATTTTCGTTGTTATCCTCCCGTATAAGTCGGCATTCGAGATACGTCTCTGGTCGGATGGTCGACGTGTCAAGGTCGCCGATATCAGGTTCTAGCCCGAAGAAGAGACATATCCCGGAGAAGGGACGGCAAATCGGTGGCACAATCCTTAATTAAGGGATGAGACACCCGGTGGCCCGGGTCACAAACCACGCTCGTAAATTCTTCGGCAAACGCATGCAAAAGGTAAAAGTCGGGAGGATGCGAGGGGGTGTTGGACGATATGACGGGGGCATCGGGGTTCGAGGGGATGGGGGGGTGGGGCGAAGGAGGGGGATGAGAGCGATCAAAATAAAAAGGAGAGCGGAGAAGAAGCGAAGGTGCCGCTGCCGGCGATGACTCCGACAAACGTACAGTCCTGGCAGGAAATCGAACGATTCAGGCCCTGCCAACTGCTGAGTTATCCACGAATTCACGGATGCGCGAATATGTAATGCCGTCGGCGAACGGTGCGCAATCATCTGGGCAAATCGGCGAAATCGACGCGACGTACACGCATACGCCTGTACATTACCGTCTTATCGGAAATACTTTTCCGAGCGTAAATCAGCGTTTCGATATTTTGTTGCGCCTCGCCGTTTTACGGCGGAGAAGCGGGCAGGCATTTTTAATATCGAGTTGTCGCATTGCGAGGCTTATGTCGAATCAGCGTACGTTCGATCATCGGTCGAATGACGTTTCGCATCGAACTGATCGTAGGACTCTTTCGACGAGTTTGTCCCGATCTCTCTCTCTCTCTCTCTCTCTCTCTCTCTCTCTCTCTCTCACTCTCTTCGCGATATGAAATGTGCAGCGGCGTAAATTGGGGTCAGGCATGAAAGACGGTATTACGGGGGCCGCGTCGGGAGCGTCTAAACAGCGGGGCGTTTGCTTTATAAACGTAAACGTAATAACCGTGATTTCGAACGCGCATGAATAATATTACGCGCTCGGCGGCGGCGGTTTTGCGGCTGGCGCACCTCGATGGAAAGAGGGGAGGAGAGTCTCTGGCCAGCTCGTCATATTTCCTTTGCTTTATATCAATCACATGCCGCTGGCAGCGGACAGGATCGCTTCCGTGCGCGAGCTGCATCGGCACTTTTGGGGGACGCAAAATTTGAGTTAATACGCTTGGGCAACCGATCCGCGTAATGTTTGTGAATGACGCCGCAACCTCTGGCCGCTCACACGCACGATAGAGAGAGAGAGAGAGAGAGAGAGAGAGAGAGAGAGAGAGAGAGAGAGAGAGAGAGTGAGAGAGGGCGGGAGGGAGAGTGGAAGCCTAGTACACGGTCCAGCTTATTCGGCGATACGCGAAAGAGCGCGCTTTTATTTACGCCCACGTAATTTCCTGCAAAATACGCGCCACTCGCCGGAAAGTACTTTCGGCCGTCGTGCATTCAACGACTTTCAACGTATTACGGCCGCGGCGGTATTTTCCTACTATTTCCCCGTCCGACCGCTGATAAAACGCGGAAAACTAAACTGGGGAAAGATAAAAAGCTCGGGGGGGGGGCAGGAGAAATTACGGACGGAGTACGCACGAAATATTTGCGAAAGCGCGCGCGCGCGCGCGCGGCCATCGTGTCCGGCATCGCCGGTCGACGGTCAGTATTAAAGTTTCCCGTAAAGTCTGCCTAAGATGAAATACGCGCGAGGCGCGACGATCTATAAAAGCCGGGGAACATGGACACCTCGCGACAATATAACATATTTCCTCGCGAAAGAAGCGCCCCTGCGCGCGAAAGCCTCATGCGAACCTCGACTAACATTAAATGTCTTCAAACATTCGCACCGTTTCCAGCCATTCGTCTGCTCCACGCCGATTCGTATCGAACCGTGCGAAATCTCGACGCTCGGCGTCGAGACAAGGGACGTCGATTACCGTGGACGCGTAAAAAAATGTCTAACGCCTTGGTAACAAACGAGGAAAGGCAGAGGCTGCCTCCGCGCTTTAACGCCGCGCGCGTCTCTTATGGTGTTGGCTGTACCCCATGCGGCACCCCGCGTCTATATATAGATGTGGGACAAACGCGCACACCCATAAAGGATATCCACCGTGAGCGTGGAACGAGGCTTGAGCATATCATGGTAGAAACGGAATATGGGATGGCATGGGAGATGACACATGGTCCGGCCGGCGGTTGTGCGTCCTGTAGTGCCGGCCGGAGCCAGAGAAAGACAGCCGGGACGAGGGAGGGAAGGGAGGGAGAGAGGAGGAGCGAGAGTGAGAGCGAGGGGGATTGTACGGAAGAAGGGGAGAGGGAGAAAGACAGAAAGGTAGAGAGAGAGAGAGAGAGAAAGAGAGAGAGGCCGGTTAGCTCTCTGCCACAAGCCGCCGGCGCGAGAGCACAGTAGCGGCAAATACCCATAAATATAAAATATGTCCCTCCTTTTCACCCTTTTGCACGCACACCGGCGAGGCCGCGTAATATATCGATAGCCGCACACCGTCGAATCGGGCAATTCGTGAGAGTCTCTCTCCTCGTCCGACGAGCGTCTCCTCTCGCTCGCTCCTGCCGACTCTCTACGCTTCTTCCCTGCCATCTTTCGCCTTCTCCTCCTCTCGCGTACGCGCGGGTATCCACCTCAACACCTTTGTGTACGACATTCCATGCTTCTCGTCCTCTTCGTACCCTCTCGCCCTCCGCCTTCAATTTCTCCTTCCCTCTTTATCCCTTTCTCTCTCTCTCTCTCTCTCTCACTCTCTCTCGTTCTCTCTCTCGCTCTCGGTCCCGATCTTTTTCTCTCCGCTCGTCCGCACGATTCCGAGATCCGCCGTGGAGGACGCGTCTTTTCCCTTTTTTCGTTCGCCGTTACGTGCCCGCGCGCGGACTGCGATCTATACCTGCCGTCGGGAAAAAGAAAAGCGAGGAGGAGAGGATTCCCGGTAGTTTCTCTGCTAGATGATCTCTGATTGTGGGAAGCTGCCGGAGTGCGGAACGTACGAGGGGAGAGAGGGGAGTGCCAAAGGCGATAACGAGTGACCATCGCCTGATCGGTCGACGAAACTTTCGTCTCTTCATCGCGGTCGTGTTCTTTAGGTCGGATTTAATTGCGAGACAAGTAATTACCGACGATTACGGAGTGTATGCCCGTAAGGAGGACGTAAAAGTGTGAGACGCGCAAGGACCGATCCGTCACAATTAAATCTGATCGTGATGCATTCGGCTGCATTCGGCTGTAGTCGAAGGTCGGGACCGATTCGACATCTCGGGCGGCGAACGTGACAGCGACCTTCGGGGGGCCGGGGAACGAAACGCGATCTAGATACGCACTCGCGATATCCCATTTTATTTGGCCGCCGTACGCAGTTCCATATTAACCGACTCTAATCCTCGACGAGGCTCGATATCAGGGCGGCGCGGCCGAGCGATTGAGACGTGTTGAAAGTTTTATCCGTCGTAATCGTCTTTATGCGCCGAACGTCTCTGCCAGTCGATGTTCATTACACGAGCAACGAGTCGTACCTTATCTCTGTGCTCATTTCCCGATAGAGGGTCAATCGGGACAGGAAGCGATGTCGCCGCTTTGTGCATTAAGAGTAAAATATTTTTCGTGGAATGAACTGGCGGGACTTCATAAAATCGCAAGGAATAAGACCTTCGGCGATTCATCAGAGTTTCCTTCATTGAAGTACAGGGAGCGAGCGGCGTGAGAAAGTCGAGGGATTAAATTGGCGCGGTTAAGGTAGCTGAAGTGATCTTGCAAATACGAGAGCTGAAGGGCCCTGACGGTTTACTAAGGAGCGGCTAGTCAAATCGGAATACTCAGCTACTTTCTTTCAATTCCTCAATTATTCGTTACCTCGCCGGGCACGGGGGCAATTGATTCGCGCCGGGAGAAATTCTTTTCCGCCGGACGGGACTGCGGGCAGGCACAGGTACGATAATGAATGGGAAAGACCGGGCATAGGTGTGCTGGCATAGGTGTGTGCCGGCATGAGAGACGATTCAGACGGACGGCGCACACACGTCAAATTTCGTCACGGCGCATTGCCGGCGCGTCACACGCGTGTACACACGCATCCGAGTAGAAAGGGCGGAGAATGAGAAACGAATTAGAATGCATAGGGGCACCAATGCAGAACTATCCTCTTCCACTTTCGAACCGTCTCTTCCACTTACTTTTAACCGGCCGATAGCAGTAACGAACCTAGCACCGACAGGAACGTACCCGAGAACAAGGAAGAGCCCAACGTCCGGCAAGTCTTTCGACCTGAGCTCGAATCTACTTTCTTCCGATATTTCAATTCTTCGTCTCGCCTCCCACGCCCTGCGAACTGAGACCCTACCAGCAATCGATTCGTGCCAGATAAATCGACCTCGTATGACGCTGCCGGTCGAGACTCCGTAGTAAACGGAGCGAACGTCAATTTTTGTCGTCCTCCGACTCCTGCGAGGTGCAGAAGCGCGCGCGCGCGCGCGCGCAGGAGGTCGGCCCGACGTGCCGTCGGAGGAAAGGGCGAGGATGAGGACGAAGATGAGCTCCTGGAGACGAAGGCGAGAGTCGGTCGAAGGACGGCAGAGAAGCGGAACGACGACGAAACCCGTTCTCATTATTATATTCATATTCAGCCGCGATGGGGCAAACTCCTGGCTGCCTACCCCCCCTCTTCCTGCCCTCCCCTCGACAGTCGAGCTCCTCATCTACACTTCTCGTTCCATCCTCCCCCCCTCGCTTCACCTCCGCCCACCGACGGGACTCGTCCACGTAGAGCGGTATAGATATAGCGGTATAAAAATCTCTATAAAAAGTTGAAAAGTGCCGCCGCCGGAGTTGAGGGGCGACAATGGATGAAATATGCCGCTCCGTTCGACCCTACTGGAAGCCTTAAGGTGCCGGACACCTCCTTACACCTGCGCGCGGCCTCCATATAGCGCCTTATTATAAACCGACCCAGGGCGAGAACGTCCGGGGGACCCCGATGGAAACGATCCACCCGAATCGATCTCGGGCCCTCCTCTGAATTATTCCGAGCGCGGTGCGACCGCGAGACTCCGTCTACTTCTTCTACCATATACCTACGACTTTCGAGGCTCGAATTTTCGTGGCTTTCGAATTTCTCGGCGCGGACGGAAAGAACGGAATTCTGACGAACGTTACGCTCGACGACGAAGTGTTGACGATACGAGAGAGAAGTTAGAGCGACGATGAAGGGAGAGGCGGATGAAAGTTTGAGGCGATTTCCGATACTTGTGCATTCCGAATTTATTGAGGAAACATTTTTTTCACCGCTAGTTTCCCTATTGGCGGAGTGTGAGCTCAGATCCCGCGGCATTTGCAATTTTCGATATTCGCGGCTCGAACTTTGTCGGTGGATCGAAGTTTCGTTGAAGTCCACTGTTGGTGAAGATGGAGGGGGGAGAGAGAGAGAGAGAGAACGAGAGAGACGAGGTCACGATCCTCTACGACCAATCCGGCGCTGCGCCAGAAAGATGTTATGCTTTCCACGATCATCTTGAACGTAAACTCGCGTCGCGCTCCATGAAAGTCCTTTCACCGGCCTGATATACCTGAGGCAATAATGCCGCTGACCGCTCTTCACACTGCGAGGCGTAAATTCGCTCCTGGGGTCGTGATGATCCTCCTGCTTTACGATGCTCCCAGCACGGAGGCATCGTCAATTTACCTGCGACTCGCCTCCGCTATTCCCGGTAATCAAATCAGCGTCTCCGAACTAGGTTATCTTTGCTCACCTTTCAACAAAAGGAGTAAGCCACTGTCGTTGCTTCACTCTGTCTCGCGAGGGTCTCTGTAATTTTTTTTCTTTATTAACGACGGGGGCGTCGGTGGGAAACCGTTATTTTTATTCCGTCGAAAACGTGGCCCGACGCGCGTGTCGTTCTCGCGCAGCTGCTTAATAAAGTCTCACCGCTCGCGATATTTCACAAAACGGACAACGGCGGCGCGCACAATGGCAGTCGTTAATAATGATTTGTGCTCGTCGCATCCTCGCTCACGGGAATCGGCCGGGCGTAGGAGACGACTTCTTTTTTAAGGCGACCGCGAGGGAGCGACGAATTTGCTCTTCGATATTTTTCCCGGACGAGAGAGTCCCCCCCCCCCCCCCCCCCCCCCTTTTGATGCACCGATGTGTCCCAAAGGTCGCCAGGGACGGGCATAATGCGCGAAGGATCACGAGGAGGAATAGAGAGGGATCGTCTATTATCGGTGTCCACGAAATTGCGTTCACCCGTTAAATAGACTTTCTGCCGGCGGAAAAAAAGAAACTGATCGGCCGAACGATAATGGGGCAGCTTACTCAACGCTAAACTACCGATTACGAATCGAACGACATGCATTAACTTTCGATCCATCAATCGCGGCCCGAACTATTACGGCAACAGGTACTCCAAACAATTTGCAAAGGCACTTAACGCGCGAGTTCGAATACGCGGAACTTTCACGACATTCGCGGTACATCAATTACCCACGTTCTCGGCGGGCAGATTATTTCTCCAGAAATTTTGCGCCCAATAGCGAATCCCTCATTGTACCGCCGGACATTACGAGCGCATTAAGCAGATATAACTCGGATCGTAAGCCTCGAGCCGCTGAGAAATACGAACGGCCGATAATACGTGCATAAAACGAGGCCAAGTGCCTTTATCGATCGATATCTAAAGTTAACGTCGACGATCGAGGAGGAGGAAGTAACTTAACGACGGAAAAATCGACTCCTATTCAATGACTATAAATATGGCTCTAAAATGGAGGCTGCACCGGCAGCGTGCCAGCTACGGAGACGATGCCGAAAACATTCACTCATCAGGAAGTGTCACCTTTCGGCAGCGTCCAGGTGTTTGTAGATCGAAGCCTCTTCTGGCACCTTTTGCGGTACGACCGGGACCCCCGGCGCGCTTCAACGAAACCACTAATTGGTGTCGGGGGGTCAGCGAGGAAGAAAGCGAGTAAGGAGCGAGAGGTCGAAAAGTAGGGGGTGTCCAAAAATTGTCGGGAAGCCGCGTGGGGGCTAAACTGGCTAGCGGACGTCTGAAACGCTGTCCCGAGGTGCCCAGGGGGTTCCAGGACGAAGGAGGAAGCCCCGAAGGCTGTTTTCGGAGACGACAATGAGACTGATTATTAGCCAAGCCGGGGGGTCTCTGTTGTGGCAACGGGCCTGCGGCGTTTAGACGCCGGAATCCCGAAACTTTTCCGCGCTTCGAGCGGACACTCGCTCTCGGACGAGCCAGATCAGAAAAGGACGACCTTCGTCATCCGCTCGTCATCGACAGCTAACCGGGAAATAACCCGGGAACAACCTGGAAGCTATTTGCAAACCGCTCTCCGCCGCGGCCTCCCGCCAAGGTACAGGTGCCTGTTGATCGAAACAGATCTCCTTAATCAGCCCCAAGCACCGATTTCTACCCTCCTTACCTCTCGACTCAAGGTGGCAAGATCAGACCTTGCGCACGGACCTGGCCAGATTAGGCCACGCGCGGCTCCTAATTTTCGAAGCCTCGGACCCCTTCACGCTCCGTTAAGTGGAAGCGCAATTTATTCGCACATTTGCATGGACGCGCGAGCTCCCGACGGCGGGAGTGCAGAGCATAAATCCACTTTGCATTCGAGAGCCGGCCGTCTTGACAGCCGAATTGGCTTGCGTTCGGCATTCGATGGACGCCGTCGACGTGCCGGGATCGGACGGAACGTTACGGGAAGAGTTGACGGGGAGATCGACGATCCGCCGGGATGTCGTCGCTTGTAAATCACGCGATCCTGACGCGCATGGATCGCGGCGCGATTTAATTTACGACCGCATTACGGGCGAACGAAGCGCTGAAATGGCGCTTCGCCCGTTCATTGTCGTCGAGGTCGGTCCCAGTTCGGAGGCTAGGGCTTAAATTGCGCGAGATTTATGCCTCGCCTATCTGACTTTAATCGCCGCGATGCAGTTCCTATCAAAATGTCGTAAAAAACGACGAAATCCCGTCGTCTCTCGTCCGTCTCTCCTTTACGCCGCGCTCTTTTTCATCTTCGCAGCGATTTACGGTAGATTGACGTATTCGATTTTGCCGCGATCGTTCGATTTGCCTACCGCTTCCTCCGGCCAGGCCTACTCGGCATACTCGGCCTATTCTCTGAAACGCGGAATATTTAAGCTCGGCAGCCAATGTAGGCGAACGCGTCCATTCGATGACATTCCGAACCGGTTACCGGTATGCCCGATACTTTCGATCGCGGACACGATACGATCCTCGTACGTTAACTAGGTGTACTGCGCGTTAGTCGGATAATTCGCTTCTCGTATTTGAACGACTTTCACTGGTAATCACGTGTCCCGACGATGGCCGAAGCGCAATTTCTGTAAAGTAGCGCAGGCATGTCAAGGGGCAATTTCGTTCATGAACGACAAAATAATCTTGTTTTCAAGGCATATTAAAGATAAAATCTGTTAGATTCTTCGATGGCTATCGAAGTAGAATTTGTATAAACTAAATGAGCGTGTCGAGGCAACCGGTCTCAAGTAAAGCAGAGGTGTAGGACGTGGTTCGAAGGTAGGAAACTTTCAAATATTGGTGTCTCCGTCCCGACGGCAAGCGAAGCGTAGTTTCTTCGCGCAAAAGGAGTGCGTCGAGACGAGTGTTTTTTCGAAATGGAAATAGAGGTGTTTCGAAGGTGTTTTGAAGGTGTTTCGAAGGTGCTTCGAAGGTAAGATTTTCGAGGTGTCCGCGTCCCGACGGTCTGCCATGAGCGACGCTGACTCACTCGGGAGGGCCGCAGCTGGTCTCTTTTCCTTCTCTTTCTCCGGGCTCGGAACGGTCAGGTCGGACCTGACCCCATCGCGGGCCGTTACCGTTTCTGAGTGACGTCTTCATGTCTGGCTCTGCGGGGCATTCCTCGTTCTCATTGTCCGTTTGTCCGTCATTCCGTTCGGTGCCTGGACGCGGGATGTATATCGCCAAACCCCCCGTCGTCGACGGCTTCTCTCGCCGCGAAAGAACGCGAGAGTCCCGATGATTGTCCCGTTCGGGAGAGAGAAAAGGAGAGGAGTGCCGGAGAGACAGTGGACCGTAACGTAATCGTGAAATTACAACAATATCGATGTCCGAAAACGTCGTACGGAAACCTCGCTTAACCCTCCCCCCACGAAGTGAACCGTCTCTGTGTCTCCTAACTACGCCAGATACGCATCACAACACACATATCCAATGTTATGAAAGTGAAGATTTTACGTGTGCCTCACTAGGCTACGTTACAGTGAAGTAAGACAAAGTGCACGTCGGACTCGAGTTCCGCTTCGAACCACTTTCGTCGCCCTGGCGCGCGTCGATCCACTCGATCCTGGCAATTCTCACCTTTGAGAGTAAGAATCTTCGAACCCGGACTCCGATTAATTCGGGCACATCGACGCGAGGAGGCTCGCGATTCGGACGGGGCCTAGTTGCTCGTGAAAAATGAAACGGCAAGATTGATGTCGTTACGTTACAGTGAAGCAAGACAAAGTGCACGTCGGACTCGAGTTCCGCTTCGAACCACTTTCTTCGCCCTAGCGCGCGTCGATCCACTCGATCCTGGCAATTCTCACCTTTGAGAGTAAGAATCTTCGAACCCGGACTCCGATTAATTCGGGCACATCGACGCGAGGAGGCTCGCGATTCGGACGGGGCCTAGTTGCTCGTGAAAAATGAAACGGCAAGATTGATGTCTACCCGCGTGGCGTGTCTCGCGCGCGGCAACTCTTTTACACCTTTGCTCCTTTGCTCCTTTGCTCCAGCGGCCTCACCGGTAGCCGGGCTTTATCGGCCGACGGCGGGGACGTCGTTGCGTACCCGGCTCGTACTTTTCGTGACGATTAGCGGGGATGACGGTGCTCGTTTGACTCCCGACAAAAGTTGCCGGCCACTGGCTTTGCCGGCTTGCCACCTCGGGCCTGGGCCACGAAAGAAAGCCGCTGCCGATCGGGTGAATAGCTAGCCGATAAAAAGGTGGTAAAGAGAGGAACGTAGCAGGCTCGCGCGGGGACGCGCGTCAGGATATATCCAGCATTAATTGGCGACAATTAACAGAGGAGCGCTCTCGCTACTGTAGTTGGTCACGGCTGCTTTGACACACGCGCGGCACCCAACGACCGTCGTCGATCTTCCTTCGTCCTCTCCATCGGACTTCTCTCTCGTCACCTTTCTTCCCGACTTCTGTTCGTCTCTCTTCTCTCCCCTTTTTTCATCCTTTTTTCTGTACGCGACCGTGCGCGTCCGTTTAGGCACTCCGTTATCCTAATCGAGGCCCGAGCGAATTCACGGCCTCTACGCGGACTCTCTTCCTTTCTTCCTGCCGTGCGAGGTGAGTCAAGGCTGCGGATGCGAGAATAATCGGCGGAACGCAAGGACACCGCGGCGCGTTTGTCCGCTTTATTAAGCGTCGCGATTATTCAATGCAAGAACCGGGCATCAATAATCGAAGTTATTCGTTTTTTTCGACCGTCTCATTCCGTGGCTGCCGCGACGATCCGTTCGTTTTCATTATGTAAAACAAGCGGGAAGTCGATGTTAATTCGACTCCGTAATTGGGGAAGCATCGATCAAGCGTCGAGTCGAGGAATACGAGTAGCTGGGATTCGTATTCAATATCGGCGGTGAGTAGCGGCGACGTTAGAGGAGATTAATAGGTCGTAGGCCCGCCGCATCGGGAATTTCGTTTTATTTCGGGGGCCCCAACGGAGGTGGAGGAGAGGAACGCCTCTCGAAAAAACCGGCAGAGGCAAGGGCGTGTCGGGATAATCGACGGCGTTTAGTCCAATTTTACGTATAGTGGTAACCGGAGTCCCGCAGGCCTAACGCCTTAATTTTTATAACGCCTCTTAGAGGGAAACGAGAATTTAGCGAGTCGACGGCCCGCCGCCGCCTACACGTAACAGCCGACGCTTATGCCATTTCTATATTACGCGTTTCCAATTAATAATACCGGCGCGTTTAGCGCAATCCGGTCGATAAACGGCTGATTTAAGCTGACAGTTATCAACTCCGGCCGAAGTTGGCGCATATCTAACGAAATGCCGGGGAAAGTTTGAGCGTTAATAGCGCACATGAAGTCGCGGCGAGCATCGCGCTATACATATGGTGTGAACGCTAATCTCCCATGAATTCTAGTAGTCGAGCGAACACGCTCGACCGTATCGAAGCGTCGCCAAAACAAGTTTCGTCCTCCGCCGTCTCGGCGACAATATTTACGCTCATTCCCGAATGTTAACGTCAGACAGTACACGGGCCGAATTTCGAATCTGCCACGCGAACATCGGCGCTTTCGTCGAAGGATTAGGAGGAGGCTTCCACGCTCGTCCTGTCAATTTTGCGCCCGGACGGGAGGACATCGAGGCACGCACCGCAGAACCCACGGGCAAGGATTCCTACCCTCGACTCTGCGGGGGGTGGATCCTCGACCATTGAGGAGGGCAAATAAAAGGTCCCGCACCGAAAGAATCCTCATCATCGTGTTTACACCGGTAGCGGCGAGCGGAACGCACAAACGCGAAACCTTGTTCACGACTCAATGCATGCCCACACTTTCGAACCGCTTAAGGATATATTAGCGATACCGTCTCTCGCAGGAACTCGCGGCAATCTTACCTTTCCAACTCCCGAACGACCCTGGTGCTAGAACTCTTCTCCCGCTCGCTCCTCGGGGATATCCCGTGAACTTCTCCACGATCCTGTCCCCGATACGTGTCAGCGTTCCTTGCGTCGTCCAGGACTACTCTCTTCCTGCCACAGGACTGTCCCCTTTGCCACTCGTTCTTCGCTCGCCTCGTCCTTTTATCGCGGAAACCTTGTCACACGCGTTACAGTTCGCGCGAATCTTCTAGCAGTCTTCTCACCTCGACAAAGTCCTTCTTGATACTTCGAAACTACTCCCTCCTCGAAGAACCGTCTGTCCGCGCGAAACGATCGCAGGAGCACCGATTTCCTCGCACTTTCCGACGACGGGATCCGTTTACGGAAGGGTCCGCACTTTTACTCGCTCGCCTCTGAGGCATTCATTCTCTCGACTCCGACGCTTCGATCCGCGGACGAGGATTGCGTCCGTATGCTCGGACGCGCTTGGCCACCGAGAATTCGAGCCGAAGGTGGATCGCTCGACTCCTCCTACGAACGTATCGTCGACTCCCTCGGCACGGCCGCGTGAGTATCTGGCCACGACTTTCCGACGAATCCTCTCGCGCTAGTCGCGGCTTTGCCTACTGCCGTAAGCTGGCCCTCTCTCTCTCTCTCTCTCTCTCTCTCTCTCTCTCTCTCTCTCACTCACTCACTCTCTCGCGCTCTCTCGTCTCTCCTTCTCTTTCTCTCGTTCTCTTTCGCTCTCTCGCTCGCTTTATCAATCGCTCACGTCTGAGGGTGTACCTCGAGGGAAAACGGAACTACGGCGACGGCGACGACGACGGCGACGACGACGACGACGACGACGGCGACGACGGACGACGGCTGACGACGCCGTTGCTTCCTGGTAGCGCCGCTCGGTAGCGCTGCA
The DNA here is from genome assembly GCA_914767735.1 of Anoplius nigerrimus. Classification (NCBI taxonomy): domain Eukaryota; kingdom Metazoa; phylum Arthropoda; class Insecta; order Hymenoptera; family Pompilidae; genus Anoplius; species Anoplius nigerrimus. Next base: position 7,798,873 of record OU612084.1, on the reverse strand, counting down.
CTCGTGTCCTCGCCTTCGCTCCTCTCCTCTCCTTCTCCCCCTTTCCCTCTATCTCCCTCTCACCTCCCACTCTCTCTCTCTCTCTCTCTCTCTCTCTCTCTCTCTCTCTCTCTCTCTCTTCCTCTCTCGCCCACCTTCTCTCACTCCGCTTCCTGTTGCCCCTCGCTTCCTCTTCCTTCATTAACGTCCCACACCCTCAGCTATTCCCTCTTGATCTCGCCTCCCTTATTCGCGACCCTTCTTTTCCTCTTCCACTTCGCCTTTGTCTCTCTGTCTCGCGCCGTATCTCTCTTCTACCCACGTCTCTCCCCACTACCGATGGCAAACGACGGGCCTTGTGGCGCGCAGCATACACAGGAAGTGTGCAGCCTCGACGGTGGTGTCCGACGTTGTGCCAGAAGAGGAGGCACGATGCCCAGCGAGCGGTCGAATACGAACGTCAGAGCCCAGAAGAGAGAGGGTGGTGTGCGTCGATGTGTGTTGCGTGGACAGCCTCCTGGCTCTTCCTCCTACTACTTCCCACTCCCCACCTAGCCCGAACCTTCACGCACACGGAGTACCGTCGCTCCTCCGCTCGGATAAGTGTATTGAAAAATACGCGCCGGCCGCGAGCGTTGATACCGCTGCGTGTGTGCACGCGCGTTCATGCGCATAGAGACGGGAGAAGGGATGCGTGGGACGGAATGAAAGGGAAGTATGCGCCTCTTCTCTCTTCTTCGCTCCCCTCCCCTGATCCCGATATCGCTCCCCGCCCGACACGAACGGAGTACACGGACTGCGCGCTTTTAAGGGTGTGCTCTCGTCGATGCCGAGTGGAGAGAACTAAATGTGCGCAGCATCCACTCTTCCTCCCCCGGTTCGCCAATCCCCCCACTATTGAAAAAGCTCACCCCGGCCGCCGCATCCTGCCCGATTGGCGGGAGCGAGAGGCGAGAAGCGCGAGTTTGCGCCGTTCGCACGAAGGACGTTATTCGCGAGTTTGCGCCTGGGATGCGAAGAAGGCGACCGGATGAATTCGTTCGGGGTCGGAGGGAGACGGGCTGTGAATTCGCGGCGATTGAAAGAGGGACGAAATATGAACTCATTCGGCTCGAAAAAGAGACGAAGTACGGGATCGGAAGAAGGGAATGTACGTTGGACCGTGTGCAGCCTCTCGCTTCTTTCCGACTCCGACGACTCCTCTTCTCGATGCTCGAAGACGAGAGAGACGGAGAGTACGAGGAAGACGAGAAAGGGAGGAGAGAAGCGAGCAGTTCTGCGGGACGTTCGAATTCTACGTGTGCGAGGACAGCCTTCCGGACTCGTCCTCCTACCCTCCCCGTCCTTCCCACCTGCACTGGAACCAGGCCTCTGCCTCCGACGAAACGTACACACGAGGCCCCGAACGCTCGAAAACACCTTCCGCACTGTTCCGAGAGCCCGTAAATATTAGTAAGGTATACCTCGAAATCGCCGAGCCGACGTTCCCGCTGAGAATTTACAAAAATTTCGCGCCCGCCAAATTCCACCCCGCTACATCCCTCCCCTCGACATCCCCTCTGCCTCGAGCGTCATTCGACATCTAACGACCGAAAAGCAACTTCGTACCGACCTCACTCTCATAAAATCTCCAATCTACTCGCCCCTCGCAGAACAGCAAAAATCATGAAAGTTCCGAATTTGAACTCAACTCTTGGCTCTCGCCGTATAAATTTCCCGCTCCACCGACCCAACCTCGCCGGTTCCCGATACGTGTCCCATCCGTCCGCGCTACCTCGCGATGCGCCGCGTTATTCTACCTGGGCAAATTCCGCAAATAAAGCGCGCTTTCAAACTCTCAGCGAAATTTCGTATACGAAGATCGCAGCATCTCGCTGTTTCCGCGCCCTTTCTACTGGACAGGGTCCCTCGACGCTGCACGCACACAGCGCTGGCAGCTCGACGCGCGCACACAGATACTCGACCTTCCTACGGAGCGTCGAGAGAAAAGGACAGGCGTCCTGGACGAAGAGAATGGTGGGGACCCGGTGCGCGCAGCCTCCGCATGGACCAAAATGGCCGGCAGCGAGCGGAGCGATTGGCGGACAGAATGCGGTAGAGGCGTGGTGAGGCCACGCCATCTACTCGACGGCCGTTCGCCGTTAAAAATGAGCATCTCGCCGAGGCGGTGGTGGGGTCGGAAATGGTGGGGCAGCGGACGGGAGCGAGAGGGCTCGAGCGGCAAACGAGGACGCCGAACGGCGTGCACGTTGCATTCGTTACGTGAAAATAGAGGGGGTCGATTTCGCGGTGGGGTGAGATGGGAGGAGTAGGGGAAAAGGCTGTTTTTTTATAGATCTTACTTCGTTTCCCCCTCTTGGCTCGCGAGACTCGTTCTCTCTCGCTCTCCTTCTCTCTCTCTCTCTCTCTCTCTCTCTCTCTCGGTCCCTCTCCTCTTTGTTTCTCTCTCCCTTTGACTCTGACGAGCGCATACGCGCGCAGGCCGATGCACGGGAGCGTGTAGACGACGTGCACGCGTGCGTGTGGGTGTGCGCTGGGAGCCGTGTGCGTGGAACGTGTCAGGTGAACGCGCGTGTATGTCGGTGATCGTCATTAAGGGAGATGCTAATTGGAGGTAAAGTGAGGTCGGGGCCAGCAGCGGTAGCAGGGGAGGCAGGGGCGGAGGTAGAGTCGGCAGAGGCAGCAACGGCGGCTGCACAGGGGCTCTAAAACTCGACTCTGCTATTTTTATTTTTACCCCCCCTTTTATTTCTACTACCTGTACGCGATTTAACGAGAGACCGGCGACGCAGCGACGGAAAACGCGAGATGGAATATTTTCTCTCTCCTATTTTAGCACATCCCATCCCTCTGCACACCCACCTCCCTCCACGCCTCCCTCCTGCTTTGCTTTCGGACATTCAGAAAACAGCCGCGCTCCGATTGAGAGATATTTCGCGACGGGCGCGGAAATGTCCGATGTTGAAGGGCATTACGCCATTCTTCCACCTTCGCTCATTGAAATGGCGAACGAGTAGTTCGATCTGCACGCCAGGAACTCTCTAATTTTTATGCGTACGTGCGCAGTCAGCGACTAGCGAAGGGTAGGTACGTTTGATTGCCGCTTGTTCCGAATTTAAATAAATCGAGAGAGGAGTACACGGCAAATGGAAAGGACGCCTCTCCGAGCTCACGTTTTATTTCCGGCGATGTTATTTCTTACGCTGGCAGCCGAGGCAGAGAACGTTGGCGCGCGCGCGCGCGCGACACAATCATGCCCGTACCTTCTTTTCGCCCGATATAATTCTACGACGCAATTCTACGTAGGTTGCGTGAAAAAGAAGATCGCGTCGCCCGGTTGTCAAGATGAAACTGGAGAGTACCCGCGCGACTCTCGGCGTCCTTTTATGCGACGTCGCGGCAAACAAGGTATTACGAGTTACAATGGAATAACGCGTTCGCCGACATTTTCGTTCCGCGGAATTTCCGTAATGTAAACACGCCGGAACTGTATTCAAAAATGCTTACCTCGCGCGGAGAATGAAATTTTTCTCTGCGCCCCCCTCCTCCCTTCCTCCCACGCCCTCTCTCCTACGTCGCAACGTTGCATAACGGAAATTTAACAAACGTTCGTCATCGCGCATTATACAGGGTGACTGCTCGACGACGAAGCGCGGAGCAAGTATTAAGGCAGACGATAAAAAAGTCATGATATTCCTGCGTGTCGGCCTATCCCACGTACGCTGAGCGTCGAAAGGAAATAAAGGGAGAGAGAAAAAAAAAAAAGAAATAGCGTGCGGGAAAGCGTTACAGCCGTGTGACATGGAACGACGGATGGGAACGCAAACTGCGTACGCGCATTTCGCACGCACAGCAGCGGCACCTCGAGCCATATATCTTGATTTGCCGAGCGCAAAATACTTTGAATTACACGCGATAAAGCGGACGCACGCTGATCAGGTTGCGTGTTTCGGCTCGGTCGGCTCAATTCGGTACTCGCCCGCATATGTGGGCAATGAGCTAATAGAGCGAACGTAAGGTATTTTACGGGCAAACGTGCGACTACGGTGTTCATTGAGCGTCTGTTTGGATATGTTTCCGTATACCGTGGACAAGCTGCACGGATTTGTTGTACACAACAAACGCCGGGGCGTCCGCCGGAGAATGCGTCCGCATGGAAGAAGCGAGATAAAGAGTGAGAAAAGGAGTGAGCGAGCGGGAGAGAGGACGACGTCGGTTGGGAAAGAGCGAGAGGGAGGGAGGGAGAGAGACGGAAGAAGGGAGACTGTTGTTTGTATTTACTGCACCCCGGGCTCGTCTCCGAGCATAGAGACGGGTCGTTGGACGAGGGTGGCGAAGAGGGGGGGGGGGGGATCGGTATAGATGGGTATATCGTGTTCTATTCTATTCGGAACGGGCGTATACGCTGTCGTGCGGTCGCTCGAGGAATCGGGACGCTGAGGGGTCAGGATGCTATGCTACCGTCCTGAAAATTGAATGTCACCGACGGAGAGAAATGTCACAATATTCCGCATGCCCCCGAGCCAACTGGCATTTTACTGTCCCGCGTCTTGGCTGTCGTCGGGGCGAAACAATATATCGTGAACCGATCATCTTTCATATTGTAAACGAACCACTTTCCGCCCACTTTTATAAAGCCAAAAGTACTCATTTTCCAGGGGAATGTCGAAGAATTGGTAATAGATACTCTTGCTGATCTTCTAATGATTTTCAGCTTATATCGCGTACAAGATATTGCCGCTATAATATTATGATATATGAAGGATAGGTCAAGTGTAGAAATATCTCAAGTAGACTATGCTAAGTACCCCTGCTTCCGACGTACAACAAAAAATATATTCGAACCCACAAAAAATACATAAGTTATAATTCCCGCGAAGTAACGTTCCTGCACCTATTCCTTGATTGGCCCACCGGAGAGTCGTAAAACTCCCATCTCCATTCCGCAAGGTCAATTAACTCGAGGGTATCGGTATCGCAAGGTACCGCCCGATAATCGCCGCTCTGCGAATCGACGAGCGATCTTCCCTCCCGCTGACCGGGAAATCCTTTTCCCGGCATCCGCGCACAGTGCCTTCCAGTGGCGAAAAAGTGTCCCGCCGTACGCTCGCGCCCGCGTTAATCCGACGTCCGAATGTTTGACAGAATAATTTTCACGTTAGCGGGGAGCATTATGCGCCTTTATGCTCGCGCCCGGACCCGCGCATTGTCGTCGAAATAAGCCGTATCCCACACCGTACGGCCCCCTAGCCTTTTATGCGAGCTTTGCGCAGTACACAGGAGGCGCTGTGCCTCGCACAAAAACGACGGCCCGAGAGGAGAGGCCCCCCCGGCAGACGAGAGAGAAAGAAAGAGAGAGAGAGAGAGAGAGAGCAGTGAAGTGCAGCGAAGTATAGTACAGTTGCACTCGCGACCAGAATGGGAAAGAATTGCCAGAGTTCGGCGCCTGGGTCTTGTACTCGCCCTTGTAGGCGTAGGTCTGTTTTGTCCGAAGGGTCTCTTCCTTATTTCCCGATCCTTGTCAAGCTGACTTGCCCCTTCGTCAGGGTCGCACTTTACTTCGTGAATGAGAGAACAGTTTGGTATCAGAAGCCGTACGAGTTTGATGCATAGGAGTTGTTCAATGTTACGAATTAGAGAACGACTCTCGGAGATACTTTCTATTAAAGATACGCCTTCTTTGGAAAAGGATAAGAATGAATGTTTTCGGGGTACGGTAGGGCAGTGGACGTATTTCGAAATCCTTGCATCGCGCACAGCATCTAGAGAATAAGCATTCTGGCCGGTCAGTTTGACGTCAGCCGCGAGGAGGCTGCGAGATCAGCCCTCTCGGCTCTGTCACTCGACACCAAATCAGACAGAATCTGTCAAAAATCTGTCACCGGCCACAATGCGGCGACCCTCACTTCGCTCCTCTCCCCATACGTTGAAATTGGGCCAGAAGGTAAGACGGAGAGGGCGACCAGAATCCGGCGAGCGAGTTAGAGGCTGAAGAGGAGAGAGAAGGACAGACTGAACTGAGAGTCGAGAGAGAACAGGAACCAGGGTCGCACAAAGTGGGCCCCGTCGCGGGAACGTAAGCGTGTGTAAGTAGGTGGGCCCTTGCCACCTATATTTGACACCTTTCAGTCCAATAAAATAAAATGCCTCCTCGGAATGCGGTCTCCGCCTTGGGGACACGTTGTCGGAATGTCTCGAGGGAGTCCTCCTGCTTTGGCTTCGCTCTCGCTGGGTGTCTGGAACTTAGTGATAATATCGCGGACCATCGATAAGGATCCTCCACCCTTCGTCGACTCGTTCGACGTTGGCTTCTCCTCTCGCTCCACGACTTTGCCCCGTCCCGTTGATCTTCGCGGTGTTACGCCATTCTCCAAACAGGCCTGAATTACTTGATCCACAAAAACCGATTACTCGATCCTTCCCGAAACTAACTTATTCTTCGAACCGTTCATGCCATTTCGCTGGGAAAAGAAGTGAATATTAAGGGTCGATATCAAAGTTGAGTAACTGGCCCATATTTTCTAAACTCGGCGTAACGCTGGGATAAATATGTAATGGCGTCATTGCGAATTAAGATCGCAAGTGCGTTTCCGTTGATGTTACGTTAATAGTGCATGAGACGCCTGGGCGTACGTCCGCGCGTGCGTGCGTGCGTGCATCGTGAATCGCGGCAACTGCGGCAGGCCGGACAAAGAGTTGCACGAGATAAATTCGGGCGGGAGCTGAAGCAGGAGGAACGGCCGGGCGAACGTAATGACGTCGGCACTTCATAATAATGGGCGCCTTTAGAAAGCCGCTACTTTAACACATCCTGATTGGCGAGGCGTGACCGATAGCGCCGGGAGGAAAACGTTGGCGCACCGTGGACCTTTGTGGTGGCTGGCCTGATATATCGGCACTGCCGATTTTTCCCCAACGCCAGCACGTAATGTCTCCTCCATTGTGGCCGTCGAGTGAGCCAGTCGTTTACCGATAAATCGAGCGCGCAATTTTTCAAACTCGCGCGCGCGCGAGCGCCACTTCGCGCACGGGGCACGTCAGCGCGAGTTACGGCCGTTTACATAATCGTAAAGTGTCCCGGTCGCGAGGAGCGAGCACCCGTTATGTGCCAATAAGAGTGAAGTAAGTTTCGCGAGCGCGGTAACCCGGCGAGGATTACGAGCGAGAAGCGTCGCATTAATGCAGACGAGCCCGACATCCCATTTCGCCGAAAGAGTATCCGCCTAATTCCGCCTGACCTCGCGCGCGCCCGCGAACGCGGAAGCGCGACCGGAAATGCGGTCGGGAGAAGGACGCCGTCGAATCGAGCTCTCGATATCGGGAACAGTCGAGCGTAGAACGCTGATGCGGTTTAAAAGGCGAAAGTCCCTCAACGCGCCGTAGGAAAGTTCGCTCGTTAAGCGTTCATACGCCGGACAATTATCGCGCTCTGTCCACGGCGCGATTAACTCTAACCGGCGGCCGGGGCGAACTAATTTGTTGATGCAACATTTACAACGGATTGCGGGCCGGCCCGTAAATGCGATCGCTTTAACGTACCTACCAGCGCGCTTTTCAACTATGCATTTCAGCGAGACGCGAGGCGAGTAGCGCGAATAGTCGACGGTTTTTAGTTTTTTTCCGTTTGTTCGTCGCTACCTTTTTTTGGTCCTTTCCGGGAGGGGAGGAAATGGTTTGTAAAAATGTTTGGACGAGCCAGTCGACAGAAAGCCACCTACGCCATTTACGCCGTCGTCCTAATCCGATGAGTATCGTTCGTCCAGATGTTTTCGGAGGTTTGTTTTGTATTGAGATGCGTCGAGACAGATATATAATCTAGTCAATTTGACACCCTCATCGAGGAGCTAATGGGTGCTTTCAACCCGTGGCGAGGAGCCAGGTTGGCCTGTAGTCCGCAAGGCTCGTCCCGTCCCTCGGAGCCGATCTTTCGAACAATACCTGATTACGGGACGCCGAATATCTTCCGAACAGTAAGCACCACTTCAGCAATGTCAAAATCTCGTTTCTTTTTTCTTTATGCCCCCGTCGACGATACAGAGGGATATCTTACGATATTATAATACTTCTAAAGAGTCTCGCTTAGATCGTAAAACTTAGGAAATTACATGACAATTCGATGGGAATGAGAGTTTACACAGATTGATACAGAGGGATGAGAGTGGGATGGGTCGCGATTCGTACGAGGGAAAAATCGTTTTCGTACGGTATTTCCTCATCACTTTCAATATTCCTCAGTACTTGAGCTCCTCCTTTTCCGGATTTGTTACCAGCGCGGTAGGTACAGAGTGCAGCGATACCTCTGTGTACTTCTTCGGCGGTAAGAATCTGAAAGAAAATTGAGGGAAGTTGACAAACGATTCCAAGATCGATCGTCGTTCACGTGAAGGGGACCATTAAAGGCAGCGGGCCTTTGTTCCTTTGGGGCACGTACTTGCGAATAATCGGTGGAAAATGATCTCTGTCTACGTCACTGATGTCCGGCGCTCCGCACATGAAGCTGACCGCCGTACCGACGACCATAACAGCCAGCGAGCCAACCAGCGTGTAGTACATGAAGGATATCGAGTACAGGAAGAAGGGTTCGTCGTTCGGATCCTTCTGCGTCAGAACCTTCGTCGTGGTCTGATTGAATGGATTCTCGATCTTCTGGCAGCCGTCGACGGACGCCGGAAGTGGCTCGTAGTATATTCTTCGATGAGCCATGTTCCACTGGGCACCGACGATGATCCACAGCATGAGGATCATCGAAACCGTACCCCCGGCAACGGCTCCCTTCGTCGTGGCCCACGGGACCAGCATTCCCAACGAAAATAATCCCAGCATCGCGCCGGCCGTGATGCCGGTTATGCTCAAGGACACTTGGAAAATGTCGCCGAGACGATCCACGATGAACACCATCGCCACGCAGAGGATTCCTAGGAGAACCACCGTAACCTGAGGATGATATAGAGATCGTTCTGGAGCAGACCGCCGGCTTACACACCTGAGCGTGTGCTTGTACGGAAAACGCGATGGAAACTGAAGTTTGCATGGGAAGAAGTGCGCGCTGTATCGAAGCTGACGTAGAACAGTTTCAGCGACGGATACATAATTGACCGGCCGCCGGCGTTCTTCGCGAACGTTCGTTGGCAACGATCTTCGTGAAACTTTCACGAAAGCACTTGACAGATTCATAGATGGTTCAGCGAGGATGGGTGAAAGCAGGAAAAAAATGGAATATGGCCAGGGATGTATATATGCATCGGGTCTACGATTGTAGCGAGGGTCTTTGTACCTTCATGATGTTGGCGGCTCTGGTCTCCTTATTGTCACTTTGCGGCATCCAGGGATCGATAAAATCCTCGTAAATCGTACCGGCTGCCGTGTTTAGGCCTGCGCTCATCGTTGAGAGACCGGCACTTACCAAGCCAGCGAGAAAGAGTCCTGGAAGGCCTGGAACGTCGGCTGCCACGTCAAGGACGTAGTAAGGCAGAATCTGATCGCTCCTGGCAACCACCTAGCAGTTTCCCGGCAAAAAATGATAACATCCGCGAACAACGTAGTACGGTCAAAATAAAATCGCATAACTTACGTGCGCGGTAATGGGGTCGCACACGTGATACCTGGCGTACATCAGTAGGCCAGTGAAGACGGAGACCCATTTAATAACGACCATGCCAACGGCCATGAAGGCGATCGATCTGCGAACACAAGCGATATCCGTATTGACTATCCCCGATCGAGCACGCAGTCTCGACCTACTCACTTCTGAGCTTCCTTGATGGTGGGCACCGCCAGGAACCTCTGCATTGATATTTGACTGATGCCCAGCGATGATAGCCACGTCAATACCATGCCGACCGACATCCCCCAAAAGGAATTCCTCGCGTACGGACTGGGATCCATGCTATTAAGAAAGAAATTCCGTCAGGCCGGAGTTCGCTAGGGTAACAAGGAAGTTAGTAGAGAGTCTCACTTCCAGAAGATAATTCTGCCACCCTCGTCCGCGATCCTCCAAGTTTCGCTAACGCCGCCCACGGCGATCGTCCCCAAAATAAGAACGGCGAGTAGACTTCCGACAGTCACTATCATCTGAACCGTGTCCGCCCATACGACCGCCTTTAATCCTCCCTGCGAGTTTTTTCAAAGGGAGATTTATTCGTCACAATGAAGGTATCACTGTCAGTCGGCGCAGCTTGCGCAATGAAAACCGAATTCGGCAAATGCCGGGAAAAAATGGGGGAGAAGTCGCCTTCGGTACAATGGGATCAATTATTTCGTTCGACACCTTCCTGTCCTCGGGATCGTTATCCTTGGAGGGACTCAGCTTTCTTCCGGAGCGTTACGTTGTCGGCGACGGGGTCGTTAACGAGTGCGTTAACTGTCGCCGACGGATGCGGATGTCGCGAAACAATATCGCATCACGGAGTTACATCGTGAACTAGTGAGCAAATATTATTCTACGCACGACTGCGGTAGTCGAGTACACGCAGGGTACTATAAATAGTCGCGATCTTGTTGACTCCGGTGCACGAGTGTACACGGCGGCAAATATTCGGCAATGAGTAATTGATAAGAGGCGTATGACAATGCGCGGAACGACGAAATTGTCGGCGTCGAGAAAATGTCGTGCCAAACGAATCTTCGTCCCCCACCCCCCGTTCATCTGGCTCACGCACATTTCCATCGCGCGACTTTTGGCCTTAGACGTGCATCTACATACGATGATAACGTCACGCCTCTGAGATGACGCGATCAAAACTTGCCGCAGACTCGAATTTACGTGTCATTCGTACGGTAGGATATACGACTCACCTCGAGAGAGATTTAAGAAACATTCTGTCAATACCTATGGCTCTGAGTTCATATGTATGTTCCTCCAATTAACAAACGCTATCCAAAATTTATCGTAACGCGTGTCACATGCGATACTATGTAGCCTTGATATATGACATGTGATAAGGGGGCTTGTTATGCGGTACTATACTTACTATCGTCGTGTAGAAGATGCATACTATGCATATAACCGGGGCGATCAGGTGAAGATTGATCGCGGTAGCCTGCGAGAATGCCAATGCCGGGACGTAAATTATCAGAGGGATGTAGATGATCAGCGAGACCGTGTAGAGGAAGGAGGCTAACAGTCTCACTGGCCGAGCGAATCTGATCTCGAGATACTCGAAGGTGCTGGTCAGCTGAAGTCTGTAGAAGACCGGCAGGTAGATGTAGCAGATAACGGCGCAGGATATGAAGGACGTGAAGATGCAAGCCGCGTACTGGCTACCGTACTGATACACTTCCGATGGAATGGCAAGCAGAGAAACTCCCGATATGTGACTGTAACAAATCAGGTCATTCGTCAATTTTCTGCGTGAACAATGGTTCATTAGCACACCTGGCTTACCTCGCGATCAGACTCATTGCAACCGGAAAGAAGGACATAGTCTTCCCGCCGAGCAGGTACTCGGTCGTATTGTCCTGCTTCTTGCTGAAGAAGCCGAAGTATACGCCAATGAGGACACTGACGCCGAGCAGGCCGCCGAAAAGCGTGTAGTCGGTCCATCCGAAGGTAAGTTGCCGCAGTTGGTGACCGACGTAGAAAGCTCCCGTCGAGTTCTCCGTCATCCTGAGCGTGGTCAGAGCTACGAGGATTATCGATCTTCACTTATCCCGGGAGCAGTGGCAAGGACGCGCTCGTACGATGCACTCTCGTCACTTCTATCGTCCGATCGAGCCTCCTTATCACTGCCTCCTCCTTCCAATCTTAATATTTCAATCATACAAGTCGCTATTATCCTTTTTGGCAAAACGAACAATTCTAAAGAAGTACAAGTAGCTCGAGCGAAGAGTCTGCCAATGCAGACCCCGTAGAAAAATTTGAACGAAGCGCTAAGTGAAGAAGGTATACTTGATAGGTCCAGGAACGAATGATCCAACAGCCGGTACGAAGGGTGGTCGACGCCGAACTCACCGAGTACCAGTACGAGGATCGCGTCCCGAGTTCAATATCGCGATCGGTGTTCCGGTGGGGCGCAAATAAGAGACGGATGGCGAGGACAATGACGCTTACCTTGGAATTCTATCTCGCGCTCTTCTGTTAGTCTAGTCACGGCCGACCTGTCAGCTAATCACGGCCTCATCGGCGCCGTCGAAAATAATTATCTCCTCCCTCGGGGAGGGGCGGCGGGAGGGGGAGGGGGTTGACTGGGCCTAAGGGACTATCGAGACGTACCGCTTACGCACCCACGTTCTAATCATGCATATATCGGATGCAGCGACCTTGCGTACCGAGATTGGAAAAGTACTTGACGGGATCTGCATACCCACTGACAATGATGACGTGCAACTCGACGCTCTATATGCCGCTGGGCTGACATTCGCGCGTAATTTACGGCCACGACGAGAGATAAACGGAAATTTGCTGTGCCGCGAGTCGGCGGAGTTCCGCAAACAGGGATACTCGATTCCTTGCCTAAATCGGCCCCAGGCATCATCGCACGCGACGTGTGTGACCGATACCGCGCCGAGATTGGAGGCTTAACGTCGCCGTCGATCCTTGTTTGCCGGCGAAAATTCGTCGGTCGTATATCCTTCGCGATAACGGTGGCGACGGCGCATAAAAGAAACACTCTGCCGGGGGGCGAAATAGTGACATTCTGTCGATATATAAACAGGTAAATCCTAGGTCAGCCTCCGTTCGTCGCCAATTAACACTTCCGCGCGATCGATAGATCGTTACGATCCTCGAACGTCGGCGAGCCATTCTCGGACCATCTTCACGCATTGCGTTCCTTTTTTTTTTCGTTCTTTGCGCTTATCGCGGTGCGTCGAAATTCCGGTTACAGAAGACGCAGTTACGCAGAGTAAAGGAAGATAACACCGTGAGAAAAATCTGGTTACGACTATGTAGCATTTGACGTAGCAAAATGCGCCGCGGTCGCTGTCCGATTTTTGTTGAGTCAACCTCCAAATGTATCCATTCTTGGAATGACTCGACGCGCTCTCGGATAAGGCAGGGTGTGTGCAACGCGATGTATGTTTACTAGGGCTTTATTGACAGTATTATACGAGTGACAACGTAAAAATAACGCTCAGTGGGATCCGTATAGCAGCCACTCCGTCAGCTGTTGCAATTTCAGTTGCCTCTCGGCTTCGTTGCAGCCGTTCAATGCCTCGTCCAAAGCCTTCCTCTCGTTCGGGCTCAATGAATCGATTGGGTTCAGCGGAGTAATCAGCATGCTCGGCAGTATGACGTCGTAGTAAAGAAAAATCTGCAAGAAGCAAAGAAATTGCGTATTTCGTCTAAATGGGAACTCTGGCAAAAATTGATGTTGGAGATAACATACTTTATTGTTGAAAGTGTTGTATATTAAGCAGGGGGTCGAATTTCCGGGAGTTACACTATACTTTCCGGTACAAAATGCTCTTACTGGCTCTTCGAACTGGAAGCGAACACTGCTTCTTTGCTGGTCTAGAATATATGTCTGACCATCCCAGGCACACGCCACTATCTCATCAGAACCATCGCCAGTAACATCCAAACGGCACAGAGCAAAGATCTGATGATCAACCTGCATTGCCCTGAAAAAATTGTTGATTGTTACAAACACGTACGAATTATAATATTAACATACTGCGCTTCACTCACCATAGAATAATTTCGTCTTTCACCAACATGATTGTTCCATCTAATGTAGCGAGCGCATATGGTTTTCCACCTGAAAGATTTCCTTGCTCCTTGTTGTCCCCAACGTCCTGACTCTCTTCTTTGTGTGCTTCAATCTTGCTATTATTGTTGTTATTGTTATGCGTGAAATCTTTAAAACTGGGCAACAACGAATCTTTTTCTGGGTGAACATCGTATTCACCGAGTATAACGTTACCTCCGATGAAATTACCATCTACTTGATCTATGCCTAAGGATAAACATCTTGTATTATAAAATTATTTATTCAACTATTTGCTTGACGTGCTTTGTTGAGCTTACCCTGAATATCTAAACTGCTCTTTCTCATGTTCGGCTGAGAGTAATTCCTTCTATACTCTAAAGACGCTGACTTGAAATTCCTCAGACCAGTTTGACTATCGTCTGCACAGCTTTGTTTGGTAATAGTGTCCTTTGGCACGTATTTCGGAACTCTATTTTCAAAGGGTGATACGAAGGGTATTATGCCAGAGTCGAGATCGCCTACTATCTCTGTAGAAATGTTCTGGCTACGCATCCGTGAAATGCCCAATGTTTGATAGTCAACACAACTGGCTGCTGCCTCGCTGTTAACGTCGCAAGATTCATCATCAGATTGATGATCCTCGGGATTGCATTTTATTCTCATGAACGTTCCGCCCGGTTGGGCAACCAACAAAGTCGGTGTCCCATCACCAGTGTGCTAGACAAGATTAAAATGAGAAAGGATTCGTTGTCATTGGCTAAAGATTTATTTGAACATACCTGCAACGTGACGGTGCCAATCTGATTTGCACATTCCCATTTATTTAAGCCAACCAATTTTCCTGTTCCGAGATCAGCGTTACTTGACCATCTGTAGGATCTAACTACGCGATCGGTCAATCCCAAGATCATTTCATTGGCGCCATCCTTATCGACATCTGCCACGAGCACGATTTTCGAGTTGGTTGGAATGCGTTGCACATGCACACATTCCATTTTGCCGGACAATTCATTGACATCGTTCGTACCCTCCGGTTGATCTGAACTTGGCGAATTCGTTATATTAACGCCTGTACCAATGTCGACATTTGCATGTCCTAAACACGTGACGCAATTTAACTACGATAACGGTGATACGTGTCAAAATTGCAATCGCACGTCGGTAAAACCTTACCAATAGAGATCTTAGGATTGTCTTGGTCACTTATGTCCTTGTTTGTTTGCATTGTGGCTGGTGAAGCACTAGTGTTCGGATTAACTGACTTTGGACTGTAGAAAATGTGAGCCCAGCCATCCCCACAGATCACAACTAAAGCATTCCGACCATAGTTAAAGATATCTCCTATTGCTAAACTGGTTACCAAGCCTAAACCGACTATTTTCTGCCATAATTCTGTTCCCTAATGTAATATACTTGGTTAAAATAAACATTTAAGAATATGCTATATTGATGTAGCACTTAACTGTATACCTTAAAAATATAAAGTTCCCCTTCTGCTGTACCGACCACTAGCTCATTATCTCCATCGTTATCAACATCTCCTATTGTCAATCCATGTCTACACACAGTACCAGGTAGATCCCACTGTAACCGTTTAACAAAACTAACAGCCCTCATAATTGTTGGTGTATTGAGGGCCCAAGCACAGATGTTGAGTAATATTAACTAGCAGCCGGAAGGTCTACTTTTTCTGGTCCATCAAGTTTTCTCCACCGACTTAGTGGCCATACAATGTGTGTAGCTTTTCCAACAATGTTTGACTCAGGAATTGGACCAAAATAATTTGAGTCCATAGAACGACCTATATTATCTCCTTCAACCCAACAATAGCCCTTAGGTACCTAACATAAAAACATTTTTCATGTTTACGATTGATGGCTTATACAAAACGATCAACTTTTAAAATAGTACCTGAACAACATCAGATCTATATCCATGTGTCTTCACAGTGTCACCAGGGAGTCCCACAACGCGTTTGATTAACACATTATCTGCTGATTTTGGAGATGTAAGAGATACAACATCACCACGATTAATCGTACAGTGTGGGTATTTACAACGTTTTATAAGTACATAATCATCTTCTGTGTCTGGATTCAGAGCAGGTTTCATGGATGTACCGTCTACTTTTGCGACATACCAATAGTTTTCAAAAAAATAGCCCAGACCAAAAATTCCACCCACAGACACTAAAATCGACTTGGGTCTAGGGGATAAATAGACTCCCATGTGTAAATCTTACTTCACAAAAAGTGCAAAGAAAATGAGTCTGAGTTGAAAGATTTTATTAATATAAAATCATAAGTGCAAAAAATTGACTGTAACAGGGAATACACTTTGATGATTATTGCACTCAAAGGTTATCCACAACTTGATCGAGAAAGTAGAACTAATGAAGATTGTTGCATTCAACTTTACTTGCTACAACTACGTTGTTAAAGCAGAGTTTCCATTGAATCACAAAAAAACTATGAATCACAAATGATATGTATGTGATAGATGCAAAGAAAGGGCAAACATAGCGGACCACGTTCAAAGTACGTAATTTTAGCAACCTAAATTTTTGGACGCGGGAGTCAAACTGGAGATTATTTTTTTGACTAGCCTCGGGATTTGATCGCATATTATGTGGTATTATTATGTTTTTTGCACAATATTTATTATCAATATCATTCCATGTCTATGACAGTATATAATAAAGCATTAATTCAATTTATCAATGAAGTGACTTGTTTGCCGGAAATTGTTTCAAAGTCGTAATGCTCCCCAACTAATAATATGTTTAACTTTAGGAATTTAAATGTAATGTAGATAGATGGAAAGTGAAAAACTCGTATCGTAATATAATACTTTATTGATAAAATATTGCGTAAGGTGTCTCTAGTAGCTTCCACCGTACTCTCGTTATATGTATCTGAAAGAAATGCTTTTTGTATTATATTTCAAACGGTCGTTCATCGCGCGTACAGAATCAAAGGATGTAGGCCCAACTTGCTTGAGTGATGGTTTTATTCCTCTTCCGATATCGGTACTAATATGCAAATTTCGACAAACACCATGAGCCGCCAGGTGGACACCTTGATTTCGTATTTCTCCCTTCAGCCTCGCATCTCTTCTACTATTCCTTACCATCATTATCTGTACAAAAATTGCGGCAGTAGGGAACTATCGTGCAACCGTTGTAACGTATGACTAGTCATCAATCGTTATGTTTCAACAATCAACTTGTATTCTTAACACGGGAAGTTATTATGGAAAAATTTAATATTAACGATATATTATAAAATACAGCGGTATAAAGAATGCCCCTAATGTTACATTTCCTGTAATGTCCATTACTCATATTCTATTATTTCGTTACTCCCACCGATCTACAATGATCTTCATATCATTCCTCTCGTCGCTCGAATGTCATTCCGCATTTGTCATCGTTACAAAAGTATCACCGCGCAAACATGATTCGGAAATTGATATCGTAGACAACAGTAGTCGTAGTGTCGCTAACGTTATAGGTTGAGAATAACGCTATAAAACACCCCGAAACTTGCCGAACAACATATATATCATTTTCTCTGTTATAAATTTGATTTTAATTCGAAATTTATCTTACTCGTTCGACCGTCAACGCGAATCATCATCACAGTCGCTGTGATCAGGCAAAATACATTCTATTTTGTCATATTATTTTGAAATTGCAACACGCATTACGCTACTGTACATTAACGTGCATTATATCTCAATAATAAAATGCTGAATATTGGGGCTTAAGAAAATCTCAATAAACAAATTGGAAAATTCACTACTTACATTATTAAGTGACTAGAACGCTGTGATATGATCAAAAAGGTAGTATGACAATGAGTACGACCAATATGAAAATTCGATGGGCATATCACGAGCGTGACAATTCTCTGAACAAAGCTGACAGATTAATTTCGTTCGTTTGATGAACTATCCAATCAGTGTTTGCCAATCACGGAGTCTGAGTCATGAAGTACAACACAACGATATGAATATACATGCCGATTTTCAATGTTTTTCAATGCAGCACTGCCGTATCCCGTTTGGCCCCAGTAATCAATATACCGTTTTATCAAGAATAAAGGAGGAAACCAATTATGCCGAAACAAAGGCTTCGCGAATTTTACAATTATATTTGGCAGTGCCGTAACCGTATCCGGTCACAGTTTCATTACTATCTACTATCGTTCGTCATTCACCGTAACAATGCAATGTTAAAGATTGGTAAACACTGACACTTTCTAGCAGAAGTGCTTGTCCTAGTTTCTTCTGTCTGAGTTTAAGCGTTCACTGTACGGTCTCTTCTTTTGTTCCTCTTCGTCGCTGCCACTTGCTTCTATATCTTCAACTTCCTCCTCCGTCTCTTCCGCGTCTTCCTCTTCCTCGTCGTCATATTCCGCGTCTTCTTCCTCTTCTTCCGTTTCGACTTCCACTTCGCCTTGCTCTTCTTCCGCATCAACCTCGTCCTCCTCCTCCTCCTCGTCTCCATCTTCCTCCTCATCCTCATCATCTCCTTCTTCGTCCTCATCATACTCGTTTTCATCATCATCCTCTTCCTCCGTCGCACTTTCACTGCTCAGCTCATCTTTCCTGTGTATTCCACTCAAAACTTGATTTCGTCCAGTTCCGTGTTGAGCACATTGAGCTTTCACGTTCGTATGATGTACAACGTCATCGTCAGTCTCTTCTTCTTCTTCTTCTTCTTCTTCCTCCTCTTCCTCTTCCTCGTCCTCTTCATCTCCATCATCATAAACTTGTATTAATTTTACAGGTATTAATTTTCCATCGCCCCCTTCACCTGCACTGTCGCTTACTTCGTCTTCCTCGTCATCTTCCTCCTCTTCTTCTTCCTCCTCCTCCTCTTCCTCTTCTTCGTCTTCTTCAGTTTCAGACTGTTCTAGTCGCCTTTGCTCTGTTCCCATATTCGACGGAAGTATAATTTCTTTTTCGTTCTTATGCTCTTCTTGCAGCTGCGGCACCCGTGCATCATGAATTTCCATTTTCTTTGACTCGTCAGCTATTACTATTGGTTGTTGGTCTTCTTTCTTTGCCTCTCCAGTGTCCATCTCCTCATATAACGCCACTCTCTTACTCCCGTCATCGGGTTCCTTACTTTCTGCATCTGATGTTTCCGACTGCTTCGCAGACATATCAGTGTTCTTCCCAGCTCTTTCCGTTCCTTCAACAATAGCTTCCTCATCTCCAGGTTCCTAATAAATGAAAACAGTCTAGAATATTGCTTCAACACAGGAAGCATATAAAAACGTACGGACGAAAATAAACAAAAACGAAAAATAAATTTGATCTTAAAAATCAGCATCTACTAAAAAATCATCAAGAATTAAGCAAGTGTATCTTTGATATTTGACCGTTGTTTCTGTATATGCTAACTTAAGTAATGTAGTTTGTAAATGTGAGTATGCCCATTGTTTAGTGCACATGTAAGTGTGTAAAACCAAGTATGGTAGAAGGCTGCATTAGCGCACAACTTTTACTGCAATTTCTTTATCGCATTGGCTACTGTTAACATAAATCTGACCGGATAAAGAAACTTTAGTCAATGTGTTAAATTGCCTTCCATTGTTACGTAATTTGTTTGTTGAGTAGTACGAATCTAACCGTGTCGACCATTACTATCAGTATACTGTCGTAACGTTAGAATGTTAATGCAGAAGGAAGCTAAGTAGCACATCACGAAGTTAGTCGATTAATGTGTGTTGACAAACCACAGAATACGCGTAAACTGCATCAGCGTTATCGGACCAGTGCCTGACGACCAACTAACTGCCTAAATACATCTTTATATACCTAGACATCTCGCAGCACTAATCGACAATTTGCATTACTATTAGTTCCTGTGATTTGCGACCGTTTCGTTAGACAACCCTCCTAATACAGAAGTTAGGCAAATCATTAAATGAATGAAAGAATCACCAAATAAAACAAGGCTCCGTAGTTTCATTTGATTCTTGGTAATTTTAATTTTTCCTTACAGCTGCGATCTGGTCGAGACTGATGAGTGAGAGGGTCATTTTGCCTGAGAGTACGACAGGTGCTTCCGCATCGTCTTCTTCTACCTTTTGCGCCTCTATCTCTGATTCTGTTACTAGCAACTCACACTCTGGAGGCAACGCACCTTCCAAATAAATCGATTTCGGCGGAGTCATTTCTCTCTCAGGCTGACTGAAATATCAATTCACAAATTACACAATGTTTGAGAGTACGACACTTGCAACGCTTTGCCATATTGATATGTGTGTGCGTGGTTACCTGACGTGCGGAGGTATTATGGGGGTTGTAGGTCTACTACATTTTTGTCCTCCTTCACAGCTAGCTGTCATTTCCATACCCATTACTTTAACTATCGGCGAATGTTCTACATTTTCTATATCCTCATCGGCTTGACTACGTGATTCCTGGCCAGTGGTACTTTCCTGTAATGTATAGCAAAGCACGAATGAAGCCCTTCCTTAGAATAATCCAATGGATGTATATATCTTTATCTGCGTTACTATGTAGTGCAAGGTGGACAGTAAGCTAGATTATAAGAATTAATGCATGGTACTCGCAAAATGTAACACAGTAGATATTCTATGTGTACGTGTGTTAAAGTATCATTATATAGAAATTAATGGTACACTGCTACGGAACATCTAAGCATGTGCTAGGTCGCAAAAAAAAGGCATAGCTGAATAAGACGATCAACACGCCCCTAAACCGATTGAAATTGTAATAAAGAAGCATTAGTGTGAATTTTCAACTTTGTATCTAAACTGTGTCGGTGGGAAAGGGTAATGTATATTGTACAATTTTCCTAAGATAACGATTCATCGACGTACATGCGTGTGTGGAGAAATTAATTAAAAGAATAAGGAAGAGCCTGAAAAATGAGTATTTGGGAATTTTTGTGGCTCGGGTCAGGAGCAAACTAATATATGGACTCTAAGCGCGTGGTACGTGTTGACTTGCTACTGTTGTCGCAACTTGTCTTTGCCCTCTACCGCGAACGCCCGCTGTTTCGTATTTTCGTATGTTGCTTTTTATCCTTTCCCGCCGTCCATGGTCAAGATGCAAATTGAAAATTCCCATAAATGCTTCTTTTTTTACAGGCTATCAAATAGCTCCTTCAAAATTTCAATCGGTTTAGAAGCACTTTTGACCATTTTATGTACTGCCCTTTATGTGTACTGGCGTTTACGGTACGCAATAAAAATCGCTAAGCTTGCGACGATAAAATGATGACAACAAAAATGTCTATCATGCGGGATGTACATTTAATACAGATAGTAAATATTTCATATAGACGATTTTACGTCACGAATGTAGTTATCACTCGAGTTTCTGTATTGGCAGTTGGTATTCATTAATCATTTCTCCGTATCATGTTACTCGATACAAGGAAGTATTGTTACTGGCAGGATTAAACAGTATATTCTACCATATAATGCTCAAGCTGTAATAATTTAATTATTTGCCATAGAAACTCATTCGTCCATTAAAATACTGGTTACTCATGTTAGACAGATGTTCGTGGACGCAAGGAATGTACCTTAGAACCGTGTTCGACACCTGCCAGACCATTGTACATTGGAGCCCCATCTACTACTCAACACGTAAAATATGCAATGTGAATTCGTCGAGCCTGTATCACCTTCTAATTCTTCATAACAATTATTGCATTCAATTAAGATATGAGTATGCATCTCGTATGATTCGGAAACGTATCATTTGATCAATTAAGTCTCAAGAAAAGTAGTTATGTACAGGCAAAATTGTACTTAGGACATTTTTTTAAGTATCCGAATAGAGATTCTTATGCTATATGTACATAAACATAATGTACATTGGGATAGGAAAAGCTTGGATCGCAATCAGAACACAACAACGTGCATACTTCTAGGGACTAAAAAAACTGAGAAAAAAAAATGCGAATCTGTTCAATATTATTCTAATAAACCTTGAGATCTGGCTGTGAGCTCGGACTACTGATTACTGAACGTGATATGTTGCCCATCTGAACAACAATTCTTTCCATGGCTGCCTCCGTCTCGACCAATCGTCGTCTCAGCTGATCTATCTCTATGTCTCCTGCCGCTTCTTGTGTTCCAGCATGTAGAACATTTCCAAATCGGTTCAAAGAATAAATAGGTGTACTTACAATATTTGTATTAATAATCGAGAATGTCTCTCGCGAGTATTACCCATTGTCAAATGAATAACGTGTGTGTTCTAATTGTGCAAACCTTGCATCATGCAACACCATTTAAAATTCTGACGAGATACCCAAAGAAGACGTGTACCTTAATACTAATTATCTTTCCGTAGGAATTAGCTTTTTTTAAGGGAGACATTGCATTAATGTGAAGGGATCATGATTAATGGCACTGACCAGGAAAGCAAAGGGCGAACTTACGATCTTTCAACTCCTCGATAGTCGGCGCAGGCATCTGCATCGACGGCGATGATTCCTTCTGATATTGCATCGTACCACCGGTCATCGCTGTAGTTAATAATTCAGGGCTGAATACCATTTTTCGGAATTCCCTCTCGGCAGCCGCGCTTGGATATTCCGAAATAATTTCGCTGTCAGAATTCTTCTTAATTACCTAAGGGTGGAAAACAAGGTAGTTAGGGAGAATTGTAATTTTCATCTTGCTGTTATAAATGTCGTCAGCACTGACCTTAACAATAGTGTATAGGAAGAACAGTACAATGCCTAAGGTATACAGAGGCATGATAATTCCCATTGTACCATTTCCTTTCGGTGCCGGTACCACGTGCCCAGCACCACCCAAGGGTGGCCTCATCTTTGGTACCACATGATCTGGCCTATCTACTATTTTTGGGACAATATGTGCTGATGGAATGGCCCTGCCACGTTCTCTAAGTGCAGGATGAAGGCCACCGGCGTGTGGAGGTGTTCGCCTTTCTTGCCTTATGGTATCTGAGAATATTAAGAAATTTAAATATAACAAAGCTGCTGTATAGATAGCTTCTTCGTCTGCACGATCAAACTGTTAGTTCTTTTAACGCACTAAACGCGTCTCGTTACACCAATAGTAACAACGATATTCCGCAATTGAAGTAAAAGTATGTTCGAAAAATCGAAAACACAGTAAAAAATTGTTTGGCATGTTTTGACATTTTTCACGATTTTATCGTGTATTACTGAATGCCATGTCATGTTAAAATCCTCAAAAATCCGCAAAATTGTATAGAGTTAATGAGAAAAATAAGACGTAAAAATTCAGTATTAGATGGCAACCAGTCAATGATGAAGCACAGTGAAACAAAACAGGCAGTCATTGTGTTAACAAGCATTGTGATTATATCATTGACCTGCGTAATAAAAAAAGAGTGGTGATACACAAGAACATTGCATCAAACAAGAGGTCACTGCATGAGTGCCTTTTGAACTATCACAGTGAGCCAAGCCTTGTCTGCCAACAGTTATGCTTGGTTCTTTGGCATTGAGCCAAAGGAAAATGAACAACTAAAATCTGTTTTCCAGATATATCCAATGAGGAGAATAAAATTATTACCTTTTTGCAATTTGTTACATAATATGATTGAGCATGACTAACTTATAGTGTAGCAAGGACTGTACAAACTGATATAATTATCACAATTGTTAGGGATTATTCTTAAGCTGAAAACACATAAATCATTGGAATTCTTACTGTGGGGCATTAAAATATGATATCTGATCAGATGTGGAGTTCCCAGTTGAGATAAAGGTACACCAAAGTTTACTTTGAGACAAAGTGAGCTATTGAATGACCTAATCTCTTCCAAGACTTGCTTATACGTTTTGCCCAAACGTTCCCTTTCTGCCAGAAAGGAAGATAAATCTATGCCACATCTGGCCAACACCTCTTCCCTGCACAAATTAGCACTCTGCGGCGTCAACTTTCTGCTCTTTAATGCCTCTCTCACCCTTGGATCGACTTGATGATGCCTCAATATATTTTGACACATTTCTTGCATAATGTCCACGGCATTGACATCACTTGCGAATATTACCTCACAGCACGCTAGCAAATATCAAGTGTATGAGTCTATGGTGCATGTCATGTTTACACAAGGATACAGGAACATTGTAAAAAATTGCCGACTTCCTTAACCTAGTGTTCCAAAAATACGATCTGCAAATGAAGCGGGAAAGCCTCAAGGCCCACCGCCATCGCTTCCCATTTTATTCCCAAGATCTTTCCACTCGGACGTACCGTGTCATTAGACTGAAATTAAATATTTAACGAAAGGCACTCACCAGAACTGTCCGTCGTGGTATGATGTGGAGTGACAGATGCTGTGAGCATAGGATAGAAAATCTTCGGCCACAACACTGCGAAACAGCCGGCAACGATTGCCAGTATGAAAATCGTTTTCCGCGGACCAAAATCCGTGATCTCAGCCATGGTCGTTCGTCGTTCGATTGAATGTTTCGCGATTTCGATAAAGTGTAAAAGTGACTTCACCTCGCCTTCCGCAATCGCATCCAGGGACCGTCAGTGGATGGAAGCCACAGCGCACTGTCGTCTGCTATTTCTGTCACACGGTAGGACCGTCTCAACGAACCCCGGCGCCACTAGCCAACCGCTCAACTTTTCAACCTGGGAATAATTCTCCGGCAAATCGAACGAACAATGACTCACGGTCCAACATTAACTTCACTCGCCGCTGCCGAGTGGGCGGTTTCAATTAATAAAGCGAGCGAAAATTTTATTTTACGCAACCTCGCCACTCAACCGCCACCGAAGTGGCGAAAAAGTTGTACGTCTCAGATAAAAATAGACGGATCTCGGCCGTCGGCATTTAAATTTGTTTTTCTTCTCTTTTATGATAAACGACAGAACAATGTCTTATCCCCCCAGGCTTAGACGCTGTCTAATAATAAATAACTCTTAAGGAACATTCGACGCAGGTGAACGGACCTGTTGGCCGAACCTTGCTATCGATATCGCGATCGTCGATCCGACCAGCGAAATAACTTTGCCCCTATCTCTTGCAGGAACGAGCAGTCGATGAGATGAGCCAGAAATAGCAGCCGCTCTGGCAATGTCATATGGGCGGCAGACGGGAGACCTTGCCCGATAGGTGGATGACAAAAGCGGTAAGTCTCACGACACGTGACGTTTCCCATTTTCATTTATTTACAGAGCATGATAGTATCCAAAGGATCTGAATAACAAAGTGATGCGTGTACAATGTTCTATAATTCGTTACTTCCTAGCGTAGAGTACGGACCGTCTCATTCGGGCCCGCCGCGCTGAAAATGATAAGAAAATAGTTATGAACCGGGCAAACTGAATAGTACCGAGATGACTAACCGTCTAATTTAACCGACTCGTTAGCAACGTGCGCAAAAAGCTTGCAGGAACTTACATTGATATATTCAATTTCTCTTTCGTCGATTCCTCGCCGATGATAGCGCGGCGGTAGTTGATAGTCCTCGATGGTGGGCAACACTGTTACCCCGGGGCCCGTGGCTTTTGTCGAACTTTGCTGGCCTAGAGCCGGTCCTGCTTGACCAGATGGAGCCGCAGTGGCAGCCGCAGTAGCTAACCAACAACAACAACGACAATAAATCCGTCAGCTCCGCCCGTTCGCACCAAGCTTATGACAATCACATAACGTTACCTCCGTTTTTTCCGCCCTTCCGAAACTTAATCAGCGGCACGTGGGGTTGTACCACCTGGAAGAGGTTGTTTCGTAATCAGGCTCTCGGCTCACAGGAGCTAACTCCCAAGGTTTCACGCGGCAAAGGTTCATTTCCCGTATAGT
This sequence comes from Anoplius nigerrimus, assembly GCA_914767735.1. Lineage (NCBI taxonomy): Eukaryota > Metazoa > Arthropoda > Insecta > Hymenoptera > Pompilidae > Anoplius > Anoplius nigerrimus. Next base: position 7,773,440 of record OU612084.1, on the reverse strand, counting down.
ACGGCGTATTGACGATCCGAATGGCATACTGACCTTCCACCCCTTGCTTGCCATCATCATTATATTCTGTCAAAAACTATCTACTCGAGACGGAGTCTGATTTCATCTGCCCGCAATGAGCACCAAACGTACGGTGCGAGGCGGCAGGTAGATGGCGCGTTGTTTTGGCATACTTCTTCAGGAGCATGTGCCGCGACTCAATGTCCAAAAGAGCGTTCGCGATATTTGGCAAGTCTCTCGTTTCTTTTTTCTCCCCGGTTATCGCGTCAGTCGCACTTTCGCCGTGAGAGATATATCTGTTTTCATGTAACGTTTAGCGGACCTTCTTTATCAGCGCGCGTGTGCCGGTTGCAGCAATGCTTTGACTAATGTCAATGTTAATACCTTTTGTAATTCCAGACCCGCCTACTATTATATTTCCAACAATTAACGCGGTTTCCGAAATCAGTAGTATGCAGAAATTCGTGACTGATATCAACACTTTCGAAACATTTAATATCTACTCGTACAGCATAATGTTGCTGCACGTTTGACCTTCTTTCCTTCAGGCAAGCAATTACGCATAAGAACGGTAGACATTTACAATGTCCGGGGCAAATAAAATAGGAACACAGGTATATGATTTGTTAGATTTATTACATCATAAACTTAACTTATGTGAAAAAAGTATTTGGTACTGAGGGAACAGTTAAGAACGATAAATTAATTAATGATAGTATGATACAAAGATGAGAAGAATGGTACTCGGTACCACATAAAACGTGGTCACCCCAGCAGTCTTTCTGTGACTAATGAGAAAATTATTTCATATCATGTACATGGGTCATGATTATGCTTAATCTACTTCCTCCATGCGCGATTCTTCCTCCGAATCACCTTCCAATGGCGGGACATCGTCTGCAGGCTTTGTTGTTTCTTCCGGCACGGGGTCCTCCTCCTCGATACCAAGACCCAGCTTGATCATTCTGTAAATCCTAGCGGCGTGCACCTGCGGCTCGTCAAGGCTGAATCCGGACGAGAGAAGTGCAGTTTCGAATAACAAAATTACTAAGTCCTTCACAGCCTTGTCGCTCTTGTCGGCCTCGGCCTTCTGGCGAAGAGTCTCGATGATGGCGTGGTCGGGATTGATCTCGAGATGCTTCTTGGCTGCCATGTATCCCATTGTGCTGGAATCTCTGAGAGCCTGAGCCTTCATGATCCTCTCCATGTTGGCGGTCCAGCCGTACTGCGACGTGACGATACAGCAGGGAGAGTCTACCAAACGGTTGGAGACCACGACCTTCTCGACCTTGCTGTCAAGAATGTTCTTCATTACTTTGCACAAGTTCTCGAACTTGGCCTTGTCATCTTCCATCTTCTTCTTCTCAGCCTCGTCCTCGGGAAGTTCCAAGCCTTCCTTGCTCACGGACACCAGCGACTTTCCTTGGTACTCCTTCAATTGTTGTACTACGTACTCATCGATGGGCTCGGTCATGTAGACGACTTCGAAGCCACGCTTCTTAACACGTTCGACGAACGAGCTGTTCGCTACCTGCTCCTTGCTCTCGCCAGTGATGAAGTAGATCAACTTCTGATTCTCCTTCATTCTGCCAACGTAGTCGTTCAGGCTGCACATCTCGTCGCCGGATGCTGATGTGTGATATCTGAGGAGGTCGCACAGTTTCTTCCTGTTGTAACTGTCCTCGTGGATACCCAGTTTGATGTTCTTGCTGAACTGTGCGTAGAAGTTCTTGTAGGTCTCCTTATTTTCAGCGAGTTCGTCGAAGAGTTCCAAGCATTTCTTGACGAGATTCTTCCTGATAACCTTGAGAATCTTGTTCTGCTGGAGCATCTCACGAGAGATGTTGAGTGGCAAGTCTTCGCTGTCGACGACTCCCTTCATGAAGTTCAAGTATTCGGGGATGAGCTCCTCGCAATTCTCCATGATGAACACACGTCTGACATAAAGCTTAATATTGTTTTTCCTCTTCTTGCTCTCGAAGAGGTCGAATGGCACGCGACGCGGTACAAAGAGAAGAGCTCTAAATTCGAGCTGTCCTTCGACCGAGAAGTGTTTCACAGCCAAATGGTCTTCCCAGTCATTAGACAGGGATTTGTAAAATTCGCCGTACTCTTCCTGAGTGATGTCATCTGGGTTTCTGGTCCAGATGGGCTTGGTCTTGTTCAATTCCTCGTCCTCTGTGTATTTTTCTTTAATGGTCTTCTTTTCCTTCTTGTCCTTGCTGCCATCCTCTTCCGCATCCTCTCCTACATCTTCTACCTCTGGTTTTCCTTCCTCTCCTTCCTTCTTCTCTGGCTCGACTTCTTCAGTCTCAAGTACCTTCTCACGTTCCTTCTGTACAACAAGCTTGATCGGATAGCCAATGAACTGAGAGTGTTTCTTGACAATCTCCTTGATCTTGGCCTCTGAGAGGTATTCAGCCTGATCCTCCTTGATGTGCAGGACAACTTTAGTACCACGACCCAATGGCTCTCCAGTGTCGTGTCTAACTGTGAATGATCCTCCGGCACTGGACTCCCATAAATATTGTTCGTCGTCATTGTGCTTGGAAGTTACTGTTACTTTGTCAGCAACCAAGTAGGCGGAGTAGAAACCTACACCAAACTGACCGATCATGGAGATATCGGCACCAGCCTGGAGGGCTTCCATGAAAGCCTTTGTGCCAGATTTGGCAATGGTACCAAGATTGTTGACCAAGTCAGCCTTTGTCATACCAATACCGGTGTCAATAATGGTCAATGTGCGATCATTTTCATTGGGGATGATCCTAATGTACAGGTCCTTGCCGCTGTCCAGCTTGGTAGGATCAGTCAGAGACTCATAACGAACCTTATCCAGAGCATCGCTGGAGTTTGAGATCAATTCTCTAAGGAAAATTTCCTTGTTTGAGTAGAATGTGTTGATGATCAATGACATAAGCTGAGCAATCTCAGCCTGGAAGGCGAAGGTCTCGACCTCCCCTTTGTCAGTCTCCATCAGCTCGGGCATCTAAAAAAATGTCCACATTTAGCTTAAATCCAATCAAGAATTTCTGAAGGGCGTAGTACAAAATAAAATAAAATAAAATAAAGTGAAATTAAATCAAATATCATAAAATACAAAATGGAATCACATAGTCATAGAAAGGTAAAAATGATTCTCTAATTTGAACGTACACTTCACGGTTTAATAAACAATTAACGAATTCAAACAGTTATTACGATCACGTTCGACAAACGTATCACGAAAAATTGCAAAAATAATTTTCCTTGGCGCCATTTGCTTGCACAGAATTTACGCCCGGTCACGAATGACACTATAGCCAGGTCCGATGGCGGTTAAATGAACGTGGGGCTCGCGTTTAATACGAAAGAGAAACACGTGGACGACTCATTCAAGAAAGTTCCACAGAGAGATAAACGACGCCAACGTGCACTTTCAGTGATGCAAGATAAAACCATCTGAATAAACGAATGTACGCGTCCCGATTGCGATAACCCCATGTGCAGCCGACAAAAAAAAAACGTAATTCTACTCCTTCACGTGCCTTGACGTGGGTTGTATCAATTTTCATTGGAAAAGACGCATGACGATAATCGGACTTAATTGCGGCACACTGTACATATCACACCGAAAACACATATCAATCATTAGTAAAGAACGATGAGACATACCTTTAACGTTTGATTAGATCGAAATGTAGTCGAAAAAAATCAAAGCTCAAAAATGCCGGGTGACACACGACAGTCCGCCGCTCACAGGAGTCAGTAAAGTGGCGCGGCGGTTAGAAGACGCTTTATATACCCCGCAAAACGCTAGAACATTCTAGAATATTCTAGAAGTTTTCCGGCTCCTCGGGCGTTCAACTTCCGGTAAAATTCGTGTCCGTAACGATATTTTATTCGAAAAACGTTGATCTACGTAAAATACAGTCAGATCAATCGTTTCTGTTAAAATCCAGGATAACTGGGAGTCACCTCGCGAATTGATTTGACGTCAGAGTACATAATTCGAAACTTTTCAATACTCTCTTCGCTTCAGTTGTACTTCCGTCATTTGTCAGGAGCGGACCATCGAGCCGCCAATGGAGAATCATTCGCACGAATGTGTAATGCCTTTATCGCATCATTTTGCTTCCTGTTGATCATGAGTCAGCTTTTATAATAATGAACGGCTTATAAATTTTAGCCAAACTTTCCTATGCCACATGTTCTCTCATCGATGCCGATCGTTTACGGCGCTCAAGGGAGATGTACAATTTTTGCGACGAAAAACGTGCTCAGTCACTGTGCACTTTCTGCAATTCTTTGTTCGGCCAGAGTACAGAGGCTTAAAAAATGTTTTTGCGGAAAATTTGCCCTACGGAATAGTTAACGAGTAGCGTGCAACGACGAAGGGCTCCGTTCGATTTGCGTGTCAGGGCCATTTCTCGACGCGGCGATTATTGATTAGACCGAATTAAATTGGGGTCACCCATCGCTATAATACCGTTGGACACCGAAAATCAATAGGATCGATAATCGCATAATGGCTCGTTACGCCGTACCTGGCTACGCGAAGGGAGAGTGTTAGGTTCATTCAGAAATCGCGAAGGGTCTTTGTTGAACGAGTCCAAGGATGTGCCGACGTTATCGCAAATTCTGCGAAACATCCGTCGGTATGTTTCACTTTCGGCCCCCCCATCAATTGGCGCCCTCTGACGATCGTTCGGCACTCCGTCGATTTTCACTACTACGCGTCAGTAAAGCAGAGAATTTCCCCCCTTCTGGCAGGCCACACCTTTCAAATTTTGCTGGAAACTTCGCTCGTGTCGTCCCGAGGTGACTCAGAGCAACTCACAATGAGATATCGATTCGCGAAAGGATCGATAAGCTTCGGTCAAATTTGCATAGCACCCGGGTCGCACATCGGCATTAATAATGACGCTATATTTAGAACGCCGCTAATCAAAATATTCCTCGCAAAGGTTGTCCACGCGTGCTCGAGTTCACAGGTTTCGCGATGCGTTGGCTGAAAAGTAGAACGCTAAGAATCGCGAGAATGTCAAAATACGATAACGCTCCGCAACGAAATTCAAAGTGGAATTTCCAGCCGGCTGATCATTTTCTCAGGCGTCTCGACCGAAATGTTCATTCGTCCCTGTAGGCGGCCGTATACATATGTATGTATTGTTGGTAAACATATCCGGAGTTCCCTTTATTGTGGGAACTATCGTCGTCACGCACCGTGTCGGTATGTGCTTCAAAAGTAAAGGGTTCAGCCGCTTCGAGTTCACCGGTTCGGCCCTTTTGTTCAACGCGCCGCGATCGACGAGGGAAGCTTCTGTCAGAAACGAGAGTTCATCGATAATCGATCGTTGCATTGTGCTCGCGTGCCTTATTCCGATGATATTCCGGCAGTCACTTCCGGCTACGCAGTAACGTTTGGGAACGCATGCCGGTTCGATGCGTAACGAGGAACGAAGGTGCGCATTCGATGGCGAGGCCTCAATTTTCTATTTAAATGTTTTCAGATCCCTGACGACGATAAAACAGTTACAATATCCCGGTAAAGTAGTTCCCTGTTCGCTCGGGGAATGGGGGTGCGAAACGTCACGCACCCTAACAACAATGGGATCGCAGAAAACGAACGCTTACGTAGACTTTCTAGAAACGTCCCTCGCTTTATAGCCCGTATTCTTTCTCTGTTCGACCAGCGATTTCAATTTCGAACCGTGAGAACCGCCCGAGAGCCCCCTTATTATTCGATACTTATTTCGACAAGTGAATGACCGACGCAGCATTTGATATAAGCGGCAATAATTAGAAATGCCTTGGCCGTAGGTTCGCGTGCGAAAGGAATACGGAATGTGCGCTGAATGTACGTTAGGCGCATTTTCTTTCTCTATCCATTGTGGTTACGACACAATGAGTGTCACTTACCTCCGCTACGAGAAACGCGCATGCAGCATTTGTCGTTCGTCTCGTATCGCAACGCTCGCTTCTTTCGCCGCCGTTCCCAGCTGGCTATCGGAGATTTTGCCTTTCGATGGCCTGGCATATGGCATGGCTCGTAAAGCCTTGTCGGTATATTGATTTATTACATGCATATTATTGAAGTTCATACAATTTGTACATCACCCTTTTACATTGAGAAGAACTTTATTGATACATACATCGAACGTGTTACATTAGGTTTAAGTCACAATCTTACATCGTACAAGAGGAAGTAAATTAGCCTGTTGCGGAACGATAAAATTTCCGGGGCAAAGGTTCTTGTACATAGTGGCTTCATAAGGACGTCGACGTTCTTTGGGCCTTAATTATTTGCCTCTTTACAGTGCATCCGATCAGACGGTACTTGGCGATGTCCCGGACGTCAAGGTGTAATAGCATTCACAGTCTCGGTTCTTTACTTTCGCTGAAGCGTAGAAACGCATAAAGGGGAAGATCGCTGGAGTTGATATGGCGAGGAGCTTAACTCCGGTAACCTAGCTTTATGATGTCGAATAAAACTCATACAGCTAGATAACCAAAGAAAATGTCCGCGCCAAGGTCCTCTTCTTTGCTCTTCGTGGTTCCTCATCGCAAGTTTCTTGCAATTTTTCCGCCTCTCTGAAAAACTGCCTTACTTTTCCGTCGCAAGATCAGCTTGAGATAAAGTGGATAAAGTAAAGGAAAGGATAGAGAGAGAAAGGGAGAGAGTACTTAACGAGTCTCCGTATCGGAGATAAATATATTTTTAGCATCGACAGTACTCGATAAGCTTCTAAAATAAGTTTACTTCTCCTATAATCTTCTCCGTCCATACGTACCAAACTTGCTCACCGATCGTTTCCCACTCGGAAAATGACCGTTCCCGCTGTTTGACAGTCCCGTGGAGTCCAGATTGTCCTCGGTGAAAATCCATGATTGCGCACGTGACACCTCGGCCGGCCTCCAGCAGCACGGGCGACAGAGGGAGAGAAATCGTAAATCGCCATACAACAATTGCCCCCTTTGTCGCTCGGGCACGAATTGATTGATATGCACAACGAGCGCGGGGCACTGAAAAGTGAAACAACCGTTGACATTTCGGAGTGAAAGTCGCCTTACAACGGCCGGGCCTTCGGCTACATAATGGCCAACGGCTACAAGCCTGGAAATTCTTAATACATCGCTCTCGCCAAAGTTCGCGAAACACGAGGCGAGCCAATTTTCGCGCCCGGCAACGTTCCCTACTCCGAAACGGAAAGCGACCAATGACTCCCACCTCGGGAAAGATACGCGAATCGGTGCCGGCCGAATCGATTGTCCGAAGTCGATCGCTAGAAAGTTCGCCGGGCCGTTTTGTCTTGTAAACCCTGTTCGCGAAGTATGTTAACTGCCGCGTACACGCCCGCCGCCATCGGACTTTATAATTCGTTCTAACGTATTATTACGAAAGCCCGCGTAGTTGCGTCATAATTGCTTCTGTTTAAAGCGTGTGTCTCAGGATCATGCGCTCGGTTACGGACGCATCGGTCGGTTAACGTCTTTATTGGAAGCCGAGGAGCGACACTTTCCTTCCTGATCTCGCCAGCGTCGGCCTTCTTGGAATAATATGTGTAACGCTCATCCCGGCTTCCCGGATGAATTCCTACGTTGAATCATGCCGGATCGCGAGTTGCTACCGTCTTGACTCGCGGATAGCGAACTTGGTTGGCAGATCGAACGTTCGATGGGTGTGTTCGCTTCCGTGTTCGGCGTACGGAAAGCTTCGAAAGTTTCTGGCCGATTAAGTGGGTCGCGATGGAAAAGTTTCGCGGGTGACGTGTCGAAGCTTGGGTCGGGCTAGTTTTAAGGGCAAATTCGACGCGGTAAACGTTCCTAACGGCGCGTGAGATTACCCGTGTATGCCGTTCAAGTCTAATACTCAAGGCTTACGCTTTTCATCGCGTCGCGTTGCCCCGTCGACCGGTATAAAGTTTCGTAAGAGCCTCCATTTGGAGAAAGTTATGATCTTGCCATATCGTGTCCATGTCCGGATTCGGTTTTATTTTCAAACCGCTCTCTCCGGTTACGGACCGAAGGCTTTTCGAGCTCGAAAGGAATCAGCATATGATAACCCTTACGCTTTGTCAAAACTCGTCGAACGGAAGAGGAAGTGATCAAGAGATGTAAAACTATGTATCAAACCTTTGACCGAACTGTTATTCTCGTATTTACCGATTTCTTAGTATTCGCGATGGCTCGTTTATTAACCGATAGGATCTCGACGTCACGAAAGTAATTAAAAGCCTTAATCAATTCGATAAAAGAAATTACGTATAATGGATAAACCTCGGGTCTATGTAAAGTACCAGCGCAGTTTGCTACACTGTTCCACTAAGCGCTCATTAGCAACACTAATTGGTCCGGGAAAGCATCAGGCTGACGCCTGTAATTTTCCTTCGATCGGCTCTTAGCTCCAGGTTCACCTGAAAGTCTAAAAACTTATTGATTCTCACCGCTGCGCTTTACCTGAATGAAGCAGTATCCTCTAGCCGACTCGTCCGATGTCAACCGAAAATGTCAAGTATCCCATTGTAAATCGAACGCCTCCTCGCGCCGAACTCTCGTTCTACCGCGTCAGATACGAACGTTCGAACTTCGAAGCACTACTACTCCTCCACGAACGTGTTCTACTTCCCTTGACGATAAAGCGTCCTTCGATCCGTTCATCTGTCTACCGATCGGGCTGTTACAGCTGAGTTACAGGCCGCCATTACCGTAGCTCCTCGCGCGTAAAGAGTTAGAGGCGTGCGCGCGCGCGCGAACTCGCGGAAAAGAGAGCCTCGTGAGACCGACACGAGGCACCGAAAGCCACGAGAAACGGTCGAGATACGCCGACGATAAGAGGCATTCGTCGCTCCCTGCATCGTAGACCCGCGAGACAATCGTGCGAGTTATCAGACGTTGAAGCGAGTGAAAGCACAAATCAAGCGCGGCTCGAATAAAAAATTCAAAGCCTATCTGAGCGAGGCGAGCCAGTCTCTGCGCGGATGAAATATCGAGCGGCGATAAATTATTTCGTCGAAGCGTGACATAAGCGTGTATACTGCGCCGCGCTCTTCCGATATAGGTCAACGGATTACCTTTGATTCCCTGAAAAAATATGACGCGATCCCCGCCGTCCGATAGGGAGCCTTTTCTGCCCGGTCCGATCCGTCAGCTTCGTCAGCTTCGTCAGCCTCGTTGTCCTCGAATTCGCGAGTGTCGTTCGAATCGGCGACCCTGGTCTCGGTTTGACGATCCAATTAGCGGCCTCGTGGCGGCAAAACGTTCTTCGACGCCGGGTCTTTGCACGATACGCGGCTTATTGACCGTTCGGTTTATCGCAGAAGTTTTGCGGCGTCCCGCTCCTCGGTTTCGTAACCGGTCGATATACGTTGCCCGAGCGAAAACGCGAGTGGCAGGCCTCGGCGTTCGCGGTCGAAAACGAGACCTCGAGCTGCCCACTTCGATCGGCACGGTCGACGAGTGACGATCGACGAGCGACGATCGCGACGCCGACGTCGATTCGGTTCAATCGGGAATGAGGTGTCCCCGCAGTCGATCGAACGTGTGGCGCGATAAATTCTTCTTTTTCTAACGAGACCGTGCCGCTTTTCAGCTCTACTCCCAATCGTTTACGCAAACACAGCTGCGCCGCGGGAGTACTCGAGAGATAGGCCGGGGCTAATGTCGTTTATAGGCATTATCGCACCTCCAGCGTACTTATCGGTGAGGCTTGATTTAATTTCCTCGACGGCCCGCTCTCGTCGGCGGAGAAGGAAGAGAGCGAAGACAGAGTTTGAAGACCGGCGATAAGATCGAACCTACTGCGCGGTACGCGGTGGATTTCAAAGCGGATTTCGAAGCGAATTTCCAAGCGAATTTCGTTGCCGACGTTAGACAGTGCGCGAACAAGACGTTTCAGTTTAATGAGAAATTCGTCGTGGCCTCGACTGGATCCTCGGCACCTTGACACGGAACAACGAGCGAAGGGGGCAACGACGGCAAGGCGGCGCGCGCGCTCTCGGTTGCGAAAAACTTCATATCGCGCAACTTCTTCGCCCCGGCGAAACTTTCTCACGAGAAATTCACCGTTTACGCCTCGTTAAGTTATTCCACCGCTACCGGCGGCGTCGGCCGGCGTCGGCGGCGCGCCTCGGCGGAAGCGAAATTTATGTTCACGCTTTGCACATCCGTCTGAGCGTTCGTGAATAATAGAGCAAATTATAGAGATCGAAGTCGGGAGTCTTCGGGGCCCCGAGGACGATAAGAGACGGAGAAAGAGCGAGACGGAGGGAGAGGGCGGAAAGCGTTCCGGGCGACACGCTCCGACTGCCTCTGACACAAAAAATAACCTTTTGACATAAATATTTATACGTCCGACGCGGATGTGGGACGCGGTGTAGGCGACACGTACATTGTGAGCGTCGTTTGACGGGACCTTTTCGACGCTTCCTACCCGATGACCGTTACAGAGTCGCACGTACGTACAGGTACTGGCAGCGGTCGCAGCTTACGGCGTTAGAGGCTAATTGTCGCGCTAACGACAAAAGGGCTGGCGTGACAAAGTGGTATTCAATTACGCGTGACAGCGCTTTCGATCGCGGGGGGTTCACTGATATTTCAAGTCGAGCGAACGACCTTGCCAGAGATTGGCAGCGCGCCTCCTACCGTCGACGCGAATGTCACCTCGTTACGCACTCTCGTCAATTTCGGGAAAGAGTCGAACAACGACCGAAACGGTCAACTACATACAGCGATCGGACTTCGCGCCGCAAGCGTCGTAACGAAATAATTGACTGGGCCACACGTGGCAAGAGGTTGACGCTCGGACAAATTCTAAGCGGCCCCGCCACTTTTCTAATCAATCTGCCTGATTAATGAACGCGTCCGGCGCTGGATAAACAGGTATTCACTGTAATTTAATTACGGACGAGCTGGGGGTCGGTGGAGGGTCGGGTCTGATACGCGGCCCTTCGTCGACGAAAATTTGCGGTTCGAGGTGATGAACGATGCAAGCAGGTCGGACGCCGGCGGACATGTGTGAAGCACCTACGTGGCTCATACACACACGCCGCTTCATTCTCGGTCGCTCGCTCTACCGTGCAACTCTCGAATGCATTCGCAGGCACAATGAAGATCGTTCCGTGATACAGGCTTCCGCAAAAGCAATAATACCGGGCGCACACACGGCCGATATTGCACTCCGCCACGGCTACCTGGACGAGCAGCGCACGTACGTGTGCGTGCACCTATGTCCGACTGTTGAGTAGTGCGCCGCTACGTACGATGCGAGTACGTGCATAGATACGCGTACACACACATGCAGCGCGAACACGACGAAAGCCAAGTAACTCCGTACTTCGATGCCCAACGCGGCCGATCTCGCATGAAAAACGACGCGTCTCTCATTTGCGTGCAAATTTATACGTAATACGCACACGGTTGTTGTTACTTAAAAGACGGGTACGCGTCGGATATGCAAAAGTCCGGCGGATGGAGGTGGGGGATTAATCGTGTTTACGGAAAGCGCGTGGAAGCGGCGTGTATGAAATCGTAACTGGCGGCGGAAAAAATGAACCGGTGACTGTAATTTACGGCGGCCTAAGAATGGAACGCTCGTCGATCCTGAGAATGCGTCGAGTCACACGACGGAAAAATGTCGGAAGCGTCGGCAGGCAACTAGAATCGCGCGCGCGCGCGCGCTTCGTTTCAATTGGAGAACCGATCGGAGAACCGATCACTGCGCTTAGCCCGACGATCTTCAATTTCACTTTTGGATAATTGAAAAGGGAGAAAGTTCCGAGCGAACGGATCCGTCTATCGGGCAGCGAGACTTAATTGGCGGACACCGCGGATAGATCTGGTTACGTGCCGCAGAATCGTACCGGCTCGCGGGCACGGAAGTCGACAGGCAGATATGTATATGTGCCGCGATTTAAGGTCAAGTCTCGAGCGGCCAGTCTCCGCCAACTGTGTGGACAGAGTCGATTAGCGTCCCGACGATAAGAAGCCGCTATTTCGCGACGCTGCGCGGCCGTAGCTTCTATCATTGAATCACCCGCTATTTCGGGACGAAATTATGAAGTTCGCGCGAGCGGCGTGCGTCACCGCGTAGAATCGAAGAAGAAAACAAGCGTCGGCCGAGGGGCGAGAGGGGGGGGGGGGAGGAACACTCCGTCGACAGCTCGGCCAATTTCGATTTCCTATCGAGAGCGGCCGCGCATTGCCCGCAATCTTCCCCTCCCTCCTCTCCCCTCTTCTATCTCCTGCGCTGCAAACTGGTACGCGTTAAAAGTGAATCTTTACGGTCGAGGGAATGGACTCCGAACGACTGTGCAAAATCGCGCTCCGTAACTAGAACGATACCTCGCGGCCGTTAAATTCCTCAATTTTCTCGATCCTCGATTCGCGACGCGGTTTTCCGCACCATTGAACCTACGGACCGAGAAGGTAAGCTCGGGAATAGCCCTCCCGAGCGTAAGGAAACTGCGAAGGACGCGAGAACGCATCTGGTGCTCCTCCGTTTACCGAAACTAAGTTTGAGCGGAAGAATTCAAAACTCGAATTCGATTAGCGTCGTAGCTGAAGGTCGTAAGGGGTCTCGTTTTTTCCTCGATGAGCGTCGAACCCGGCTTGCAGACCTGTTGCTAAGAGACCTGCGGAAATTCGCACGCGAAACGGTGCGAATCGGCAGCGGGAAAGACGCTCATGGAAGCGCGAAGGCAAAGGAGGAAAGGAAGGAAGGCACGCACCGAAGTCTCGCCAGCTCGAGCGCCTCAATTTTTTCTCACTCCGCTGGTACGAGAGAATCCGCCCGTTATCGACTCACCTTCTCCTGGGAGGGAAATGGAGGAGGGCTCGAACGGAGCGCGGAAAGAAGGAGGAAAGAAGGAGGAAAGAAGGAGGAATGAAGGAGCGAAGACGGAGGAAAGGAGGCGAGAAAAAGGAGACGCCGACGGGGCTGAAGGGTAGGGCGAGAGGGGGAACGAGATTAGAAAAGAATGCAAGGTGAGCCTCCGTCGTGGACAGACGGGCGCCTCGACCTTGCCAGTCGCGTTGACCGAGGATCGCTGGCTTAAACACGCTCTTTATGCCAGGGAAACGTTAAAAATTCAGATCGCCTCGCCATCAAGAGGGGTGAGCTGAGAATGAACGATGAGAGCTGGCGATTGTTCAATGAGAGGCTCAGGTGTCGGATTCGTGTTTCACTCAGGCTTCGCGTTTAAGTGCGGTTATTGGATAACCAGAAGAGTTTTCGGATGGCTAGGGCTTAAAACTCGTACGTTTCGTAATTGTTAAGGGATTCGCACGCTTTGTCTGATTATTTGCGTTGTTATCCGCGGCCTAAAACGTGCTCGCCTATTATTCTACGATACTTCGCTGTTCTCGCGATCGCTCCGAAGCATCTGCGGTTATCGCCGTACTACGTTTACGATTTTGCTGAACGTCTCAGGGGGTCGGGGGGGGGGGGGGCGGTCTGTCGGTCAGACATTGTAGGTAAGCCTCATAGTTTTGCGGCTTTACGTTTTGCGGTTACTCCGTTTCGTCGTGAGAATCGAGTACTCGAGCTCCTCGACTCGTTCTTCCCCCAAGTTCAACGAGTCCTTAACATAAAATCATAATGTCCTACAATAACGGAGCACATCCGACGCCTTCGGTCTACAGGGTTACAAGGCGAGATAATTTTGCTTCAGATACGGGGAAAAGGCAATATTGACGCGCGGAAATTGCCGACTCGGAAAAGCCGCGATAAAATTCCTGACCGAAGGTGCGACTGTGTGAGTCAGACTGGCTCACGATGCGCAAACACCGAAAGCCAGCCGGCCTGTAACTCGTGTGGGAAAAAAAAAGCTCCGAACATAGGTAGGAGATGAAGTCGAGTGAACACAATCAACCTGTTGCGCGCCCAGGATTAAGTCGTACCAACGACGCACAGTCTGAGAAGGCAAGAAATTCAACTCGGATACCCAAATCCGATCAGATAAAAAACTTGGCAAATAGCAGCTAATCCAAACGGTAAAGCGTCGCGCTCTAAGCTCGAAAGAAGACAAAATAGAAGGAAAACTCGACAAAAGTTAAACTCTCCGACGCAAGGAGAGCCAAAGTGAAGAAGCCGGCTTCCCCGAAATGCTCCGAACGAGCGAGCCGCTTCCCAATAAACTTATCGTAAACGTCCTCTACGTTACCATACCTGCCTGCGGATGAAGTTTGAATTTTAGTCCGTTGCTTCTTCGTCGGGGGCAAGGCGCACGGCAGCGAATCGAGATGATAGAAGAGTCTCGAGTTTGAGGAAGAAGAGCGCAAGAGAGACGGATAGAGAGAAGAGTACACCTGGCGCGGTACGAGATGAGATCACTACCGCACTCACTGATCAACTGGCCCCGCGCCCCACGTCCGGGGCCGCACGCACCTTTCGCGGTCCCCTCTCCGTTTACCTCAGCCCCACCCTCCGCCCCGCCGGGCCCTCAACCGTTTCATAGCTTCGGAGACGCGAATCTCGACGTCCATTGGTCCGTTCAAATCGACGTCGTGACGTCATCGAACCGAACCGCCGCCGTTACGAGAGGAACGAGTTCTCCCTCTCACCTTTGAAGCCTCTCCTCTTCTCCCTACTCTCTTCTTCTCGCTCCCTCTCTTTCTTTCTCTTTCTCCTTCTCCTCTCTCTCTCTCTCTCTCTCTCTCTCTCTCTCTCTCTCCCTCCCTCCCTCTCCTTCTCTCTGTCTCGAGCGGACGATACCTGCGCCTTCTTTCTCCCTCTCCCTCTCCCTGCCTCTCACTCTAGACCCCCCGTTCTTCCTCCGTCTCTCTCGACGCAGGCCGCTTCTGTCGCCATCTTCGTCGTCGGTACCTGTTCTCATCCTCCTCTCCTCGCTCTCTGGCACTGTCCCTCCCAGCAAGCCTCTCGCTCGTACCTGTCCTTCTACCTACGTCTCGTACGAGAGTCAACCGTCCTTCTCCCTCTTCCGTCCTCGGTCCCGTGCTTCGTAGCCTCTTCTTTCCACGTCCCGGCCGCAGCGTTCCTCGTACGTTCAAGATCGCTTTCCGCTCCTCGGCCAACCCCTCAACCCCTCGTTTCTTTGATATTCCTCTCGTCCTCCTCCTCCTCTTCTTCTTCTTCTCGCGTCGCGGTTCTCTATTTCATCACCCGGTCTATGATCCTCCATCCTTCCTTCCGCTCGAGCAGACGGAATCCTTAGAGTAGAAATTTCTCACTTCCTCCGCGAGCACGATCGAATTTCGAATCACCGATATATTCTCAAATTTGCTGCGACAGCGCTCTCGAGGAAATATCTTCTCGATTCCCCTTCAGGGTCCCGTCGCAGCAGTCCACCGTGGGAGTCGAAATGGTCGCGCCGGCGAACAGCGTGTATTCCACCGTCTGGTTCCACCGTCCTCGGGCCGAACGTTTCGCCGAACGTTTCAAGCGAATCGGGCGCCATGCCCGAAATCAGCCTCGAATCCTCAAACCACTCACCTTCTTTCGCCCTCCGCAGCCTGCGAACGACTCCGCCTCGAAACTCTCACTCCTCCCGGCTCCGCCAATTTCGCATCCCCAATCGACGCTCCCGTTCCTCTCCGTTCCGGGGCAGAAACGTTTCTTCCTGCGCGTCCTTCCCACTTTTCCTTCTTTTACGTCTGCCCGCGTCTTCGTCGCGGTCGTGGTCGTGGTCGTCGTCGTCGTCGTCGTCGTCTTCTGCGTCGCCGTCCTCCTTCCCCGTGCCACCTTCCTCTCCTCCTTTCCGGCAAAGATCTACGCTCGTGGATCGTCGTTCCCACTCCCGTCCAGGGGAGTTCGTCTTCGGGCGGGTTGTACTTCTCTCTCTCCTCTCCCGGCCGGTCCTCCCTCTCCGTTCGTCCGACGTCCTCTATCCTCATCTAGTCGTCTTCTACCGGTCGCCGGCCGACAGGATTGCCCGCAAGAGGTTCGCCGACGCCGCCACCGCCGCCGCCACGGACCGAGAGCGGCCCGCCAGGTATACGGGGAGACACAAAAAGGAAAAAAAGGACGCATTCCAACGACTATAGTCGGTCCATAACGATTCCCATACGTTGAGCGCGCAACGAACAACCAATGACCCCTCTACCGATCTCTCGCGCCTTCACCCTTTTGCTCCTTCTCTCCTTCCTTCTATCCTCCCCTCTCTCCTTCTCTCTCTCTCTCTCTCTCTCTCTCTCTCTCTCTCTCTCTCTCTCTCTCTCTCTCCCTCTCTCTCTCCCTTCCCCGCACCGGCTTTCATTTTCCCCGTCCTCTTCCAGCTACCACTCTCCTCTTCCCCCCCTCGCACCCTTTCTCCGTTCCCCTCTCCTTCTCTCTCCCTCAGCTGCACGTTCTGCACGATTCTACGTACGCCTCCTTTCCTCCTTCGACTCTCTCTCGGCCTCTCTCTTTTTCTCTCTTTTCCTCCCGCTCCCACTCACGCTCTTGTAACTCTCCTACCTGTGTACGTACCTATATACCTTGATATATATAGATATATACATATATGTATGTAGACATTTATATATACAGGGTGATCGAGGTGAAGGCTCGGCCTCGTACGTAGCTACGTAGACGCTGTCCTTTCATTTTTCGAGGAAAATCGCCGACGTCACGACACGCCGACGACCGACAAGGGGCTGGAGCCGCTTTTCGAGTCCTTTTGTCGTCTCGCCACGCCAGCGGATGCTCCTGCCCCAATGCACCTTGATTCCGACACTCCGATCCCAGCTGTCGAATGCCTGGGAATGCCGAGGGGCGGGAGAGGGAGCCGCGCCTTCCGTCGGGGTGAAAATTCGTAACGACCGATATCGGGTCCAGGAGGAAGGTAAAAAAAACTTTTCCCGCTGGGATAATTCTGTCCCCCGGTCTGCTTTCCACGTCGTTATTAGACGCCTAATAACAGTTGTAACGGTCCACGGCCGACAATGCTTCCTCCTGTGCGGCGAGCGTCGTCGTTAATGAAAACCGATCGTAATGCGGTGACCTTCGACGATCTGCTTTAGGTCGGCTGCCAGACGATGCGACCGACGGATACGTAACGATAGTTTCGCGTGAGACCGGAGAAACGTCGAACTTTGACGCTACTCGTACCGCGATTAATCTCACGGAACACGGAAAGGTGAATCGTACGTTTTTCGCTTGTTAACAGATTTTCATCCGCCGGCTCTCGCAGAATCGTCGGATACACAACATTGCGAATCGAACGAGGACTGATTTACGGCACAAAATCTGCTTCCCCCGAACTCTCCCCCTATCCTCCCCCTGGCGAGAGCACGTTGGAATTGCTCCGACCTCTCACTCGATTCCAGCTCGTTGTTAATCAGCGCCGTAATATGTTGCGGAATGTAATTGTGCGCCTCGTTAAGCGATACTTTGACCCGGATGCGTCCGCTCTGACCGCGAACAAAACGAAATGGGGAGGAAGAAAAATGTCGAGGGGGGAAAAAAAAGAGGTGCCCACACACGCGACGCCCGCTACGTTCGCTTATTAATTGGCACAGGATGCGTCGACGGGCGGCGGAGGATGCGAGGTCTCATTGTTGAATTGAGAAACCGATAATTAGACGGCCGCGGTCTGCCGAACGCGCGCACGCACCGGCCGCCAATTTTTCCCGTCATCCGCACCTCTTCGCGCTCGCTCGAAATTGCGCACTGGCATTTTGCAACTTTCGTGGTGGAGGAGGCGGCTGGGCGGGCAGGGAGGGGCAAATTGTCAGCCGATTCGACGCGCTTCATCAAAACTGCCGTTATCGCAATTACGATGCGTCTCCGACCTCGGTGCTCTCAGCTTGCGAGAGAAAAAAGAGAAGCTGTTCCCCAAGCCGCGAGTGGAAGCATCCGAGTAAGCCTCGGAGTAAGCCTCGGAGTAAGCCTCGGAGTAAGCCCGAGTAAGCTCGTCGCCTGCGGGACACGTTGTCGTTTCCAGCTTGTGGGAAAGGCAGCGGCGTGACGGAAGGCGCGTCGTCCACCCGCGCGCCGATGCATGAGCGTAATTTTCACGTGGGCAGAGGGAGCGAGCGAGTACACCGATGAAAGTGCAATCTGCGCTTTCGCAGGTACCGCCCGATGCGCCGTGACGATCGCCGTTAACTTCGTGGCCCTCGATTCAGGTAGAGAGCCTCGCCTTCCATCGCCTTCCTTCAACCTTCCTTCGCCTTCCTTCAACCTTCCTTCGCCTTCCTTCGCCTTCCTTCGCCTCGCGAAAGCCTATCCCGAACGATCCGTCCGGATAAGAAGATTGCGCGAAAAGTATCAGCGCGGCAAGTGGGCGCGGTTAATTCTACCAAATTACCTGGAATTTCCGTTAAATTGCCCCGGAGTCAAGTCGAAAAGGCGCGCGTGCGCGCATCGGCCGGACGTTTTAAACATCAAAGGCGAGGATCGCCGTGCGGGGCGACTCGAGGCACCATCTTCCTATCTGGCTGATAACACGGATGCCTCGGTGCCTGCAGTCACGGATCGATAATTATGCGTCTCCGGTAACAGTCGTCGCGGTAGGTACCCGGGGTACCTAGGATGACCCGCGCGCGTAAGCGTAATGCCGATGCAGTCCGAAACGGACGGGATGAAAGTACGAGCCGGACGGCGGATAATGCCTCGCTTGGCTTGGACGCACGTCGGACAGAATCTACGGGCGCATCGTCACTTTTAATCATCGCGCATTGTTTGATCGGACAGCCACTTTCGCGTGTTTGCCGCGATCATTACTTATGCTCGAGAAAAAAAATGTCAAGGCTCGCCGGGCGACAAGCGACGAAGTGCAAGCGGGCGAGTCGTGACGATAAAAGGATGATAAATGAAATTTCAGGCCGCGTACAGTCCTCGTAATTTAACGGCTGGACGACAGAGACAATGAGTGAGGATGTCCTTGAATCGACGGATCGTCGACTAATACCGTTAAATTACGTCGAATTAAAGTTATCCGAGTTTGGCAACGATTTGCGTAAGATCGTTGGCGATCGGCCGGCCGGTAATCTTTTTCTTCCTGCGAGTTCAGCGAACGTGAACGATGATAGAGCTGGGATCGTTTAAGATCACGGACGACTCATGGGAAATTCAGCGGCGCAGATTAAACTGGGCCTTCGAAGAAGTACAAAAATATCGCACAGGATGTATAACCGACCGGCTCATTACCTTTTGCCGTGTAATCCGCGTAACGTTGATAAGACCCAGGCACCTTCGTGGCATATCGAGCGGATCGACGAGAAATCTTTCACACCGTACGGCAAGGCGGAGTGGAGTGCCTCATGCAAATCGGCCCGACGTCTCGTCCGGCAACGTGTCGATCCCGGCCTACCGGGCAGAAATGTTATTGCAAACGTATAACGAGTACGTGACGCTTGGCTTGAATGAAATTTCGCATGCGTATCGGTGCGCTCCCCGGGTGCCAGAATCTCGAAGGTCAAACTCTGCGATGAGTCACATGAGAACTTCTCGCGAGCCGCATTTCTCCTTTTTTCCCCATCTACTCTTCTCACTTTTGTTCGAGGCATTTTCTGAGAAAATGTTCGAAGCGCGCCTGACCAGAAACTCTTTCGCGGAACGGAAATTTGCCATGGAAGTAAGAGAGTGGACGGAGGAAAAATCTTTCGTTCCTGGCCTGGACTAGCTTTCCGTGGAGCGAAGCCATTCTTCGGAGGGACTCTGGGAAAGGTGTAACGTTCGACTAATCCGACGGGTCAGTCGAGGATGATTCGCCTCATTGTCCGCTTTCGGCTATAATTCTTTGGAAGGATCGGTACAGTTATATCCCCGGCTTCACGTTGGCTCACCTGCGCCACCGGCACAGGTATAAGACTAATTCAGCCCTGCGCACTGGCGTTGGCGTCACGAGCTGACGCCCTTCGACTTCCGGCGGATGTGCATCGTCCTTGCTTCGGCGTTTCTCCTGTTTTCCTTTGCGCACAGCTGACTTTTTATAATTTCAACCCTCGCTCCCGCCCCTCTCCGTCTCTCCACATCCCTCCGTCCTTCTTTCTTTTTACTCGGTCCGCGCTCATTTTCCGTCTCCTTTCCGCGCACTCTATCATTTCTGTCTTCCTCTGCCGCTTTCTGCCTCGCCCGATCTTTTCGGGCCGACTCTCGCATTGTCTCTTTCTCCCGAGTACGCGCGTGTGTGTACTCCTTCTGCCATGACACGACAGGTATATAACTAAACGAAGCCGTTCGAGACACTCGACGACCTCGGCTCCGTACTTGATTTCAGAAGTGGGTACTCGAAGTCGAAGAAAAACGTTCCTCTTACGCGAGTCCTCAAAATATTCCATAAGATATGTAGGTACATTGTCGCGCGTACGTTCGCAGGTGTACTCATCGTAGAATACGTAGGTACATACGCACATACGTACATGCGTACCAACCTACACTCGCTTCTCCGTGCGTACAGCACGATGACACACTCGACGCGCGTCCTATGGTAAAAAGTTGCGCGAAGTGGCGCGTGGGCAGAAAATAGAATTGAGCGGCTCTCGCCGCTGAATGAGAAAAAAAAAATGGAAAGAAATGGCAGAGGCCGCGCGCCGTGGAAGAGTCCTTCGTCCCGCTGAAAATCGACCTCGCTCATTCTCATTCCTCCCATTTGTCGCGGAAGAGGTCGCGGCGCGATTTACGCAAGCCAGAAACGCGTAGCCGCGAAGAAAGTGTTTCGAATAGAAGTAGCGGCGATAATCGATTAGTCGCATGGTTCGTTAAGCCGAAGAATGAGAGACGGAGAGGCGGCGGGGTGGGAGACAGAGTGAGAGAGGGTCGGAGAGAGAAAGAGAGAGAAGGAGAGTGAGCGACGAGGAGCGGAGAGGAAAAAAAGAGAAGGGTAGGAGATAAACGGCGAGTCGGGGCCGTACCGTTTCGTTCTCTCGCGATACGTCATTCGCCACTCGATCCTTTTCCTTTTCGAGTCGCCATCGAGAATCTCCTCCCTCTCGCGACGTCCCGCCGTCGCCTTCGTCGCCGTCGTCGTCGTCGGCGTCGGCGTCGGCGTCGTCGCTCGCTGCCGGTCGCCGGGACACGGGCAATTTGGCGAATTAGCAAACGAGATTACAGTCTCGTTTCGAAACGAGCTCTCTCGCTCCGTGCGGTTTTTCACCGTTCAAATCTTAGCTGCCGCTCTTTAGCCGGGCCGAGAGTCGACTTACCCGAGGTTAGCCTGCAATCGCCGAGATTTACGTCAGCAATGTTGCACAAAAGTACGACCAGTCTCGCAGCTTTCCACGGTCGTTGCCACGAGCCACGCGGCCGGTCTGCCCGGACGATTCCGTCTCGTTACCCGGGAACGTTGGCTAGGAAAAGTCGTCGGCAGATAGGTACTCGGGGAGGAGGTCCTCTTTACGCGAACCGGCTAAATTGTTCCCATCAATTCCGCTCGCCTGCGCGAGCGTTACGCGCCTTTCGTCCGGGCATTACGTAAAATCGGCCGACTCGCCGCTCGATCCACTCTTGGCCTACATTTATGTGGGAATTTTCTTCGAACGATCTCTGGGCTCACTCGCCTCTTAATGATACGTTCTCGATACGACGGAACGTCCACTCCTGGCCATCCCATTTTTCTACCTTCATTGGCCCCCTCGTACGCTAATACGGTTCAGCCGAATTTCTGCGTGCTTCTACCCGTCGAACGTTGCTCCAATTTGGTTAGGTTGGATTCGAAGGTTCGGAGCGAGGCGAGGCGAGCGGCTCTCGACGATTAAGAAGGCCGGCCACGAAAACGGGCGAGCCGGAGGAATACTTTCGGCAGGGACGGTTCGATTCGATGCAGGGAGCCGTTCTCGCGTCGACGGTTGGATGGTTGGACGGTCGGGACTTCTCTCGAAGGCTGCGAGAGCCGCTGAGGACGACCGTTACCGGGCGAGGACTATAGCAATCGGTTCGCACCTGCCTGGACCCTCGTAAAAAGAAAAACCCACCCGAGAACCCCCGTGAGCCCCTGAGGTCCGAGGTAAGTTTATGGATGTCTCGCCCCCTCATTCGAGAGGATGGCCAGGCACAGGTTTTCGGCCTCCGAAAAGGGGGGGGGGGGCCCCCGATGGCGAGGAGATTTTCTTGTGGGGTGGCTAAACGTTCAGGGACGCTACCTAGTCCCTCCGACATCTTACACGCCCGCTTTTCGTTTCGACGAATCTCTGCCCTGCCTTATTTTACTTGTTTCTTCTTCCATCTTTTACTCGACTCGGCCTCCCTTGGCGGCAATGGAGTTATTTTACGTCGTAGGATAATGTTTAATTCTTTTGTTTTATGAGCTTTGAGAATTTTTGTGGTAGAAGTACTGGATGAGTTTTTGGTTTTTGAGCGGGAATTGGAACACAGGTAGAGAGTATTTACGTGTTACCTGGCGGAATCGGCAGACGACAGTAGAATGCTCAGCTGCACTTTTCCCCCTCTTGTTCGGCTCTTGTCTCTTTTCGTCCGTGCCTGTTTCCCAAGAGCAGGGGTTCGGGAACAGGTATCGGTGATATTTTTCGAAACCTCGTGTCTGGGTTTCCTTAGGGGGTTGACGGATGTTCCCGGTGGTCTGATCTCTTTTCTAGATCCTTCTGAGTCGTTTCAGGTGTGCCTTAATACAGTTTTCGGCCTCTGAATCGAATGTACGTTTATGGAAATATTTCTGGCGGACGATGCATTTCGGTGATAGCTTTCGAAACGAAAATATTTCAAGCAAAATTCGTTTAACGGCCGACGTCACCTTACTTCGGCATCATTAGACTTTCGCTTCCTCTTTCTGTAGTATGGGTCTATTGATTCCAGGCAGGTAGAATTTCATGAAGACCCTTCGATTCTTAACGGCCGACCGTTTCCTGAATCTTTTCTCGACTAACGATTCCTCCGACATGGTGCCGCTCCATTACCGGCGTCGTTCGGCCAGCCGCAACATAAATCACGAAAATATTTGTCAAAATCTGAAGCAATTAACCGGGGCCGTAGCGCGGCCGTAGTTCTCATCTCCCTGCGCCCGATTCCAAAATAATCTCATTAGAGGCGAAACGCGCGCTACCGAAAAGATCTTCCGCGCGGCCCGGCAGGAAAAGGAGGAAACCCATCCAATGGTATCTTCTCTCTCTTAATGGCTTTAATGTAAGAGGACGCTGACGCTTTTACAAAGGGGATCCTCTAACGTTTTCTAAACGATACCGTTTCACATTTCCATACGAACTCCGGGAATTTGAAAGGCTAATCCGGGCCCGGCTAACAGCTTCATCCTGTCGCGAGATTAACGATCCTGAAGTAAAGGCGATCGGGGGATCGTGACGTATCGACGACGATGATAATGATTTTCAACGACAAGAGAACGTCAAGAGATACGGCTCATGAATACGTCAAAGAGGCGACGTCCGCCGCCTTCGGGACCGATGTCATCGTCGAGACAGATGGCCGATAGGCAGGTCTATGCTCCGCACAGAGAAGTCGACGATTTTTTACGAGGGTCGCCGACGGGAGAGCCCCGACGATTCATTAGCACTTTTATGGATTCCCGAGTGCTCGCCCGTGTACGCCTGTCGGCATTTCAGATCGTTCCCCGCTCTGTCTTCCGACGCTAAATACCGTTTCGGATAATTATTCGGCACTGCAGAAATGCCGTCGGCGGCGTAACAACGCTTTCGCGTCCCGCGTCGTAAAAATGCAATATATAATAAAATATCGCCGCGCGTCGAATGCCTGATTTAGAGGAAGAGAAATCCTCGGCGCGGCGCCCATTTGCGGCGAGGATGAGAATTTTAATTGGGCTTGCATGCGCGTTATTTTCGTAACGTGCGAGCGGAGAGGTATATCCGGGCGTGGAGATTCGTCGTGTACGGCCCGCGGACGAAAATGGTGGCCCGGAAGGTGGCATGGAAGCCGGCATGGAAGGCGGCATGGAAAGCGAGACATCGCGGTTGCGGCCGATCGGCGTATTGAAATCTCCGAGTCGAATAGATAAGTAACGAGCCACGGCGATGACCGACGCGGACGGCGTCGATCCCGTAACTCGCCGCTGCACGACTTCATTTGTTCTCTGGCACTCGAGAAAACTCGGCCTGACAACGGGCCAATAACTTATCCGCCGATATTATATCGCACGACGATATACGGCCCCTCGCGTACCTCATACGGCGGTTAGACTATGCACGGTGCCCATAACGATACTCTGGCCGGCTCTTTCTTCCATTATTTCTTGCCTTTTTCGAGACTTTTCTCTCTCTCTCTCTCCGTAGCGCCACTCGTACTTTCTCCTCCTATGTAGGCTACGTCTAATCTCCGGCTGCGATCTAATGAACTTCGATAATGTATAGGCAGTGAAACTTGTACGTTTGACGTGTAATGATCTTACGTGCACAATGTAGAACCCGGTTGGACCGGGTCTGCATCGCGGCGGCGGCGGTGGCGGCAAAAAAGTGTTCGTGATTCTCTCTCGACGGAGGGAGAGAGAGAGAGAAGGAGAGGGACCGGCGAAGAGGGACGGAGGGGGACGGGTAGAAAGACCATCGGGCCCGGAGGAGAGGTAAAATCGAGAAAATTACCCACGTGCCCCGTATGAACGTTCTCGAAAGCCGACAGCCTCGCGAGAGACGTTAATTAATATTCAGGATGTTGAGCAAGCAAGCTTTTTCGGACGAGCGTATTAAGACGTTTGAGAGACGTTGTGCATTCGGGGCCTTCGTTCGCCGAGCTGTGGTACAAAGAGAGGCTGCGCGTAACGACTCCGAGGTCCCTCCGCAGGCCGCGGCCGAGGATAGGATAGTCCGTGCAGGACATTCGAGAGGCATCCTCGCGACACACACGGCCGGCGAGCGAGCGTTCTCGAAGCGGACGCTTCTGCCGGGAGAATGACTTCGGGCATCGCGCCGATGACATCATCGGTCGCTGGGTACCTCGCGCCTACGCTTTTCTCTCCAGTTTCCGAGCGGAGCTCACCAGTGTGTGCTCCAAGCTGCTTCTCGAAGGTACACGAGTCTGCCCAGCCTCCTTTGCCCTCCGCTCCCCACCCTCCCCCCTCTACGCTCTCCTCATCCTCATCCTCCTCCTCCTCCTCCTCCTCCTCCTCCTCCTCCTCCTCCTCCCGATCTACCTCCTCTTTCACCTCCTTCACCTCTTCCATCTCGACTGACTCGATCGTCCATCTCCCTCCGCCCTTTCTCCTCCGTTAACTCTCCTCTCCGTACTCTCCTGCCGTCTACACTTTGCAGCGCGTGTGATATAGCGTGCCGAGGACACGCCGTAGTCCGCCTCGAAGGCACTCTACACCGCCGCTGTATATTCCGGTTATGCAGATGGAGCCGGCTCTCTGGACCTCCTCGGCAATCCCGCCGAGAGAAAACGTCGTCTTCTTCCCTCCTCTTCTTCCCTCGAGCCTTCCTCTTCTTCCTCCGCTTCTTCTGCCTCCGCTCGCCTCTCTCGATACCCTTAGCCCACCTTCTTTAGTTCCTCTCCCATCGACCCCCTCCCCCTTCCCCCAACCCAGCCTCCTCCCCATTCTCTTCTTCTGCTTCTTCTTCATCTTCGTCTTTTGTACTTGCTACTCTTATTTTTCATCCGCAGCCTCCTTCTACGTTGACGATCGACCGCCTCTAGCCCGCCTCGCGACGCCGCTTTAGTTTTACGCACGGTCATCCGGATATATGGACACGTGTCGTCCCTCCGAGCCTCGACTCCTTCCTCCCCCCCTCCTCGCTTTCCTCGCCATCGCGCGAAATCTCCGGCCGAGTTCAGCCGGGTCAGCGCAGCACGAGCGTACGTGAGGTCACTGAATAACTTCGGGAATTGTGGGAGAGCGCCATCGAAACGTCGAACCTCGCGATCGATCCTTCCTCGCGAACAATATGAAACACGATTTTCCATCGACTCCGCGCAACGCGTTACGAAACGAATCCGCCCACCGTCCCTTCTCAACCTTCATCTGCCAGCCATCTCCGCGGATCTCCACGTATCCTGGGCATCGTGTGAACCGATTCGATATCAACTTTGCATCTTACACCCGGCCCACGAGCGGAGGAAACTTTTGCCTGGCCAAGCTGGCCTTATCCGCATCGCCGTCTCTCCGGATTCGGCGGAGAACGCTCGAGGCGAACGGATACTTCCTCCGTTAGAGTTCTCGGCGAGCGTACGACGACGACGAGGACGAGGACCGAGACGAGGAGGAGGCCGATGCTCGACAGAGAGCCGCATTCGATTAAATCGCCGCCATCTACCGTCACTCCGGGCCGGCCGCGATGCCTCGTTAAATCGGCACGGCCGGGCCATTCTTCTTGGCAAGTCGAGCAGTTTTCAGTTTTAGCCCCGGCAAGAACCCCGGGAGCGGAGCAGCTAGCGCCCGTAATTGGACGTAGCAATTAAGAAACGTCTACCGCCGAACGCGACACTCCTCCCAGCTTCGGCTGGCTATCGGCGAACAATCGCTTAACGCCGACCGGTCTAGCCGATAAAAGGAGAACTCCGAGAGCTTATCGAACGTTTCGGAGCTCGCGGAACGAGAGACAACGAGTTATTAATTCCCGATTTCGCAAGACGTGCCGCAAGCGGTTCGATCCGTGACCCTGTCGGTCGAGTGAGTCATCGAGAAAATCGCTGATAAACCGAGACGATTCCGTCGGCCGTGTCATTGTTCGTTTCTACGTGCCGGGTGACGTTTCGTCGGCCGAGTTCGTCGAAGAAGGTACGCGGAGGAGGGCGACTGCCGTTCGCCAGAAGCCGAACCCGGCTTCCCGAAGTCTGCGCGAGCAGGCGCGGGCTTAGGAAAGTCGGTGACCTTCTAAATTCGTAGCCGCGAGCAGATCGGCTCCCTCTCGGAAAGATCGAGACGCCGATTAGGTGGCACCGACTTCGGGAGGCAGCGTCAGTTCTCGCTGAATCGCAATTAGTCTCTCCTCTTTTTTTCTCCCCACAGGACGCGTGTCGCGCCAAATTGACACGCGCTCATCACGCCCAGCCCGATACGAGTCTCCAGTATGCATATATCCAGCCTCTGTCTTTCGTTCTATCTCTCTCTTGAATTCGCAGTCCGCTTCGACTTTATGGCAATCGTTCGTAACCGTCTTCGTACTCCGGGTCGCCATAACTTCCGTTGAACGTCGGACGTATAAATCGCATTTTCCGCATCCACCCTCGCAGCCTCGGCAACAATGTGCGCCGGAAAGGCTAAGGTTCGCGGAACGAATCGGCAGACGGCAGATCGCACGCGACCGTAAGTCGGGAAAGGAGCGTCAGGCTTAGGTGTCATTCTCGGAGCAGGACGAACGTCGCACAGAACGTTGGCGATCCTGCGATCTACGTTCGTCCATTATCCGGGCATTTATCGCCGGAGAAGCAGGAACTAGCTTAGCGAGAAAGCGAGCTTCGCAGTCCGGCCGAGCACGTGCCCCTCGACGAACCTCGAAGAAACGCTCGATCGGTCTCGCTCATTCGTAATGACCACTCGGCCATATCTCGCCACCAGATTTTTTCCCCCCTTTATCTTCCCTCTTGCCCCCCACTGCCCCTCCTTCCGTCCTGAGAACGTTTTCTGCCCGGATTAATTCCACCTACATTCTATGCCGATCGGGAACACCTTCGGGTTCGGCGCCCGATATAAAGCGCGCGACCGTCGAGGCTAATTGGCCTTTAGAAAAGTCGGGGGAGGCAAAAAATTTGAGCACTTTCCTTCTGCCGGACGTTCGGCTCGCGCTCGAGCACCTTCCCGATCCCGTTCGACGGACGGAACCGTCCGGGGAACTTTCCAGCGGTATCAGTTACGATGCGCCTATCTATCGCTGAGTGGGCTTTAGAGGAAAACGAGGATAAGGAAAAGTGGCGGGTGAATGTGAGTAACGCTCTTTCTCGCAAGTCCTGCGATGCAATTAGGTATGTCAGTACTCGGACTTGAAAGCGCCGGTGTCACAGATTCTTCCATAGCAACACATTTTGGAATTTAGCCAAAACGAATTGAAACTTTTTTGTCGGACGTATTGATAGTTAGCGAAAGATTTCACTCCGCTCCGTGAAACGTGGGCTCTTCGTTTTGAGCCGTCGAGAAAATTCTTATCAGTTGCAAGCGAACGATAACACCGTTCCTCACATATGCTGTTTGTTTGTTGATACGGCGGACGTGAGTTGTTGTGCAAATAATCGACTCTCAGCCTGTCGTCTGCGTACGTCACGCTCGATTCAAATTGACCGTGGACGTTTGTGAGCGGACGAGAAAAACTCGGGAGCGGGCAGTGGGACGATCTTGGGAAAAAAGAAGGCGCGGGGAGTGAAATTTCTTCGAATACTCTCGAAGCCTCGTGTGCCGCTCGGTTAGAGTTCGATCGTGTTTCCTTCTCGCACGAACGAAAATACCGTCGTTGCTAGTGCACGCACGTACACCTTATTATTCGTCGTTTCGTAGTCATCGCGCGCGCTTATTGTCAGTGATATACAGACTCAATTAGCAAGCCAATTTGGGATCCAAAATTTGGCCGAGAATCCAGTATGTACGCTCCTCCGCTCGCCGGTTACTCACTCCGAAAGTGCATTGAATTTAAAGTTACAGATTACGGATACCGCCCGAGTCCCGATCCGTCTCCTAATGGAAAAATTTTAATTTGCCTCCGCTCGCCGACGAACAATTTTCGCACCGACTCGCATACGTGAGATCTTTAGGGATCAGCCAATTTGCGTGTCGATGATGTTTGAGGATATTTATAACCCGTCTGCCTGGCCCGTATTCTATGCCCCGCCTCGACATAGAGTCCGCCTCCTTCCCGAAAACGTGAAAATCGCGTAATATTCCGCGGACGACGCGACGCCTCTCGAATGCACGAAACGTTCGCGGAATAAATTTAGGCGGTACTCGAGCAGAAAGCTGATCTACCCGCGACCGGTTGCGAAACACAACGAAACGCACGGCCGAACGTACGAACGAACGAACGAACGAACGAACGAACGTACGAAAGAAACGAACGGCAAGCGGTCCGCAATGTTTGTACGCCGTCGCGTTAGACGAACTTTTTTTCGCAGGCCGGCTGTCGTGCCAGTCGTCCGTTTCTTTTGACCGAGCAAAAAGGACGGTGTAATGAATCGGCGGCCACTCACTGAAGCTAACAGAATCATGAGAATCGCTGAACGTACCGACGACGGCCAAGTGTCGGACGAACGCTCTCAGGCCCGAAGTGGATCGGGAAAATTCGATTAGTCCGATGCAATTCTGCCGAGAGAAAGGAAGAGAATGTTGCGAGTTGCCTGAACGAGTTCAACAATCCGTTGTGCGTTGTCGGCGATCGAGGATAGCGAAGCGAATTTAATTTATTTCGAGAGGACAGCCATTTGTCTTGATTATAATTGTGGACTGATTACGGGGAAGGGGAGAGTGTTTCGGCGAAGGTCGGCTTCGAATTAATCGATTGAAGATTCTAGAATCGACTGAATATTCAAATGGGGAGATGAAGAGCCGGGTTGGTGGTCTCGTCGGGAGACATTTTTAGGATGTCTTCGTGCTTCGTCACTTGATATGACGCGGGCATCGACTCGGATTTTCCTCGTGGCACCGGTGTAACGGTACGCGAACAGTGCGTGGCTGTGCTATGCGATAAATAGCAATAAGGACGCCGCCGTTTCGACGGAGGGTCACATGTGATTTTGTCAAATGCCTACATTCGCGGCATGAGATTTCCTTATTTGCTCGTTATGATGTTGAAATGGGGTACGTAGACGTACCGTGCTACGGCGATTCCGTCATACATAATGGAGTGTATGTTCTACAATGGCCATTTGTAGTAGACTTGGATTACGTCTATGTTCTGTCCTTCTTCCTCTTATTCTTAACGACTGCAATGACGACTAAATCGTCTGTGGCAGAGCTAACATTGTTGATTTTCTTGGACATATTCTTGGCTCTATCTCTGAATCTGTTGCGCTTAGAAGGCACTCGTTGCGGTTTTTTTAATCCTGTTGACCATTTCATTACGTTTTACGGAATGCGAGTGATGCTAAACTACCTGTCGAAAGATCCTCGAGATTATATTAAAAGAAAGGCATGTCGGACAGCTTTCAATTTTTTGTCAAAATTAAATCTCAGTCGTCTACCGGTGAAAGTAAAACAGATAATGTTAATGTGGTTGTAGGCATCCTGTACATTAATAATTTTGCGTAAAACGCTTCTAATTCAATTTTCTTTTTATTATGCGATAGAGGTCGAAGGGTGAATAAAAAATGTTTCGATTGTTCACTCATCTTTAGGATTAACGCAGCTAAAATTGCATTAACCTACAAGTAGCCTTCCGCTAGTTTACAAGGCACCCTCCAATATGCACGCTGTACAATACCATGGTTAAACAAGCGTGCGAGTGCATTTTACGTGCACGCCGCCTTAAAAAATGTCCTATGATTCACGGAGCGAGGCCACGTGCTCCGCGTCTGAGGCACGATAGTCATATTGATTCGCCGATTGCGAAAGAGCTTTCCCCGATAAGACGTAAATCGTTTCGATAATTCGCCGAAGGTACGAATAATGACGTCAGACGCCCGCGTTACGGCTCAGCTGCGAAGCCTAACCCTTGTCTCCAGTAACAAAAAAAAAAAAAAAAAATTGCACCGAGTCCCATATCTCGGCTTCCAACAAAAACCGCATACCACCCGATACTCTCGCCGAACAATTCCAACGATCCCCAGAGGAAAATGACTTCCATGCACGAACAATCGCGGCAGGTACACGGACGGGTCCGATTCGTAAATAATTCGTCAGAGCGGCGACGGTTTCTTTGCGTTGCCCTCCCGAATTTCGAGGATGACAATGCAGCGGGCCCCTTGCTCTCTCCCCTACCTACCTCCTCCCCCCGCATCCCACCCCGGGTCCGAGAGAAAACCGTGCGCCCTCGTGGATTACGAATATCGCGGCGAAGATGGTTCGAGATAGTGAAAGAATATTCGAGCACCCCAATGGGGTCCATTAGGACCCAAAGGCGGTTGGGCCAGTCCTCTATCCGCTTCTCCTTGTCCTCCCTCTCGGCCTCCCTCCCTCCCCCCGTTCCCCCCTTTGCCCAGCAGCCTCCCCCTCCCTCCCTCCCCTCCCTCCCTCGATGGATCCACGACGCAGAGGAGGCGGGGGATGGCCGGCCGGTCAAGCCACATTCCGTCGGCCAACCGACTCCTTGGAACCCTTCCTCCCCCTCTTGGGTAGACTCGAGGCTCTCTTTCTCTATATACACGCGCCTCTCGCCTCCTTATGAACCACCGCGATATGTGCTCACGGGAGAGCGCCAATATTATTTCGACTACGCCGGGCGCAACCTTGCTCCGCGCGCCCACGATACACCGTGGCTAGAGTAGCTTTCTGGCCTGGGCAGAAGCTTTTCTTGCGAGGGCCGAGGTCGAGGATGCGCTTTTGCCGAAAGGTCGACAGTCTTTAACCCCTCCCCCTCGGGCGGCCGGGCATTGTTTTAGAACGGAAGATCGACGTCGGTCGAACGTTCTTGCGCGTCTTCTCGCCGGTCGTACGAGATGCTCGACGAAAATTGCAGTAGGTAGATGGTCTGCAGGTATGTAGGTTGCGCGCGAGCGCGTAGGTATATGTCGCGTGTGCGCGTTCGTGTGCCACGAATCGTTCGAATCGAGGCCTGCGTTTGCGTAAGCGCGAAAGGAGAGCGGCTAATAGTATTTCAGGCAGTCGAAGGCGTGGGTGTCCTTAGCTGAGATAATTTTCTCCCGGCGAGGCCTCTTCTCCTGCGGAGGACCTCGCTCCCCATTGCCCGGGCCGAGAGCGCGCGCGCGCGCGCGCGCGTGTATGCGTGCGTCAAGAGTAGATTTCGCGCGGTTATAAGCCTGACATTGACGCATAGCTCCGGCGAGCGTCTACAATCGAGGCGTTCCGTTTATTCGCTCGGCATATTTCATGCGTCCGGCCGCGGAACAGTGCGGGTAACGAGGGCTCGCCGATAATAGATTGATCCGCATTCAATCGGTTCATTCGCATTCAGCGCTTTCCTTGCCCGGCGTACGAAGTTTTGACTCGCGGCTGAATCTGAATACCGGCTACGGCGGATAGCCACTATGCGGAGCGAGGGAAAGGTAGAGAGAAGGAGAGAACGAGAGAGTGTGTGTGTGAGAGGGAGAGAGAGAGAGAAAAAGAGAGAGAGAGAGAGAGGCATGTATGCCTATAGCAGATCAAGGTCCGGTTTCGGTAAGTTCAAGATCCTGACTCGGGTGACTCGAAAGATTTTTCGGAATCGTTGCGCGAAAGTCCCCCGAGCCGCGACAATAAATATCTCGCGCGAATGAGCGGTCGCGCGTATAAAAATTCCGAGTCCATCATCGGAGGCGCCGGTCGAGCTCGAGGGGGGAAAAAAATGTCTCACGGCAGAAATACGCCGGGATAACCCGATCGTTCCCGTCTGCGGAGAGGCATGATTCTCGGAGTACGGTGAGAGAGGATTATCCCGAACGGTAGGAAAGTGATGGTAAATCTTCGCGCCGACGTACAAAGGCTCCTTGATCAAGTTCGGGCGCGCTTCCAGCCTGCGACACGCGCGCGCGCGCGCGAGACAAAAGAGAGGATAGGTAAAAAGAAACGTGGAAAGAAGCGAGGAGGACATGCACCAGGGGGGCGACATTCCAGTGGCTCTCCTTCTCCCCGAACCTCTCCTACATTCTCTCCTCGCGCACCTTTTCTCCCCGGCGTTACGATAATCTCTCATCCCGGAATTAATTCGAAGGCGGCGTGGAACGCGCGAGAAAGCGGAGTGCGCCGGCACCCACGCAACTCGAAACGCTTTTCATTGGCTTCCAAGGGAAGCCACCGAAAACCTCCACCCCAGAAGGTGTCACTGGAGGTAGCCACGGGTCGAGGCCCCGGGAAGGTTCGAGATCTGTTGCTCGCCCACGCCAGGGCAGCGTAAAAGTTAGGTTCAAATCTGCTCTCTGCCTCCCTCGCTCCGTGTCTCTCCTCCTCCTCCTCCTCCTCCTCTCTCTCTCTCTCTCTCTCTCTCTCTCTCTGTCTCGCTTTCATTCCGCCTCTATACATGTATCTGCCCTCTGTCTTCCTCGGCCATCTCTCTTTCTCTCCCTCCCCCTCCGTCCAATCTCCTCCCGAACGCTTCGTCGTCGCTCTCTTTCTGATTTCGATTCGCTCTCCTACCTTCTCCGTCCCATCTCTCCTTCTTACCTCGGTCCGCGCTGCGCCTTCTTCGGTCCATCTTTTTCTCCTCTTACTTCAGCGTGCCCTCTACCTCTTTTGGTCCATTTCTTTCTCCTTCCCTCCCAAGCCGCCCTCCACCTTCGCCTGCCTATCCTTCTCCTCCTTACTCCAATTTGCCCTCCACCTTTTACGCTTCACCTTCATCTCCCTCCCCCTCCCCCTCCCTCCTCCGTCGCTCCTTACTCTCCTCCACCCGCGATGTTTGCCTTCTCATTCCTCTTCCCTCCGTCTTCCCATCTCTCGCACCCACCCCTACGCGTCCCTGTTCTCCGTTTTCCATCGCCTCTTCCACCGGGGAGCCTGAGCGCGGGGACGAACCGAGAGAGAAGCACTCCGCACGTGTTGAACGAGGACGGCGAAGGCATCCACGGGAGTCCCTCCACGGAGCCATCGAGATGAGCCACGTCGAGGAGGCCGAAGAATGCGCGGTGTGTAGAAGGCGGTTGGCTATGGGATCGGAGAGGGACGGAGATGTGCGAGCGGGAGGAGCGCGGCGGCCAGAGAGAGAGAAGGTGAGGGGGGGAGTAGAGAGGTGGAGGAAGAAAGAAGGAAAGAGCGAAGAGGGGACGAGAACGTGGAAGAACGAGGCGTCGGGACGAGAAGGAGAGAGGATCGCTGAAAGAGGGGAAAGATGCGGTGGAGGGAGGTGGAGGGAGGTGGATGGGGACTCGTCGAGGGGGGAAGCGCTGGAACGGGGGGAGGGGGGGGACCACGGACCCCGAGGGCCTCTTGCACGCCCGACGAAAGGGGTCCGCGCGGCGTCGGCTGAGGCGGAGAAGGCAGGAGAGCCCGGAGAGACGAAGGAGAAGCACGGAGGGCGGAGAAGGAGAAGGGAAGGATAGGGAGACGAGAGGAGGCGAGAAGTGACCGGATGGCCTTGGTCTCGAGACTCGGTTAGTTACCGTGCGGCCGACTATAACCGGCCGTGCTCCGTGCCGCAGGGCGGTATCTCCGATTTCGACCGCTTTTTAAGACGACCGGACCCCGAGTCGAGCGTCCGACAGGGAGGGACGGGCAGGGGGAGAGGGGGGGAGGGACCCGAAAGGGGCGACAGGACGCTGGCGAATATATCCACGCTCCTCCGTCTACCTTCCTCTCCTCTCTCGCCCGTCTCTTTCGCTGCCAGCTGAATCTCGCTGCGTGAAAATCGCACATTTTTTTTCCGTACTCAACCAATTTCCGATGCATGCCCTATCGTTGAAGAATCGAATCTCGGACGAGGATGGGGTCGATGGATCTTGGCGCGATGCCGAGTGGGATGACGGACTTTTTATGCTGATTTTTAGGGGGTGAGGGAATAGGTAAAAGTGAAAGGATTTCACTTTGGCAAGGTACGGTGGTGGCTCGGACGTGTACAATGTTGTTCGAGCGTAACTGTTAAAACCCACAATTCGCGCGGCGGCGCTCTTTGTGCCGCGGCAATAATAGCGGCTAGCACCCAAAGCCCGCGAAAATCACGGAGTACCGCGGGGAGGTTCCCTGTAGTCAGCGGTCGGCGGGAGTCGGGAATTTCTCCGCGAGGGGCAAGAATGAATGGCCTGATTACTTAGCGAGCATCGCTCGTTATTGCTCGACGGGGGCGGTTTACGATGAAGTGCGGCGAAGGGGGTAGATACGCGCGTAATCGTTTCGAAACAGTTGCCAGTTGGCATGCCGGTTCGGTAAGCCGCGCAAATTCGCGGGGTCGATTATTATTCGCGAGGTCGATCATTATCCGCGCTTTCGACGAACCCCGAGATATTTCACGAAGCCACGTTCATACTGTCGATCCTTCTCGTCAGCTTGAAGGATCCCGCGCCTTCTCGTTAGTTCCAAAAAAAATGTAGCCTCACATGTCCGAACGTCGGACTGTCTACCGTGGCGCGAAGGGGCGGAAAAATGATTTCCCGCACGGACGTAGGTCGACGTTAATGTCCCCGTCTCAAACTTCCGCTTGCAATTCCGTGCGCGGCTTCCTACAAAGAAGGACGCTGACGCTGAAAATGCTAATCGCGCTCACTACAATTCCGCGGCACCCGAAGGGACGTAGGTTGAGACGTTATGCTAATCGTGTCTACTATTACAATTCCATCGGCCGTTGCTTCCGACGTAAAAATATTTTTCTACAAAGTGCATTGTCCGCAAAATGCGTTGGTTGATTCGGTGATACTTCGTGCCCGCTCTTCTATCTTCATTTAATCGAGCGATAAGCTTGGGAGGTATACGACGTCCTACGGTCAATTAGGGACAAGATACTGGCTTTATTCGTTGCGAATTCGGTTGACGATACATGGGCGTTCATCGGGGAGGTTTCATATGCGTATGTGAAAGGTCGACATGAAGTCCGACGCTCTGGCGACGACGTGCTCGAATTCCAGGTAAGACAGGGCACCGTCCCCATCGATGTCGCTCTCCTCCAGCACTTTTCGGCACACGGTGGCCACCTCCTCGGCGCTCAGGCCACCTTGGACCAGCTGCCGACAGGTGCGCTCTAAATCACCCTGGCCCAACACTCCGTCCTCGTCAAAGTCTATTCAGAGAGAAAAAAGCGCATGGCCTCGCATTATTCACGGCTCGCTCCTTATTCATCGAGCCCTACGCTCTCGTTGTTTCGTTTCGCCGGAAAAACAAGAGTCACGCAGCGGGAGGGAACCTCGCGATCGCTCTGACCAACGGCCAACATCGAAAAGCCGAGACTCGATCTCCTCGGAGTACGGATCGTCCCGTCGATAACGGCCGATTAGAGTAAGGGGGTAGACGCCGTGAAATCTTCGGACGAATTAAAAGTTAATTGTTTCCCGGCACGGCACCGACGATATCCGAGCGTTATTTCCCGCCGCCAATCGGTAAGTGCGATGCATCCTGGGCCGGGGCCGGAAAGATAGAACGTGCAATCGAGCGTGCGTTATTATTGCCCCGGCCGGGATTTTTCTGCCGCGGGAGAAAATCGCGAGTAGGCTTCCTTCGTGCGAGCCGCTTCTTCTGCCGGCGCATCTCGCCGCGGCGAGAGCATCCTCCTCATCCCGTGGCACACCTATAGGATGCAATGAGGTCGACCTCGAGGCTCTCTCACGACTCGTCCGAGCGTCTGGTTCGCGCGGTGGTCCGTACCGTAAATCTCGAAGACGTAAAAGACCGGATCACGTGGTGTCTGCTAAGAAGACAGGACATCATCCGTGGAACTAAGAGCACGAATGCCCTGAATCCAGACATGCCTAACAGACTTGCCGTGGAATCGTCCACGAGCAAAGTGTGGAGTCCACCCCTTATATTTAATAGATCGAAAAATTCTGGACAAAATGTCCTCATACTCTGTTATCGACGAATATTTTTCGTTAGTTAGATCCTGCCGTTCAATTATTTAGCTTACCGCGCGAATGAATTAGACGCGACAAGTTGTTAAATGCGGCATGATCGAGCTCGGGGCACTCTCACGATCCGATTAACAGACTGCTCTTAGTCCGTTCGCTCGGTGGTCCGTACCGTAAATCTTGAAGGCGTAAAACACCTTGAGGTCTCGCGGTGCCTGCTCGGAGAAGACGGACATCATCTCGAGGAACTCTTCGAAGCAGATTCCCTCGACGTCAGCCGGCCGTCCCGAGTCTTGGCATCTGGTGAAGACCTCTGAAATACGCTGCCTGAACGGGTTTTCCTATAAAGTGAATAGCGCGTACATACTTGATTCTCCTGCTGAAACGTAGGAGTGTACGAACGATGTCGGAGATAAACGTGTTCCAGCCAAACCTTAAGTTCCGGAATTCGTGCGAGGCAGGACAGAGGCAGGCGAAGATTCGTCGCTTGATGGGGTGTCATATTTCTCGGTACGGTCCCAGGATCGGCCATCTCGCGGAAACGTTTAAATATTCTTGAAAAAAATGAGGAAACGTGCTCAAATGCGCTGTCACGTTTCGAACGCGAACGAGGTTCGACCGACTTATCTAGGGAACAATACCGTTGGAAAATTTTTAAACATCGCGACGGACGTGTTGTGACGAGAACTCACCGCAGAATTTCTTTTCGCGTGAAAAACGTGCAGTCCTGATAATCCTCGAGCTGCTCTTCGCTGAAGGTGGCCACTTTGTTGCCCATCGGTGTTTTGGCGAGAAAGTCAAACTCACTATAGGATATTGCGCAGTGATTATGATTTCTTAACGTGACAGTTTGTAACGAGGTTTAATGCGTCAAAGTTGAATTTGGGAACTTGTTCGCTTTCACGCGACGTTGTCGATGCTACTGAATCTCACCCCTTGCGTCCGATACGCAATCGTAGAATCTAATAACCAGGGTGTGTCCTGCCGCTCCCACTTTCACGAACGCTCGCACGTCAATTTTCAGGCCAAGTTTCGGAAACCCATAAAAAAGCCGTATGCCGAAAGAGAGTAATTAGGGATTCGGGTATTGTTAACGAATATTAGTTTATTAAAAAACATGCGAAAGTGATCGTAAACCTAGGGAATTATAAAATTAATCAAGCTTTGAAGAAACGAAGTTTGTTGAATTGGGGCATAGATTGGGTTTTGTTCATATTCATCTTCAAACGTAATGGTCCTCGTACGCTTCTTTGCAGTCGAGCAGATGATGAAGGCACTCTGTGTAATCATCCTGTTCCAGACCAGACTCCGTAAACACGTGATATTTCTTGATGTTTTTCACTCTGCTCGCTTGATCGTACAAGGACTCATACATCCCTGACAAACTGCCTCCGCTATGTAATCCAGCCATAACGGGGATAGATTTCACGCCTGAAACATTTTTGTGTTAAAACACCACGGCCGAAACATAAATTTCAAATTTTTCTCCAACTTAAGTTTTTACCTTCCCCAACTGGCCAGCCAGCTATGTCACCCATCTGAGTGACGTTCTTGTTGAATACCTTTGGATATGGATCTTGTAATTTCAACGGTGCCGATACATTAGCCAAGTAGGTTGCTGATGCATGGCATGAACATGCCAAATAAAGACTCATCATCTCATGTACGGTGGAACATCTGTATGCCGGCATACCCATCTGTTTGCCAGCATCGGAGATCGGTCGTTTAAGGCGTTCCTCCGAAATTCCACGTAACGACATACTTTGCATATTTTTATCCATTGAAATATCGCAACTTGGCGTTAAAGACGTCCATAAATTGTCATCCAAATTATCCAATACGTCTATCAAATCAGTTTTTGCTGTCATGGGGAACGGTAATGTCAAGCTGGTGGCTGCAGCTTTGCGATTCAATCTGTTTAAGTCGGCGCATAATTCCGATAGGACGACGTCAGGATATTCTTTTCGTCTGTATCTCAGCGTTAACGTGTCCAAGGCTGTCGCCAATATTGCACTGCTGTGATACTTGACATCAGCGTCATACGTTATGTGACTAAATTTCCGGGGATCACCGGCTGTTATGAAACCTTTTCCTGCGCAAGAAAGTGGGCTGAATAACGATGAATGTTCTCCAATATGCTGGAAACATAACGCCGTGTTGATGACTTTGTGAATAGATGATGGCGATGGCTCGACATTTTCACTGTCAATGCAGGGAAACGATATTACACTTTTCCCGTATTCGTCACGCAGATACTGGACGCAAGCGACTCCTAGTCCTGCAAAACCATCGGTGGAATCTACGAGCACCTTTGTGTCGCAAAGTAACAGTGATTATTAGAGAGTGAAATTAGACTGCACAACGTACATATATGGTTCACATAATAAAAATGACTCATTTACTTGGAATCCCTGCATCATATCACATTCCTCCACATATGCGCGTACTTTGTCAGCAAAGTCTTCACTGAATTGCTTTGTATGCCACAAATTTTGCCCATAGTTGTATACGTTGAATGGATTGTTTGTGCATCCATGCTCGTATTGTTTAACTGTATTTACAGTTCTTGGATGAAACCTGGGGACTACATAGTCAACCCAGGATTTGACTAGATTTTCAAAATCAAAATAATTCACATCTTTGTTCGTTGTTGGATCATCTAGGCTCTTTATAAAAGCTGACTTTGGTGTTCGCTCAAGTGTGGTAAGTTCTGTTTTGTCAGAGTCCCATGGTAATCCTGTGCCATCATCATACTCCTGACTATCATACAAGTTGCCATGTTCACTTAAATAGCCTAAGGATCCTTTCAAATCCACTATCAACAATCTTGGAGTGTATGTTGTTTGTTTCTAAAATAACATTAGATTTTTGTCAAATTATTGTGTTTACAATTATCCTGGAAAACAGAAAAGTAGCTAACAACTAGATAAGTAAACAAATAAACATACCGTATGAGTCTCTCCTTCTCTGTAAAGAACATCATTATTTACTTCTGATGGTTCATTGGGGTCATATGAAAAATTGGATTCCTGAAATTACAGTAGCATAAATTATATAAGTGTTAAATAAAATTGTCATTAAATTACTCTAACATACCTGAAGATTCCACCAATGTGTGCCGACAAAATTAGCATAGTTGCCTAGCTGAATGGTTAATATTTCGCGGGAAAACATTTTCTGACAATTTTCTGACAACAAAAACACAATCAGACAACAGTAATCACTTTGCAGAAACAGCAAACATCATTTTATCATTACACTCGTGTCAAGGTAGTAAAACATCACTTGCGTATCTGACAGTATGTTAATGTTAAATCCCAACGATTCAGTATAGTTTTTTAAGTCGCATGCCGACATCAACCACGTGAAACACCTGCGATCGAAAATCAGCTGTTAAGTGTTGCACGCGTGCTTAGAAGACATTCTGAGACGTATATCTTTGCAAGGTCAGCAAATTAGTAGATTTATAGACAAAATATACATGAACGAATATTTGTCAGTGAAAGAAAACAGTCTTCAAATATTTAATCAAATACGTTTAATAATGATACGAATAATTTGTCTTACGATATTTCTGTTAATACGTACCTAGGTGGCGCTGAGGCCTTCTGCAGACAATACGCAGCAGCAATTTTCAAATTGCGTCGTTTACGAGCACTATAAACGCAACAAGTAGTTCATACAATACAGTGAAATTCATGTCGTACTATATCTTGATTCTATTGATCCTTCAACTTCGTAATTACGACGGTATGACAATTCAACTATTCTTTCAACACCGAAGGAATCAGTTGTGGTTGTACAATTTATTTTCCACTACACATTCATACAGTTACACGCATGAACTTTTTGTACAAACAAAGGAAACGTATAAAACATATCTTGTACATCGAAGACAGATACTTCTTACACTGATACAGTTATCGCGGTGTATAATTACGGAATACCAATGACATTGTTAGGCTTCTGCTGATCTAGATCTTTTTTTTTTTTTTTATAAAGGGCCGGCAGTTTCACGGATATCTGCAATGTTTTTTGCATTAAATATATATTTAACATGGTAAAAAATGATAGATTATCGGTGAACAAGATAAATACCAGTAAATTAATAAACAGATTTTCAACTGGGTTGTCGAAAATTGTGCGTAGCCAAGCTTTGTATTTGGTTAAAGATTCTTCCCCATGACTTGATTAATTGCACCCATTTCCTTGTGAGACAACGGTTGTAACATTAATCCAGGCACCGGGGGATTAAGCTCCAAATCCCGTAATTCATTTACTTTGACTTTCAAATCGCTTCTTAGTTTATTGATTTCAAAATCACACTCTTTTTGGTCTGCAAAACAAAAGTATTAATTATTTACACGTTTCACTTTGGAAATAAGTTTCACACTAGTACGATGTTAACCTTGAACAAGCAGTTTCTCAGCCTTTTTAGATGGCATCTTCAATATCAATGGTCCTACTGTCAGCCATGTTTTATCACATTTTGATTTCTGCAATGCTCTCATACCAACTCTATCATCGTTTCGTCTCTTATCGAGACTAACAATTTCCTGGCGATCTGTGAGAATTTCACCAGCCTTTCTTTCCACTTGCTCCAAGTGTTGTAACATTCGACGCTGATCGTTCATCTGCAACACATAGAAACAGAGTGTATTTAATTAACACATTCGTTGTAATGATAAAAGTATCTTGCATGATTACTGAACGATAATTTATGTAGGATTTTTCATACCTGGTATAAAAACAGCAGTTGCATTGCTGCTTTGCGAAAAATTTTAATACTAAGTACATATCTCGCTACTGTATTTTCATCAGGCTGCAATATCTCGCTGTCCCTTTTTACTTTACTTATTGTTCGTACATCCTTCCTTTAAGGTATCGTTCATAGATATGAACGCGCAAGGTCAGTAAAAGAAGAATACTCAGCATGAAAAATCCTACGCTGTATGGGAAAACGCGGGGTGTGCACATGTAAAAAGATAGTATCATTCTGTACTACCCATAATTCTTAATTTCTTTTCAGTTTTTGTTCAGTCTTCAGGTAGAAGTCGTAGAGATTTTTTTTTCAAAGTTATCGTTGTGTCATATTGTTATGACAATGCGATGCGCAGAGCTCTTTCCTTTCTCGCGTCTCTGCTTATCAGCTTTTCTCTATCTCTCTTCTTCAGCGGCTTCTGTTTTACAACTTTGATGCCGCCAATCGCGCCGATGTCGCCGGGCTTGAAGTGCGTCACTCGTGCTTCTTTTTCGGACAATTGACCGATGCCCTTGCGATCTGTTTTAAGAAACGTCTTGATAGGATACTTGATTCCTTTTCCCGATGGCCCGAGACCACAGTCTTCATCCCAGCCATTGTTCAGAAGTATTTGATAGCCTTTATTCTGCTTCGATATCCCATACACCGCATTCGGCAGTTTCGGTTTCGAGTTGAAAATGTGTAACGTCGACGATTCATGTTTCTTGACTGTCGTCTCTTGAAAGTGTGCTTTACAAATATCGCAATAAAATCTCGTGTTCTCCGTTCGCTCCCTCGGCTTATTGACATCGACAGTTTGAACGTCTTTGCAGTCTTCTAATGACTGCGCCATATCGGTTCTTAAGGGCAGCATAGTTTCATTGTGAACATTGGCCAAGGTACAGGATGCCTGAGCTCTATTGGCAGTTGATTCAATCTTCTTCTTAAGCAGAGCAACAATACCCAGGTAATTCTTTTTTAAGGCTAATTGTGCTGCGGTTAGTCCTGACCTTTCTCTTGCTCTTCTGTTTGCCCCAAAGTTCAATAAAAATTGTACTATTTCTAAGTGTCCGCAGTAAGCAGCTGACATTAATGGCGTCCAACCGAAATCATCAGACGAATTGACATTATCTAATGTTATATGTTTTTGTAAAAATTTTAGGTCCTTCTGTTCAACTGCTTTGAGTATGGAATTGACAGTGACCTTTGAACCAGAATTGTCAGATGCTGGTTTATCAACCGAATTAGATTGGCTATCACCTGCATTTGATTTGTAGTATTTTTTCTTATGTGTTACAGTCAGCTTGTTACTTTCCTGACTAATAATTTCTTCGTAGGCAGCTTTGGCTTCATTATCTCTGAAGCCAAGCTGATATGCATGTTTCTTAGTGGTAGTTTGTTGTGGGTCGCTGCATTCTCTCACAAACGTTTTCCATGGAAGTCCTAGGTGATGTCTTAACTGTTCACTTTGTTGCAATGACATTGCATTGGCCTTTGTATTGTTGCTGTACACTGCCACCTTATTTACAATTGAGGGTAACGTTGTTTGTCACTATCATATGTACATACTTGAAACCCATATATAAAACGTTGCAAACTATATATGAGCAAGAGTGACATTTGTCACTCGGCAGGGCAGGAAATCATTGCAACAAATACAGTGTTCACTTCTTATAAATTTCCTGGTTTTTGTCTGTGATAATACTGGCTGTAAAGTAATTCTGTACTATTTTTAAAAACCGAATTGTTTACTCAAAA
The DNA here is from genome assembly GCA_914767735.1 of Anoplius nigerrimus. Lineage (NCBI taxonomy): Eukaryota > Metazoa > Arthropoda > Insecta > Hymenoptera > Pompilidae > Anoplius > Anoplius nigerrimus. The sequence goes on along the minus strand of OU612084.1, from coordinate 7,730,604 downwards.
ATCAAATAATGAGAATGAAGGTCAGATGGAAAATTACCTTTGTTGACACTGTATCCTTGTTGATCGAATACCCAAACACGAGGACACAAGAAACGACAAGTTTCTGTGAGCAAAGGTCGAAAATCGATATATTTACATGTCATAGAATGCATTCATTATACTTTTTGGGTGGATCCTTACACCATCTGACGATTGCAATAACAATACAAAATCTGTAAAATACATATACAGTGTTTATCACACATCCGATATCAATGGGCAAATGTAACAGGTTCTTCTTTATCATGCGAATAAGTAAAAATTATTGAGCGCACATATTACGTAATTAATGATATTAAAAACATAAACAGCCCTGCAAAGTAGACCTTGTAAGAAAATCTGCGAAAAAATAGTTTTGGGGAACGAATACTGTATCCTAACATCAAAATAACCCAGTATCTATTTCTCGACGTTCAGTGTCAAACTAACCTGAACTAACCATACCAAGTATAATAGTTTTTCTCCTCACGTTTTCTCACTAGATTGTGGCGCCTCGATCATTCCTTTACGATTCGTTTTCTCATCAGTTACGTGACTGTATGGTTATTTGGACACATTGCTACGACCTGTACGAACCAGAATACTACATATGCCCATTGTAAATGAGGTTTAACATACGATCGCACGTTCTTCGTGAATCAGTGAGAGTAGGTTAGTGCATGACGATATCCGATTGATCTCAAGATTTTCAACGAAAGTACATTGAAAGAAATTAATGAAAGGTTGAAAGATTATGCGCAATGAGTAAAACGGCAATAATACTATCCTCGTGGTAAGTTTGCCGAGATGTACTTATTATACAAACATTAGATAACGTATTCTGCGATCAACACGTTCGCAATGCCGTCGACTCGTTTGATAGTGATAATGCTGATAGATTGTTGCTTTATTGCATTGTTTAAATAAGAAAACGTGTGGATCACAATCACAAATCAAAGTTGTTGGCATTTCGAATGTATGTTGTACTGTTAAGTGATCTGTTAAAGCGATTCGCCGACATTTTTTGATACTGACGAGTATACTTTTTGCAGGGTAGTAATGAGTGTTGTTGGAATTTATTGCTTTCAGTTGTCGAAAAGTTCTGTAGATGAACAAAGACGTCAACGGATGTTAGAAAGGAGACGCCTCAAATTCGAACGTGAACAAGCAGAAAAAGATAAACAGAATTTGTAAGAAGTCTTAAGGCATATTGTAGCATACTAAGACATAAACAATGGCTGGATTCCAACAATTGGAGAACGATGAAAAAGTCAAATTAGTGGCAGATCTTGAGATAGAAATGATGTCTGATATGTATAATAGAATGACATCAGCCTGTCACAGAAAATGCATACCACCAAAATATACAGAACCTGAATTGGGAAAAGGCGAATCAATATGTCTAGATAGGTGTATTGCAAAGTACTTGGAAGTCCATGAAAGGATTGGGAAAAAACTTACACAAATATCTATGCAAGAACAAAATGCTGCTAATAAAGTGGCTGAACAGCCAAACCCAATGTGAATAAAATTATGTTGGAGACTATCAGAAGCCTAAATTCTTACTACATCTCTGTTAATATTTTTTTAAGCTAGTGTTGTTAACGTGACTTACTTTAATAATATATCGCACATATTTGATTGTATTTGCTGTTATTCATCAGCATTTCCTGTGTAGATACGACTTACAGTTTGTTGTTGATTAAATAATGAAAATGTACACATTTGTATGTAGAAAACTTTTTATTTTATTGTAATACACAATCATAAGTAGAAAAAATAACAATGCAATCAAAAATGTCAGAGGATATATTAACTATCATAAACACAATGATATAATGTTTTGGCAGCATGACAGATTATGTACACTTTTAAGTATTCTGTTGTTACTGTTGTTATGTCGAAATGATAGCACACTATAAATTGAATTTCTGACAACACTTTCACCTTTAATTGCATAAAATCAAAACTGGAGAGGAATGGGGGTGATGGAATTAAACTAGATCATTTCGTTCCTCTTCGTTGTCCAAACATCTGTTCCGTAACCGTATCATATGAAAATATCGGCGTTTCATTAACCAGCCGTTTTTTCTTTCACTGGACGGGTCGTCGCTAAGATCAGCGTGTGCTGGCCACCACCGGCGACTCGTACCACTGTCTTGCCTTCTAATTGTTTGCCCTTGGCGAGTGTAGGCACCTCAACATCTTCTTCTCCTCCTGTTCCTAATTGACCACTCGTTCCCATGCCCCAAGAGTACAGTTCTCCTAAACGACAAATAATAGCCATTAAAATACGGATTCCTTAACGAAAGAATAAATACCAATGTAGGTCTGGTGATGTATGAATTCTTCACCTGATTCAGTAACTGCGAAGGATTGAGCACTCCCCGCCGAAACGTCGATGCATTTTGAGGAACTTAAGGTTGGAACTGCCGTTAGTTCCTTGGCGTCCGAGCAGTCTGGGCCAAGTCCAAGGCGACCATATTCTTTTCGACCCATGACGAACACTTGACCGGAATCGTCTAAGGCAATTGTGTGATGTTGTCCGCTGCTAATATGCCTCCACACTCTCCCACTGAATGTCTTTGATATTTGTGGATGGAAATGAGTGTCTGCTAAATTTAGTCCTGAAAGTAAAAGGTTTGCCTATGTTGTATGCTTGACTAAAATTAATATACATGTCAGAGGATTAATTTTTCGGGCTGGTATGTTGCTACATACCCATTTGATGATAGTTATTTAATCCAAATACATATATATCTCCCTTTTGGTATTCTTTCGCAAATGTACAATATGTTCCGGCCCATATATCGTCGAACTCGAGTTTCTTCGTCACTTTGAATTCGATTAGGCCGGGCGTTAACAAACGTTTCATGCCATATCGAGTATTTCTCGTGGCAGTCCTGGCAGCCACACGGCCTAATTGACCTTGTTCTCCGCATCCGCATGTGTATACATTACCGTGCTCACTAAGTAACACTAAGTGATCAGCACCTGATGCTATTTTAACTATCTTTACATTAGGCAATATTTCTATGGGAAATCGTTCGTTTCCTCTTAACGTCAACCCCATGTTACCATGTGAATCCTGTGGAATCAGTACATCAGTAAACATTCTAAAAAGTCATATCAAATTAGCAAATGACATTAGTTTATACCCTAAATGAGCCCCACGCAAAAACTTGTCCGCTTTCCAACAATGCAGCGCTGTGGGAGTCTCCTGCAGTAACCTGGATCGCAGAGCCAGGTAAGTCAATGGAGCCTGGTATTGTCTCAGAACCTTCTTTAGATGTATCTCTGCCCAGTGCTCCCTCATCATTGCATCCAAAAGTCAATACTTCGCCTGTCTTTCTTAAACAGACATTGTGCATGCCACCAGCAGCTATGGCCACAATGTCTTGATATCCCGGTATAGTTGCCGGATAAGTCTTCTCGAGAATATCCTCACCCAAGCCAAGTTGCCCAACATCACCCTGTCCAAATGCGAGTATGACTCCAGCTGTTGTAACTTGTCGCAAGTTTGGCTTCACGAGCAGCTCTGCTAATTGACCAATACAGTACAGCGGTAAGCAGTTATTTATAGAAATGATTAGCTTGGCTTAATATGGATCATGCATACCTCCCATAAAACTTGTCAGATTTTTAATGAATATTAACAAACAGCAGATGCATTCTTTTATTAGTCATTTACATCACATAAATACACAACAATAACTAGGCCATTAGGATCAACTACCTTTAATTTAACGTCCGAAATGTATGTAGCGAGAAAAGCTAAAATCGAATGCTACTTGCACCGACGACACGTGGCAATCTGACAAATTTACTTTTCGTTGGAAATATCATCGATAGCTAATACACCGAACTGCAGTAACCTACACAGCAATGTTTGGCAGATGCGTAAGGCGGGAAATCGCCGCGCAATTAATTCGTTAACAATATAAATATAACAGAGTTGTAAAGTACCTTGTTTCTTTTTTATCTGTTTTGGCGCCTTCGTGCCTTTTATCGGCGATCCAGCATTTCGTTTCGTCGCTTTCCTTGGCGGCACTACAACAGGACGAAGGTTATGTTTATAAATACGTTGAAATATCGCTATTTATGAATGTTACACACGAGTCATTGTGCTGCTCTTTTATTATCCCCCCGTTACGTACTGCTGTATCGATGCACTTCGCGCGGTACACAAATAATAAGTTCTTTTCGCTCGGTTGGCGCCAAAAGTTGCAATGCTGCTGTGAACTCGCAACGGTTGCGCAACTCGTGGGGGACCTTCAAGATGGCTTTGCATCGGCACGACTTCGTCTGTCCATTCAACCCCCCGACCATTTGGGCGGTTCGCACGAGGCCTCTGCATGCTTCTCAAACGTCCCGATATGCGGCGTTTCAAGGATTATTTCGATACAGACGCGAATTGTCATTTGAAATGTGCGGATCGTTTGCCACCGCGCGGTCCTTCAATAAGATTTAATTCGAACGCGGTTATCATGTATGGAATACGATGCGCGTAATTCGTGACAGAAACGAGCCGTAAATCCATCCAACGGATTGTTTAGACGTACGAAACAATCGTTTGACATTCAGTTGTAAGTGGCATTAATTGAATTTATACCTGATGTGATCTGTGTTGCTATTAAAAAGTATCCGTAGTTGGTGTAGTTCGTGTCGCGCGTTGCGTCGAAATACATTGATGAATTGGGTTATATTAGAAACTACAAGTTTCCAAACATTATCGATAAAGCATGTGCCAGCGGTTAGACATTAGGCGAACAACGGCGGTACTTTCGCTCCTTAGATCCAGTCGTTGCGCAAAATTCGACAGTAAGAAGACACATAATTCATCGCGGGCGATATTAATAAGTAGTAACGAGCGGTGGGCCAATAGCATTACCGCCGGTAACTTCATAAAAGCAAGTATCCCACTCGCCGGCGGAAACTTTCAGATTCCGTGGTTTAATATCGTCCCGCAGTATATAGTAAATTATTTCTTCGTGCAGCGAATTTAATGCGATCGGATATTGGCCTCGTTTTTCGCGGAACATAGTGAATTTCATCCGCATATATGTTACCACACATGTCCGCACGCATACAGACAAACTATGAACCAGTAATGACTCTGTCGATACAAGGTACTTTCCGCGAAAACGATCGTCCGCCGATGGCGTTTACCCTCGCACGCATCATTTTTGCAAATGCGCCAATACACGCGCGCGCTCACCATTATTAACACGCAGCCCGCTCTTGTCCCCTCCCACTTTTTCATTACCGCGCACGGTATGATTTAGCATTCTTACGTAAATACTCGCCCGTACGCGTTTACTTTCGCCCACGCACGAACGACGCGGAGAGGAAAAACTAATAAAGGTCCCTTTTCACGCCCACGGCGGAGGGATGGCCCGGCATTCGTTCCGAAATACATGTCGTCCTCTCGCTCGGGAGACGAACGCTTCCCGTGCTAACGCAATTTTACGTAGCGTATTTGTTTTGTTGTCCACGTCCGACGGACTAACTGCCCAAGGCACACGAGTTAACGGGCCGGAGTACGTGGACGAATTTCCGGGCCCCGGACAACGCCGATGACTTCGGTCGTGTGGGGTGGCTCTTTTTTTTGCTGCCCGTTCCGGAAATTTCGTCGGTCGAAATTGGGTCAGAGCGGCCGATTGGCTTGCGCAGCGGGACGGAATATTGCGCTGGATCTTTTTGTTGTACACGGACGGCAAAGGGATAAACAGAGATGGAGAGAGAAAGAGAGAGGAACAGGAAGGAAAAGAGAGTCAGAGAGTCAAGAGGTTTGGAGGAAGATTGTTACGGCCGATGGGTGGGAGGAGCTGTAAGGACGATCACGCGAACGAGACTCTCGTTCGCAAAATAAGTCTCGCTGCGATAATCTTTTACGGGTCGCGTCGATGTTTGCGAGCGTGCATGTTCGCAGAAATTGCGAGCTTCCGTGAAAATTTTCGATGCGGTCTATGTTGCCTTTATGCATATCCCCCGTACGAGGGGGCTTCCGATTGCGAGCGACTATGCAAATTGGCCTATGCATGCACTTACGCGCCACAGTGGCGGGGGGCGTGGGGGAGTGGTCCGTATCTCGGAAATTTCGAACTGGGGAGGGGAGGGGGCGAACGTCGCAATTATTCTCGCAAGTGCCGTCCAGGACCGGCTCCCGGAGATTGCGATCAAGCAGCCCACGCCCTGCGGAGGAAAATAATAAAATCGGGAAACGTGTGGTTCCCGGCGGGACTCGCGGTTTCGGAAACTGTTCCCGGCTGTTTTCGCGTAATAGGAATCCGCCCACACGACGGGTCGCTCACAATTAAATCGCGGAATACGTCGCACCCCCGGGGGTGTTATTCGGCCGAAAGAAGCCAGACACCCTCCACGTACCATCTTGTGTACGTTCATCGACCACTTTATTGACCTGTTACTTTGACTTCAACGCCCATGTTCTCATAATCGGACCATAATCCATGCACCTCTTCACGTCCGACAGTCTTATCCTCAACAAGTTGAACATCCCGAAATCGCACTGGCGGCCGGGTGAGAAGCCCGGGTGGCATAACACAACTTCGAGGCGCCTGAATGGCAATTGTTCCGCGGCGGGCATTGAATCCGGAAGGAGTACGGGGCTCAAGGCACATTCTCGCGGGCAAATGTATTCATCGTCCTTTTTGGGCAGGTCGGTCGGTGGGCGCGTGCCGTGATTCGCACTAAATCTGAAATTAGTGCGGGGCGCGCTGGCGGGGGTGGCGGCGAGGCGGGAGGGGTTGGTGCCCGCTGGAGAGGAGCAAGCGAGCAGCCAGCGGCAGCATCCGTGAGGGTCTGGTAGTGGGGCAAGAGTCCGTCCAGAGGGGGCTCGTCGGGGTTATCAGAGGGGTCGGAAACGCGGGAGCGCGCCAGTCGAAGGCGAGACTTCGCCCGCGCAACTTCTCTCTTTCTCTCTCCACAACCGCACGCCACCCCAACCTTGCACCAGTTTTTGGTTCACGCTGGTCCCCATCGACGGGGGTAGCGGGGGACGGTCGTTCACGAGACGGTTCCACGGGAAGGATCATCGGCGTCCTTGCCGGCTGTCACAACGATTCAGCGGTTCGCCAACCTCACGACACGCTTCCTTTTCTTCTCGTCAAGGTCGCGCGCGGGAGCACGTGGACTTATGCCAGAGCCGGAGCACGCCTAGGCGGTGGGCAAAGGAGATTGACAAGGAGGGACCGGGAGGCAGCGGACGTCGCCGATACCTGTTGGCGGCACGTTTCATGTAGAGGGTGGAAAATATGAGCTCAAGGAAGAACGAACGACGGCGGCTCGTCGCGCTGCTCGTCCTCACGCTCCTGGCCGGTGAGTAGACGTTTCTGATATAGTGAGTAAGTTGTGTGTACGTATGAGTGGTGACTCGAATCCCGCGGAATACCGTGGCACTGTCAAGTTTCACGCGAGAGTCGGGAAACCCTTCGCGCGCACGGTGTCTCGAGAGTGTGCATCATCCCACGATTCTACGCGGAAGTTGAAGAGCTCGGAGTCATTTCTTAAATGCACTTTCACTTTGCGAATTTACCTCCTCGCTTTACCCCGGCTCGCCTGCGGGGGATGAAAATTTCGCGCGAACCTCTCACCGCCCGGCACTTCCTTCACGGCGGCGGTCGAAGTCGGGCGCGAATGCTTTTCTCAATACCCCGAGACTTGTTGAGTCACCGGTGCGACCTTTCAGCGATCCACTCTCCGTCCATTGCACTCCGCGCCCCGGCAACGAAAGTTTATGCATTCGATTTCGTGCCCAGCACCCCCTGCGGAGAGGGTGGCCGGACGGGAGTGAGAGAGGGGTGAGGCGCGAAAAGCGGATCGATTTTTATCACCGAACAACGTCACCCGCTGTTTTCCCAATCAGGCTGAGTGGTTCTCGCAGAGAGGACGGGCTTCCTTCCGATGCCGGTTGACGTTTGCGTGCGCTTTCAGGGAATCCACAATAGTGGACTGTCGGATGTCGCTCGGTGACCGAGAGAAATGCGACTCGCGCATTATATTCGCGAGCCGCCCCTTCGCCGCCGCGTTAAGAGAGCCCTCTCTCTTTTTTCCATCTTGCACCGATGCCGGAAAGGTTTTAGTCTAATTCGGCCGCGCACTCGGTCGAAGATAAAAATTTCATTTGCCTAACAAAAAAGAGACATCGCGTCGAGAGAATCGCATCCGCGGTCCGTGCGGGCGTAGGGCAGTGGCATAAAGGTATGGAGGAGAGAAGGGAGTGGAAATCAGCGATGGAAAACCTGTACCGGTAACCCAGTTCCATCCTCTATCAATCATAAAGCGCGATGTGCTTTGACGGGAGAAAGCGTGGGCAATAGAAATAACGCTGATGGAAATTCGACGTCGGGAAAAGTTCGTGCATGGGAAACCTTTACTCGGGATATGACCGCCGCATCGTTTACTCTAACTCGTCGATATTTCGGTCCTCCTCTTTCATCCTCGAAGACATCCGCGTCCTCTCACGTGCATGCATCTGCATACGAGCTCGATGGCGTAACAGGGCGAGAAAGCCATAGCTCTCGCGAGCTTTTACGCCAAAGTCGATGATTCCCCATCTGAAAAATGCTCCCTCCATCCTGCTAAAAATTCGTCGGCCACCCGAAGTCTCGTCACGTTCGCGGGCTCAGTGGGTTTCCATCGTTCGGACGAGTTCGGCGTAAAATCGCTGCATCTGCGACAATCGCATGTGCTCGTTCGCGCGTACGTATCGAGACGAATGAACGCGCGTGCGCGCGTATCTACACACCCTATGCATTACGTACGTCAGCCGATGGTTTTGTGATTGACGAGCGGGTAGCGCGACGCGCATATCAAAAACAGTATTAATTAGCCGGCGAATTGTCGCTGATTTTCGACAAAGAGCCGCGTCACTGGCACACCGTGTCACCCTCGGCAGCCTCGTGTTTATCAATTAGCAGCCCCGGCACGGAGTGTCGCACGCGTTCACGCCCCCATTGTCGGTCCGGGGCGGCGGGGAAAAAATTATTGAATACGCCTGTCGCTTTAATAGCGTCACGCTCCATTCGAAATTCGACCGAAGCGACCTTTTTCCGCTCCGCGGCCAATTTATGAACTCGCCCGAACGATGCTTCCGTTCAGACGTTTAGTTCGAAGCTTGCACCCTGTTCTACGTCACGGTAAATGCGTCATTAAACTTTTAACCGCGTCGATTGTTGAACGTTGCACGTTCAGAACGTCCATAACGTTCGACTCGAATTTCGCAGGTTTTTCGCTATTAATTATTGAGGCGTCGTTAAAGTGTGTTAGTGTACGCTAGGTGTCGGCCGTTGGTTTGGCGATAGGTTGCCCGGCGCGATAGTGATATCTTCATCGTGTGACAGGGTTTCGTTTTGCGAGGATCAATGCAAAATTACGTGGCCCGGTGCCAGAAGCGTGTGCAGGTCATAACGATCCTGTCCGTCCGTTGCTCCAAGGGCGCATACGATCCTGCGGAACTTGATTCGCACGATTCATCAATCAGGGCCCGCGCATATTTGCCCTTCTCTGGTTGGGGGTAGAGCGGGGGGTGGCTCATTAAAAAATCAGCCCCTGCCAGAGGCGCAGCTCGATTCTGCTAATTATCGATCGCTGTCCATTACCCAAGGCACGCCGCTGCACGTCGTTATCCGTGAATTAACGAGAGAAGCCAACGAAAGAAACAAGAGTTTAATACGGACGTTACCGCGTGTCGTCGATAAGTGACTCTTCTCCGTCAGCGGGAGTGAAAAAAATATGCTCGATCTATAAACAAGCGGGGGGCGTATCGAAAAATGAACACTCCGCACTCGGCGAGCGTTAAAAATTCCTCCGGTGTTTAGCCTAGGAAAACGTTAATCATTCGACACGTTAACGCGTCAATTACTTTGAAAGCACTGTCGCCGGTGCGAAAGCGCGCGCGCGTTTTTGACATCGTTCAAAGGGCGAGCAAAGAGTATTAAAACTTAAAAGGTTTCGAAAGGTGTTTGATAAAGCCTTCCGATAAAATACGCCGCCGACAGGGAAAGTTTAGGCAGACTCGCGACACGTACAAGAGTCGACGGTCTACACGCTCGTTACGTTTAATTAATATCGGGCCGCGGCACGTGTGACTTAGCACGATCGCAGCGAATTCAATTCAATTAACCGCCGACTCATCAATTATTCGACACATATGTTCGCCCTCCTGTTCGTTCCCCCCCACCCCCCCTCCCCCTGCCCCGGTCTCCCGATAGCGTATTGGTAAAAAGTCAGCGGATGTGTCAATTCGCTTCAATGGCATCATCGACCGGCGCTGCGAACGAATTAATTGTTTAATCCGGTGTAGAGATGGCGGAACGGCGGATTCTCTCTCTTTGTCGGTGTCGATATCGAGCCGGGATCGTTTAATGCATCGGGTATCATGTCACCCGCATGCGGGAGACATGCGCTCTTTCGCGGGTATCGCGGCCAAGGCCATTGATCCGACGCCGTTTCCCGAAAAATGTTTGCATCCAGATTATTTCGACTCTTTTACACGCTTTCATTCCGCGGGCTAAATATTTTCAAAGGATCAGAAAACTTTTTCAATTTCGTTGGAAATGCTGTTTTTAAGCATCGGGACTTACACTCTGCGTCCGCTTGTACCTGATGTAAATACGATAACGGAAGTTGGATACACGTTGCTTAAGGTTGCGTAGCGGTTGATGCAGTAAACGGATCTGTTTTGCGACCGGTAATCCGATATCTTTGCCTCATTCGCCGCTCGCGCTAATACTTCGATTTGCGTCCGTTCGAATCACGTTCCCAGAATTCCCTTCTTTACCCCGAGAATGCCGAGCAGATTAAAACAACTCGCCGCGGCACTTAATTGATATCGAGATGCGAGCTTGCGGCTTACTCGGATTCTGTTCGAATTAACGATCTCAGTTTCCCGGGCGCCTCTCGAGCGTCGTCCTTCCGTCTGTCCTTCGTCCCTCCTTCGTCCTTCCTGCGTCCTTCCCAGCCAAGGAAAAGGACACAGGCACAGACTAGCCGAGGACTCGAGCAAAAAAGGCGAGTCCGAAACTAAGAGGATGAAAGAAAGCGCGGAAGGAGGTCGGTCCGAGTTCGAGCGAGGTATATACAAAGATATTCCTCGAAGGAGCCGCGATTAGCCATTCCCACCTCGAGGACCCGCTGAATATGCATGAAACAATCGCATATCTCATGCAATTAGTTGAGGCGAAATCTTTTTCCTTCTCGCTCGTCCCTTCGTTCTCCGCCGCGCGGTCCTGTTCAACTCTTCGTCCTTTACCTTTCGTCCTCCGAGAATCCGGCCAGCCAGTGGGACACCCGTTACGTTTCGCCCTCTTCTTGGCGAACGTCGGGCGCGGGAAAACTTCGGCCTAATCAGGGCGCATTTGTGATTTCCGCGGGCAGGCGCCGCCGATGCAAATTGCATTTTGAATAACGCTGACACCGTGGACGAGGCCGGCCCAGTTCGTCGACCGATAAACTCGTACTCCCAGTTCCTCCTATTCCCCGTTTCCACCTTTCGCACGCTCGTCCTCCTACTCCAGTCCTCCTACGCCCGTCCTCCCACTCCCGCCAACGTCCGTCCGATGAAAAGGACCTGACAGGCGAGCTGGGCACTTTTTCCCTCCCCCACCGCCGCTCTTCTTTTTCCACTTTTTTCCCCTCTTTCTTCCTCTATTTTTTTCCGCCGCTTTTTTCCCTTTTCAGCCAACCCCGCTGCCGACCGACGCCGACGCCGACGCCGACGCCGCTGCGGGAATTAGTTTTCTACGAGCCGCGCGATCGCATTTTCCTCCAACCACCCCGCCTCTGCCCCGTCCCCCATTTTCAGCCCTCGGCCGCCCTTTTTTTATCCGCCACGTTCGATTCGCAGGAGATCCGCGAGTGACAAGTCATGATTTACATTGTGTCGGCGAATCGGGCCGTTTTATCTTTCCTCTTCCATCCATTTTTTGACCCACTGACACGGCCGAGGGCGGGAGGGAGGGAAGGGCAACAAAAAAAATCACCGAATCGAGCAGATATTGTTCGATTCAAATAAATCTCGCGCGGAACAATGCAATTTTCGACGGGGCGCTCGTTCGTTCCGTTCGTTCGTTTCATTTCGATGAATATTTTTTCGTTGGACGCGCATGCGTCGCGCGACCAACTTTTCCTTCCCTCTCCCTTTCCACCATCCTCCACCCTTCTCTCTCTTATGTCTTTTCCGTACCCAGATTTACCTCGCACCGTCCGTTTGATACACTTCCCCGCCCGAAACATTATCCGCTCGTCTATTTATGGATTCAGCTTTCGTAGTCGGCCGCGAAAGATTTGGCGCGGACGCGGCAAAATTCGTTCGCTTCCGAACCGGGGGTGGGAATAAATCGCAGCTTTGACGGAGAGAGCTCGAGAGTTCGCCGTGTACGCCGGATTCAGTTTCGGAGGCGAACGATCGCGCCACAGTTTCCGCTCGCGCCTCTTCACGCCTTTTCCATTCTCTGTCCCGGCCGAGAGATAGCGCAGCGACGATTTGCGATCCGTATCGCCGGACTCTTTCATCATTTTTTTCATTTCGCCCCGACTCTATCTCGCACCTCCGACCTATTCCGCGTCAGCCAGAATCGACCGTCGCCGCGTTCTCGACGGTTCCCGTTGGAAACGACACGTCTCCTTTTGCGACGGACTCAAAGCGTTGCCGAACGTGCGCGGCCGTCACTTAGCACCTTAAATATTATTCTCGCCGTAAGAGAAATCGCGGGCGGCGGCTCGGATTTTGTCGCGCGCTCGAAAGTGCGCAATCGTCGGGAAAACGTTGAGGCTGAGGCGGCGAGAGGCGGAATAAATTGTATGTTGACGCATAGGGCTGCCCTTCGCCGGCTGTGCATTCGGGCCTTAACGTTCGACTCCGCCGCTCGTTCGAGCGCGAAAAGCCGTCAAGTGGGCCCCGTGAAAACACATTCCGTTGACTCCGCAAACATTTACCGCGCAGCAACGGCTACGTCGACTCAGACGATGCTCCTCTGTTTTCGTACTTTTACCCGCGTATCCTTTCTTTTTCCTCCCTCAACCTTTTCCCTTCCTCCCTCAACCTTTTCCCTTCCTTCCTCTTCCTTCCTCTTCCTTCCTCTTCCTTCCCCTTCGTCCCTTTTCGTCCGAGGGGCGAAAAGAACACTCCGACCGACGACGTTCGACGACGATCGTGTGTTCTCAGGCAACATTGACGAGAACCTCGTCCCTCGATATACCTACGTCTCCTCGCTCACGGCGCCCTATACGTATTTGCCTTATTCTCGATTGAGCCAAAGTTATTCTTCCGTCCCGACGTCCGACGTTAACGAACGCCACTCCTCTCGCCCCCCGCTCCGCCGATCCGGCTCGTTCTGCCGTGTTGTTTCATCGGGGATTGTAATTATTAGTAATAACATGGCAGAGAGATCTGTTTTACCCTCGGCGTCCACCCCCGCCACCCCTTTAGCGTTGCAACTCTTGTTTTCCCTCTTTCGCCGATGACAATTCAATGGAACGCGGCAAACGTCCGCCTCGCAATGCTAACACGGCCCGATTTGTATCCCCGTGGCAATTGCGCGGCGCGTTATAAATTTCCCCGGCAAGAAGTTGATTCGGTTAGCTGCGGAGCGAACGAACGAACGAACGAACGAGCGAGCGCACACGGGCGTCGCGATAATTTGTTTCTCTGCGGACCGATTTTTCGCCACTTCCGCCCCGTTCCGGCAATCAGACCCGTGGCACGAAACGATCGTTAGCACTTCGGCTGCCGGCGGTTCGCCGGAACACTTTCGGGCTTGGGGAAAGTTGTTTTTCCTCGTTTCGAGCGGCGCTGAAAGGAGCCCAACGCTGGTTCGATGGGCGGCCGAGGCTTTGGGCTATCCGTTCATCGACTGACCGTGGCCAGTCGAAGCGAGAGAGACAGCTTACTGCATTTCGCGTCGGACGTTTGGCACGAACGTTTGCCGAAGCTCGCGGAGACGGGTCCTCTGTCGGGGCGAATTTGTAAGTAAACTGTCGACAAACGACGCGCGGCTCTGCTCTGACTTTGCCCGCACCCATGCCGTTAATTACCATTAATTCGCGGACGGGTGGAAATATGGGTCAAAAGTGACCCTTCCAGGGGAGATGGGGCAGGATCAACAGACGGTACGCGGAGTGTGCGTAAAGGCGTGAAAGGGGTGGCAAAGGATGAACGAATGGGGGTGAATGGAAACGGAGGGGCGGTTGCGGTAGGTTAGCGAGGCTAAATCAGCGGCTCGCTTCCGGTTTAAGCGAATTAGCGCTGGGCAACTTTTGACGGACGCGGGAAACATGCGGGCAAGCGATTATCGCGATTAAATGTTGCCGCGGCGCTTGTACAGGACGCGCGTGCCTCTGTGCAAGGGGGTTGGTCGAGAGGGGGTGGCCGAGAGGGGGATGGGGCGGTAAGAGGAGGGCATCGGCCCGGTACTCGTACACATCGACCCATGCCCGCTTATTTCACGCAACGGGAACATCCCTGGCCGCTCCCAGCTTCGGCCGGAATACGCGCCTGAGTTACGCATGTTCGCGTGTCGATTGGCAGCCCAGTGCGTTTGTCAGTTCGGATTTGGACCCCGGGCCCTTTGATTCCGCGCTTTGACTCCGGCCTGCCTCGTGACGTCTGTCTCTCTCCATCTCTCGCCGTTTTCGTCTTCCTCTCACCCGCTCTCCCTCTCTCTCATCGTTCGTTCCCTACCACGCGATTTCCACTATTGGTATAACTAACGGCCGGTCTCTGATTCCGTGCCAAAGGCGCGGCCCGCTATCTCGTAGATTGCGTAGATTACGGTTATTACGGAAGAATGGGTCACATTCGGGCTCTTGGTTTCCCTAATGAATGACCCCTGGCACGGATTCTTCCCGTAAAGATCCGACGATTTTTCCCAACCCTTTGGCACGCAGTTTGGATAATTCCGGGGGCTCGTTCGCGCGATACTCGCCGAGAAGGCAGAAAGGCGGTATTCTCGTTGCCCGGATGTTTGTCGGCTGATTACGATCGTTAATTATCCGCGGTGATTTCCGCGTAAACACGGAGGCTTTTGGACATCGGAACGTAGGCAGAGAGAAATGCGAGAATCCCGCCGCGGAAATGAGCGATTCCATTTTTTCGATATAGTCGCTGACCGAGCGATACAGTTCTCCCGACACTTTTTTTTTTCATACGTTTCCGAGTGTCAAGTGTCTGGCCTTGTAAATTACACCAAATGGAGTAACGCTTTTATGGAAATCCGTTCCGCGCATCCGCTGAATTTCGATACGTTAAATATATATCGCACATTTTTTCCTGTCTCTCCGCCGTTTTTGACTTTATTCATAATCGGCCGACGATTAATCGATGATACTCGCGCGCCGTTACCGGCGCGGGGCACGTAATTGTTGGGAGTATCAACGTCACGTAATACATGCGCAATTTATCGAACAATCGTCTGCTGCTCATGCCCTTTCGAGCGGCAATTGATAATCCCCGAAATCCGACGGGATTACTTCGGTCCGCGTCCGTAAATATTTGTCCTATCGCAGAAACTTATTAAACGTTCCTTCCGGGTTGCAAGGTCTCTTATCTCTGTTACTATCCTAATATCGTTAAACAGGGCAAGAATCCGACGAGTTCAATCTTCCCTCATCAATACTTTCCCATCGTCATCCGCTCGAACGTCATCCGAACAACGTTCGGCGAGAACGACCGCGGACAATTATCGGAGTCCGAAGGAAAACACTTGCTCCCCGAACTCAGCCTGCCTCGTACACGCGTCCGGCGAGGTGTCCTCGTCCTGAACGAGCGGCAGGAGTGGAAATCCGAGAGGCGGCGGACCAGTCGCGCACGACATCGAGCGCGTCTCGAAGGACTCCCGACGGACTCGGAACGGGATTCAATTTCCCGAAAGGCGATCTCCACCCAGCTCTCGCGACTTCCATCGAGCAGCAGCGCGAACTTGAACGGAGGAAGCGTGCAGAGGGAGATAGACAGAGAGAGGGGGAGAGAGAGAGAGAAAGAGAGAGAATGGCCGAGCGAATCGTACGTGAGAGCGAGAGAAGAGGACAAGAGAAAGGGTAGGGCGAATGATACGAAGGCAGAATGGCGAGCTGGATTATTTCGAGGCCGTAGCGGAACCGGAAGTTCGGCCTGGATCCGCGAATCGCAATGCGGGGGACAGGCGACTTCGACGACCGGCGCCGGAAGTCTTTTAGAAGTTTGATTAAACTTCAACCGCGCGGCGCGTGCTCGTGAAACATTGGTCGTTCCCGATTGCGCGCGAGGGCAGGTGGCGGGGGTGGATAGAAGAGGTACGGTAGGGGAGCGGCTTGATAAAGGGGGAGAGCGGAAGAGCGCGAGACGACGCCGACGCCGTCGACGCCGTACGGAAACTTGAATTTTCAAACTCGAAACGGAGGCTGCCTAGACGCCGCGACGTCTCGCGCCTCTCGCTCGGATGCGAGTTAATGCGGAACGAGACAGAGGCTGGGACTCGAACCCCACTACGAACCCGGGGGAACTATTTAGAAATTCAATGAAATTTATAACTACGTTTCGTCGAGGGTAGAAGGCTTTGTCGGGAAAGTCAATACTTACGTCTGTCTGCCTCGCCGCTCTCTTAGCGTCGGTTCAATTTTTGCGCTCGCAGGACTCTGGCAATATCCTGTCGGTTGCTCGTTCGGGACTTCGAAGGAGTCCGGGACGAACTGAATTCGAAAAATGTAATGCACGCCGAGTCAAAGCCGCGTCTGCGAACGGGAAGCCGATAAAGTCGTGTCCGGCGGGCTGGTAAGGGTGGCTGAAGGGGGTAGAAGGAGAAGAGGCAAAGTTTTTCCTTTGTTCTCCGGCCGCGATGCCATTAAATGGAGCGTGTCGCCGACGTGGAAGACGACGTTGGACCTAATGAAATGGACATGACTCCGAATGCCGGCCGTCTGGCCTGCCCTGCCGCCCTCTAGCATGGGACTCGGTCGCAGGAAGTGGGCCTCTGACGAAACGAGCTACTTCAATGGCCCGGAGAATTCATTTGGCGATTGTAATGGAGTGACTCCTCTCCGATAAATGAACTGTCGTCCCGTTACCGCTCGCCAGTTTTCAGCCGGACTAATCGGGAAATGAGAATGGGGCGGGCCTTGACTGGCACCAGCGACCGCTTTACAGAAAATTCGGTAATGCCTTCGAGACTTGGCTGATGTAAGGGTTGCGAAACTTTCCCGCCTTCCACTTTCCAGCGGAGCCACCGGGCTTAACTGTAATTCAAGCTAATACGGGCAGATGAGAGGATTTCTTCAGATTTCGCTCGCTGCGTGGGAAGGATATCGCTTTGGAGCGGAATATTCTTTTACCTGTTTCGCAGATTGTTAGTCGATACTCCCGTCATTAGCGTCCTGCCGGCGCCTGATTAGGTCCCGAGGACTCGTCGCTTATGAAGCCGACCTGGTTTCGTCACTCGACTAGCTATCGATATGGGCCCAGTACAAAAGGCACGAACTTCCTCCTTTGTCTCGCGCTCTGACGTCATTAAGCAGATCGGCTCGTTCGTTCGCCTGCTCAGGATATCCTGATGAGACGGACCTGCTTCCCGTTAGTCTCTGACCCGACGTCGAAGCGTGACACTGGCGAAATGAGAAATTTTTAGATCTACACCGACCGGCAAGATAACTGGCTTCGTCGGAACCTTATCGTTCCTTTTTGTATCGTACCCCGTGAACCGGTCGCGAACTGGAAGAGAAGGTCGGAAAGGCAGAAATAATCCATTCGATAATCGAACGGGGAAAACATCTTTCCCATCCCTCGTAATCCTCCCGCTCGCGAGAATGGATTCATCCCGCAGTTCATTTCCGCCATAATCTGAGCGCACCCTTGACGCACGCGACTCGCGTTCATCATTTCGGGTGCTGCTGGCCGCATGGGGAAAATTCGATTCGGCGAAACTATCGTCCGTAAATGGGCATGATTTCGGCGGCGGATTATACTTATCGACATGGCGTGGCCGGGTAGTCGGAGGTACAGAGAGAGGGTGGCTTCGCGCAAGAATGGACCCGCCGCTTTTTCCTTTATTCCGGGCCACGACACTGCTAAATGGAGCGTGCCATTGGCGCCGGCATTCGCCACTGATGAAATGGACACGCTTCCGGCTGTAAACCGACGCCATAGAATCGCCCGGCAGAACGACTGAATTAAGTCGCGCAAATTCATTTTGCCGGGCAGTCAGGGGTGGCACGCGGAGGGGTGGACAACGTTGGCGGCACTTATTTATCGTCCTTCTTATTTAACGCTCGCGTTAGCGCTCGCGCGAGCGAACCTAAGGCGCGAGCTGACGACAAAGACGAATTTATTAATTACTCCCCGAGAAACGTGTACTCCGCTCGAGAGGAGGGGGCGGATCCGCGTAATATCGCGCATAGTTTTCTACGCTGTTATGATTCTTACCTCTGACGTAACGAGGGAGCGGCGAGAATGGGGTTAAATTCGTCCGCGTTTCGGTGACATCTCGCGAGAACGGAGTTGAGCGCGATTCCATCCAAATGAGTAATTTGCAAGTCCGAGGGAACTCTTGACTCTGTGTATTTAGCGTTCATCGTCGCCGTTCGGAATCCACGATCGGCGAGCGGAAAAACTGCTTTTCCCACCGTGAGGCTCGCGTTGAATCATACATTCGGGTGAAAAAATAAGCGCCGCGCAAATCGCCGGGGAAAGCTTTAACGTTACGCTCGCGCGGGTCACCGGACGACAGGGGGGTGAGAAAGTTATCGCGGGACGATTTGCGGGGCAGGGCCAAGTCTCGAGAATTTTTGCGCGACCAACCGGCTAAATTGTAACTTTTAGCGCGCTCGTCCGCGACGAAGGGAGAGGGAGAGATTCCGGGAAACGCGAGTAATATAAACGTCCGCCATGCGCGCCGGGAGCCGACGATTTGTATGTCTGATTAAAGAGAAAGGACGCGGGGTGAAGAACTGTTACTAGCATGTACTGTCCTCACATTTCCAGCGTAATTCTTTCCTTGCCTTGCAGAACCTTGCCGTCTCGTATCTCCATGCTCGCTCCGCGCTTTTTTTCCAGAATTCCTTGGAAAATGAATGACACACCGCCTCGTGTTTATCGACGCGGTTATCCGAACGTTCATAATAATTGTCTTAATATACCGCGTACGATATACCTAATGGCCGTTCGCGCTGCCGGGCGAGAATTTCTTCGTATTAAATGGCGATCCGTTGTTCGCGAAAATGCGAGTGGCAGCGAGCCTGGCGCGATATCCGAGCACGAAATTATGTTATAACGCTAATCTTTTATGCAAGGCCCGCTATCGTTCGATCGCTGTTTGTACGGCGACGCGCGTAGGAATTGCATTCCTTGCTTATCGCGATCGGCTTTGCCGGCGGCGCACGCGGGTACGTTTCATTCGGCCGGTTGGCAGAAAATATTGACAAAGCTGCGGACTCCCCATGTTAATTGAGTCATGGCTTTAATCTGTTTGCGCCGCGTATCCAGCGCGCGTCAAATTGTTTCTGTTGTCTCTGCCACAGTACGCCTCCTACTCTCAGGCTCGCAGTGCCGTTCGCGGTGCCGTTCGCTAACACTGTCGAACTTGTCCGCAATTCCCATTCAATTATACCGAACCATGGGAAAAGATGCTTCTTTTTCCGTAGAACGTAATATAACAGAGAATTACATAAGACGTCTTTTACGTGGAAGAACGAATCCTCTGTTTTCAGCCAGGACAGATGGCGGATGAATGGAAAGCTGAAAGCTTCCACGCCCGTAACGCACGACCATTCTCGGCCGGAAATCAGACCGAACCGCGAACGCTCGAAGGGCACACGCCTTCGAACGGGCAACGCCGAAGCGATAAATGTCCTTACAGTGGATAAATTCAAATGGATTCCTCGTAAAATAGTTGCTCGCGAGTCGCGCCTTTTTTACGCCGACCCGCGGCCGTTTTACGACGCGGCGTATACTTCTTCTCGATGTTGCGAGTCGGTTAACGGCCGTGGGGCGAATCAGCCTGCGTCCAGGAGGAACGGACGACGACACCAGCGGACGCCGACGTCGTCGCCGTCGTCGACGTCTACGTCGACCGTGACTCATAGTTTCTCTTTTCGCTCCGGTTAACGCCTACCCAAGATCACGATTGTCCTCGCACATGGCACATACGCGATCTCGCGAGGCCGACATATCAGCACAGGCCACGTTCGCTGGTCAGGTTGATTGCGCGGAACTCGGAACTGCCGTCGCGAAACTGCCACACTTCGGCGACCGTAACAATGCCGAAGTAATAGAATGTTTGACGCGCGCCGGGATTAATGCCGCTCGTCGGACGTATTCGGACGTACTCGGACGTACCACGTACTCCCCCCGATCGTCGTAGAATCAGCTGTCGGTTTCCCGATTCGAAGCTCGGGATAGCAGGCGTTAATCGAGACGGACGCATAGAAAAGTCTTCCTTTTTCCGCTCTCCTCTCTTCTTCCATCGTCTCGCGCCGCTGAAAGCTTTCATTGCCGGCGCGCATCATAAATTCTGGCACCGCCTGACGGCCGCAAATGGGCGTGCATAAATGTAAAGGCGACCGCAGCCCGTGCCGTTTCGAATTCCGCCACCGTCTTCGAGAAGGGTGGCACACGGCAGAAATTGACTCGGTAAACGGACGCGGCTTTTAAAACGGCACTTACTTTACGCCGGCCCTCGCGAACGGCTTCTGGCTAACTGGCGAAATTGCGCCTGGGCCAGCTCGAAAAAGTCGGGGCGATAATGGCCGGGACACGCTATTCGCTGCCGAATTGCGACCGGCGAGATACTCGGTGCGAGCGGAGTTCCGAACTTTCCCCGGCGGTCGATATCGGCCGACGGCTCGTCCTGCACGCCAGGAAAGTATAACGAATTCGATTGTTACGTTTCGCGAGATACCGAATAACGAAGTGTTCAAGACACCCCATTGAATAGTTTTAGTTCCGAACTTTCCATCCCCTCGTACCCTGTCCCCCACCCTCTCCTTCGCTCGGTGTTTGACTGTCGAGTTCGGATGTTCATGATTGCCCTGACGTAACTGTAACTGCTGTTTCGAAGTTTCCTGTAGTGCCTGTTCTCCAGGGTTGGACGAGTGGGGTCGAAAGGAAAGGATAATGTGAGCTGCGGGCCAATAATCTTTTCATATCCCTCCGCTTAATTAATACTTAAATTGCCAACGCTGCCGCATAAGCGATTCGAACTAATCAACGTAGCGATTCATTACGCTTTTACAACAGAAATCTAATATAGGTACCTTGAACATTGCGACTGGTGCCACCTTTTAAGCACAAGACTCGGTCGAGCATAGAATCCTAGCTTCCATTCTCCAACTATCGGTCCCCAAACATCGCACTGACGCAAACTCCCCCAATTAAAGAGACATTTTTAATTCGCCCCGACGGGCAGTCGTTAGAAAGGGAAATTCAGGCTCGACTTCCTGTCAGGGAGGGGGCGAGCGTGCGGGTCGCAATCATTTCTCGTTTCTCGCCGGAAGATCTCGGTTTTATAACGTCGGCGCCGCTGGCTGGGCGCTGGCGGAGGCAAAAGGCCTCGGCTGAATGGATCAAGTCCACGGTAACAAGTTTATACGTCGCTCGTAACTGCGGGGAAGCTTTAAAGTTCGCCGCGGCAGAACTCGCGGAAGCTCGGTGCGCCGCGTACACTCTGTCATAGTTTATACGTCTATATGCAGCCAGTTTCAGCCCCCCCCGCCCACCCCCTCCCAACCCCTCCTAGTCTCTCTCCGCTCGCAACAGCTGCCGTTGCCAACGTAGCGAGGCTGGCAGGTTACCACCGTTTGCCGGTCGCCGCCGATTCCTAAGCCCGGAGAGTTACGCTATTTATTGCTATTCGAAAAATTTCTGTTCTTCCGGTGTTTACGAGTCCGCGACAAAACTTACGCTCCGCGAGGCCCGGACAATCCGGCCATTGCAAATTGTACGAGCGTGGGGCGTGCGTAATTTCTTTGACGCGAGTATATTTTTTTTCCGTGTTCTTCGCGACTGGGACGCTCCGAGCTGCCGGACTCGAGTGCTTTTACGGCCGTTTGTTTCCTTTTTAAGGTTCAGGCCGCAATCTTGAGGGATAATGCGCGAAAAGAGTGAGACTCGGAAATTTAGTCGGCCGTTCTGCGTCGAACAAAGGGCCCTTTGCTTGTTCCGCGCTTCAAGGTTATTGTCGACTCGACTCCCACAGTGGCGCCTCTCGTTTTTCCGAACATTAATTTCTTGACAATCTAATAGCGGAGTTCGCCGCACGACGACGGCGGCGGCGGGCACACACGCTAGTTTGATAGACTAATGGGTCCGCTCGGCCAGTTTGAAATGAGGTTGCAGTTTGCGGTAACGGCATTATCGCGACGATAAACAACGTCTCCTTGCCCCGTCCCATTTCGCGGAGAGGGTTGCGCGCCCCCGGGTCCGCGCATAATAACCGCGGCGGGGGAGAGAATTTGCCCCGTGTCGCGAATTTAATTATTTTCGGCCCGGCTTCTTGCGAAACTCCGAAGCCCGGAAGTGGGTATGGGTTTCCGAGCGTTCGCGAACCTGGCGCGAGCTCTCACGCTGGCAGCTGATCGTGCTAAATAGTCCGATCGACTTTTCGGTTGATTAAATTTCCAGCGAGACACGCTCCGCTTTACCATTTTCCCGATTCTGGCCTCATTCGATTTTCCGCATGGAAATGAGTCGTTTACCGTATTGTTACATTGTCTCTTATTTCCGCGTAGAGTCGGATAGCGTTAGCTGGATTTTATTCTCAATGTCACCTCGGCCGTATTTAAAAGTAAGCTGAGGCGAAGGCGCGTGCGCGGGGCAAACTGTTATTGCCGCGGCGTGCTCGAGTGGAGAAAATATTGAAAGGCAGTAAGAAAGGGCAATCAAAGTAGAAGGGGGAGGGCTCTGCCCTACCCATTCTGTTTCTCCCGATCTTCGCGGCCCTCCGCCGCTGCTGCTCGCGGTCGCCCCGGAGGAACTTTTCGCATTAATAATTCCCGAGCACATTCGGAATTGTAAATCAGATTTCCACGGCGAGGCTCCTGGCGAGCAACGACCGACTCGACTCCTCTCCCACCCCCACCCCCATCCCCATTCGAAATGTTTAAGATTCCCGTGGCCTTCGAACGACGCGTACGTGGAGCATATTTAAGTTCGTCTCCGGTCTCGCGCGAAGCCGGAGAAAAATCTCTTTTCCCTCCCTCCGACTGCCAGGCCACCCCTGCCGAGGCCGAAGTATTAGCCGTACTTCCCCCGAAGGCGCCCGCTCGTTTTTTCCTTTACCACTGTCCGAGGAATTCAGCGGGAGGCGAGCAATTTAAAGTTTTAGCCCGAGAGTAACGCCGCTAATGGAGAATTTACATGTCTGAGATATTCTTGCGCCGGGGATAGGCGGAAGGGGTGATGCAGGGGAGGGGGGTGTTGCAGGGTGGCTACCGGTTACGGTCGGTAGCGGGCCGAAGCTTCTGGCGCTTAACTACGCATTACGACGAATGCAGTACGCGCACCACGCAGCCGGGAAAGCCCTTCTACCTAATCGAGAATTATACCGTCAGCGTTCTAAGCTGCTCGGAAGCGAACGTAATTAAGAATCCATTCGCTAATTGAAACGTATCGGCGACATCGGACTGCCCCCGATCGGAGCGCGGAGTTTGGATGGGAGCCGGATGGGGAAGGGCTCGCAAACCGGGAGCTTGGCCGAGGTGAAACAATGCCGGCGGATTAATTTTTTGGGTAATTGGGTCGCTCCTTTCCGGAGGACGTCTCCTCCCACCTCGTTCCGGTGTCATCGTCGTCAGGTGACAGCGGCGGCACATAAAAGCCTCGCCTCCTTTATCTTAACGTCCGTGAACCGTAACGTCGGCACAAAAGGGGTAAAATTGCGATCACATTTTTTGCTCCCTTCCGCCCCTTCCGTCCCTCGCTCCATTCTCGGCCAGATCCGAGGAAGCCGTCCGCTTCGGTGTCAGTGTTTCCTTCCATCCCAGTTGGACTCTTTCCTCTCCTCCACTCCCCCCGCCGTCCGAAAGGGGTGGCATCGGCTCCTCCGGCTGCCACCCCTCATCCGCCCATCCCCCCTTTCACCCCAGGGTTTTACCCCGCCGAATCAGCCGGATGGGGATAAATGCCACATAATCCGGCTGCCTCTGATTGCTTCGTGGCACGGACGAGGAGGCGGCAGATTCACGTGAACAGAGACAGACTCGCTAACTCACACATCGGGCGGTACACACGTACGGGGTGGTACAGAAATCGTGGCAGCGGGCGCGGCCCGCGGTCCGCCACCGATTGCATCGATTCGCGGACTAATTTTTTCGGGCACGGAAGCCGGGCACGAATTTACTCGATATTCGAAATCGCGTCGGGACGCCTCGAAGCGACGGTCCGCTCCCGGCTGTTTGTCGGGGACAGCTAAGTGCACTCCGGGATAATTTCGAAGTTGTCCGTCGTGGGGTCGGGACTGCGACGCGGAGAAGCAGCTGATTAACTTGCCGCCGGATTTATCTTCGCAACAGGCGCGCGACCCCGCTTGTTTGCCTTCCCGCAGTGACTTTCATCCACCCTGTAGGTTCCTTGGACGCGGACGTATGCGTTTCCTCACGGACGGAAGGCCTAGTTGGGGATGTGTGCGTGCACACGTATTCGGGAGCCTGGCACTCGGCATCCGGGGTAGTATGCGAGTATGTGTGTTGGTTGGAGAGGGAGGATGAAGAGAGCGACAAAGAGAGAGAGAAAGAGAGAGAGAGAGAGAGAGAGAGAGAGAGAGAGAGAGAGAGAGAGAAAGAGATGAAGGGAGAGGCCAGCAGGTGCGCCTAGAATGCCAGTTTTCCTTCCGTCTGTCGCTCCCCATCGCGGCACGTCCCTTTGCCCGACCTTCGACCCAGTTCCCAAGCCCACCCTCCAGAAAAAAAGAAGGAATTATACGCCGCGGGGGGCTTTGTCGGGGCGAACGTCCTATAAACGCGACGTCATTTCCAGCGCATCGATTCCGGAGGCAATTTTTTGCCCCGCGATACGTGATACCCCGGAAACAGTTTACGTGTTACGACTCGCCAGGCCAAAGTTCCGTATGCGCGCGACGTTAGTTTTGACGAACGGTTATGCACAAAAGGCTGCGATGCGGGCCAGCCTTGAGAGTGGATGAACCGCTCTCGCGGATAGACAGTAGTTCAGGCAGAGTGCAAAGTTCGGAAGAATCGCAATCATGGCGTAACGGCGGACGTTAGCCGATGAAGAAGTAATCATCTATCTCTCCCGCAGCGTTCACGAAGCTCAGACCCATTGTCGGTCGGACCCTAACTCCTAAACCAACACGCCGCTCTAATCGCTTCATTAGCGGGAGCGACTCGTATCTCTCCCTCCTCATCCTCCTCCTCTTCCTCCTGCCCACCTCCCTTACCGTCCGCCTGCAGGTCAGCCGCGTTTAGAAACCAATCAGACGTACAATAAAGTCGGTGCAGCGTGTCGCGTACATTGCTTACAGCGTAGGTTTGCGCAGAGGGCCGGCATGGTCGCCGTCGAGAGAATCACGTCCACGTTCCGGAACACGTCCCGCTCGCTCGCGAGCACCCGCACACTGTGACTTCCGCCCTTCGAACACCTCTTGCGACGACGGCGCTGGCGCACGTACTCCGCGGGACTCGCCCCGGCAGGAATTGTCGAGAAATAAAATTGTCGGCAGAATCCCCGGAGGGCGACGGTGGCCGCGATTCGTTCAAAGCTCGCGCTAAAAGGAACGTCCGGAGCCGGTTAATTGAATCCTTTCTGTTCTCCGACTACCCACCCCCCTCTGCAACCTTCCCGACCCCTCCACCTCCACCGGTCGCTCTCCGGAGCGGTTCGGAAATTCGCGGCGGCGGCGGCGGCGGCGGCTCATGTTTGCCCGACCCTCCCCTGTAAATCACAACTGGCCGCTCGATGTTTCATTGTCAACGTGCTTGGCTCCGGCTCGAGCTCGGATGGAAAGTGGAGGGATAGGTCGGGAGACTGCAGGATCGGAAGGGGGTGAGAACGCAGCCGCTGGAGGGGGGGGGTGTAGATTGCGGCCAGCGGCTTTTGTCACGCGGCAAATCTACCGTTTTACCGAGTGTCGATTCATATCGGGGGGGTTAATTCTTTTTTTCCGGCCCGGCGAACAACGGGCGCCACCTGCGCAACCCTGTCCGCCCTCCCCCCACCCTCCCCCACGCTCGCACGGGTTGAAATCGGCAGATACCGCCCGGCGGAGAGCTGCGACGAGGATGGCCTGGACGCTTTGTCCCGCTTTCCTGTTCGGTTAAATATTAATGATCGTCGAGCCTTGTTCCGGGGATGGGGGAGGAAAACTGGCGGTCCTTTTTTCCATCGACCGCCGTTACATGCAGCTCGACTCGCTGTTTTTTTTTCCCGCTCCCGCTTTTTTTTTTCACCCACGGCTCACTCCTCTTTTTGTCGTCCTGGCCCGGGAATTGATTCAGTGCCGCGGTTCGGTGAGTTTTGATTTTGGCCGCGGCTTCGGGACGTTCGGTCCGCGCGCTTTCGAGTGAAATATATTTCGGCTCGAAGATAGGATCTCTCGCATCGGGCCGGAGAGTCTCCATTTTTTTTCCCCATTGATCGCCGGGCTACGCGCCAGTCATACATTTTAATGAAGGCCGCGCGCGTTCTTATCGGATATCAATTATCGTTCGGGGGTCGACGCTTCGCGCGGATTTTACGCTACCTTACCGCGATGAATCTTGTCTTACTTCCGGCTCGTCGACGGTCGGCGAGGACGAAGCTTGGTTTCGTCCGCAATTCCTATGCATCTACCCCCCCCTCACCCACCCCCTACCACGGTACTGAACCGCGGGGCTATAAATTGACTCCGTTCGCGGGCAGAACACGTCGCGGATACGCGGCTTAAATATTAATGGTCGGCATTGTTGGCCGTCACCCTATTTTTCTTTCCTTGCCGCGTCGGTGCCGGAATCTGATTTGCGCCAGAGTCGGCCGGTATTCTACGTTAAAAGATATCACTTAGACCGTGAACAATTTCCCTCAGCGTTCCGCCTTCCGGCAGATGCATAGCGGTTCATCACGCGAGTTCCTTCAAGAATCTCGCGCCAATCCGCAGGACGCATTTGAGAGGGGATGGGGGGAAAGGGCTCATTTTCAACGCAGGCTCCTTCGGTTGACACGCACGTGGCGCGCATAAAAATTTATTAGCGGCCAGATACCGTCGGGTGGCAGACAATTTAGCTTCGAAGCCGAGTCGTTCGCCGGATTTGTGGAGTCTAGCCACGCGAAAGATAAAACGCGGCACGGCGCTGTTTTGCCTTTTATCTCGGCCGAGCACCGCCGCTAAATTACGGAACGGCGCTTATTTTGCGCACATTGTTTAGAATTAATTGTCCCAGTTTGACCGCGCGGGCGGCATTCATCGACTGCATATTTCCCGCCCGAACGGCGTCGTATCGACCGACGTCCGACTATCGGACTTTGCTCGCTCGGAGGCACCGATAATTGGTCGGAAATATTGAGAGAGTTACGCTGTTACATCGTTACACGACGGCGGTTCTTTGATTCGCCGTCGTTCAGTTTTCGGCAGATTTCCAGACTCGGCGAACAACCCTCGATACGATCGATTCAAGGCTAAGGCCTACGATCGACGTATTAAAATTCATGAGACGATACCCATCGCTAATTTTCGCATTAAGCGGAAGCGTTAACGTGCCTGAGCGAAGTTTCGCCGTAATACGGTATACTGCCGCACAGATTAACTGAATCAATCGAAATTTTCACTTTGCACGCCATCCGTCACTTATGAGAATTCATTTTTGAAGCCCCGCGTCCGCCGTTCATTCGGACGAACGAAGTGTACAAACGAACTCGCGTTCCTCGAGAGAGTGTTAAGGGCACTCCCGGCAAACGCTTTGAACGGACGATTAAACACGGTAGTCCAGCGTGCGCGGCAACTCGCGAAATTAATTGCTCTCCTTCGCCGTTGACAGGGATCGGCATATATTGGTCGGCAGGTATCACACGGGCCGAGGACACGTCGGCCGACATAGGGAGCCATGGGTGTGAGATGAGCTTGTAGGATCGGCACGAAAACGCGTACGTACGGCGGAATGTCGATTATCGGAACGTCTGTTTTCCGATCGAACGATTATCCGACGCCAGGCGACGCATTCGGAACACGTGTTCACGCTCACACCTACACGTGTGGACAGACAGTGGCGATGTGGCCAGCGGACGTAGGGGGATGGGTAGCGAGGGTGGGTTACTGGGGTGGTCGGTCGAGGTGGCCAAGGGAGGGGTGGGGTTAACCGGGTCGAGTTGAGGGTGTGCGAGAGATGTCGCGGCCGAGGGTGCGAGATGGTGTGCGAGAGGGTGTGTGCGAGATGGTGTGCGACAGGGTGTGCGAGAGGGCGGGCTCATTGTGTGCCATTGACTCTGGCTACACCGGGATAAACTGGCTAATGATTGCCGGCTAAGCGAAATCCAATTCGTTACCGCGCCGATGCGCCATCGAAAGGGTTTCGCTCGAGCGAGAAAGAGAGAGCCGGGACTATACAAGCGATTAAGGGGGTGTCTTATTCGAGTTCTCGCGCCTGCACGTCCGGTCCCATTGAATTTCCGAATTGCCACGCGCGGTTAGGCCATTATCTTTTTTCTGCCACCCGCTCCTCCTCACTTTTTCCCTTTTGTTCCCCGTTTACGCTTTAATCCCGAGCGATAGGGCGGCGGATAAGGCGAAATGAAAGGAAATGGCGCCGGGGAGTTACATCTTTATTATGCAACACACCGTCCTCGCGCTCCGGGGTCTGATAAGGCTTTCAGAAAGCCGGCGCGACACGGGGAGAGGTTGGGAGTGGGTGGGAGAGGGGTCGGAGGGGGGTCGGAGATGGTCGGAGCCCGTACGGAGTTTAGTATTCAGAAGCCGAATCAGAGTGCGAAACGATTTTAACGCCGGTACATAGAATGTGACCCAGTAGCCCCGGCGAAATCTGATGTCCCAGTGGCTCAATCAGCTTTCGTCCGACTGACCGACGGTCGAGTGTTATGTAAATTTCCCATCGATACACCCCGCTCGAAATTCGGCCCCCCCCCCCAACGACGCCCTATAGCGCTCGCCCTATAGATACATTCACCTACGGATACATATACCTAACCGAGCTGGCCGCCCTACCCCGCCAACGGCCTGCCCACCGTTATATTTCGCGCGTTAATCGATATTCCTCTCTGCCAACGAACGCTGAATCGATTATGCCCGTCATGCGCCGCGGGCGAATAAATTTTTACAACATTCAACTCGGCATCGCGTCCCGTCAGATTGATTCTTTTTTTTTTTTTACTCCATTCCTCTTTTTCTCTCCTTGCCAACGTTCAGTGGCTCCATTTTCGGCTGTCACTCTTTCCGCGGCGAGATCGTTGACTTTCGAGAGTGGGGGGAGGGATGGAAAATCACGGCAGTTTATCGAAGCTGACATTAGGCGGAGGGATATTTAAGATCGCTGGATGTCGCCTTAATTTAGCGAAAAACGGTGCTGCCAGTCACGGCTCAAAGATTAACGACAGGATCGTTTACCGATAAGCGGATCATCCGGTTTCTTTTATTTTTTCCTTCCTTTTTCGCTCGTCGCCTCCTTTCTCCCACGGTTCGGCAGGTAGAGGACGAGACGGCGCGGGGAGTTGGGAAAAGCCGTCCGGGGGCGGGAAATCAATCGCGGCGGCGTTTCTTTCCCGCCGATATCAGGGAGCCCGCCTCTTCTCTCCGACCGATTTTTTCCCGCCCTTTGTTCATTTCGTCGACGGGAAAACTGCTTCCATAAGGTCTCTCGTTCGGCGCTCGGGACGGAGAAGTAATATGAAAGAAATCCGCGAAAGCCGCACCGACAGTCCGTTGCCCCTTTTTCTCCCTCAACCCCTTCCCCCGACTTTCTCTCTCTCTCTCTCTCTCTCTCTTACTCTCTTCTTAACATTCTACCGTCGCTCCTCAACTCGGAACCTCCCTCCACAACGCTCTTTATCTCGACGTCCCTCCCGAGGGATGCAAAGCGCGCGCCCAGCGTCGATAGATCGATTTCAATTTAAAAAGAGAATTTCAAGCGAGTTCGCGGTAATTGAATTAAAAGCTTACCATCGGCGGCGGTACGCGCGCACACTTGAAGCTCGGCGTCGGATAAATTTTTCACGTTCATCAACGGCCCGACAGACTTATTGCGAGCGTTTAGCCGGAAATACGGCTATCGTCGCGGCGAACTTTCTAAGACAAGCCCTACCGCGGCACCCTCCCTCCCACCTCTGGTTCTAACCCTGTGCCGGGATTGAATTAAACTTCATTGAAATTTCCATTTTCACGGAATTAAGATAGAATTTAATTTCGCGCCGAAGTTGTGTAAGGTCAGATTTCTCGGGGAAAGTTTACTTTCGTTCGCCAGGGCCAGCCCCCCCTCTCTCCCTCCTTTGCGTCCCCGTTGTTGTCCGAGCGGATCTCCGGGGGTACAAAAGTCGGCCGAGAACTAATATCAACCCCTCCACCCTCTCTCCACAGCCTCCGCCATAGTTCATCGACAATCCTTCCGTCCCAATGTTCGCGCGCTTACGAGGACATTCGCTGTCCGGCAAACTTCCGACCGACCCTCCCACCCCCCCACCTAATGCCCGGCTGCCGGCCTCTTCCGGTAATGACTTTGATTCGGAGCATTGGCCGAGCTCTCATCAGTAGGACACCACGGCGGGGTGTCTCGTTTAAGCCGATTCAACGAAACTTCTTGTTAAACAAGAACAATCGAAACTCCTCGCCAAGTTATTGCCTCGGCCCTCCACCTGTCCCAGCCACCCTTTACCCCCCACCCTTGCCACCCCTTCCATCAGCCTCGCCGGCAGCTGCCCACCCCCCTAAGCGGTTCATTTCCAGCGCCGTGTAAATCATAGTTTCTGTCGGCTGTATACATCTTCCTCGGGCGAAGTTCGAAGATCTCGGATATCAGATTATATCCAGAGTAAACTCGGGCACGCTCTGCGAACGGCACAATTGCTTTTGCCATCTCTCCCCACCCCCTTGCTCGCCGACAGTGCTCACCCCCCACTCCCCATCCCCGGTACACAACTGTCCATTTTCCGTCCCCGTCGTCTGACGGAAGAAATGCGCCGCTCGTTCGACCGAGGTATTTATCGGAGAGCTCGTCATCCCGGCTTTTCATCTGGAAGTTTATGATGCCTGATCAATGTCAGTCGACTTTATGACCGTGGCATTATCGCGGCGTGCGGCGTGTCTCTCCCTTCTCCCCTCAACCCTCCCCGCCCAGTCCCCGAGCCCTGCGAAGGCTGTCTCTTATTCCGTCGATTCCTCCCGTTCCACCGCTCTCTCAACTTTGAGAGAGAGACTGGAACCTTAATGAAGAGCATTGCTGAAATGAAAACTGCGTCCTCACCCTTCGCAGTCGCTCCCCCCTCTTTCCTTCCTTTTCTCCCTTTCTCCGCCCGTCAGCAAAGTAATATTGCATTCTCGCGAAAACAAGATCGCGTTCTATAAAGCGGCAATCCTCGTCGAGCAGTTTCCAGACGGTAGATCATATTTATGCTCTAGGAGAGTTCGCGGGAGGTGGGGTTGAGGGTTCGCAGGGACGGGTGGGGGTGAGAGCACTCCGCAGGGACCATTACTCTAGGATTTATTAAGATCGCTTCCTAAACGGTCATTTTTTCTCAGCCGCCCGCGAGCGCTATGTGCCCGGGGCACGAGCTCGTAAGTTTCGAGGATGCACGGCAAGTTAATTCAAGCATATTTTACCATTGACTCCCTCTCGCGTATTACGATGGATATCTCTCCTAACGGTTCAACGCCCCCTCCTCGATTCGCGCCTTCCACGGGAGCAGTTATCGCGAATCTTCGTCTCGATTCGTCCTCTTTAACGCGAGGGCAGAGTTCCGCGCCACTTTCTTGCCGGAGTCACGTACAAAGTTGAATAATCATTGCCGGTAATCCGATTCATTTGATCAGCTAGTCGGCGACGGCAGACGACCGGGTAGACGACGGCATTAGTGCGGACTGTGGATGGAAGGCGGAAGGGTAGGGACAAACTGATATCGCATTTGCGCGGAACCGTCTCGTGGAAAGCGGCGACGCGTGTCCTTCGGGGGGTTCCAAATTCAATTTTGGGGGGCGAGTCTCTAATTGGCCGGGATTGGCTCCCGTCCCCGCGCGCTCCCCGCCGGCGGCTGATTCCGAAGTCACATGAAACTCCGGCGCTCGCCGTTCGGCAGAAAAGCAGGCGGCCGAGAGTCGGGGTAGTACGGAAACGATGGCAAACGTCGGAGTTTAATCGAGAACGATGTCCTATCTATAGCTAACAGGATCTCCACGCCCGACCCCGCGGCAAACATATCGTCGTTACGTGTTTGCCGAAATATTTCAGATTATTTGCCCTTTCAATTTGTGCCGGAGCCCACCCAGGCCTGGGCACTTGTTGACCGTATTAAATGTCAATCCAATTAAGCGAGCGACTTTTCTGCATTAAATGGCTCATCAAGGAGGGAGTTGCCCGGGCGGCTGGTGCGTGGCAATTAAAATTAATTTGACAATTTTGCAAACTAGAGCCGCGGTGGCAATATCAAAGTCGGGGAATATCATGTCGACGTTGAACAAAAAAAAAAAAAAAAAAAAAAAAAAAGGAAAGAAAGGGAAAAAATGCCTAAAAAACCTACCGTCTGCCGAAATGACAACTGTCCGGCTGGCGGCGGGGTCCCTTTAATTGGCCGGCCTCTAATTAGACGGGGGCTCGTTTTCGCTCCGGCTGATATCGCCGTTTTATCTCACCGCGATCCGCGGATCCCGGGGCCGCGAAATTAAGCATGCGCGCGTACACGCGCGGACTCGCACGCGCGACGCGATTGAAATTCGCTGAATTACCGGCCGACACTGGCGGTGTCCCTCTTGCGGTCGGTCGTCCATCAGCTCGTCGCGCTCGGCAAAACTCTTTGATGTCGAGCCGAGCGCTCATCCCGACCTCTTTGTTTTCCCAGCCCTCCTCTCTGCCCGCTTTTTTTACCCTCCCAAACTCGACATAAAAGCAACTCGTAGCTCGACCGCCGGATGGGGGAGGGCGGGAAAAAAAGCCCTGAAAATCGCCCTGCAATTATTTCATTACGAGCATTCTCGCTGGGTCCCGCGCTCGCTTCATTTTTCAACCCTTCCTGCCCTCCGGGACCTTGTCTCTTGATACTCGGCGATGTGCAGCGGTCGAGGATTCCAACCTGGCTCCCGACGAAGGCGCGGGAGCGCAAAATTAAGCCAGTCCAGAATCGACGGCTTCGCCTAACCTGCCGCCTCGGCACGGATATCTGCAAGAACGGCGGGCGGACTCCGCTTCCGCCAAGGACGTGATTCACGGATCTCCGTTAACGTACGGCATAACAAATTTACGGCATCGTAACGCGGGACACGCGAAACACGTATGTCCGCGTCTCTGTGCGAGCGCGTCTGGATTTGTGTCGGTGGCCATGAGGGAGGCGGGTTGCGTGTCGGTGTGCGAGCGGGCCATAGTGCTAGTCGATGTAGTGAGCTTCGACGTGATCCTCGACCGAGAGAGCCTGAAATTTCCCCCATGTAAACGTTTATTGCGCGCATTCGAGCTTCAGCCGCGAAGTTATGCGTGTTCTGAGATTTTCGGCCTGAAGTGCGTAAATTGCTTTACGTCCCCGGGTAACGCGCGCCCAACCAACTTTCGATGTCAGCTCTGTATTAACGCATTCAGCGCTATGTCGAACGTTTATGAGCAGTTGCACAGGGTTCCTGAGGGGTCTGCATTGTGCGAGAATCGATGACGGCGCGTGGGATTTATCGTTTATGGGAAGTTTTGGGCCGAGTTGAGCTTCATCAGGCCGGACAGCGGAACTATGGGGTAGGATCGAGGGAATGTTGAATTTTACCTCAGTTCTGGGGTTATCTACGGTCGTATCTTTCGAACGATTGCACTTAGAACAGTGCGGTTGCAATTTTTTGATGGCTCATGGATCCGCTTTTAGGTTGTGAAAGGGATAAGCCGATTTGCGGAGTCATATTACTTTAGGATGACGAAATGTTCAATTTTCGTACTTTTTCGACATATTTTTGACTATATCTCCGGAACAACTGCACTTAGAAGGCTCGGGTTGCGATCTTTCAAAAGTATTTTGACTGCTCTATTGTATTATGGTGGAATAATTGTGACGGAAACTGTCATATGACGAAGAGCTGGAGAAAAGTCCATTTTTTATTATTTTTTCGCACATTTTTGGATGTAACTACGAAACTAATGCGAATTTCGACCAACGGCAAACGGCTCTCTGGGTTATTTTTGACTCCCTACCAGATAGCAAAAGGGCGATCCGATCCGCCGACCTTCGATTTTTCGCAAAAATGAAACACTTAATGTACTCCTTTGAAAATTCGCAATTTTTTAAATCGCCTGCAACTTTTGAACCAGCGATCAAAACCTATGATAATCATACATTTTCTTGAAGCTTTTGACGCGTGCTTTAAGAGATGACTATCGGCGAAAATCGATCTTCCAAAAAAAATTTTTTCACCTCCGAAAAATGGCTGTATCTTCGAAACTATTAGGAATTCAGAACTTTCCTTGCGACCAACTTTCAGGGTGAGTTAAAATCAATGGGATAGGGTACTTATAAATCCATTTGAAGATCAAAATTTTTTCGCGTTTTTCGACCATTTTGAAGGTTCTATCGCCTTTCAATAGGTCCAAATAGTGCACAAAGTACCCTCTATTGGTCGCCCAATGTCATATTATAAGGATGAGCCAGTCAGATATGTGTAAAACTGGGGCTAAAATGGGGCATTACCCGCTAAAAGTGCGAAAACAGGGAGAAAATGCTAAAAAATAAGATATATTGGCGTAAAACAATGATAAAGTACGTATAAAGTGTCGTAGGTATAGTAAAATGACGTAGAAACGTGTTGCGTCGCACAACTAGACGTTTTCGACACATATACACTAAGAAAGTAATGACGTGAGCATTTGGCGCGAATGTAACATATTGGCGTTGTCATGCAGAGACTTCTTGCATGGCAGCGCCTGTCAATTCTGTCGACTAAGAATTGGCGGGATAAACGCGTCTTTGGTTGCCGAGCGTGAGCGAGCGGGTAGCAACGAATGTCAATTGTTTACACTTCTTAACCGCGTTGCTGGCCCTCCGCTCCGGCAGTCGCCTTCGAACGTGCATCACGATACCATCATACACAGTAAGATCACCCGAATAGAACACGAAAAGACTATATACATTCACACACTCACACGCCACATACGAACACGATCCCTAAGATTCACCGCATATTTATATATTCCACATATCATTATATTTTATTCCTTGTTCTTTCTTGTTACTCAAATATATTTATATCATTACCATCCTTTAATCCCCGCATCAAGGTACTTTTCTCTTATACCAAAGAATTCTCTATTAAACTATTCGTGGACGCGTAGAAACGTACACGAAGTTCCGCTTACGACGGAACATTAAATGGTCCTTCGAGCCGGATTCCTTTACAAGAAATCCAAAACACAAAATTTCGCATTCCGCCACAGAAACGGAATATAGACACATCATCCCGACATTCTCACACATATCGACAACAACGCGCGTGTAAGTGAAGTGAAGTGTCGTGACACACCGTACGAACAACCAACATGCACAAGGAGGTGACTCAGACCACATCGCCGAATCACGAAGTGGCGCTACAACGCAAGACCGCCACCGTCCTCCGCAGGAGAAGAGCATACGAAAGGAAACGCATCACGATCATCAAGGACACACTGAAGACGCAGGCCAACAATCTTGAAGTGGCGGAAATCGAGACGAGGATGGAAATGCTAGAGACACACTACACAACCCTCTGTGAAATGTTCGATGATTTAGAAAGGCTACTCCCAAACCAAGACTACGACGCAGAACGCATTCTCGTGGAGGAAGAATATCTGACAATTAAGGTAATGGCTCGAAAATTGATCAAGACAGCCAGTCATACTAATTACTCCACTGCGTCCGAAGCGAATCCGACTACGACCGCGATCGGAACCATACCGGCAAGAGCTGTTCATGTGGATAAGTCACAACATCCACAATCATCGATTTCGGGACGTGCCACAGACGCGGATGAACACCGGGAAGCCTGGATCATTCCCACAAGAAGATATGACAACCATCGGAAATCCATCCTTGAGCCACGAACCACCTACAACACAAATACCGACCTCCACAGGAACACGCACACCGGGGCCCACAGTAGCGTACACACCGGCGTCAAGAGCGGCATGCACATCGGCGTCAAGAGCGGCATGCACA
Source organism: Anoplius nigerrimus (assembly GCA_914767735.1). Lineage (NCBI taxonomy): Eukaryota > Metazoa > Arthropoda > Insecta > Hymenoptera > Pompilidae > Anoplius > Anoplius nigerrimus. Next base: position 7,694,300 of record OU612084.1, on the reverse strand, counting down.
CCGACGCCAACAGCGGCATGCACACCGAGGCCCACAGTGGCAAACACCGTAACATCGTCAACAGTGTCAACTACAGCACCGCTCACAGTGGGAACTGCAACACAGCCCACAGTGGGGACTGCAACGAAGTCACCAGTGGCATGCACATCGACGTCAACAGCGGCATGCACGACGACACCAACAGCGGCATGCACGACGACTCCAACAGCGGCATGAACGACGACTCCAACAGCGGCATGCACGACGACTCCAACAGCGGCATGCACGACGACTCCAACGGCAGCATGCACGACGACTCCAACAGCAGCATGCACGACGACACCAACAACGGCATGCACAACGACGACCAGAACACCGAACACGTCCAGAACATCGAACACGTCCAGAACACCGAGAACATCCAGAACACCGACAACAAGAAGACCGAACACGTCCAGCAGAACACCGAAAACATCCAGAACACCGACAACGAGAACAGCGAGAACATTCAGAACACCGACAACAAGAAGACCGAATCCGACCAGAACACCGAACACGACCAGGACACCGAACACGTCCAGAACATCGAACACGTCCAGAGCACCGACAACGAGAACACCGAACCCGTCCAGAACACCGACAACAAGAAGACCGAACACGTCCAGCAGAACACCGAAAACGTCCAGAACATCGAACACGTCCAGAACACCGAGAACATCCAGAGCACCGACAACAAGAAGACCGAACACGTCCAGCAGAACACCGAAAACATCCAGAACACCGACAACGAGAACACCGACAACGAGAACACCGAATCCGTCCAGAATACCGAGAACATCCAGAACAGGGACAAGATCGGGAACACCGACGACATCGAGAACACGGAGAAGATCGAGAGCGACCACAACATTGTGAACACGGACAACATCGAATACACCAACAATTCCGACAATGGCAACAAGCATGTCATGACGAACATACGCCGTCAACAGGATGACACCGAGCTGCGACAGAACATTGACCGATTCTGGGACCACGAGGAGACCAGTCACACACGAAGACTCTCTGAGGAGGAACAGCTCTGCGAAGAACCGTTTCAAGGAAGCATTCAACGACAGTGCGATGGCCGCTACGTCGCAGCTCTGCCCTCCAATAACAAGCTGCAACACCTTGGAGCCAAAAAAGACATTAACCTAAACCGCTTGAACTCTTTACAGCACAGATTCGCTCGCGATCCAGAACTCAGAGAGCAATACGCCATCGCGATCAACGAACACAAGGAGCTCGGACACGCCATACGAGCCAACGCCGACGACACCGACAATCATAACGGCGTTGACTTCGTCAACACTAACGACACCGACAGCCACAACGGCGTTGACTACGCCAACACCGAGGACACCGACAACAGCAGAAACATCGCCTCGAATACACCGACGCTCTTATCGGGACCTAGTGACGACAACTTACGATTACTCGGCCTCACGAGTCCAATGCCATGCCACCCAACTGCTCACACAACAGTTGCGGGAACTGGATCGGAATTGGGATGGACTGGTCCCACCAAAGGCTCACCACCGCTGGAAGCGAGTCACAAATCAACTTCCATTATTAAACAAATTAATTTCTTCCAGAACATGCATCAACACAGCCTCCGAGGATGCACGAGTTCATGGACTCGACGACGTAAAGACGACCACATCCGGAATCTTTGCCTATACACGGGTTACTGGAAAATGTGTACACATGCACACCAGTCTACATCACAAAGAAACTGGAGTCACGCCTTCAAGGCCTTCAGCCAGCATATCGAAGGCAATTGTGGGCCACGAGCAACTGACATGCAGAGGATCTCAGACATGCCAACCAATCGACAGGGTGAGCCGTTACCACACCACAGTAAATCATTAACACCGATCATCTTCTCAGGCCACACCAGGATCAAATGTGTGAGGAAAAAATGCACCACAGCCAACGATCGCCCAACTCCATGGCACCATACACACACCGTAGACGAAACTCACGGCCCAGACGGAGTAAGGAGCATCTAAACTAGGGCAACACTCGTCAAAACTGAACCAAGAGGGACCACGGAACTGTCACCCTGAGAACCATTATCAACAGATTGGCACGCACGATCGGGAAACGAGGTCCACCGTCAACAGAAAACATTCATCAACGTAAAGATTGATCGCAGAAGCTCTCAACGGGGGGAGCATGTTGCGTCGCACAACTAGACGTTTTCGACACATATACACTAAGAAAGTAATGACGTGAGCATTTGGCGCGAATGTAACATATTGGCGTTGTCATGCAGAGACTTCTTGCATGGCAGCGCCTGTCAATTCTGTCGACTAAGAATTGGCGGGATAAACGCGTCTTTGGTTGCCGAGCGTGAGCGAGCGGGTAGCAACGAATGTCAATTGTTTACACTTCTTAACCGCGTTGCTGGCCCTCCGCTCCGGCAGTCGCCTTCGAACGTGCATCACGATACCATCATACACAGTAAGATCACCCGAATAGAACACGAAAAGACTATATACATTCACACACTCACACGCCACATACGAACACGATCCCTAAGATTCACCGCATATTTATATATTCCACATATCATTATATTTTATTCCTTGTTCTTTCTTGTTACTCAAATATATTTATATCATTACCATCCTTTAATCCCCGCATCAAGGTACTTTTCTCTTATACCAAAGAATTCTCTATTAAACTATTCGTGGACGCGTAGAAACGTACACGAAGTTCCGCTTACGACGGAACAAAACGAATCAGACGTGTGTAAAAGTCCGTGGGTAAAATGCGTCTGTATAGGCTAAAAAATCGCGACGATTATTTATGTCTTAAAAGAGAAAATTCAGGACTGAATCAACGAAATGCAGCCACGTTAATGCAAAATGGTAATTGAAAATTACAACGAAACAGTGCGTATATTGTACAGCAAAGCCGTGGAGCGCATTCGCCCGATAAGCTATTCCATTCGTAATCCCACACCGTACACTTTATAAATCAATACAAAATTTACAATTCTCAAATTATTAACCTGTGTTTTCTACCAAAATCACTTCTTCCGTAAATTTCGGTCGAATAAGTTTTAACATTTCTTCAAGCATCACATCGTAGGATTACGTCATAACAAGCTCGGTACACCGATTACACAGGGAAAAAAGCCAGGAGAACGTTGGTAGTCAATGTGCTCCAGCGAAATTTACATGAAGAATCACAGTTTGACCGTTGCAAAACATGCAGGTACCCGGCGCGCGGCGGCAAGCGTCGGCCGCGAGTTTCGGCGTCGGGTTGTGCCCGTGGTAGTTAAACCGTGTGACAAAACGACGCCTTTCCCAAATATCATCAGTAACGGTAACAGGGGCAAAAACAGTGAATCAAGGGGTGGTGGGGAAGAGAATGCCATTAGCGAGGACATAACATCCTGTCGCGTTAGCATAACGACCGAGGCAATGGACGAGTCTTCGGTGCGGAGCGGGCGCGAAATCGGCGAATTCCGCGTCGGCGGGCACAAGTGGCCGCGAGAGAGGTCGAGTATTTCGCAAACGAGAGCGTCGAAAATTGGCGAAAACACGGCCGTCGGTAGGGGGTGCTGCGGGCATGATGGGGGGGGGGGGGGGGGGTGATGGTGGGTGACGCGGGGGTGGACCGGCGGCCGATGTTGCCGCTCCGGTGATTCACGGGGTCCCCCGTTAACGGAGGGGCGTAACAAATTTATGGCGTCGTAACATGAGGACTGCCAGATACAGGGCGGGCCCGGAAACGATGGAACGGCTGAGGATGGCGAGACTGCGCTTTCAAAGGGGTCAATGAAAGCGGTAAAAGACATTCTCTCATGCGCGATACCCCGCGGCCGCGCTTCCCGAGAAAGCTGTTTATTACGTTGACCGCTCTTCATCGGCTAAATTGCATAACTGCCTCTTTTTCAATTTGCAGTTTATCGTCGAACCGGCCCGATCGGGCTCACGTAATTCCTTTGCCGCGCTGGGGTAAATCTCGTTAGCGCGGCTAATACGGAGAAATTACCATTTTACGCATCCGCAGATTAATTGAACACCTTCCGTTATTCTTTGCACAGTGCGTATTACGTTCGTTCGCTCGAAGGAATGTGTTTGAAACGTTATCGCATGACTTCTCCGCTTCCCCGTTTCCTCGAATCCAGCCACTTCGGCGAGCTTTTCGTAGTACGATTTTCAGCTTAACAATTTTCGAATGCTTCGTGAACCGCTTACCCGACAAACAACGGGTCTTTACCGTGAAATAGCGTGTACAGAAATCTTGATATACCGCTTCCGGCATTACTCCGGCCGAACGACGTCGTGTCTTTGCCCTTCCACCCTGTATAAGCCGATGACGGAGGTCTGAGAGTTTCTCGTCGGCCACGAACGGCGACACGAACGGGCTGATTAAGCTGCTCGTCTGCGTGTAAGTGAAACACCTTTGGCGGACCGGAGGGGACGGAGTGGCGCGTAAAAGCGGAAGTGGATAATCAGTGCGCCTCGGCAAAGTGATTCCGCGCACTTGGAGTCCGCGGCGGGCGGTCGTAAGAAAATTGTTGACCCCGTTGTCGGGCGATATTAACGGCGAGCGCGCCGTTCTTCGGGAAGCTAAGCCAGAACGAAGCCGGAGCGAAGCCGGAACCGGAGCCAAGCCGCTCGCCGGCTGCGAAAATTTTGCCGGCTACTCCAGTGCAACTGTACCCCTTTCCTCACCCCCTGATCCACCATCCTCCCCGAACGAATTGCGTGTCGGTCGGGAATATGATTATTGCCAGAAACTTAGCATCTCGGCCGCAACGATTTAGCACGGAGGGGGGGGGGGGGGGGGGGTGCAATAAATGTCGCCGACGTTCTACGGAAGCTGGCGTCGGCGACGAGCAGCTAAGGTGTAAACAGAATTCCAATGATCCTTTCAGACCTTTAACACGCGTCGGAAAAGCAGCGGCTGATCGTCGGTCCAGAAGAAGATCACAGGAAATCGCTTGCTTCCTCCCGATCATATCTCGCTGTTTGCCGGGATCCGGGCGTACTTTTGTCGTGCCCGACGTTCGAAGGGGGGGGGGGTGGGAGTGGCTGGCGGGGGGTTGCATCGACAAGGAGAGCGGATCGGGACCAACAGGAAGTCACGTAGTCGGGCGTAAATCACGTCAGACGCGAGGGACGGGTGTGCATCGTTTAGCGCCCGAAGGGGTGGGAGGGGGGTTGGCGCACTGAGAATTACATACGTCGTGCATATTTATGTACACGTATCGGGCGCACGTTCTCCGTTTCAGGGCGTCTGCGTTCTCTTCTCGGGGGGCCCGGCTCTCATTGGCGGGACACGCGCGTGCATACGCTCGTAGATAAGTGTACGGCTGCCGTAAACAGCGTGCGCCATCGTTCTAATTGATGTGCATGCATGTCGTACGATATGCCGTGTTACAACGCCACCCCGCATGCGATCACCCCTCGCGAGATGCGCGATATGGTAATGCACGTGAGATCAGTTAATCCGGCGCACGCTACTTTTTCATCCGAAAGTTGGGCCGTTGAAAAAACTTGCAGCCTGCACAAACGATGGGAGTGCCGAGTTTTTGAATGCAATTTGCAGAGTCGGACGGAATCGACCTCGCGATTCGATCTCTTCCGTAAAATGAATTGATTCGATAGATCTACCTTTTCTTCGCTTCGCTTATCGTTGAGAAAGTTCGTAGCAGAGTTCGATCGAGGTTATATTTATGGAATCTTACGCGAATTCATTGGAGACTCACGCCGGTATTTATCAATGCTTTGATCCAAGCAGAATCGAATGTTTACTCTGCGCGGTTCAGCTTTCCTCCTCCTCCTCCCCCTGCCACTCCTCCTCTCCGGAAAGCAAAGTCTCGCGCATCGGCCGGCAATATATTCGGCGGGAAGTCGTTATTTTCCGCGCCCGGAATTTTTGCCCCGACGCGATATCGGGCGGGACGATCGAATAATTCGAAATGGAATATAGCCGGGCCCGGTTTTTCGGAGTGCGTTCGACCATTTCGCCGGGGCCGAGGGTGATTAAATTATTCGCGCATATTTCGAACCGAATGTTTGCGCCTCCCCGGCCGCCCGACATATTCCGCGGCGTGCACGTTATTTTTTCAATAAACATCTCTTTTACTCACCGTACTTACGCGCGTACAAATTGCGTTTCGCAAGCTGGGAATAGTACGTCGTTTGAACAGAGCGGAGCGTGCAAAAACGCGAGGTAGGGTAGGAAGGGAGGGGGGGGGGGGGGGGGGGGCGAAAAAGGAATGAAAATATAAATCGTAAACCGCTCTTCAATCGCGCAAACTTCGAAACCTGCTTCCTTCTAATTCCCGAACATTGCACGCGTGCGCGCGCGTGATCGCTCGCGGAAAGGCTCGACGACCGACCCCGCGGAGTCGTATCGTTGGATTTTAATTAGTCGGTCCTCATAATTGCTCGAGCCCGAAAAAAAGGAAAGCATATCAGCGTCGCTGTGCCGAGTGGCGGGCGAACTGCTTCAACTTTTCTCGATAGAGGCGATTAAACTATTCGTGCGTATTTCGGTCGAATGTTCCGTTCTCCCATCACAAAAGGGGGTGACTGTGAGGCCGCCTCCTTTTCCGACCCCCTCGTTACCCTCGTCACCAGGCTTTCGCTCCATACTCGTCCCACCATCCCTCTCTCTCTCTCTCTCTCTCTCTCTCTCTGTCTCTCTCACTCTCTCATTCTATCGCTCTCGAAACTTGTATCACCGGTACACGTACAGCGCTGCGGCAAACTTTTTAATTACGTTGCATCGAATCTGTTAACTCCCCGCAAAAACCCCCGGCTTGCGCTGCTTCAGCGACGAAAGGAGCGAAACGACGGGGAAAATCGAACGAGTGTGTGCGCGCGGCCTCGTTAAAATAAGACGACGACGACGCCCGGCGTCGTCGGCGACTATAATTATGGCAAAACAGGCTTTCGCGAAACGATTTTTTTCAGGCACGGACGCTCTCTGACAAATGGAATAATTGCATAAACCCTAAGACCGTTGAACGACTCCACCCCCACGCGAGAAGGTAGAATTCCTCGGATTTTACCCTCACAATATCGTTCATTCGCCTTTACTTAAAGTCGAATGGCACATAATCGCGCTTTGTCGTTCGACGACGCTGGGATGGAGTGGAGCGAGAAAATCTACAATTTAGACCGGCGACCATTTTTCTCTTTCCGAACTCACCGAATTCGCCGGAAGCCAGCTTCGCCTCGGCGAAGAAGCGGCGTTCGCGGAAACAACTAGAGCATTAGTCACCGCGCAATGTGCCATCCGCAAATTGTACGTTGGACAAACGTACGGTGGAACAGAAGCTTTGGGACCGGGTGGAGGAGAGAGGCACGAGGCGGCGGCAGAGGAGGAGGAGGAGGTGGGGCTGAAGTTGAAGTAGCGAGCCCCTTCCTAAAGCACCTGCGGGCCTTTCGGCACCCCTCGAGTCCTGATTCCAAACAGCCGCCGAGAGTGAAACATTGTTTGGAACTTCCGTACTTAGGTCGAGCGAGCTGGCTGCCGCCGTTGCGGAGGGTCGGATCCATAGATCGACGCACGTAGCTCCGTATATCTGATCTAACGTACAAAGAGTCGCGGCCGGTGGAGAGGGGGGGTTGAGGGTGGGGATCAAACGAAGGAAGAACGGGACGAGAGTTTGCGAGCGAGCGGATAAAATGCGGCGAGCGGAGGATGAGAGAAGCAGACAGAGGTGTATGGGCGGCGGAGGGTGGCAGACAGGACGAGGGTGGCGATTGTTAACGGGGGGAGGTAGTGCGCGGGGAGGGCTCGGAAGGGTGCGGGGCATGTCTATGTAAAAACAAAGGGCCGATATTTTTGCCTGGCGCGAGTGTCGATACTGCGGCCGGGAAGACTGACTGCATCCTGTTGACGCGAACGAACATAAGTGAGCCCAACGACGAGCCAAACGTACGGACGCCGAATGGAAAACTGTGCCTTTTAAGGCGGTTCTGCCCGTTGACAGTGCGAATCGACGATCGTCCGCGCTCGCGCGAGTCGGGAAGAAATGGACCGACTTTTGTCATTGTCACTTTTTCACCCCCACGCGTTCAGATGCATCGCGCCAAGGTCTACTGTTTCGCGCTGCGCACGGCCGTGGTTGTGTTGTCAGGTCGATGACATTTCCATCGGGCCCTCTCCTCATTCAACGTTCGCAACTGCGCGAGAATGCTGCCATTCGCTGCCCGCGACGGGAAAGAAATATATTATTCCCGAAGTAGGATACCGTCGGGGGCTTTAATGGGATTTTAGTATCGAGATTCATTGCCACGTGTCTTCGTTCCGGACGTTCAACCCTCTATCTCTCTGTGCCTCTCTCTGTCTCTCTCTCTGTTTCCCTCTGCATCCCTCTCCTCTTTTTCCACCTTTCTCCTTTTCTCGTTTCGTTCGCTGGCTTTAACCCTCCGCCACCCTCCACCGCCGTCCCTTAAATCCGCGCGTCGTTTCTCTCCCCCGGCGTCGACGGCCACCCCCTCCTTTTTTGCCTGTTTTGTCTCCTCGATGATTTACTTAACGCCCGGCCACTCGAACGCGCCGCACTTCGATCCCGTGATTGCCGTGTGACGAACGCCATCGGTCTTCCACAGGGGGATGGAGTAGGGGGGGGGGGGGGGGGGGGAAAGGAACGGAGACGAATCCGGAGAGAAAGCTATCGCCGCTGACAAAGAAGCGCGAGGCGAAGAAACAGAAGGACGCGCGGCACGAAGGGGAGAGGAAAGGGGAGAATAGGGGGAGTAATCCTATTTTACGTCCTACATTATTTTCGGAGCCGAGACTGGCGCCTCTTTCGCGCCTGCTCGACAAACGCGACAAAGGAGAAAAATGAAAAGAACGTTCGCCACGAGGGTTACAGCGAATGGACGCCAGAATTTATTCTTCTCGTCGCGAGCGGCGGCGAGCGCGACAGGAACGAACGTGAGCGGTAGGTTAGGCTTGTTTCCTGTTGATTAATATTCCGTAAGTGGAGCAGTGGATCGGGGAATTTTAACGCAATATCGGCCGCTCACGCTGGGATCTTCGCCAAGTGTTACCAGCTTAAGCTTCGTACAGCGATAAATTACAAGCGCATAATTATCTGTAAATCTCTGGACCAGCGGCGCTCGGTCGCATTAATCGAAAGTGGACGGTCGAAGGGCGAGGTGAGGTAGTGGGGAGGGCAGGGAGAGAAGGTGGGAATAAAAGGCGAAGCACCTGTCCATCTCCCTCTTTCAAGAGGCTCGTAAACTCTGTCTACCATCGCGGAAGGTATGTCCTGCGACGTGAAATATTCGCCGCGAGCGGCAAAGAGCTCCAGCCGTAGGAAAAAGATCGTAACGGTAAGAAGCTTTCCGTCTTTTTCCCGGGAAAGGAGCGACGGTAGGAGAATGTCGCGCGTTGCATTATCGTAATGCAGCCTGCCGCGACGTTCCTCTTACTTTGGCGGGCCGCGGCGACAATTTTAGGGACTATTTTTCACCCCGGCGCGATGGCGGACGTAGCATTGAATAATTACCGAGAACGATTCACGGCTTCTTCGAAATGACAGAAGTCCTCTGGATTTCGTCGCTTTCACTTCGTTTCGAAGTGAAAATCATCGCCTGGCCCACGCTCGATACCGCCAATTTGTCATTCCCCTTCGTCGAGTCCTTACTTTCGAAAGTGGGTTAGTAAAAAGGAGGAAGAAGGGAGTGGGGAAAAAAAGTGGCCATGCATTTAAATATTCTCTCGATTGACCCAGCGTTCGGCATGACTTTCACGTACCGGTCCCGCGCTATAATTCTCCGGCGTAGATCTGAATTCGAAACTAAAATCTCAATGAAAGTTTAATCCGAACTGCGCCCGCGAACCGTCGCGGCCGGCATTCATTCCGTAACTACTTAGAAATGGCGCGAGTCGAGCACGTGCGGCCGCGTTGAAAGAATCTTGTCAACGACCCCCCACCTCCCCCACAGCCTCTTTCGCTGGCCAGATTTTCAGATGACGAAGCAGCCGTATACCGCGCGTATGCGGCGGCAGGAGAGAGTGCGGGGGAGGGTGGTGAGAAGAGAAAAGGCTAGAGTGGGTGAGAGAGAGAGAGAGAGAGAGAGGCAGACAGGGAAAACTGTAGCGAAAGCGGGACAGGAGGGAACATCCCTTACACCCCCCGGAAAGCCCGGCAGCATTTTTCCGCTCGATCTGCCGGCGACAAAACTTTCGCGCCCTCGTCCTTTCCCTCCCTCGCCGGCTCCTCCCGCCCGCGTTTCCTCGTTCTCCTTTTATCCGCCGTCAGAAGGGGCCGCGGCGCGCGCGTACGTGACGGCGCATTTACATAACGCCGCTGCAAATTGTCAATGCGGCCAGCTTTGAAAATAAAATATGCACTGCTGTTCGCCGCAGAGCCGAGTCTCGGAGGATAGCTGCTGGAAGGAAGAAGAGGGCGGCGGCGGTTCGGAGGGGGGGTGGACGGAGGGTGGAAAGTGCCGGCGGTTTGAGTACGTGGGTCCTCCGACGGTCGGACGGAAAAAGAGACAAATACCGAATATGCGTAGGGCGTACGAAGCGAAGGAAGACAGCGGAGTCGAAGAGAAAGAGTGTAGTGGAGGGTCACAGCTAGAGCTAGAGCGGCGAGGGGAGGGGGGGGGGCACGGAGGGGGCGTGATTTAAGGGGCTGTGCAGACGAATAAATTTTGCCAAGTCCCAACGTGCGTCCGTGGAAAAGGTGGGACTTTGCGGGAGGCAGTGCGAAAAATATATATACGTACGTGCATTGCGGTGATCTACGTGTGTCTATACGGCCTCCATGTTTGTGCTGGCCCGGTGTGTGGCCAACGAGCTTCGTGTGTGCTCGCGAGCCTTTACGTGCGGGTATGCGTGGAGTAAGCTCTTCTTGCAAAAAAGAGAGAGAGAGAGGGAACAGAGGAGAAAAAAGAAAGGAGAGCGACAGAGAGCGCAGCAGCTATCTCTCCTTTGCTCTATCTGTCTATCTATGTCTACCCGTCTCTCGCTTCCCTTTAATCTCTCTCCTTCTCACCGCCTCTTCTCTCTCCCTCTCTCTCTCTCTCTCTCTCTCTCTTTTCCGCGTCCTCCGACTTCTCCCGTCGCTCCTCCTTTTTTTCCCTTTTCCCGAGCTTTTTGACTCCGCTCCCTGCGCTGCGCTTTCTATCTCGTTATTTTTTCGCTCTTTTTCGTCGGATCTTCCTCCTCCTTTTTTTCGCCAACGGCACACCGGCTTGCTGTTTACCTTCGGTCAGCGGACTCGCATAAAAGCTGCATGAAAGCTCGCCACTACATGCCCGCGCGCGCATACGTTCTTTCTCTCCCCCTCCACCTCCTCCCCCTCTCTCTATAGCCAGGCAAGCAACGGTATGTGCATGATGTTCAGCGGCGAGCAGGGGGGATACATATGTAGAAGGGACGCGTGCCTGGCAGTAGAACGTGGTCAGGCTGTTGTCCGGCCGCGGGAGATGTTTACACGCGCGCGATACGGTCCGAGCGTGCGCGGTCGCACGCGCTTAAATCGTACGCCCCGGAGCGATCGGCAACAGGACTTGGGAGCCAAGCGGAAAAGAACGAGGCCCGCGGCCTGTTGGCTCTCCGACCAGCTCGACTATCTTCCCTTGAACTTCCCTTGAACTTCCCTTCTCCAGCCGGGCGCTAACGAATTGCTCCGGATAGCCTCTTGTCGCGCCGTTTCTCCATTTGCCGTCTCGATAATGAAAAAGGAGGGAAAAAGGGGGGTAGGTTAAGCCAGGCCATTCTTCTTCCCTCGTTTGTGCGTCCAACGTTCGGCAATGGCGACGCTTCGTTAGAGGACGGAGGGGGGTGAGAGATTTCTTTGCGGGCGAAAGCAATTTCGGCGCCGTGAGAGGTTGAGTAAATCGTAACAGTCAATTTATGTCGCGGGTCTGGGCAGAATGAAGTATTTAAATGAGGCGGGGGCGAGCGATCGTTCCCCCAACGACTGACAATATCAATCGTATCGCGGCGCAATATATACCGGGGCGTGTTTGTAGCCGCCGATATTACGTCTGCGGAGGTAAATTCGCGAAAGCAGTTGAACTTGAATAATTGATAGCCTCGCGCGGATCAGTGGCATCGGATCAGCTCGCGGGACAAATCCAATACTCTCTCTCTCTCTCTCTTTCTCTTTCTCTCTCACTCACCCTCGCTTTCTCGCTTCCTGTATTTCTCTGAGCGAATCGAGAGAGAGTCAGCCTCGGCTCAATAGAGCGAACCGACCGGAGCCATCTGCTTCGTTTCTTTGCCGCTAAATCCGTGCCTTTCATTGCGACGTAGCCGCCTCCCTTTGAAAATTCATCCGCAACATAGACCGGGCCTTCGGGTGTAATACTTCCTCTCCCTTTTTCATGCCGACCCCACCTTCTTTATTTCGCCCGTTAACAGATTATAAGCTCAACCGATCGACGAACGTTTCCGGCACTTCGATATCTATTAGTACGCGAAACACCATCGAACGATATTTGGCTGCCAGAAATAATTTCAACCCCCTCGTCGAGCTTCGCGTAAGCGATGCGCCTCGCGATAGGGTGGGAAAGGTACGAATTAATTTTCCTTCATCCGACGCTAACGTTACCTTTTCCTCAAACGCTTTTCTCATACGCCAGCCGGCATCGCCGAACGCGCTTAAACGGAAAAAAAAGGGGAGGGTGGCGGAGATCGGAGGATAAAGAACAAAGGGTGGAAATGCGCGGTGGGTAGAAATGAAATTGCTGCCGCGCTTAGAGCGGCAATGTTAAATAACGATACTAGTTCCGGGGGCGGGCCGGCGTTTGTTCGACTGGGTTTCCGTCGACACGCACACAGGCTCAGATGTAACACAGGCTCTGTCCACGCGAACTCGATCGAAAGCTGGTCAGCAAAGGACCTCGTACACACGGGAAGCGAACATCCTTCGCTGCTAACGAGTCATACCTTAGGATCCTCTTCGCTCTCCTTCGTTTTTCAACACTTCGTCCCAGTTCGTTTCTTATCGCCTCTCTAATCGCCTTAGCCCAGTACAAAATACAGCACGACATAGGTTGGTTCGAAGGTCGTTTAAATAATTTCACATTTGCTCGCGGCACGCAAAGCTGTGGCAGCTTATCCCACAATAGCGCTCTATCGTACGCAAACACATAATGGGAACCAAGGACAGCGGATTGTAGCTAGAATGAAATCGCGACATGCTGAATGCTGACAAGACGATATCGTCTTTCGAAGCTTCTGATTTATAACACTGTATCCATGCTTCGCATTGCACTACGGCTTGCCAGTTTTCTGCGAGGAGAGTCAACACATTAGAGAGGCGCCGGGAAAGAGACGGTGAGCGTCGACACGGTCGTTCGGGCGGTATAATCCGGGAACACTATAAAGTTTATATAATCCTATGTAGTCGGCGGGAATTTATAAGGTATCGAAAGCGGCGCAACCGGTGCGCTTTAACCGCAACGCACATAGAAAGGCAAATATATAGCGCGAACAGCCGGCAACGGAATTTTATGCGCCGAGCATCGCGCGGCGGCGTTGCGCGAGGCGTCCCGACGCTTTATCGGCTGATATCTTCCGTTTGAAGCGCTCTTTAGGTGTAACTCAGGCTTATGGCTCCACTCTTCTTTCCCGGCGCGCTATGCTCGCGTACCGTTCAGTACGTGCTCTCACATAAAATACGTCTTCGAGAGGTCGTTCGAGTCTCGTTCGAGACTTGTTCCAGACTCGTTCGCGCGTCCCGATGTCGGCAGAACTTCTAATAATCGAGATCGAGAGATGTCGACCAATTGCGTCGACACGTTTACATTCTCAATTTTTTCAGAATCCGTCGCGGAAGCTGTACTCAGTTTCCACGGTCAGCTTTATCGATCTGTCAATTATCCCTTTCGTCCTGTGAAGGAACGGTCCATTTCTCACTCGACCTCTCCCCTCTGCCGGGAAAGGAAAAGTCAGCGAAATAACATAAGTCGCCGCAATTACCTCAATGATCGAGGAAACGTTTCCCTCCGCGCCGGGAGAGTCAGCGAAAACGTCGGCCGTCGCGATTAATCAATGTGCCGAATCGGGGTCGACGGAGAAAAACGCGTCGAGGATCAAAACCGTGGGCTGAATGGGGCGTCTTGTCGCGCTGCCCTGGCGTCGACTCCGGCGTCTGCGTCGGCCGTCGGCGTCGGGCGTCGGGCGGCGGCGGCGGCGGCAGCTGCGCGTTATCTTTTTCGGGCAAAAATGGTCATTGTTAACGATTCGCGGCAGCCGACGCCGAGAGCAATTAGCATTTGTCAGACGGCCGCGAATCGTTTACAGGGCACAATGCCTCTAGCGGGCTCGGGTTTTGTCCCGAACGACACGCCGCCGTTCGTTCATTTTACTTATCTACGCGATGCGTCGCGCATCCTTTCAATTCTCCCTCTCGCCGCGCATAAAGCTTCGCCGTACTGTGCGTGTATACAGGGTGTACGCGCGGTGTACGGTGCATAGAAAATTGTCGGCCTGCACGAGTTTCTGCGCCGTCGCAAGCCGTGCAATCCCAACCCCAGACCAACGAAGCTTTACGGACACATTTAGGAGTTCGTGGAGAGGCACAGATTTCGTCCTGACGGAGGCGTGAAATTTTATCGGCACCCCTCCCCCTTATATCGGCGACAAACAGGTCCCTTTATCCTGCGAGTATATCCTGGCGGAAATTTTTTGCCCGGCCCCGCGATAATGGCTTCTTCGGTCCGGCTCCGCTCTACCGCTAACGAGAGCGAGAGCTCGAGAGTAGACACTCGAGCGGGGAAGGCTCGATAAAGGGTAGATCCGAAGTGTGATTTTATCACTTCTCGGTCCGGTGAAGTGCGATTCGTAATACAGCGGAAAAATTCGCTCAAAGAGCAGTCTAGCCCCGACAGCGCTTGATGCGAATCCTTCACCGTTACTGGCTAGCTTTTTTTCACTCCCCACCCTCTTCTGTCTCTCCCTTCTGGCCGCTCGCTCTTTCAAAACTTTATCGTTCATCGGGGACAAAAGCCGCCTGCGTCCGAGGGCGGGCCGTCGATAATAGTTTGATAATTGACAGTCCGTTGTCGATTCCGAAAGAAGAGGGAAAAGGTAGGAGGTACGCGAACTCTGCTCGTATCGTTCATTTATTTCGACGCCACGCTCGTTCCGTCTAGTCGGCAAGGCAGCGGCAGGATTTCGTTCGTTTTACTTATCTGCGTGGCGCGTCATATAGCCTTTCAATTCTCCCCGCGAGCCGCGCACACAGGTGTCTGCGCACGTAAAACGAGCGTACGTCCGCCAGCCTCACCTACGATCGTCATACAGGGTGCGACAGAAATCGTTCCATTACCCTAGCTTCGCCTAAAGATTCATTCTTCCAGCGACTTTTTCATACCTACCTCGCAGTCCCCGATAAAACAGTCCCGCTGTCCGCGTTCCGCGAAATATATTTCCATACAGTCCCATCGAAGAAATTTGCTACGAAACAAAATGTCGAGTTCGAGCCGGCCCTCTCAGGCCTCTTGCATAGTTGCATCAGGATTTTTACTGCACCCCCTATATGCTCCCCTACATCCCGACGTACGCAAGTGCGTGCAACGTTTCGTATGTGTGCGCTCGCGCACACGATCCCACGGTCGTCACCTGTGTGCGTAAGTACGGTCGGCTCTCTCGCGCAGTCTTACGGACACAGACATACACACACCCTCCTATCTGTCGTGCGGTCCCGCGGCGCCATAGTGTTACCATACAGAGCTGACGATGCGTTTAATTAAACCGGCTGTCGCCCGTCTCTTGGCATTGTTTCCGCGGGGGCCTGAAAAGTTTTGTCCCCCGGACCGCCGCCCCATTGTTGGGCTCAAACTCTCGTTTGCGTGCACGCCGTGCGCACTCGACAGACAACAATGGTCCGTTATTTGTTGCTCATTTGACGGACAACAGAAACATATCAGTCACCGTACGCTCCCGCACTGCCTTCTGTCTCATTCCGACCGCCCCCCCCCCCCTCTCCCTCCACTCTTCGTGCGTGCACTCTTGTCGCGATGCCATTGCCTGTATCTCCCTCGCCATGGTTCGCCATGCTTCACCATACACGACCGTACTCTGCCATACTCTGCCATACTCTGCCATACTCTACCATACTCTACCGTACTCTGCCATACTCTTCCCATGCAAAGCGCAGAGTCGCATGACGAACAATACCGCTCGCGGTTCGCTTTAAGTCGCGCGACGCTGCCTTGTTATCTGTCCGGCCCTCGTCCAATTTTCTAATCCGTCGAATTCGGTGAATGGGGGATACTTTTCGAGGGGTCTCCGGATTCATAAAGGGGAGGATTGCCCGCGGAGAGGCTGCGTTTGCATGTAATCTTTATCGACGTCCGTCATGGCCGTGGCGAGCGTTAACTTTTAATGACTGCGCGAGGCTCCATATAATCGCGAGCCAATAAAGTCATCCAACAACCGCGTAAAAGCCTCTCCACCCCCCACAGGGTCGAGTATCGTCGGACGCGAGATAAAAGTGTTGCGGGGATGTATTAAAAAAAAAAAGGAGAAAAAATTGGACGTAAATCCCGTCGACGCGGCTGGAATCTATCACGCGCGTATCAACGCGGGCGGATAATATATCGTCGCGCGCTTTATATCGGATAACAATCAAGTTCATTTTAACGGTCGCTGTAACCTATTATTACAACGGGCCTCATCGGGTCGCTGTCCGCAGTTACTGCCCACGGGTTGCTGCCCCACGCTTGCTTGCCACGCGCATTACGCTTCCCGCACGCGCGCGAGTACGCTCCGTATCGCACTGCGTGCGAAGCGTACACACACGATATAAGGAGGTCAAGTTGCGTCGATGTATATGTTTCGGCCGCGTCAGTGTCCGAATTCTGGTCAGTCTGCCTGCCCGTGGGCCCCCACCTTGGCGTACGTTCGTATCAGGCCTCTATATCCTGGCATGCAACTACGTACGTAATTGTGTGCACACGAGAAGCTATGAGCACATGTAACTAGACGTATACATAAACATGGCCGGGCATATGATTACTCGCCGCACGTAGGAATTTGCGCCAAATGTACAGATGCCCGCTCATCACGCGCGACGCCGGTGCCGATGTCTGCGTTTATGAACTCGCACGCGTGCACGCCCGGCAACGCTTTATACAAACACGCGCGCGAATATATTGTATAGCGAGCGTAGAGGAGCAGCGCGTATTTACACTGGCACGCGCGCGCGCGCGTGTGTACAGGCTACGGTGGGCCTGTGTACGCGCGGACGTATAAACATAGCCGAACCTATGACTTCGTATGCATATATGTATCAGTGTGGACGTAGGCGCGGCCGTGTGTGCGCTTTGGCGGCGCATAGGCGGCGCATAGTCCTACGCCGTGGCGGTATATGCATATGACCGGCCGACCGGTCGCCCATGTGTACGTATGCATTTGCTGCATGCATGGTGAATTTGCCGTGGCACTGCGGCGTACTCCGTTCACCGATACTGACCTAATTTCGCGGTTATAACCGCTGGCCGGAGGATGGAATATTTTCGCATTTCCGACTCTCTCGCTCTGGCCCACCCCTCCCTCTTCACCGTTCATCCCCCTTCAGCCCCCTTCAACCCCCTTCGGCATTCAGTCCTCGCAGTAGGTAGCGACGAGAGTGCGCGCGCGCGCGCGCGCGCAAAACAATTCATCGGCTTTTCCACCAACGAAAATAACTTTCGTTTTGCATAAAATAATTCACGGCTTTTATTTTTTACATATCCGCAAATCACTCGCCTCTCGTTCGACGTCCGTCCCGGCCGTTACATGCATTTCCGCGGGCAGCGTGCGCGCGCGAGGCAATTATAAGGAGTTAATGCGCGACACTTTATCGTGGGGACGTGCGATTTTCCCGTCGCTTTTTCGAATTCACTTCGGCCAGACTCGCGCGCGCGCGTGTCGGCCAGTTTTCGACCGTCGGCGCCGATATGCGGCTTGTTTGTTCAATTTAATTAATTCCCCTCGAGCGACGCTCGGCAGGGATGAATTTTTGAATCCGCCGAAATTCGGCCGACCTTCGATCGGAATGAAACAGTTTCACGTTCGACGCCGAAGATCGTTCGGTCAACCTCGGTCGACTGTCGTGTCATTAGAATTCGCTCTGATATTCTTCGCGGCCATCCTGCGTTCCGATCCGATACTCGGCTTTTAATACGCCGACGTAAAATGTTGCCGAGCGCAAAGTTGCTTTGGGGGACTACATCGAAACTGTATTATCGGCCCCGCTCGGAGCGGGATCATTTTTTAATGCCGAAATAACGAAGTTCCGAGTGTATCGGACGCTAATGTGTCGCCGGAGCGCGCGCGCGCACGCGCGGGCTCGTCTTTTTTCTTTTGTCTTAACAATTCAGCGTGCGAGCGAAGAATTTATTGACCAAGTGACCCAGTTGGCGGGAGAAAGTTCGGCGGACCGGTCGCGTTAAAAAGTAACGGCTCCCCGAGGCTGCTACCCCGGTCCACCCCCTAGCCTTCACAGCCACCCCCTCGTGCACAGGCCGCTGGCGAGGTTCGCCAACTTTGACACGCTCCGCGCGAAATTGAACCGGACACTTTCGGTCCCCCTGCCCTCTACAGCCCCCGGAACTTCCGGCAAAATCTGCCGAAGCTGCCCGCGAAACGGACGATACCAAAATGTTTCGCTTCTATTTCGAACGTGTTATCGGGTCTATGTTTTTTCGGGGGCTGATAACGGAACTTGCGAACTGGAAGTTTCAGCGCTCTGAATCTTGGTCAGTTGTACGAAGCGAAGGTCTTCTATTCGTTCGATATCGAGATATCGAGTCAGAGGGTGGAATCCGGGTCCATCCCGCTTTGTTTCGGATCGACGACAAAGGTTGTTCGATTTTCGACACTCCCGTTCCTGACCCGCTGCAAGTCGAAGCGTGGGCCGAAAATGTCGGAATGAACAAAAAACGCGCGCGCGCGCGCGCGAGGTCCGAAGGAGGAATCCGCTTGCGCGTCGTTTCGACGCGAGAAATGTTTCCGCGTCATGTGCGGGACACGTTTTCAGCGTTAACGAATTGTCGCTCCCGGACGGGAAGTGCGGTGGCGTCGCTGCGCGCGTCGACCTAACGATCCCTGAATTTTCGACCTCGCCGTTTTTAGCCATCCTCGCGAATCCCAGCGTTCCGCCGGCCGGGAAACGCGAAAAAGCACTAATCCGCCGAAACAAAGGGGTGACAATTCAAAAAAAGTGCTTGATTAACTGGCCCGTCTGCTCGCCCTCGAAGACGCCCGAATCCGACGCCCCAACGAAATCGAATCTGAATGACAAAAAAAGCGGAACACTTTTCCAGCTCCAGATCCAGTTCGAACGAGACGCATTATCGACGCACGCTGACGTCATCGTTGCACTCCCACAGTGGGACGCGCCCGGCCGTAAAGATTTATGCGCGACAGATTTTCTGCGGTTTTACATTTTATTCCCTGCCCTTTCACGCCACCCCCCCCCCCCCCCCCCCCCTTACGCTCTTTTAATGGCCATTGTCGGACGCAATGGGGATTTTCAATATTGCATTTTTGCCGAGAGTAACTTCGCGATGCCGCTCGCGATCCGGCATTCGAATTATCCGGGAGAGCGGGGGGGCCGTTGTTTTACCGAGGCTGGCCGCAAAACGTGAAAATTTAATTTGCCCGACAAATCCGCCCCCCGCGAGCTTCCCCCCCTCCCCCCTCTGCTCCGCTCTCGGCAACCGTCGATAACGAGAGCGGCGCGGACGTGCATTAATAAAATTGAAATTACGAAATCACGCGCCGGTAATGACAGCCGCGCGCATTTCCATCGGGAACTGGAAGCGCATCGGCCGGACACGCCCGTGACGTTTCGGCGGAACAATTGATTTGCGGTTTCCGATCGACAGCCGGGGGAAGCGCGGGGCCCCGAAGAAAATTGTTATTCGACGACGAGGCCGTGCGCCGGCTTCGGCGCTGTCCCCCGATGATCGGAAAAACGTTAATGAAATGCGTCCTGCGCTCGGATTGCTCGAGCGCGCGCGTGCTCGCGCGCATCACGGCAAATCGATGCGAACCTCTAATTCTCCGAGCTGTTAATTAAAGTTTACTCTCGCGGCTTGGTAAATTCGCGTCCTGGAGGTACGGCGGCGGTGAAGGTGGCGCGTAATATCGAAAATTGTGTGAATACGCGGTGGGTATTGTTCGGGGAGGACTCACGTTACCGGTGTGGAAGTCCGATTTGAACTTAGGAAGTAGCGCGAACTGAACTGAATACTCGGAAACCAAGACGTCACGGAGAACACGGTTCTGTTACTACAGTTTGTAACTCCGGTGGGGCAACCCGCAGTCTCATCATCGGATAGATGTACATGTGTGTGGGTCTATATGCATGCGTGCGTGAGTGCGTGAGCATTGTGTGTGCGTATCCTGGGTGGCTCGCGGAGTAAATATGATGCTTCAGCCGCGCGCGCTTTCTTAACTTCTCGAGAGTGCTCCGTAGTTCGACAGTCCGTAGAAAACGACGTCGTATAGAAGTCACCGACTTCGTCGGGACGCGCTCGCCTCCCTGACTTAGTTGCCATTTCGTATGGCGGAGTGGCGCGAGTGACGGAGGGAGCGTGAATTTTGCTTCGAAAACTTCCGAACACGACAATTCGATATCGGTCGTCGCTCGCGTACGTTCTACACGCAAATGTCGGGCGAAATATTAATGGATGTAAATTATATCGATTTAATCGTGAATATATTCATCCGCCGATAATAGATGCATTAACTGGTATGTTTAGTATGTGGCGGGCCGTAATATAATATTTAATAACTAATGTTACGCTATTAACATGTCTATACTGTGACGCGTTCAACGCGGTTACGGGAATGACTACGTGAATGTACGGTCGCTGTCGCGTTCCGATATGTGCAAAATTCTGAATTTACTACCATTTCCTGAC
This sequence comes from Anoplius nigerrimus, assembly GCA_914767735.1. Taxonomy (NCBI): domain Eukaryota; kingdom Metazoa; phylum Arthropoda; class Insecta; order Hymenoptera; family Pompilidae; genus Anoplius; species Anoplius nigerrimus. Next base: position 7,673,415 of record OU612084.1, on the reverse strand, counting down.
GCGCTTTTCTCTGTCTGCTTTCAGGTAAGTCCGATGCCATCTGGACTCACTTCGCGCAAACTTCGTTTCCACCGCGCTTAAGGTCAGCTTCAAAAACCCTACTTTCAACTTCGCAGACCCGATCCCTATCGCGGTCGACTTTACGGCGGTAACGTAACAAGAACGTGCTGGCCTTTGCATTCTGACATTTTGCCAGCAACACGCCGCTGCCTGTTTGCGCGAACGTACGTGCTTGTACGATCGTGCAAAGATGGACGACAAATATGTTACCTTCCGCAACACTTCCATTTTGTATCCAATCTTTTTGTCCCAAACCCCATTTCAGCGTAGTTCGAAGGTTACGCTCGCTGGAGGTTTGGGGACAAATAGAAGGGGGAAGGAACTTTAGCCACTGGTTCTTAACAATCGAGGATGATATATTGTGATATGTAAAGTGGAAATGGATGAATTTAGACCCTCGTGTCCAGAAACGTGATCAACCACGTGTTGCGCTGAGTGCTACTTTGAGATCTGTACCGGTATTTATTGAAATTGATGGATTCCACCATTTCAAATGAGTGTGGGTTAATGGTTGAGTGGTACCTTAAAATATCTTGAGGTGCTGCCACGGCTGGGATATAATTAAATTAGTTCGTTATGCTGCACAAACGCTTAATCTTATACAGAATAAAGCAAAATTCGGAGCACAAAAACCGATACGCTTGGCCGGCTGATACTTTCCTAGCTTCGATTTTCGTTATTCGAGCAAGTTTCTCTAAATCTCTCGATATTCCATATTTTTTTCCAACCCTCCCGCCTCCCTTCGTGGAGTCGCCAATATTCACGTTTCTTCGTCTCGATATCCGAAGTCTGTATATTCGGGGCATTACGGTAAGAACGCGAGAATCGCTTAACATTTATGAATTCCTTCGAGTAGCGAATGCGTCACTCGGGAGCGCGTGTCTGCATCGAATGAAAGCGGTCGATAATGGCGAAAAGATGTATTCCATTACTTCGACAGAGGAGTTTACCGCCGAATATATTCGAACTACATAAATTTGCCCCTCACAATAATGCACCCGCTTGCAAAATTGAAGCGTCGGATCCGAACCGCAAGCGGGGGCAGCGTTCGCCGTTATTTTGGCGAGGCAAAAATTGAAAGGATTCTCGGTATGCGAAATGATTTTTTCCACACGGTTCGTGGATCCGCGACTCCGAGATTCGCGGTGCGGCCGAACTCACTTCGAAACACGTAAATCATCGGTTTGACAAACGAGCTTCCCCGCGGTATCCGCAAAACGCGCTCCATTCATAAAGTATCGCCGTAATGGTCGAAGGGATGTTTTCCATTAGGCGTCCAGTACAATGCCACCCCCACCACCCCCGAAGGGAGCGTAATCGACAGGCAAATTGCTGTTTTGACGTAATTCCCGGTGATGAATATTCTATCGGAGAAAATTTCATACCGATGACGATCGGGAAGCCCCCCGAAATCGTTCCGTGCGCACGCCTCGATGCGCGCGACACGGCTCGCAGTTTCATTTCCCGCTAATCGACGCTCGCCCGCGCGCGTGCAAGTAACTCGCCGGTCGAGTCGGGCCCGATGAATATTAGAAATCGGAAATTCAATGAGCCCACGAGCCCGTTAATTCCATACAATCACCCCACCGCCGATTACAGCCAGCCGCCGAAATTTTCCGCTCGAAATCGGACGTCGAACGCTCGCCGTCGAAAATTTCACGCCCACTCGCCCCGAAATCCTCCCGTCGAATCATCGGATCCACCAATGTCCGACGCGATCAATTTTTCCCTTACATCCCAGCCGCGAACTGCCGTCAGGTTTTTTTCGTAAAATCGATTGTCTCGTCGACGATGTTTCCGCTCGCAACAATGCCGAACAACATCCGTGCGCCAGCGCGCAAAGTGGCCGGTGTGTAAAAGCCGGTAACTTCATCGGCTGTATCGAGTTGAGTAAGAGGGTCGAGCGCGTGGGCAGCGGTCTCCCGTTTTTAATTGGCTACCGCCGGCCCTCTTTTTTTTGCGCCCCTCCATATTTCCGCCACCTTCATCCCCCTCGTTTTCCAAGCCACCCTCGCAGTAGCCATCCCCGCGCGCGGGCCGCGAGGCCTGGCCCGTGAAATCTCTGAATTTGACAGGGCAGTGCGTCATCGGCCGACAGTTTACACGGGGACGGTCGAATGGTCGTTGTGTATACGTGTAATATAACGGATTACAATGCGTCGGGGCCATTACACGAGCGGCTCTGCTTCCGATGGCGATCCCGCCTGCCCCGAATGCGTCCCGCTTGCGGCCGCCCAGAGTCCACGCGGGGCTGCAAACGAAATTACACGCGCGCGCGCGCGCGAAATAAACGTTACAGCGTTTTACCGTGGCCAATCTGGCCACCCACTGTCTATGAATACCGGGTACGCACCTCGCTTGTTTCGCCCAAATTTTCCGCGGTCGTTCAATTTTATCCTCCGCCCCCCCCCCCCCTCCCCCTCCTGCACCCGGCTTAATGACGCGGCTCGGCCGCTTCGTCAAAGAGACGTGAATTTTCGGGGCGCGCGCGCGCGCGCGCAGGCACTCTCTTTCGGTTGTCAAATTTTTACCGGTCCCGGCATTGCGAATTTCACTCGGCAAGCTTTCGATGCGCCGAGCGTACATTTTCCGGCGTGCGACGTAGCCCGGGTTTGTAAAAACACTGATCGTCGTACCGTAAAGCTCGGATATGTTTTCGAATTTTTGAAAATTGAATCGCTGCCGCACGCGCGTCCATGTTTCGATAATACGCGCTCGCTCGCATTGCAGATGGATCGCGGCATCCGCGATAAACATGTCTTCTTTCGGCCTCCTCGTAATTCACGCGTCGCTACGCTAAAAGACCATTCGTCCGATGGCGCGCGATGCGGTGGGCGATCATAATTTTGACACGTCGATCGGTCGGAATTATCAATCTGACCGCGGCGGTCTCTTTCCAAAATTGTTTGCGAAGCACTCGCGGCAGCGAAGGGCTGGCAAGGAAGGAGGGGGTGGGGAACAGGTCCATCAGGCAGGCGCTTCGTTCGATAGATAGAAGGGCCACAGGGGGGAGGGGTGGCAAACCAATAACAGCCCTCGGAAACTATAACATACCAACGGTGCGCCACCTTGCAAAACTGTCCACGACAGTTGGCCGACCCAGTGGCGCTGGACACAGTTTTCGGGGGGGAATCTTCATTTACGGTCTCGTGGTCTGGCGAGGGCTTTGGCTCCAGGAGGAGCGCCACCGTAGAAGGTGGTAGAGGGAGGTAGTCGGCAGGTAGAGGACACGGGGGGGTTGAGAGGGGTGGAATCGCGCGGCGAGAACCTACAGACGTCAGAGTAAATGCAATTACGCTCCACCTATGTAGCAAACTAAGTTAAACTTGTGACCGGGGCTTGGCCCAAACTGTTTGCATTATGTATCCGCGGTCCCGGCCTTATGTGCCACATGGTGCACGCTTCGGTCATATGCGTATTGCACGCGCATAGACGCACATCCACTGTCGTAGCACACACGCGCCCGCGCGTCCTCCTCTACACACGCGAACGCTCGCAGGCGAGACACGCGCAGGCATCCGCGCGTATATTATACGTACCTGATGTACGTACGCGTACACACGTCGCCACTTACGCGCCCGTATATCGCACCGGTGGGGAAGTGAGAGTGGACGGTGAGTGGTGCGCGCGCGCGCGCGAGCGAGCGCCGACGTATGTGCGGACCTTAGAGCTTGTGTGGGAGAGGACGGAGGTCGAGCTCGGGGGGAGCGACAAACACTGGAGCGCAGAATTCGATCGAGATGTAGCCCAGCACGACGAAACTTTGGAAACTCTGTGTCTCTCGAGCCGTCTCTCTTCTCCCACCCGCCTCGCCCCCACCCCCTGTTCTCCGCCCTCCGTAACCGCTATCAACTTTAGTCAACCGGGGCCCCGTACCGACACCAGCGGCGGACAAGATTTACCACTTAAGCGAGTCCTTGCCATAGAGAAGAATCCTCCGAAAGGGACGAGCCGAGCTAGTCTCCGAACTACCCCTCCTCTCTCTCTCGCCTTCCACCTCTTCAGTCCTTTTCTGCCCTCTTGGCCTACCTCACCCTGCCGCCGGTTCCTCCCTCGCTCCTTCAGCCTCCAGAGTCCTTTGTCCGTCCTCAATGTTCCCTCTTCATACCTAAATTTGTTCTTTCCACCGAACGATTGATTGCTCACTACAAGGCGGGCTCCACCCTTTCAATTTGTTTAGCTCGTACTTACGCCTCGGATTACACGCAGTCGTTCGCGAGCAGGCGTCTACCCATCTACGTGGAACTCGATATCCGAGAAATTAAGCTGTCACCGAGCCATTTTCTCGGAGGACCGTTTTCACCCTTGGACCGGATTCAAGCCCAGCGTTCGATCCGATCACGACGTACGGCATACATCGAATCCCACTTACGGCTCGCATCCCTTGGCTCGGGTAGTCCGCAATCAGAGTTCGCAAGTCCGCGCAGTTTGCATTCCGCGATATTCTAGCGCGCCGACGACTCTGTCTGTTCGCGGAACTCGGCGCGTTCGGGAGTCCATGCCCGGAGTCGATATATATTTATTTAACGGCATAATCGCCTTTGACAACAATTAAAAATACATTGATGTTAGTACGGTACTATGGTAATGGAATGGTTAGATATAATTGAAATAAGTGTTACTCGGAATATATTCTATAGAGCTGACTGATTAACTTATTTTTTTATGTAGGAAAGAGATCGATGGTTTGACCGCAACTATTGGCTAAAGAGCAAATCCGAGGAATAGTAGAGTTAGCTGTATACTTTATCTTTAACATGGGTATAGTAAAAAGTTTTTGGTTTTCTCTTAGATTTTTCCCAGGAATCCTGAATTCGATCATAGAAATCAGTTCGGAACAATTATACGTATTATGAATTATATTGTATGAAACTTTTTGTCGAACACTTTTCGTCGAATGTCGGTCGTGCGAGTCTTACGCATACCGCGATTATACTTAACCGTAGTCGGGAGGGTGGATGTTTCTCTTTCGTTTTTCTCTTCACCTTCTTGTCATTTCTTGTCGTTTCTTGTCTTCTTCGTAGATCGTTGCGTTCTCAGAATCGAGATACGCTTTACTCACGTTCTCGCGCCCTGGTGTTAAGAAACGGGCTCGTAGCGGAAAAATGCAGGGCATCGCCGGCGTCCCGACGTCCCACGTCGTTCGAAGCGGCACACTTCCTCCCGATATCATCTTATCCACCCAGCCCGACAATCGCGACTTTACGACCTTACGACGCCCTCGACGCGGATGCCCGATTGTTCCTGGAAATGCATGCGTCGAGAGCTTCCCGCCAATGCCGGCGACTGTTCTTCGATCCGAACGGAATGAGATTTTTTGAATTTCGCCGCACGTACGAATCGATCGTCCGAGAAGTAGAACTGCTTGACTGCTCGACTGCTCGACTGCTCGACTACTCGACTTGAATGTCACGATGATCATCTGCGGAAGGAAACAATCCCGAGACGCGACTCGGCCGGAAACGCTGGAAGCTACGATCTAATGTTATGAATCTTTAATGCTACCGATACGGATTTAAATCCGAGTTTCTTCGATCCGAGAGTCGAGAAGCCGAAGCCTCAGTCGCAATAATTATCAGCGAGGAAACTGGCAATACGGAAAGTGGCATTCGTCGGAGTTAAGTTAATCCCGCTTGCCCGCGAACCGTACTTTCGCGGAAAATTGGATCTGTCGCGAAGAAAAGTTGAAAAATTGTCGGCAACTACCGGTGCTCCCGTCGCTATCTCACCCTCGGCGCCATTCCGAAACTGTTCCCGGAGTTGCGCGAATTTTCTGCAGCGGGATACGTTAATCGAACGACGCCGGGGATCGGATTATAATGAAGCGGGGGCATGTAAATTCGTAACGTTCGCGAGGTTGAGCCGAGAGTTACATCATTCAAGGAGCTCTGGACTCATCAGGGTGGCGTGATGAAAGCTGATATCGTTATCAAAATTTTACCGCGGCGCCGATCCACCACGGCGTTGAGTTACAACTCTGACACGCCGGATTAAAAGGAGAAAAATAATCGAATCTCGAGCGGCAGCAGTATAGCGTATCTCTCTTCCTCGAGAATCTCGCTTTATGCCAACGACGTATAGTATTACCGAAACCGTCGCGGGGGTTGGCCACGCGAGGCAGAAAATGAAAATCAACGGGCGCGAAAGTGCGAAAGGTCGAGAATTTCAAGAGTGCCGGCCGCGCGAATATATCTGCTTTTTAATTCGACTGAAGGAGCCGACGCGAGCGGGAGCGAGGCCGGCAAGGGTGGATGCTGAGGGGGGGAGGGGGGGTGAGACGGCGACCGTAGTCAGGGAAGTGGGTAATTGTGTTTTAGCGCAAGAAAAATTCTCCATTGCGCGCTGGAAAGTGCTTCCATAATTCTGCTTCAAAGGGAGAGAGTCGGAGAAAATGCCGCCTCCCGTTTCGCTCGACTCGAGACAGTCGTTCGCTCGGCGTCTTCCGTTTCGAGACCCCCCTCTCCCCCTGCTTTCGATATCTCGAATCGTCTGAAAGCCTCGATTACGCTCGCATCTCACTGCGATACCCGGATTATTTCGTCCCGCGCAGTCTTTCGTCCAGGAGGGGGTAAGCGTTAATTCAAATTACTTTGTAATTAAAAAGAATCGATTCGGCGAAACGAAGAGGGTGGGAGGGGGGGTGGTAGGCTCCGATTATTTTTTCGTTTTTTCCTCTACCTCGCTCTACGTTTCTCCCCGGAGAGCGAAAAGGAGATTAGGAGAATGGAGAATCGAGCTGCAGACTTTTCATCGACTTTCGGTACCGGCCTCGCATTATTTCTACCTTTCGTTCCGCGATTAAGTACCTATAAGCGCCTTCGTCTAACTTCGATTCAAATTAAGGGAATCATACCGACCCCGATTGAAACGACTGCTTTTGAGCACTCTGACGTCCCCGTCCGCTCTGTAGAAATTTTTCAATTTCATCGCTTATTACCGACCCCCCCCCCCCCCCCCCCCCCCGTAACTGTTAACGACTCTTTACTTCTTACCTTAAATACTTCGGTCAAAGTACTTTCGAAACAGCCGCATATTTCGTCCGCTCGACGAAACGTTTAATCGTTCAAACTAATCGCTAATTGCCTAGTCCCATCGATAAAAATCGCCCCCTACAACCCCCTCCCCCCCAACCCCCGATTTTCAGGATGGCGTCGACCCATCTCGCAGTTTGCTTTTCGCGTTCGTCTGTTGCGACGAACCGTAGCGTTCATTAAGGAAAGATAATCGAACTGTAATAGAATTATTTCTGGGCCGAGGTAGGAAGGCAGGAAGCCGAAGGATCCGAGTGTCTGGCGAATGTCGATCCTCAGCCCCTAATTCGCGCCCCATTGTCGAATCCTGGATCGAGGATCCGTCCAGGACGGAGTTGTTTTACACCCGATTTCGTTTTTTGCGCATTCGCTCTTGCAACGACGCGAAATCGAGCCTGAGGGCGCAGCTTATTTGCCTTTTCTGGCATTCAGCCGTGACTCGGGCGCTTGCTTCTCGCGTTCCAGGACTTTGCTCTCTCTCTTTCTCTCTCTCGCTCTCTCTCTTCTTCTCTCTCATGCCGAGGTTAGTCGATAAATCAGTCGACGGCTGCGGCACGCCGGGTGTGTGCCACTTCCTCAACTGGTCTGCCTTTTTGCCTTCTTGCCTTCTTCCTTTCCTCTTCTCCATCCAGCACCCCCTTCGCTCCCCTCTCCCACCCTTTTTCTTCTTTTTTCCCCATTCCTACTATTCCTCCTATTTCTCCTATTTCTTTTGAGCGTAAGCTGTTGAAATTTGTCGCTACGTGCCCGCGAAATTCGCAGACTCTCGCCGGAAACCGAGGCTGACGTACGATCATGCAAATTGGCCGACGTTAAGATGGGAATCGAATACGTTGAGAGTAACGGCGTCGATACGCGTGTCTTCGGGGTTGCCTGAATTCTTCGGCTTATTCTTTGGATCCGGGCAAAGAGCGTCGATTTACCACTCTGTCGATGGGCGGATATCTAAACTCGTACAAATGATCCCTGTGACCGCATATCAGTCGAATGGGTAAAATGACAAAATTTTAATACGCTAATCTATATCCAGTACCGATACGCAAGCTCGTGTAATCGTGATACAATTTGTCGAATGGTGAAATTTTAGTCCGATGATCTGCGTCCTTCGCGCGTCAGCCTGACATGTCCGCGAGCTGGGCAGCGATGGAAACTCAAGTTCCCCCATCATCGGCATCCGGGAACCGACGTTTATCATTCGGACACGGACAATAGACCCGCAGAGATTTTCGCTATCAGTCCTGGCGCGATACCGTTTATACGGCTTCTCGCCGAAAGCTCCAGCAATAGGGTGGCGTTAGAGACAGTGGCTGCAAGGTTAGGCGGATCGACGACTGTCGAAGATACTTTTCCCGTCGCCGCTGTGTGCTCCTCCGAGGAAAATCGTAAATCGTCCTCGCCTCCGGCCAGGAACTGAGGAACCCAGGACCCGTCGAACGGTATACACGCGCGGCCGCGTATTTTACGTTTATTCGATCGGCCCGCACCGCTTGCATCATTCATGACCCGCCGTCCCGACGTCCCGACGTTTTATCCCGCCAACAGTCGGAGACGGGAAGCGCGAGTATCGTTCCGAAGAGGAGCGTACCACGTTTCCCACCCTCGACCGCGAGAACTTCTTCGATTCCTCCCTGTCCATTGTTCGTTTCAGTGCGTAACAATTATCGGATGGTCGTGCCGTTTCGATTCGTTAAGCCTGACAGTACGGTCGGCCAAAAGAGTACGCTATGAATTGTTAACGTACTCCGTGACAAAGTATATTTTTTTCGATTTCATTAGTTGTGGACAGCATTATTATAATTCTCTGCGAATCGATGACCGAGCGAAATCCGATTCCGCAGGTAGAGATAAACGTAAAATGTTGCGGAATTATGAATGAATAAGTGCGTCGCCCTGAGGCAGGCGCTGAATCGGACGGCAAAGTCGTTCGTTATGCGGCATGCATCAGAGGTGCATCAGAGGTGCATCAGATGTGCATTGGAGGTGCATTGCGTCGGGGCGATTCCCGCTCGATAAGCCGCACTCGGCGGATTAATATTTAATAGAAATTACACACAAATCCCTATCGTCACCCCTGCCTGCCGGGCCTACACCCTCCCCTCGGCGCCCACCCCTCGGCACCCAGCCTTGCCCAGACGCGTCGGTCGCGCGCGCTAAACCGCCTGCGTCGACAATAATCAGCGCATTACACCCAATCCCGCGGGACTCAATATTGACCTGCATTTAAAACGTGCGCCATTACGGCCGGAAATTATCACAATGCGACTCCTGGCACGCCAACCCGATTTCTGACCGCACATCGGCGTTCCTCGTGCAGAGTTGCGAAACGGATACGTTGTCATGCACGTGTTTGTGTGTGTGTGTGTGTGTGTGTGTGTGTGTGTGTGTGTGTGCGACTCACGTTAGAAAGGTGGCAGAGCACTCGTCTGTCCGTCTGTCTGTCCATCGTTATTTGCTCGGAGCGAATGGGCGTGCTCGAACGAAAACTTCGTCACCCTCGAGCGATTCGGCTTCTCGATCGTTAATTTTGCAAGTTGCGGAATTTGCGGGCTATGTGCAAATTTGTACGGCGAGCCTGAGTGGACCGGCGAGAATGTGATGTGGCCGGGGCAAGGGGGGTGGGAGGGTGTAGGTGGACGTCCGATAGTGTACTCTTTCGACGCTGCGTCGAAATAAATTTATCGGTCAGCGATCGCGCGAGAGGGGAGGCTTCGGTTAACAAGCGCGGCGAGCGGAGGATTTTTGAGATTGCTGTGTCATCGGATCAGATATTAAATTCGGACTGCTCGAGCGTGGGAATTCGGGAGTTAATCGGCCATTGAAAAATTGATATTCTAAATTGATTGAAGCTCTGTTTTTATTCGCTTCGAGGAGGCAGGCAATTCGATTCGCACGCCGCTTGTCGGCAACGGGGAAATTTTTAACAAAACGTACAATTTGCTAGGTTCTATATTAATTTGTTGTTCTTTCGCGCGGGAACATAATTCGAGGATGTTCGAATAATTTTCCTGTGCGATCCTTGAATTTTTTGGATAATCAACGATCGGAAAATTGACATTTACTTCGATCGCCCTTTGCTTTTTCCCACTTTCGAGGAGAAACGCACGATGTTGCGGGTGTTCCTGTTGTCGACTGTGGCCAAGAGACTCTTGAAAGTTGAACCCGCAGTCGGCGGAAAGTTTCTGGTACGATATATGGCCCGTGCTCGGTCGCGAGAACTGTTCACCCTCCAGTGCGTTTCGGGAATATTGTGACCCCCGCATTAAGCGAAATATGAAACCGCGAGTGAAACACTCCTCGAAGGAAGTCCGCGGCTGGATTTATACGATTCCGGATTTAGGAGAAAGGAAGCTCTGGAAGACTGGGACAAGAGTGGAAGTTCTTCGGAGCGGAATAGGGCGATCCGAGTTGATATCGGACGAACGCAAAAATTGATACTTCCAGTAACGGTCAAAGCTATTGCTTGTTTAACAAGAGCGTATCTCTGGCCGCACTGCGCATTATTAATTCTCGAACCGTTGCGAATCGCCGATCGCAGAACGCAAGCGGCCCTTTACACGTTTCCGATTCGACGATTATCGCGAATCAGCGGGACAAAGTACTCGCCCGCTGGAAATTGATCTAGAATTTGAAGTACGCTCCGGCCCCCGTGGCTGTAAATCGATCCTAAGATAATCCAGAGCGCTGCTCGTGGAAACCGCGGGACAAACATACGTGCGAATTGAACTGCTCGCCGGTTCGCTACGCATATAATGCATTGATTAGTTCCCGGCGCGAGGAATAACGAGCCGACTCGATACCCGTCGGTTCGTCCCCAGGCCGCAGAGAGCACCAAATACGCTTCGGCCGTCGTTCCGAAAATCGAGGCAACCTTTTATCCCCGGCTGCGGACAGCCAATCGCACGGAACTCGCCGCAATGCCAAACTGCATTTTCTTCGGGCCACTACGGGCATTTGTTTCGACGGTCTCGCAATTTTTCAACGATTTTCGCCCTGCTTCCCTTCGGCCCCCACCTCTCTCGCTCTTACCTAACTTCTCATCCCACATACCGCAGCGCCATTGTCAATACACTGGCGAGCCATTGTCAGCGTTAATCAACGTCGTCGGCGGCATGAAAGAGTCACAAAAGGGGCGTACGTATTTTCGTCCGCTGACTCTTTTCTTCTCGATCGGCCGCTAAAAAGTTCCTCTACGCAGTTCAGTTTTTCGAAGCTGTACCATGAGCTGTACCCTGAGCTATACTATGAACTGTACCATGAGCTGCACGATGAACTGCCCGTAAGCGGATATCGACTCAGCTCACTCCATCTTCCCTTTCCACCCCACCTCCTCCAACGCTCGCAAATCGGAAACGATAACGAAATTACACACACGGCCATATTAATGTTGGCTTCGGCTACAGGGGCGCATTTATGATGAACCCGATTAACCAATACCGTTTGGTCACCGGCGGCGCAAACGGTCGCCGGTACGCATCGAGTCGGCCGCTAATTACGAACAAATATTGCGCGAGTCACGCGAAATAATGACCGATGGCCAGAAACAGAGATGTCCGCCGAATAATTCTGCCATTGTGTCCGCGCTTTTCGGCATCGGCCTACCTCGCCACGTTCGCTGGTTCTCTCGTTCGTCCAGCCGATTTTAACGAGCAACGAGAACGCTGCCCACGGATTACTCCCCCGTTTTTCGACTCGATTTTCGTCAAAAATCATCCCGCCCACCCGCGGCTGTAATATTCGGAAAAGGCCGCCCACCCTGGCGCCGCTACCTCGACCGAGACTAACGCGCATTGTTTCGCCGTTTGCCTCAAAGTTCGGGCCTCGTTTAGGGAGTTTGTTCGACGATTGCGCTGTCGATTCCGCGAACAATGAGGGCGGTTAATGCCCGGGAATAAAGGAAAGCTAGTGTTGGCCATTGTTGCCGACGATGAATTCGCTATGCTCCACTACCACCCTCGGTACAAATTAAGGATGTGCGTCGGAGTTTAAGGTCGAGAATCCGTGAGCTCGTTCTTCTCAAAAGGATCGGTGCCAAATAGTCTTCCCAGGCTGCTCTTCGAAGCTGGGAATGTCAAGGTATCGGTAGGTGAAGCGACGCTGGAGGGCTGGAGTAAAAAATCACTGAGGACCCTGAAGTCATCCGCAGTCAGGCGATTAGAGTCGAGCCAACGAGCAGATCACGCGGACGCTCGCCGACTGGCAGCCGTTAATGACGAGCAAATATTTAACTCCCTTTCGGAGCCAGACCATACCGCGCCGTCCTCCCGGTCAGATTTTATACGAGCCACCCCGTCGCTCACCCTCCGCCCGGGAAACATGGGGCGTACATAAAAAAGTCGTCTATCGCGTCCCTCCCGTCTCTGTTTTCTCTTCCCTTATTCGTTAACGGGCGTCGACACGGGCCATTCCAACGCAGGCCACCGACAACAAGCCAATGCGTATCTCTCTGCGCGCACCAGTCTCGCTCGCTGCAACCCCTGCAACGGGGCAGCTGCAAAACTGGCCGCGAAAAGGGCTGCAGCTGCGGCGAATGGCCGAATCAGGCGGTGGCTTTATCGGGAAGCCGGCCGTCGATTTCTTGCCGCTGCAATCGAGATATTGCACTCGCAGCGGCAGATATCGAGCCTGAAAGCGGCCGTAATGGGCCGATGCGGGCGGCTACGACCTCGGCCGCCCCCCCACCTCCCACCTAACGTCGGATTGAATTCGAACGAGAGATCGATCAACGGAGACGTTCAACTTACGCGTCCGGACTGCCGTTACTTTATTTCCATCGGCTCCCGGCCCGCTGAGCTAAGTATTTGCTCTGCCGTTTGAAGTTTTGCCGACCGATCGGATCGAATGGATTCGAGCTTCCGGGAAGGGAGGGGGTTGGAGATAAAATTCTCGGCGCTTTTTGCGCGAGCGGAGTGCGAGATGAATGGGACAGGGAATGATGTATAGGGTTGGCGGTGTCAGCGAGGCAATTTTGATTTTGTTCCCACTCGTTATCATCTCGAAATTGAGTTTCATCGATCTATTCCGCGGTCCGTAACCCGCGGGAGCATTGTTCGCAGTCGAGGCTCGTGCAGGTGGCCTCGCAGTGCGCCGTAATGCCTTCGTAATGTATCATATGATCGAACTCTTATCGAGCTCGCGCAGAGGATTCCGCCCCGAGACGTTCGCCGCGGCCATTGCGCGAGGCTACGGGAATAAGGTTGCATTCAAATTCACAACTGTAATCGTACTGTCGAACGATGTCGCTGAATCAGGCGCGGTTGATAACCGTGATGCCGGAAAAATTGTCGGAATTATTCAGCCGACGGAATCCGCTTACCTCTCCTGCCCCCCCCTCCCTACCATTCCCGGCGGGATGTTTCGTGTCCCCATTCGCAAATTCGCGAATCTATGCATGAGGCCTCAGGTGGTGCCAAGGCACGCCTCGGACTCGCCGCTGGCCAATCGCGACTTTATAATCCAATTCCGCCGCAAAATCCTTTACGTAACAGTTTTCTCGATCCTTTATTCCGCCCGATTAAATTTGAACGATCGCCGATGACCCGGCGAAAGTGTGCCGATATGCGGGAGGGATAAAATCACGGAAGGGCCACGTGCCTCCGGTATTCGACGGACACGGGAGCCGTGCAAATTATGCGAGGCTTCGCTAATAATCATCGCCGGTCCGCATTGCGATGCGGTCAGCGAGTTTTCGGACCAACTCGCGTACCATTACGAGAGAGAGAGAGAGAGAGAGAGAGAGAGGGAGTAAGAGGTTGACGAGGGGAGGGTGCGGTAATGGAAACTGGAAGGAGTGCGCTAGGGATCATAACGTGCGGTCGTTTTATTGACAGAGATACCACGCGAATTTCACCCTCAATATTTCCTCCCACGCAACTCTCCATCCCTCACGTATTTTCCTTCGATGCCCCATAGCTTCTGGCTCTCGCCATCGGTTCTCCCCGTTTTTATCGCTCTCGCACTCCCACTAGACTTTCATCCTCTCTTCCGCACTTTTACACTCTGACACTCTTAGATATTATCACTCCCGCACTCCTTCAGTCTTCCGACCGACTCATCCCGCTTTACCCGCTTACGCGCACTCCCTGTTTGACTCTCTCACTTTGTCGCATCTTCGCCCTATCCCCTCGCCTCCGTCCCTTCCCGAGCACCCTCTCAACCCCCTCCCTCCTCGTCCCCCCGCTGGCATTCTTTCACTCTCGCGCTTTATGCCTCTGTGCATCGGGCATAGGCGCGCTCGCGCGATCATAATCCTCGCGCACGCGGCCATAAAGCGACGTAGTAAAAATTTTCCCCATCCCAGTCGCCGGTACTCTGCCTGCGACGTGTTTTCCTCGCTTCCACAGCGCTCACCCTCCCCCTCTTGCCAGACTGCGTCCCTTCGACACAATAACGGGCAGACGTTATATGATTGACAGTCTCGTTTACGTAACGTGAACTCTCAAAGCATCCTGTGCGAGAGCGTCTCTACGTTACTTCACGCACGATACTTAGAATGTTCATTCGAGACCAAGTATCACGCATGTTTGTTTTTCAAGGCTGCCAAATTCCACCGGTGTAAGTAGGGAAGCGGAAGCGTAGGAAAGCGTACGAATTTGCCGTGGCGAAATTCCGATTTAAATTTGCCGATATCGGCACACGCGCGCCCCCCCGCGCGCGCGCGCGTTTCTCCCGCTGAGGCAAAACCACGCAAGTCGATCCGAACTTTCTCGAGACAAAGTTTTATTAACTCCCGGCAAAATCCGACCCGCGCGATTCCGACGGCCAATTTCAACTAGCTTGCCGTACAACACGCGTATATACCTTGTTTCTCCCCCTGAACCGGCGAGGGATTGTGAGCCGACGAGCATTCTGCCGGAATACAGATTTACCCTGCTCCGCCCTTTCTTATCTCCTGTCGAATGGGATTTTCTAACTGGATTAAGAGCTTCCGCCGGCGAACAATGCGTCAAGAGTCCGACTCCCTTCGAAACGTCCAATATCATCGGCAGCGTTCCCGTGGATGGCCAGCGACTTCCGAAACGGTCCGCGAAGAACGATGGGAAAAACAGTATTTTTTCCCCGAACGGGAAAACGGAAGCAGAGGCGGAAATCTTCCGGTACGCTGCCGCCGCAGTCCGGACCGAGCAACGATTTCATCCGATGCGCAATCCAGTCGATTAAATTCCTAAGTTACAAGATCCGCACGCGTCTCGGCGTCTTTGCCGAACTTTCCCGACCTTTATCTCGCCGCCGGAAAAATTCCATCGTAATTCCGATGTTCCGCGCCAATTTCCTTCTCTTCCCTTCCTCACTCCCCCTCTCTCCACCGAGCCCTCGCACCCCCATACATCTCACCCCCGCGCCGTCGAGCGAGAGCTGTGTATTCGAGATTGGACAGCGGAATACTTTAGCGGATTACATACGGAATTCACTGACCGTGTCTCTCTACGTCGGTAAGCGGCGCGCTCCAATTGGCAGAATAGTTTATCAGAAAGCGGAGTGGCCTGGGAGAGGAGAGGGAGGGGGGTGTGGGTAGTCGAGGGGGTGGACGAAATATCTGCGCCGAAGGTAGCCGGGGCCCGCTTTTCGAACTTCGGGCGATCACGTGCGCACAAGCACATAAACAGGAGCATAAATACAGGCCGAGACCCGGACATTGTGCCCGAAACCGTGCTCTTGCCGCCGGATGCTTGAGAAATACCTACAAAGTTTCGACCGACTCCGTTTCCGCGATGCCAGACTCGAAGCGGGAATCCTGGGAAGTCGTACGAAAAATTCCCGACCCCGTTGTGGCCGCGAGTCTTCGCCTCCTGCCTCCTCAAGAGGACTGAAGAGGGCCGAAGAGGACTGAAGAGGGGTCGAAGACGAATTGCAGGTTAGGTGTACGTGAGGGAGATAAATACGTGGACGTGAGCGCCCGGGAGGAGGAGGAGGAGGAGGTGGAGGAGGGGGAGAAGGACGCGACAAGGGAACAAGACAGGAACAGGGCAGATATAAAGATATAAAGAGACCGGCGACGGAATGGTCCTTGGCAGTGAGAAGCGGCCGGAAGTAGGCAAGAAGATCTGCCATCTGGAAGAGAATGCCATCCGCCACTGTCCGAGGCCACTTTGCAGCCGGTCGACTGCATAACTTACGTGCCCACCTTCGTACTGCCTGTTCTCTAGACTTAAGCATGAATTTCAGCGCCGTACAGCGAGCATGAAAACCGGGAAAATGTCTTTAACGAACGTCGGCATACGTGTTTCACGTGGGCAAGAACGTACACGCGTGAGTACAGAGTACACAGTACACGTATCCTGGCTGACCGCAATCGTATGCATGCGACAAAGAAAGTTGGAAACGTGGAAGTCCCGTCCTCCTGAACCGGACTTGGAGAAGTTCCACTCGCGGGGGCGCGTTGCCCGGTCCGAGGGAACTTTATTCTTCATGAATACATCGCGCTCCTTGTTTGCCGCGGGTAGCAGAAACGAGCGGAAAGAAGCGACCCCGCTGCCAACGAGCTGGCCTCTTCGTCGTTGGCGTCGGGCGCTGCTCGGCTGACTTTCGGCCGCGTCGCTGCCGGTGCTGGTTTCCCATTAAAATTCAAGGAAAGCCCTTTTTCGCACGGGCCGCACTCCTCTAATTCATACTTCACGTGACGTCGCGCCACCGGAGTACGTGGCCAGGGGCGCATGCAGTCGCACACAGAGATCCACCTTATATACGATGTACATATACACGCATGTACGTCTGTACGCTTCGTAGCGACGACCGCGTCCACTCTTTCTCAACCTCTTCCAATTCCACGAGTTTAGTTATGCTCGCGAACGTAGGCGACGGACGCTGAAAGCGTTAGGCTCCGCGTCGGATGAGACTGGGCGACCCGAATCGAGACCAGATGAGACTTTTGGGAGTCTCTGATAATTTCGTGCCGGATAATCGAGTCGTTACGTCGGATAAACGAATAATCGTCGCTTCTGCCCGCAGCGCAATCAAACCGGAAGAGTACGCTGTGGGGAGGACGAGAACGGAGGGCACTGGGTACCGGGACAAGAATGTGTCGTGGAACTTGGACTGCCGCGGACATTCGTTACACGTGCCTGGGGCGGAATAACGCTTATTAAAAGGAGCCGGCAAAAAAATCCAATTTACCCCGCTAGCATTATTCCGCGGAATTAAACCTAGCTCGGCGAGACGCTGGCTTCGCTCGCGGTCGGTCCAGCTGGCTCTTCTATCGCTGCCTCTTCCTTTTGTAACGCGAGAGTAATGAACACGTAATAACAAATGCATGGAATAAGCTTTCGTTGGCCGAGCTCTAACTTTTGAAACCGTCTGACCCGCTCGAATGTCTCGCACGCGTCTTAACTTGCGCGGCGAACGTTGGTCAAACTCGAGTCGAATAAATCAGGACCTAAGGCCGGGATCTAATTCGGACGATGTACGAGCAATTCCGTTATGCGCAACACACATCAGCCAGGAGTTCGCCACCATCTCTCTTCGCAAGCGGTGTCTTACGGCAACAATGAGAGGGTTTAAATACGTTCCTTCGTTCCGTTCGTTCCGTTCCTTCCGTCCGTTCGCCGTACTCCAGAAAGATCCTCAGCACTCTCTCCTTGTACAAATTAGGATCCTGTAAGTGTTTCGGTGCGTTTCGGTAATACACCTCGCTTCGGCGAGTCCCATTGTTCGGGAAGAATACTTTTAGCAGTCGTAATTCAAGTCGGAGCCGCGTCTGAATAATGAACGATGCGTACTCAGGAATGGAGGGAGGGGAGGGGTGAAGGTGAGGGGCGAGGAGAAAGTCTGTCGTTGTTCGCTGAGCGTACGAGTAATACCCGGGGGTATAATCAGGAATTCGTAAATGTATAACGAAACGGTGGGAATGACAAAGGCGAGATAATGCGGATAAGGGAGGCAGACGCGCGGAACGGTGTGTGTAGTCGGTGGCAAAGGGTCAGAACTGAAGTCGTGCAATCGACGATACGTTGACATAGAGATACGCATCTGTAGGTATGTACGGATACAGAGGCACGTCTATGGAGCGTAACCGTAGATCTTTGCGCCCGACATCTCAGGTCCGTACCCTCCACCCCGCCATGGCTACCCCTCCTTCTCTCTGCTCTTCTTTCCGTACTCTTCCTCGCCGGCGGGCTGGTCCGGAGTGGCTCCTCTTAAGACAAAAGACGTCTTAATTGCCCGGAACCGCTCGGGCGGAAACCATTTATAAGAAATTAGTTAGGGCGGCCGACTACCCGGATCCTCTTAGAGAAATATAGATATCGCATATTGAAGGGGGTGGGAGGAGGAGGAGGTGGGGAGGAGCTGCCGGTGAACGACAGCGGGTCGTGGAAAGAGACAAAATAATTGAAAATTCTTCTTTCATTTACCAACCGAGAATTCAAGCGGATCGAACGGCTTACGCTTTCCCTCTCGTTCTATATCGCCAGCCTTTTTTCCACCACCCCCTCATTGTCCCTCGCGTAGCCGGGCCGCTCTCTCCTGATATTCTGATTTCCATTCTCTCGCTTTTCGCCGTCGCGCTCGTTCCGCTCCTCTTTTTATTTTTGCAGCGGCCCGAAACGTGACGTCACCGTGACGATATCGTCCGACGCAAAGGGACACATTCAGCTGAATCGGCTCGCCGTACTTGCGCGCCTAAAATTCCAAGTGTCATTTGCCGGAATCGTGGACTTTACTCCCGCGTACGACCGTCAACGGAATAGACTCGTCCGAAATTCTAATCTCGAAAATCGACATCTTCAATTGTTCGCAAACGAAAAATGTTTATCCGCGGCTATTCGATTAGGACCGTTCTCGGGGATAATTGAATGTACTTTATCTGCAATTTCGTACGACCCCGACGTCGATTCACCGCCCCCGCGATTAATTTAATAATGTTTTCCGTCCGGCATATACGGCTGCGAAACTTGCCTCACGTACGGATCGTTGAAGGAAAGCGTACAGCTGGATCGACAAAACGTTTCAATTATCGGGCACATCCATTAAGCTGACCGACCGCTGTTTGCTGCCGTTGATCGTAAGAGCAACCCCCCCCCCCCATCCCTCCCCCCTCTGCCCCGTCCCAACCCACCCAGCAAGCCCGCACCCCGGAACTCGCAAATTCTTAACCGTCGACGTAATTTACTGATTTTCGTGCGCCGCCGATAAAAGGATTGCGCGCCGGCGTTGAGAGGCGGAGGAGAACGTACGGCAGGAATGGAAGAGTGAAAACGGGAACGGGGAGAAGAATGATAGCGCGGGGGATGTTTAGTGAAAAACGTCGACGAAGTCGGAACAACAAATCGCTTCCCGGGAAATGGGTCAGTTTTGAGGGAGTGGCGGCGATAAAATCGTAACCTTCCGTTACCCTCCCACTTTGCCCCGGAAACTTTGAAGCAAAAATTACTTCGAAAGCCGGCAAAAGCGGGTCGTTGCGCGGACTTTGAGCCGAAACAGAATTACAGCCGCGCTCGCTCCGCCGATAAGCGCTCGACAAACGATCTCGCTTATTTCCTCGACATTCGTTAATTTTTCTAATTACGCCCGGTTTCACGCGCTGTCGGCCAGCGTCGATATCGCGCCCGCTCAAATTCCGCACTCACCCCCCCTTCCTGCCCGCTCGCCTTCGAAACAACAAACGTTTCGCGATTACAGGCGGCAAGAGCGACGAGAGTGCCGTCGGGCGAGTTTTTAACCTCTGCGTTGTGAGAGTCAGACGAACGAATGTGCGAGTGAACGAACGAACGAACGAGTGAACGAACGAACGAGTGAACGAACGAACGAGTGAACGAACGAACGAACGAACGAACGAACGAACGAACGAGTGAACGAACGGCCGCAAGAACTGTTCGGCGAAATGACTCGCGGCTCAAACTAACGTTGGAGCCCGCAACTGCATTTCGACCGGCGCCACTCTTGGCTCTCGGCAACATTTTGCACCCCCGCAAACGTGTCACGCCTCCTCGATACTACGGCCCATATACAATGGTCGCGTGCATGCGCGCGCGAGCGCAGCGGGGTAAAGGGAGAGAGCGCGACCGCGGTTTCCGATGGATTTTTTCCCCGCACACAAACACGACTCCACACCCCCGCCAGCCCCTGGCGACTCTCGCTTTACCCTTCTTTTTCCGCCTACGCGCACCCACCGTACACGGGTAACCCCCTTAATGCAGAATAATTTTCCGCGTCTACTGACTTTTTTTCTGCGTTCGCAACTTTTAATCCCGCACCAGTCGACGTTGCCCCCGTTGGTCGGAGATTATTTTCACTGCGTTAACCCCCCGTGCGCGCGCGCGCGCGATATGGCCCTACGTGAGGACCGGGTGTGCGTTGTCATTCCGAGTGTGTACATAGCGTGCATGTGTGGTGCCAACGAGCGATACTGCCGACGTTCGGACGGCGTCGCGATATATCGCGTGCGCGCGCGTTTCGGCCCCCGAAGATGGGATCTCTCTATTTTTTTTTAGCCTGCTATCACAGCGCTGACGACGAGTGACGCGGGTTCATTGTACGCGGTGGAAAATTTTTCCTCGGTACCTGGTGCCGGTACGCGAACGTTGCACGTATCCTAGGGTCTGATCGCGATTTTTAAACTCTGATTCTGTACTTAATAGGGGGATGTAAAATGGGGGTTAAAGACCGTCTAATAATTAATTAGGGGAGTATAAATTTTGAGCTGGGCGAAAATTGGATGATTATTCCTGGGTAGGTCGATATGTAATGTGAACGATTGATTGAGTGTTTGCTACTGTAATTTTGTAGTTAATACTGCGAGGATAAAGCTTAGATGGCATGAAAGATTTTTCTTGACTTGCCTTGGGCATTGAGATTTTTGTCCAAGTTCATATTTAATAGGACGAACGTAGTCCTCCAATGCGACTAAAATCATATGGCCATCTGATTTCTACGTTAGGATCCACAGACGAGTACCCAAGTCGATTGATAATTTCTACTGCAATCTCATGCCGAACCCCAGCAAGCGCAGAACCGTTAATCGCATGAAAATCAGATGACCGCTTGCCCATCGATCATCAAATACATCGTTACTCTCCGAGTTTACTCCCGCATTTTTTAGCATTTCGTCCCAGCCTTCGTCGACCCCCGAACCGACTATATCGAAGAGCGAGTTACGTATTCCCTCTGTTACTTATCAAGCGGCATCGCGGAAATTCGTGATTTCGTAATGCGCATTGCAACGGCGGGGTGATATCGGCTTTAACGCGGAGGGCGCACACTCGTCAGTCCCGGCAGACTAAACGTCGCGACGTGAAACCGGTTTAATTACGACTTCGCGAGCGGAGCAGGCTAGAGAGAGAGAGAGAGACAGAAAGAGTAGAAGCGGCGAATCTCTAGGACAGGAACTTGAAACGCGAACTTCGGTTTCGCGTTACCTCGCGTCCACGTCGGCGAACGTTAAAGGAGGATCTTAGTGCCGGGCGCCGAAAACGAATGTCTGGCCCACAAGTGGGCGTCGGGCAAGCTGGCAAACGGAGAGCGGAATCTCTCGCTGGCAATGGCGGCCTCCGGCAATGGCGGTAAGCGGTAACGGCAACGCGTCGGAGGACGATGGCGAATGGGGCGACCGTTAATTACCGGAAAAGCTTGTAACACACTTACGTGGCCGTGCATAACGAACCCTGCTCGCCTTCCACCCCCTTCCATCCCTTCCGAGCGCCGGCAATGCCCTCCCCCCCACCCCGACCGAACGAAGCCGGTCGCCGCGAATGCCCCCTTTTTCCGTGCAAAACCGTGGGAAGGCGGTGGGGGGGGAGAAAAAAATCGACCGACAGTCGAACAAGGGGCGAGGATATTTTCGGCCGCGAGCAAAGGACTTGCCGCCCCCTCGGGAAGAAAAAGGGGCGCACTTCGGTAATTAACGTCCGGATTTTCGCTGGCAGAGTAAATCAGCGAAATTATCTTGCCCGCCCGCAAATTTACCGTCCCGCGAGTATGCGAGAACGAAGCGCGAGTGCAGAAGGGACGGGAGGGGTTGTTGGAGGGGGTGGGTTGGGAGGCAAAACTCGCGCCGGGGTTAAATCACTTCGGCCAGCCGTTAAGCGGCTGCGATGCAAAGGGAAATAATGCGCTGGCGGGCAGCGCATCGTCGTTTTCGAGTTCGTCGAAATGAGTTGAGGGATGACAAAAAGAGGCGGGCGAGAGGAGAGGGAGGGTGGCTCGTCGACGGAGTGACGGTAACAGCTATCGGGCGGCATGGAATTAAGATCGAGCGTCGAGAGTGCGACGATAAATTGTGCGCGCGGATCCTACGTTCTTTGATCAGGAAATACGGCTCGTATTTCGAGCGACGGACGGCTCGAGGGACAGTGGCCGAGGACGGCGGGAGAGTGGGGGGGTGGAAGAGGGGCTGAAAGCGGGAGTGAAAGAGGGTGAAAGAGGGTTGGACAGAGAGGGGGGAGAAAGAGTGGGCGGAGGGCAGAGCACGAAATCCGGCGCCGTAAATTTTCGCCCCGGCCCCGACGAGTCCGGCACTCCGGGATCCTCGAGACTTTCCGCGAAATCAAAAGGTTAATATCGATGTCGAGAGGCGCGGGTAGTTTCTGTACTCGTTAAGGCACCCCGGTCCTTTACCGAACTCGCCGCCGCCGCCGCCGACGCAGCTTCGTGTGTTCCGATGCCGACGCCCGACGTCGACGCCGGCAGCCGCGGCAGTTGCCGTAAGTGGAATATCCACTTGACTTGTCCGACGCCGATGCAACGGGTGGCTTCGAAACATTCATCCGAGTCTCATCGGTTCAATTCGCAAATTCGATCGTATCCGACAAGCATGTGACCCCGTTCACTCTTCACCTTAGGGCCAGAATGGGATTCGGTTACTTAAGGCGAAATGTGAAACGTCGAAATTTGTTCCCCTGATCTCATTCGGATTTAAGGCATTAGCGACCAATCTCGTAGCCTGATCGAAGGCGCGCAAAATGAGGAGGGTTGCCCTTTCCGGGATCCTCTCCTGAAATTTTCGCGAACCCTCCTCCCCTCCCTGCCGGAGGGCCTCGGTGTGAACGCCGCGGAATATCGCCGGGGCGCGGCGCTATATTACGAGCGAAGCGGAAAACTAGTTACTTGGCCGACGTTTCCTCCCGTTATTAATTGGAAAAAAGTCGGGGCCGACTGGCGGCAGCACTGGTTGCCGGCGCCGTCTCCGTGGCAGCCGCTAGGGCAGCTGAGGTTCTAGCTTGGAAAAGCGAGCTCATTAAAGCGATAAAATTAATTTAAACCCCCGCGCGAAATCTAATTATTTTTCCCGGCTCAGCGAGCCGTATTACGTTCGACACGCGCGTGCTTCTTCCGCGAGCGGGAAGGGGGTGGCTCGGTATGGAGAGGGGGTGGGGAGGTGGAAGGGCGTAGGACGAGCCAAGGATGGCCGAGATGGAGGTAGTGGATTTTTTTAGGATTAAGATGATAAATTTCGAGAGCCAGCTGCCGTTCGCCTACTACTCGGTCAATGAACGTTGTCGACTTTTCGCGTACAAGTACGATATACGGGCCGCATGTTTCACGCGTTCAACGATGAAAGAATCATTCATTTTCCTTTTCAGCTCGTCGAATTTTGCGTAGGTCGCGTTTGAGCTTCCCCTGACTATCGTGACGGCGGTGATTTCCGGATTATTCCGCGATAGGAACGTCGGGGCTGCTCGACGCTTGATTCGTTTCACTTGAAGGTGCTCGTTGTGCTTTTGCCTGCGCTCGTTTGAATTTGTAAGGGGGAATTTTGTAAATTATGACGGACCCGGCGAACGATCGGCTTGATGAGGATTCTCAGTTCCTTCGTCGACTTTCTTTGTCTTCGCTCGTCATTTCCGCCCGCCCTTTTCTTCTCGCCTCGCGAGATGCTAATTGCTTGGAAATTCGATGAGGGCGTAACGATTTGGAAAGGCTTACTTCATTAGGCCTCGGCCATTATCTGACGATCAAGAACGGGTTTCATAGAATTCAGAGTATTCTGTGAAAGATCGAGATTTTTATGAGTGTTTCCCATTCTCCATTCATCGATTAAAGGAAGCATTTTCTACTGATTGTTTGTGTTCAGGACAGACGACAAAGCACTCGGAACTGTCCGGTTAGGAATTTCTTGTATGTTTTTGATGCCTTTATTAATTTTTAAAGCTATACCCCAATTGATGAACGTGTATTATAACAAGGGGTCGGGTACCCCATTTTTATAACGTAGGCGTGCGATAGTCATTCGATAAGAACCTGTACGCTAAATGATTCTCGAACATGTCTTTAATCAGTAGAGCATTGGGCTAATGCGCAAAAGATCAGCTAATAGTACAAGGAAAACGGGTAAAATGTTCAATCATAACATAAATCAACGTATAAATTAATGTGAAATATTGTAATGCAAAACACTGTAAAGTACCTGTAAGGCGTCGTAAATATGCGTTAAATCATGTCGCAATGAAAGATTCATCGTAAAATAAACGGTAAGAATATTCAGATTAAATAATATTACGACTTGTGTGGCGGACAGTCAGTAGACCGTTTGGAGTGCTGGGTTAAGCCGTAGAGCACGAAACATGCTTGAAAGATCCAGGTTCGATCCTCGACACAACGGTCGAAGCAGTAAACACGCCTAAGCGCGCTTAGTACCAACAACATACTGCCAAGTGTGTGGCCAACGTGCAGGCATTACAAGACCAATATAATATTTCACTCAATTCAACTCCACAGAACAGAGTTATTCATAAAATATTAATGTTATCATTTATTATACATTAACTTCTTTACCCATCTACGATGAACATACAGAAAATGTCAAAAGTTTTCCCCTTATCAAGCTTAACTTACAATCTTTGAAGATCCGATAATGAACGAGTTTTGTGGTTTACCATACTTACACGTTCGTTGGCTGGAAGCTGTCGGAAATTAAAGACAGAACCAGGAGATGAAGATGACGAACACGCGTAATATCGAGAGAGTGTCAAGAGAGCTGACATCGACCATAAACCATCCGACTCCCTCTCATCGTTAATTAATTCCAACCCCTCTCTCTCCACCCGCCGTTCGTCGCGCTCGATCTATTTATCCACCCCCCTCGACTTTCTCTATTTTCTAGCCGCGCTAGGCGTCACGACGATGACTAATTGCCTTAAGACTCTCCATGGAGCCGTAGTGATTCAGAACGGCTTATTTCATTACGCCATGCTTCCTCGCCGTCTGCCATCTTCTCTCTTCCACCCGAAAGTATAGACAAGAGAAGCCAGATGTTCAGACAAGGGTAGTACAACGAGGCAGCGTATCAAAAGCTGCGCTACCAAAATGATAAATCCTCGAAATCTCACCTTGCCTCTCCCATCCTCACCCCCCTCCTAGATCCTTTCCGTTTCTTCTAATCTGTTCCGCCATTGTCGTTTCGTCACGTACATTTGTCGCAACGGCGGCTAATTGCCGCCCAGGCATCGTACGAGCTGCGAGAACGAATCTGTTTACGTTCCTCGCCGTCTCTACGGTGCCACTCCGGCTGCTCTCCGGTGCCTCTCTCATTCCGTTTCCGGTGCAACTGGTTGGCCCAAGAAGACGTCTCCCGCGCGCTCTCCGCCGAACAGTCGGAGACCCACGAAGAAGCAGTCGAGCCGAGAATAATGAATCTTCACGGTAACGATATTACGCCAGCGCGAGGAAAAACGGTCATCGTACTTAATGGACGCCCCCCTCCTTTCCCGTTCACCCTACCGGAAGGAGCGCCGAGGGATTTTTTTATGCACCCTCGTTACACATTTCGTCGCTCCGACAATTCCCTTCCCTTATTCCGGTCCAGTGGCGTTCCCTATTTCTCGAAATCGCAATATGCGAGTCGAAAGCGACGCCGCGCGCGTCATCTGAAAGTCGGAATTTTCCCCTTTCTTTTACCGCGGATCAAATGTCGGAACGAGTTTCGTGTTTTAGAAAGCGTCAGCGGCGGCTTGGAACGGTAATTGAAATATTTTGCCGCGCGCGTGATGGAAAGTCGCGCGGACGTCGGGACGGCGTATCATAATAAATCGAAACCTAATCTTGCGTCGTCGTTTTCCTCGGCATTTTCGTTCGCCTCCCCCGCCTACCCCCGTATCAATCAGATTCCCCATCTTCCTCGCTCCTACCTTTTTACTCGTCTGCTTGTCCGTAATTCAACTTGCCCTTCGGCAGCTCGAGTTTGCTGCCGTCTGGTGCGCGCGCGGGCGCATTCGCTCGCGCGATCGTCGAACGGAGAAGGATAGGGAGGATGGAGGGAGGAAGAAGAAGCGGGTAGAAAGGCCGGTGGCTCGATAATGACTGGGGCAGATCGAGTATCACGTACGACCTACATGCCGAAATCAATCGAGCGCGCTAGCGAGAACGTGCCGCGCTCGAATATCTACGTGCGCCGCGGGAATTCCCTTGGTTAAAAACGAGAATTCACGAATTACCGGCGAACGGCGTCTATCGTGTCTTTCCTACCTTCTTCCCTACCTTCTTCCATCGTTTCCGACATCCGAGCGCGTGTATTTTCAACGCCACCGAGAATCATGATCCGTCCATTCTGACTGGGATTAACTTCTCGTTAACGACATTATTGTTCGCTTTATTCGAGTACTCTGTTATTGTGGACGAGTTAGTCTGCGTATCATGCGCATCGCTCTACGGTAGGAATGACGAGAATTCAATTTTTGTTATGTCTTTATCCGATTTTTCTATCTCGTCTCTATTATCCGAATTTGTGCGAACGAACGCATTGCCGGTGTCGAATATCCAAACCTGCGCTATGGATTTAGTCCAGTATAGCATAACACGGCTTTCACCGCGATATATTGCGCCTAAACTCTACAAATTTTGATTACGCCCGGTTCCCGTTTCAGGCTAATATTCCGTGCGTGCGCGCGCGCGCGCCTCCCGCGCCTATTGCCCGCAATTCGGAATGAGTAACTGACACGTTGCGGGCATGGGTTATCAGATTTTTGCGGCCGAATCGATCGTTTCATTCGATTATAGATCAGCGCTGACGGGTAGAAATATAGTAGATAGCGTGCGGCGTCGTTTATACAGTGATTTACCACAGCGTCCGACGAATCGCTGACTTGTACTACTGAAAATCGGAGCGCTACACGCTATTCCGCGCCAGCCAGTACATTCGTTGCGAATTAAATACGATTATCGTTCAAAATGCATGAATTCAACGACGTTTCCACTGTCCAACGGCAAACAGTATTCTTCCAATTTTCATCCCACGGAAGAATTACGGCTTAAAATCGTGTTAATATTAGATTTTGTAAGAACATCTGTTTCATTATGCACGCGTCTGTTATCCGAACGCCGCTCGATTTTCGGAAGCGCCAACGTTCCATCGAACTTCCACCTCGAGCAGCTTTCGGTCAACGACGCTCGCCACGCTAATTACGAGATCCGTCATTAGCGGGAAGGGCCGTACCTGCCGCGACGTCGATTTTTGCCCGGCATGCCGACAACGGCCTGACACGCGATATGACCGCGACTGCCGGCAGGCATTTAGCGTTTATCGGCCCGCTCCCGTCAATGTTCTTTCGATCCTCTCTCGGGAGAGAGAGCGCGGCGCCAACGACGTAATCGATTCGATTTGTCACCCATAACGCGTATCGCGACCCCGGAGAAACCGTCCTCCGCATCGCCATGTTTTCCTTCCGGGACGAATAACGTTCGTGTTAGTAATTCGCGTGGGATCGAAAAACGGAATTAAATTTTCGCTACTCGTCTGGCGAACGCTCGTCTTCCTCTAAAAACCAAATTGCATCAGGGGAAATACATATGTATCGGGGTCATATTACGCTGTTTATTGTTCATTATCTCTGATGCGGTCGGATGTGAAATAAGCTGACCCAGCCGATAGTTTAGCTGAAACCGAAAAACTGCATAGACGTCCAGAGATACGTGATGTATTTTTCTGGTTCTATCAATGTCTTTACTGCAGAATGGTATAGGTACCCTTAGGTCGGAGATATCTAGTTCGCATGCTGACTCGGCACGGAAAAACTGCATCGGAAAAGGCATTCATTAGAGACGAGACGTAAATCTCGAAAGTCCGATAGCGTCGAAAAATATTTATCGTTCGATACCTGTGCAAAAGCGTATATTCGTACTGCTATATCGGCCGGCCACTGTGATGAGCCGAAATCTCGATACTCCTAATGCGCCGGAAAATTCATTCTTCCCTTCGTATTTCCCCGCGCATAATTAGAGTGCGCACGATCGTCAACGCCGCTTAATCGTTGAACGATAAATCAGCGGCGTCGATCCTTGTCGTAGATCATCGCGCCCGATCCGCGATTTTCGTTAACGGGACAGAGAGTCCGGGGGTTGCCACGGGCCGCACTCTTTTATTTTCGCCAACGTATCCGGCGCCGCCATCGCTGCGAAAACGTCGTAAATCGTTATATGAACGCTGAAATCGTTAAATTTCCTAAACTGCCGTCGCTCGGCACTCGTTTCCATGTGAATGGTGTTGTTGCAGGGGTGCCGCTTTTTCTCCCATCTCCCACCCCCTCTACCCTATCATCCTCTCTCTCTCTCTCCCTCTCTCATCTACGCTCTCTATTTCCCACCCTGCGCCGAGCCCCGCGCGCCTTTTTGTCCTATTTCGTCCTTTTTTTTTCGTCGCTCTTTTCCTCCGGGCGTTCGATGCGCTTCAGAAAAGCCCTCTCATCCCACCCCCCTCGCCAACCCCCCCTCCCACGCTCTTTACGCCTTTTCCCGTTTTTTATTCTTCCCTCCGAAACCGCGCCCGCGCGCTTTTGCCACTTCACACGCGCGCGCGCACGCTTTCCACACCGCGTACCGTCTACGTGTACGTACCGGGCGTAGTTATACCGGTTGATATTTTCGTGAAAGCGCGCGTTTCACGCCGACGGAGCCGCTTTCATCGAACGCTCCAAGCAGATTTAATGCGCCGGAATACGCTCAGCTCGTCCGCACATTCACCCATACGAAGCACACATACACAGACACGTCAGACGTCCGTGTACAAGCATGCCGCGTGCATGTATATAAAATACTCGTTACGAGGTTACGCCGTGATAGGGATGGAAAACTGCGAAGAGAGCACGGTCGATCGGCGTGGCTGCGACGTGTGCGTTTTCACGGACGGACGCGTCGGGGCTGAGCGCTCGCGCGCGCAATGTTGAGGTCAGTCGAGAGCACAACCACGGACAAATACGGACAACGAGTCGGTCGCGCTCGCGGTCGTACCTTGCAAAAGCATCCGCGGCTCAGGTGCAGTGTCGCCAAATGAAGGGGAAATGTCGTTTGTGATCGAGCCGCGATCATCATAGGATCGAGCGAGATCGTAATCGGCGTACCCAGGATCGATCGAATTCGAAATTTCATTCCACCTTCCCTCGGGCATGAAAAATGGTCCCGACGCAGTTCCGAGTCGTTAGCTTCGTAATATTTGCGTTAGCCTTGGATGTTTTCCACTCTGGAGCCGCTCCTTTTTTCCTCTCGCCTCGGCGAACGTTTTTCCGTCGTGCGGCCGGGGCAGCTCTATCGGGCGAGCAGTCGATTTTAATTAAATACTCTCGCCGCTCCTTTAGAGGGGAATTTTTCGAAGGCCTGATCGGGAGCGATATCCTTGAAGAAAGGCACGGGAGGAGCGTTCCGTAAGGGAGCGCGAATTTTCATTAACCGAGACGCCTTGTTCTGACGTCGCGGCGCGCGCACGTCTGAGTTGCACATTTTTGCTGCTGACGTTCTTTGACGGGCCCGCCTCGCAAGTTCTCGGAGGATAGATCTCGGGCTATGATCGGCGAAAATGTTCGCCTGGCCCTGCTCGAAGTTCCCCGGAAGGCCAAAAACGTGCACGAACCTCGAAGCGGGCTGGAACGATCCGTCTTTGGCGGAAAGCGAGCCGCTAACGACGAAGCGACTGACTTCCCAGAGATTTTTGGTCAGCCCTCGAAGCAGGAATTCAGGCAGGCAGCTCGGTATCGATGACCTTGTTGCCGAAACGCGAAATTGGATATTTTCGGGGTTGCCGCGAATTCGCAAAGTTCGTCGGAACTCTTAACAGGCTGGCGTTAAACTGGATGGAAGAGAGGGGTGGGGGTCGCGTGCGTGTTCGGGAATCTGGCGAATAAGTAACGCACGTCACGGCACGTAGGAAAGGGCGACGGGGTAGGGTGCCAGCCCGATGGGAGGTGGAGGGGAGTGGGTCGGAAAGTTTTACTGCGTTCGCGCTCGATTTAAACGAGCACTTCGGCCAGATATCGGGGACATAAAATCTTTTTATAGTGAAAGGATCGCGGCAGTTATCGATAACGCACGCCCGGGAGGTAGGATATTTTTCGGCGGTCGCCAAATTGAAACGAACAGTTCCCGCTGTCAATTCTCGCCAAAGTGTTATGCCCCCCTCCCCCCCACCGGTGCCCGGTTTCGACCCATTTTTCAGCCCTGCGATATATCCCACCTTCCTTTCATCCGGCCGATTCGGCCAACCGAGAACGTAAGATCGTTTCCAAAAATGTTCCACCGTACGCGACGATTCGTTTCATCAGTCGTTCGCACGCGAGCTTTCGCTGCTCTTCTCTCATCTTCGTAATTGGAATCGATGAATGGCTCGCGTTCGGCAGGCTTCAGGCATACTAGCTCGCTGACGTATGTTAATTCGCGCAATCTACGCGTTTACATGCGCGCAACTATTGGCGTTTCTAATCAACCGACGAGCTGGGCCAGATGTTTACAATCGGGGGCCGACGAACGATTTGCTCCCCAGCAATCCGGAGAGCGGGTCGATGCTCTTACCGTACAGTAACAGACAGGAAGCGAACGAGCGAGTCGTGGAATTTATCGGTAATATTTGCGAACCCCCGTGCAAAACGATCGCGTCGGAGATCGGCCTGTTACGGAATTATTGTTAACGTATTCCGGCCGCGTCTATGTGATTTGGTAAAGTTCCAATCTTCGCGTCCTATTGTCGCCGTGGCGCAGACAGTGGCAATTACCGGCCAATTAAGCCACCTCCATCCCACCCGGCCGAACGCCCACCCTTTACTGGCGACGCCCTTCCCCCGCATCCCTTTCCCGGCATCCACCGAAAGTCCCTTTCTCGCTTCCTCCGCTATTTCCGGCGTCCGCGTGTGCCGGAGACAGAGAGCGAGCGCGCGCACGTGTGCGAGAGTGCGTGTACGTACCTGGATGGTACCTATCCAGACCACTGCGTAACAGGCTCGTGTCAGTGAGAAGGGAGCGGTGGGGAAAGAATAATGATAGAGAAGCTGAATCGGCGAGGGACAAAAAAGGGGTGGTTGGGGGGTGGGGGGCGAATAATAGAGAAACAGGGGCGGTGGCGGTGGATAGAGAGATAAAGCGTGAGTGGCGAGGGGAAAGTAAATAGAGGACTCGCCGGGAGAGGAACGAAGAATAATAGAGAAACAAGGGACGTAGTGGGCGGCGAGTGGGGGGTGGGGGAGAGAAAGTAAATAAAGGGCGGTTCGCGAAGGAAGGCGGAAGACGTACGCGAAATGGAAAAAATTGAGAGCGGAGCGAAGAAAATGGTGGAGAACTGGGAATGATATGTGAGGATGATGAGGGATGGACGATGATGAGGAGGGAGGGTGAGCAGGGGGTGGACAGTGACGACGAACGTTAGTGCCCTTCGACCTTATAATTTCATTTGGTCCCGGTGACGGCAATCGGCGTCCAGGAGGCCACGAGCAATCTACCGGTTCACAAGAGAAATTCGCCTTTGAGGTCGCTGCCTTCTGTGCAAGGGTGCAAGGGGGTGGGTTCCGAGGCTTTGATCTCGTCACATCGGCTTATAGACGTCGAGTTGTCAGATTCGCCGCGAAAACAATCCGTTATGGGCCCGCAGGGTTATTACGCGACACACGTCTGCCCTCGTCCCTTATCCTTCCCTTCTTTTTGCGACCTGCGCAAAGTCTAGGTGCCACGCAATGTCTTCGGGCGTTAATGCGTTTCTTAATGAAATGGTAGGATGGGTGCGCACGCACACTTTTCCCCGCCCGGTTAATCCTTTCGCCGAAATTTATCCGGCGCGAAAGTATTAGACTTCAAAAGAGGACTCTATACTTGTCGAGCGACCTTCAAGGGAAATGTAAAACATTTTATAAGTACATGCACCTTCGCAGGTGACTATTCTTTTCAATCAGTTTTAATTTAGCGCTCGAAGTCTCTAGCGAAATTTGAACAAAATCGTGTTCAGCATTTGTCTTATTCACGAGTACGGCCCGAACTTTTTCGGACTTTAAGCATACTTTAAGGATTTCGGAGGGCCAATGGAGTCGGACGCGTTGTCAGATTCGCGGCGAAGGCAATTTGTTATGAGCTGCAGGGTTATTACCGCGAAAAAGGGCTTGGCCCCCAGGCGAGTTACGCACCCCCGCCGCTCCCCTTTCGGACCGCGCGCAAGGTACGATGCGCTTCGCAGATTTATGCATTTTTTCGCGAGAGCCCAGCCATCCCTTTAGAGTCGCGCCGCACATCCTCCTCGGTCGGCCGGGACGCGCACGTCTCTCGCGATCCACCCTCCCCCTCCGTACGATCTGCCCGGGAAGAATTTCGCTCTGGCTGGAACTTTGCGCGGGGGAAAAGTTAAATTAAACTTGCAGAAGTTAGATCGCGTCAGTCAATCCGACGAAACTCATTTTTACTCCGCCGTATAGTCTATTCCCGGGCTCGCGCGCGCCGTTACTTTTATAAACGTTTTGCGCCCTGTAACTGTTGCGAAATTTCGAGACAACTGGCCGATAAAAATTGCAGGTGAGGAAGATAAAGAAAGAGAGAAAATGAGACGGACGGATCGAGTGAGGGTGAGTGAGGGTGAGTGAGATTGAGGTCTGAATTTCTGCTTCGCGGTGCGAAGTGGTCCACAGACGCTTAGACGTTATTGCTTCGTCTTCCATTATGTAGACCGTAAGCGGGTCGATCGAAGTTGGCGCTCGGCTTGGACACGGGGCTTCCGGAAATTCCGTCCGTTCGGCAATGAGCAGCTTCGTGCTTTCCGCCTCCACCATCCCCGCCACCCCCTCGACACCCTTCCGCGCGCAACCGGCGGCCCGCTGCTTTGGCCTGTCCTGGAAATTGATCGGACGCGTAATTAACAGCGCGACCAATGATACGCAATCATACCGTTGCCGTAAATCCACTCGCGTAAACTGACGTGCGTCCGGATTCGCCGAGATCAGATAGAATTGCGCGCGGGCGCGCGCGGACGGAATTAGACGTCCTGAACGTGCCACCGTTCGCCAGTACAGGCCGGCTCAAATTTAATGCGCGTGCCACTTAAAGGGAAGCGTCCTCGATAACGACGCTTCTCCGAACGAACGTCGATTCTCATTTTTCGTCGAATCGGCAGGCAGGATCGTTCCATCGACGATTTCTCTTCATTCGCCGGGAGCTGACGTTAAAGAAAAACTTGCATTTTTCGTGAATCCGAAACGTTCCCCCTTTTTGGCGTCGAAGTTTCCCGAGGTAAGTAAGACGAACGCAGTTCGTGGGGGCAATGGAGGAGTGGCTCGTGGAAAAATTCACGCCCCTCTCGTGCCCGCGTTCTACGCCATAGCGCGGAACACTATGGGATTCGGCAACGAGAGTAGGGGGTGGCTCGATAGAAATGACGGTCATTTATCCTCGTTCCCGTGTCGCCTAATGCCGCCCCACCAAGACAAAGTTTGCAAAGCTCCCGAGTTGAAATCGCGGCAGCCACTCGAGAGAGCGCGAGAGAGTCAGAGAGGAGAGAGAGAGAGAGAGAGAGAGAGAGAGAGGAGACGCAGAGTGGGAAGACACACTTCCAGCACTATTCCCGGTAACGTCGGGATTCCGAACTCCTCCCTGTCGAAATGAAAGTCAGCATCGCCCCGCATGACGAATGGTCCGCTTAATTAACATCCACAATTACATATCGTGCCGCGCAAATCCGTCCTCCCCCCCACCGAGTCGCACAATGTCCGAGACTGAATTATGTCAACCCACGCGAGGAACGAGTGCTTTCAGTCCCGGCTCCGTGGCCTCTCGAATTTCGTCAACAATGGAATTGCCCAGGCCTCCGTGTCCTCTGCACTGGAAAGCCTACCCACGCTCGGATGAGGTCTCGCGATCCGGCGACTTGATTCGATAGAGTAGCGAGCAATTTCGTCGGATTGAACGGCACACGTTCACCAGGCCACTGTTTTAAACGTAAGACGATTGGTACGCACGTACGTACGTACGGTGGTTCGAAGCGACGCTCGCGAAGCGTTGAAGGGGCCTTTAGACGATCTCTCGGCGAACGGATGGAACAAAGACGGGCCTCGGCAAGGGAAGAAAAGGGCGCCAATCGAGAATTTCAATGGGCGCGGGAAAGGAGCGAACGAGCGCGGGCCGAATGAACGCGCGCGGCCCGACGCGAGCGTATGTTCGCGGATAACGAGTGCAAGGCAAACGATAAAATATTGCGCGGAGCGGAGGTCTCGTCGGTGGCTCATTAACCCTCATTTGGAAAGCGGAGGCTGGAGCTCCCCAACGACCGTCTTCCACCTCGAAAGGGAAGTCGGAAGGGCGGCGGCGGGGATGGGAGGGACGGGGGGGGGGGGGGAGTTGAAAGGGCGAACTCGCAAAGCTCCCCGGCCTTTATGCTCCCATTAGACGACACCGAGAGCGGAATAAATCGTCGTCGTTTCCGATCTATTCGGGCGCGAATATCAGAACGAGTCATTTCATAGTCGGCGCACAGGATCGCAGACCTAGATTTCTGCCGACGTCAGCCATTTCAGCGATCGCTTCTTCCCATCGCACGGAGCTATTTCGATATTCGCCCCCTAACCGATAGACGGGAACTTTCACGGCACAATAAACTCCTATTTCGCGCCGCGACGCCTCACGCGACGCCCTGCCGCGTGCCCGCCTCGCGACTAATAGAATTCTCGAATGTTCATTTGCCCTCTCAGCGCCCTCGACACTCCCCGCGGCGAACTTTGCGTCAGGCAATAGCGGAAAGTATGAAATTTCATATCACCCAGCCACTCGCGCGGAGGGTGGGGAAGGGGTGGAAACCCTTTCGGCCCGCGCGTTACACAATGCCGCGGTTTTCGCATATTACCCGCGCGCGCGCGTATATCAGATTCCGCGGAGACCCTTTTCCGTTTGTCATCGAGAGAGGCGTTGCGCGCGCAGAACCGAAGGTGCGCTCGCGCGAGCGCGCGCGCGTGCCATACCGGGAACGAAGAACTGCGCGCGGCAGTTGAATGACTTCATTGGGCTGCTCGCATAACTGTTCGAGCTGTTTCGAACGGATTTCGCCGGATTGCAAGCAGCATTCTTGTATAGGATCCTCTCTGCGCCCAAATCTCCTTCTCTTCCTCTGTGTCTCTCTTCCTCTTCGTCTCTCTTCCTCTTCGTCTATCCTCCTCTTCGTCTCTCCTCCACTTCGTCTATCGCTGCCGATCGATCGGCCATGCACGGCTGGCGCGCGAATGGTCACGTTTTACGATTTATCGTCGCCATTACCCGTGAGATACGTGTTCGCAGCGCGAGTTGTCCCGGCGAAGAAAAAGGTCACGTGCCGCGCACGCCTGCCTAGCCGTGCAACAATAAACCAAATGCGCCGATTGCACTGTCCGGCACACGGTACCGCTACCCCCGCGACCTTTCGCTTCTTCCTTCTGACATCCTCTCCGACTTCCGCCGACCCGGATGACGAAGTGTGTCGACCGGGTGCGAAATTCATTTTCAAACTGCCCGCGCCGATACTCCGCGCGAGAGTATTATTCCGCGATCGACGCTGCGATCCGACGACGAACATTAATCACTGCCTAGGCCCGAAACGGATCGATCGCGTTTCTCTCATTGGAAAAATTGCCATTCAACGAATCTGACATAAGTAGAAGGTTTGGGTGGGGGGGCGGTGAGGGTGGATGAGATCGTTGAAAGCCTCTGACGTTCGATTAAAATTCCGAATCGTTTCTCCGTACGACTGGTCCAATTATTCAACATCGGCGACAGGCATCGAGGCAAAGGGAGACGCGGAGTAGAAGGCGATAAATCATTCGCGAGGTCAGGGCTCGCCATTCTCACGGACGCGCGCGCGCGCGGCCCGATGATTTATTCTCATCAAACGCCCAGCGTCGACGCAACGAATGCTCACAATAAATTCCGGCCGCCCGGAGGAGGGGCAAAAGAGACGAAAAAAAAATGTGCGCGCGTCGATCACGCGCGCTCCAGTTTCGCGACGAACTATCGGAATGAACAGAGAGTCCGTTCAGATGGCGTGGGT
Source organism: Anoplius nigerrimus (assembly GCA_914767735.1). Classification (NCBI taxonomy): domain Eukaryota; kingdom Metazoa; phylum Arthropoda; class Insecta; order Hymenoptera; family Pompilidae; genus Anoplius; species Anoplius nigerrimus. The sequence continues at coordinate 7,637,157 of OU612084.1, read as the reverse complement.
CGGGGGGGGGGGGTTAAAAGAGACGCAAGGACAATTAAGCCGGCCAGATACGGTACGCGTTCGTTCGCGCGCTCGTTCGGTAACCTTATTTCAATCAAACTGGACGACGAAGGTAAATTCGAAAAACTGGGAGCGCGGGGGAGGATTATAACGACGATTCCGGATGACTAACTTAATATTTGACACGGCCGTCGAGGCCGGCTCGGAGCGGACGTCGGCAAAAAGCGCACGCTCGTCAGCGTGAGAATTTCGTTCATCCTGATATTCCGCATTTCGCGGCGTGCGGCTTCGTGGCTTATCTCTTTCATGTTTCGCGTAACGCAGGAGGGGTGGGGGAGAGTCGAGTGCGCACTTCCTGCTTTATTCGACGCGCGTCAGGTGGTGAAGGATGGTGGGAAGTGGTGTGGAGCGGCACCGAGGGAATTGGGAGGGATGGATGCGGTGAATGAGGAACCGAAGCCGGGAGGGAAAGGGCGGGCGGGGGACGGAAAGGGAGGAAGAGAAAGAGAGAGAGAGAGAGAGAGAGAGAGCGATCGAAAGGGAATAAATGGGAAAAAGGCACCGTGAGGGGAAAGAAAAAGGTAAAACGAGAGTGGAACGTCGGAGGAGAGACGTAGGTACCTTACCTAGGAACGTGGAAGGATAAAGCGGGAGCCGGAGAGGGAAATGGAGAACGGAAGTAGGGGGGGAGTTGCATGTAATTAACAAGCTCTGACATTAAGCTCCATTCCGCGTGATGAGTCACGTAATTCAAAGCTAAATGCGCAGGTATCTGCGTGTACATATCGGGCTGAACCATCAGACATCCATCGTCCGTACCTGACTGCATCTGCCTGGGCCGCGCGCTATGAGCTACCGCGCTCGGTATAACATCGGCCGCAGCCCTCGGATCCTGCCCGTACTAACCTACGATGTATATACGACGTGCGCCGGCACTCCGTATTTATTGGCCGACGAGCAGGAAGTAGGATTGACGGGCTACCTGTGCCTACGTCACGTCTCGCCGAAAGTTTCCCTCCGCTGCCCTTTGAACAATCAGCCCGGCTCCGTTCGCGAGAATTGACCGGCTGGACCCTTAAATTTGCCCGACTGCTCTCAGTTTCGGAATACGCCCTTCGTTCTCAAGGCACTCTACTTCGACACACTCGGCCAGGGTACGCTCCGCTCGGTCTACCAAGGCGGATGGAAAAAGATGGTCCGAAGTTTGACTCGAGCTCCTGGCCATGATATACCTCGGTAGCTGGATATAAAAAGTTTTAATAACATGTAGCGGTACTTAGAGCCTCGTGCTCGTCCTGGGTTAATATCGGTAACTTAGCCCCGGGGGTAGATTACAGTTGGTAAAAGTCATTTGCCGGTGAAAAAGCAACCGTACGCTCGAATCAATTATCAGACGAACCCCGCCGATCCGTATGCACGATACGGCGCGCCAAAAGTTTCGCCCTCGCCGTCGCTCGAACGAAGGGATAAGTGCTTCCGAACTGTCGCACCCTTCTGTCGATCCCGAGGACGACGGCCCGATCTGGGTCACACTCGTCGATCCCGAAATCCAGCGCCATTTTTATACCGTTTAGAGTTGTAACTTCGTGATTCACGGCGCGCGCGCGGCCACCTGGTTTGAGACTGTGCCGGGAATACGTAATATGTGTATCAATGGGTGCCTTATATCGAGCATCCTCAAATGGGTCGCGAGTGTCGATCAGAGATTCCGGAGCCATTTTGTATACCGCAAGCGGGGTCCGAGAAGTTTCTGATTTACCGCCCGACGTCTGCGCTCGGGATATATCTGGCTCTTAAGGAATCAGTATCGTTTGGCCGGCAGCCAGCGGTCGGGGAAAATTTTTATTTGACAAGATACTCCGCCGAGGAGGAGGAGTAGGAGGTGGAGGAGGAGGGGTAGGAGGATTATAGAACAAAAGAAGATTCCCTGGCTGTGTACCGTAGACTCGATCGAAGGCGGGACAGTTCGAAACTCCGCACTGGCCGGGTCCGTCTGATTAACGGTCGGCAGTTGCCGAATCGGGCGGGACAGTCAAAAGGCGCAACCTCGGGGAAATTTATTTTTCCCAAACCGCCGGGAAAGCGCATCGGCGCTGCATAAATTCATTCGCCGCGACGAGGCAAGTACCGGAGCGGCGCGCACTTACTCCGTTATTCAGCGGACATCAGAAAGGACAAGAGTGGCACAGAGGCGTTGAAGTATGAGTGGATGAGGAAGTGGAGATGGAAGGGGGCGGTAGGGACGGAAGAGACGAGCGAAGAGAAGAGGGAAGAGAGGAGAGAAGTGGACGAAGGCGGTTGCGTGTAATTAACAAGCTTTGACATAAAGCTCCACTCTGCGTGATGAGTCACGTAATTCAAAGCTTAATGCATGGCTAACAGAACCTGCCCGCCGTAGGTATATCTATATATAGAAATATATATCAGCGTGTATGTTTATATGCAGGTGTACCTATACGTGCGAGGGCAGGTATACGTATGTATTGGATTGAACCGTCAGTTGACCGCCGTTCATAGCCGACTGCTACATCTGCGAGTTACTATGAGCCAGTCAGTTGTATACATATATCGCCGAACGTACGCTGTCCGCTCGCGCGCTCGCTCAATATACATATATGCATACGTTTCGGTATTTATTGGCTGTTCCGCTGCGTGTGGAATTGACGTCTCCGCCCCCGCGTATGACACGTTTGCCAAGCGCCGGGGAGAGGGTCCGACACGCGTCAAATACGAGCGCGGGCATGTATCATACTTTCGTCATTATACTTCGCGTATCGTGAACACCGTACGAGAGCGTCGAGGTCGTAAGGTCGAAACACGAGTTCCCGACTCTCCAGCGTCGTTGGGAAGTCAATTTTTCGCCTAATTTTAACAGCGGGCCGGATTAACGTCGCACTTGTGACGCAGGCGGAGATCAAAGTTTTCCTGTTAATCGTTATGTATAGTCAAAGCCGTATAGTTATGTAAAGTCAAGCCTTTTCGGCCTATTTGGTCACTATATACTCAGAGGGAAAAACATAGTATATCCCAAAATTCGTATTCGCATTGATCGTTATACGATGACATCAGGCGCGTTCGACGGTTCCGGCCGAAATTGACGACACGCGGCGCTTAAACGCGCTCTACATTCGGATAATATGTACGGAATGGCGAACTTTCGATCCGATTAACGAAGCCTGACGAGCGTCAGCGCCTACGTCATCGCGACCGTTGGACTTTACAGCAGTCAACCAATCGACGCATTGAACTTTCCGCGATTACTCGACACCACGCTTTCCTCCTATCAGCACGCTCCGTTTGCCAAAGAGATCGCGCGACGAAACTTATGATCAACATGTGACTGCCTGCACTCCCATTCCGAACAATCAGCCGGCCAATCGTGAACACTTGTCAAGTATCAAAGACGACAGCAGGCGGCGCAAAGCGATTCCTTGCATATCGTGGAGAATCGTGCGATGATCGGCAGCCGTGAAAGACGTCATGTTCGAGGCTTGTTCATTAAGAGCATTAGCGGCGTTCGAACATTGAGCCGGCTGTCGTGGGACGAGTCACGTAATTCGTCGGCTTAACGCGCAGGCATTGAGACGTATCAGCGTGTAGATCGACTGGCGGCATCATGCACCGGCGTCATGCACCGGCGTCATGCTCCGGCGTCATGCCTCAGCATGATGCACCAGCGTGCCACGGCATCCATCGCGGCCGGAGGCTGACTCGCGCGAGTTCGGCAACTCTGCGTGCCTCGTGTACCTATGCGCCAGTCCGGCCAACTATTTATCACCCCCCTGGTTTCGGAACCGGAAGCCGAATCGATGTATCTACGTGAGCGCAGTTGCTCCGTGCGGCCGCTTTTGCGAAAGCGGGACACGTGTTGCGCGAAGAAACGCATAAATTACCGGAGCGAATTGCTCGAGGGGGCTAAGTGAGGATTCTCGAACGGCAGAGCAGACGTTACGGGCTACCCGGCCAAGGATTCGGGAATATGAGAGGGTGGCGGAATGTTCGGAATTTTACCGCGAGAGCAGAGCGGTTGACCGTAATGCATGCGCTTAGCTCGATGAAATTACGTCTGTGGCGGAGCGATAATGATTTATTTCCAACATTTACCGGAGTCCAGTCTTACGTTCTCGAGTAATTGCGAGAGGAGGTCGAAGTAATACAGAAAGTGTATCGTTCTTCTGATACGTTAGGGTGAACGGACGAAGGATGGAATTTTCTACTTAGACCACTTTCATAATCACCACTACATGTATCTTTATGTCAATTCTTTATCCTTTCCAGGAGATAAAATGTCCCGACTACATAATTGCGCTGGTAATTATAAAAGTGGGTAGGGTAAAATTCGAGGCACTTTAATTAGGTGTTCTATCTGCCGTTAATCTCTGCAGGGAAGAAGAGAAAAAATAGGATTTTTTCGTTGCTTTAACAAATCGTTTTCTTAACCCTTGGCATATACGATATACGAATCGTTCGGTGAATTCGAGATGAATACCTCGAAGCTAGGGCAGTTCTTGCCGTCGCCCGAGACACCTTGTACGTTTGACCCGTGGAAAAGATACCGGAAGCCAGTCTGGCCTCCGCCGTTCGAGGAGAATATTTGCGAGGTGCGCGACCTGCGAGAAAGCCGTCCGGCTGATAATAAAATTGCGGCTCACGGACGGGGAAAGCGGCTTATCGGCAAGTCCTCCTTCCGGTCCATTTCGCTGCCGGTGAAAGCGAGCACGGTAATATACTCCGAATGACCGAATTTTCGGAAGACCCCTTTAAAGGGCGTACAAATATCGCGCGACGAGCTTCCCGAGGACGGTAGGCGAAGTCAAGCATCGGCCAGGCAAAATCCTCCTGTGCCAAGGAACAGCGACAAATCTCGAGATTTGCCGAACAAGGTCTACAACGTAGAATCACGCTGCCCAAAATACGCACCTGCACATTCTTATCAACGGCCCCTGCCAAGGATAATTCCCCATAAAAATGTTCCACGTTGTGTAAGGTTATATAAATGATGAGACACATGGAGAATTTCACCAGATTTTATTTTTGCTTCTTTCACATTCGGCGGTTCGCTTCTTACTGTCTTCTCTCCCGTTTATGCCTCACACTGCTCTCGCTCCTGGCATAATCAAAACTCACCGACGACCCTGACCTGCTGCTAAAGTCAGCGCCACACACTCCGTGTACTTACTTTCTATTATTTACATGTGCGTCTTACTTACTTAACTTATAGCTTAGCTTACAGTCGCGTGCGACGGGAGAAAAGTTAGACGGTAAAGAAATCACGCATATGAGAATGTGTGGTATTGGATTCGGTTATTCAGCTTTACGTTCTTCCGCGAACAGACAAGCGGAATAAAGACACCCTTCCCAATGCCTTCGGGACAGAACGCTGAACACGCGGCATGCGCGCACGCATTCTCTCCCTGCCCGAGTCTGCTCACGTGTCTTCGGAAAATCGCGGCAAAAGTCGCTAAACGACAGGAACCCCTCGCCGTCCTTTCCTTTAAGCCGAGGTCCGCTGAAACTTCCAATGAAAACATTCTGGCTCGCTTCCCGCCTTTCATCCCCACGTTCCACCTACGGCTAATATGCATATCGTTAATCCTCGGGGCTGAAAATTGTGCTCCCGTATTCTTCGGGAAAGATTTTCAACGCTGGCACCGGAACGACGTCACTGTCCGGCAGCAAAAATGGGAAGAAATAACGCGTGCGCGATGGACGCGTAAGCGCTTTACGAGCTTTAATTCTACTCACTTACTACTTTTCCCTCCCCCCACCTTCTGTAATCTGGCCCGCTCGGGAATTGGGTCGATGGGCTGCTTATCCGTGCCCTCTCGACAATTTTAAATACAAAGTGCACCGGGCAGAACGTGAAGTGCTCCGGTACTCCGAACAGCGCGTATTTTGCCGAACGTCAAACATCATCGAATTGTAAGCCGTAGGAGGGGGTGGGGGGTTGAAAAAGAAAGAAAATGTAGCGTGACAGCCGTTTGAACCTTTAGACACTCGATCGGCGTCGAAAGGATGTCCCTTCCGTCCGCAAGAACCCCCCCCCCCCCCACTTTCCGACGCTCCGACCGGATATAATTTTTGCCGGCTGCATTCCAATGTGTTCGCGCTCTCGTGTGTGCGTTCGCTCGATGCACCCGTCAAACGGGTGACAGGACATTTGAGTGTACCGATCCCGCGTGCGAGGCATGCGGCAAGTACTCGTAAACTTTTCAGTGTCACTCGGCCGAGCGAGTTTTTTCGCTCTCCCACCAGGAGAACCTGCGCGACGCCCACTCGGCTCGTCGGTCATTCATTGTCAGCCGGTGTCATTGCTCGAAAAAAGATGAAGCCACTCGCCCATCGTTATTCGGCTTCATTCGGCCGGTTTCGAAATTCGGAGTTACGTATGTTCTCTCGCCGTACGACGGTCGAAAAAGCAAATATCAAGCGCGGGGCTGGATCATTTTATTTTTTTGCCGCCCGACGATGATGCAGGAACGACCGGTAATGCCTATTTGTCGACTCGTCGAGTCGATGTGTTTTTTTTAGATTCCCAGCTGAAACGTGTAATGCGCACGTCAACTGCCATCGGACGCGCTCCACTTGGAACTTCACCTCCGCCGAGAGCGAGGGAGGGGTGGAAAGGGGTAAATTATGAAATACTCGCAATTGCACGACATCGCAAACGCTGCAATCTCGATCGGCAATTATCATTTAATTCCCAACGACCCTCTCGAAGCCCCTAATGACTCGACGGGCGCAATCTCGACTGAAGTACGTACCCGATATGCACTCGTCAACTTTTCAATGTCACTCCTACCCTCCCATTTTATGCACTCCCTGTCCCCGTGATGGCACGCCTTCCACGCTGCGGACGATGAAATCGTCGATCAGACACGACTTCTACCGTGCGCATTATGTCGGAAGTATATCATTCGTTCGATTATTTCGGCCATGCACAGCGCCATCGAAAGCCATCAATTCCGTACGGTTTAATTGGTCGAGAGGTCTGTGCCATGGGGCGCCGTCATAATTCATGGCATGCGGGCAAAAAAAAAACATACACCGTCGGCGCCATTAATTTAAGTCCGCGCCGTTGATATTATTTAGATTAGCGAGCGAACTGCAGCCCGCCGCCCTTTGATCGCGTCCGATGTAATATTTATCGCGCCTCTATCGGAACAATTTCCGCCTCGCTACCTCCCCTCCCCCATTGTGTGAAGGCCTCCCAACCCCCATTGTCCTGGCAAATATATTCCGTTCGTCGGATGCGTCGCGAGTTTCGCTTCGGAAGGCGAGCGTTGCCGCGAGGAGTGGAGAGTTTAGAGAGCAGGTTTTCGCTTCGAACGTCTGAGGGGAGGGTGAGGAGGGTGTCGTCATCGTCGTCATTGTCGCTCGTCATTATGCCGAATAAATCGCGTGCCCCATTGCCGAGGCGGCCGCATATTTATCGTGTTTACGGAAAAAGCGGTAGAGACGGCCGCAATCGTTGTATCTTTCATGAATTCGTTCGGATTTAACCCCCCGCGCAGCAGCTTCTTTCTTTGCCGAATGTTTTTTTTCCCTGTTGTTCTTCGCTTTCTTTTATATACTTGTTCCCGTCGCGCTTCTCGCGCAATTTTGTATGTGTACGCTTCGCTGACGCGCGGCGCCATGCATAAATTTCTTCGTTCTGCCCGGGTGACAGATGCCGTTAGTTACGACGGCATTCATAATTGAGGATCCATTAATTTGTTGCGCGCGGAGGTCGCAAATTCTTTGCAGAAGCCATGTTGGGAGCGGCGTTTGTGACACCTGCGATTCGAATGTGAAAAAAATTGCTATAACAGCAAAAATACCGAATTCGTCAGATTCATAGCTTGAACGCTTAGTAATTAGATTTTTCGCGGACCAAAGATTTTATTTTTACAAATTGTTACCTAGAGCGCCAGTGAGATAAATAAATGATTCATTATTTTCCGTTCGACGCATTTACGCACGCCGACATATATCATTGTGACAGATCGAGCAAAAATATGTGCATAAATGCATGTACGTAAAATATTGAGAAGCTTCGGCGTTCGGCGCTCTACGTGACGAGATTCCATGCTCGCCCCTTTAATTTCATCAATCACGCCCGGCTCTCGCATCATGTTAGCTTGTCAGGGAAAGACGCCTCGTCATCGTCGTTCTTCACTTCGACAGCCAGATTGTATATACACGCTATGAAATCCGAAGCCACGTGCACGTGTCGCTGAATTAATGTTGCCCGTGGGCGAAAACAATGTCAGGAATTTCGCGTCCCGGTAAGCGTAATTGTCGAAAGTCGGTGAGCGCGAACTTTGTTCAAGGTCCACCTCTCCTTCAGCCTCGTAACGAGTGGGAAATTAAGTACGTGTGTATCGTGCGTGCCCCCGTGCCGAGTTAGTTTACTTTCGGCGGTCGAGTTGTTCGGCTCTCGTCGGGTGGCCGCCAACGAAAATTGCACAGCATCTCGTTCCGTTTTCCTTCGTTTTACGCGTACGCGCCGCATATCCTGCCACCAACGACATCCTGCCCAATGGCCAGGGTCCACCCCCCCGAACTCGTCCCGAATCCAGGACACCGTTTGAAAGGATCCCCTAACATAATTGCGCCCGCGCGAACGCAGGTAACCTTAGTCGTAAACCAGGCTACGCGTTCGTTACCGTTGACACAGTTCGTTAATGACTTTTCAGCACTGCATTTGACAAGTTTCCAGCCGCTGTTATTAATACATTGTGCCCACGATGTTTAACAACAATATTGTTGCTCCCGAAGCGTACCGGGCATTATTCTACGTTCGTCCATTGTTATCATGGCCTTATAACCATATTACCCCGCGATTTAAATATACCGATCATTAATCATGGATTTCTCAGTGAGCAAACACTGTGCGTATGTTTGTGTGTGTGTGTGTGTGTGTATGTAGCCCTCGACGCTGGGCCACAGTTTCATGCGACATTACAATTCCTATTACTAAACCGCGCGTTTCGTTATAAATTTACACCGCTTCGCCTCCATCAACCAATTACGTCCGACGCATACGTGCGTGGGCCGTACGTATACAGAGATAAACCGAATGGAACAATGATTGATCATCGGGTCGACACGGGAGCCTGTATATTCCGAGCTTCGTTCCCAGCTTTCGGCAGGCCATCGCTTCATCGTTCGTCCTTTCTCGAATTTTCTCATCATCGTCAAAGCAACCGCGCATATCTTCGAATCCGTCTGTTTACTCTGTCGACTCCGGCGTCCGGACGACGACCCTGGCTGAAAAATTAGTCCGACGTCACAATCGCTACACTCACACGAGCCCACTCTTCCCTCCTCGCCGCAGAACGTCGGACGCGCGTCTGGGTTAGCGAGCAGTTTTGGACGGAAAACGTTCCGCCGCAGGGTCATTAGTAACACACGCCCTCGAGCTGTTTTTCCAACGAGAACAAAACGCCCTTGCGGCCGGGCTCTCCTTCGCACTTGCGAATTTAGGTTAGTCGTATGCCATTCTGTCTCTCCTCTCTCCCTATCTCTCTCCTTCCACCGCTCGTTACCGCTCGGACTGACTTTAGTATTCGAGCATCCTCTCAATTGCACTGGGCCCGCGTGAAATATTACGCTGACCACCTAGACGATTACATTCCTTTCCTTACCCTCCCCTTCCCCTCTCTCCGCCGACGTTGTCTAATTACGAGACTTTTTCCTCTGGCATTCAATTACCCTCAACAGCTGCACTTTATACCTCCGCCGCCGAGATAAGTCTGCCAGCGCGAACATCTTCATCCGGTACGATCAACCTTTAATTACAAATTCTTACGTACATTTACGTACGTACCTGCGAGACATCAGGTTGCAGGGTGACCGGCTGGATCGTCCGCACGAGAATTTCTCTGAAAAAAAATGCCGTCAGTCTCGAACGCACGTCGTGCGTCACGTGTTTCACCTCCGTCGGACAGCGATCATCGACTTTCCTTTGTCCGCCGGCCACACATCCGCCTCTTCGCCGATGGCCGCCGGTTTGTTCCTCTTCCGCGTATCGGCTGTCGGTGCGTGGCAGGAAAAATAGCCGCATCGCTGGGCAGGAAGAGAGGCCGCGCAGAAATAATTTCGCCTCGGCGAAAGGAGCCGGGAGCGTCAATCAGCGGCGAGTCTCGCCGGAGTCCGTTCCAGAACGGCCGGTGGGAAGTCACGCGTCCTCCACGGCGTTAACTTCCGGTCGAGGATACTCTCTCTCTCTCTCTCGCTCTAACTCGATAATGCATCCTGGCAGACGTCGCGGTGGGAAAGTCAATCGTGAATTCGTAAAGAGGAAGAGAGAGTCTCGGCATCGACGGGCTGCAAACGCTGATGCATCGTGCGGAATTCTTGATATCACAGCGGTGAGTCGCACAGAGAGGCAGAGAGGGGGGAGGGTGTATAAAACGAGCGAAGCAATACAATCCGTTGTCTCTCTGTGTCGCGCCGTTCGGCGCTAAAATTCAGGAGCGCGAAGTATCGGTCGGAGGTAACGCCTTTGATAAACAAGCCTGCGATTGCGTTACGGTTATGTTCGCCTTTTCTGCGTCGGCTTTGGGGCCGGGTAAGAGTAGGTGTTCCGAATGCCGTTCTGGCGGTTAAAACGTGCGAGAGCGACCGCCTGACGATGGCGGACGTGTTGCCGGCTTTTTAGCGGATAAACGGTATTGATTTTCGAGCGATTCGGAATAGTTTTCGAACCGGGCGTCTGGGTTAGGATTTCGGTGGGAAGTTGGCGTCGCGACGCGGTTGAATTTGCGGAGATAGGGCGGGAAAGGGCGATCGCCGGAGCCGCGGCTCGCAATCTACACACGCTACGTGATTCGGCGCAGACTTTTTCTTGAATACAGAGCACGTTCGCATCGCGCGCAATTAATCCGCCGGACAAAAAGAGTGGATGTCGCTGCGAGCAGTCGCGACAATTATGGCATGCAAATTTCAAAATTTTTCAGGATATCCAACCGCCTGCCGCGTTCTTTACGGATTTGCCCGTGGTGTTCGAGGAAGGATCGTCGGGCGGCGGTAGATTTAATTTGTTTCTAATCCCGTTAAAAAGCCGCCCCGCCGGTAATGACGGTTCTCGTTTCGCAAATTCGAGAAATGGAAAAAATTCCCGGCAACCCTCGTCGCCCAGCGTCGTCAAACGACGACAGAGGGAGAAAAGAGAGAGAGAGAGAGAGAGAGAGATTCGCGTCGAGGGTGGAATATACGGCGGAAGGGCAGAAATTGCAGGAACACCTTTTAAAGTGACGAAAGAAGCGGAGAAGGTGAGACGATGTTAATTGAAGGACAGAATAACGTATATCGTTAGAAAATACGTTTCATCTTACGCGTCTTGCTCCGCGGCTGTAATTATAACCATAATAATTGCGCGTAACCCGGACGACGAACGTCGTAAGAGGACGTTGAAAGAAACTAATTAAATACCTATTACATTTTCGCATCAGCCGTAATTAAAACTTTACCTTCTCGGCCGCGACCCTCTCTCTCTCTCTCTCTCTCTCTCTCTCTCTCTCTCTCTCTCTGTCTCTCTCTCTCTCTCTCTCTCTATCTATCTCTATCTCTCACTCTCACTCGCGAAGAGCTTGCGAGAGCCGACTTTGAAAAATGTCATTGTCAAATACTTGGCGTGGTACAGTATAGGCGGAGTGGAAGGAACTTGAGAGCTAACTACAATCTAAACCCTCTAAACCCGCGACGAACTCTGACGTCGGGAACAGAGGGAAAGGCCGCGACGGGCTTGGCTAATGTAAAGAATCTAACGCGAGTAGAGCAAGGCGCGTGACGGTGTTATAGCGTGGAAAGGGAGAAAAAAGGGAAGGGCAGGTGGTGGGAAGGAATTGCGGCAATATCTCGAGCCCGCCTATGCTGTGGGGACAATGGCGAGCCGTTGGCGAATTTTCGTTGAAATAACAGTTGAAAGCACACGGCTCTGTGAAAAATGTCGCTCCATCCTCATCTCTCTCTCTCTCTCTCCCCCTCCACCTCTGGGCCGCACCTACATCCCGTTATACACCCCCGTACCTTTCCACCCGCTCCTCCTTTCTCTTTCGACCCTCCTTCTGGCCAAACTACGCCACTCGCAACTGCAAAGCAAATAAAGTAGAAGAGGAGGATGGGAAAGGGGCAAAAGCTGTCAGTCGCCTTCACAGACCGCCGACTCCGCCACTTAGTATACACACGCCGAAAGTCGCCTCCGTGCACACGGCCAGCACATGTGGGGATACGCATACTGGAAGAGACTCGAGGCGCAAGGAGCTTTCAAGATGCAAGAGGATTCGGGTGCGAACGCTCAATTGCTTTAGGGCCTTACCGTTTAGGACGCCTTCTGGAAAAATATCGAGCCCTTATGTTTTCCTCTATCTTCATTCAACCGTAATACGCTTAAGAAACCGTGTATCGGTAATGATCGTACGTCAGGCACGTTTAGGAAGGACGCGTAAAGTCGAGCGTAAACGCGACTGAAAATAATCTGCGTCCTTGCGTGACATAAAAATCCCGTAGATCACCGACGTTTATCACGTATTCTAACGCGCGCCCAGTGTTCACGTCTTGTTTCGAGTGCGAAAGCTTAATTGCTTTAGGATCTTACCGTTTAGGATTCTGCAAAAATTTCGAATTCTTACGTTTTCCGCTACCTTCATTCCACCGTCATACGTTTAAGAAATCGTGTATCGGTAATGATCGTACTCTACGTCAGTTACATTTAGGAAGGTCGCGTAAAGTCGAGCGTAAACGCGACGGAAAATAATCTGCGTCCTTGCGTGACATAAAAATCCCGTAGATCACCGACATTTATCACGTATTCTCGACGCGCGCCCAGCGTTCACGTCTTGTTGTCACCCAAGAGTTTGAAGAAGATCGCTAAGAAGGAAGATGTAGGAAGCGGTTGAGCGTACGGGGGTCGTTTGTAACTTGGCTGACAGCATCCAAACTGTACATTGTACGTGCAACGTAGTAGACGCGCGTACGTCGGCGAGTCCGACGCTCGGCGAGCCGTACGTGCCAGGGCACCACATTCGCATGTTTCCCTCCTCCACGTACCGTGTCCGCCACGTGATTTCCTTCCGTAAAAGGTTACTGCGTCTCTGGATACACCACGTGAGGCGTCGCGACACACGTTCGCCGTTCCGTCGAAGCGACGCGACTGGCACACGCTCGGCTACGTGTGCGTCGACGCGTCACATTTACATGATTTCTGCCAGGGGTGGAACGCGACGGCGCGCGAGAGGGGGTTGGGGGGAGACGAATAAAAAGGGTAAGGAACGTCGAGGGAAGTACAAGTGAAGCGGAACGGGGAAACATTTGCCGCGGCGAGGGAGGAAGGAGGGGACGATACTAGGGAAAAAGTTGCGGAACATTTCGTAGACCCGTCGAAAAATCTGCGTCTATTAAATCTTTCCTCATTTTCTGTATACCGTACATCAGTTACATCCGTGCGCGAGACAGCCGAGGCAGTATTTGGAATGGGGGAAGATATCGGGGAAGAGGGCGGCTGGCAACCGACAGAAACGGCCGTGGGAGGAGAGAAAGGGGGGGGAGAGGGTGGAAAGATAGAGGGAATGATGCTAAAAGCCGACGGCAGCGTCGGGTGCGTTAATGTCATATATTTTTATTTTACATTCCGCCGTCGAGCTCGTCCCCGAAGGCGCTGCTGTCCTCGGCACCGTCGGCCAACCCATGCCCCCAACCCTTCGACCCTGCCACGACTTCAACCCCCATCCACCCCTCGTTCACTATCAGGCAACCACCCCACGCCCGGCAGCCGCGGGAACGCGGCTTGAATAAATATACGACGAGCGGGGGGGAGGGGAGGGCAACGATGTGCGGCAGAGTCGAGATTTTTCCTGCGTCGGGTGAAATCGCGGGGAAAAAAGGGGTGGGGGAGGCTGAAGCGATCGACGGCGGCAGCCAATGGTCGGTTTAATGGTTTTCTAAAAGCCCCGCTGATGATCTTTCTTCCTCTCCCAGAAGTGCCGATAGATTCTGATCTCTGGCTTCGTTGCCTCCACCGCTTCCCAGGCTAGTCCCCTTTCCTTCTCTTTTTCGCTTTTTCTTTATTTCTCCTCCCCCCGCCCGTCCCCCTCTCCCTCGCCCTCATTTTCCGCTTCCTTTTAGTTTCTCCACTTTCCAACCGGCTTCCCCCCCTCCATCCGCCATTCCTCGCCTCGTTCCTTCATTGGATTTATTTCATCGATGTACTTCGGAGCATCCCCCTCGTTCCGTGGGAATGTTCCGGCGATTGTGATTTAGCGTCGGACAGAGACTGTAATTGCGACGTTCGGCGATTGTGCATTATTGGATTTTTATTGCAATTCCTCCGATCGGGGGGTGGTGGGGATATTTCGAGCGGCTGCCCGGCCATTCCCGGCCCGGTCATTAGGTCGAGCCCGAGGATCGTAAATGAGCGATCGCGACCTCTCACCTCCGATCCGACCCCGGAACAGCTTCCCAACCGATTTAAGCTCCCCATTCGCGTTCAATTATGCCCGACGATTCGACGAGTAAGTACGCCATTCTTCGCGCCCGCTCGCCAGTTACGGATCCTGCCGCCTCTGTCATTGACCCTAACTACTGCGCGCGCGGGACGCTTATCAATTAAATCGCACGCTCTCTCCCCCCCCCCCCCCATCCGTTCCGCCGAATTACACGGCCAAATTCCAAGAAGCCGCGGCCGTATTTCACGCTCTATCGCAACGAGCCTCTCCGCATTACGAATGTCCGCAACGGTTAATCATTATTATCCAAAGTTTCCATCTCTTTCGCCGCCTACCTTCCTCCGCGCGCCCCGTTACGTATCCCGCCGCGACTGTCGCCTGTCACTGGCTTTACCGGTACGATTTAACGGAACTAATATGGCCACACATGACCAGATCGTTAAGCCCGATCTGTGTACAGGGCCCCAATGTACACGAATAATCCGTAGACTCGCCGTGTACACATGACATTCGCTTGCGGCGCGCTACACGTGTACCAGCATGCATGCATGCGCGGAGGACTAACTGTTCGCCTAATTGTAAGACGGAAGCCTCGACGTCTCGGTCAACACCCCCGCGCATCCCTCTCCCCTTCCGCGAGGCTCCAATTTTATTTACCATCCCCGCCCGGAATGTAGGAGGCTGCATATTTATAGGCGTCGGGTACACAGCCAATATAATAGGCAGCCGCGTAAACGATATCCGCACTCTCCGGGCGCCTCGACTTTGATACTTAATATTAATTATGGGAGGAAAACGAGGCAAAGCGGGCGCACGTGAGCACACAAACACCACCTCACGCTCTAAAGCACGCGCGCGCGCGCGCGCGCGCGGAGTCGTCGAGCGTAGCAGAGTGTGCGAGCGTGAAAACTGTATTTCACTATTAGAGCTCGTCCGACAGGGTCGCGAGGTAGGGTAAGGGAGGAAAGAAGACGGGGAGAGGGAGTAGGAGGGCGCCTAATATGCGCCGCACTTACACTCGTATACACCCAGAAGCCTGTTTTCCCGGGAATTTCCGAAGCATTGGCCGAACTACGATGCTCCGAGCGAAACTAAGTCCGCCTCAGTTTATGCGGTCACTTTTCTGCCTACGACCGGATGACATTTTTTGTTGGCCTCGTTATATGGAGGGGGGGATGGTGGGGCCGAAGTTCGCTCAACAAATTTTCATCGCCGGCTCTCGGCTGCGGTCGCCGCAAGCTTCTACGGTCGTGCGCGAGTTCGAGCGAGGTTCGAATAAAAAGTGGAATTTTACGAGAGGCAAAGTAGTGCAGTTCGGGAGCCGAAGGCGGAAGTCGGCGAGGATCGCGCGAAAAGCATTACGTCGAGACCGGTCGGTTATGTATCAGTCGGCTGATTTAGTGCCGACCCGAGGAAGATGGAAACCGCCATTAAGTGGGGGCGTCACGTAGAGAAACGCGTCACAACTTCGGATCCGAGGGTAGCGGACCGGAGCGGAGGGATGAATCTCCAGGGTGCAACTTTTTGATCCCTTTACGAATCTGCGCAAGGTTCACGGACCGTGGTAAGTTGTTCTACCACCCCCCTCTCCTTTCTCTCTTTCGAATTGCAGCACCGGTGTGATCCGAATCTACGATTTTCGACGACGAGCACTGCAACCCTGCAGACGTTGCGCTCGAAAAATCAGAGGAGCGAACGACGTATCGAAATTATGATAATGTATAAATATAGTGCGGAAGTACGGACAGAAT
The DNA here is from genome assembly GCA_914767735.1 of Anoplius nigerrimus. Taxonomy (NCBI): domain Eukaryota; kingdom Metazoa; phylum Arthropoda; class Insecta; order Hymenoptera; family Pompilidae; genus Anoplius; species Anoplius nigerrimus. The sequence continues at coordinate 7,620,977 of OU612084.1, read as the reverse complement.
TGAAAAGGGCGGGGGTTTAGAGTAAGAATTATTCCGACGCTGGGGCGGAATGCAGAGCAGTAGGGTGGAATCGAATGGATCGCGTTAAATTTATAGTAAGGATCACCGGTTGAGGCTGGATGGAAATTTAGCGGATCGGCAAGATCCCCCTGGCTGCCGTCGGAATATGCAAACGCCGAAGTGCTTCTCGCCACTTCCAACCCTCCCCGACCCCCTGCCCCACGCTCGAAGTTGACAATCCAAATGTTAGCGTTGCGAGACGTCATTCTCTGTTTCTGGAAGCGCCGAAGTTTACGTCGGTCGCGCCCGCATTACTCTCTTACATAGGAATTCGACATCTCGGTTCCGGCCGCTCCTAATTTCCCTCTCATAATCGTCCCGTCGAGCGTCCCAGTCAAGTCGACGCTGCTTCAGGGCGAGCCTTGGACGGCTGCCCAGATCAAAGATCAACTTACTTTTGATACCGATATCGCGGTACCGACCAATTTTAACTGGACTTCCTTGCGCTCACCGTACCAGGAACTAAATCGTCCCAGATACGTTTACCTCGAGCCACCCCCCGCCACCCCCCCCCCCCCATCCGGCCAACCTACTCTCAACCTCAACCCTATTCGACCCCTAATTGGCTGGGCAAACGCCAACGTCACATCTGCCATTCCCGCGGCTAATCAGCGCAGTCCGCGACAATAAATGTCTTCGTTACGGTTTGGGGGCGCAGCGTTACCGTTCTGCCGCCTTATCGCGGTGCCAAATGAATCAAAGGGCGAATCCATTCGTCACCGATCCTCGAGCTTCCAGGGCCATCCTTCCAGAAGTCCATTGCCCGGACTCCCACGCCGATTCTACGGTCCCGGAACAAACCCCCGGAATGACTGAGAGCCGGTGCTACGGCCAGGCCGCTCGGTCATTAAGTAGCGCCGATAGACGAACTTTTGATGTTAATTGCACGGCCTTCCACTCGTCCTTCCACTCCCTCTCTCTCTTTCTACGGCTCCACCTTTCTTCCCCCTCGAGAGAGAGCCCGATCAATTCTTGCCCGCTGCCGCTCGCTTTAAACGTACTTTTGTCCTCCTTTGTTCGTCCCGCGGGTCATCGCCATTCAGAGAAAAATAAAAAATAAAACGTATCCGTACCTCGCCGGCCCCTCCTTCGCGGCCCAACTCTTTCAGTCCCGCCTCCCTCCCTCCTCCTACCGTTTCATTACAGCGCTCCATTAAGCGCGTCTGCCGATAGAGCCGAATTTTCATCCCCCGCCCCCTACGCGATCGAACAAAGGAAGAGCGTGAGGCAAAGGTGCGCGACCGTGGGATGGGAAACTAGGCTGCCAACGGGAGGGGTGGTGAGGGCTGATGGGAGGGCACGGCGGGAAGAGTAGAGCCGAGGGAAGATACCGGTGGCTATGGCCAGCGGGGCTGATGCCAGGTGCAGGAGTACACGGCTGTGTACACGAGAGTGTACACCTACCCTTGTATTACAATATACACGGGACCTCGGCCGGGGGGATGAAGGAGAAATAAAAAGCGGCAGATGGAGGCAGAGACGGGTGTAAATGCGCGGCGCGAGAAAACGGAGGGCGAAGAGCAGGCCAGGGGTTGAAACAGGGGGGGGGGCTGTGATGAAACGTTTCCCATCATTTGCGGGGGTGCGCGACGGTGGCTTGGAAGGGGTGGGAGAGTGACGAAATTATGGAAGAGCAGGTTGGAAGAAGGGCGTGGGAGCAGGATCAACAAACAGATTAATCTGCGTTACGTTCTGGACGCGACCTGTGCAGCACGCTCGTGCGGGAAAGAGGAGAGAGCTGACGCGAAAAAGGGAGGTAGGGGAGGAGGAGGAGGAGGAGGAGGAGGTGGGTCGGCGGAGAGAGCGGCGGATGAAGGACAGAGGATGGGCGGCGAGGAAGGCGGAGGGTGTGTAGGATGAGAGATAACTGTAAACGAGAAAAAAAGAGACACGACGAGAGATGGCGCAGGGGGGAGGGGAATTTAATTCTCTAGAGGTCGTTTATCAAAACACAAAACGCGAAATATTCTCGTCCTCTGACCAGGAGGTCGTGCCACCCCCCGGTGCCACCCACCCTTCAAGCCAGCGCTGCCACGGCTGGCAGGTGGGTATTTCCGCGACTCGTCGCCGCGTCACTCCACGCAGGATGTCATAAAACACCTATACATATTTATACATAAACGCGGGGTAAATGGCGACGGTCGCAGGGGCGGAGGTGGGCTCCACATATCGTCGCGGATATATTTCCGGGCGTACGCTGGAATGTACACTCATTACTGTTTCAACATGCACGCACGTATATACCCGAATATGCCTGGCCAATCGCGGGTACAGACGACTCGGCCGAACTTCATGGACTGACTCCGCTTTGACGGGTGGAATTATTAAATAAATTTGAGCCCAGGCAATCGGATACAGAGGCCGCGGGCATAAAAGTGGGTACCGCGATAAATCTGCATCAGGGAGCCCTAAAGCCTCCGATGCGCCGTGGGGTGCATATGCGCGTCTGTTCGAGGGTCGAGCACACCACCCTCTTGAACAGAGGCGAGGCTGCGCGCGGGAGTATAGGTTGTTTTCACGCTAACCTAATTTAGCCCTCATCGAGGATACAAACCTGTTTAAGCCGAGGCGCCCACCCCTCGTTTGTCGTTCCTTGCTCCCGGTCCTTCCGCCCTGGTCCTCGCGCGTTCTCTCTACCTCCCGGCTTCGTGATCCACCTCTTCCACCCCCCCGCATCCTCCTCTCTCGCTCCGCCGCCCCTGACGGGCTCCAGGTGGGTGGTGGTGGAACGGTGACTCCATTTCCAGAGGCTGCTGGGCGACTGAGAGTGAATTATCGCGTACTAACCCACCCCCACCCCCACGAGCCTCTTCCATCTCGAAAGCCACCCCTTTTCTCCCTTTCCCAGCCAAAGCGCGCGCTCGCGCGAGCACGCGGAAAAATGTAGGTGTACGTGTTTTTTTTATCTCCGTGCACGACGGCCGCGGCTCGTAGTAGAGTTTGGCCCAAATTTTCGTACAACAAATACCCGTGGACGGGGTCAGCGGGTAGAATTTGCGACCGAGCCCGTAGACTGACCCCGCACAAAGGACAGACCGTTGTCGGGAGGGCAGATATACTACTGGTCGTTTCGATGTACGAAAAATGCACTCGCTGCAAGTTATTGCGCCGATTGATGCGCGTCGAGCGTCGTTTCGTGGGGTAATCCGCCGTGCACGTACAGCAGACGCGCACACGTTAACAGACTGGAAAAGTAACAGGAACGGGACGAGAATTGAACAACTATCCGGCATCGGTATCGCAGGTAATTTTCGATTGTAGATGACGTTGGCTTTTTACGACGTGCCGCGGATAGAAATTCTGTCATCGACCCCCGTCATATTTCACGAAGCCGCGCGCTCCGGCTGCGGTTGATTTTCTTCCCTATCCGGACTGTCTACCACCCCCTACCATCCCCCTGACAGTCGGCGAGCCGCGACAACGTGCGAAAATTCGTGAAATACGCTCTTCGCCACCCCGTGATTATCCGTACGGGCACCCCCCCCTTCCCAGTGTACAGTGAGACGCCTCGTCCGTGTGCGGCCGGGGGTGGCTAGAGGGTGGAAGGGTGTCGAGGCACGGGAATCGATTCGTTTTTGTTCCGGCTGGCATTTTACTGCGAAGCGAGAGACAAGAAACGGGTCGAGCTCTCCGGCACACACAGGGGAGGCGTGATTTTTTTCTCCTCCCCAATTTCTCTCTTCGAACCTCCCCCTCTCTCTCGCGGAACAGGTCGAAAATCTTGCCCTGGGTCAACGGGGATTTTCGAAAGAGTCCGCGGCCGTAATTTATGACGCGCTCGTATAATCCATGATTCGAGGCCGGTGCAGAATAACTTCGTCACGCACCCTTCAACCCTCATCCCCCGCACGCGCATAATTCCATATTTCCCCGAAATGAGAGGGATGATATTTTTATCGGGATGTTTAAAAAAGACCTCGTCAAATTGGGATTTCTCTATTTGACGGAAAGCGGGGAAAGCGTCGGTGCGCGTTTCGAATTGCATATTTTCGCGCTGCTTCTGTCGTACTCCCCCTCCTGACCCCCATCTGCCGTCCGTAGGACGTGCGAAAATTCCTGAAACATTCTCTCTGCCACCGGTGATTATATCCGTTCCACCCGCGGAACGGATGAGATTGTCATGTCGATACGCTCCGTTTCGCGACCTTCGTTCCGATGGCGAAGGAAACTTTTAATTCTAACGAAGTAACAAAAGTAATCAGAAAACGTTTCGGCGAAGTGCCGTGAGTGCTCTTAGAGGAATCTGGATCAGTTTGCCGGGCTTCCTTCGTTCGGCTAAAGTCGGTGATGATATCGCTTGGGAAACCTAAGCTTGGAGTATGGGCAAACCGGTCTGTGTATCGGTGTCCATTTCCGCCTTCCATTCTCTGCCCGCGAGTCTCGAGTTTCGCGCCGCGCCGCGCCAGGACAAAAAGAGGGGTATCCTCGCTAACGAGGGGGGATCCAGGACATTTTTTTCCTCTTTCGTCGGCTCCCTTTTTTAAAACCGCGCGCGGTGCCTTTTTGAAAAGGCGGAAACGTCGTTACTGCGCTGGGCGACGCATTCGGCGCACGTCCGCGCTTTACTTCGTACGTGCACGCGCGCGCGCGCGTGTGTCAGTATGCGCGCGTGTACCTGCACGTACATCGGCACCCCTCGACATATTCAGGCTCTAGAGGCGGATCTCTGAAGCGTCGGAATCGCGACGTTTACTTCCGCGCGTCCGACTGTTTCTGCAAATCCGCGATTCTCGGATGTCGAGCTTCCGACCCATTTCGCGGCCCGCCAAAATGGAAGCGTTTCGGCAACAAAGAACCCTCGCCGAGAAATGCACACGCGCTTTAGAGCCGAGGCGCTCCAAGATTCTCAACGAAGAAAAAAATTGCGTTGCCAAGAGTGGAATCGAAGGATTCGCCGCGATGATCGATAACTTGAGCTCGATTCAATCGGAGATTGAATGTGACTGTCGATAATATAGGTACGGCGGAAAGATTCGATACGAAGAACAATCTAGGTAGCTTCGGCTGGAGGGGTATTTATCGAAGACCGCGATTCTGAAGTCTGGACGAGGAACCTGAAGGCCCGAGGAACTCAATAATCGAGACGCACCGCACGGAAGCCCATCCTTTGTGACGCCGCCGAACAAAGCGCAATCACGATAACGAATCGACAGGCCGCTTTCTCGTACTTGGGGGAGGGAAAACTCGCCGAGCGGGAAATGACCGAACGATCGGACGTTCATGCTCGCGCGTTCGCAATTCGAGAGGCGCGCGCCAGGATTTATGCCGCGATTAATTCCGCGAATGCACGCTCGGTAATCACTTTGAGCCGAATGCCTTCGACGCGATGAATCGACCTGCAGCATCTTCGCCGGAGCGAGGGCTCGGAGAGTCGCTAGCAATAACGAAAAGTGCACTCGAGGCCGGGCGGAATTAAATGACGCGCGTGTGCGAGCGTGTGCGAGCCTCGTGCGAGCCCGTGCAGGCGTGTGCAGGCGTGTGCAGGCGTGCGCCTGGACTGCGTGAGCGTGCGACCCGCCCGGAAATCAGGTCAGCCGCATTTTAAATGGAATTCCTCGACGCTTATCGGAGTTGCACTTTTCTCGGCTATCCAAAGAACACCCGATGCGTGCTCGACTATTGTCGAGGCCTCATCATTTCTTTCCGCCTTCAACGTGGATGAATCAAGATTGCAACTAGCTGCAATTTGCCTCTTTGCAGAACTCTCGGTGAATTGTCCTAATTCTCAGATAAAGTAAAAGACGTACCCTCCCTCTTCTACTTGCAAAATATGGCTTTTTCGAAACTGTGACTAATATGTTACATAACGTTACACTGTTGTAGCATCGACCTCCGAGAACAATGCGATAAAATTTCTCCTAATCCGGAGTTCGCGACCGTTCGACTGGCGGCGTTCGTCGATAGGACGAAAATCTACGAGAAGGGTGGGGAGGGGGGTGAGCTCAGTCTCGGGAATTCGAGTTGGACTCACCCCAACGGCGATGAGAGAAGCTCTCGCCGAACGACTTCCCGTTCGTTTGAGACGTTCGCGCTCCGGCGACGTTCTCTTCCCGAACGGTAGCTGCTCGAGCATTTTTCCCCGGGTAGCCGGGCCCTTTTGTGCCCCTTCTCCAAATCAAGCGGAGACACTTGACTTTCCTCCGGCTAGACCGAGCTTCCAAGTCACCCTACCCAACCCTACCCAAGCGACGATCGCATCCTCCTCGATCTTGTTGCTACGCGATCTCTCATGGCTCGCGAGGATCACCCATCACCTCCCCCCTCGAATCCGCCCCTCTGTCGACGTAAGTCTTTTTCGGAAGCCGAACGTTTCCCCAACCCTGTCCTTAACGAAGCTGATAAAGGCCCGGAGGGTTCGAGTTGCGATTCGGCGATCCGGGCCATAATCGGATATGACGGGAGAGGGGAAAGTTAAAGGAAGGCAAATGTTTGAGACGGAATAAGTCGTAACTACTGCCTGGCCAGACAGACGCCATCGCGGTTGGGGATGATGGGGGGAAGGCATTAATTGTTATGTTAACTTTGCTCTTCACGGCTTCGATATTTGCTCTCCGTCGGCTGCCGGGAATGCGGCGCGGGAAATGGCTTTTGTGCGCCTACCAAATCGAGCGGGAGACAGTCGAGGTGGAGAGGAAGAGAGAATGAGGAGGAGCGGGGGGAGTGGGTGGGACGTGAAAGCGAGAAGTGAAAGCGTGCGGAAACTTGCCTTGTAGTTTTCCCGCGGCGCCTTTCCGACGGCAGTCGGCTTCTGTTCCTTCCCCTCCGGCCCCCCCGCAGACTCGCCAGCCTCATTGCCCACAGTCCTCCCGACTGCCTTCCGCGTCGGGCAGCGCTGTTTTTTAAAAGCCGCGACGAACTTTCGCGAACTCCGTTCGTTAACGCGTAAAAATTATTTTCGCGTTAAGACTCCGCGGCCGGCGAAACTTTTCGAACACTCTCCAGAGTCAAGTTCTTGAGAGGGTTGGCATGGGAGGGGGGTGGGACTCTGACGAGGATCGAAAAAGGCCAATGGTCTTTCATCTCTCGCGGAAACTACCCCTCAATCGATTATTAATCAGGCATAAGATTTATGGGCAGAGAGCGAAGGGTCAATTTTACGTTGCGCGAGCCGCAAATGCAATTCTTTCGAGGCAGCCGTTCGCGTTCGCGGAAACGAAATTCGCTCTTTAATTAAGGCGCGGGTTAATTCTACTAAGTGACGGTCATTAAACGGCGGCCACGAGCCTCGGCGATATCCGTAAATGACCGTAGCTACTTACGCAAGAGGCATATCCGGGAAAGCCGAAGCGCCCCGAAATTTCCGACGCATTCTCGCCACTCTCGAAATTAACTCTAACACCGACCCTCGCTCTCTTAGCCACTGTTTTCGCAATGCTCGCCCAGCGTGGACAGTGTTTAAACGTGGCTTTGCCACGGCTTCCGGCTCTTAAAGCGGAAACTGCGCGGCATTAAAATGGACCAATTTTGGTACGCGGCGGCAAATTCCGGCGTTGCATCTTTTTTCGCGGCCCGAATAACTCGCGGTCGTCCTTCTGTACAAGTGTACGCTCATACCTATCTATGTGCTACGTAATACATAGTAGTACATAGTAGTTCATAGTAGTACGTACACGTAGGTGCGTACGGGGTTGCAGAAGGTTCTCGAAGGAGAGTAACGCGCGCGGGTGACAGCATTTTTCCGCATCACGCGAAGAATGCGAACGATGCACTCGCCGTTGCACGCCGATGCAACACAACGGGAAAAATTCCCGCCTGACTTCACCCTCGCCTCTTCCACTGTCGACTATGACTGAGCTACGTCGCCGCTCTCGAGCACGTAATGAAACTTCGAATCCGACACGAGCCACCTCGCTCGTTTGGATTAACTTCAGCCGTCACATTTCCTACTTCGCTTCCCAGAATTTCGCACCGGAAGGCCCCAACGCTGCGAAAAGTTTTCATCCGATCCGCGAAGCTACGTCGACGCTCATTTCTCTTCCGCGGGAATTGGGTGAGAAATGTACGGGAGGGCATCGACTGAGATCATCCGCCGATTGATCCTCCGAGCGCACCCTCGATCCTGCGAGCACACCCTCTCGATCCTCCCAGCTCGTTCCGCGAATCTTATTCCCGAAGCGGCATTATTAATTTCGCGGATGCGGCCGGCAACGCGACGAAAGTTTTACGACGGGGCGAGCCCGTAAGTTTCGGGAGCCGCGTTGCTCGGAATTTACGGGTCGAAGGCTTCGCGAGCAGGTGAATCAATACGTGCCATGTGCAGAGGCGCGGAAAAATGCTTACCCAGTTATTAGCGCGCAGTGGCCTCTCTCTCCCTCTCTCTCTTTTTCTCTCTCTCTTTCTCTCTCTCTGTCAACCGATTTTCCTCTTCTCACCCGACTCCCGACGACTGCTCTCCGTTTTCCCTTCGGCAACGCTCGTCCTCTTCGTTCTCGTTTCGCCCGAGTTTTGTCCCGACTTTTGTTCTCTTTTTCTTCCTCTCTCATCCGGCTTCTCCATAGTCTGCCCTTCGATTCTTTCGCTCTGCCCTCCGCCCTCGTTGTCCGCGTTTCGGCACGGCCATTTTTATGTACGAACAGTCGAGCGGAGCCCGTTCGCGTGCATAGGTGGACGCACACGTCTGGGCCACGTGAGCGTAGGGACGCGTGCGTGCGCGTGTGCGCTTACCGGGGTAGCCCGCATTACAGTTTTCCGTGCCACTGGCTCATATTGATTGGCTTCTGAACCGTCCAATTATTAATCTCTCATCTGGTTCTCCGCGTCAACTGTATGTCGGTCAGATGGCGAACGATCCTCGCTTTGCTCGGACCCGACCGGTTTACGCATATTAATTTAGTTTGCGAACGATACCGAACTCCCTTTTCACTCTTGCCGAATGGGTCTCTATACTTCTGGCTATCGGCATTGTTCGCGTCGATGCGTGCCCGATTTCGAATCGGCGTTACGGCACCGTTTTTGTCCCGCGTTAGTTGAATGCTCCGAGATTAATAATTGCGCCACGTTCGCAGCCATTTTCGCATTATATTTTTATGTAAAGGACCGATGGCGAAAGCTTCTGGAAATTCGCAACTGTTTCGCGCGCAATTGTCCCGCGAATATATTCGGAAAAACAGGAGAAAATGGTTCTGCTCCTGACAGCGGTTGTTGCCCAGTCCATAGATTCGGATTAATGACAAACTCATTGCGCCATTACCGTCGTCACCGTTCAATTCTGCTAATCCGAACTCAATCGTGCACTACAGTTTTTCGAGGCCGCCGTCGCAACACAGTTTCCGATCGACGCGGCCGATTAATTCGCGAAATTATCCGCTTATCCAAAATTTGCCGTGCCGCGATTCGCGATTCGCGCTCTCGCATTAGAGAGAGAGAGAGAGAAGGAGTGAGAGAGGCAGAGAGAGTGAGAGTGAGAGAGGAAGAGAGAGTGAAATAGCGATCCAACGCGCGCGGAATTTCGCTCGCGAATGAACCACCTAATGCTGCCAATACGAGCAATTTCACGCCAAACGGTTCTCCCTGGCCCGATTCGATTCCGATTGTACTCACGGATTACAAAGCAATTACAGGCCGACACTCGTCCGGATCCGGTACCGATCTATAAAGAGGCGACACACGTTCTACGACGGCGAGTAATTTATTTCGAGCCCGATTGCGCCGCCGGTTGACTGACGTTCTTCTTTCCATCGATTTCCAACCTCCAGCCGCTTAGTCGAAAAAAAGAATCTCAACGAACAAGGCTTACCAATACACCGAACGGATGACGCACCATTTGCTGCCGTTTATTCGTATTCAGCGTCGAACTCGCGAGTCGAGCAGCGCGCGGCAGGACGACCCTTTATTAAGAAGCGCCAACATGCTCGTAGTTCGTTATCGTCGGAGGTCCCCGGCGTAGGTAGAAGGGTGGTAAAAGTGCTCCTCGGTTCGCGTCTTAAGAAGGTCGCGCTCGTAATGCAATTAGCGTGGTCACAGTTAATAATAAACGTCGTGTCGCGGAAACGCGGCGTGGATGGCACTTTAGTACTTTCCGCGAAACTACCCCCCGACCCACCCCCAACCCACCCCCCTGCCCACTCCCCATCGCCGCCGGCAGCGAGGTCCGTGTATACGCGCCACTGAATATTTCGCGAGGATCCTCGAATTACTCCCACCGGGAGTGTCCAAGAATTCGTAACTCCGTAGACGACTTCTGCCCCGCTACTTGGCAAAAATCCCGGTGATTCATTACCGGCGCGAGGTCCGCTAAAAAAGATCTGCCCGGGACGCCTTTAATGAAGTAACAAGGATCCCGGTTATGTTCGCCGGGACTCTTAATGCAATTTATAACGCGCCCCGTAAGTAGGTACTCTCAAATTATGCACTTGAACATGTCCCGGTGCTCGACGAATATAATGTTCGCAAATACATACTCTTAATGGAATTTGTACCTATCGAAAGAATCTGTATCTGTAATACCTGTACTGCTCGACGAATATAATGTTCGCAAACACATACTCTTAATGGAATTTTTACCTATTGAAAGAATCTTTATCTGTAATCCCTGTATTGCTTGAATTGTATAGCGTTCGTAAACACACACTCTCTTAACCCATTCACGACTGAATTATTTTTTACTTGGAAAAATATTTACATTTGCATTTCCTTATCATATATCTTAAAATAATTATCATAGAAGCTATTTTTTATATACATGATTTGTGTGCCGTATATGGCACAGTAGGCGGTAATGGGTTAATGGAAATTATTCCTGTCGAAAGAATCTGTATATGTAATACATGTACTGCTCTCGAGTATACACTCGAACGTGTCCTAGTCGATACCTACTGAAACAACCTAATACACGTCTGTAACTATCTCACGCGCTCATAAGCAGGTAGATTCAGCGTGATGTGGAACAGACTCCCTCTGTTTGCAGAGGCCACCGCTAACGTGTACCAACTTATTAACATTCGTCGGGGCGAGAGACTCGGGGGTCGTCAACGTGACGAGCACCGACAAAGACGCGCGCGTCGCGACGCAGGGGGAGGAGGGGGGCACGTAGACGTTCGAAATAATGATTCAGCGACGCCCTCCGCGAGAATAAGTTTTACACCCCTAGTTACGCCCGACGATGCAAAATCCGGGCAACCGCGAGGAGAGTGGCCGGCCTCGCGAATGAAGAAAGAGAGGTAGGGAAGGGGGTGAGAAGTAGGGAGGGTGCTGAAGGGGGAGACGGGGGTCTCACGTAAGACACGTAGAAAGAATGATGAAAAAGGAGTCCTATAAATTCTGAAAGGCTCTTTTGGCGCCACGTGCAAATTGCTGCTCGCGCCTTCAGTGCGCGCGAGAAACGTGGGAAGAGGACTGTCGGATAAGAGCTGCCGGACGAAAGGGGTGTGCGCAGGGGGGTAGGCGGTGGGTAAGCGACGGGAGGGGAGAGCGAGTGAAGGAAGGCAGGGTGGCGCCTTAAAAAATTATGCAAAACGTTCTGGCACGTGTTAAGCGCGCGTATCGCAGAAAAGAAATTCTCAACTTCTTCCTTGAGGAACGTGAGTGCCCTGGGGCGCACTGGAAAACCGACGGTTTGCCGAGCTTCGGCTTGGAGGGGGGTGAGGGTGAAGAAAAAATAGCGGGCGGACGGGAGGCGGAGAGCTGTGAGGGGAGGGAATAAAGCGACCGTGCTGCCGAGAGAGAGAGATGGGGTGGATCTCTGCTCTCTTTCGAAAAAGCGGAAGGAGGGTAGCGTGTGCGGGTGGAAAAAAGGTACGCGCCGACGTCGAAGATAAAGAAGACGCCGGAAAGAGAGACTGGACGACGTGTTGAATGACACTCGCTTCAGAATGAAAGCTCCTGAAGCGCCTCAAGATGCGGAAAGATTAACGACCTGTTGTGGCGGCGGGCTTACAGCTTGCACGGCGTGCATACTGTACACGGGCCACGGTGTGCACGCGGCTTAATGCATGGCCGCGCCAGTCGTAAAGGAGCGCGGGGTGGGCTGTTTATATTTAAATCCGGCTCAATCCGCACGGGAATATCCTACCAGCTATCTCGGATATTTTAATTAAACTCGCTCGCCGATCGTAAACGCTGCCTCTGTTTTCCGCCGAACTCTCTAAGCATGAGGGTAGAGAATATTATCGATGCTGGAATTATTCTCATCGTTATCTCTTGAGTTTGTTTCCGGAGAGAGGGAAGTTGTCTTGGCAATATTGCCGAACGTTTAATCCCTGCCGTCCACCGGAATTATTTCGCGAAATTCACGTCAGACGTTTCGGACGAGTGCGCGCGCGACGGGCGGCGAAACGTTCGGGCAATAATGATGTTAATAAAATCAGGCCACGTCCGTGGCGTTCCATCGATTGTCGATAGCAATTTCGGCGGGCACGATACTTCACGCGAAGGTTATAATAGCTGCGGGGCTCGGAGTTACACGCGTTACGCCGGTCGGCCACGTTTAATTGTTAATTTACCTGCCGGCCATAATGTTATTAGATCGCCAATCGCCGGATCAGCGGCACTTACAGGGAAAACAACGCAGTATCGATAATGCGATATTGCCTCTATACGGGCAATTAGCATACTCGCGCAGTCAAATTAATTCGAGCCGCGCGCGCGCGCGCGCACGCGTTCCACATATCTGCTGATGCGAACTTTCACGAACACGCGCGGGGGGTGCATTCACAATGGGTGCGCTCGTCGTGCTCATATTTAATTGCCAGATAAAAATATCCAATCAACAGAGCAAACGTATTAATAATGATGATTGCCTCGGTTAATAGTGTTATTCTATTGCATCATGCTGAGCAATTTGATCGCTGGCCCGGTCATTTTATGCGCTCGTAAGTGTGATACTTGTTGGATGATGGGCTTCAATGCTAAAAAGCACTTCGTGCCTTGCGGACGATGATCGCAGTAATGTGGTTTATGCGTTGACCCAGGGATAATGAATCAATAGACTATCGGTCATCGTAAATTCGGAGTTGAGCTATTGGCCAGTCGTCGATGATCAGCGGTGCATGATTTGGTAACGTCGTCTTTCCGATTGCGATCGACGCGCGATCGTATTCGCATGAATCTCGTTTCGGGGCAGATAAATCGTCGCAAGCAAAATTGTTCGTCAACGTTGCAATATTATCTCCGAAATGCGTTGATTTTCAGTTCGCGCGTTCTTTCGTGAGCGGGAATATTTTCGCTCGACAGATAAATAACTCCGGAATTGAATTTAAATTGTAGCGGGGCGTATGAACGCTTATAATCCGACGACGCCGATGATCGTTATGCCATTTAATCACGCATGACGCACGCGCTGACTCGGTCTTTCTAAAGCCAATTGTCGTATGGACAAATTCGCGTGCGCAAGTTCGTCGGTGTGCCCCGATTGCACGCACTGCCATGTAAAGTTAATTTCATTCGATGACATGACGAAGAAATTGCGAGCGGCAAATCTAAAATTTACGGCGCGGAATAAATCAGTGAATTAACGAAATTCTAGATTGTTTGTCCGTTTGATCGAGTAATAAACGTTGGGCGACAAATTGGTCGGTTTAATTCAAGTTTTGAGCAAACACGTGACCGCCATATATAATGATCGTAAAGCTCTTAATCTCCCCGCAATCTCGTTTGATCTCCAATTTTATTCCGGTAAACCGAATATTTAATCATCGTCCGAAATCTTCTTACGCTAAACGCACGCGGAATGTATAAATCCCGCCTTGATTAAGCCGTAAAAGTGGGACAAAATCTAGCGAGGGTGGCTCAGCGAGACACAGGCGAACTCTCGCGCAAACGTTCAGGCCGACAGCCACCCGGATTACATCGATCCCATTACACCTCAGATGGCAACATTTGATACAACCCAATTCGTAGTCAATCATCGCGCCTAGTCCTGATCCAGAGAAGCTGGAAGGTGCGACTGCGTATTTGACACCGGTATGAAATGTCACAAGGCTCTCCTGCGCTTGACACGTTAATTGACAGCGAACGTGAGAATACCAATCCACCCTGAGACTACCCCTACAATCGATACCATCTACCAAACCCACCCCCTTCCCTCTAGACTCTATTTTTCCACCAAACAGAACTCTTCTCCCGCCCAATATAAATTACATTCGCCCATACATATATATATATATATATACATATATATTACAGCAACCATGCGCAACGCTATTACAGGACGCCGTTTTTCAGGCTACAGCAAACTAATTGCTCTCCGGTTGCAAGGAAATATTCGCCGCGCGACTGTGCATTACAGGCGCCGCGTCACAGGGCTGCGGGCCCGACGTGATTAACTGTTAATTAGCAGTCAACGTGACAGCATTAATGGGCGATCAATCATCGCAAAATTGCAGGTCGGGATCGGCGTTCAGGACGTGGACGGGCACCAGGACGAGCTCAACATTCGCGTGCCTCCTGCGGGAGAGCGCCGGCCCGGTTCGTTGCCGAACGATTCTCCGATGTCCGGCCGTAGGAGCAAAGTGCCGATGTGTACCGATAACAACGCTCCCCGGTCTTTGCCAAAGCCAATCAGCATTCTCATGCATACGCATGTACCCTACGCGCATCGATCCTCCACTTACGACGTGCCGGCAGTGCGCGCCGGTAGCTTGAAACGTCCTGTAGCTGAAAGAGGCGTGGATCGGAGAGAAAGAGGAGAGAGAGGGGTGGAGTGTGAGGGGAGGGGCTGATATTATTCGAATCGCGATACGATATTCGACTATACCCGTTCGTCGGCGAAATTTAATATTCCCGCGCGTCTACTTTCGACGAGCGCAAACGACGCGTCCGGCGTCCGCTTTGAAAGCGAGACTCGATTCTGATAATGAGCCCGCAGCGTCTGGCCGCCAATGACAATGGAGACGCGAAGCGTATCGTCGATTTCGGCGTTTAACGCGTGATTCTGTAACGAATCGACGATATCTCACTCCCGTCGTTCGAATATGTTGGAAATTATTTTTGTTACACTGACCAACGATCGCTTTGTGCCGTTTGCGCTCGAGCGGTAATGTGAACCCTCGGTTCACTTTCATGAAGCGGCTGCGGCACCATGTTTAAATCGTTCCATGAGTATTACGAGTACTCGATGAGAATGCCGAACACGTCGCTCTAATTTGCCTGGCGAGCGATAACATATAAAAACGATGTCCGCCAGGCGTGCCATCGTCATCGTCACGCCGAAGGCCGGCAGCAGGAAGCACTTCGGGAAATTACGCAAATTACAAGTTGCGCCGAGCGAGTCCGGAGGATTAATCATTAATTGACAGACGTCGCGATGTCAATGGTCGAGCTCGCGTTAATAAACGACCGTTCGCCGGGACGATTCGTAATTTGTATCGACCGCACTGAAGTTCTCCACCGGCAAGAATGTTAAGAATGCTTCCCGACTTCGGGAAACGTTGACCTGCCACTCAGCCGAAATCGCTGTCAGGACTTCGATTTCGAATCCGCCTCGCTTAATCGACGATCGATTCGAAAGGACGGTAGGCTCGATAACGCGCCAATCTTTGCAAAAGCAATTAGTGTCGGCCGGACCGGTCGAAATCGTGCGCCGCTTACATCGTTTCTCATTTGCATTCGATTCGCGCGCGACGATAATTGGACTCGACACGCGTATGTGCGCGCGCGCGCGCGCTTTTTGCCATCGAACGCGCAGAGCGAGCGTCGAACGAGAAAGCATGGGCCAGAGTTAAAGGGAGATTTATCAGCCTGGATGCCCTGTGACGCGAGGACACAGAGGACGTAGGAAAGGCAGAAACAACGAGACGCGTAAATTCTTAAACCGCGTGCTTTTCGGTTGATTTCATTTACTTTTCATGCGGCCCGCGTTCGGGAATAATCAACGCCGGGATCCATTCTTTCCGGTTAAATGGGACGGCGACACGGCCGCTTCGGAGACGAGGACGAGGACGGAAGGAGCGAAAGGGAGGATTGAAATGGTCGCAGGGAGGGTGATGGGGGAGGGTGAAAGTGGAATTAAAAAAACGGCGCGTTTCAATATATGGCGCTCGGCGTGACAGTTTTTAATCGCAGAAGTACGTTATTGGTGACTCTCCCGCTGCATCGTGTCCGTCGGTTCATCCGCCCACTCTCGCGCTATATATTTCTTGTTTTTTCTTCCTCCCTTTTTTGCCCGACTACGGGCACCTATACGCACGCACGTAGACACACTCACGTGCACACCGACGCCACGGCCGTCCTTTGCGCCCATTGATATCGGGCCCGTTGTCGTTCCCGCAGTGCGTTGAACCTGGCGCGCTCGGCCGGCGAATTTTACAAGCCTCGAGAATTTCTAAACACCTCGCTTCAAAGAATTAGATCAGTCCCCCTTTCGAACCGGGTCCCACTCCCGGAATCGCTGACGCTTTTCAAATCGAGCGCCCGCTGCGTGAATTTCCGCCGTACGTGACTTCCATTTTTATCCGTCGACCCGACCGTAGGGTCACTGTACGAGGCTACCCTCTTTATTGCTTCGTTGCTGGCGATAGTTTTTTTTACTCGCTTTGTTTCCATTTTTGTCCGCTTTTCGTTCGAGAAGTTGGGCTGATTCGCTGCGCGCAGGAACACCACAGTACGGAAATTAACGATAGAGTTGACGCGGCAGGTTCGCTGGCTCACCGTTCTCTTCATTTTCATAATTCCGCGCCTCGATCGGTCGACGGTCAAATTTTCGGATCTTCGATATGACATACCCGCGCATCGGCCAATAGCGGCGGGCCGTTAATCGAAACGAGCGTCTCTCGCAAATTGGCCGGGCACCGGCTTATCCGCTTTCTCTCTCTCTCTCACACACACACACACACACGTATACACACGCTCGATCTCTCTCTCTTGGCACCCCGCGAGCGGCGGCTCCGGTGATTTTGAATTTAAATTCGCCAGAACGATCCCGAAAATAAACCTTCCCGCACCCCTCGGCAGCTTCGGTGTTTTATCGTGATTAAATGTCAACACGGCGATCGATGTAGCGTTATATAAAATTTCTCCAATTACCGGAGCCAACAACGGCCGTCGTCGCACGCTCCGTTACTTTGCCGAAAGTCAACACTCAGTCCCAGATACCGGGTCGCTTTCTTCGATATTAAGCCGGAATTCAGGAATCCGACAGTCCGTCCGGATTCCACCGGAAGCGTTTTCGAATTTCGGTGTTTATTCGCAACGGGACGGAATGTAACTGTTACGAAAGGACGAGAACGGTGTCCAGCTCATGAGTATACCGCCCGGGGGACGGTCAGAGGCAACGTCGGCATTGACAAACAGTTTGCCCCAAACGAACGCATCTCGACCCCATCCCTATTCTCCGCTCCCATTTAATTCCCGCGTCGTAATTCCCGGCAATGTTCCTTTTCTTGCGGATAATCCGCTTTCAGAAAATTGTACTCGTCTTCCCCTTCCCGCCGTCCCTCGCCATCACGCTCTCAGTCTCTAGTCTCTGTACCACCCCCGTTCATCCCCTTCCGAGCATCCCTCTTTCGGCCACGAGCGACGAGTCCGTTTTTAGCCGGGCCCGTTGCGGAGAGGACGAGAAACAAATTCAGGACGCGGAAACAAATTTGCCGGTGCAGTGTCGAAAACTCTTTTTCGCCGGGCGGCGCGAAATTGCGGACGAAATTAACGAATCGAGTGTGTAGGCGGCGCGCAAATTTGCCCAACGAGACGTGTATTGGCGCAACCGTTGGGAAAGTTTCCTGTTTATGCGCGCGCGAAAAGCACGGGCCGACGCGGGGCGTCGCTTCGACCGTTCTACCTTTTACCTCGGGGGACCGGCGTCCGCACGCAAAATTATGCGCGCGTCCCGCAAATCCGCCTCATTATCCGCGCCGCCATTATCGCCTTACAGCCGCGTAATCGCGTAATTGCGCGGCTCGAATTTCCGGCAGCGAGCTTTTTTACCGCCGATCGCGAAGTGCATTCTGCATTCGCTCGTGCCGGCGAAAGTTCGCCTTGATTTTTTCATTCGACCCCCTGTCTGTCGTACTGTGGGGGGAGGTGAAAAAGTTTCGATTGCGAGCGGAGGGGGAGAAACCGCGATTTACGAACAATTTTTCCCTTTATCTGCCTTGTCGTAACCTTGCAGGCCTGGGACGAACGCGAAAAAACGAGCCTGGCCTTTCGTTAACGAAATTACCCCTTTACATCGAACTTTGCACCACCACTTTTTGCCAACCCGACCCTTTCGCGACCCTTCGGTCGCTTTGAATAATTTTGCAAGGAACGAACGAATTTCGTCGGATTCGTGACACTATTTTCTTCGCCGACAGCGACCCCGCATCACTTTTATCTTCTTTTTCGGATTTTGTTCCACCTTTGTTTTTTTTCTGCTTTCGACAGCCGCGGGCGAAGGGAGTGGCACGATGTTCACGCCAGATCGAGAGGCTGCAAATTAATCACGCGGTTGCGGGCGATGATTGTACAGAAAATTAATGATTCCACGGTTCGGCAAATACAGAATTATTTTTATATCGCTGTTAAAAAAAAAAAAGAAAGAAATCAGAGGACTGCAAAGTACGCCCGGATATATATCGGAGTTGTTGGACACGGACCGTTGCAGGGGAAGTTTCGCATTCCACTCTATTTTCCAACCTTTCCCTCCCGTTCGCTGATGAGATACCGAAAATGCGATTCGCGACGCGCTTTATGAAAATCCATCTAGAAATTCGGATATGTTCCGCTTGGCCCTGTGTGTGCGACTGACATTTGTTGCATCGGCTGCGGAGCCGAGCGTGCTGCGACGAGGCTTTGATTAAAGAAAGTGCATTCCTTCCTTTATGTCTCTCCTCGGACCCCCTCCTCCGCCCCCTCAACGATGCATTAAGACATTTTAATTACTTTACAGACAACGCCCGACGACGAGTCTACACGTTCGTACGCGTAGATCGCGATTGCAGTTAAACAATCTTCCCATTGGCCATGGGCAAACCTCGCTGTCCGCAAAACCAACTCCAGTGGCAGTAAACTGTTATTCATTAATGTCGGAGTTTCAATTATCGCGCCGGCTTTTCCGGCTGTCAGCGCTCTCAGCGTCTTTAACTCTCCTTTTACGAGGTCGGGTCGTGTCGGCAATTGTCGTTAAAGTCACGCGAATCGGTATCAACGGCCCCCTATTACGACTGCGCGGGGGCAGGATATTTACCGTTGTCGCAAAACACTATCCGCAGCTGTTCGCTTTTACGCGCGTGTACCGTGCGTAGTCTATGGGCGGCTGTATACTCGCCGTTCGCGATTATTATTGGAGGTAGACAGCAATTGCAACTCTGAGAGGAGTGTGTATGCGCGTTGCTCGACGATCGTTCGTCGAGCCACGCGCTTTCAACCGTCTTCAACCAGCTTCAACCGTCTTCAACCACCTTCAACCCACCTTCAACCCACCTTCAACCCACCTTCAACCGCCTCCAACCCACCTTCGACTACCTACCCTGACGTACAAATGCAATTAAGGCCTCGCTCCTGCGCCAGACCGAAGTAAGCTTCAAATTTACTCCGAGACTTGTTGCCGAGATCCTCGGATTTCGCCTTATCTTCGACTCCGCGTTATCGTTCGCCTCTCGCCCGCATCAGATAATTCATCGAGAACTGTTTGTTGCTCCGAACGGTCGGACGGGGTCGGCGAGTAAAGCGTCGATCGAAATTGATGCGCAGATTTTGCTCCCGGGGCAAGATAGGCAAGGCTAATTAATCGCGGTATTTCAGTGGGCAGGGATCCCGTTATCGTGAATCATTGCTCTATGAAAACAAGGGCTGTCGAGTAGGACTAGCGATGCACATTGGTCGTTCGAGCAAAGCACGGCGCACTTTCGTTCATTTTGGCCGATCAGGAAGGCCAACGCAAAGTGTGCGTTCTCACGTCGGTTAACAGGGGTTAAGTTAATTAAACGAGATAAATAATATCGCTCTCCCCGAATTCGTTCGTACAAGTACGTACTCGATCGCGCTGAATATATTTTCTAAATAATATATGCCTGCGAGTGTCTTACTTACGCGTCGGACAACAATCCGACAAAATCGTAAATCAATACGTCTGATTAAATGCATCCGCTGGCTGTCAATAAATCCTACCAAACGGTCTCTCATAGGGAACGCGCGTGCGCGCACGCTTGTAATACGAAGCAGGGAGCTGTAAAACAACGCGATTGATCCAGACTAACGGCAGTCGGATAAAACAAGTAATTTAATACTGGCTGGCGCACTACGCATCTGCGCTTCGATCGCGCGATCATAAAGCAGCGCGATTGTCCGAGAGCTCTGATTCAGTTCCGACGAAACAATTACCATCCGATTTCATATTCAGCGCGCCGTGCATTTCCGACGTTACACGTTCGACGAGCATATGTATTTTCATAAACGTAGGAGGCAACTGGAGGGATGGTCGGTGGATGAGAATGGAAGAATCGCACGATTCGTAAACGTCGATCGCTCGTCGAAACGTGAAAGATCGTCGAAGTGTCCGCAGAAAGGTCGCGTGCGACTGTACATTCAACGTCAATCCGCCTCGACGTTCGCGGATGGTTCGATCCGGTGTAATTGCAATAGCTGACAGTTAGCCGTGCGAGGCCCGTTTGACAAAACAGCCGTCATCTAATTTGATATGCATTTCCAAGCGACGCACGCGGCGCCAGCGGTGAGCGCGAGAGGACAAATATGTTTTCGTAACGAAGCAATAGAACACGGCCGCGGCACGGGACGGGGACAAAAACTGGGAAGTGGGGCTCGCTATTTTCCTCGGCTTGACACCGACGACGACGACGATATATACGAGGCGCAAATGCCTCGCGAGAGAGAGCCCGATATTAGAAGATTTAGCGACGAGCTGCCGCGGAATACGCGCGGACGCGGACGTTTCTCTTTATATTCGTAAATATCGTAGCGCTGCCTGGCATCCAGACAGAGACGGAGAGCACGTTGGATGAGGGTGGGAAAGCGCGGTTGAGTGAGAGAATGCCGGGCCAGGGGTCGCGCTTTGTTAATTTTGCAAAGTTATTCTCGTGCGAGACCGAGAGGCGCGCTTTATTAATCATTTTCGGCCCGGTGAAAAATTGAATTTTTAACGGCGCAATCCCGGCGAAAGCCGCGCTTTTTCCCATGGAAAAAATTTGACCCCTGCCCGAGAGAGGGAGAGAGGCGCGGAAGGGGCTGAACGGGGGTGTGGCGACGGAAAGGGGTGAAGGAGGAGAATTGCGCGATGGATGTTTGAAAGGAAGGGATTACATAAATAGAAATAAGTCATCGTCGACGGGTCGGGCAGGGATTATCGGCAGGCAACGATCGCGATTATTTCCCAGGCCGGCTTGCATTTCAGTCGACGGATAATTTATTTATCGGCCGCCGCCCCGTAAGCCGCTTAATGGCGCGCGTGCGGCGGATTAATAGAACTTTCACTCGGAGCATTCCGTTGGCCGATTTCAATGTTCCCCCCAACCAACTCGGAATGTGGCACGTTTGCAGACTCTTTCGAAGTCCGATCTCGTGTCGAGAACAGCCCTTTTGTTTCCGCTGCAAATTACTTTCAGCCGCCTTGCCTGGATCATCCTTTCACGGGCACTCCGGGATAAAAAATAATTAGGGTCGTCGAAGACTCGTTCCTCGCCGACGTCGGGACGCATAAATCACTTGGAACGTCGAAAAGGCCGTTTAGTCCGACTCTGGTCAATTATCGCCTCGCGTCACCTTTAATCGTCGAAACGACAGAACGAAGTAGCGCGTTGCGACGCGCAATATTTTCCAATTAAGAATGACGATGCGTCTTCGCGTCTGGGCGCAGTGCGAACTGACAGCAAACTAATTAACGACAGGCGGGGCAACTTAAATGATTAACACCGCTGCAGGTGCGACGACTCCTCGACGACGTCGACGACGACGAGGCTGGGGGTGGGGGAGGGGAGGGGTAGAGGACGACGCAGTTAACTATGTGCCGTACTATTTTCATTCGATTAGCGCGCGAGCGCGATGCAATTGATTTACTTAAACGATAAAAAGACTGAAGATCGGCCCGCCGGATCCGGGCTCCCCCCACCCCCACCCCCCGGAGTTAAATGAGTTTACGAAGTTGAGAATTAAATAACAACTTTAACGAGAAGCAGCCTGGGTTAATTCTCAGCTTAGCCCCGACGCTTACACGAGTCGGAACGCTATCTTTCCTTCCCTGTCGGGTGGCAGTTTCGTTTCCTTCCAAGCGACAGTCGGCCGAGGGGAGGTATTTTGCGAACGATCGGATCGGTCATCGGAGAGTCTGTCTCAATTTGCCGTCTCGATCCGATACCAATTCCCCATCGAACTTTATCCGCTCTAACGGATACCTCGCCTTCTTCGCTAATCGACTATCAAATTCTTGTTCCAGCGAGCCGCGGCATACAACAGTTCGAGGAGACGCCTCAGTACACGGAAGTGAATCCCGGACAGGATGCGAAGCTGATCTGTCGCGTCCTCGGGAAGAGGGGTCAGTGCATTTGGCAGAAGGATCAAAAGGTGAGTCCTGATTCCACCTGGGAATCGGCCTATTGTTCCCAGTACGAATTTGCCCTTTACGACAAATTGATTCGCATATCGTTACACGGATCTCTTGCCTGGATAACGGAGCGCTCAACCTATCGCGTCGCGCATATATCAGGTTAGCCTTAACGACGACGTATCAGTATCAATTATCTCGACGAAGCGATAGAATCGTTTCGTGGCAGGGAGGGGGTGGGTGCGGCAATCAGCGACGGTTTCAACGAATGCCATGCGAGGAGATCTACTCGAGGATCGTAACTCGACCGTACTTCATTGTTCCGTGGCGCTCGTCCCTTTAACCCTGCGGGGGCCGAAACTGGCGTCGGACTTTTCCAGGTTGCGCACTCGAGCGCACCCGGGCGCCCACCTGCCAGTAAACTTCGGGCCAGATAAGTTTGTCTTGGCCGAAAGTGGACGTTACGTGCCGACCGACAATAAACACTCGCTGGCCGGGACTGGATACGATGCTGGGAGACGGGTCTCTCGCTCACCAAACTGCTGGCCGCTCAAACTTCCGCGAAACATCGCCATTGTCCGACACATACGTCCAGCGCCGAAAAGATTACGCTCGGACACCTGTATCGTCTACCCCACTTTCGAATCTCCGAAGGCGATCCCGACCCGAAAGATCATTTGCTACCCTGTCGCTTCCACCCCCCATTGTTCACTCCAGTTTCTTGAAATTGTCCGGTGATATAAATTAGTTTGAATTCGTTATTCTTGCGCCGCTGTTAACGTCTTGAGTAAAGGTCCATGTTCTGTCGTGGCATTACGAGCTGCGTCGATGGCGAGAATAACAGGGCGAATTATTTAACTTCGTTATCTGTGTTGTGCCGAGAGTCCGCGCCGAGATGAACGCAAATTTCTCAGTTACGGGAAAGTTGATGGCGACGCCAGCGATCGCGTTGCAAGAAATTGGGCGACACTGAAATTCTATCCTCTTAAAAAGTTCCCTCACCCCCCTTCTACGTACCCGGAGTTGACGGACTCCCGTTGCCGTCCACTTTCGCGATAAATGTCAGGAACGCGTGCCACCGGAAGTCGCATTAAACTTCGCTCCCGCGGCTGCTCAAAAGACGCCCGCGATCCCGAAAGCTCGACCCCTTTCCATTGCGCAAAACTACCGAGACTTCCTTCCTACCTCTCACCCCTCCCCTCTCGCACAGTCTCTCTTTCATCTTTTTTCCTCTCCTCAAGTCCCCCCTTCGTCCGCCGTCTTCCACCGACTTCGCCCTCCCGAAATAACGAACGACCTCAGCACACCACGAGAAAAAACTTGTCTCAAACAACGGGCTTCAGCAGATTTTCCGACCATCGCGACCTTTCTTCCATCCGGCAGTACACAGTTCGAGACGCGTCCCGAATCCGAAATACATCATCAACGCTCGCGAAAGGAAGTGCAAGGCTGAGTATTGCATTCGGTTCGGAAGACGAGAGCGAAAAGACAGGGAAAAAATAGGCGTTCGAGAAGCGTTTCGGGAAAAAAGCGTCGGTTATCCTCGTTCTAAATCCGTTTTTCGAACAGTTTCCCGACGCCGGGCTTCGTCAGGGCCCACGTTGGCGGAAGCTTTTCAGGGTGGAACACGTTCAATCGCAACTTCGTTAACCGCCAATTCCATTCGCGGACCTAAGACCGGGGGTAGGTGTATCAAAAGAAATACTCTCGCCGCACTGGCTGCTTTTAATCCTTGCACTCCGTCCTTCTCTCTCTCTCTCTTAGCCCTCCCTTTGTCGTTTTGCTCGCTTTTCCCCCTCTTTCTTCTCACCGGCCACTAGCGGGCGAAGATAGAGGCGAAGAAAATTTCCAGCGCCGGCTTTAATGGGAGACTAATCTGCGAGCGCACGGTCCGTCCCGTGTACGTGCCTTAGCGAGCGTGCAAATCCAGGAATCGCTATCAAAAGGAGAGCGAGGGCTGTTTGTATCCATATACCCGGAGTCCGTTACGTATGTATGCCGCCCGGCGTGGATGTTTACCGTAGGGCTACGGTGATATAGGAACGAACGCATCCATTACGAACGTATGAGCGCATGGCTGGGATACATACCTACGCTCGTTCCGCGCATGTACCTAACCCATCTCTCGCCGGCGGTATCAATATATAAATATAAACATGTATCGCTAACGTATACGTACAGGGGGCGGGGAATATGCCGAGTAAAGCGGAAATTGTGGCGCGATCGCGGGGACGGATCCGGCTAAAAAGAAAATGCATCAGAGACGTCGACGAAAATTCCTCCCCTTTCGGGACGAAAATCGCTTGAAATATTCATCGTTTGTCGAGTTTACGTTGTGCGATCGATGTTTATACGGTATCACTTTGACGGATGGGATAGTCCTGACCCGTTGGAAACCCTGTCTTATGGGCTACGTCGGACATGTAAACCGGTCGCACATAAAGTGAAACCGGATCTTTACGGTTTGTATGTGGACCAGTTAGGACGCTTGTATGTTCGGATGTAGCGTGGCTTCGGCAGATGTTTTCACGTGTGCCGATGCGCGCCACGTACGTCGATGCCCTGGCGTATATATATGTGTATATATATTTGTGTGCCTGGCGCTTGATTGGAGATGAAGCGAACTAGAAACCGTAGAAACACGATTCGAGATAGAACCTTGACGAGTTGGACATACCTACTGCGAAAGGAAGAGTTTGCCAGGGAAAGGCTAAGCTGAGATGACTGACTCTTAATTGGCATATTCGCAACGCGCGAAAGTCGCTATGATAAAACGGTTACTCGGATGATGAACGTCACATTTGCGTAGAACAAGTTGCGTCATTAGCCACCTTCTACTCCGCGAGCCCGAATTAGCCGTTCGCCAAATTTCCAAAGGTTAAACGCTCTCTAGGTGCGGATTAAGATGAATGTAATTTCTTTTGAGGGAAGATTTTCAATTAGACGATTAAAATATGAGCGAGAGGATGATGTTGAATTCCGGGCTGCGCGAGGCTCCTTTCGCAAATCAAGAATGCGGAGCCGAGGCAAAGACAATGCGTCGGATAAAAGGGGGGAAAAAGTAGAAGAAATTCTTCCGTTAAATGCAACGCCGCTGGCACGAGGCGCATCGCGGGAGCAACGGCAATAATTGTTCAGCCGCCGTTCGCGGAGTGCGTCGTTGATACTCGGCTTCATTATCGTCGTTATCATTAATCCGACGGGAACTTTTCATTCTTTGAAACGACGTCATGTCACTCCTTTTGCATTCCCCGCCCCCTTCCACCGTCTTTTGCGCCGACCCTTCTCTCGGCCACCCCACTTTCTTTCCTCTTAGCCCCTTTCGTATAATCGTCTTTTCCCTGTAATTAAGTTCTTCACGGGTCCCCGCACACTCGACGGGACGCTGAAAGGAACGTGCAACAATCGACTTTCGCGCGTCAAAGCGAGGCGGGCTCGCGCGAAAACGAGACGACCTGCGAACGAACGAAGGTGCAAAGAGGAGGGAGGAGGACGGGGGAGGGGAGCGGGGAGAATTCGCCGGGCGATTCATAATTCAAAGATACATAATGTTAGCTGGCCCCAGCCACCCCCTCTCGCCTCCAATTATCCCGACTCGGCGAAGGGACACGCGGCTCGGCGTAACGAGAATTCCTTCTTACATCCAGCGTCCGTAAACTCGGTAGCTCGCGAGCCGGAGCGAGTTGAAGCGAGTCGGAGCGAGTTGCGCTTTTCGTCGAACCTTCCCGCCCCGACGATTTTTCTTCCGGCTCGATATGCAGCGAGCAGGTGAGCCGGAAGTTTCGCCGCCGAGTTCGCCGCCCAGTTGCTCGCTGCCGGGGGTGGAAAAAAGCTGGCTGCCCGACGCTCGTAAGCGAAGTAGGACGAGCTGTAATTCCGTAATGCTCGCCGCGCTCCTCCCAGCGGCGCAAATCAGTTCCGCGACAATGCTATCACAGCTCGCCGTTCGCCGTTATCTGCGTAAACTTCGCGCAGACTGCCTGTCCGCGATTGTGTTCGGTCCGAGAGGTAGATAGCGAGAGAGAGAAAGACAGAGACAGAGAGAGAAAGGTAGAGAGACTAGATGGGAGTGCGAGATTTTCGAACGCACGACTTTCGAAGCGTCCGAGATGAAAGTCATTTCAATTAGTCTCTATATCAGTCACGGTTCTCTGCAATTTTGCGTAGCACAACAGTTCGGCAAGCGGGAGTCCGCGTCCGCGAGCAGCTTTATCGGCAGATTTTTTGTTCCACGGGCAATCGAGGACGGAGAGGTAACCGATTACGGGGTGGCTTTCGCCGGCGAGCAAAT
Source organism: Anoplius nigerrimus (assembly GCA_914767735.1). Classification (NCBI taxonomy): domain Eukaryota; kingdom Metazoa; phylum Arthropoda; class Insecta; order Hymenoptera; family Pompilidae; genus Anoplius; species Anoplius nigerrimus. The sequence goes on along the minus strand of OU612084.1, from coordinate 7,594,218 downwards.
CCACCTGGGCGTTTTAAGGAAAAAGCGATTAACGCCGGCCGCTTCGGTTACGCGGCGTCGCATAAATTTCAATTCCGGCAAGATTTAACCCGAGCTCAGGTAGCGACTAGCCGCGTGGGGTCGCCCGATGGGAACGCAATCTAACGCTTATCGGAAATCCACGTCAATTGGAACGGCTTTTTGCCCTCGTAATAATGACATTGTCGAAGCTTAATCCGCGGGCCCCGGCATTTAAACGCACAATAGACTTACGGGCCGGAGCTGCGACATAATACGCGCTGTAAGTACATCTACGAACTACCCTCTCCAACCACCTCCCCAACCTTCGACCCTCTTGGCTCCTCCTCGCTCGCCCACCTTCGTCCTCCTTCCGTCGAGGCCGGTTCCGTGCGCGCCCGTTCGAAACGTTTCGCGAGTTGGCGAACTATTTAATGGAATTAAATGAAACTTTCGCGAGACGCTGCCGGCGCCATTACCGACGCAACGACGTTGTTAATTTTAGGGCTACGCCGCGGTTGACTTCGGAACCGGCCGAGACGTCAATCCGAGATCCTTTGGTCCAATTTTCAGGCGGAAGGCCTCGACGGATAACTCGCTTCCGGCCGATCGAGGCGGGCAAGAATCAGCGATGCGGAGAACAAAAACTATTAAGATCCTTTTAAAGGCCAATATCGTTCGGTGGATATTGACGCTCGCGGGCAACGAATTGATATTTTAATTTCTTTTTGCCCGACGACGTGACTCTTTGAGTGCGGCCGGTTTCGGTACTCGAGAGTCGGGGAGCGATTGAGGCTATAATTAAAATGAGAGAGAGAGAGAGAGAGAGAGAGACTGGCCAGGGCGATCAGCGAGCGTCGGGTCCATCTCATTTTCCTACCCTTATTACGGTCAGTTTGAAAGTAAACGCGAACCCCTCGTCCCGGCCTTTCATTTTGCCCGGCTTCCTCTCGCGCCCTACCCGATTATCCGTCTCCCTCAGTCGGCGCACTGTCCGCGACTTCCGGTTCAGCGCGGTCTTCTGAAAAACGGTCGTAACTTTCGCCAGGCCGGGGAGGCCTGGGACGTTTATGCAGAGTGTAAAGTTGTCCGGCTGGAAAGGCGGAGAGAGCCGAAGCGGATGAGAGAGCACGAGGGTTTTCAGACGGGGTGAGAGCCGGAAGAGAGCGGAAGGAGGGGAGGGAGAGAGCACAGGATAGCACGGGGGAGTACGCCTGCGAACGTAGCTCTAAATTGAAGTCGTTACAACGCCTCGGCTGAAAAAACTTGCCGGCCGAGAGTGAGAAGCCGTGCCGGTGCGAACGAATGAGAAGGAGATGGAGGAAGTGGGAAGAAAGGATGACTCTGACTCCGAAACGACGAAGGCACGAGCAAGGAGGCGGAAGAACGGAGAGAGAGTGGAACCTAAGGTATGGGCGGCGGTAGCTTTGCAACGATGAAAAGGGGCGAGTTTCCAGACGCAAGGAGAAATCTTTTGACCGCGCGCGGGAGAAAGAGAGAGAGAGTGATGGAGAGAGTGCCAGAAGTTTAATGCGATTCCTGGTGGCTCGTGCGAGCCGAAGCTCGCGACTCTTTTTGCCGAAGTGCCAGCGAACAGATGCGGCCTGCCTAACCACCTGCGAGATGCTCGACCGAACAGCAAGTCGGGATTGACTCGATTTTATTGCGCCCGGAATGTCATTGCGGTAAGAGGATGTGGGTGGTATTATTTTTATGAACGTTTGTCCGGGTGAGAGAGACATAGCGCTGTTTCTTTCAAAGCTTCTCGAATCAGTGTCTTTACGTTTCTTTTTATTTTCCTTTGTTCCTCTTCCCTTTCGCTGCTCTTCCCTTCCTTCCTGCGTTAACTGTGCCCCGTACTTAGACATTTTTCCGATGCGGCGGTGAATTTATAAAGAGTCGTAAAGCGTGAGCTACTGTCTGGTCGTGAAATTTACGATGAAGGTAGCGGAATCGTAACTTCCAGACGGCCTCGGCGGTCGAGGAATAAGAACGGGAACAATGCGTTGGGACGCGGGAATCGAATGCCATTGGACGATGAACTGCAAAATTTCCTCCCACCCCGTCTGCGAGATAATGGCGGGAATGGATTAACGGGGAGCCAATGGGCATTGTATTCAATAATATATCGATTATCTGCGTGAATTATGCCCCGGCGTATCGGAGCGGTGAGAATGCCGAAAAATACAAAGGAATCTGTTACGCGCCAGTGAATTCTTCCAATGGCCCCCGACGCAGCTGACTTATGAAGTGCGCAAAATTACTCAGTTATTTCGAGCCAATCGACGCGCATTTCATTTGGTTTATTAAGGCGTTGACTACTACGTAAAATAATACATTTTGTTCTTTTATTTTTGTTTACTGATGCTTAAGAATGAATATAATTCACAACATTTTAACGCCTGGTTAATAACAGGAATCAAGGTGTTCTTTTCTGCTTATTCATACAATTTAAAAGAGGATAATTTATCATTTATACTGAAAGTAAAGTCTCGATGAAAAAAAAATGTTCTCGATAATTAAATAAAATAAAATACTGTATAGATGCTATATACTACTTGTACTCCTCTAACTGGGCATTTGTCAGTGTCTGCCAATACTGGGTGCGTTCAGACGTGTTTACCGTATCGACCGTTGTGACAAGAATCGAACCCGAATCTTTCGTATCCCCCAAGCACTTTACTAACTCACAATTGAAAGTTATCCGACTTGTTTATCCTTTTAATACCACATCGGGTAGGCCAGCACATCATCCACCCCTTCCGACCGTCCCTCACCACACCCGGACTTTGAACAATTCATTTTCCCGCAACGCTCCCGAGCAAACAATCCGTCGTAAGGACAAAAGCGGACGTACGTTCCGCGCGATAAAAATCTTACGACTCGCAGATGGCACGCCCGAAGGCATCCGCCGTCCTCGCCTGAAACACACCCTCAAAGCTCGCGGAAGATGGAGGAGTGATAATCTCGTGGCGATCAGAGCCTGCACGATATTCTCATAACTTAGCAACGGATACCGCGCGCTGTGGAGGAAGGGGTGGGTGGCTTTCACGGTTACTCGAGAGACAAACAAAAGGGGACGTTTCCAGTGCGCCATCGCCTACCCCTTCAGCAACAATCCCCCCCTTCTTACTCCGCTCGCCCCCGCGAAGCCCGCTCTCCTTCCAACGAGAGCGGACGGACAAGTGGCGGTCGAGTACCCATTCGTTGCTTTGGAAATTTATCATTTAATCTTTCCACGTGGCTCGCACTCCCGTTGTATTCCGTGGCCCTGTGTCCCGCGGTTAAATATGTCTGAAGAGCACTGTAGGCTTCTCCGGCGCCTCTTCCGTCCCTGCGACCGTGTGCAAATAAGCACACCTTGCAGTGTACACGAAAATATATATGCGCCTCCTACCTGCATGCAGCGGCCCGCCGGCACAGAGGCACGCATACACACCCACGCATATACGTACACACGGTATATACATGGATATACCAACGCGAGAGTACACAGAAGCGGGCGAGCACGCTCGAGAGGGAGCGGGAGGTGCGTGCATTAATTTGCATATTAATTCGCGGGCGTAATCCACTTTAATGACATCTGGATTAGAGAAAATGTCTAGCCCCCGCCGTGTGTATCCATCGCCTGTGTGTGAACGCGTACGTGTGCTCCCGGCCGCCTTACACAGGCACGTTCAACCCCCACCGCAAGTCCGTGTGTCCCTGGATCCTCTGTGTAGGTGCACGCACGCGCGCCTCTATATTTATATACTGGAAGCTTTTCCCGCGAGTGCCTAGAGTGTCTCCCGCGTATAAATATCTTTCGTTTACAATACCAGCCGCCAATGGCATATCCGAGGCAAAGAGCGTCTCCGGCGAAATACGGCACTGTCGACGGCAGAAAAAGGAGGAAGACGAGCATCGTCGAGCGATGCCGATGGCGTGGGGGCCGAACGAAGGGCGAACGGAGGGCGAACCGAAGGGCGAGGGGGGTGGGAGGGGAGAGTGCTTCTCCCTCGCCCTCCGTCCCAGCGCTCTTTTTATTATTTATCCTCGTTCATCCACAGATCTATCTCCATTATCGGCTTCGCTTCTTCGCGCGCACCGGCGCGACAGGATGCGCCGCGCAAGACAGATTTTTCATTAAGATTTATGCACCGCCGGGAATAGACGGAAAATGATTTTTCGATAAGTTTCGCCGAGAAACGCCGCTCATCCCCCTCCCTTGGCCAGCCGCGTCCCCGAGCCGTCGATTTAATGTACCGCGAGGTGAGATTTAACCTACTCTCCCTCCCTCCCTTCTGCTTTCGGGGGATGACGGAAACGCGAGAGGGTTAGAGAAGGAGGGCGTGATGCGCCACCGGCTGGAAAACGTATACCCGGAAGCCGCCGTTTTTACCTCGCCAGCTGAATGCGAAAACATTTTTTCCGGCACCCTCTCTCTTTCTCGTTTGAACGGCCGCCGTGGGTGGGGATTGAATGTGAAAGAAAATTAATTAAAGCTGGGAAGGAAGGTGGGGCGGGCGACGTGGACGACGAAGAAGGGAGAGAGGAGAAAAATAGGGGCGGTGAAAAAATTATGTATACGGTTTCACGGTCCGCATACTTTGGACCAGCGGCTCACTGGCCGCCTTTAAACGAATAAGCGCGCGCGCGCCTGCACGTGGGATTATATATGCCACGGGCGGAACGTGCATGAATTTTCATGCCCTCGTGGTCGCCAGATGGAAAATAATAATAACGACAATAGTCAGCAGGGAATGGGAGACGAGACGCCAGATGAAGGGGGAGAGAATGAAAAGGAAAGGGTAGTAATCCAGAAAAAAAACAAATCTTCAAATCGACACACGTAAGTCCACATTGTCGGAAAATTAAGGTACTTCCGCAGTTACGAGAAAAGGAGCGTGCGGTTTGAGGAAGGAAGGTCAAATGGGGGGAGGGAGCGGCGAGGGAAAAATTTTAATCGGCCAAAAGTGGATCCGGGGGGATGAAAATAATTTCCGAAGCAGCTGAGCCACGCAACGTTCTCTTCTCCGACGTCGGTCCGGCGACGAAATTTTGTCAGGGCTGCAATCCGTGGTCTGGATTGCACGTTCGGAAGCGCTCGTGCGCGAATTATGCGCAGGATTCTCCTGCCGAGTGCCTCCCGGATATCCAAGCGGGGAATAACAACGGCACTCGAGCGAATTAGAGAAGAAACAGAGTCCGACGGAAGTCGCCTTGGCGCGACTAAAAACGCGAGCGCGAACCGGATTAAAAATAATTCTCGGCCACGTGGACTTTCAAAGATGCGCTCTCGCCTCTCTCAGTCTCGTCGGAACTCTTTGCCTTTATCGTTCCTCCTCATTCTTCCCCCCCTTCCGCCCGACGAAATATCCTTCCTTCTTTCAACGAGCGCGCTCACGCGAACTCGGCGCATATTCGGAAATACCTCATTGCGAATTATGCAGATTAGCCCTTGAGTGCACGCTGGCCCGAGAGGCGTGGATATCGTTAATAAAGAAACGGTGGAAAAGAGGCGAGGTTACACGGTGGCGGACGGCGCAGGGGTGAGTGGGAGGGAAGCGAGAAACGCTCACGTAGTTGGCTCACGCACGGAAGCGTTAATTTGTTATCGTAGCATAATTTACTACGGTATAATCTTTCATAACGCGCGAGCGCGACCTGGATATGTCGGGAAAAATGCTTCCCGCTCCGGAAGCGCTAAAGAAATGTAGAAAGTTCGTGCTTCGCGAAGACACGGTATAATGTCGTCGGTCGAGGGGGTGCGAATTTGTGCCGGTAAAAAAACTGTTGCGACTCTCCTACCCCCCTGGCATTAACTTCCATTCTCCAGTAAATGTCACGGTACGCGGCCGCGCGCGGATGATTTAGTGGCCGGTCGGATTTTGCGCGCGCGCGCGCGCGAGAGAGAAGAGTACTGAGCCCGATTCAGTTTTGTTCCCCGGATATCGAGGCGGTGGGAATTTTATTAATTCCGTCCGAGTGCATAAAATTAATTTTAATTCCCGCCGAGTGTTTTTAAGGGCCGACATTGTCGAATGCCGAATACGCTGAAGGGGTGCGGCGGTCGGCGGGGAAGTTGAATATTTGCGAACTCTCGCTCGGCATTATTCTAATTTTTCTCGGTTATCCGCGCGAACAAACAAGGATATCGCGCGGCATTCGTCGTCAGCCTTCTTCCAAATTTCCGACCGACTCCTGGCGAGCGGAGAATTCCTCCAGAGACAACAATGCAAATATCATTCGACGGTACTCTGCTCGTACTGCGGGAGAGAAGATCGAGGAAGAGAGAGGATGGTCGAGAGAGAGAGATAGAGATAGAGAGAGACAGAGATAGAGAGAGAGGTTGGAGGGAGCGGTAGAAAGGGCGGCGCTGAAGAGGCTGCAGGCTAAAGGGAAGTAAGGGGGGAGGCAAATATCGTATTACCATCTCGGGTACCGATGAAGGCTTTTCGCAGTGGGTGATCCTGAAACGGGATCGCCTCCGAAAGCCCCAAGATTTATGCCCCCCGCGGTCTCTCGTTACTACCCTCCGAAACTATTCTACATTCGTCTTTCTTTGTCCGTCACTCCTACCGGGATGAACCAAGACTAATGGCCTAGTCAAGATTGCGGGTGCCAGGAGCGTAAAATCTCGAGCGGGAGACAATGTTTTAAGCGCAAAGAATTCGGTAAGTCATTTTCTGCCTACCTCGACCGCATGATTTCCGCCCTCTTTCGCTATCCTCATATCGTACCCCTCTTTCAATCTCCCAGACTATCGGCTTTATCGTCCCTCCAACCCCCGAATCCCAGATCATCTCCCACCCTCCTTCTCTCTCTCAGGAAAGACGCATATTTATGAATGATGTAAATAACGAGGCAGGGTAATTTTCTCGCGAGATCCGAGCCTCCCTTGTTTACGACGAGTCGTCCGGCTGCTTTTCCTTAACAGAATCCGCCCGACGGTCCCACAGGTTCATCCTCGCGCTCTCCCGTTTCTCGAGCGTCATCCCTCTTCAGGCTCCTTCACCCGAGCTCCCGCCCGTCTGCCCGTCCCATTGTTTAGCCGCCCCCCCCCCCCTCTGGGCGGAGGTTAGCAGCGGCGGCAGCGTCCGTTTTCACCGATCTAATCGCGCTTAGACATTAATTGGGTACACCGTTAGCGAGCCGATAAATATCGTCCTTCGTCGACGGTGCGCATAACCTCCAGCTAGCTGCCGAACGTTATCGTCTCTCGTTGCCTCCAAATTTGCCTGCCCCTCCCACCCCCACGGACGATTCTCACGGCAATCGGCCGCCGCGCTTAAATCGAAACTTCCAATTCGGCTGGGCTCTGAATCAGATAGCGAGGCCAAGGGTGGAAGCGACGTTAGCGAAATTATCTCGCGAAAGAGCGACCTTAGCGGAATTGAACCGGGCTCGCGGCCGACGCGGCATAAAAATGCAGCCGATCGCGAGGGGGTGGGGGATCGTCGCGACAGAAGCTGTACGGCGGGCGTCGCGCGGGAGAAAGACAATTTTCTCGTAAATCGCCGGAATGGAGGAGCTGGGCTCGTAACGAGAACCGCCGCCGTTCAATTGCGAAGGTGGGTGGACAGAGACACGAGGAACGTCGGCTGAAAGAAGAACAGCCCTGCACATGCTTTGGTAGAGAAACGTGGGCGGACAGAGGGAGAGAGAGAGAGAGAGAGAGGAGAGGGGACAGACAGAAGCGAAGAACGGGGTCGAGGGACTCCAAGAAAACGTCGAATACTTTGGCGGCACGAAATCACTTTAGCGAGAGAGATCGGCGCACGGAATCGCCTTCACTGGATTACCAGAGGTCCCCGCCCCACGTTCCTCTCCCCCCCGGCTCCCTGTCCTTCCTTTTTTTTATCATCCTTTCCCCCGACGGACTCTCTCGACCGGCTGCCCGGAGCCCCTCTTCTGCCTTCGCGGAAACTTGCAAAAGGAATCGTGCGCGCTGTGCCTTTTACGTCCGGTCCCTTAGCACGCTCAACACCCCCCCACCCCCCTCTCGGCCTCCGCTGGCTGCCACTTCTTTTTCTTCCGCTGTTCCGCTGCGGATGGCGCAGCGTTCAACCCCCCCGGATGGCGACGGGGTCTCGTCTTACGACGGACCATCTGCACCGTGAGTTTGGATTATCGTTACTTCTTTTATATTTTCCCTCCCTCCGGCAGGCCTCACTACCGGCCGGTATGCGAGAAACAAGGGGGTGCCTGGAGAGTCGGGGATGATTCTCATCTTCCGCTTTTTTCGGACATTTATCCTAAGGATCTTAGGCGTCGCTGCTTCTAAATTTTTTTAAACCAGTTAACTTTACAGCTCGCAACACTGCTGAGCCTAACTTTACGACCCTACCCTACCGAGTTTTGAGTCTTCAACCCCCCTCTGACGCCCTCGGCAAATTCGAGTTCTTGTTTAAGAGAGCATTTCGCAGCGTCGCAAATTTTTCGAAGCTCGTCCACTTCTCTTCTACCGGGCGGAAGCGTAACGTAAGTTTCTCACGAGTCGGGCCCCGAAACAGAATTTCGCGTCACTTTGCATGTCGAAAGAATCGCGACTTCTCGGAGTTCCTCTGTATTCAAAGTCCATGAATTCTTCCGCGCGGCGAGCGTGGCTCTGCCTCTTTTTTTCCCCCGCCACCCCCGTGCCAGGGGGGGTTGCTCGAAAGTTTGCTCCTTGATGACGAGAGAGAATTTCGTGAACTCGCGAAAAAAGAACGCGGGGCTTTCCGTCCGCTCTTTGAGGCTTCTCCACCCCTCCCCCGCCCACCAGCCACCCCTCTAACCTTAGAGCTCGAGCAAACAGAGCCCAACGGACGCTCATACGAAAGCTCCACTCCTCCGCACAAACACACACACACACACACACATACAGACACCGCATACGCTCGATACAGCTGAAGACAGCCGACGAATTTTGGAAGTTTACAACTCCCGTCGTTGCGAAGAAGGGCTCGCCTCCCTAAAAGGGGGGGCGGAAGCCAAGTCGGCGGGCAAGCGGTCTAGGTAGAATCCTAGGTTCGCGCGCTATCGATCTACGTCCCACGATCTATTCCGTGGCTCTCGAAGAGATTGCCATTGCGTCTGCATTACTCGGGGAGCTCTCGTGTTATCAGGGCCTTTGGCCCAAGGGGTATGTACCCTGGCCGTTAACTCTGCCGTAGGTATTCGCGCGTCGATCTCGCTCACTCTTGCGCTCCAGCCACCCACGCTCTCTGGGAGGCTGACACACGGGAAGGCAAGCGTGTCCGTGTGTCCGTGTGTCCGTCCGTGTGTACAGCTGGCCCAGCGTCCGTACGAGCCACCCTCGTATCCGCGAATGTATCCGTGAACCGATCCGTGAACCTGTTCGCGAACCTGTCCGTGAACGTGCGCCCCCCACGAGCGTGTCTGCGAACGTTTGTATAGGACTCGCCGTATATACACTGCGAACCGTTCCTGCGCCCGCGTGTACGTGTGGTTGCGGCCGTGGCTCGGTGTGCGATGGAAGGAGTGGAGTGGGCTGTGTCTGCGGGTGCATTACGCTGATTGCTGGTCGCGGCCTCTCCGGAGAACACAGGGAGCCGTGGGGTGAGAAAGTGATGGAGGGTGAGGGGGGAGTGGAGGAGGGGAGTTGGGAGCTGAGGAGTTCGTAAGACAGAGAGCGACGGGAAAAGACGAATAGAGAGGAGAGGTCGGTCGCTACAGATATATCGAGCGCGATTTCGTGGGGGGGGGGGCAGGGTGGAATAAAAAGAGGGAGGAAAGAAGGAGAGAGATAAACGACCGTGAACCGACGACCTCGCCGAGAAAGGGAATAAGAGCCTCTCCCTGTTAAGTAAGTGAACGGCTCTCCGTTTCTCTCCTGCTTTCTCCCTCCCCCCTCTCTCCCTCCTTCGCTCCGGGAGCGTGCCCGGATTTTAATCCTTTAAATGAATGACGGTGACTTCCGCGGCCCTCGACTCTGTCTCATTGAAAGTCCACGCTTTCTTCCACGCCGTGTGAGAGAGAGTAGTCGGGCTCTTCGTCACGGGCAGGACGTTTCCCTTATGGCGGCTCGCCTCCCTTGTCCTGTCACGCCGCGTGCCCCAGGATTAACATTCTCCCGGTGTTGGTCTACGTGTAACGAGCGATAAGGCAAAGATCGTCCCGCTCCCGGTTGCCGAGCTTTCCGTACCCCGTAGTCGTCGGGCGCTTCGCCGAGAATTTGACACGTTCAAGTGTCCCACCGTGTAAATACGGACGTCGGGATATAAATGTTCCACGGTTAGAGCGGGCGGAGGGGAATAATTCAGGAGTGACAACGTTTTCTCGCTGATTAAATTTGAGAAGCGCCGATGAGACGGAGCTAAATAAAGGGCGCGGGGGAGGTGTGAGAGAGAGACCGGAGGGGTGGAAAACCGCAAGGGTTGATGGGCTGACTCCCGATCCTCTGCGCACCGAGTTTACCGCCCTCCTTTGCATTCTTCGTCCGGTTGTCTCGCAGTTTTCAACACCCCCTCCTGAGTTCTCCAACCCCCTCGCCCATCTAAGATCGCGTTAGCCGAGGCGCTAAGATATTACGCGCCTTGTAAAGAAATAAGAGTCGCAACTCTCGCGCTCGCGCGACCGGCCTCACCTCCGCGCTCATTTGCATTTTTATTCTCGCGGAGAAGTTAACTTTTTCGCCTCGGCCCCCTCGAAGCCGGAGATAACGTTTCCCCAAGTATCGTCCCGGCTTTAATCCCCTAAGTGAATGACAGCGACTTTTGCCACCCCCTCCGACCCTCGGATTCACTCCGCCGACTCTTCCGACTCTTTTATCCTCGTTTCCCGTTAAGTTCGCGCGTTCTCTTCCGTGTCGTGAGAAACGTTAACCCCCCCCCCCCCCCCTCCCACCTCTCCACCTTCCTTCCGCCCCTTCGTAAGACATTCCCTTCGTAGGACATTCGCCTCGCAGGTATATTTCGTCGGAGACTTTACGATTCGACTCACCTTCGCGCCATTCGGACGATTAAGCGTGTCGGGTTACTTAAAGAGTCGACGATGTTTGTCGACAGAGTCGCTTTTCAATCTCGCGAACGACACCCCGTAGTCTGTCCCCGGGCGAAGAACTGCCCCTCGTAAAGCGATCGTTACCTCCGCGACGATACTTACCTGCCTCGTCTTTCACCTCGGCGCGAATTAAAATCGCTGGCCGTTAAAAATTTTACGCCCCCTCGGGCTGGCGGAGGAGGCGTCTCATCGACGTCATCGATTTTCGTTCGCGAGAGATGAAATTTTTGCCCTTTCGCGAAGGACGGATTATCCCCCTCCGGCGCCGCTCGCTTTTAATCCCTTCGGCGAAAGGGTCGAATGTGCTCTTAATCTCTCATTAAGTGTCCGACGTCTGTAGCGCTCCCTTCCTGCTTCCCTCTTTTAATCTCTTTTCCGAAGGGCTTCAAAGTGCATGGGGAATGCGCGGAACAATGAGACTCGGTCGCAATTTGGCAGGAGACCCGTTCGACGCATCGGTACGCTAGAGGGGAATGTTACAGCTGTAGAAAGGGAGGATTCTCCCCCCTCCGCTCACGTGTCATTACATAAATCCAGGCTCTAAAATATACGCGAGTGCGCGCGAGCGAGCGCGGAAGGACGCGTTCTTTTACTCGAAAAACCGGCGAAATTAAATTCTCTCGCGCCAGAAAATGATGAGCACTCGAGTGTAACGTCTCCCGGAAGGGCTGCCGGGATTTGAATGCATTAAATAAACCGTGAGAACTCCGGCAAGCGGCCGGTAGGTATCCTCCCTCCCTGTCCTGTCCAAGGGCGGGTCCGCAAATTCTTGCCAGAAAACGCAGAAGTTGAGGAACGTCCCTTCGGCCCTCCGTTGTCCGACGGCCGTGTCCCAATTTTTTCTCACCCCGACCACCAAGCACCCCCCTCATCGTAGCATCGCGTGAGATTACATTCTGCCCGCGATGTAAAATTACGCCAGCCAAGTAGGATACCGTGCCGTTCCTGCTTAACCTTTTTGGCCCGCGAAATTAAATCTTGCCGTCGGCTAACGGTCGGCGAACGCGAAATTTCTCGGCTCTAGACAAAAGTATCCTGAACTCTGAAATTTCCCCGTGTCGTCCCCGCCGACCTACCTTGCCCCTCTCCGTCTTTTTATTACCTCACAGTGAATCGTCACAAATTGCGCCGCTGTCCGAACAAAAGCAATTAACGCGGCCGCCCCCGCCGTAGTAGAGCGAGAGTAACTGAAATCCTCGACAAGATTACTATCTGCGAAGGAATAATTTGCGCCCCGCTAATTTAGCGCCGCTTAGAGGCGCTTAGGCGGAAATCTTGAAGGGATCCGGGGTAAATAAAAGGCGAGCACCTAACCGGATGGTATATATTCGCCGCTGTTGGCGTAGGCGTCGCGATATTAATACAGGGTAGCTCGTAGGTTTAGCGCGTCCTATTTCGTTACACCGGCGAACATCAGCGTCGAGGCAACTCATTATTCTTCGTGTCCTGAGGGCGTACCTCTACCCATCCTTCCTCCGACCATCCTCTCTCATCCTCCCCTAACCCCTCCATCCTTCCCCGACAAAACGCGCCCCCCAACTCCCATCAAGCGTCGCGCAAATAATCATCACGAGGATTTCCCATTGTATTATTCCGTCTGCCGTCGAATGATAAACCATACCGTCCGCAGAGAGCTCTGCGCCGGCTGATTACTAATACAGTGACACGATCGTCGGCGACCATAACAGGGGTCCGCCAAAAAGGAACCACCTCCCCGGAGAAATGTCACGATGAAAAACACGGGCCGTCTCCCGAGAGGAAGTCGGCGGGCGCCAGCGCTGGAATTTCGATCAGAGATTGTCCGCTGGACGCAGTTGAAATCTTATTCAGGGCTATTTGCAGGCTCTCGGTGCGCAAAGGGCAATTCGTCCGAACAGTTTGCAATTCCTCGGTACCCGATCTTCGCCTTCCTTTAAACAGCGCAAGGTGGAGTTAAAAGTAGTACGAACAACGAAAAGAGAAACCTCGTCGCCACACGTCGCGGCAATCTAATCACTAGCGTAGCAATTAGACGCCAATGGCCTTGTCTGTCTCCTCGCGCCAGTCAGCTTACAAAAACTCGTTAGCCGTCCGACGCAAGGGTCTTAAACGAGGCGCGAGAAGAAGGTTTTCACATTCTTAAGCGAGCGGCGTCTTCGAAAGTAGCTCTACCCCCAATCTGGGGTATATGTATAGGCACGCAGATAATATACACGGAGCATAACGGGCCTCTCGATAACCCATCAGACTAAGGCGGAAGGATGAGCGGCCGGGGCCGGGCGGTAAGAGCGTTCGGTAAGGTAAAGCGAACGGGAGCCGGGAATTATACGGGCACCCTCTAGAATCGATCCTTGAATTACGGCCACGTTATGACTGCGAAACTTGCTAAGGCCGCACTTTCCTACCCAGGGCGAATTAATCTGCACGAAAGAAGAGAGAGGGTACAGAGAAGGTAAGAGAGAGAGAGAGACAGAGAGAGGGTGGGGGTGGGAATGAAGAAGGACGAGAAGGGTTGGGTAGCGGAGGAAAAGGGATAGGAGTTGAAAAGCCGATGATTCATTTCGTAGAAGGAAGCGCGGTGCAACCGACGTGAGGAGCGGATGAGAGGATTCCCGTAACGAGGAACGATCGAGATTCCATCGATTGTAAGCGATAGACGTCCCCGATTAAATCGCTGACGTGCGTGCGCCCATTGTTCCGAATTTTTCTTTTTCACCAATTTTTTTTTCCATTTTTTTTTTTCGTTCGACCCACCGACGTCGCCGAACCGTAATTCGACCGCTGATTTCATTTGCGCTCGAATTGGCGAGGCGCGGACAGAGGCGGAATTTACGTTTTTATTGAAGTGCGAATGTAAATTTTATCTCCACCCTGGAAAAATATGACGGGAATAATTACGCGGGTGAAATATGGGTAGGGCTTAATCCGAGCGCGGCGGAGCGGTAGTTATTAAGAGAGGAAAGCGTAGATTATGGCGCCGTAATTGTATCGGACGAAATTGAATTTTCGATAGGGCCGCGAACCTGGGCCGGAAGCTTATGGTACGATCGTTCTTTTCTGGTCTCTTGTTGCAGCCGATCGGAATGCATCTGAAGAAGTACGAGTGGGTGGGCTCGCCGGACATGGGAGACTGCTCGCTCTGGGTGAGATCGGCGACGCTGGAGTTCGACGACGGACTGTGGCAGTGTCAAGTGACGGCGAGCGATTTCACGGCGCAAGACGCATTGGCATCCGAACTGGCGAGGCTGGTCGTCAGAGGTAAAAATGCCCGAGCGAACGCCCGAGCGAAACACATATAAAGTTACGTCGCCCGCCGCCTCTCGCGGATCCTCCCCTCTCTTTCCATTCTTTTTTCTTCTCTGTTTTCTTTTTTTTTTTTTAGCGATCCTCTCGCCCGGGTGTAATGCACCGCCTCGCTTTTAAAGCATCGCGGGCCCCCTCTCGCGTAACGAAAGCTCGCGCAACCGGAATCTGAACGGTCTGCAAACCTTACAAATTCGCACCGATTCACTCCCTACACCCCCTCGCTGGCGAGAAATACCGCGTTCGATTACACGATTTACAGCCCATCCACACGTACCCCCGGCGACGATTACCCGTTCTTGCGTTAAAAAGTGAACAGAGAGGGAGAGAGAGGGGAGAAGAGTGTGAGTGAGAGAGAGAGAGAGAGAGAGAGAGAGAGAGAGAGAGAGAGAGAGAGAGAGAGAGAGAGAGACGCAGCTCCGCACGATGACAAATGCATTTCACTGGATTGAATGGATATAAGAGCCGCGGGCAAACATTTAGCTTTCTGATTTATTTATTTATTTTACCGTACCCAATATTTCTGGCTACGAGCGGTTCGACGGGACGAGGGCTGGAGGAGGGGGAGAGGGGAAAATTGACGATAAAAATGTTGTTAACGATAGTCGAACTACAGTGTGAAGCCGATGACGAACGCGCGCTCACATCCTTCCCGTCCGCCCTCGTATGTACATGCATAATTGGCAGGCAACGCGACTTTTCATCACGTTTCCACGATCGCTTTGCAGTCAACTCGACGGAGCGTTTATCTCTCAATTATAACTAATCAATTAATAAACTCGCCCGTGGAGCAAATTATTTTCCAATTATCGCTTGAAACGCTCGTCTCTCGATTATGCGCGCCGTATCTCTGTCATCCGTCCTCTTACGGCACTCCCTAATCGCGAGAGCGCGCGCGCGCGGGCGCGCTTTCGAACTCGCGCATCATTATACCTACCGGTCGGGTGAGAGGTATGATTAGTGGACCGAATAAATACAACGTAATAACAACGCAGGGCGACGCACGTATCCCGCGTCGGCTGAAGGTAGCCTGATACGAAGCAAAGGCATTCTGCTGCGCAAATAGACATACGGACGGACAGAGATAGACGAACGGACAGACAGACAGAACTTGCCTACGTGAAAGCTTGCATCCCCGCGACATAGGCACGCGTGAATACACGGGCGTAAACACCGGCGGAAAATCCATACGTCACATGTTCCTGCCTCGGTGCAAAGTATACCTGCGCTCAAATACGTCGAGCCTATTCATAGGCAGGGACGAAGTGAGAGAGAGAGAGGGAGGGGGAGAGATAGAGAGAGAGCACCTCACGTACTTCGCGCACGCAATATTCAGACATTCGGTTAAATACGTGAAGACGATCGCGCGGAATATTGGCCGGGTTACATAGGTGTGCCTCTCTCACAGACTCGCGGGCGTGGCCCATACGTACACACCGCTACGTACGGCGAATTAATCCGTGCTAATTTTCTCATTCCAGTCAGCCCTCAGCGACCGCAGATAGAGTACGCCGACCGTCTAATTCTACCCGGCAGCAACGTGACAGCCCGAGCAGGTGAGATCGCTACGCTCACTTGCAGAGCGCGGTATGGGAATCCTTCGCCTCTAATTAAATGGTTCGTAATTGTTGCACGTAGATTCCATACTACTTAACTTTGTGCCGAGAGTCCGACCCCCCCTCCACCCTCCCCTTCGCTTCCACTGACGTCTCGACGTCATCCGGCAGCGAAGCGGCACTCTCACCTGCTTCCTGTCGGAGTTAAGACTCGTCTTTGTCCCTTACGCCAATCCCTGCTTCGTTTGTCTGACAATGAGCGCGAAACTGGCTGTCGTTTCGTTCGTCTGTCTCGTCGCGCAAGATTTGTGCATCCGCATCCCGAGCGTGACGCTTCTTCGCGCGCATCGATTTCGGGAAGAATATTTGGAGATAGCTTGGAAGAATGGGGGAGGAAGAGGGTCGGGGGATGAAAAAAGCAGAAGAGCAGGGGTCGTACGCGCCGCGAAATGCTTCGTCGCGCCATTTAGCGAGGCATCAATTTTTTCTGCGTACACCGTGGATCCACGGATCGTCGGACGGTATTTCCATTAGCGAGCGCGGAAATTGTGACCACGAGCATGCCAGAAAATAAAACGGGGGCTTAGGTGGAAAAAGCGAACGTCACCGGATGATTTTTAATGCAACGATAGGTGGGAGCACGCTGCGAACGGGAAACCGCTAACCATTTTTCCTTTCACCCCCTGCCTATCGACCCTCTCTCTCTCTCTCTCACTCTCACACTCTCTCACTCTCCCGCTATCATTCAATCTGCCTGTCTATTTATCTATCCGGTCGATTGTATAGTATACCTGCGATCCATCTATGGCGGTTTTTGCCGACCGCACGAATTGCCAGTTAGTTTTCCTTCCGCGATGATTCTGCCGGAGCGAGTATAATTCATCGAGGATCCTGTCGATGCCGGCACACGCTCTCTGTCCATGAATAATCATGATCTACTCTGCATCATACCTGGACGAAGTTAAAGATGTGCTACCAGGTGGTGAACTCCTTCAGAGTTGAAAGAGAGAGAGAGAGAGAGAGAGAGAGAGAGAGAGAGAGAGAGAGAGACTGAGAGTTGTATGAAGAGAAAACAAGAGCCCAAGTACAACAGTCTACATTGCCCAATGTCCCGTCATGATGCAGAAATTGTTCTCCTGATAATATTTAGATGGATGTAAATGAGCTGGCGTGAATTACGCTCTTTAGCGTGTCGGGCGTTCGACAATTTTCAAACATGATTTTCGACCAAAAAACAGGTTTACCATATGATTAAACAAGGACGTTTATCAATTTTGCCCTCAAACGTTCAGCGGGGCAAAGAAAATCAGTATTCGCCTTTCAGCTCGCTAAACTGTCACGCGTTTCATCACATTATCGATGTAATTGCGCGTTCGGTAATTACTGAGCACGTACGCTTCGGATGTAGTGATAGATGGCAAAGGAGTTCCAGTTGATCACTATACGGACCGGCTGTCAGTTCGCGCGTATTGATCATTCAGGTAAACGGTTAATGAGAAATGACACGGTACGCAGAATCGGACCGACGCTCGACTCTGTCTCTCCGCGACTCTGTGCTCCAGTTAGCGCCGTGACCGATTCCTTGCGACATATTTTATTGACGGACGGAAAAACAACCCCGGATTTGCTTAAACCGTAAATTCAATTTTCGCAAGCATCGATAGAAACGGAACGGTCGTAGCTTGCGCTTACGTACACCGGTTAGTATGTATTTCGATCTCGTACGTAGTACGATAGTTATCGAAGTAGTTCAAGCAGATCGCAGAGCAGACGTTCGGAAACTACTTGGCCATTGGCAAAGTAGTTTCTGTCAGTAGTGAGTCAGCCGTGGGAGGCAAGGTTCTCTCGGAGACAGTGGGCGGAAAGTGCCCGAAACGTCCGAACTGCGCGTAACAAAGTTGCCGAAAAATGTTGACCGGACCGCATCGGCCGCGATATCGCGACATTCGAAACGTGCGCCATTGCATAAATGGCGAGGGGAGATGACAGAGCAGAAAATTAGAGTTCGCCAAACTTTAACACGTTGTTTGACTTTGCCGCATCGCCAAACTCGCCCGCGATACGGTTCGGGACGCTGGAAATTCCACAGTGGGACTCTTGACAAGGTATCTTCTCTGCGTCTCTCTCTCCTCACTCTCATCCGCCATAACTCTGCTTTCCTCTATCCCACCCCACCCTCCCCCACAGCCCGCTCTTCGTCTCCATGGGAATTAACCTAATTGACACACGGGCATACGTGCCGCGCAGAGAGTATGCATGTGCATTAACGTGATGATTATTATCGCCGAGAAAGAGACACCGACGTCCCGTCTGCCAATCGAGTAACGTTCGATAAACCGAATTTGAGTTATCGCCGCTTCAAACCCCTCCTCTCTCACCGCAAGCAGACAACGTACATCACACGCCCAAGAACGTTCAACCCTCTAATTAGAAATACTTCGAATCAAGCCCCCGACGCATAACTGCTCATTACGATCATTCCGATCATCCTGAGCGACAAGGACGATTCATGTCACGATAAACGCTTTTTCACACGTATCGCGTTGTTTTCATAGAATGTTTAGGCGACGATTAAAATCCTCTGTCGCGTAAAATTATCATAACCGCCGACTCATAAATCGATCGCTACACTTAACTCTAAGCCCATCCTCTCCCGGCAACGCTCTCCGAATCCACTAAGCCAGCACACGCACCCCAGTCCATCCAGCCATCCGCTGGCACACTCCAACACCCACGTGCACACACACAGACGCGGACCTCGGCACGTAAGTGTGCGCCGTTCAAAAGGTGCAAGCACTCTCTCGCCCTCTCGTTCCGACAACGGAAGCCGCGTTAGAATAACTCTCGAGACACCCCTCGGAGATACCGCTGGCGTTCGCCAGTTTGTGATTCGCGAGGGTCGGGAGGGCGAGAGGGATGGTTGAAGAAAAAAGCTGTCACGACGTGTCGGGGCGTGTACCGACCCGCCCCGCGCGCGCGGTCCGAGACGTTCCGAGAATTTCGCCCGGATATTTTCGAGGGCATCCTCGATTTTTATCCGGGCCCCGCGAACTTTTGGTTACTCCAAATCCACACCGGATGCGCTGTTTGGTTACTTCAACCGGCTCCGCCGTTAACCGCCGGCCCCGATTTCACTTGCCGCGTTCCAGTTTATAGAAATTTGCCCGATGCACTCAGCGGGCTTCGCGCTCTGACGTACTTCGGGATACTTGGAAGTTTACGCCTTTAAATTCGAAGCCGAGTCTCGAGTTTAACCGTTGTCGAATGTACGCGATGTACTTTAGCGGTAGGTTTCGTTGCCGATTTATGTGCATGTTCTTATTTAATACGTCACTATACGTATATCAAGTGGAAAACGATTGATCCTTGATGTACCTCACGGTATAAGCAACTTTTATTGCAAGAAACTGTTTTCTGATCGATAAGTCGTTATTAGGACGTACCTATGATTTTGAAAAGTCGTTATTTGAACATACCTATCAATTTCACTTTGGTACTGTGGATAGAATGAGTATAACAAAATGATCGGTGAGCAAAAGTGACGGTAACGTAAATAAACGTTTGCTCGCTCTGTCTTCTTCTCGACTCGTATTGTTCGTAAAAATATGAAAGGTTTCGACGGATGAATATAAATGGGCCTGAGTGCCGCGTCTTCGGTCATGAAAAAGGTGTGGGCCGTATAAGACGGGCGTCGAGACGCGGCCGACGATCTCAGAATGGCAAAGTTCGCAGCGATCGCAGTTCGCGCCATGCCGGAAATTGTAGCGGACGAAGTAGTGTGTCCTGGCCCGGCCATTGGAAATGCAAATTTTGATGGTGAAATGCGCGCAGGTACGTTGGCGAGACCGAGCTGAGGACGATGAGGCCCCAGGTAAACTCCACCGAGATAGATAATCCCCGCACTTGGGCGACGTACAGTGTTTGCGAGATTCTGGCGGAGAGATCACGTTACGGACAGCCGATACGCTGCGTCGCCATACATCCGGCGTATGCCAATCCGACGATGTCTTCCAGCACAGAAGTGAGGTTCGACGTCAGATGTGAGTATAACGTTCTGTCTCCTACGCCTTGAGCCGCTAACAATAAGCTCGAACCGCGTCCATTTCCATTTTCTCTCCTTGCTGCCTTTTGCCGCAAAACCACTTTTTGCCAGGTAAGAGATAGGGCGTTAAAAGTGGGCCCAGTGGAATTTTCGAACCGCTTTGTTTTCATGCCTGTATATACGTTACTTCGGAGCGAGATTCTGTTTTTCGTGTAAACGCAGCGCGCGCAACTTTCGAAATAAACGGGCGGGTACTGACGTCGATGCTGAAATTTTTACCGAGTCGCAAACATTTCCCATGACTGGCGGGTGGGAAGCAGTGAAGCGCTGTGAAGACAGCGGAAGTGGCCGTTATTGTTTTACGAGCCCGCTGATTCGCAGCTGTCCGCACTGTCGTGCGAATAATCGCAATTTTTCGCCATAGTCCAACGTGCGACTCCGCATGACGACCGGGCTATGCGATTATGCGAATGGGGAGGTTCCCCGCTTTATTTGCAGTACTTCACGGATTTGGAAGTAAGGCTGCCTTCGGGGGAAGCAGGGGCGGGGATTAAGGTCGCCCTGCACTTTTTTCGCAATCGCAGCTTGCGTCATCAAGTACATAGTATGCATAATGAAAGCGGCGTACGTACGCCCAGCAAGTGAAGGAAAGAAGGAGGAAGGAAGGAAGGAAGGAAGGATAATAAAATGTAACGTTCCTGCGCCTTCTCAGAGACACCGAACAGCCTCCTTCTCTCACAGCTAATGCCCCCTACACTTCCTTAATAGCATAATCAGACGTCTTATCCCTGCCATTACCTGATAGTCTCACTCGCCGGAAGCTCTAAATAATTCCAAACAAATTCCTTTCCCTCTAATGCCTTTACACGCCTACCCTTGCCTCATCGACCGTCCCACGCTACGAAACGAATGGCCGAAGAGCTTTAAACGGTCGCGCATCCCCCAAAACGGAAGGGGTGTCTTTTCCTAACGAGCTCGTTTCACTTTAACGAAAATCGCAGCCGCACGGATAACCCACTAACCCCGAGGCCGCCCTCCGGCAACATCGTCCTGCGACCAACCCCCTGGTTACGCGCGCCACCCCCGCTGCGACCGCCGACAGCCACCCTCCCCTCTACACCCAGCATATCCCCCCCCGAACCCTCTCCCATGACCGCCCGCCAATTTAACCGGGCGCACGCTGCGGAAACCGCGGGCCCTCATCAATCTCCCAGAAATCGGCAACATCATGACCGCGTTCCCGCTTCTCGAATCCGCGTATAGCAATCCCGCTCGCCGTTTGGGAATTGCTACCCCCGGTGCCGGCCGTTCCACCATCCCTCCCCCTCTCCCTCCGGCGAGGCAGGCACGCTCGGGCGACCTCTCCCTTTTACCCGAGTGAAAAACGACACCGTCATGGAAACGCCGGAGGCAACAATATAGATGTCACTCGGAGCCGTTCGCGTCCAGTTCGCGACCAGTTCGCGTTCAGTTTGCGTCCAGCTAGCGTTCAGACTGCGTCCAGTTTGCGTTCAGCCCGCGTCCAGCTAGGGTCCAGCTAGCGTCCAGTCCGCGTTCAGCTAGCGTCCAGCTCGCGCAAGGGTTTATTGAAAAACGAGGGTGCCGAGCGCCCCGCTGCTTTTTGTTTGCGCAGAACTATTAATTACTTTGCCTCGGCGGTCAGTTTTGACATCAAGCCAGCAGGTGCACCTGCGACGAATCAAAAACCCTGCCCGCCCGGGCGCGAGGCTGGCCGGAGAGGGGATGAACAAATATTTCCCGTTACGTCCTGCGCAGCGAGAAAATCTTTTTTCCCTTCTACCTCCTCCCGAAAAATCCTTCGACCCGAAACGCTCGTAACGCGTTTTGCGAGCGTTGGCTTCGTTGTTATGGCGACGATATTCTCTCCTCTGCGAGCCGCTGTGATTTTTGATCGGCTACGGGGCAAACGAAGTTTCCGTTCGGTCGGGGGCTAATTTGCTTTTCCGCGTAGGCGGTGCGAAGATCGCGGATCGAGAGAGAGTCGGGGAGCGCGGTAAAATCAATGTATTCTCAAAGGACGGACGTCGGGGCGGGCGGCGTTCGTTATTCCATCAGATAAAAATTCGATCACGAATCCTTGTCCCACTCGCCGACTATTTGCCCGCGGTCGCCTGTTTACGTACGATACCGTGTAGAGACACGTGTTCCGACCTACTGTGTCCGCGTCTGTGTGCGTGTGGCTGCGTATGGCCGCCTGTAGCTGCCTGTAGCTCTTCGTAGCTGCCTGTAGCTGCCTGTAGCTCTTCGTAGCTGCCTGTAGCTGCCCATACCTACACATACCTATCCGTATCTGTGTGTACGCTCGCAGCAGGCCACTGTGCACGGTCACGGCGTGTATTGATTACGAGCATTAGCCGGTCCTGGGACTTTTCAGCGCAAATTGAAAAGTTCGCCTCAAAGCACAGATATATTCCGTACCGATGGTGCTCCCGATCGAAACGCCCGCAGGGAATTTGCCCTCTGCTTTCTCTCCCCGTCTCTTCCTCCCACCCTCGGCTCGCCGTCTTTCTCCGCCGTTCCCTGTGTTCTCACCCTCTGCATCCTTCATCAGCTCGCCTCTGTACCTCTCACGCCAGTTTTCCTCTCCCGGTCCCCCGCTCGTCGGCGCTTTTTCTATCCCCTCGAATCTACCTACCGGCGTTCGGTCGGGGTATTTTTTTCCCCGAGAAAAGGTGAAAGGGTGGCGGCGAGAAGGGCTGCAAAGAGGACTGTGAGAGCAGCTGATTCGAATGGGTCAGCGGATGTTCGCTCGCGCGTATTTCGGCCAGTCGTTCTTTGGGTAAACTTTGAATTCGCTCGGACCTCTCTCTCTCTCTCTCTCTCTCCCTCTCTCTCTTTCTCTTTCTCTCTGTTAGGTGCGAGTAGAATGAAAAGGAATAGGAATAATGATCCTTCAATTTCGAATCTCGTCTTTGGCGAAAGCGGAAGTCATGAGCTCGAAGTAGCAAATATCTCTGTCGGTCGGATAAAAAGATGGGACTTTCATTATTGTTACATTGCGTGGACTCAGCCGTAATCGACTGTAATAGTACGCATGTATTGACACGCTTTCTACAGATGTCGCGCGATAAGCTGTAATGTCATTCGTAATTACCCGCGTAATTAAATTCACCTGATCAATGTCGAAATTCCGAACGATTACGGTCAACTCCGCCACTTTAAACATATCCCTGACAACAGTCCAAAATTTCGACTGTCAGCTAAGAATATAGGCTTCCCAAAATTCACGAACCACATTTGAAACCTAATACAACCCTTCGCGATTCTCCCAAAAAAAATTCCACAGATTTATTCGCGCGCAAATTCTATTACGAAACATTAAATAACACCGCATTCGCTCTCATCACATTACATCCCGCGTAAAATCCAGGAATACCGCGCGATGAGTCGCGCGTGAAGTTGGAGTCCCTCTCCGAGGAACGAGGGCTGAAAGGGGGAAATGCGATGCGAAGGGATCGCGAGGCAAAATATTGTCAAGCATTTTCTACCCACCCCCGACGAAGCCCCGGCGCATCGACGCACTCGGTGCGGATTCGGCTCTCGAGACTGCAGCTGACGCTGACAGAATCCGGCGGCAGTTCAGTCGTCCATAATTATTCAAACCGGCCGTTTTTCGAGTAAATTTCAAACGAAAACCAATGACCGTTCGCCGCCCGTTTACTCGACCGAGCGTGCCTCCCCCTCCCCGCCGTTCGGCGGGGAAATAGACCTCGGGACCGATATTCCGGTCGGCTCAAATGGAACGCGATGTGTCGAGAGAGTGCAGCTGACGCGGGAGAATCCATTAGAAGCTGACAAGTGCCTATACCTCGAGCTGGCATTTTTTTCCACACCTCAGAAGGCCGCGCTTCAGGCCAGCCAGCGAACGAGAGATGGAAAAACGAGGAGAAGCGGGGTCGGTCGGTCGATCGGGTTACGCGGCGTAAAACTTATCGAACACATTCGGACAATCGCTCAGTTTTAGGATAGACGAAATACGGTATCGCGGTCGTTCGCGGTCGAGTACGCTCAAAGCCCCGTTTCAGAATCCATCGTGGGGGCCACGCATAGTGCTCGCATTATCGAGCATCGCGTGTGCCGAGATCGATTATCCAAGGTGGCTGGCAGCGCGCGAACAACGGCCCAGTCGACATTATTTTACAAAGTCTCGCACCGTATCCGATAGTTCCCGATGACGTCGTCCACGTAGGAAAAAGTAGGTTTTTCCATCGCATTCAAATACGCGTCACGTCGTTCGGTCAATATTGTCTAAAAAGTCGTCGGTCGCGGGATTTATCGGAAATTTCCCGATGACGTCACCGCTCCATGATCATCGTAGCGAAAAGTAAGCAACTCGCGTTCGATTGGACTCGGACGGCCTCGGGTCGATTTCATTTTAAAAGTCGTAGCGATCCGCGGTTTATCGGAAACTTCGCGATTACGTCACCGTTTGCACCAACAAGAAGTAGCCGACTCACGTTTCGATCGGTCTTCGTTTTTCGCGCGCAACTTCAAACGATCTCTCGATGCCCACCCGGTGCCCAGAGAACGGCGGACAACACATGCTTCCCGGTAGGTGGGGGCCGGTCGACTGAGCGTAAACTGTCGCCGAAAATCGTCGCGTTTATCAAATTCGGAACGCGTTCGATAACTTCGGGCCCCATTTGCCGAGGCGCAAACCACTTTCGAAACGTTCGAACGTAAACCACCGCCACTTGCAGGGCATATGGCGCCGCGCCGTGCGCGCGTACGACGCAGTTGCCGAACAAAAGTGCGACTAACGAACGTGGCATTGGCGAAACGGCATTGGCGAACGATCGGCGAAGAGGGAAAGAGAAGGAGAAGGAGAGAGGAAGAGAGAGAGAAAGAGAGAAAGAGAGAGGCTGTCCGCGTGTTTATTCGAGAGTGCGTCCGAGCGCTCGTTTTTCGTGCAAACTTTCGAGCCGGCATAAATGGAACGGCAAAGCGAAATGGAACAAACCGAAGGATTAACTCGGATGCGCGCAAAAAATATCCCTTTGTACCCCCCGTACCTCCGACTACCCTTGCCCGCCGGTGAGAGGCGAGCGCATCCAATATTATTTCCCCACCCCCCCTTCGATGCTTTTCCCACTCGGAGAGTACGTATTGTGCTTCTACGCGCTTCTAGGCCCGCGACACGATTGGATTTGGCCGTGGAAAATTCATCGGACTATCCCGCGCACGTTATATCCAGTTCTCGGGGGTGCGGCTGACGCGAGGGTGTTAACGCTACCCTCTTCTGACTCCGGTCGTTGTCCCGGATTCGCCGGCACTTCCGACGTTTCGCCAAGGTAAACTTCGGCGATTAATGGTGCGCAGAATATAAGAATCCGAGGACATCCGTCGAGAGAGAGATATTACGTCACGAGGACCATTCGGAGATTAAGTCGTTCTCGAGGAATTTATCGAGAGAATGATTAATATGTGAAGCCGAGCTTGCGTGTAATATATACAGGGACATTATGCTCGATCAGACTTATCGCGCCTCGCCGCTGGAGAGGATTTCAGAAAAGCGCAGCTGATGCAAGGAACGTCGAGGGTGGAAGGGGGGAGGGTCCGGCAGATGTTCTGTCGCGTACATTTCGGAGTCGTCCTTAAGCAAACCTCAAACAACGCCGCGATATGGTAATAGCGTTATATCCGCCGATTCCACACGCCGATGGGAAGGCGAGAGAGAGAGAGAGAAAGAAAGAGAAAGGGAGTGGAGAGGAGAGCGGGGTGGCTGAATAAAAGATTTTTAAAATGATCGATATTTCGTGCCGAGCCAGCACGCCGGTAAAACGCGCCGAGTGCATATTGGTAACCGAGTTAAAATGAAATTCGGGGAAAAGCGTAGAGTCGCACGTGTAACTCTACCGACCGAATAGAGGGTGAATACAGGATAGAGTCGCATGAGAGTTGGGAGGGGACAGCGTGGCACGGAAGCCGAAATATAATACAATATTCATTCGCGACCCCGTAAACCCCGCTACGTTATTATCGTCGCGGCGATAATTCGGATACGTAACCCAATTACGATTTTCGCAGTGGCGATTCATTTTGCGCGCGATGTCGCTTGAAAATTGCCCGCCATCGCAAATAGGCGCAATTTCGAATTCGTAGGATCGCGAACGAGCGTAATGCAGGTTAAGAAAAATATTCCGAAAAAAGACTCATTTTCTAGCGCGGTGAGATTTTGGATGCATTTTGACGAATTTGTCCCGACAGTGAATCGCGGTTGAAGCTTATCGACGACGAGTCGAAGCGAGATTTCGAGCGAACGGTCGAACGGCGTGTTCCGGGGAAACAGGAGGAAAATTGGAAGCCTCCCCCATCGACGACGAAACAGCCCACGGTGCTTTCCCGTGGGGAACCGACCTCCGGCTTGCCCGGCACGCACATCGACACGAAAATTCACTCTCACCGCCCACACCCCCGATGCCGTTAGAATCACTGGCTTATTCAGTCGACTCCTTTCGAATTTAACTTATCCATTCCGGCCGGCCGTGTTCATAAATTGAGCCGCACGGAAGCATCCGTATTTTCCGGTGTCCGTTACCTACTCTTTTACTTTGTCGATCGAGAGGATTTGTTTGCTCGCTCGTCCTCTCTCTCTCTCTATTTCTCTCTCTTTCTCCCTCTAACTCTCTCTCTCTTTCTTTCTCTCTCTGTCTGTCCCTCTCTCGCACATCATTTTCCGCACCTCGCCGGGGACGCTAACGGCTTTAAAATCTGCGCTACCGAGTTTGCACAATTCCCTCTATATTTCGCGAAACACACTTGCGTATTCATAATGCTGATACTATCCGAGCTGTAGCATTGTACATGCAAATACCTGTGTATCAATGTGGTGGTCCATTTGAGGGGTTGGGCAGTGGCACCCTGCTGACCCGCAACAGAGAACGTGCATCAAAGAGAAAGCAGGAGGGACGCAGGTAGCGACAGACGAAGAGAGAGGGGGAGAGAGATTGCGAGAGAGAGAGAGAGATAGAGGAAGAGGGTAGAAAATGGGGTTAGGAGGGCGAAAGAGACACCGAAAAAGAGAAGGAGAGTGCAGCTGAAATTGTGAATGGGTCAGCGAGTGTTCGTTCGCGTGTATTTCGGAATCATTGTTACGTGAAATGAACAGCTGTGCAAGCTATTCGCGGCAGAGGCGAAAAGGGTCATTCGATTGGCGGGCACCATCCACTCTGACTTTTTCATCTTTCGATCTCAATTCTACCGATCTACCTGCGAAGCGACGAAAATCCTTTGGCAGGCAGCACTCTCGCGATGCGTTTCACTTTTCGCTCGCAATTCGCGCTTACACTTTTACCCCCGGACGTCGCTCGTTTCCGGTCCCGTTAGCTTCCCGTCGCTCGCTCCGCGTGCCGGCTCATTACGAAAATTGTCCGAGTCATAATATTTTTCCGCCGGCAGCGTTTAATCTTCTCCCCGGAGCATCCTCACGCTCGCCGCAAGTTATTCCACTCGCCGGCAAAACACTTCGATTCCTCGGTCGTCCTCAGAATTTTCCCCCCCGCCCTTGTACCTTTTGTGTCCCTTTCGTTCGATCCACTCCAATCAGTCGATTATGGAAATTAACCGATTGCTAATCTGTTCCACCCCCACCGTAACGGCCGAATAATAATTCCGCGGAATTTTCATAGTTGCCTCCCCGAATTATTCAGCTCGCCGCCAAAACACTCGAATCTGCATTCCATCTCCGACTGTACTTCATCTCTTCCTCCCCCTCCTTCTCCTCCTCCGTCAAGTGCATTTTCATCCGGTACGTCCCTCGCGAAGCGAGTTACTCCAACTCAGACATTTTCCTGGACACCGTCGCGAGACATCCGAGTTCCGTCGCTCGTTAGAAAACCAAATTTCAAACCGGATCCGTCACTCCGCTCCCTCCAAATGCACGATTCACACGTCATTAACCCACATTTCGAATTCCCGTGCAAAAACCGTCAACCACCCCCCTCCGGTTCCCTCCCTCGCCGGCGTCAACCGCCGTATCATTCCCAAGGCACCCCTTTGGCAACAATGCGTTCATTTCGAACGTCGGGCGCGTTTGAAGCAAAAGTTAGGCCGCGCTCGGCGGTTGAAAAGAAATTAATTGTTGCACAATCGAGTTACTCCCTCCCCTCGGTCGAATCCCACTCTCTCTCTCTCTTGTCCCATTTTCAACCCCATGCCCGACACGGTTCGAGCGACGTACGTTTCCTGCGCTGACCGCCGCAGCGCGAACCGCTGTCAGGGCAGCGGCTTCAAAGGGGTGGTTTTTTGGGTCAGTTTGAACGGCCGGCTATTCCGGGAACTCGGTCAGGAATTTCGACACGGACTCCGGAATACTCAGTCGAAGGCGTGCGTGCGCGCGCGCGCGCGGGTGGGTTTACTCGACAACATCGATGGATATGCATCGGACGAATGTTAACTCATTGAAAATAGACAAACCTCCCCTCTCGGGCCCCCGCTCCTCTTCCACTTTTTTGTACGTGCCAGATTTGTCGGTATTGGGAGGCCTGGATTTCGCCCTCGCGCGGATTTCGCAACTCTACCCTTCGACGCTCCGAAAAGGGAAGCCCCGTAAATCCGTGTATATAACCTTTGCCACCCTACATTTTCGAGGCCCTCGCGCAAAAATATTCCCCTCCCCCGCATCCACATTCTTTCACCGTCCTTCACCCCGAAGGAAGTTCGCGTCTCTTAGAGGAGGATATCAGAGTTCCGATCCGATTGAAACAATTCCCTCTTCCAGGTAATGGGGAGGGTGGGTATTATTTATACCGGCAAGATGCGAATGTTTTTAATTAGATCGTCCGGCGCAAGCTCGTTAATTATAGGAGGGGGGGCTTCATGAAAATTTAGCTACGCCGTCGAGGACCACGGTTATTTTTGACATTTGAGCCGGGCCTCTCCTGCGGTATTCATCATTCCCGGTGATTAATTAATTATTCAAAGAAAGTAATTAATGCCCAGTCGACTCGCTGCCCGTGCTTTTTCAACTCTGCCCGTTGGGGGCCATCAGTTACTAGCAGCGGGTAGAAGCCGAGGGGAGGGGGATGGGTTGGGAGGGATTGTGGGTGGAGGGTTAGAGGGAGGGTTACTGACGCGTTGTAGGATACAGCCATCGCGTTTCCGGTTTGTCTCGTCCGTCGGGAAAACAGTCGCACGATTGACTGCGCGCGCGCACACACGTGTGATTTAATTTTTTACGAGCCGGGGGACATCGCTCTCTCCCGAGGGGCGCTCGCGACGGGAAAAATCATCGGCCTCTCTCTCTAAAAAAAAAGAAGAAAAAAAACTCGCCTAATCAGACAAATTGCTCGGGTAAAAAAACGTGCCGCTGAAAACGTCATGAGATCATTTGCATATTGCACGGGACGTAATGAAACTTTCGCGTGGCACCCCCCACCGTTACGCTGGAAGTCGGACATTTATCGAATGCAATTTAGACGTCAATATTTGTACCCGCTGACGTTACGCACACTTCGCAAATCAGTGTCGCACAAACTGCCCACAGCGTGCGGCTCAACATCATTTTCATATTAACTCCCCGACCGTATTCAAATATCATCGCGCTTAAGCCGGCCTAGTTAGCCGCATTTACATTGTACATTTAAATTCCGGAGGGGGGGAGGGCTAAAATTTACTGGGCAACGCGATAATTTAAAGCGTACGTCGCGTAAAAAATAACGTTTCAGCGAACTGTCCGCTTCGTACTTTTTCGCCGTGCCGGTTCACGCTGGCCGGACCAGCAAATATTCGCCGTGGCCGTCATTAAGAAAATTGTGTATAAGCCCCGACGGCGAGTGAATGCGAGAGATATCAGAGCTTCTATGCCATCGGGGAGAAGAAAGAGGAAGGGCCCGATGGAAAGGAGGGAAGAATATATTTCTTCGTACGCCCAACTGTTACTCTCAGTTTCCTCTCAATCGTATTGGCGCGAGACTCGAACTCGCATTGACCCGCGAGACGGATTCGAATATTCTTTCGACGGTCTGCCAGAAATTAAACTCTCCCCAGGGTAGCCGATCGTAGCCTTCCGTTTTAATTATGTGCCTCGTTATACGCGACGTTTTAATCGGAAAACTTGAGGTCCTGGTTCAACGTTCGCGCCCTCTATTGACACGCGAGTGTTTGTCTATCACCGACTTACACACCGGCAAGTTCCAAGAGTGAAATTTCACTCGACTTTTCCCTCCACGGCCTCGCAATCCGGGCGGGAAAAGTCGGCACTGTCTCGAAAGCCTCCAACGAACCGTGTAACACATCCGACACTGTTTCCTCGCATTCCAGACGCACCGGAAACTCGACTCGTCGGCGTGCCAACCGGCCAGCTGGAGGAGGGCCGCGATCAGCTCGAAATCCGTTGCCTGGCCGACGCCAATCCGCCGGCTGCAATCCTGTGGAGGAAAACAAAGGGTCCCGGCATTACGGAGGTCGCCACCATCGGCGAGAGCCTTTTGTTCTCGCCGATCTACAGGAGTCACGCGGCAGTTTACATCTGCGAGGCGTCGAACACCGAGGGCGAGAGCAGCCCAGTCTCCGTTCAAGTATCCGTGAACTGTAAGCAGCCTACCAGCCCAACCTTGCACGTCTACCTGACCTAACCTTCCGCAATCAGCGCGAGCTTTAAAACATCCGCTGCCGATTCGATCACGCTCGACCTTCGCTCCGAATCCGATTCCGATGGCGCCGATCGTTCGAGCGCATTCTCGCGATTCACTTTTCCGCCGAGCGACCGTCGAACAATCAGGACGATCAAAGAGGCGCGGATGTTCGGCGCATATATTCATTTACCGAAACGTGTATCGAGCGGTCGTATACGCGGACGTGTCTCGTCGCGCTCCTCCTCCTCCTTCGTTATTCATGAGGCCAGGTACCAAAGGATCGTTTCGTTTGAATGCAGATCCGCCGACAATCATCTCGGTCGGACCGGATCGGCTGACTACGGCTCTTCTCTATTCGGGGGCGTCGTTCGAGTGCCACGCCGACGCCATGCCGCCGGCCGAATACAGGTGATCTGTGCAAATTCTCTCTCTCTCTCTCTCTCTCTTGCTCTCTCCCTCTCTGACAAACTCACTCTCTCTAACCCTCAAGCCCTCTCCGTCTCCGTGTCTGCCCTTATTTCTGCCTCCCCTATCCCGGCATCGGCTGTACACCCTGGTACAGCCCGTTGCTCGATTGCGGTGCCAGTTGATTTACGAAGTCTCCAATCTAGATTCTCCGTCTCTATGTGCGTCCAACGACGCAAGCAGAAGTGCATTACCATCGTGAGTGTAGCCATGCATATATCCTTCACGGCACGTTGCCTCCGTGTAATTCGGATCATTTTTCGATGTTCGCCAATTGTTGCCTAACGACGTACGGTAGATTAATTGTGTAAATTAAGCACGTTCATATCAATGGACGCGTCAGCTTTTATTCCGTCACGTATTGTCAAAATTTTGTTTTATTCCTTCGCGGCCATTAAATTTGGATTTAATAATAATGACGAGAGAGAAAGAGAGAAAGAGAGAGAAAGAGAGAGCAGATTCGTAATCCAGAGCACGTTGTCCACAGATGGGCACAAATTTTCACCGACGGCCGATTGCCATTGGAATGCGGCACCGGGCAGCGCTTGTTCCTGACGAATGTGACATACGAGCAGCAGGGACAGTACATATGTCTGGCATCGAACAAGATCAATGGAAACGTCAGGGAGGTTAAGAGCGACCCCGTGTCTCTCCAAGTGGTGGGAGCGCCCAGGGTAAGACGGATCCTTCCTACGGGAATCGCGTCGGGTTACACGTGTCGAAAGGCTTTTCGGATCCCATCGCGTATCATTTCATCCGACGAGTCAAAAGACTTTCCTCGAATCGCATATTGAAATCCGATAATACCCCCGCCGTGGAACAAGAGACAGCTCGCGAAAGTCCACTCTCTCGTGCCTCTCTCTTCCGGTCCCCCCCGACTTTTTGTCACAAATCGATAGCCAGCCCCCCCCATTAGAATCCGTCGCGCAGCGAACCGAAAGGAAAATCAGCACTGGAACCATAATTTGGGCGAACGGGAGAATTTATTGACCGGCAACAGTTACGCCGATCGCATTGTCACCGAGGAAGAATTCTCGATCGGGCCGCATCTCGCCGATTCAAAATTCGGCCACGGGATTCTAGGGCGAAAACTCGTCGGGAGCCGAGGAAGCGTTGCGGATAACAATCGGCGGCAATTAATCTCGAGTGGGTACGGGAGCTGTGTAGGGGTTGGGACCGAGGGGGTGGGCAGGGCGAACTTTCTCACTGGGAATAACCGTCGGGGACGTATGTGACAGGTGGTGAAGCCGACGATCACGGAGAAGTTTGTCGTCGCGACGACGGAAGGCAGCCCGGCCAGATTAGAGATCAGGCTTTGCTCCGACCCGAAGCCTCGACTGGTGGCTTGGGAATGGGGCAGCACCAGACTCCACGCCGGTTAGAC
Organism: Anoplius nigerrimus; assembly: GCA_914767735.1. Lineage (NCBI taxonomy): Eukaryota > Metazoa > Arthropoda > Insecta > Hymenoptera > Pompilidae > Anoplius > Anoplius nigerrimus. The sequence continues at coordinate 7,561,911 of OU612084.1, read as the reverse complement.
TGCTTCCTACCTTCAATCTGCCGGCAAAAAGTATTCCGAATCTTTGCTTTTGACCCCCTCTTCGTTTGTCTCACCCTTTCCCTTTTCTTCGCATTTCTTCATTTTTCTTCATTTTTCTTCATTTTTCTTCCCTCTTCGCTCCCTCCTCGACGAGCTGTACCCGCTCTCCCGTCCTCCCACGATTTCAACCACAACTCGAATCGTTATTTCGCCCATGATCGCATTAAGATTACGTCACTTAGTGTTTCGATGCGGCGTGAACAATGGGCTCGAGCGCCGGAGTGCGCTGCGCTTCTCATTCCTCCCATTTTCTCTTTTTTTCCCGCGCGTATCTCCCGCTAATTGGCACTCCTGCGAGTTTTCGTCGGGCTCAACTTCGCGCTGCCCGATCGATCAAATTCCACTCTCCCCCCTCCTTGCCCCTCTATCCCCCTACCCTCCCGCATCGCACAACCCTCCTCTCTTATTAATCACTCCCATTATTATTATATTCGGAGAATTGCGTTAGTGCCGCGGTCGCGGGTGCAAACGAATCTCGCTCGTTACGCTCTCTTAATTACCTGTCATTCGAGCACCCGCGCCCCAGCGTTCGCCGCTGAAAGAGATAAAGGATCGATGTATCATTTCTTTCCTCGTCGTTTCCGCGTCTCGAGACAGATTAATTTCCCGGCCGCGCGATTCGGTGAGACTGACAAATGATCATGCTGAGCCTCCTCCCCCACCCCTCATCCTCCTCCTCACCCCCTCTCACCTCATTTCCCAAAAGCCCTGATCGAGCATTCGATTTTCGCCCTTTAATTCGTTACACGCGATACCGCCCCTAATCGACGAAGCTTTTCGTACTCTCTAAACGACCCCCTCCGGGCTAATTATCGGTCATTAGGCGCGGGGCGCTAATCAATCAAATTCCCTCTAATTTCCCCGTAATACTCTCCGGCCGGAACGCGGCCAATCCGCTCGCCTAATTTCGCAGACAGACATAATTGGAGGCTGTCGTCTCTGTCGGACGTAACCGCGCGCGATTAACTTCCGTCTTGACTGGAAGACTTCCCTTCTCTCCCGTCGCTGTTCGATTCGTCTGCGGTCCGCGAAAACGACATGCAAATCTTACCAGACGACCCCCCCCCCCCCCTGACTCGTCCTTCTCTTCCATGTTTTCGGCGTCTCGCCGCTCTCGCTTTATAATCCGCAGCGGCCGGACTTTTTGCCCGCTTTTCGACGCACGCCTCCACCTAATTGGCACTCCTTCCGCGTACCTTATCGCTGAACGTGCCGCACTCGTAATTACCCCGCGCACTTAATCGATCGGCAATGGCGGGGGGATCCCTGCCTATAGCCGCGGCCCTCTCGAGAGATCGTTCCGGTCGTCGAGACTTCCGTCCAATTTCCGGGACGGATCAATCGATCCACTCGAACGGTTATTCGCGACCTCAACTTCTTTCGGCTCGTCATCGTTCGATTGGTCCTCGCCGAGCGATAGTTATCCCTTTATCGCGGACGTTCGACGAGCCGACATGATAATGTCGCCGACATCGAAGCCAGCATCCAGTTTCGTTTGACGGCCACGAATTTCTGACCCAACCGCTTGTCCCATACTTCCTGCCGAAGCCGAAGCTGACGAAAATTCGCGAAGCGCAATTTCGTCGAACGGTTCCAGCCACTTGACCGTCCTTCTCTTTCGATAGGATTACGTTCAGTTTCCGTTCTCCCTCTTTGTTACCTCCTGTGACGCGCGCGCGTTGAAAGCGGAGAAGCGGGCACAGCCGAAAAAATGTGACGCCCGGGTCAGAAAATTCGAGCGTGCGCCGCGCCTAGCCGCGATGCGACGTCGTCAATTTTTTTCCTTCTCCCCCCACCACAGGCGAGGTCCTCGAGTCCCGGTACCGGGCCCTGGATTTGGAGCCATTAGCCTCGGAGGACTGTTACATGGCGATTTTAGAACTGACCAGCACGGTGAAAGAGGATCAAAGGCTGTACCACGTTATCGTGGAAAATGATCGAGGCAGCGACCGGCGAGCTTTGATGCTGCGGGTCGACGAGCCGGGACAGGTAATTTTAATTATTACAGAAAGAAAAGGTGTAATCCCTCAGTGGATTTAACGTCGATACTCCGCCTCCCCTCTTCTACCCCTTCGCGCCACACAGTCTCGCGTAGCAACAAATCCAACGCATCGCTCGTAGCGAGCACTCCGCTTCGCACGCGAAAGCCCTGTCCGTATTTATCGAGATTTCGAGCGCGGTCGGCCAAAAATGAAGCCCGAACGCAGTTTTTGGTCCCGGGTCCGCCTCGGTTATTACATGCCGTGCGTCGTAAATATTTGCGCGCAAACATTGTCCGCGAGCGCTTACGCGCAGGACGAGGGCGAGCTGGATGGGGTAGGAATATGTAAACGATAATGAAAGTTTGTCGGATGCGAAGTGCAAAGGGGTCGTAGGAGAGGGGGTGGGGGAGGAGTAGGGTAGTCCGATTCTGTGCCGAGCGGCGTGCGTCTCACGGAAATATTTCTTCTGATTCAGATTCCGCTCGTTATCGGTGCCGTCGCTGGATTTACCGTGCTCTCGGTACTGATAATGGGTTTCGTTTGTTTCCTACGTTCCGATAGATGCTGCGTGGCCAGAAATACGGTGCCGACGCTGCAGCAAGTGCACTGGTAAGCATGCGATAATCCGCCCTTAGCCTGCTCCGAAAAAGAGAGTTTTTTTGCGACCTTTCTGAAAGCGGTGATATCATCGTCGATAACTTTTATCTGCGCCTTGATGTTACCGTTCTCTACGAATTATTCTAACTTATGATTTTTGTCCTTATGATTTTTGTCAGGTATCCAAGTTTGCATGGCTATAATTATCCTAGCGAATATTCGACATTCTTTATCCTCTAAGAATAAGATCGCACCGTATATTTCCTTTTGCGTTACTGAACCAGGTAAGTCGAACATTTAATCAAACTATCTTTCGTCTCTCACCTATCCCATCGGGATTTCTTCCATTATTTTCACCCCTTACGGAGGGGCGTAGCCGAATAAGATGGTCTAAAGTGCCCTTAAACCGACTGAAATTCTGAAGGAGGCATTTGATAACCTATAAAAAAAAGGGATTCGTCGGAATTTTTAATTTTGTATCTCAACCGCGAAAGGCCGGAAAAGGATAAAATGTACTGTCTGCTTCTCGCACCATTCGAATCCTATTTGCTGTTTTTTTTCCATCATTTTTCTTCATGTTTTAACCGAATATTTGGTAATAGGTATCGTACGCCACAGGATAGACAAAAATCGATTTTTTACCACGTTTTCACTATATTTTCATGTTTTTTTGGCCATATCTCCGAAACTATTGCACTTCGGAGGCTCGGGTTGCGATTTTTTTAAAGTATTTTAACTGATCTATCGTATTATAACAGAATAATTGTAACAGAAACTGTCACATGGCGAAGAGCCGGTGAAATGTTAATTTTTCGTAATTTTTCCGCACATTTTTATCTGTAACTTCGAAGATATTGCACGTAGAAGGCTCTGGTTGCGATGTTTATGATCCCCATTTGATTCTCTTTCACCATGCATAAGCACAAATCGATTGGAAAACTTTTTTTTTTACCCATTTTTCGACCCCCATTTTTTCGATGGTTTTTGAGCTGTAAGTCCGAAACCAATGCGAATTTCGACCAACGGCAAACGGCTCTCTGAGTTATTTTTGAACCCCTACCAGGTAGCAAAAGGGCGATCCCATCCGCCGACTTTCGATTTTTCGCAAAAATGAGAAGGGGTACAATAAAGATATATAAGATAAAATCCTTCCTCCCGCGCAGTCGAAATATAAAGTTAAAAATTCCCACTAATGCTTTTGCTTTACAGTCTATCATCTCCTTCAGAATTACAATCGGTTTAGAGACACTTTTCACAATCTTATTTGGCTATACCTCTTATGAAATAATTTGAACCAATCAACCTTTACCTAACAACATTTGTTTACTGGAGAGAAGCTCAATTTGTACTTGTAAACTCAATTTTCTTCATTCTCCACTCGGCCGTCTTCGGGAGCGGTTATCCGGACCCAATTAAATTCAGACAGCAAAACGGGCTAATCTCTCCCTTTTAGCACGAAGGCCTCAAACACGATGATAGAGGATCCACGTCTGGCCGTGGAGACGATGGAGCGTGGCGGTCAACAATTCGTCCCGGAGAAACGACCTAATCACGTTCTAAAACCCGTCCCGTCACAGCAGTATCAGCAGGAGTGCTATCAGCACGAACCACAGCACCAACAACCCCATTATCAGAGGCATCATCATCACGGGCAACCGCACGGGCCACAATACACGTTGCAGGTCAGATAAGTCAAAAAACAGATAGGCAGATCTAAAATGCCTATTTACATACGAGAGAAAAGAATTTTGCAACGGAGAGTCTCCGACCACCCTAATCCGGTGGCGAACGAAACTGAAAAATATTCTCTTAGAAACATTTCACCCCATACTGTCCTCCTCGAGCTCCCACCCCCTCTCTTTTCGCCTCTTTCATCCCTCGTAGAACACTCGATAGATCTCGAAGTGCACGAAGTTTAGAGCAAGTTCGTCCCATGGTCATGACTCTTTTCTACATCCGATCGCCGACCGGCGATCTGTCATGCGTAGAAGTTTTGCTTGAGAGATTTCTGTAGAAGGAATTATGTTGGCAATCCCATTTTCCCGTTTTTAAACGCGGTTTTACGCTTAGCTCGCCGCGTCCTCGAGCGCGAACCGATCCCGCCGGCAGCCGGTCTCCTTTATTTCTGTTATTCAATTTTTCGAATTTCGCGATTATACGTTCGCGGCGAATAACGAATCCTCTCGTTCGGAAAGCGAGCGCCATTTCCTTAACACGGGAAAAGATTTAGCCGCCCTCGCGTCGGTACAAAGAGGCGGAATGCGTTAAATTGGACGTGAAGGGAAAGGTACGCGTAAGCACAAAGCCTTTTGGTCCCTCTCTCTCACTCTCTCTCTCTCTCTCACTCTCTCACACTCTTTCTCTCTCAACGATAGATTGAACGTCTCAAAGGTTTTATCACATATTCACCCTACGCTCTCCGCGCGCCTACGTAATTAGAAATGGGTACGTGCGCGTACGCGTAATTTGCTGTGTCACTCGAATAATAAACCCGCCCGAGACGAATCCGTATGTACGCGAATGTTCCGCGACGGAATCACGATCGGAACGTTGCAAAGAGACGCGATAAAATGGCCTTCGCGCGTACCGTAGACCTTCCAATCTGACGCGCGTAATTGTACGCTTTAAACCGTGACACATCCTCAAAACGTCGACGTACAACGGATCGAGATAGCGATTTGACTGATTTACTCCGTCGCCAGGATGCATTACGCATGCATTTGGTTGCAGTTAGATCACATTCAGCCCCCACCCCTCTCTTCTACCCCCTGTCTCTAGAGACCCCTTTAGCGCACCCTTCCTTTCAAACATTCACTCGCACGGCGTTCACCGATTACGGGTGGATACCGTTCTGTGTAATTTAATTCTCTGTAGCTGTACATAAGTAGAATGACGCCGATGACGGCAGCACGAGGATCGCGATCCAGGGAAACGGGCCCCGACGATTAGGCGGCTCGATCAATTCTAGCTGTGCCACGAAATACGCGTTCGTCACGCGAGATATCGGGACCGGCATAAGTTGCGAAAGACGTCGGAGGAAGAGCTGATTGCGACGGAACTTTTGCCGGCGGAACTTCGCGCGACGGGCCGCTGATAAACTCCTCGCAGTGGAGGGAAGATTTTCTTTTCTCTCCTTTTTTTTTTTTTTTAGTTTACGGCAATAGTTTTTCCCGCCCAGCCGGCGCATCCGAGATAAACGGATAAATTTTGGTCCGAGACGGGACCCGTTTGCCTGGACGTGCGCCCGAACGAACCTCGTTCGGTCGGTCTGCATTTTGTATTCTTTTGTTGATTGCTCGCATCCAGAAAGGACCGTTTCCGTTACATCCACGTGTGTTGAGGGACTCACAAGCTAAAGACTGACTCGAGCGAAATATTCATAGAGATCGTCAGCGCTGATCCGGCACCCGGCCACGAATACCGAATGCGAGAAAAAAACGTAATAAATGATCATCCGAGGTCAACCTAATGATCCGAAGGTTTAATACGGTTGTGAGAGGATAGTTGTAAAGCTAATTATTGTTATCGATCGAAGTCCGTTATTTACGATAATGGTCCGTCTAAACGCTGTGTCGTCGATAAACTAATAAAGGCAACATTACTCATTACGACGGCAAGTACATCGAGCATTTTCATTTTTCATTCCATTATCGTTTTCACGACGAGCGAAGGCTGGGAATTGCCCTTCGTTGACTGACATTAACCGTAGTCGCCCGTAGATAACGAAGTCAGAGATTATTATATTACGAATCGTTAACCGTAAGTCCCTCTCTCTCTCTCTCTCTCTCTCTCTCTTTCTCTCTCTATCTATTTCTATCTATCTCTCTCTCACTCTCACTCTCTCTCCCCCCGTGCGGTATGTGTTGCATACGTACGTAGGTACGTACGCGTAGGTACGAGCTGCGAGGCTATCATCGAGACGTATGCGGCCGCGAGAGTTTTACATTTAATGAGACTTTTTTACATTCGGTGCGGCAGTTCCTCGTTTACATTCGCACAATGAGCTCCGCTAATCGCTAGCGAGCGAGCGGCGATAATAAGGGGTAATTTCATTTGCGTAACGAACTTTGTCGTTAGCCGCACAAAATAAGGGAAATGTGATTTATTCGGCAGAAAAAGAGTATACGGGAGAGCGGAGGAAGGAAGTCACGCGAGTCAGCCTTGTCGTTGCACATTCCCATTAACCCGTCTGCGAGCCGAGATGGGCTTGTAAAGAGTTACTTAAAGCCACATTTACGACCGACGAGCATGCTACCACTAACCCACTTTTTGTACACCCTGCATCCATCGAGAGAGACATGTACAGAGAATCTTCTATAGTTGACACGTGTGCTCACGCTCACCCCGATCCCTGAACGATGCACCAACGTTGCGTAAGAAGTAAGATAGTTTTAATTCAGTATAATTAACCATTAAGCTCGCCACCAACCCCTTATCCACCAACGTTTGCGAGAAACATCCCCCCACCCTTACGAATGCGCGGCACCAAGTTGTATGGCGTCTATCGTACTGTCTTGACAAAGCTTTCGAGTTCACTTCTTTCTCGTGTATGAAACCGTCATTAATAATTGATCATGCGCTGCGAACGAGTTAACGTCGTCCTACTTCTAACATGTAATATATGTATACACACGTTCATTCATCATCCTTTCATCCTGCATTCCATTGCGACTGAGACTTGTTCCCTGAGCAACGCTAATGATCAATTATTGTGCGAAACTAAACCTGAACGTTCGATACGGACTGTCGGTAATTAACGCATTGACTGCCACGCGATAATCCGTAACGCTCACCCATTTTTCCCACCCCTCTCGCATCTTTCGATTCGGCATCCCGTCGGGGCCGCATCGCAGAGAATCGCATCCTCCTCGTAACCGTAGAAGCTCGTTTGCCAGACGCGGCCCTGGAGCATGTTTTTCTTCTCTTCCTCGCGGGAATGGCCATTGTCTGAGGTGCCGTTCGCGGAATCGCACAAGCTCTGCACCCCGCGGCTAGCTAACCGAGTGACAGATCAATCCTCTCGATTGCCAAAGTAATGACGCTAACCCTTACCCCCCCGTAGAGAGAGTGCAATCACAATCCGACCTCAGCCTGCACCGCAATTTCGAAAGCAAGCCAAAGTAAAGCCAAAAGCCATAAAAAACGATGAAAGATCTGATTTAGCACTGTTAAAATCCAAAGCTGAACATTGTGCAGGGGGAGCAGCTGTTTCTCAAACCCGATCGTTTAGCGACGCTGAAGCCACATTGCAAGATCGAGAAGCCGCCGCAATACACGACATTCAAGCCGAGTTTGAACAACTGAAGATTTTACTATTGTCTATTTTATAACTGTGCGCGAGTAGGGGAGAGGCGACGAATCGGACGGAGGCGATAGTTAGAAAGTGGATGTAAAGAGACGAAGGCTGAGACGCTGAGGAATGGAACGGAGTGGCGAAAGAAAAATGTTGAGGACGACTCGATGGGAGTCCGAAGACGAATCCAGGGATGGGAGTATCAAAAAGAGGCAATACAATCAAAACGGACAGACTGCCCGAGACGAACGAAAGTTTCCTGTCAAATTGCCGTTTACTACTAATAATACTGCTACGAATCTCGTGACAACTCATGCGTCACGAGTTTCCCTCTTGCGGACGCGTTCCTTCTCGACATTCCAATTCTCAAACTGTACACGATCGGCACTGCCAGCCGTATCAGTAGCATATCGATGGATCTTCAAGACTATAGGGAACGAACTCCGTCGCACAAAGAGTGGGAGAAATAAGTTAGGTGTCGTAGTGGACAGCGAAAGTATTTCATGCAAAACCGAAAAAAGAAGAGAAAATAAAGGGGAAAAAACGAAAAAAAAAATATATATACACAACCGCAAAGAATCTTACTGCCGTTTTGTTCCGACGATAGCGATAAATTGTATCGGTTTAACGAAGGGAATGATGCCACGAAGAATTGTCGTGAAGCCGATCTGCGCACCGTGCACAAACTGTGTAATGGCTCAGAACCAATCTTCAAAAAATGAAACCGTATGAGTCGTATTTATAATGCTTAAGGTACCATTGTTAATAAAGTAATAATTTTCAGCAGTCATCAGTTTTATTGCCCATACGATCTTGGTAGGCGACACGATGCACAAGCCTTGCGAACGATTAGTTATATAGTCCCATACCCAGAAATTTTCAGAAACACCAACGTCACGTTCATTTGACCGAACACTCTTTTTGTAGGTAAGTAGGACGTAATTGTAAGGTCTACAAGATGCGCCACACTCTAATTCTAATTTTATTTCCTAACAGTAACAGCTAATATGACTCTGAGTCTTCATTTGTTGTGTATCTTCGTTATCGTTGTTGTATAGTGTCATTTTCGATACTTTTACGTTCGTAATCATTATATAATCTGAGTATGGAAAACAGAATGAGCAAATTATGTGGCGTGGTCAGGTAACGATATGATATGTAAGCGTTCACGGACACCAGCTTCAGCAACTTCGGTGGATGCAGTATCAGTTCAACAGCACTTAACGTGCTACAAGCATGTGGAGTCCAACAACATTTGCCAGCCGGCCATCGCAGTTGGAAAATGGTCTAAATTTTGAACGACCAGCGGAAAACGACAAATTATCAACGAAATTATGTTTGATTTAGGTCGACTGAAATTTAAACGCATAATATCTATTTTTGCTGTGCACTGGCACGTCGCATTCCTGACGATAGGAGGGAAAACCTCAATGCTTCGAATTGTTATATCAAAATTCTGTGTGATATTAAATATTACTTTGCGAACGATGACAGTATGAATTTCAGATCCAATAAAGACATATTATTCAAATATATACCGAGTATTCATTGAACAATAAAATAAAGAATGTAGACAGAACCCCAGTAGCACCTTCCAAAATCGCAACATATCGCAACCTACTTATGAAAGCATGCATATTTTAAAGCATTACATTATCACTCACTTTGAGATGAGACTGCTTGCCACCAATATCAAAGGAAATGCGATAAAACTGCATAAACACCCAATTCTGAACGTAAACTTTAACACGCGACACAAACTTTCAAGTAACTCACGCCCTGAATGTTTAAACTTCGAGAATCGAAACATCACTATCGATAGTTTTTAGCGCGTTCAGAAATCGTTCATATTCTACCCGCTTCATGCGCATGTACCATTACATTCGTTTCAGAACACTTTGATGCTTAGGTTACCGTAAATTTATGGAGTATTCCTTCTTGATTCGTTATATCATTCGTGGATAGAATCTTATAAACCTCGTGTTCGCGGGTTTTCATAAGACGTTCATCGGATCTCGAGGTTAGCGTGGATCATAGATAAATTTTTTTCATAAACGCTAATCGTTGAACGCTTCCCCGCAGTTATTATCGTTTTGTCGCCGATGTAAATTGTTATTGTTTGGAAAATCATGGCGGTTCGCGTGCAATTTGAAAATAACAATGAAGTTGGTGTTTTTTCGAAGCTGACAAATTCCTATTGCTTGGTGGCAATCGGCGGTTCTGAGAATTTTTACAGGTAATCACGCAATAACACGTCACCCCGAGAGATTAAGTTGATTGCTTCATGTATCAGTGATACAACCTGATATACTGCATCAGAATTCACACTATTTAATTCGTGTAAACATTATAAATAGTGTCTTTTTAAAAACCCCTTGATTTTGGGGAACATTGATAACTTGTCAAAAGTGTCAGGTTACCGTTGACCCATAATTTTACCATCGATTTTTAGTGTATTCGAGGCCGAGTTGGCCGACACTGTTCCAGTGGTGCATGTGTCAGTTGCAGGATGTCGTATAATTGGACGATTATGCGTCGGTGAGTTTTTTTCAATAATAATGTTCAGAATATATGTAGACGACGTTGTCGTAAACGTATAATCGGCAGTCGCACTTACCATAGCTAACACATAAAGATCCAATTCAAATTTTCTTTAGGAAACAAAAATGGGTTACTAGTCCCAAACACAACTACGGATACGGAACTGCAACATATAAGAAATTCACTACCAGATAATGTTAAAGTACAACGTGTTGAGGAAAGACTCTCTGCATTGGGTAATGTCATTGCTTGCAATGATTATGTTGCATTGGTGCACCCGGATCTTGACAGGGTTGGTTTCATCCATGAAGGAACACTGTAGTCTTTATATTTTAGTTAACACAGATTATTGTAGGAAACAGAGGAAATCCTAGCAGATACTTTGAACGTAGAGGTATTCAGGCAAACCGTCGCGAGTAACGTTCTTGTTGGTTCTTACTCTATGTTATCCAACCAAGGTGGTTTGGTACATCCAAAAACATCCATACAGGATCAGGATGAATTGTCATCACTTTTACAAGTGCCACTGGTGGTAAGCATATGGCGGGTGGATTGCGCAATATTGCATTCACAGTTGAGAATGAAGAAACAAGCTTATAATATATTTCTTTATTTTTTTGCTAAGATTCTCTAGACATATGTATATAATTTCAACATAATAATCAAGTCACTGTAGCATATTTGAAAGGAACAAGATTTGTAGTAATTTAGCATGTCTCATAATGTATTTAGGCAGGTACAGTGAACAGGGGTAGCGACGTAATAGCTGCGGGGATGGTAGTAAACGATTGGGTTTCATTTTGCGGGATGGACACAACTTCTGCAGAACTTTCAGTCATCGAAAGCGTGTTCAAACTGAACGAAGCTACGCCAGCTACGATTACCTCAACTATGCGTGCATCACTTATAGAAAGGTACGAAAACGGTCTCGTAAATCTTGCGCAAGAAATTCACTCTTTTTCTCTCTTTCCGTTTGTCTCTATACATATATATCATTTAAGTTTTTCTTACTTATTGTACAAGCAACGTTTCTAGCAATCTAATTTAAATTAACTACAAAAATATTTTACCGTTTCAGTATGTCTTAAAAAGGAATTATAAACTTGTTTGAGTATTTTGAAGACGAAAATCGAGCAGAACACTGGACGATAGATTGTACTGTATACCTGTACATAAATTCTATATTTATGTCTATATAACTGCACAAGATGCTGCGCTTTCAGACACCATATCCAAACGCAAACACCTCTTCTTTATAATTCCAGGATAGAATAACTTAGAGTGTAATAAGATATTCTATATTAAAATTTGTATGAAATATACTATTGCGTTCAATGATACTCGTGGATACCACGACGTGTTATGCTTTCACAGAAAAAATACTTAATGCAATGTTCCAACAGTAGAAATGGTATGAGAAAGATTTACAATGATAAAGTGGAGAAACAATTAATTTCTAACAGTTATGTCATGTCAGTGCACTTACCTTGCGTGTTTCTCTAACAATATTAAAAAATTAGCATCTTTACGTTTGACAATGTCATTAAACTTTAGTAGAAGCAAACATAATTATTTAGAGCCCGCTTTATACACACCGCAGTCTAAAAATTGAAAAATACAACTTCGTACAAAACTGAAACATTCTATTGAAATATTAATTATATTCTCTTTGAATACAAATACGTTTTGTGTCAAAAGTGTAAACCATTTCAGCTCCGCGACTCTAACTGGCTTATATAATAAACGAACTATTGTAAGTAACATTGTGCGGACCAGCCTGCTAATTATTAAACTTATTACAAATAAAGTCGGGCAGTCTGGTTATTTTATTAAATTTTGATCAACAAGACTAGAGTAATGGTAATTGTTCAGCGTGTAACAATTCGGCCGCAGCCGGAGAATCTGCGTTCATAACTAATGTAATGCCTGCTTGATAGGATGCAGGGATACGAATGTGGCTTGTACCAGTAGTCGCATTATTAGGCTGTGGTCTCTGGCTCATCGCCTCTCGAACCATATTTACAACTTGTCCTATTGCACGAAAATAACAATTTATAACATTAGGACCATGACCAAGACGATACTACGAAAACCAACTTGAAAAACAAAGTAATGGAATATCGTACCAAGAACATTGAACTTTCGCCACTTCTGATCCATTTGAGCAAGTGGAATCAGATCCGTGTTTGTGTTCCAGTGAGCTAAAACGTCTGCCCTTCGTACCAGCAAGACACTAGGACTGACTAATTGGTGCCAGACAAACTACAAATTAATTATGAAATTAGTCCTGTAACATTCAGTCCATTCTAACTTAATTTCACAAGAACAAACCTGTTCTGGCAAACATTGCAAAGGATTGGTGAGATAGATTCCCGCTTGTCCAACACCGAAAATCATTTGATGATGCCAAGCATCTGGAATATCGCAACCTTCGCCGCAATGTTGTAAATTTAACGTTGCTATAGGAGCAGCACCTAAAAAAATTATATCACAGTGAACTTACTTCTTCAAAGATTAATTGTACCTATACCTTTGGATATCCAATAATGGAGCCAATGTGACAGCGAAACTTTTCGCTCAGGATAAAAAGCAAAAAACTTTGTTATTGCAGCACCGTTTGTTGCTAACGATATCCCTCGTGCTAAATCTTTATGTGTCGAACCTGCCAAGGACCGACTAAGAAGATATCTAGGCAACGGGGTGCCCGGCTCTCTTAATCGGGTTCCTACACCCTTCACTAAAACCTCCAATGAGAACGTTATGTCTAAGGCCAACTAAAAGGAATAATATGAATGATTGGTTTTTTGATAATCACAAGTCGTCTGCTATATGACCAAATAATTCAATTACCAAAGCATTAATTGCAGCTGTAGCGCCACATGCTGATGTTGCAATCTGTGTGACTTGCTTCACAGTAGCTTCTTGTTCGCTCCATAACATCACTTTTTCGACCGGTAAAAGACCATCTATTCGTTCAGTACACAATTCACTCTCCTGTAATTTACAATGTATTATGTCATCTTAATATTAGATAGAGCGAGATATTTAATTTCGTACTCACTAGGTTTGAGTCCCCACTTTGATTGAAAGCGGCTTGTTTATTGAGCATTAATTTCTTCGCCATCATGCGGTGATAGAGAGTTGAACTGAGATTGACTCTCCTTGAGTTCAGATTCGATGTCTCAGGCGCCGATGCCGTCGACGATTCAGCCCATAATTCTGAATCGGTGTCTCTATTGTCTCCAGGCGATATCAAATCGCCACTTGTATTATGATAACCATACGATTCACGTAGTGGACATCCTGTGCTACGATAGAGGCCAGAAACTTCCCACCTTCCTGTAAGTTGCGTTTTTATCGTAATCTTTTGCTGATCTTATCAGAAGCATATAAAAGAATTAGAGGTGCCTAAATAAAATTCTTACCGTTACCACGACTCGTACTAGGCATCCATGGCGAAGGTTGTGTCCGTTTTGTAGCTTGTTCAGGAACAGGTTGACTATTAGCGCATTGCTGAAGTGCAACGTGACTCACATTTTGCCCACTTTGTTTAGGATTTTGTGAGCCACATGTACTTGCTTGTCGAGCTACCACCTTCCCACTGCTCAAGTCATTTAAAACAGGATCTGATTCCACATTATCTAAGGCTATATTTTGTATTTCTTCATTAATAGAGGCCAAATCACTGTCTCCTGTGTCCTAAGAACATGTTACAATTTTTACATTGATGCTGTGTGTTCAAGTAGAGTGTTTATTTACCTGTTCACAAGACGGCCCAGGATCAAAATCCATTTCCAAAAAATCCATCTCTGGACTGGACCTACCACTATGGCACTGGCCTTCAGCTTCCTGTTCCTCTAACTGTCTCTCATTCGAATCTTCTTTGTTATCTACATTAACAGCGTCATCATTTCCCTTATATGTATAAATGCAATAGTCTTCTCCATCCGACATATCACCCTCATTGCCAGAACTAGAATCTCTTCTCTCTATTGGCTCTCTTTGCACACTTTGCTGAAGAATATTACAGATAAATCATTATTCCAGCACGATACTACTAAGAAGCTTTAGGGTCTGATTAAGAAACTACATACCCTTTGTAATCCGCTGGGTCCAGGACCTTCTCTGCTTCCGTTAATATTAGGTCTTAGGAAACAGCAAGTACCTTGACTTGTAGAACCTATGCTACCACCAATGTTATTCAACGTACTCTTAGATGCATATGATCTAGAGGACCAGACACAGTCTGTCTCTGGACTAGAATCTGAACTGCAAGAAACTTTCGATGGACATTTCTCTATACCTGATCCATAATCTACATTATTCTTCATATCTATATCTTCATTTTCCCTAACCAAATTCTGCTGTGTGCTTGATGAATTGGACACTGATATGCTTAAATGTAATGATGCGCTGGTTGAGGGCACTGAGTTATGAGCAATTGGTGATGCAGTATGATTTAAATGTACATTTGTCTGATTGGAAGATAAGTTCAACAGTGTCTGATGATTCGGTAAGTTCAGAGTATTTGCATTTGCCATAGGCTTATGTTTCAATTGACTGCTACTATTAGTGCTTGTATTCTGAGATTTAACGTTTGTAGCGGTAGTGTATGTGGAAGATATATTAGTATTTAACGTGTCTTGATTAGATTCTTGATCCACAGAATTTGTGTAACTTGATGTCGTGGCCTGTGCAGACCTTGTGCCATTGGAAAGCACAACTGTTGTCTTGGAAGTCGGTACACTTTTTATATCACTTTCACCCACATTATTGTTCAACTTCAACTGATCCTCACACATCTTATTTTGAATCTTCGCCACCTTAGACACATTGCCACCTTGGTCTATCTGTTGATTATCATTTTTCTTCAAGCCACCATCCACTTTTGCATCCCTTGCACTGTGATTCTTTCCACTGTCCTCCTCAGAATTCATTTTATGTCGAAAGGAGATACAGCCTGCTGTAACAAACGCACATAAATTGATTTACCTCTATTGGTGAACGACAATTCGACATGCGACAGCAAACACACGTTCCACAAAATTACGTAAACTCTATTTTGCACGCACCGGTCTATCGACACTTGTGAACTCGCAAATCACGTTACGTCTCACGTTATTACTCTGGACGAGTCACAATGTTTACAGATAATCTAATAATCGGTAAGAGAGAGCGAGTACGCTAATAGGATTATCACCCCATCAATGAACAGTCCCGCACGCAGCAAACGCGCTAGACGTTACGTACTTAATTTCGATGAACACACTCTAGGCTGCGCGAAATTACATTTAACCAGTAGTCAGTCTTCTTCCTACAATTTCGCCGTGACCCGACAACGTCGTTCTTCTCACGTTCAAAATAGCCGTCTGTCAGGCGAAATTATCGGAACGCCTTACTAACATCTTTTCTTATATTAGTTCCGGAAGTCAGCTGATTGTTAGAAACAAGTCTACACAAAGCTTTACGACGTTTCTCTTATTTCTTGAAAGAAATCGGCCTCTAACGCGGTATATAAAGCGCCCTATTCTGGGTCCGATGTTACTGAATAACGCAAGCCGCGATGTAATTAAGTGAACGCTCTGTTATTGCCCCCCGCGAAGCCGATCATAATTATTTACATGACGTTCACGACACAGGCCGCCATACGAGGTGCATCCGCATAAATATACTGTAAAGAAGCACCGCTGCAAGGCCAATCCGGAACTGCTCGAATATGTCACGGTGATGTTTGACACATACGGATTGCAAAGAGTCGGAGGTCTCTCGCTGGGCGAGACTTCTAGCCAATCATGACATGTTTGCGCGATCTTAAGCTAGGGTCACAGATGCTCGTTTGATTTAGTTAATGGAAGTCACCGTAGGACTACCCTATGGCACGTGAATCTTCTTAACATTAAACGATTTCTATGTCATTGACTCTCTAACTATTTGTAATACTGTAGTTCGGAATCATGCGTCACGTCAGTTATCAGTGAGGCACGCACTGCGGGTCTCTTCGTTTGAAAATTTAACTACATATAACGGAGCGCGATTCATGTTTGGCATCGAACAGAGAATGGTCCAACGTTCGACCGAAAAATATCCTCGATGTTATTTCTGAATTGGCCTAATTTTTCCAGAGAATGTGCAGTTCTGATACACGTCAGTAATTCGACAAACTGAAAAATGTTCGTCACGTATTGTGCGGTGGTGTCTGCTCAATTCATTGTAGACAGTCGTCGCTGACCCCGAACACAAAGTTACTGTCAAATAAAATTATGCTTTCCGTGTGGACAACGAATGCATTTGATACTATCCAACTTTTGTACGTGGAATAACGTGCACAAAATGAACATCGTGCGAATAAACTCGAAAAATGTTATCTTCGTTCTCCTGGCTCTTCTAACCAGTACCGTGAAAGAGGCGCATATGGGTTATGGTAAATGCAGTGTTTTTGTCGCCTTTTACCTGGACAATAGATTCACTCCAGTAAACTATTTTTACCTTAATGCAATATGTTGCAGACAGTATGATCAGTTACGCATTAAAAGAGGTGAATGCCAACTCTACACCTGCATATAGCAGTAAGAAGGTAAGCGACATTATTCCATTATATTTTAACTAATTTATCAACTGATGAGATTATATTAATACAGGAGGACCTTTCTGGCATTTGCCCAAGCGGAACACCATGTTCCGAACTTAGTGGAGAATGTCTAAGATGTAATTTAAATTCCAATTGTGTATATGGAGCAACTTATGTCGCTAATTGCTCAGTTTTAGAATATGTTGATTGCGTTGTAAGTGAACAAGTTGGAATTTTACATTAATAGATAATATGTTTCTGCATACTTCATCAATTTATTGTTTCATATGATAATCAGGGAGATCAAACCTTTCAAAAGAAGTACATATGTAGATACTGTTACCAAACAGAACATTGGGAACATCAATGTCATCAGAAGAACTCATGCAGCTCTGTTGCATCTCCACAACAACATTATAGGTCAGTGACATAAACAAATGTTTCTTCTAAATGTCACTCAATACAAACTGCATTATGAAGTGGAAGGTCAAAATGTTTTTATCATATTTCAGAACAAATTGTACAGTAAATAGCAATGTATTGTGCTTGGGTAGAAGAAAGTTTATGAAAAATTTACCATGTAATTGGACAGTTGGATACAGATGGTCAACTGCATTGATTCTAAGTATTACTCTGGGTGGATTTGGAGCAGATAGGTATATTCGCATTTTTATTTATTCAAATCTTAGTATATGTTGTGTAATAGTTTCATGGCAAATGTTTTATACACAGGTTCTATTTGGGGCATTGGCAAGAAGGCATAGGAAAATTATTCAGTTTCGGTGGACTCGGAGTGTGGACGTTGATAGACGTAATTCTAATTTCTATGAGGTATTTAGGCCCAGCAGACGGATCTCTGTACATTTAATTAGTGCCTAAGATAAATGCAATTTTTCATTGGCTTGAAGAGATTTTAATCGCTACGATGTTCGTTGCTGTATCCTATTTCAACTTGTTACAAAGAGTTTGAATTATGTATACGTAAGTCGCTTGTTGATCTTAAAAGAACTGAACTGTTATGTGATATGTACATAAGTATTTGTTTTTTTTCAGTAAATATAGTATTTACTACTAATGTAATACAAAATTAAAATAAATTGAACTATAATATTTTAAACTTACAATGGTTATGGGTGACTTTACCATCTGTCGACAAGTCAGATTTATTAGGACATTTCCATTGACTAAGTATAGGATAGACATAACATGCAATACTAAAATTTGTCCCTCGTCAAGGGGGCTACCCTGTAATAGTTGTAATATGTAGTTACAAGCATCTTTAGCCCTTCGCATTCTGAACTATCCTGGACGTTAGCCATCACATCCTAAGCGCCACTTTCCCGTTGAAACGTGCATATACCAATCCTCATGTTATATTTTATAGTTTTGGAACCAATTTGTGTATTATAATAATATTGGACTTATATGAATTTGTAGACAACGAGAAATATAATGTATTTCACAAACTTTAATGTCCTATTAGAGGGGAATATCAAGTGCAAAGAGTTAACTACTGAATCCTCTGCATTAATTTGGTAAGATATATGTATAGACGATAGAACAAACAATACCCACGTATTATAAATTCAGATTTGCCTCCATATCAATGGCGCTGTTGTGTCGATTGTGGTTCTTAATCGGTAACGTCGCGTGTGACACAAAAATGGTAAGGGGGCTACGTAGCCCCGTTGACGAGGGACAAATTTTAGCATTGCATGTTATGTCTATCCTATACTTAATCAATGACATTTCGTATAGTTTCCACATTTTTTCGTCAGAGAGTCTCTGAGAACAAAACATAACCTAGTGTAGTATGCGACAAAAATTTAACACTTGTGAAAATTCAACATTATAAGTATGAAATTTTGACAAAGCAAAATCTGGACCGCACTATTTATTAATTCGCTAAGTAGACATATGAGTTAATACATCGATACCCATAATATGAAAAACTATATGTGGAAAAGTAATATATACAAACGCTATGCCTGTACTGTACGTCAGTGTTGTCAAAATACATCTACATGAACCGTAACGATGCAAATAAAAGGAACAATATATCGGATTCAGTGCGGAATGTATATGTGAAAAACGTAAATAGTGAAGTTAATTTTAATTGAGACGTTCTATGTTAATAAAAAAAAAAATGCCAACAGTCATTGCCTTAGACGTGTCGTTGTCAATGAGACGGCCTGTATTGGGCACAGCAAGTACTGAAAACTCACCAAATGAACAATTAACAAGGCATCATTTGGCAGTGCATGGAATAAATGCATTGTTACATTACTTGCAAGCTAATTCAAAACTAGAATTTGTATCACTGGTAAGGATTTTTAACTTAGGTTACTAACAAAAATTTAAATTTCATGCTTTAATAATAAATTTTCAGATTGTGTTTTCATCTTTGTATGAAGTTGTTTGTCCATTCACAAGAGATTATGATAGTATACGTGCAAAGTTGCAAAATATCGAAGAATGTGACAAAACTTGTATTGAAACAGCTTTGCATGGCGTTAATAATGTTATTATGGCAGAGTGGGGAAACACCACTGCTTGCCAGGTGATACTTATCACTGATGGAAACCCTGGAGTTGGAGCCATGTCTCTGGGAGATTCACTAAACTCATTAAATGTAACTAGAGATGTAAATCCATTCCCATTACCATTCCCATATCCTGGCAAACTAAGTGTTGTTTGTATAGCACCTCATCAAGGTATTGGAAATAAGCTCTTTTTTATATACTGGACTTTAAAATTCTGTGAGATTTGGTAAATATGTGTTTTTGTTTTAGATCCAGGATTAACTATTGGTTTACCACTTTATCAAAGATTAGTTGATTTGAGTGGCGGAGATAGTGTTGTGTTGGTTCCTGACAGTCCATTGTCTAAACATTCAGTTGCTGCATGTTTCCAAAAATTAGCAGAAACTAATTATGTGTCCTTCCAAGGATACTTGAAATGTGGCAATTTAGGGTCACGTATTTTACTGTCACCCCCACCAATGGTAAATAATGGAGTTAGAGCTTGTACCCATTGTGGGTGTATACATTACATAAAGAAACTATTTACAGCCATACACAAAAAAAACGGACTTCGAATTAATATCTGGTTTGATGATATCAAAAACAATTGAAATATGTGGATTTATATCTGTTGTTGATGTTGGTAGTCCTAGTGCAATATCGAGACACCTTGTTTTACCACTGCCCACAGAAAAAACATCCAGTGTTCAAGGTATATCTTTAGAGGAAGATTCAGATACGGATGAAAATGGTGATGAAGGAAAAATACCTTCATTTTGTGTACTACTTCATGGTGCTCTAAAGGTATATTTCTGTTATTCTTATAAACATCTTAGAATTGTCCGAACAAATATATTTATTTTTAAAGGTTGAAAATATGGCTGCACTTTGTTTACTAAACAGTAAATGGTATGGATTCATTTACTCATGGGCAGATACTAAGAAGAAATCAAATCTGATGTTAACTGTGTTGGAACCAGGATCTGATGTTGTACCGTGGTTAGGGAATTTTAGCAACTTGGGACCTGTTGAGGCTGCAAAGGGAGCTTCTGTCAGTTTTCCAGTTAGGCCCAATGAAAAGAGGAGTTATACGCAAAATGCCCCCTCCTGGATTCGCCAAGTTGGCTTACAGTCGGATATTCAGAAAATACTCAGGCATGCAAGAAAATTACCTGAGAAAACTCAAAATTTCTATAAGGTAGTATGTCTACATTTTTGTTGTTAAAATTTGGTTCATAATCTAACTCTACCAAAATATTATACACAGGAGGTAAACAGATTAAGAAGAGCTGCTGCATCAATGGGATTTGTTGAATTATTGGAAGGTTTAGCATGTATCTTGGAAAGAGAATGCACCTTACTTCCTCCAAATCTCAATCCTGATTGCACTATTCAAATGGGTCATGTTGCTGCTATGATAAAGAAGCCTGAATTTCTTGAACTTAGATATAATATTCCGCCTGCAAGAACAAAGTTTCATCATGGGGGTTCATGAGTAATGATTGATTGGTATTGTGATATTAATAATATATTTATATTAAATACAAATATGTCCACTGGTAAAATTTTTATGACACATTTAATTTATACCTATTTACACATAATCACAGATGTAAATAAACTGACATTCAAACTGCTATTCTAGCATGAGCTAGTTTTGTCAAAGTTTTGTACTTTTTCTCAAGGTTTGGACCAAATAAAATAAAATATAATATAACCCTTTAGCAGACTGTGTTGTTGTATATATATTAAAGTCAGGAACATGTATGAGTAAGCTTTTCATAGGATGGATTTGAAGAGATTGATAGAAGGTATATTCACAAAGGTATCTTCCAGCATCTTCTGAGATACAGGCCTTACAGAAAGTTTTGGAAGAATTCTCGTTTAGATTCTTACAGATATCATTTATATCCAACTGAGTCTGTATAACATTTTCTTCTACATCTGATTCATCTGGACATTTGTTGTGTATGTCAGGTCTGTTGTATCCAGTACTATGAGCTTTTTTCTCTATAACCAAGCAATCTGCCTTGCATGACACACCCACATGTAACACAAACTGAAAAATGCGAATAATTGCAGGTGCTAACTTCAAATACCCCAGTTATCTTTTTATAATCACTCACCGCGGGATCATGTTTCGTCCAAAGTTCTGCAACCTGTTCGACTACCTTATCGTAAGAAACTGGTATTTCCTTTACTACCAGATCGACATCCTGCAAACCTTTTGAAATACTCCATAAGTATTCCAATTCCTCAACCGCCTGCCAACTGGCATTAACCATATGGTTGGCAAAAGGACCGAAACCGGTTACTATCACTTTATATTTAGTGTCATCCATGTTTCCTGAGTCGGTTTCCACCAGGGCCTGGACACTCCCCTCTTGTAAAAACGTGGCAAGTACCGCCGCGCTATCTGTTGGACAACGACGGAAACGAACTAAATTTGTGTCTAGAGCCAGGGCCTGGTCACTCCCCTCTTGTAAAACGTGGTACGTACCGCCGCGCCATCAATGCGAAAAACCCACTAGATGAACTAAATTTGTGACTAGGATCGCCCTCAAAAACCCCAGGTTGCAGTGCTCCAAAAAGTGGATGCACTGTAGATTTGTTCTGGTAAAACGATTCTAAGTATTCAAGTGTACCAAAAGTTTAAAAGTTTAAATAATATTTATTGTTCTCTAGCAGAAATTACTTAAATCCGAAAGAGAACAACAAATATTATTTAAACCTTTAAACATTTGGTACACTTGAATACTTAGAATCGTTTTACCAGAACAAATCTACAGTGCATCGGCAAATATAAACTTATGTAGTAAAACGGGTACTTTTCATACCAAGAATAACAGTATATAATTGTTGTGAAATCAAATCTATATTCATAAAAAGATGCACAAACGAACGTATATATATATATGTATGTTTTATATTATTTATTGCACCAATGCATTGTAGATAACTTTGGTCACTTTCCATGTTATATGACCGGGATAGCTGCACATCTCCTGATATCTGGTTGTATAAGAGAAAACCGATTAGATTTTGCATGACACCATGAAGGTACAACACACACTTTGTTTTAAAATAATTGTTACAAACCTTTACTTCTGTTGTGGAAGCACGTACAGAAATATGTGCCCAGTTGGTTCTGTCCCCATGTTGCACCTCGTAAGAACAAGAGGGCTGCATGGTTTCTATTATCTGATTATGCAAATCAATATATATTACATTTTGGAATAATATATAAGATTCTTATAGACGTATTGTAGCATTGGATGAAAGTGACATACGTTTGTTTCCCCTGGAGATATGCTGACAGCTTCTGGTAAATGTAATGTTGCCACAACATTGCATTTTAGCCTCCTTTGTGCTTATCCCATGATGTAGAGTATTCTTCTTAAAAATGTCAGTAGCAAACAATCCTTCTCCTTAGATCATTGCTACTCAGACTCCCGATTTTTTCCGAATACACTGCAGCCTTCCATAACTCAAACCTGGCAGGATCCTTCGGAAAAGAGTGCACTGGCACCTTATCCCTCATTGAACGGCATCCAAGCAGGCAGCACTCGCAAAAACTCATGGCTCGCACTTGCTCGCCCACACACTTCAAAAATGCACAAAAACGTAGAATTTTCCACTAATGCGCACTAAATTTCCAGTTGCCTCCTGCCTCACACTTGCAACAAGAATGTAAACAATCGACAGGCGACAACAGGCGATGATTCAGATATATATCAAATATGTCATGGCACCCGCAAAAATTCAGCCAATAGCAATTGAGCTACTGCCGCGACATCTTAAAGACCCGCCGCCGGAGCGGTACTACAGACGGTACCACGTTTTAGAGGGGGAGTGACCAGGCCCTGTCTAGAGCAGTCTAGAGTGGTCTAGGGCCGTGCTCCAAAACGCCTAGTTATATTGCTCCAAAAAGCCGATGCACTGTAGATTTGTTCTGGTAAAACGATTCTAAGTCTTCAAGTGTACCAAAAGTTTAAAAGTTTAAATAATATTTGTTGTTCTCTTTCGGATTTAAGTAATTTCTGCTAGAGAACAATAAATATTATTTAAACTTTTAAACTTTTGGTACACTTGAATACTTATGGTGCGTTCGGGGAGTCACTACGAACGCTATGAACGCAAACACTACCAACGGCGTTCGCGGAGCCCGATAGCGCGATGTGGTATCAAGTTCCGTGAACGCTCTACAGCGTAGCGTTAGCAGACGATCATCGTTTTGTGGGGGGGTTTTCAAATCGAAAAATTGTTTTTCAGTTTTTCTCACATACAAAATCGTTTGCGGGCTTAAGTTAAATAAGATAAATTGTTGAAAGTCGACTAAACTGAAGGCTACTAAACATATTTTTTTGTTGAACAATAAAAACGAAAGAAACTATTATTATTATTATTTGTCTGGCCCGCGAATGAGGTTTTAAATTTAAAAATGGCCGTTGGCAGAAAATAGGTTCCCCACTCCTGACTTACAGCGTGTGGTGCTATTGGCTGTTCACGGAATACCCAGGAATACCCCACGCAACGCAATCGACACACTACCTCGGAAGAAATAGCGTTCGTAGCGTTTAGTCATGACGTCGCACACCATAAGTAGTGACGTCACGGTAGTGTTTGATTGCGCTACCGCGAGCTCCGCGAACAGTCTGTAGCGCCATGATTGCGCGAATAGTGACTCCCCGAACGCACCATTAGAATCGTTTTACCAGAACAAATTTACAGTGCATCGGCAAATATAAACTTACGTGTTAAAACGGGTACTTTTAGGTATTAACAATATTAACAGTATGTAATTGTGAAATAAAATCTATATTCATAAAAAGATGCACAAACGAACTTATATATATATGTTTCATATTAATAATTTCACCAATGCATTGTAGATAACTTTGGACAGCTGCGTGTATGAAACGCTTCTTAGGAACCTGAAAAAGAGAACTGTGATTAATACGTGATCTGATTGTTTCGATGTGAACAATCCTGCTCTTACTTCCCTTCTTATAAAGGATGTCTGTTTCCCGTATTTTGCCGATTCCATGGCCGCAGACAAGGTGCATCAGTTGTCGAAATTGAAAGCCTCTGGAACCTGAAAAAGAGAACTGTGATTAATACCTGATCTGATTGTTTTGATGTGAAAAATGCAAACAATATGAACAAAAGGAAACTTTTTTGTATACTGTATAAAAGTATGAGGGTATTACATATATTGCATTGGGTTGAGGGTATATGCAAAGTATGAGGGTGCTCTATATGTCACACATACCTTTACTTCCATTTTGGGAGTACATACAGAAGTATGCAAACTGGCTCTACTGCCACTTTCCAAGTTATGTGACTGGGATTGTTGCACATCTCCTTATATCTGGTTGCATAAGAGAAAACCAATTAGATTTTGCATGACATCATGAGGGTACAACACACACTTTGTTTTAGAATAATTGTTACAAACCTTTACTTCTGTTGTGGAAGCACGTACAGGAATATGTGCCCTGTTGGTTCTGTCCCCACGTTGCACCTCGTAAGAACAAGAGGGCTGCATTGTTTCTATTATCTAATTATGCAAACCAATATATATTACATTTTTAATTAATATATAAGAATCTAGTAGACGTATTGTGGGATTGAATGAAAGTGACATACGTTTATTTCCTCTGGAGATATGCTTTTAGCTTCTGGTAAATGCAATGTTGGCACAACATTGCGTTTGAGCGTCCTGCGTGCAAATCCCACGCAGTAATCTTCTTCCTTAAAATGACGGTAGCAAACATTCCTCTTCCTTAGCTCATCGCTACTCAAACCCGTTTTTTTCCGAATACACTGCAGCTTTCCGCAATTCGAACCTCGCAGGGTCCTTTGGAAAACGGTGCGTTAGCACCGTATCCCTCGTTGAACGGCATCCAAGCACTCAGCACTCGCTAAGACTCATGGCTCTTACTTGCTCGCACCACACACTTCAAAAATGCACAAAAACGTAGAATTTTCCGCTAATACGCACTAAATTTCCAGTTGCCTCGTGCCTCGTGCCTCAACTTGCAACAAGAATGTAAACAATCGACAGGCGATGATTCATGTTTATATCAAATCTGTCATGGCTCCCGCAAAAATTCAGCCAATCGCAATCGAGCTACTACCGCGACAACTGGTGCGCAACGAATCGGAACTATTGCAAACTGACCACGTTTTGGATGGGGAGTGAACAGGCCCTGGTTTCCACATGATATACATATTAATTATCTACATTGTACGCACTAATCGTTTTTGCCGTACATGGACGCAAATTACCACTGATAAACGATGTTCATTGCACAATTAAAGTACAGTTATTAAAAACCTTATCATTATGCTTATCATTCGCTGATAAGAATGTAAATCAACACATCGCTCTTGTCATGCATTTTATTACATGTTCATATCTTCTTCTTCTTCTTCCCTTCGGTTTTGGATACACAGCGATTCTGCTGTATCGACCATGTTGGTGGCTTCTGGTGGTTGTTGTCTATTATTATTCACACTTCACTATATTATTCACTGAGGAATTTAAGTAGTTTTTTTATTAGTTTGTGGTTTCTTGTTTCAATTATGTTAGTGACATTTAAGTTGTTTTTTTTATTGCATGTTCATATCATGCTCCGTCAGATCACTGCCGGATCACTGCAGTCATATCTGTGAACTGAATATTGGAAGGTCGTTTGTCCAATTTGATTCACATCAAAGGGTAACTAGTTCGTAATTACTGAAATGTTCACTCGAAAATAGCAAGGACCGATTCCGGGTATTATCGTGACAAATTCATTCGGGTTCTACATATATCTGTCACCTTGACTAGCGCGTTTTCGTTGCAAACTGCACTTAAGGCTCCTTGAAATGTGTTGAAAACTTTGGGTGCGCCGTACTGTCTAGCTTGCAGCAACTCGGTGCCGGACAAAAGAGACAGAGTTAGGGAAAATGGCTGACGATGCATTAGCTCATGTTTTGACAATTATGCTGGTTTGATCTCGATGGGTGACACAAGATTACGTCGCGATATATTATGCGGCTCCGATGACGGTTTAGTACGGTCAGTGTTCACGTGTGTTGAGAGAGTTTCACTTAGCGTGTGCGACGTCTGACCAGGAAGGTCCTGTCAAAACCTGTTCGAACGTGTTTCGTCTTTAGCTGCCATCAGGATATACCCATTACGAACGACTGACAAAAATCTTTCATACTCGTAACAGACAAATTGCAGGAACGACAGTCTACGCGAAGAGTAAGCGTCATATTCACGTTATACATTTATATCGTATGCCTTGCGTTCTCACGAATTTCAGAATGACTCATACCTGTCCCCCTGTATACTTTCACACTGAAGGTAACATAGTTAGAGCAGTATTTATACTGTGACTAATTATGCTAGAAGTGTCCTTATTGTTGCGAGAAAATTTTTATCTCTTGCATGCTGGTACAATGAAATTACACACATCCCATAGTTAACTAAATAAAAAATTATGCATGTATATATTTTCAGGCGGCTGTCAAATAAATGACGACCTACTGCCAATACTTACAATTTCTGTTTCTAAAGAGTGCATAATCTAAAAGTTACTCTTGGCTTACGGTGTAGAAGTATATTATTGAACTGTACAACAACGATACAAATGAAGCGACTTTGAGGCGATAAGATGCCTGTCCATCCAGTTAATGATGGGACAGCATTTCGCTAGTCTCAAAGAATTTTTTAGAATGGATAGTGAAAAACAACAAGCTGAAGTATATTCTAATGTATTTCAACAATCCCCATCGGAAATGGTGGATCAAGAAGGTACAGAATCTCTGCCTGATGAAAATAATGGAAATGTACCTGTACTAAACTCAAATGTGATACCACACCGGGAAAGTAAACCCGATGGACACTTGGACAACGATCATTTAAATTTAGACCTAGATAATCATAACTCAAGATTTGAGTCTTTATACAGCCAGCCAGTAGACACTCAAGATACAAAACCAGTTTGTGCGAATGGCAATATATCCGGTTCAGAAATACAATTTAGACAGCAGGATGCATGCTGCGGTAGCTCTGGCGGTAGCAACAGCAGCAGCAGTTCAGAAGATAGTCCCATAAATCCACCTTTAAGAAGATCTTCTAAGACTCTATCGTTTGGAAAGCGAAAAGGTTGCATTTTTGTTCATTGGATCATTCCTTGGTTGTCGTTAAATTGCTACAAACACTGTGTAAACATATGTATTTATCATATCAGGCAAGCAACGCAATAAGGAACCAAATCCGGTGTGCAATCATGTGTTATCTTCAAAGAAGAAACGAAGCAACTGGGTGCTAAAATTCAATTGCGCAAAGAGCAAAGGATCGAAGAACACAGACATTATTCCTGGTCAAGGGAATAATAGCTCAGATTGTGTTTGCACTGGGTACAGGCGAACGGAGGACCATCCAATGGGCGCTGGCGTTGTCTTCAATAGTCAATCCGCACCACAGAGTCCGGTTCTAGGCCCGTTGCCACCCAGCCCCATTGTCGTCGACTTGTCAGAGTTTAACGCTGAGGTATATCGTATGGAGGTAAACCAGAGATCAGTCCCTCTGTCTGCACACATTCCCACTTAATGCTTAACATTTCGTATGATACTTTGTCTTTAGGACTGCGACGAAAGGGCGCGACTTCAGCGCGCTCGAGAAATGGAAGAGGGTATCGAGCCTCCCCCTGGTTACAGGCCTAATTGTCCATCTGTTATACAAGTTCATCCAAACGATATCAATGTAAATCGCCTGACAGCATTGTTCCAAGCACATGCCGGAATTCAGGCTGCTGCCCTTACTGCGCTCTCACAAATCGATTTTCCATTGTTTCCGAACATTGACCGACCGGTCCATACACAGGTAAACTAAATTGCAATTAATTATTTGATTCAACAATGAACTTAAGATCAAAATTAAAAAATGTTGAATCGTTTACAGGTCGATTACGTGCATTGCCTCGTTCCGGATCTAAGATCGATTACCGCGTGTTCCTTTTATTGGGGGAAAATGGATCGTTACGAGGCAGAGCGTTTATTAGAAGGAAAGAAGGAAGGCACGTTTTTGTTGAGAGACTCCGCTCAGGAGGAGTTCTTGTTTTCCGTGAGCTTCCGCAAGTATGGACGTTCTCTCCACGCGCGAATAGAGCAATGGAACCATAAGTTTAGTTTTGACTCACATGATCCAGGCGTATACGCGTCAGAAACGGTACATATATGCATATTGTGAACGTATATATTTGTCCGTCTCAATTGGGACGAGTCAATGAGTCATATACACACGAAGGCTGTATGTAAATGTGGGTCTTTCGCTTGCAGGTCTGCGGCTTAATAGAGCATTACAAGGACCCGTCTTGTTGTATGTTTTTTGAGCCCATGCTTACTATTCCGCTACACCGCAACTTCGCCTTCCCGTTACAGCATCTGTGCAGAGCAGTTATAACCACGCGGACAACATACGATGGTATAAACAAGCTGCAATTGCCAAAGACACTTAAGAGTTATCTCAAAGAGTACCATTATAAGCAGAGAGTCCGCGTCCGAACATTAGACCCCGTATACGATCTACAGTCGTATCGCAGATCCATATCATATTTACCTATAATATGAATCCCTATATTCATATTCAGTAGAATTTACCGTACTCGCTTCATTAATTTTCTCTCTCTTTCACTCTCACCCACTCTATATTTACAACATTCATGCAACAGTTCAATAATAATATCATATGTGACATAACGCACATCACTCCCGTAATATCGAAAGCCACTATTGAGCTACATCTCGTTTCTCGGAAAATATCGTTATTGCAATATTAGCGAATAAAAACGTACACGTGTATCTTTAGCAGCATTAACAATGACATCTTGGTTGAAGTGATAGTCATCATTTACACTCTTATTACGTGCTCTTGTGCATTACATCGCAGGTATACGCATCTATGTGAGGAAAATTTTTGGTAGTCTAATGTGTAAATATACGTCATAAATGAGCTTGACACACACGGCTTATAATAAGAATTACATATTTTACTGCGAAACTTAATTATTATTATTATTGATTATCAATTATTATTATTATTATTATTATTATTAATATTATTATTATTATGTTATTATTAAATGTTTACTCGGACATATGTAATTTAATTTAAAACCGATATTTTTCATGGGTGTGGCTCTATTCGTTAGTCATCTTTTTGAAAGGTAGGCATGAGCCAATACTAAAGGTTGAGACTTTAATCGAAATTCTATACGGAACGTCCAAAATTCTACGCAACGCGCATTCGTAAGATTCCGGTTTCCGGAGAAATCTGGTTGACGTTATTATTACTCCTGTTGTGCCTATTTGTAAGCAAGTATCAATGCATAAGACGTGTCCGTGTTGATGTGAATCGGTATCAGAATCACAAGTTTTCCGCATCAACATAACAGTATACTTAAAACATCGGCAGATGGTCAGTATATACAATATGTTATGACATTTAGGAAATAACATTGTAAATTAAATCCATTTTTTCACTACTCAAATCGGTAAACTCGCAAACGCACAAGGCATTGTAGTATAAAATTGTTGAATTTTTACATTAGAAATAAACATTAACGAATTTTGCATTAGAAATAAAAATTAAATATTTATTAAGTGTACATAGTCTACTAATGTATTAAAACCTCATGGGCTATATGATGGTGCATACTTAATAACAAATGAAATTGGACAGTCAGCATTTTTTAAACGAACTGCACAACTTGCTTCACACATTTTTTTTCCGGAACAATTCAAAATGAAAAAAAAACAGTATGGCTGCGGTATAAAATAGAACTAAATAAGTGCAAAAACATTTTCACATAAGTACCATTGTATTTTTATATAAAAGTTATAAGAATGAATGAAGGTAAAAACATAAAAACGTAAAATCTCCAACCTTATTAACTTAAAGGGAAATAAGATTATGTACTTTGATCATGCAAGGTGGTTGCATTCAGAACGCATAATTCAAGTTGTTGTATTGATATTAAGTTTGATTTGTTTTGTTGATTGTTATGAGTATAATCATAAGTTCATTTGCGTGTGTATTACAATAGGAATTGAAATTATAGTATATTAGTAAGGTATTAATAAAACCAAATACAATTGTAATACTGTACTTTATTTTCATTTCTTAGATATTAGGTGGACAGTAATAATGCTTTATCTATTACGCTTATCCATTTAATTGAAAAAACACTGTTGCAGAACAACCTGGTACATACTCAAAATTATAATGCAAATAACAGAGGTGATCTATGTAGCTTAGTAACATATACATATTTTACATTCTTGCTTACACCATGGCAGGAAAGACACCTTAAGGCATGTGCAGATACAGTGTTTAAAGATTATGTTGGTATTAATATGGAATGTAGACGCTGAGTCGCTGGTAGAAACACCTTATAGTTGAAGTAGAAGAATGTCGAAAACAAAACCAGTAAGAATATATCTATTACAGTTATTAAGGAAAAGAATCACGTTATTTCATGCTCCAACTTTTATCAATACTATTAACAACTACATTATTAAATAGCTATGACAAAAGGATACTAATAAAATTTCTCTCCCATTTTTCAACCATGTACAACTCTGTCACGAGCATATATCGAAAGTACCAGTACTCCAAAAATTTAAATAGTCTATTCACAGGGTTAATCATAATTGCGAAATATATAGGAGATACGAATTAACTATGTCTAATGTTCTCAGTCACTTCACACAAGTATCTCCATTGAGTTGCGTTAATTCGTATAGATAACAAGTTTCCATGAATGTCAAATAATCTCGATTTGACACGACATTCAGATGGCGCCACTGTTCAACTAATTTCAATTTATACTGATTTATACGCCGTCGATGAAAATTCCCCATATATTTAATTCAGCCATTTACAATTCGACGAGCATATACAACATTTGATGAAAAATTACACAATAGTATTTTATTATAATGTTTTCGGTTTGTAACTACATCTCAATCATAGTGGCCATTCATGAATTTTGCTTCATAAATTTTTGTCCACAATATATTTATCAAAATTTCTTAAAGTATTCTGCATCTCGACGTACGCAGCTAGAGTGCATGCTTCTTCCAAGGGAAGCCAACGGAATGCTTGATGCTCGTTGGACATTGTTATAGATTTATTCTGATTAACAAGTTCAGCCAACCAGTATATCACAGTCTTTGGTTTTCCATTCACATTGTACTTTAATTCTTCTTTCGCATCTTCGTATACCTTCAAATCTGTTGCTACAAGACCTGCCTCCTCTTCGGTTTCACGTAAAGCAGTTTGCATATCTGACTCTCCTGGATCAACATGACCTGCAGTAATAAACTTTAATCAACTCATATAAATTACTTTTACACTTGGGCCATTTAAGGGGATAAATTATGTTATGGTATAGTGTTCATTTTGAACTGAAGCACATATTATTCCTATACTATATCTACTACACCGCAGAAGATAAGGAAGATTATTCCACGAAAACGAGTCAAAGATTCCCTGTAACATTATTTGCTGCAAGTTAATTTTCTGCACGTCAGACCTTTGGGTGGTGTCCAATGATGTTCGCCGTATGATGTTTGCATCAACAGGTACTGAATTGTACCTTGTAGCCGACGAAATATAACAAAACCACAAGCCCTCTTCATTGTACTGCCGGCTGTCGCACATGAGCAGTGGCTACTGACGTAAAGTTAAGACGAACCTCGTTTTAAGTACAGTCAGTTGACGACGTTGCTCTAATTAAATTACATACTTTAAACGTATCTGTGTGGCAAATGTTGTCAAACCAATGGAAATATACTGACTGTCAAATTGATAAATATACGTATCTGGTAAAAATTTACTTAAGTTCCCTTTATATATGACAATACTCTACCGTCAGGTGCTGCTATCTGGCGCTCAGATCATAACTTAAAGAGGCTCGATTTACTCGTGGCGGCAACTTTTTCGAATACAACATAAGAGATTAAATGTATAAAAACTTAAAGACAAAACGTACAAAGTTGCACAAAAAATTTCGTTTTATTTTTATTCGTTTTAGTTTTACAAAATATTTCGTTTTATTAGCACGAGGTTTTTAATATTGAAATATTTAAGGATGTTATGATACGAAATGCTTATAAGACAGACTGTGATCAAGGGATGAAAGTATATTCCACCCCTTCGCAGCTTGTTTTACGTAAAGTAGAAAAATAGAGCCGCTCATGATAAGCGACAACATATCTTCGAGTACTGCACCCTCGTAAATAGTTGATGTTCACACATCGCTAAGGAGGGTGGCTGAGAGTGGTTAAAAATGTCACCGGTACCTGCTTTGTTAGCCGGTTTATTAATATCTTTGAGTATCAGAGTAGGGATACCAAGGCAACAGTATTTATTCTCGCATGCTTTTAACGTTGGGGAACGCCACAATGATGGCTGTATTTAAATAGCTTAACATACCACTTTAATTCAACTTCTTATGTTCTTTATAATGAAAATAAGTTTTACCACTTACCTGAGCAGAGACGAGATGTTACGTTAGAATAAAAGTAAGAACAGTTTGAATTGGTACTTGAAGAGGAATCGTAATTGGGAAACAATGTGTCACCATTTTATTATAAACGTTTTTGCTACATTTTGGCTAGATACCGATCACCAGAAAACACTTAGCAAAGCTGTATGTATATGTACCTATCTACAGATTGATGTGTACGAGTGTCTATATGTATTTGTCTGTGTATGTGTGTGAGTGAGTGTGTGTATATATATATTGTATATATATATGTATTTATATGTATATGTGCGTGCAGGGTAATTTTGCACAGCCGTATGGGCAGCACCCTTTGAAAATATTATTACGGCACTTACATACAAAAATCACAAAGCTTCCTCGACGTTTACATTTAATTCAATCGCGGTGTCGTCCATCCGGCTGTGCACAAAACAGTTTGTCGACAGTATTTTTTTTTCTTTTTACGTTAAAATCATAAATGTCCTTAAACTTATAATTCATCTTGTTAAGCATTAATAATTAATTTATACATTTATTTCGTAAAGCAAGCGAGCGGAGGGTGGGTGTATGTATAGATTACAGTATATGATGATTTTTTTTTATCTATACGTTAGGGATATACCGTTAACGCTATTAAAGGGCCTTATCGTGTAACATTAATAATAATCACTATTATAAGGTATTATATATGTATATATATACATATACATATATGTATGTACGTATTGCAAGTATATATATATGTATACGCATATTACTAATGTCACTTTGTTACAGCGACCGCGCTGAATAAGAATGACAGATATTTCGTGTGGGAGGGGAGAGTGGTTGACGGTCGCGATAACACTCAATATTGTACTCAATGTACTAATCATTAATGAAGGAATCAACGGAAAGAGAACTCTTATCGCATCGTGCCGCCTAATCTCATAAAATAATGTACCGTTCGTCTCTTGATGAATGTAAGCTAGAATTATATCAACATGGCTTCCAACGATCGCTCAACAGTTACATTCCTCGTGCCATTGCAATATATTACACACTGCTTTCATTTATTGGTTCGTAGAGTAGTCTGAAGTGATGATACCGGTTTGATTATACGTAAGATAAATAAGTCCCGATGCCCCTGCTGTATCTTCATCGCATTTAACAGTTTGCTTGTTTGTTTGCTATTTTTTTTGTCGCTTTTTTTTCGTTTAAGACGTTTCAATACAGACCGCTGGCGTCGATACTTAGTTGCTATCAGTCGTTTATTTATTAATTTGGAACACCGCGCACCGGAGGTACATAAGGTGTTGTGCATTGAAATTACTCGGCATTCAGTGTAGCAAGTGTTAGAAATGTGAAAAAATCATCGTGTTTGTAGTATGTAAATAAATAAGTCATTGCCTATCAGTAATATACTTCATTAATCTTAGGCAAATATAAAAAGTTTGTGATATTCGAATTCCGAGGTGTATTCATGGTGTGAGGCTTCCTTTCTTTTTAATTTAATTTAGTACCTTCATATTATATTATATACACCAAGTGTCTAGATCGCCTCTACATTTACAATAATTCCTAATTTTACTTCATTCGATCGTGAATGCATCTGCGAATAAAAGATTAAATAGTACAAGTATAGCCAATTACAATACTTAAATTTAATATTATCGTATCCTTCGTAGAAATAACAGATCTTGTTATTAATGATGCAGTTTAGGTATATCCCACCTTTTCGAGAATGAAGTACTTGTGTAGTATTCACATGAAACATGAGTAATCACTCAGTGATATTCCTAAATAATTATGTTAATAGCTCTTTTATCTACCTTCATAATATTGTGTCGCATATTATTTGTAATCTATGATAAAAATAAAAATATTATTAATAATAATTATTATGAATTAATTAATTGGCTAACGTCTATAGCGCTGTGTATTTTCAAACTTATAGAGTAGATAAAAAAGTAAAGCATCATAAAAATGTTCGAAAAAGTAAATGGCCGCGCGGCGTACCCTGGCGGCATTTAAAATAGTTCAATTTATTTATCGCTAATGAATGATAGTGAAGGTAGGTTCTCTTATTAATAGAATTCTACACTTTGCTCCTTTACAGGTCTTTAAATTTGATAAATTATTTACAGACGTACCCCGCTCGTAATGTTGTACATATGGAACATAATTAAAGTAAATAGAACACACTAAGAGAAATTCCCTTGACGTTGTAGCTGTATCGCATGGTTTATACACGTCCTCGTCGAAAGTAGTCATACATGATAATCGTAAACGCATTATCTCATTCTTTTCTTTGTCGGGACAATTTGCTATAACTTTTCCATCGTAGGAAACATTTGTTTTCCACTAATACGCTTTTGTTAGGCACAATAGAGACCATAGTAGAGCGTTTTTCCTTTTAAATACGCACCTAAGTGTATCGATACAGTGTCGATATCATTGAAGGAAAAAGAAACGATGAGCACGCACGATACCCGCGGTTGCATGTCACTTCTTTCATTACGCGCTTCAATTGCAGACAACTGCAACATCAAGACCTTCATGCCGGGCCGAAATAATACTGTTTAAAATGAAGAGAAACGAAACACGATGCTGTACGCTCTGTCGCGCCGGACTGTTAATTCGTTATATAATATATGCTTCCATTCGACGAAGGAGGGGGGTAGATCAACCTGTAAACCTTTACTCCGACATACAGTTTCGCTCAATTACACAGATCCTTGTTGTACGAAACAGAAGAATTCGGAACTAATAAACATTAGATTGTTGGTTGTAATCGTTAATGTGTGTTTTCTTAATGTGTCTGTGTGTAACGCCAGCTTTACACAGTCGGGTTGGTCAGCTGGTTCTTCTCTCGCTCACTCTCTCGCTCTCTCGCTCCCTTGCTCGAGGTATTAAGAAACAAGACCAACTCAGTTCCATTTTGGCACGCGGGAGTATTTGTTATACGTATCAGCCGTCACGGATCACAGTTTCGGGCCATTATGCAAGAAATCGTTAAAGCGGTACCTCTTCTCTCGTAGTCATCCGCGGTGCTCGCCGAACTGTCGCTGCTGCTGTTGTTTCTCTTGTTGTTCCTGCAACTGTTTCTTTTGTCACAGCTGATGCCGCCGCCGCCGCCGCTGCTGCTGCTGCTGCTGCTGCTGCTGCTGCTGCTGCTGCTGCTGCTGCTGTTGATTCGGCGATGGTCAACGAGGTCTCCCACTGGGACGGAGGGATCGTCAAACGAATATTTCTTGGCTGTCGGATTCAGAGTCAGAGTCCCAGAAGAAACAAGAGTAGAACTCCTCGGAGGTCGCCACTTGATGGCATTGTTCGCGAGGGCGTTATGGGTTGTTGGCGCGTGCAGTTAGGGCGCCCGTAGCCGGCAGTCACAGCTTGAGTTCGTTCGCGATTTTGCTAGCAATGTTCTTGAAGCCGATCGATGTCCCCGAGATACGCTTGAATCTTACGCCGTTCAGAGAGAGCCGTGGCAGTTTACAGACTTCGATCTCCCATTGTACCTGACTGTCCGTCGCTACGTCCCCGTGTGCGCACAGTAGAAGAAATCTTTCCCGCTGCTCATACTGGCACTTGTTTGCGTCCAGTACCTACAATTCAGTCAGCAACTTCATTAGGATCTTCTACGTTCCGCTACGATCGCATCCGTGATCCATTTATTTCAGTTTCAAGTCATGCACGTCCATCGTCTTCTTCCCACTCACCTTTCGAATTTCCGACATGATCTCGTTT
This sequence comes from Anoplius nigerrimus, assembly GCA_914767735.1. NCBI lineage: Eukaryota > Metazoa > Arthropoda > Insecta > Hymenoptera > Pompilidae > Anoplius > Anoplius nigerrimus. The sequence continues at coordinate 7,525,072 of OU612084.1, read as the reverse complement.
GGATCTCGACTACTTGTAGTTTTCATACTCCAGGTGAAGCGCAGACTGCGTGGTTTAACCTGTTCATCATTAGTGGTTGCGCCGCTGCAACAAAAGAATATCTTAAACCCGTTCGATTCACAGCGTAGAACAGTAATGATACATTTGCGCTCTTCGATACTGTTCCATAGCAATTCTGAAGCACTAAGTGTACGTCGCGTACTTGGAAACGATTGCACTAACACGACAAGAAGAAGGCTTCGGGCGTCGTATAGACTAAGGGTGAAATGCTTCTATCTGAATCGACGAGACAGTTTTCGTTATAAAAGCTCTCCATTGTACACTAACGTCTCGTATGGGAAAATCTATGGCTTGGCAATACGAAGCTTACGTGAAAGATCTAATGTAACGCTCCAAGCTTGAACTTGCATGAGATTAAACTTTCGAATCGTGATACTTTGTAAAATGTGAATATGCTGTGCAATTTCTCTTTTGCGGGCTGCCAGCGAATAATGCGAAAAAGGTAATGTGAGAAACTGAAACTTATTATGATCAATTGTTTAGCTTGTAACATACGTGCACAGCATGCAGTATTACTATTATAAATGAAACACTTCAGGGCTGTTCAAGCTCTGAAATACTTAGAAGACACAGTATTGATTCATAGCCATAAGAATATTAATATGGATATCAATGCAGCCTCTTTGTTGACACAATCTTCTGAACGAATACGCTACGGTTTGTTTCCAGCCGTTGTAATAAATACCACTATATGCAAAAGTTTACAAACTATTACAACTCTTTGGGATAACACACTATTTAATACATTGTTCGTTTTACGTATACTGCGCGTTCGGGACTTGAATGAATGGAGCGTGAAGTATGATATACAAGGTGAAATGATAGTATCACGATTGTATAATTCTAACGTTATCTGGACTTACAGCGCTTAAACACTCTTACATACGTATAACGATATTTAATACACATTGGATACGCTCAATGAAAATCGTTTCGATGCAGACCCATACATATTCAGGAACATACTAATGACATGGAGTTCGAGGATGAAGCGACTTAAACATGATATCATTAGTTATAACAATACAGAACAATAACAAGACATGCTGAAGTATTCATAGCACCAAGCCGTATGACGTATAAATTCTTCTTCGGGATCATACAACATCGTGTACTGTCATTAGTGCATTCAACTTTGTACAAAATGCTTCATCCATATTGACAGGGATATCAAATATCGTTTGTTGAAACGTCACTGAGGATCTGAGATTAACGCAATACCACGAGCTCGCTGCACATGTAAATATCCACTTGCATTGTACAACAAACGGTAATGATTCACGAAATTCATGCTTTAACGGCGGGGGGTTTTGTATCTCGTCAATTGTTCTCTTCTAGTAGGCGTGCACCGAACCGTATCTCGTGCTGCCCAAAAATGGATGTGGTTAAAAATTGTAGAATAACCACGCGACTAGACATATAACATAGGGGTGAACGTAATTACTGATGGAACACAAAGAAGAGAGTGGACGCAATAAGACTTGACAGGAACGAGTTGTGAAGTTAGAGAGTATGGGCTGTGGTATTATGGTATGCAACAACGTACCTCACTACTGGGTGCTTGGGGGGTACGGATGGGTCCATGGGGCTGAAATAACAAAACAAAGGCAGTTGCTAACAGACACTAAATATGATAAATCAATCAACGTTTTTTTTTTAATTTTTGTTCTTTTCCATATATATAACCACCACCATTCTGTCACCACTGCACACATATTACTCGAATGACAATTGAGAATTATGACAATGAATCTTTGACGTTTTTGAGACAAAAAAAAATTGGGATACGAAGAAATGATACATGGAGTTTAGTCGCTTTTAATTCCCGTTGTCCGATATGCTGAAAGGCACGGTTTCTTATTATTGTTTGTTAGGTAACTGTTTCCGTTAATCGGGGAATGTTGAGTGTTAATTGTACGAGAGCAGCAAAGGAAATCGTCGCTTTAAACGATTGTTTACTAATGCTAATGTAGGTGTTTTCCTAATGCTACGTGAATAGGAGATGAAGTGTTCACATAATGACAATATGCATTACCCCTTATAGAACAAGCCAGTTTTACACATAGCGCTGCTATCAGGAATACATGCACAACAAAAAAGACAACAAAAGTGGAATTTGTCGTGTAAACGGAATATTCCTTTTACATAGAGGATTCAGAAATAAATTGATACAACATATACAAGACGTTTTTAACATATTTATTAATACGAAATTATTACTATTATTGCTCCTTAAAATTATTAAATAATATTTCTATCCTGTTCTCACAAGCTATTTACTGTCCTCCATTTTTAATAAGATCTAAACTAGAATTTCTAAATTAGGTCCTTTAAATAATGGATTGACTATAAATTAACTGAAAATGCTAAGGATCCTCTGGATGCTTGGACGGGCACGCAGTTGGAGTGCAGCAAATAGCGTAGTCATTTACAGGTATATTATATTTATATAATTTGCATATAAACGTTTTTACTTCGTACTTTCATATATATATAATATAAGATGTTCTAATTGTTTAATATCTCTTTCCATCTCTCACTGTCATACATATCAATCTACTGGGTGGCCTTAGGAATACACCATTAATTCTTTACAATATTCTACAATCATCACTCATGCATTTGATTTTTGTAAGCATGAAGAGAATAGATAACTTTTACCTATGGTAACGTGAAAAATGCATATTTCGGAAATGTAGGACATTAAAACATTGATGAATGTTAAAATTAATTCATTGCAATAATCTCCACAATGTGAATTAGATGTTACACCGTCAAAGAGAAGCGAATGCAGCCACTTTATACTTTCTCTCACACTCACTCTCTCTCTCTCTTTCTCTCCCTTGTCCTTTCTTCCTTTCTTTCACTCTCTTTCTCTCTTTTACTGGGACGTGTAAGAATGCCAGATCTTATAGACAATAAAAAGCATATTCAAATTATCATGCATGTAAACTTAATAAAAGAACAGGCTTGAATTATCCTGATCAATGTAATGTAGAACTCAAATGACGACCTGACTTTTTTTTTTAAGTAGCCCAAGGCCACTCTGTAGGGAACACTACGCCTTTATAAATAAGAGTGTAATTAACAATTAGTTTTGCCATGTACATGCGTTTGTATTGACCAGATTGTTACATGCTAAATTTGTGTCATCATACTTCGAAGTACTCGTTACATCGGTTTTTTCTTTGTTCATGATGAGAATGCGTGAAATATACAATATCAAAAGGGGGAAGGCACATATTTTCGAGAACTGGACAGTCTTTGATATCAAAATCTTGTGACATCTATCTACCCGTCTAGCGTTAGTAGTGGGTAATCAAAATAACTTATTTTCATTTCATTAGTGCAATAAAGGTTGCACTTAATTCTGAGCTCGAATAATATGCAATTTCATCTTGCTCTGCCATCGATATATTAGAATATTTGTACGTCAATTTTGTACAAATGAACCATTATTGGAACAGGGTAACTTTACATATGCAGAATCGTAATTGATTGATAGTTCTTACGTACGAATTCTGAATTCCGAACAAGACCGCTGAGTAATACGTTCTGTATCTTTTTCACTTATTAGGAATGACTTATTAAAGAAGAAAAATAAATAAATAAGAGTCTTAATTTTTCGGCAAATTACGTATTGGTTATCAAAGACATGTACCCGTATATTGTATATTTCTGTTAATTGATGGTACAATGTAGATCAGGATGTGTTAACATAAGAGTAAGCGAATCACGAATTACACATGACCTGTCAGTGCTCTATCACTTCTCTGCACACTATTCATGTTGTATTTAAAATGATTGGTACAGTGTAAGCGAATACTCGTTAACGCAATAAATTAAACGAAAAAAATATAGATAATTCCTAATTTGCCGGTAGTTGCAATCAAATAGCACTCTGGTTTTAATTTGTTAATCCGGTTCTGAGATCAGTAGTGACGTGGAACACTAACTAATTACCGAAATAATCACATATACGTAATTACACACGCTGCGGATAATTTGTGGAATCGCCGAACGCACACGCTCTGATGGTAGTGAACGTTCACATTTCGCACAATTTGCTATTTGCTATTTGCTTACAGAACCTCGACGCTGTAGAATCGCTATTTAGAGAATAAGCTAACTTTATTCAGTGGACGCATTAGAATGTCGGTGCTAATGCGACTAACTTTATACAGGGAGAAATAAAGTGGAATGCCTCGTGTACATTTCACTATTTTCCCATACCTATTAAGGATCAAGATTGAAAACAGTTCTGTTCACTTAATTAGAGCAACCAAGTATTATAAGACTATAAATGCAGTTGTGACATTATTATCAAGTACGAAAAAGGTAGAAACAAAATTGTGATAGCTGAAACAACAATATAAAATGTTTCGAAATATTCTCGTTGAAATAAAGTCTAATATCGATTCTTCATTGAAACGTGCAGCCGACATATTTACATCGCAAATTTGATCTGGTCTTTGTTCAGTGGAAGATACAGCGATCAAAAACGACAATATTGCACTTGGCGAGTAAAAGTTGTTAAAGAATCGATATAAGAATATTACGTATGATAGTATCGTTATTGTGAAAAAAATCCACGAAATTAACATCAGTCGTAATTATGAATATAAAGCCAAACACAAATTCCACGCTGCCATCAGAATGAGGAATCTATGCTGGATACCAAACAAAAAATGGTGCACCGCCGGTGTAAGCGAAAGTTTGATTGTTTGTTAATTGTAATTCCGTGTAAAACGAAAAGTTTGCCAACTCGTAAGCCAGAAGCGAATCGAAAGGAGGAAATTCGTCATGTTCTCCATGAGTAACTCATGTTGTTATCCAACACATTTTCCTGATAAAGAGTATGGTATAATGTTACAAGGTATACAGCATTATGTCTATTCTTGATCGTAATCCTAAAAGCTTGTTCAGAACAGTGAAAAAAAAAATTAAAATAATACATTATTGGAAGTCGCGCTTGGCCATTTAACTAGATTAGAAATATTTTGTCACTTATGGCTGTATTGCTGTTGTATTGATACTCAGCACACAGCTCGCACTCATTTCAGCTCGAGGGAAACAAGGCGAGACTTCACCCTTCACTTTGAAAACCTGTCAATGTATGAATAGTTGCATGTACTCACTATCATTTCTACCAATGATTTCAATTTTAATGTTGTTAGTATCATTACACCAATAAACTAATACCGAAATGCTACTGTCAGCACTGTATATGGTTATGAATGGAGCGTCTTTGAATCGAATAACAAAGCCTCTACGGAAAACTGATGTGTCCTCGGTCAGACCGCAGGGTCAAAAGAATTGTTCTCGCTATATCGTCGCGTTAGCCTACCACAGAGAGATAAATGGAAAAATCGTCTTACACAATCGCTCTGAACGTAAAGAGGACGGCGGAAGGATTCTACAAACGTTGCGTATCGTCCCGTGTGCATTCTCAAACTATATTCGGAAATTTACTTTCATCGTCGTTCTTTCACAGGCACTGTTCTATAAAAACCGCAAATATGCAAATTCCAGTTTCATCTGCCACATCGTATGCCTGTCCGTTACACGAAAATATGTTTATAGTTCGCATATGTAGGAAGAGATGCCTAACGATGTTCAAACGTTGTCGAGAGAAATATCGGAAATGCAAATACTTTACGTCGAGACGCATGTAGTACACTTTTTTTTTCTCTTCTCCCGTCAGGTGCTTTTGCAAATACGTTTGGGACCATATTAATGTCACCGTAATAAAACGAGGGTGTGTGTTATGAAAAATGTATAAAAATATGTGGAAAGATAGACTTTTCAATTTCTTCTCTTATTCCTCTTTGTATTGTTTAAGACGAAACGACGTAAAGTGCACATATTGCGTATTGGCAGGCTGTTTTAGGAAAGGCACAGATTTTCGGTGCTATATCTAAGTGCATAAGGCGGCTTCCTGTTATGTGAGCTCAGGAAGACATTAATATTTAACTAGACAATGTCGTATATGTAAACTGAACGCGGGAATACCACAGTATATATTATATGGATACGTATATATAATATATCTCATGATATTCTTTATTATCGACAATGTAAAAGTCACTAAAAAAGAAGTTATTATTTTTCAAATATTGGCGAACCACAGAATAACGGAGCCAGTGTTCATTCGTTTTTTTTTCTTTTATGTTTATGCATCACATTATCCATTGAGCGTCGGCTGATAAAACACGTTTTTTGCCATTCTCCCAGCCTGATTAAATATGTTAGGCGTGTTGGGCATACTGCATTTGTGCGACACAGTCAGCACATATGGTTGTTAAGACTCGTGTCTCTATGGCCTTTTGCTTGTTGGAACTTGAGATGAAGCCAAGCTTATTTGGTTCATGTCCTGCAGCATAGAATAGACCGATATGAATTAATCAAAGTTTTGTTAATGAAAGTCAAATGATGCATCAATGGCTATGCTGTCGGTTAAGATTCTCTCGCTCTGTGTCTCTCTCTCTCTCTATCTTGAAATTTTTCAATATTCCTGTACTTTGAGATTCGCCGATGAGTACAGTGACCATTTCATATGAAAGACAAAAATGCGTATGCGGCTAGAACCCGAAGTTTACTCTCGTTATTCTGTGGCCTTACATCCTCACATCCGAGCGTACACGTTACCAAATATCGGCGTTGTAGCACCGTATACACGCTATCCAATACTTTGCATTTAAATGTGCGAATAATAAAGTCCCATATATAAGTAACAAATCAAGAATATGCCTCGCTACAATCAAGTCAAAAAGGGATGCACAATGAGTATGCGAGGTGGCCTCAACTCAGCCAAGCAGTATATATATTACATTACATTCTCTTCAAACTGAGTTCGAAGGATCTGTTCGATATGTAATTATGAATGGTACGATGTAGTAAAGTCCAATTGATATATTTCTTCGCAGATACAGGGTAAGAAAGATAAGCTATACAAGGAGGCGCTGTATATCGCAATTTTATTCACCCTAAGAAAAGAGCTATCCCTCAAATAATGGACCATGATATTTCTACTTAAAGAGTTGAAAACTAAAGGGTGCCAAACTTGGACAAGCATAGAGATTCATGGGACAAACAAAACATTACAGATAGTGATGAAACGCGATAAACACTTGAGGATGAAAATTATATATGTATATATATTTAAACAATTATATATATATATATACGTATATATAAGTAAGTAAAACTACAAAACAAAATACATAAGCTATGTATGTATTGTGGCTTTCACTGATAATGGTCGCTGCTGGCTCATCGAACTGTAGCTAATGGTACTGGCGTAGAGCTCTTATAATATGTAATCATATCAATATAGAATTTCCAGAATTACATAGTCATTGTGCATCCTTAAAACAGAAACATGATCTGGCATGCAAACGATAGATTCAACTCGTCAAACTGTCAGTATAATTATAAATATGTTAAAATTACAACGCTTAACCGTATGAGTTCACTACACATGCAATTAAGGGCCCACTGCAAAGCTACCATTGCTTTATGCTAACACTCTTATTTTACAATACTAATGTTAAGCAATGAAACTGCAATAAAATGATAAAAATCCCCGTATCCGAGTACAGGGTATAACACAAATCAAGAAAAAAGAAAGTGGTGATTCTGGTGGTATGCACGACGTTCACAAATTTTTTTCATACCGCGCAAACGTTCTTGTAAGAACTACTGACTCGAATAATTGTTCATGCACCGATGGGGTTAAACAAAAAATTCACGTTCAACAAAGACTCACATGGGTTATTTAGACGGAAAAAACGAATGTTACGTCGTTTCTCCTGTTATTCAATAATGCCAATAATAAAAAGTTCCTCCAACTTAACGCTAGCTCACACACCGATACGGAATCTGATTTTGGATAAGTACATTGGATTGGCGAAGACTCTTTTTTTAATTACACAAGCCATCGCAAGTGGTACGTCGGACACAAATTCGTTAGGAGGTAACTGACCGTGGTTAAAATTTTACGACAAAGATAAAAAAGTTTGTGGACGAACGGTGGTATTTTACAGTGGTTCATGTACTAGCATGCTGCCAAATACCAGTATATATAGGTATAAGTAAAAGTTCAATACGTTGCTCAACTTACCGTTTGGAGAACCTTGAAGATAGTTTGGAGAAAAAGGACGGCCTTGCTAGTGGGCTAATTGCATTCGTGTCCTGTGTATGTGTATGTCCCTGAAATACATGAGTTCTCTTTCAGATTTTCTAACGCAATAGTTTTTCGATTAACGCGAAGGTATCTCTCGGAATGAACAAAGTTTGACAATGTAACGTGTATGTTACCAGTTTTATATAAGTATGTTCAACATGCAACGAATGTATGTACTTGAACTGAGTCGCAAATAAATGTAACAAACCTGAGTATGATTGCGCTGTGCTCTGTTCTGGCCAGAATGGAACGTACTACGGCTTGGAACATTTCGTGGAAATGCTGGTGTTGTAGGTGTCGCCAGTCTATTACTGGGAGATACACCCAAGCTATCGAAACAAATATTTCATTAAGTTAATGTCGTTCATCAGTTATTAATAGATGCTGTCTTATCACGGTATGTCTTCGCTATTAATCATATCATGGCAGAACTATCTACTAAGAGGTTGCATTTCATAGAATTATTTTCCTCTTGTTAGGAAGAAGACAGTTGCAAGATGCAAAAGAGAAAATAAAGCCAGTTCTAATTCGTTTGTTACAGGTACTTTTTTAAGAGATGAGTCAAATGTGTTCATAATGCAAAAGCCAACAGTTTATATACTTTCCGCAAACTAAGCTCAGTATTACGGTACTCAGAAAAAAATGGCATTTTTTTATCGTTGGTGTGTTGTTAAGAAGATTGTAATGTTATAAAATATTTGTTAGATTCGCACATGCTCAGATGAAGTAGAAACTACGCAAAACCAGATTATTTTCTCAGTTGAACAGGCTCTGTTCAGTACCATGAGACAAGTTTCAGGGACCAAATCGTGTATGTACGATTGTACATATAATTTTTCGACAGGTAAGTAATGACAGTTCAATTCACCGCGTGGTCCTTTACCCCGTGGTCACCAAAAATGTCATAATTACTACAATAACATACAGCAGTTGCGTAGCTAGTGAACAGTTTCAAGTTGTATGGTAGAAGATCGAGGGTGTTGTAAGTTGAATGAGGGAGAGGTTCTGCTACCATGTATTACTACCGTGTGCGTGCAAAAGGATGAGGTAGTGTGGCGTGTGTTGGAACATAATCTAAGCTACTGAACACCTTTTGCCTCGATGATAAAACACATCGATCTCCGCCAGTGTCTGCGGTGAAAGAAAAGAACGCGCTCGCGTGTAGTGACTATCTCGTCAGTGACGAGATACTTCTTGAAGCTCGGTTATACCCAGAAAGAACAAAAACCAAATGAAATAAACAGCATGCAAATGAAAGACTGAAGTGAAAATGAGTAAATGACCAGAAACCATCCTAGAGAACCTAGATAAGTTGTTCATTATTGCGGAATATATATCCAGAGATGTTCCAATCGAGTGTACATCCTCGACTCTCGAGAAGCAGTCATGACCATCGGTCATGATCTCAAAAAGATCCAGCGACTAGTTTACCCTAAGAGAGTTAGTGGCCCAGGAAAAAAAGCAATCAAAAAGTGAATATGAACAAATCGTGTCCAAGATTCTTTATAATATAGGAACTGTTTAAAGGTCGGTTCATAAGGCATTGGGGGCCTGTACCTCTGCCTAAGAGGGTCAGCAGTGGCGAGTAAGGAGTTGTGGGCGTTGCGTGGTTGAGGGTCCAGTAGTGAATGGTCGCTGGGGGGTACACCACTTGAGGAACGGTGACCTGCACTGATGCTCGCAGACTTGGTGTGACCCCGTGTCGGTCTAGTGCCCTCGCCCAGGCTGTGCACAAAACTAATGAACAAATTGCCTGGCCCTACTCTGTCGCATTTTTAAAGCTATTTGTCTTTCATACATTGCGAGACGGGACGCATCCTGAGGTCTCTCACTTGAGAATGTAATAGAACAAACTCTAGTTCCTATCCGCTACCTTGCCGATTGTTTTATTTTATCTCGCGCCAATACGCAGTGAATGAACAGGCGGGAACCCGTACTCTTCTTCACCGTGCATTGGCACAGAAATTTGACACTCGCTCTGGATAGGATCTTTCATGGGAAGGGTCGTGTAAACTTATCATGTTGTACAGTGCTGCCGTTATGTTAACATTGAATTGCTTTGGGATTGCTTTACGGGTGGTACTATTAGGTGACGACATTTTTGTTTTGTACATCTATACAAAGTTTTCATTGAGGTGCGCGTGTTCTGCCTGAAAGGGGGGAGAAGGAGATGCATGGGGGAGTGAGATGGGAGCTGCAAATGAAACAAACTTTTCTGCCGCGGATAACTTTGCCTAGCAAATATCTCTATGATCAAGAGAAACAGAACATGACGCTAGAAAATAAGAATGATGTATGTATGATGATGTTAAATGAATGTTTTCTATACACACACACTCTTAGGCCTAATATATGTATATACTTGAAAAACAGAGTAAGTCTTGTGAATATGTAATTGTGGTCTGATATAACTTTAGCAAGCATCTGTACATGTATATACGTCGAATTAGACTATTGGTTTGGTACATCTGTCAAGCCATAAAGAAAGTGATCTGCAATGAACGATTGGCAGGCAGCAGCCAACATGCTAGAGCAATGCAACAAACAAATCCTTCGGGCTTCATTGACAGATTTTGTTATTTGTCCAATCGTTTTGCAAGTTCATTTAAATTGGTTTAGTATACTTAACACACAAATCAGTCACCTACAGTTAGTTAGTAAGATCGAAGATGTTAAGTCAATACAAGTTATGAAAATCTTGGTGCATAAGACTAATAAAAACGTCGCCTATCCGATCAAAGGTTTGTCTTAAACAGGAATACTGGACTACACGTGACGATCAAAGCATCGTGAATACAGCCCCGTTCACTTAGAACAGAGTGTCATCTTGTTTTTTACAGATATCCGTTCTCTGGACGGTGTATATCATATGAATCCAATATCCCATAATTGTTTCTGTTCGAGCACGATGGAAAGCACGGAATGCGACGAATTGCATTGGCAGAGTCCAATGACGTTTACTCAAACATATGGTCGCTTCCCTTTGCACATTCCGTGAGGTCGATCGTGACGTTAAAACGTATCGTGTAGATAACGAGTGAGTGTAATTGGATACCACTATACCTGGGTACATCGTTGGTTCTTTCTGTAGATGATGACGACGTTTTTGCTTGATCGTAGGAAATGGTGCTACGTCGACCCACTGAACCAGGGGCGGGTGAGGTAAGTGGACGACCACTACCCACCCCTGCGTTCATTGTGTTGCTCTTGCCTACTCTTGTTTTGCCGCCTGGACTTGTACCCACGCCTAGAATGAACATTGTCACTGCAAGCCTCATTAGATGTGGTTCAACACAAAACAAAGCAGCATACTATAAATTATAACAGACATGGCAAGGGAAAATTAACAGGATTCATGACTTTGCGGATCGACATGTTATCCAACCTGATCTCGTAACATGAATAAGTAGATAGGGCGTCTTGTGCTCTAACAACAAGCGTACAGGCGTATAAACACTTATGGGGAATGTAATTGATTAAAACGATGCTCAGAGACAAGCCTGAGTAAATGTTTACGTCTTCTATCTATTATCACAGTAAGCTGAACCACAGGGAGTGCTGCAAAAATTTGTATCGAGATCAAAGAAAGAGAGGGGGCAGGATAGACACAACAAACAAAGTTACAACTAATGGCTAATCCAACACTGACTAAAAGAAAACCGGTGGCTGTTCAATATTGTCAAAGAATATCATTGCGGGTAATTCAGCCACTGAGTCTCGCAATTAGGAAACATTGATATCTAATTCAGTCATAAACTCGGCATGTTAGCGAAACTGAACCACTGCAACCTTACCCAAAGCAAAATTGGTTTCGCTAAAGCCTCAACTAACATCGCACGACAAACAAATCCGTGGGGGGGCAGAGTCTATTCAGAAGATTCTCCGTACGTTACTCAAGGGGGCAAATGAACTCACTGGTATCGAGCTGTCCTGGACTATTTTTGGGCGCCGAGGGCCGTGTGGCGGAGACGCGCGCACTATTTTCCTTTATTGTGGCCGCGTCGACGGTGTTTTGCCGCTTGAAGTTGCTACCTCCGCTTCCGGTCACCGTTCCGCCGGTCACGGTGGTCGCATGATTGTGGTTTGTTGCGTTACCTGGGCTGGGTGCGCCTCCTGGCAAGAAAGAACGTTACAACCAACAACGAACGACCCTTGCACGCCTACTCTCTCGGGGCAAAACTATTCATCGGGGACATCATTAGTGCGGATGGTTAAACAAGTAAAATTAGTCGAACACGTGAAGAACAAGTAACTTGCAAGAATAAAATCAGTAACATATAGGGATGTACAATTCAGTTCTCATTCCGCATTCGGACACTGATGAAAACCTGCTCACTTTTCAATATTCCTCTCATCTCTGTCACTCGCAGAGCATAACGGGTATTCTCTTTATCATATATCAACTTCCGTCCTCGCCTAGCCGAAGAACACCGAGTTCTGTGCAAATCTGTTACGACGTGTATTCTTTTCTCTTGTCAATCGGGATGTTTTGTAAGACACAGCATTCACTTACGAATAGTTTCACCACCAGATGAGGCCCGTCTACTGGGTTTTGGATTGCTAGCAGAAATACTTCTGTGAACACCTCTATGCGATGGACTCTGAACTGCACCTCCGGTACCGCCTCCGCTTCCACCACCACCACCCGAGCCAACCTGCGGTGGAATGTTGCGCAGAGACAATGAACTGCCTGACCGCGATCCATCACTTTCAGGCTATCGAAGAAGAGCGAATTTACGTAGAGTAACAATACGGCGTTATCTCATATGAATTCCCACGGTCAAAATCTAATCGTAAAACGTTTACTCTCTTTTCTTTTTACACTCACATCTGTTGTCTTTCTGCCTAGGAGCAAGTACGTGGCAAACACGTCATCGTACTTTGCTTGTCCTAAAGAGTCTTCTATCTCACTTCTCGTATAACCCATACTAGCCAGGGCCTCTGAAACAAACAGGTGTAACGGCATAGTCACATCCATTGGGTGCACTCGGTAGAACGTACTACATTCATCTACGATATCTACGTTCTTTCCGTTCGATCTTACACAGCGTGTGGAACTCGTTTGCGACAAAGCGGCAACGCTTGCAAGTACGGGGAGAAAGGCGAATTAGTCAATTTAATCACTGGACGACGTTGTTAACGACGAGAAAATACTTGAAACATTATAGCATCATATTTTAATTGCTGAGGATATCCTCAATTATTAGTTATCAGAATCAAGAAGAGACTAAATATTATACGTCATAAGGCTACTGGGCAAAGCATATATCGGCCATGCACAGATATATCAGACGAAATAAAACTCTTCAAATTAAGCACCAACGGTGATTGGCAGTGCACAAAAATTGTGTTTGTCTACGTTCCTTACTGTACGCTCTTTAACAAGACGGAGTCGCATTACAGGATACATCGTATCCTGCAAGGCAACTCGCTTTGTTAAATGGTATCATGTAAGTCTGTCTGATATATCCGAATAGTATTAATAGTGATTATATTGCACACAATTCCTGGGCAACAAGAATTGTTGTAATATGGACGCAGTTCTATAACAAAAAAACACACGAAAACAGCCGTAAAGATTAATTAAACATTTCTTGCGTAATATCATGGAAGTAAGTAATTTTATTAACCATGTTTCAGAATGGATGTAAAAGATTATTCGGGCACACTTATTATCGAAGCGTCCATATAGAATGCAATAAGAGTAACATAAAAACAGTAAGTAGTAAGTGTTATGTACATACTGGCAGACTCACCTATCCTCTTGTGGTCTTTATAATCAGGTTCAGGTTCTAAGTACGGTTTTAGTTCATCATCTTCGTATCCCATATTCATCCACTTGTCCTTCATTATGTTCTGGAACAGAGAGCAGCGGGAGTCATCACGACAATTTATACGTTTCGCCGTCTTTAATTATGAGTCAAGGAAACATTCGAATTGAACAAGTGAACAACGTCGGATCTTAGAAGATGTTAGCTATTCGGTCAACATTATCAACGAGTATTAAAGTTGAGCGCCGCAATAAATAACTGAGAACGCGACGTGGAAAAGTCTAGATAACGACGTTTGTCTGACAGAAGAGAAACGAGGCCAGGAATAAAATACAATTCGAACCTTATCCCCACGTACCTCTAATGAGGCCCGTTTCGTCGGGTTGAGCACCAGAAACTTCTTTAGGAGATTTTCACAGTCAGTCGACATGTAAAACGGTATTCGGTACTTCCCTCTCAATACCCTCTCCCTTAGCTCCCTCAGTGTCGAGCCGTCAAATGGCAGTGAGCCAGATACTAAGGTGTACAGAATTACTCCCAATGACCAGACGTCCACTTCTGGACCATCGTACTTCTTGCCTGTCAATGCCGAATGATTAGTGCGATCTCCCTTGCGGAGTATGTGCTTCTTGCAATGTTTGAGTGCGCGTCTGGCGCCTAGGTACTCAAGAGCAGGAACTGAACGCAGCTCTATCGCTGCTCCAATTTTCCTGACACGATTACAAAAATGCACGCGCAAGAATATTCGATGTACGTATCGTTGTGCGTCATGTCCGCATCGGTTGCGGATTAGAATTTAAAAGAGCACCTACGTTATACGATGTACTCTCAGTTACTGCAAGTTGCAAGTCGGATGAAAGTCGGATGAAAGTCTTACCTTGAAAGAGTTCGGGCGCGGCATAAGGTGGCGATCCGCAAAATGTGTCTAACTTGTTGCCCGGCGTGAATTCATTGCTGAAGCCAAAGTCCGCGATCTTGATGTTCATCTCGCTGTCGAGCAGCAGGTTCTCGGCCTTCAAGTCCCTGTGAATGATTTTTTTCTGGTGGCAGTATTGCACGGCAGACACGATCTGCCTGAACTTGGCGCGGGCCTCCTTCTCCTTCATCCTGCCATGAAGGACCAGGTAGTCGAAGACCTCGCCACCGCTGGCGTACTCCATCACCAGGTACAGCGTCTTCTCCGTCTCGATCACTTGGAAAAGCTTCACTATGTTCGGATGGTCGAGCATTTTCATTATCCTTACTTCTCGGAACAACTGTAACGTGACGACGAACGTAAGACAACCAACTTCAACCAACTGCTCCTCGCACAACCTGTCGCTCACACTGAACTAATTACCTTTTGAAGACTACCAGGATTGAGTTGGGTCTTGTCAATGATCTTGATTGCCACTTCCTTTCCCGTGGGTACATGCTTGGCGAGCTTGACCTTGGCAAAGTTACCCTTGCCAATGGTCTTGAGTAACTTGTACTTGCCGATGTGTGGCTCCTCGGAGGTTCTGCTCCTCGAGGATAGTCGACCATCTTTACTCAATACCCCCACGCCATCCCCCGTCTGTGGAAAAAGAAGAAGAGAAACGATCGTTTAGAAAACGTTCAGCGCAGGACACATTGCATTCAATAAACCATTGTGAATGGACGCATAGATTCTGTCACTTCGACGTCGTCCTCATCGGTAACGACTATTCGCTATCTCTGACTCACGGCCCGTCGTAGAGATGAAATCACAGTTTAAAAGCAGGGCACACGCCCGTTCGCCGCGGCGCTGTTCGCCGATCCCTTTAGAATTCTCGTGACGCATCGTGCGTAAAAATACGAGGCTGGACCGCGGGCGGTGAAAGCGCGGTTGGGAGAAAGAACGGGAAAGAGACATTCCTCGCGAATTATGCGGCCTGCGTGCGCGTCATCTGTGAAACTTTAAACCAGAACGAAGCGTGGCCGAGGCACGCACGGTACGCGGCCGAAGCCACGCACACACACACACACACGCGGCCGTTCGGAACTTGACACTTCCAGGGACGGGGGCCATTGTCAATGGAATTAATTAAACCTCGTTAAAGCGCACCAGATGCGGATTGTTCTGAGTGGAACGCCGCTCGCTCGCCCGCTCGCCAGAGAGTCGGGAGAGCAAGGGCGAGCCTCGAGAGGCTCATCTTCGTGGAAGTCGGCGCATTTAGTTCGACTCTGACCACCCATCGCGCGAGCTTTCATGGAAGAAAAAGCTTTCCACTGAGACGCGTGCCGTTCTTCGTGGCCCTGCCGCTTGACCCGCGGGATTCTTGACAATTACGCAGCGGAATCTATCGGTCAGTCGACGAGAGACCTTACGGAGAGCGTCACTTCGAAATCCGCCTGGTTCGCGTCATCCCCCTGACTGTCGAGGACGCTGAGCGCAACAAGTAAAATTCAACCCTCTTCTCTCGGTGGGGTAGAACTAATTTTTAGAATTTTCTTTGACAATGTTCTGGGAAGAGGCCGGGAAGGCCAAGTAGGTCGATGGGACTTATTACCGGAATGCACAATCGGGAGGTTTGAATCGAATGCCTGGGGGATCAATGCGAAACTAATTGGAGCTCGTGCTTAGATAGTTAGGGTCAATTACCCGCAGGAGGCCACGAGTGACCATCTTGCACGAGGTGGCCGCAGCAACCTTCGAGGCCGCCAGTTTGGCCGGTTGGTCTCTTCGGTCCTTCGTGATAAAGAAGTAGAGGGGACTCTGGGATGAATCAACGAGGGATCCACGAAACGATGGATCACTTCCTCGTGTCCAGCATGTGACAGTGGGGAGGCCTCGCGCTGCGTATCCGTGCTAATGAGTCATCTGATGTCACCGTGTCGAGGACGATGGCGAATTAATCGACGCGTGCACCAGCTGAATCGATCAGGCGAGTCGGCCGGAGATCGCGAGGCTCAGGGGTCGTCGGAAACGTTCGATATTTTTTTTTTTACCAGCTCCACGATCTTCCCGACCGTGTCGGCCGACGATAATTAGTCTTAAAGGCAAATAGATCTCTCGTTACGATAGATATGATAAGTTTACGAGCTATGCGATTCGATTACCGTTGTCAAGTGGCGACCGAAGTAACATTTTGATTTATACTCTGGTTATCTTTAGATTATTTTTATATAGCGACTTTATTTAGATCGAAGTGTTATATGCTTTTCTTTAAGAATCTGAACATGGTTCTTAATTATTAGAGAATTTGTTTAATACGGAAGAATTTTTATATATATATATATATTTATATCTCTCAATCAGGTACAGAAATTTAAGGTGGGTACGATAGAGGTTTAGGGGGAGTGCGATCGTTCGTGGGAAGTATCAGCTGTTCCGTGCTGTCATCCTGTGAGTTATGTCATCCTGCAGATGACGCGTCGTCGTCCATGTCATATCAAGGAGCATCAGGTTTGTATAGCGGAACAGGTGACGTAAGATTTCGATATTTGAAATTAGGATGATTCGAGGTCCCGAGATTCGCGAATACTTATACCGACGAACGTCGACAAATTGCAAGGTAGGCCCCGAAGCCTACGCGTTATTCACTGAGAAGCTAATTGTTCCCATGGAAATTAGAACGACGTCCCACTGAGCGATTCCCTGCGACGCGCCATGATCATTAGATTCAGCGAGGACACTTTATCCTCGGAGGTTCCCCGTTTACGAGGACTATGCAACCGCAGCTTAACTCGGCCGGAAGTAGTTCACTGTTCACACTCGGCCACGAGGATTCACCGCAGAGACGCGCGTGCCGCTCGCAGAGTCACTTTGAACGACGCTGTAATTCCGTCTGGCCGCTGGCAAACCCGTAGATTTTCGCCGCAATTCCGGAGATTTGCCACGGCGGTGAATATTCCTGCAGGAGCGATTCTCGGCCCAGACCGAGGAAGGTGCGCTGACAAAGGAGCTCTTCTCACGGAATTCTCGCGCCAGGTCAGTTAAAACTGAAGTGCACTCCTTGCGGAAGTTTCCAGCTTACACGGGTGCACCACCCTCTGTGGCGTGCTCTCTGGCGAAAAATTCGTCCGTAATTTCCGTTTCGGGCCCCGGGACTCTATGAGAATGCTGACAGGGCCAGAAAAAAGAACGGTAGAGAACGGAATGTCAGACGTAACCCTTCTCTTTGTCCCAGGCAGGCACCTGCACGCGGCCCGTCCTTTGTACCGTCCTGCCCTAGGCCTGAAGAGGCTCAATCTGTCGGGGGCAGGAGTAATACGGTCGCATTCGTCACCCGACGAGAGGAAGGCTCGAATTTAGACCGGGTCCCCCTCTCTCTCTCGAAGCGATCCTCCGACGATGACTCCGATCCGTTACTTAATCAGAGTTTATTGACTCCGCGCAGCAGGTAAAGCGTGCGGGCCTCGAACGTATAATCTCTCCTCCTATCCTTTCCCTTTGTGCGAACGCTATTCAACGAAGATCACCTGTCCTCCGCCCTCCTCCGAAACTGAAAAGGACCCTTCGCGTAGCACCCCTTCCTCCCGAGTCCCTCTACGGTATTCCACCTCGAAATCGGAGCAGGCCTCCTCCTTCACTCCTTCACTCCTTCACTCAACACTCGCGTCCCCGCTGGATCTTCGAAAATCCTGGTGCGAACTCTCTCAGAACCGTTCGCTCCTCTCCGTGACCGGGATTACGCTCGCCGCGATGGGCCACCAGACGCGACGCCGTTTCCTCACGTCCGCACGAAATCTGCCTGACGTCACTGACCATGGCTGATCTCCATCCGCGATGTGGCATGTTCGAGGTGTCGACCGCAAGAATTGCCCGACGACGCTTCGATCCCTGGGCCAACGGTGCACACCGACGTGCTCAGGCACGGCCGCCGCGACGCTCCATTGTCCGTAATTTCGTGGTACGCCAGTACTCTCGCACTCGTTTCACGAGTATCGGGTGACACGGCCAGGATCCGAGGTCCTCCGAGCTGGCTCTCGACTGGCCAGCAGCCTTCGGCTCGTAATCGTCGCACTCCTCCCGTCCGACGTCCGGTGACACGGTGTTAAGGACGATCGAAGCCAGATTGGGCGTCTCGGCGGTGCTGGCTGGCAGGCTGACTGGCTGGTCGTCGTCGACGACGACGACGACCCGTGAGTGACTCCCTTCTTGTCTTTCTCCCGTGGGCCGAGTCGCCCTCGCCGAAAGGAGAGCGCGGAAAGCGCGCGAGGTGGGACGAAGACGAGGCGAGAGACGGAGAGAGTGAGAGAGGAGAGAGAGAGAGAGAGAGGGAAAGAGAGAGAGGTAGAGCGAGTCGGAGAAAGATAGGAGAGGCAGGGACGGCAAGAGGAGAATCAATACACGCCGCCGCCACCCCCGGTGGAAGCGTGGAAGCGAACCACCCTTGAAAGCCGAGCCTCAACCCTCTACTCCCCCGTTTCGCCAGCGCGGAGGGGAGAAAGAGGGCGGACGCATGCGCAGCGGAAGGCGAACTCCGAGTGGAACCGAGAGCCACCCTTGGCTAGCACACGCCGACGTTCAGCTTCTCTCTCTGTTCGTCTATCTTCGTCTCTCTCCCACTTCTACTCTGCTCATCCGGTCTGCGTCGGTATTTGCCGTGTGGGTGTACTCCCTTCGCCCCCGCGTTCTGCTCCCCCTTTCTCCCCCTTCTCCGCCCTTTCCCTCTCCCTCTTTCGCTCTAACCTTCTCTCTGACTCTGCGTGTGGGTATTTCGTTCCTCGTCTTTCACCCTTTAACGTTGCCGTGCCTCGCTCGTCCTGGGCATAGTCGCCTCTCTCTCGCCGACCCCTCCGAGTCGGCTGTCGCTCTCGGGATCATTGTGTAGCTGCTTGTCTCTCCCTCGCTCCGGATGGCCACGGGGCTGGTCAGCTGATCAGTCGACCAACCCAGTGACGAACGGCTGGAGAAGGGTCGCCACCGATGCTGCCGCCGACGAGCACGCCGAAGATGAGGAGCCTCCCCACACCCTTTCGCCGCACGAGCCGAATTTCTCGGCGGATAGAGGTCGACGTGACTTCCCTTCGAACGAGAAGAGGGTCGAAGGGAGGAGGGGGGCTTGTTTTCGGGATGATGTCGTACGCGAGAACATTGCGAACGTGCCTGACGCGGCGCTCAAAGACATTCTCTTTGACTTTTGAACACTGTCGAGGGCACTCGCGGAATCTCGGGAAGCCGCGGCATTCGTTTCCAGTGATTTCCTACTCGAAGAATGCCGGAAACTGGAACTTCGAGTCGCTCGCTGATTTTGCCCCTCCCGGACGGTTTACGCTCTCCTGGTCCGGAGAATATTTTGCGGAAATTCTCGAGCGGAGTCTGTATCGGCGCGCCGTCGCTGTCCCGGCGATGAAATTTTCCAAGGAACTTCCGGCCAATGGGGTAGGGCGAAGTTTCGAGCCCGACCTTGAAAGGGAATCCCGAAGTTATTACCTGCGAGACTGTGAGTGGAGCTGGCGCACTCTCGCCCGAGTGGGAAGAAGCGATACGTCGCGCGTGTCGTGATTTATGCGCTTCCATATTTCTGTAAGAGTCGCGCGGAAGATGTGGAAAAGAGTCCGAGCGGAGATCCAGCGAGTTTGAAAGAGACACTGGCAAGAATTTGAGTCCAATTCTCGCCTCTCAACCTAGCGGAGAGTACCTTCCGCTATTCATCGTCGTCGCGTAACATCAAAACGCTTCCTGCACTCTCGGCGCAAACATTAAAAATCCATTAAGAACGCGTTCCTGAAAAGCTCCACACCGCTCTCATCAATTCTCGCAGTATTTATTACTGGGCAAAATCGAACGTATCCGGTAAAGAGGAAGCGAATCGTAGATGAGTTAACGGTGGACAGTTTCCAGCTCCGCGAACTTTCCGGATCGGAAAGACGAAGCCGGACGACTCGCCGTTGGCCAGGTGGCGTCCTCCGAAGAAGACGAGCTTTAATCGGCTTCGGCAGGTCCCACGATCGTTAGGCGATGACGCCTGCCGACGACGGTGGCCGACGATGGGGCAAGGGAAGGAAGCCATCCGGATTATTTCAGCTCGAACGGATGAGCCGCAGACTGCAGTCGGGAGCGAGAGCGCAGAAGTGCATTAACGTTGCACGCACGCCTCGTTAGAGCGAGGGACGGGGAGTCGGGCGAGGAGAGTTCTCAGTTTTCGAGTTCCGGCTTCGGGGGTGCAGGCCAGCCTCCCCCCCTCCCCCACGAAAGGGTCCCGACGAATTTTCTGCGGATATGCCGATCAGCTTTTCAATCCCGTCCGCTCTCCGAACGTCTACGTGGGTGACACGTGTGCGACCCACGCGTCCCTTTGCCATCGGCATTTTAATATTTTCACGCCGCCTAGGCATATATTTAGAATGTTAAGCGCCTCTTTGTGCCCGGGCGCTAAAATTTGCATCGCCCTTATGAATATGTTGGGAGGATATCGAGACGCGGTCGAGAAACTCATTGCGATCGGGTGAATATGTTTTCGCAAATGTTACGGGACGCATCGGCTTCGCTGCACTTTCGTCTGCCGAGCGCATCCGAGAGCCGATGTCGGAGAATTGATTTTGCAGTGCGATCGCACGCTCGCATTATCTCTACGCAGATGTTCCCCAGATAGAGTGCGGAGTACTTCTGTCTTAATGAAATCCGAGCGCGGCGTTTTCAGAAATCTTCTCGGTCAATTAACTCGAAAACGGGTCGGCGCAAATTGGACGCGAAGATGCGAATTGCCGATAAATCGGAGGATGTAAAGCGGCATCGGCGGTCGGCAGCTCGCACGGTACGTCGAGTGGAAAACATTAGGCGAGGCCTCGCTGGAATGTCTCTCGGGCGGAAATGATATTTTCAAACATTGCCTACGCTCGCGGCGCAGATAAGAGCTCGTTACATCAGCCTACGGCGGTTATTTCGAGGATGTTTGCTGCTCCTCGCGCCGATCCTCGCAATGCAATGCGCGCTGCACGCGCGCACTGCCTTTAAAACAAGGAGCGATCTATAATTAACATATCGGCAGACTCGTATTGACGATGCTTGCGTCTGATAACGCGCCTACCGTCGATAAAGCCAGACGACATACTCGAATGTCACCTATTGTATTTTAAAACCCACACCCGCTCGCCTTCCCGCCACTCGCAGGTTTATTAATAAAATCGTTAGCGGCATCCTGCGGCGGCGTCAATTAATTCGTTCGCCCAACGACCTTCGAAGTGCCGCCTGTCAATCTCAGATATTGCGCAGAGTCGTTATGAATGCATGTGGGCCCCGCCGACACTTTCGGCCCGATTCTCTTTGGCACGATAATCTTCTTGCCAACGGAAGGAACGAAGTGGGCGAAATTGGCTGGACGTCATTGTCGAGGCTAATGCAATGACTGTCGATTATTAATCGTTCCTCCGCCCGTGACGTACGCAGAACAGAACGACGGATAATGCGGATACCTGGTTACCAACTCCCACATCGAACCACCCGCTACTGACAAATTTCACTTCGGACTCTCTCTTCGCTCGAATAAATGGCTACTGCAGCGATTTCAGTCACGTACGAATTTGTTCCCGACGCGAAATATTTGAAAGTTGCAACGGGGGGCTAGGTTAAAATTCACGCAGGAGATAAGGTTCGGAAGTAATTTGCGCCCGCCTAAATGACTCTGTTCCGCTTTCGAACGTTTACCTCCGCGTCCGTGTAGCTTCGCAAGACCTGCACCTGATCGGTTTAACTAGTTACGTCGCTGTACTCGGCTGGAAGCCGAAGTGCCCTTACTCCGAAAGCGCATTACGAGCCGACGATCGTCGGTGCATGAAATCCGGCTTATCAGTTAATCTACAGCTGAAAAATTATGTTCGCATCGTCGGAACGGCGTTCGCCTTTGCCCCCTCGCTTCAATTTTATTCGCAAACAACTCTACCTCCTTTTCACCCTGAGCGTTTTTCTGCATGATGTCCGAGAGTGGCCTGAGCGGACTGGTCGGCGCGTTGTTCTGTTGCTGTTGCTGCTGGTGATGATGTTGGTGCTGTTGCTGCTGCTGCTGGTGCTGCTGCTGTTGCTGTTGCTGCTGATGACGATGATCTCTCTTGGTGACGATCGGCCGCACGAAGGCGCGCGCCTGTTGCACCCTCGATTGGGCGCGAAGGGGTATTTCCGTTTCCTGGCCGCGTCTGGTGTCCGACGCGGTTCGCGACAGTTTCACGGTGGTCTTCTTCGCGGAGATGCCCGCGTTTCCGGTCGAATTCCTCGTCGCATCGCCGCGATGTAACGGCGAGGCCCTTTGTTCATCGTTTTACACAAGTTGAGCACCCGTCTCATGATTCTTCACGGTTGAAGACTCGCGATAGCGTGAGTGTGCGTATTGCGTGTGTACGTTAAAAAGTGTTTTGAATCCGGCATGTTATTAATTAACACATTGACTGTCGCGCGAAGGTTGATACGAATATAGTTCGAGGCTGCAAAGAGTTCAAGGGCATGGTGATTGTACTTTCAGCCGAGCTGCGAGTGGGGTTAATTTTTATCAAGAATTGAAAGATATCCGATGGACTTGCCCTTGCAGCATGTAAACTTTGAATGTCAATGCGGTATAAATTTTGAATGTTTTTTCATTTTTGCTGACACATTGTAAAAGTACGGAGCAAGAGGAGGTCGGTACTCGCGATACTTTCAGCGATATACCCAGCACGGGTAAAAATATTATGAAAAACGTGCGTGCTACCGAGCCTATAAAGAAACACACCTGTTCACATGAGCAACGACTAATTAAATTCTAATCAAGTTACAGGCCGAGCATAAATTTCTCCAGACACGACAGTCAATGTATTCGACTAATTGCCTCCGTCGGCGGGTCCTTAGCGGCTAATTGAAAACGAGCACCGCGCAACGATAAAAATGTAACGTAAAAATGTCCCACCGAGCAGCTTGAGAGGCCCACGCCCATATCGGGACTAACTGCAACGTCATGCGGTTCATTATTTCGCACAATTAATCGCCATCCGAACCGTACACATGTCGAAACGAAATCGGGGGTACCAAAAAAAAAAAAAGAAGAAAAAAAAAGCAGCTCAGTGCAGTACTACTTTCAGCGTTTGTCTACCGACGAATCGTCCAATTGTTCGATTAAACACTGGCCCGACCGAAAATTCAATACCCGCCTCGCAGCGGCCTGACCCGAATAGATTTCTATCACGTACACGAATCACGAGCACCGGCGAGAGACGTACGTGTGTCTACCCGGGTCCGTGCCCACGGGCTATATTGTGCGCGGAATAAAGGGTGGAAGGAGCGGACGAGCGGAAATCCAAGAGAATCGTACCGGCGAAATTGCGTAAACCGAATGCCGATTGGAAGCGAAGAAAGGGCGTCGCGCGGGCGTAATTGCCTGTCGATGGTCGTGTACAGTTTGCGCGGATGAGCGGACTATACCGGTGTCAATAAACGCGATGAGCTGGCACCGGAGGATGATCGTTCATTTTTCTTCGCTCTCAGATTCTTAACTCTTCGCTACTGTGTACCCGATTACTTAACAGAACAATACTGGTTGACTAGAAGCCTTTGACGCGCGTAAAACGGAAACTCTAGTCGAGGATAGTTTCGCGAACTTTGACAACCTGTTTACGGAAAGAGATTGCGGACGAGGGGGACGATCATTGGCTCAACTGATTGCGCGTAGCGCGATAAGCATCAGTGTTTATCGGTCTTCGATTCTCAAGCTGCCTCGTAGGATGGCTAAGGAAAGAGCGGAGATAAAGTAGTTGGACCCACGCGGTAAAAAGTTTGCGGCTATCGTTCGACTTTCGTTCTGCGGCGCACGCGCTAGGTGTAAGTGTGGGTGTGTTCGTTGAAGTCTGAGAATGTTTACCCCTCGGCCTCGTCATCGGTGACGTTCCTGAGCAGGTCCTCGTGCTCCCTGTAACGCAGCTGAACCTCGGGCCCGAAGTCCGAGCTGTTCTCGTGCTGCCGAGTGTTCCTCGCCGCCATCTCGATCATCGTGTCCATCTCGATGGCCTTGACCTGCTGCTCGAGGCGCTGCAGCATGTCGGTACTCTCGGCATTGCCGGATTTCGGCTGCTGCTTCAGAATCAAATCGAGACTGATCGGCCCCTTCGCCTCGCTCGGATTCGCGCAGCTGCCGTGCGAGTTATCCTGATTGATCCTTATCGGGATGATCTTCGAGTCCTTGAACGCCTTCAGCTTCTCCTCGATGTTGACGTCGATGTCGACTTCCTTCGGCAGCGTTCTCCTCACGAATATCGGCGTCCTCGAGTTGCCGCTGCTGTAAGCCGGCGTCTCCGACGTTCTCGGCGAGTTCGGGCCACCTCGCTTCTCCACCACCTGTAGACCCTTCCCGTCCTCCACCAGCTCCCATTGCTTCAGGTGGTCCATGTGCTGGGCCGGGATGCGCCGCGGCAACTTCGGACTGGCCACTTCCTTCGTCTGCTGAGACTCTTTCGTCTCCTCGCCGCTTCTGCCCATCGTGATGCGGGTTCTGCGCATTCGCTGCGGCCGAATCGAACTTCTGCTCGGCTGAGTGAACCCGAAGAGGCCCTCCCGATCGTCCATGATCGAGACTCTGTCCTTGTCTCGCCGGAAGTCGGACTACGACCGCTTCTCAGGCTAGTCTCTCTCGCTGAGGTACTGATTCACGTAATCCGCTAGCTTAGCCTGGTAAGGTTTCAACATCGACTCTCTCCCCGAGTTCCATGCACTTGCCCTTCGACACTTTTCACGCACTTGACGAACGGGCCATGCCCGCTGAACGGTCTCTACGTGGCACAACACAGTCGTATCCTCCTCGGCGAAAGTTCGCTGCTTCTCGACGACGATCATCGACGGTATCTCGCCGCGAGAAGTTGACAAATTCCGAACATCTCGAGCGAAACTCTCAACTCAGTACGTCCGCGCGTAGTCACTCGATGATCCCTGCGCAGGTCGATTTCTAGTAGAAAGAATAGAAGATAGAAGAGAATGGGAGGAGAGAGTGAGACGAGCGAGTAGACAGCTAAAAGGCGGAGAATGATAGGAAGGAGGAAGCCGAAGGGGTCTTTATCGGTGATTTGCGATGGAAGGCGAACGACGATGACGCAACGATGATTCCCGATCGAGAGCCGACGACTCTGTATCACTTCGATGCGAGCGCACAACCAGCAGGCGGAACAAAAGCCAGAAACCAGATTCCCATGATGGAGAGAGGCAGGATTCGAGCGGCCGTCGATCGCCGTCCTCTCTCTTTCGCTCGCCGCTCTCATCGGCATAAATATGCGCCGACAGACGGCCAGACGTGGACGCAGGGACAAGCGATCAAAGCCAGACGACGTATCAGCGAACAGAAGTGGTATTGGTAGTGATAGTGGTAGTGGTAGTGGTACTAGTAACAGTAGGCAGCACACTTAGCCAGACTCGCGAGGCTGATCAGCCGATCAATTCCTCGCTCGACCGTCCCTATCGAAGGATCTTCCAAGACGGAAAATTTGCCTTTTTCGAGTCGACTCGTTCGACTCGAAAGCCATTAAACGTTCGCGCGTCGGATTAGGGTCGAGCGTACGAGCTTTCGCGGTCGTCAAGGATGCGAGAGGCGTGTATCGAACCGGGGCCGAGTGTCGTTTTAAATAGATAATCGCTGTCGGGAACGGCTTAATTGCCGATCGGCGACTCTCGCACGGGAAACGGGAAGCGGGCGCAAAGTTGACAATGTTGCGCCTCTCGCCACGTCGTAATTGCGGAAACGCGCCCGATAAGCCCGTTTTCATGAAATCACGGCTGGCAGGCAGTAGGAAGTGCGCGTCTAATTAATGCGAACGGTCTTGGCCGGGTAGTCCGAACGTAACGTAAGGTTTTCGAGCGGCCGTCTACCTGCCAATTATACGTGTCAGAATTATAGGCGAGCTTAAACCGGCGCGAACGTCTTATTAAGATTGCTCGTCGAGACCGGATCGACAGGTACCGCTCTCGGCCGATTGTTCTTCGCAAACGTAATTAACCGTTTTTCGGCGTATCGGAAAGGCGCGACCGGAGGAGAAAATGGACCTACATCGGGGCCGAGAAAAAAAGGAGAATCGGCACAGGAAGCGGCGAGCGATACGTTCGAAATTGCCGGTCGGCAGTTTGCGCGAAAGTGGGGAGGGGGGAAAAAACGGCTACGGGCACACAGCGGAGAAAACCTTTCGACGCACCTTTCGAGCATAGAGTCCGGGGGGCAAGGAGAGCAGGTCGTAATGCACGCTATCGCGGGAGAATATGGCGCCCGAACCAGGAAGAGGCTCACGATAAATCCACCTTTTCTTTTAATCTCGGCAATTACGGAGCGATCATTATCTGTAAACGATCTCGCCGTTCGAACGAAAAAGATACAGATAGACCTCCGGTGTTTAGATAGAGAGGACAGGGCCGAGGAGGGCGGGGAGGAGGGAGGGTCGGAGAGAGGGAGAGAGAGTGGATGCCTATCACGAAACAGATAATCCGCAGCATCGAGCAGGAAGTGAGCAATGAATCTCAATCGTTGCCCGGCATTCCCTTCGGAACACTCTGTCCGGCACGAGATGGAATATGAACCAGACGTCGGAGCCGCGGGTCCGACAAAAGTGGAGAGCGTGAGAAGTCGCCGATAAGTGCCGCGCTGAAATTGAGGAAGTTAAGAAACCGATTCGGCCAAAAAAAGTAGCCCCCCCGATTACCTAAGCGATTCTCGTATTATGTATTGTTTTTTCGAGGCTCTCTACGATAGCCATTATCGTGAGAGGATCGGCAGGCTATTTCCTCGTTTAATCTTTCTAGACTATTAATTAGGGGTCTGTAACGCATTGTTGGGAAGCGACTTTCGAAGCCGAGGGTTCTTATTGGAAATCACCGGCGATGTTCTATAACTTTATTTTGCTGAGACCGACCAGTTCTCTTCTCGAGAAAAAAAAAAAATGGAATTCGATATCGAGCGAGACTCGGCAGATATCGGCGAGCGACAGGTATGACGTCATGGGCAGCGAATCGAAGATAAGTAAGCCTGACGCGCGGTGTCAGCTTCTCTGTATGCCAATTCTTTCGATTAGGTGGTGTGTGTACACGGACGCACACGCGGCCGGCAGGCTCCTCTTTTTATTTTTCGCTCGGCTTATCACCGCGTATTCTCGGTCTTACGGCAGTTGTCGATACCGTCGATTGACTTTGCGAAGGTGAACGCTGCCGATCGACGCGCCGTCTTTCGAAACTGCACTCCGTCGTTCCGCATTGTCGCGTTTGGCGTCGAAAAAGTTCCACAAGATCGAGGAGGACGCGATCGGAAGAATTTATACCGGCATCCACTCGTCGGATGAGAATCCTCGAGCGCAAAATTGAAAATCGCGAAAGACTTATTTTTTGCCAAGGATCAAAGAGAAGCGTCCCTTCGCTGCACGCTATCGGAACGTCGATAAAGGGGGTGCTGCCTAAATGAGGGCCGACCAGAGACAGTTTATTCGAACGTCGGAAATTGATCGACGACAATTTCGCGAGACGAATCAGGGACGTAACGAGGGGCCGGAGTCCGCGATTTCCAAGCCGAACCCAGCGTCGAATCTGTTTAACGAAGAAAATTAGCCGGCGCACGCGGAGAGTGTGTGTGAGAGAGAGAGAGAGAGAGAGAGAGAGAGAGAGAGAGAGAGAGAGAGAGAGAGCGTTTCCCATCAACGAATTAATTGATATCAGTCGGTCGTCGGGCAAAACGGACGCGGCAATTACGTCCGGGCTCACGCTCGGGATTACTTTCTAAAGCGAAGCGTCGCTCGTTTCGTACGTTGCGCAGGCTCGTTTCCGGCGTTATCCGTTTGTAGTCGTACGGTCGGCTTCAATCGCGGAAAGTGCGCCTCGCGGTTTTCGCATTCAGCCAACGGCGGAGAGTTCGGCCGCGGAATACAGTTACCGGCCTTTACAGTCGATTCGGAGTCACGGTTCGTGCCGGCGGAGTGGAGCATACCTATCTCTCTCCTTCTCATTCTCTCTCTCTCTATCACGCGCTCCGACAACGCAAATATTTCACCTATCGCACCGATAAGGTACTCGGCGAGCAAAGCGAGCGGAAGACTGTAACTTTTGACGATTATTCGAAACGCGCGATGCACGGCCCGAGTCGAGCTATCCTCGTATCTGATTCATGCTAATTGAATTGTACGCTAAGCAGGATCCCGCGCCCAAACGAAATTGTCGGGTCTGAGGTAAACTAATTACGCCTAACGGTGCCCTCGTCATTAGCCGCTGGATAATCATACTCCGTTCACGAAAAAAATGTCGGATTATTACGTTCGCCCCGTTAAAGAGGCGCTCCGCGTCCTGAATGGATTACTTTCTAAGGCGAGTTGCACTTCCTTCGCTTCCCGAAGCCTGGCTCTCTCGGTTCAATTACGTGGAAGCGGCGCCGATCGTCCCTTTTGTGCCCGGCACGTTTCAAGTTCCGTTGCTCGATGAATTTTTGCCGTCCGGCTAGCAGTCGAATTTCAGTTCCCACAATTAAGTCCGATCGTAGCGTTGAACGAGGCCGATAAAAACAGTACCCGGAACGCGAGTCTCCGCGTTATCGAAAAATCCGCGGTTAACTCCGGAGAGCTCAGCCTAGAGCCGCGAACTTTCCTCTCGCCAGGGAAACTGGCCCGCACTTTTCCCAGTAGTAAGAAAAAAAGCAGCCATTCACGCCGGAGGTAAGCGGGGGTAAGAGGTAAGAGGTAAGAGGTAAGAGGTAAGAGGTAAGCGGAGAGCCCAGCGCAGTTTTTGCGAATCCTTCGCCCGTCCCAGTCTTCGTCCTAATTAAAAGTCTCTCGCCATACGCGGCCGGATTAGAATGCAGACGCGCGCGCGCGCTGGCTCGTACGCGTAATTATTCCGCAGGCGGAGTCGCAATTATCGTGAGCATCCTACGGCGAGAGAGGCAGAGTCCTTAATAAAGGCGCGATCATCTTTTCTCACAACACGATCGCCGACGCCGACGACGCCGATCGGCGGCTGGGCGTCGGCGGATTGCGAAGGACTGCGAAACGCTCCTTTCCCATTCGGCGTAGAAATCGTCTCGCAGCCCCGACTCCAATGAAATCTCCGTGCGAACGGGACCCTCCTTACCTCGCGAGCAATTATATGTCCGACGAGCGAGCGATCGTTATCGCGCGCACGCTCGGCAAGAGATCCGCGCGAGGAGAGGAGCGTCGAAGGTCACACTTTCGATTTCGACGAGTCGGAGAAAATATGATCGACGAGAGTGAGAGGCAGGGTGGGGGTGGGGGTGGGGGTGGGGGGCTGGAAACAGGAGGAAATTGAATATCGACGCCAATTTTCAGACTCCGGCTGGCTGAAAGTCGGCCTCCGGTCCTTTTACAGCTCCGACGGTGTCGAGCGGGACGAGGCGGAATTTTCAAGGCTTTTCCTGCGGCTCGACGAGAGCGGAAAGGCGAGAGAACCGCTGCCTGGCTAGAAAACGATGACTCGTCCCTCGCACGTCGGATAACCGGGAATTCACGATAGCCGATTGGCGCTGCTTATCAGAACTGAACGAACTGAGCCAGCAAGCTTGCGAACGAACGAACGAACGCTTACGATCACCGCACGTCACCACGCACATAATGTAGAGAGGGACATGTACGCAATGCGTGTCACGTTCTCGCACCTGCAGCCACATATTTACGCCGCGTGTACGTACACGCGCGAGCCCTTTCCGCACGCACACACAGTATAGCACAGAGACACACACGGGGCAACACAAAGGAGCACATACCAGAGAGAAACGTGCGCGAGGCGGTGTGGAAACGAGAACGTACTCTTCGACGATCGAACTGAAAGAGCGCGCGCGCGCGCGCACACGCCGTTCGCTCGGGCGTTTTCGAGTCGAGGCGCGAGAAATTTCGTTTTCGCGGTGAAAAACTGTGGAGAAAGTCGGCGAGCGAACTGTCGGCCACCGTTCGCCGACTGCCGGCGTTGGAGAGGCGGTTGAACAAAAAAGAAGGAGCGGACACGATCGTCGTCCGTGGGAAGAACAGTCTGGCGAAACGACGAAGAACCGGAAGCCCAGGCACGAACGGCCGGCTAGGAGGGACTGGGTCCATTTCTCGAACGATAAGCGCCTTCGCCGGCCAACTCGACTTCGCCGCGCCTCGTTATCAGTCGGGTAGATGCTGATAAGCGATAGTGTCTGCTTAGCACCGCTCCTACTCTCCCGACTGCGGCGCGCGGCCCAGGGGCCCCTGGGAATCTCTCGGGCGAGCATTATCGCGGACGGAGCGACGGCGATACACGCCCACGTTCAGGCCGCAGGACGAACGGTCTTTTCTTGTAAACCGGGAGCCACGAAAATTTCCGTCTCCACCGGATTCGACTTCCGATTCGAGGGAGGCGCGACTCTGCGGTTTTTCAAGAAACGGGACACTCTCGTGCCATTTATCGAAGCAGTGGGGAGGGGGCGAAAATGACAAAAAAAATGGTAACCAGAGTCGAGCGACCAGTTGAGCGAGCAGATTAATCGATGGAAAGCGCTGGGATGATTTTCCGGACGCGAGCAGAGCAGGCAAGCATCTCGCTCGACGATCGAATTTGCCGGGGCGTCAGGGACGCGTGAATTATTTCGTCCGGCCGATCATTTCCGCCGGCAGCGCGATAAATCGTGTCGGGCAAGAGAGGCACGTCGATGGCCGGCAGTGCAAATTGCATCGTGTAAGCGATCGCGGGTGTATCGATCCCGATGACGTAAGGCGGCATCGATCATCGAGCGGGCGCCGTGAAAAAGTTTTTCGGAGACAGACCGAGTTTCGAACGACCTGGGAACCGCCTTGACGCTAGACCGATGACTCACGTCCCTCTCGTCGTCGTACAGGGTACGAAATTTATGTCCCTTAAGCCTGCTCTTATTGCTCGGACCTCGTCAGCTTGGTACTGTTCCGCGCCGCGTGGGCTACGGCGAAAATTGTCCTGTAACCGCGTGACTCCGCGGGCATTAATTGCCTTTGATGTCAGAGTTTCCGCGTCGGCCGTCGAATAGAGTGACCCCCGAGAAGCGCCGAATCGTCTTACGGTCGTCGGAAACTCTCTACGGGGAAGCGATGATTCACCGTGGGCGACGTTGCACGAGAAAATTCGTTTCTCGCTCGCGCGCGTTATATATAAGAGAGCGTCTACCGAGTGTTCAGACTCCTGCTTACTGTCCTGCGTAATTAAATTTTCACGGACGCTGACTATTTCTCCGATATTTCTGATAATCCAGCGTGGCGGACTGCGCAGCAGATTCGACCGTATACGGATCTATGCGTCGATCTTGAGAAAGGTGGGGAGAGATCTAGGCGAACGGCAGACGATGGGCAACGCGAAATTTGCATACACGTGCGTGACGTGTCACGGAACGAAGATGGATGTACTCGGTGTTGGACGAGAAAAGAGCGGAGAGTGATCGAGAGAGTGAGTGAATCGGAGAGAGAAAGACGATGTGAGGGAAGTGGGAGGAAAGACAGAGAGAGAGAGAGAGAGTGAGAAAGAGAGAGAAGGGAAAAACAGATAGACTGACTGACGCGAAGCAAACAGGCGCTCCACGCGTATAAAGCTGATCGAGCCGAGTCACTTAAATCGCGTACGTTACTCGTTTATCTAATAAGCTCAAGTACGCGGCGGTTCGTATATCTCTTTTCACGCTTTTATTCGCTCGAGCGAATAAGCGAGCCGCAATGCGCGACCCAATGTAATTATCACTCTCTCGTGCCTGGACCTTGGTTCGTATCTTGCAGCTCACCCGACTCGCGTAAGAGAGTCTCACCCGCGGCTAATTATGCTCCCAACTCGAACACGGATTCTACTCCCATGTAGGTCGTCGAGCTTCGGGAAAAGTGCAATGGCGTCTGCGATCGACGCCTATCCGCCCGAATCGTCCCGACGGCTCGCCGTCGAAACAGGTTTCCGGCGGGGAAAAAAACTTCCATTCACGAGCCTCGATTCCGAACATCGGATTAAGCGGCTTTAAGGTCGGGGAAGAGAGATTACGGCCGCCGAGACGTTGGTTTTCATTATCAGCGGGCCGGCGATGGTGATGAGGGACGCGCGGGGGGTGTATTGTCGGCTGGGAAAGTATGGTTTTTCGGTCGACGATCGGCGGGATTGAATTGGCGGTAGCGAGGGCTCAATTGAGTTGACAGAGTAATAGCAACAATCTTGCCTAACGAGAGAAAGCCACGATAGACCGTCGAGCACCTGTCGGCTCCCTCGTCCTGCCCCTCGACAATGCCGAAGATGTCCTCGACAAACGTTCCCACCTACTTCTTCGTACAGTTTCGATAAGTCGACGGTTCTAAACCCCGCGAGGGGGCAACAAAGTGAGTCAAGCGAGCGGCACGAGAGTGCAGCGTCAGACGTCGAATGTCAGACATTTGATCTCCCCCAATGAGCGTGCGGTGATCTCTCGACTGTGAAGTCGTGATTATTGTCGACCTTCCGAACTCGCCGACGCGCAGGTAAAGGACGACGTCGAACGGTCGATGATTGGCATCGCGTTCCGCGGCCGTGCTTATTAACATGGGCGCGGGACGAGTCGTGCTGGGTTGGGGAGATGAAGACAGAAGCGGAGATGAAGATGGCAGTAGGAAAGAGAACAGTACGTCGAAATGGCCTCGACCAGAAAACTGGGATTCGCGGCCGAGAAAGCCTGTGACGTGTCCGTGAGTTAAGGACGGTCAGGAAAGAGACGGTTCCATAAATTTAACGATGCAAATTAAGGCCGGCGAAGCGGGGATCTTCGGACACGCTCGATCGAGTTTTACAGCTCTACCCCGATTTCGAACCTGTAAATTTCCGTGCTCGATGTCGCGAGGATCGGACGAACGGTTCTCGTCGGTCGCGAAGGAAGGTTGGAGAGAAATGAAGTAGAAGCGAAGGAGGAGGTTGCTCCCAGTGCTCGGCGTGGCAGGAAAAAAGAATGAAATTTCTACGAGCGTGCCGTGTGGGCGTAGAAACGGTGGTCGCGGTCGAAGCTGATAAGATACATTCTTATCGCGAGGTGTATATTCGTTAGAGGCATCCAGGCAAGGCCCAGACGATTACTTCTTTTTTTTCCTATCCTCCCTTTTCAGTCTTTCCCCCGTGCGGGCCCGTTCTTTTTCTTTCTTCATTTCAGTGCCTTATCAACGGCACGGTCAACATTATCTGACGAGATACGGTGCTCGTCGAAATCTACATCGTTAGTTCTAGCCGTAATCTCTTCGGCAATCCAAACCCTCCGATTTCTACTAGACGCGAGAGAAATTTTTTTTCCCCACACGTTACACGTGTAAAATGTTTGTCAGTCACGCGAGGTCGGGCGAGCGGTGGGCGCGATATTAATTTCGCTCGGAACGAGATTTTCACCGCGAGCAGAGAGAGGCGGCGAGAAAGAGAGACAGAGAGAGGGGGGGAGATTAGATGCTCACATTGTGAAGGAGGCACAGGTCGTTTTCTATCTATCTGACGGCGATCTGCGTCGTGGGCTAATAAACAGCGTCACAGGTGAGCCGATGTTACCGGGAAAAGATAAATAGAAACGTCTATCAAAGAGACAAGCACCAACCTACGCCTTGCTTGAGACATCAATCTACGATCTAATTCGAGGCTCCACGCCTTTCCGATCTCTCCGTCGTGAGTACGAAAGACTCAATCGCGTAATTAGACGCGATCAGGACCGATCTACGCTGTTTAACTGTTCAAGTTCGAACGATTCGTCGTTGGAGCGAATTCACTGAACTTTTTTCCACCGATCCCACTCCGCTGCCCGGAGCGAAGAAATGCGTCTTATCTATCAAGCGAAACGGCCCACGAATAAACACGCCCCTGATAGTCAACGACTGTCATTATCGCCGCGAAGTCTTCGGTCTGCGAGCCCGGCCGAAGTTGACCAGACGGCGAGGATAACTAATCGACTGATATTTCACGCCTTTCGCCGGTATCAGTAGCCTAACCGAGCCGAGCTAGACCGGGCATGAGCCGAGCGAGAAGCGGGGCGAGGCGGCCGTTATAAATATCATTTTCTCCGGGAGGCCGACTACCCGGCAGGAGTGGAACTTCGTCCCGGAGCGAATTTCCTGATTAACCCGGCAACGAATGGAACGACTGATTACGAGAACCGAGGCTGGACGTAATTCGAACGTTTTCCGTTTCGCGCCGAACGTTCTCTTCTCTAACGTGGAAGAGAAATTTTCTGAGGAACTCGAGAAAAAAAGGCAAGAGGCGACAGTGAAAATTCGCTGAAAAAAAGGTAAAGTTTGAAATCGACTGGGGTGGAGGAAAATGGATTTCGAGCCGAGGATAGGCAGTATGTTCTCGGTAGCGTTTGACTCTGCATAGGGGAAGTGTAAACTATCAAGTGGACACTCATGCTGCCCACGTTCGCCGGCGAACGAGCTCCCGATACGCGGCGTGTATCGTGCACGCGATTATCGTGCCGAGGAAGTCTTCGCTCTTGCCAGCGCAGCCGAAGCCTTCGACGCAGGGCTGGGGAGGAATCGTTGAACGGCCGACACACGTTACGCCACTTCTGCCGGCAACAGCTGGCAAGCCGGCTCTCCTCTCCGAGCCGCGTTTACGTATGCAGAACGGCCGGGGCGAGTTGTCAATTACCGTGCAGTAAGGAAATTGCAACGAAAATAATGTCCGGGTGAAATTTGCATCGGACGCGGCTCGCGATGCGAGTCGGGCGTTTCGATCGTTTCTGCAATGGGATTCTCTTTAACGACGCGAACGAAATGAGACGGTGACGGTGAAAAATTGGCCGCAGACGTTCGGGATTGATTGCGTGCCTAATTTTCTATTCCGGCCCGCTGTCACGCGATCTTTCAAATTTGTGCGTAGGGTGGAAGAGGAATGGGACGCGCGCGGCACAATGACAGAGGTGGAAACGGAGGGGGCGGGAAATTATGAGAATGAAGATTGGACGGATAACGAGAGTCGAGTGACGAGCGATTATCGGACGTTCGAGGTTTATCGTTCCGTTAACGATCGTCCCACTCTCCGTTGTTTCGAACGAGGACTGGGCCCGTTTATTCGAGCCGTTCGATACTTCGTTCCGTGCACCGCCTCGACTGCCGTCCGTCAAAGCTTGGCATGGGAACAACAGAAAAAGAGAGACGCAGAGGGAAAGAGAGAGAGAGGGACAGCGAAACGAAACGTGTCTCCGAACACTGGGTGAAAGTTGCGCGGGTGGAATTCCAGGGAATTCGGACAATTTCCAGCACGAGCTGGCCGCCGGCAAATTTATCGCTTCCAGCGCCTACGGCGCTCCTCGGCCAATGGCCAGGAACGGTGGCAGGAATCTCGCGATGGTACGGAAATTCGAGGAGAAAAGGAGCGCCACGCGAGCCTGGCCTGCCCCTAAATGCGCAGCGATTAGCGACATGCTACTTAGAAGGCATCGTTCGGCGAAACGTTTGACTTGCATCAGCCGAAACGTATTCCTACCGAGATTCGTTCGCCGCTTTGACGAAGCGCGAGATAGGAAGCTTCAGGGCTGCAAGACTGCAATTCGTACGCTCTCTTCCGGCTGACGCGACGCCCGGCGCCTTTGTCTTCTCGGCGCTCGGCAAAGAAAGTCATTTCCAGCAATTACGACCGAGCAATCGTCGGAGCGACGATAAAATCCCGATAAGAGCCTCCTTCGATTTCCGCCGAGCGTGCTCGCGAACTTTCGATTCCGCCGACGAACGAGCGGGACGAATAACAAGTAATTCCGCGGATCGGCCGATCGGAGCGAAAAGAGTGCTCTCGCCAAGCTCCAAAAACAAACTTGCCTTTGTTCGATCCGCCGCGACTCCCCCAAGCGAAGGCGCGGTTTAACGTACGGCACATTTGAATTACAGATTGCGCGTTATCTCTGGCCGCGGAGTCCGGCCACGAGAATAATGGCGCGGCCGACGTGTGCTGCCCCGATCGTCGCTCTTAATTGAAGTTTTCCTCGGCCCCCGAGTAATTAGATCCCTCCCGCGCTGAAATATGGAGGCCTCGGTGCCCTCGATAAACTCGCGTCCTCTCCCCAATCGCGTAAAAGTCTCGCACCCTCGGACAAAGATTCCGATTATCGGACGCTGCTCGTTCTTGTTCTAATTAGTCCAAGAGGTAGAAGGAGGGGGAGGGAAGAAGCATAAGATGAAGGATGGAGAAGGATGCTGTCGCGCTGATGCCATCCCACCAGCTACACCGGCACGACCTCTTCCGGCAGCGTCCTCGGCACTATCCAGATTCAGATATCGATCTGCATTAATAATCAATCGGAGCACCGGCTCTCGAGTGCAATGAGCTAATTTGCTGGAGTCGCGACTGTTACTATGCGCGCGCCGAGCAACGTTGTTAATTTTCCGCTGATTACGGCCTGTCATTACAGGCTTGCGCGCGCGCGCGCGCGGGCGCTCTCTCGCGCTGCCTGTCTTGCGACTTGGCCAGTGATCCTCAAACGTCGCCGAGTGACAGGAGAAGAAGGTGTAGACCTCCGACAGCTTTGGCTATGGCTTTGAAAGAGTAGAGCGCGAGGAACGCAACGCCACGAGGGAGTAATGAACGGTTTGTGCCATACTAATTACCCGCACACACGACGCGAGGCGTAACCGTGGAATTACACGCGGGTTATATAAACCGTTAATTCCTGCAATCCCTCGCTTCCCGTCGCTACTTTCCTCCCCCTCCTCCTCATCTTCCTCGTCCACCGTAAGAACATCAATGCCGCGGAAGAGTCATTGTCGTGTATCTCGCGCTTCTTCCATGACAGAGCGTCAAACTGAATTCTACTGTCGGCTCCCACGAGGTACAAGGGTAAGAGAGAGAGAGAGAGAGAGAGAGAGAGAGAGAGAGGGAGAGAGAGAAAGAGAGAGGGACAAAAGAAAGAAGAGAGGAAGTAAAATCGCTCAGGGGCTTTGCTCGGGCTAATTGTTTCAGCGCCGCTCGCCACTCTTCTTTGTTTCAACCTCCTCGATCCCCAAAGACGATGAACGCGGATTTTCCGCGAATCACCCGCTTGTTTCCATCGCGAGTTTCTTCGCCTGAGTACGTTCGAGCCGAGTCGGCCGATCGCGACTGGCTTTTATTGAAGTTCGCAGGCACTTAAATCCGTTCGCAAATAACTCGGAAGTTTTAACGACCGCGTTATTACGGCAGGATATTGGCTCCTTGGCATTCGTGGCTATCGATCACCGGCTAGCTATGTTGGCGCGCCGATGAAAAGGCGAAATTGTTGCTGCCGCCGTACGATCGAATTACAATGTCGCTATCGCCTCGAATTTGCATACCCTAGTGGCGTGTTATTGGATTTCGTACGGGAGAGAGCACGCGAGGGCCAGAAGAAGCGGTCGAGAAAATTGCGGCAATAACCGAGCCTCGAAAGTTGGCCACTTACATCGATGCATGAAAAATCCCGGAGGATCGGGGAGAGAACGATTTCGCCGTTCGAATGACATAATGACACGAAATATGCCGCTTGCCGGAGTGACGTCCAACCAGTTCGGAATCAAAGGGAGAGATGGGAAACAATGGCGAAAGGAGCGGCAATCGAGTGGCCCCCGTCTCAATGGCAAATCGTTGAGATCTGGCTGAAGTGACGGAGAGCAGAGGATGATCACGTGCCGGTAGAGAGCACACACGGCCCGGACGACACATGCGCAGCGAGAGCCAGCGACGACCATTGCATGGAAGGCACCTGTGCTTCGCACCTGTCGCGCCGCACCAGCAGTTTGCCTAGCTGCCGCACAAACTCGTGACTCGGACCTCTCGCCGGAACGGCCACTTGCCTCCGAGAGATTGTTGTTAACGAGTCGCCATGCAATTCCTGTCACTCCGCCGCCTATGCGCACTCACAAAGTCTCTGACCGACGAAACATCAACGAAACGTTAACGAAACATCAGCGTCACTAGACGCTACATCCAAGGCGAACCTCCAAAAATCACACTCTCGTCCTCCATACACGCGTACCACTTTCACAGACACAGATTTTCCGCACTGGCAAGACTCCGAGAATAATGGCGAAGTCCGACGTGCGGATCGGCACTTTCCGGTAAGGTAAGAAGCCTCGGCGAGGACGAGGAAGGAGCCGCGAAATGTAACGGAAGCGGGGCGAGGAGACAAAGGAAAAGAGGCAGGAAGGGAGAGGAAAGCGGAGTGACGACTCGTGTCGCGGGACACGGGAGCGTGACACACGTGGCAGGCCGTTAGGCAGCCGGCACACTACTACTGGCTCAGAGTCTCTCCACCTTCGTCTGCGCTCCTCTACGGACGATTCTTCGAGACGTTGGTCTACTACGCTCCTCTACTACACTCGTCCACTACGCTCCTCCGCGTTCCGTTGCTACTGGCCGCGCTTCGACGGTCGCTCGGCCGCCTGCTCCGCCGGTCGTTCCATCCGGTTGACAGGCGTGCTCATTGCCTGCCACGATCCTACCCCACGACGCACCACGCGATATTGGAAGCGATGAAACTTTGCAATTGAAAGGCCCCCGACGCGAAACGATTCAATGCGCGCATTCTGTCCGACTCGCCGCGACACGAAGCCGGGAGGAGCGTGCGGGAGAACGTACTGTGGCAAAAAATCGCTCGCGGAACGGATGGATAGCTATTGTCGACTCTCTCGTGCAGTACTGGAACGCGATGTGGAGCGATGTAAAACTTTGGGGCCAATGCCGTATCGGCGTTGGGGAGCTCGCGGTAGCATGACAGCGTGTACATTTTGAAACACTGCCAATTGGATTTTTGCACGCACGCCGGAGGGCATTTTAGGGCGCATAGATCACGTGTGGACGTGGCACATGCGGATGTGGACTGCGTCACTATGCGGTGTAGGGATAATAGACCTTCGGATCTAGGTGGCACGAGGTAGTACTGCGCGCGGAAGGATGAGGGGAAGGATGGAATTCTAGTCTGCCTCAAGACTGATCCTAGCTCAGGAGGAAGTATGACCAAGGTGAGAAGCAAGCGTTTCTAGCCGCCTCAATATTTATCTTGACGCGTGACGCACGATTGTGACAACTTCAGGATGTCCGCCGACATGTGGCAGCAATTTGGAAAGATACGCGACTTACCGCTCAATGGAATATTTTACGTAACAACCGTCTCACCTTACACCGTTACTACCTACTAACGATATCCATACATTATTACGTATCACGAAACACTATAAATCACTCCGAGCACTCCTCCAAAATTCTCACGCGCATCGTACAATGCGATCAAAATCACTCGACCCCACTTCTATCCTGCTACCGCTACCCTACGCCTACCCACACTCAGAACCACTCAAAACTCATAGTCCTCGCAAGATCCACTCGTCCGCCGAGTCGGAAACGATCTGGCAAAAAACTGGCGATTCTCGCGGCAGGTCCGCATGGTGTCCAATCAGCGAAGCTCGCCGAGGGTAGCACACGACCGTCTCTTCGCCAATCGGGGGACACGGTAGACTTCGCGGCCAGACGCACGGTACGCACGAAAGACGCACGAGAGACGCACGGGACGCACGAGAGACGCACGAGAGACGCACGCGTGCAGTGGCGGTAACGCACGGGCTCGGCTCGCGACACTGACAGCGCGCGGAACGACTGCCGCCGAGAAAGCCGCGCTCGTTTCGTGACTCACGTTATAGAGCCCGGCAAAAGGCGCTCCCCGGAGCGCGCGAGCCTATCGCCCGCCGGCAAAGAGGAGAGCTCAAAGTGCAAGTGCTGATAGCAGTGCCGTGCGCACGCCGTGAGGGACCCCCACCAAAACGCGACTCTTCACCCCCCGCGGTCTTCTCTGCCCTACGGAGAGGAAGCACGCGCGCACACACGCGCGCCAGGGCACACGCATACGAAGGGGATCCGGAGGCGACGTTTTGATGCTTGGAAAAAAGGGGTTGCCCTGGCTCGTTTTCACGGCAACGGGGTTCGAGTGCCGTCTGCGTTTGCGGATGAGGGACCGCACGGGGTAGGGATGAGTTTGCGAAGGGACTCTGAGGGGTTGCAGGGGGGCGAGCTCCCGACTCTTTCTCTCTGCCCTTACCGCGAGCCGCGGATGCTTTTTCAAAGTTTCCTCGTTACGCCCGGGGACGCTTAAGTTTTCCCTTCGGCAGCTCGGCTGCGGCCACCAGGGGGTGGGCGGGAAGAGGGGTTGGATGCGGGAGGAGAGTATTTAAAGTCGCGTGAATCGCTCGGGATTGCCGAGTGCGCTCCGTAATTCTTGCTCGCGCGGGTAAAATCAATAAAGTGGGACGATTACGGCTGAGTCGGGCCGAGACGAGACGGCTCATACCGTATGCAGAGAGTATTTGCATACGCTACAATATGTTGCGGAGGGGTTGATACGTTTCTTGAGTCCCCTCTCCCGGCGCGCTATGTATAGTGGAATTGCGGTACGCTCCGCGGACGGCGTACGGCGAGCAGCTGATATGCATAACGTGCCCGTTTACAATGTCCACATGTGTTGCAAGACTTATCGGAAGAAGGCCACCGCCGAGAGAGAGCGCGTGTCAACACATCGTTCATCCGTCGAAGACTGTCGAGAGCGAGAGAGAGAGAGAGGGAAGTAGAAAAGGAGAGAAGCGAAGTCGTCTGTGACAGTCGTTACGTGCCATTTCGACGGAATGCCTCAATCGAGAGGCCGCCGTGCCCTCAAAGAATATCGAGATGCACCCGCGGTGCCATTCGCATTACCAATTTAAATCGGCCAGTTTTCACTCTCGTTCCCGGCGGGACGGCGTGCAATAATAACTCGCGTACGCTCTCTTTTAATGGCCGGGCGTAACGGCCGCGATGAGTTAACGGATTCGACGCGGATCAAGGCTGCGAGAGCCGGCGTCGATCCGGGATTTGCATAAACAACTCGTACCGGAGCCCGACAAATCCGTCAGTTCGACTTCTTCCCGCGAGATATTCGTCGCCGGCGAACGTACAGATCGACAGAACCGTATGGAACGAGAGAGGATTTCTGTCTGGCCGAGGCCCGAAATTTCACGGAATCGACGACGCGTGGCTATAATTGAGTTCGGGCGGAACTCGATTCCCTCTGACACGGATTTCGAGTGACGCGTCGATCGTCCCGATTACGAAGGAAGACATCTGCCTCGCGGAGGATCGAGGATCGATGGATCGACCGCAGCCACCGGTTGGCCCTTTCTCTCGCCTCGCGATCGGCACGTGTCGCTTCCTTCCCCCCTCTCACCAAGCCGCACTATCTTGCCGTATCGCGCTCTATTTCACCTTTCCGCTGCAATCTGTTACGATCCACGAAACGTCATCGGGACTTATTGCGTTCGGACGCCCGGCGACAGGACCTGGCCATCGGCGTAGAAAGTTTCTAAAATCGCGCAATCAGCGATCTCTGCCTCGACTCAAACTTCCTCTCCCTACTTTCACCCGCCCTCCCGAATATCCCGAAATCTTTTCGAACTCACTCATCGCACTTACTCTTATTTCGTAAGAGAGACAGATCTGAAGCGGCACGTTAATCTTTCTCTTCCTTCGCCGAGGCGAGTTGGGTTTGCAATTTCGTTCGCTTATCGTCGTTAGCGTACTTTCGGTTCCATAACTCACTCCACTTTCTTAACACGATCGGCACTGAGGGAGAGAGAGACGTGGGCACCCACGCGTCGCGTCCGAAGAAGAACGAAAGTGGTCGAGGAAAGTAGCCGGTTCTCGATATTCGTGTGCCTCGCGAGGCCGGGCTTCAAGGTCCGCGTCTCGCGGAAGACTGATCCCCAAGGTGGAGGTGGAAACTCGGCCGCGCACGAAACAGATCTGACTCGCCCGCAGAGTGCCTGTTAGTTACGATCCGCGACCTTCGTCTTGCCGTTTGGTACAATGTCCAGGCTGGATGCTGTCTCCCGCCGTCGTCCCACCGGTGCCGACCTTCCACCGCTGAACTTGCCTGAACGGACGGCGAGAGCCAATGCCTGAGCGCGGATAAGTGTTACGCTACGCGGGTTCACAATAGAAAGTTATGTCACGGGGTCTGCGTTTTTCGATCGCCGCGATACGCCACTTCTAGCGGATAATACTAGAAAGCTCTGCGTTAAACGTTTTTTTTCCCCCCGCCACAATCGTCCCCCACTCCCATCATCGCATCGGTCTTGAAATATTGCTTTTGTGAAGGCATCCCATTCTACGGGCGCGCAGGAAATAAATAAGTCGCCGGTAGGCCATTAAGTTTCCAATGTTCATCTGCCGTACGGATATTGAATGAATATATGTATAGCTTATATACGCTGTCCCGGGAGTTGAATACGGTACGGGCCGGCGACGTCGGAACGAATGGATTCCGTGATGACTCGCGGTAAAGAAGACCGGCCGCTAAGAACCAATCATCTTAAAATCATCCGGCTACCAGGAAGCGTTTTGAAATTAGTGCCGTCGTAAGAGGAAACGCATTAGAGTCCGTGTAATGTCCCTTCGGTGGGAAGCAACGACCCTTGACCTAATCCGACGCGATAGCGGTGGAGGTGGATGAGTAAGAACGGTAAGGAGAGTAAGAAGACAAGGAAGAGGAAGATTGGGGGGGGGGGGGGGGTTACGTTCACCATTCCACCTGAGCTACTCAATCGCTGCGTGACATTTGTCGGACGATCGATGCAACTGCAAATAAATGACCTATCGCGGCAGTCCGCAGAGTAAATTTAACCGGGCTGAACTGGAGTAGAAAAGCGGCGTCGTGGCGTGATTTCGCGAAACGCAAAGTACCGGCGGCGGGGCGGAGGGGAGCGGAGAAACTTTTTCTATTCCCCGCTATCTGATCGTGCCTTCGGCCGCGATCGATCGACCGTGGAACGCGAATCGCGCTCGCGCGTTCCCGCATTCTTGTTGCGAACGGCGCTACCGACTTCGTTGCGTCCAT
Organism: Anoplius nigerrimus; assembly: GCA_914767735.1. Lineage (NCBI taxonomy): Eukaryota > Metazoa > Arthropoda > Insecta > Hymenoptera > Pompilidae > Anoplius > Anoplius nigerrimus. The sequence goes on along the minus strand of OU612084.1, from coordinate 7,481,360 downwards.
TATTCTGGGAAGTGCCTCCGCCAGCGAGGTAGAAACGACCCGCAGCGAGCCAGCCAACGTAATTCGACGAACGAAAACTTTATCGGTAAGACGCGAGTTCTTCCGTTCGCATGTCGCAGTCGGGATCGATACTCGGCTATCGTTCATTCGATCGTTCATTCGATCGAAACGAACGGAACGAACGAAACGAATCGCTGGCAGCGCTCGCCGAGCGAAAATTCACGGAAGTGTGACCGAAGACGAGCTTGGAAGGAAGGGTTCTTCGTCTCGTTACGCTCAGCAAACTGCGAAGAAAGAGAGAGCCCCCCCTCCCGCCCTCCTCCGACCCGACCGAGTCCGAAGTCGCGAGTTGGGAGGTTCGTCATGATTCCACGGGTCCGAGGATAATGGGCAGGCCGGACGTGGGAAAGGATCGTCGTAAATTTTATCGGGCAACAATCGCCGCCGGGTCCCCCCTCCCCCGACAATGGCCGCCGAGTAGCTTGTCGACAAAATGACTCGGTCGGGCCGAAGCACTGGCTTCGCTCTCAACGCCCTTCATTGATCCCCCGAAAATCGAGCGGATGCCGGCACAAAGAGAATGGCCCCTGTACTCTCGTTTCTTGGCTTAGGATGAGTCCCGGGACGGCTCGATAATAGCTCGCGAACGTTTGCCAACTTCGGTCGCTCGGAAATATAACCCGCGAATTAAGCTGGCTTCCGCGTAATCGTTCGCCCAATTGCTCCCGGCCGAAGTTGAAGCTTCGAGATGGGAAACGAAGTACGGACGAACTGTTCTCTGGCTTTGGGAAAAAATATATTGATCGACTGCGGGAAGCAGAAGGTGCGTGAGTGGTCGATGACTAAGTACGCGGATGAAGAACTGCGGCCGGCTCGGAAATACTGATTGCCGCAACGAGTGGCATAGCTTAAAAAAAATCTCTTTCAGCGCGATGCGATGTGGCTCATTCATCCAGATTCCTGGCGTCTCCGGAATCGTTAAAACTTCTCGACGCGCGCGTACGTGAGACGCATCGACGGATGCACCGGCGGTAATTAAGATTCCGCGCCAAAAGCAACATCCTCGTCGAGGGACAATGGCGGGAAGGTATCGATAGATATATCGTCGGTAGACGATAGATGGCCGACTCGTAGGCTGAAAGCACGTCGGCCAGAATAGAGAAGATCCAGTCTTCCGCTCGTAATACAAGGTGAATCCGCTTGGAAACGCATCTACCTTCACGGTAGAGCCATTTTCTCGGGACATAGAACAGGTGGGCGTTAAAAGCGACATCCTACGCGCGAACGACTCCCAGCGTCTCCCTCCACGGACGTGGGACACGACCCGGACATTTTTTTTATCCTCTTCCGTCAGCCTCCCCCGGAAGTGAGGAAAGAAGGTCGTCCCTTCTGCCTCCTCGCCCGCTTCCACCCCCTCTTTGTCGCCGAGACGATCCATTCGTCTCCCCCCCCCCCCCCCCCCCCCCACCCCTCCGCTCGCCACTACGCCTTTCCTGGGCGTGTAAATCATCGTAGACGAAAGGCACGCTCGATGGACCGTGGCGAAGGATTAAAGACGATGGTTCAACCTCGAACCGGAAGCTAACTGTTACGTCTGCTGCCATAAGCCGGCCACCGTGCAACTCGGTTTAATGCCCGGTTTCTAATTCACGGTACAACGAGGGGCGCGACCGGAGGTCAGCGTCTCTGGGATCAAGGATCCGATCCAAGTTTGCAACCTACGACCTCTCCTCGCTAACTCGCTACTCAAAATCGGACCTCAACGTCCGGGCAAAGAATCCACGGATTCGTTGGCAGGAACTTCATTACGGTAAAGTTAAGCGAAATTACGCGCGGTGGGTTTCATGAACTCGGAGTTTTGAAATTGTTACTCAAAGTTAACGCTCGCGCACCTGGAGGTACTTTTTTTGCAAGGCGTCGCATAGATTGCGCATTACACGAGTTATCTTGATGGTGGGATCGCGGGGCTCTTAAGAGGGAAGCGGGTCTTTTTTCTCGTTTCTCGTTACTCTTGCGTGCCTTTCGCGATAACCGACGCTGTTTATTGGCCACAGGAATGTTTCGCTTCTCGGCGCGACGATTTTTGCGAATCGCGATCGCGTTCAGCGGACGAACGATAATGACGGCCGGGCGAGCAGCGTTTCGGTACGACTCGGTACAGAAGCCGATAAACACGCACCGGGTCTTGTCTACTCTCTTGCAGCACGTTTTGTCGAGATAATACGCCGGCTGGAATACGAGAAGACGAATTTGCAAGCTGAGCTTTAACCGGTTTTTTCAAGGAATCAGTCTGAATCGCGAATCAAGTCAACGGTGGGGTCCATCGCGTCGCAGATGATTTACCGGCTTCGCAGGCAGATCTAGCGAATCGATTAGCGCGGAACGTTCGATCTTGAAACGCTCGGCCTTTTGTTCTACGCGGAGATTCTCGGTAGTCCGCGAAACGAGACGTGACCGGAATTTTTCACGGCGGCAAACCGCCGCGTCAATCTGTATCGGAAGTACACGGCCACTCCGCGATGAATCACCGTGCAATCAAAAACTCTTGCCGGCGTAACGTCGGGTAGCAGGCAGGCAGGGAAGGGAGGAGGAGAAGAGGCGGGAGAGGCGAAAAACATGTTTTCACCGCGAGACTACCCAGTCACGTTTCGAGAACGAGATTTCGCGTCGCTCCGAATACTCGCTCCTCGCAGGCCTTTTGTAACAAGGTTGCACACGCACGGCGGCGGCACAGCTGCCGCGAGAAATCAGCTGTCACACTTTACGTCATACGGGGCTCGATAAAATTTCACTTGACTTCGTTTCCAGTACCGGTTCAATATTTACCCCGCGGCCTATCGATGTGACATTCCGATATCGGCCGCGTGTTTTTTTCCACCGTCGCATTCTCGTGCCATTTGCTGTCGCGTGCGTCGCGGCTAAATATTATTGAATCGAGGTTCTCGGAAAAATACAGTACCCCCCCGCTGGGGTAGAGGAAGCTACCGTGTTGTTGTCGGACATTGCCAGGGACCCCATTCACCGTCATCGTCTGACGATAGGAGAGCCATCGCGTGTTTCCGAAACGCTCCTCGCGTCGAATGCCATTTAATCCGCGCTCACCTGGAAATCAATGGAATCCGAGCGACACGCCGGGAGGTTGCGACAAAAAAGAGGCAGCGGGCGGGAAGGTGGGGAGGTGAAAAAAGAGTCTCGGTAGGTTGCACCGAGCCGAACGAGTCCGCAGCGCGCGCGCGCGCGCGGACGATGAATCACCGAGCTTTACGAGGGAAGCGTACAACCGCATTCGGCCCGAATAATTGAGATTACATATCCGCGATGCCGATGGGCTGAAAGGCCTCGCCTTTTGTTCATTCAACGCTCTCGCATTTACATCCTGCCACCCCCGTCGTCCACCTCCGCCTCGTCTCGTGTTCCGGTTCTCTCCGCCTCGCGACAAGTGCCATCTCTGTCCTTTTCTCATTTACCTCTTAATCACCGTAAAAACAGTCATGGAAGAACGACACGCCCGGTAAGGATCGAGGATCGTAGTTTTCCGTTTTATGCGACGGACGACTTGAACGAGAGTACGGCAGACGAAATTGTACGATTCGTATGCGCGAAGTCTTAAAAGTTGGGAACTTTCGGCGAACGGAATTGGCGTTGAGCGAAGTTTTCACGCGGCACGATTATCTGGCTCAGGTGAGTCAGGCTTACGCGATTGCTTGGCTAACGGCAGCAGACAAAACGGCTGAAGTGGTGGAAGAGAAGTGGAGTGAGAGGGAAGAGTGAGAGGGAAGAGTGAGAGAGAGGGAGAGGCACAGGCCGGAGAGAAATTATACGTGGCGATGGCTTTTTAACGCGCTACGCCGATTGCTGACATGCCTGGCAGGCTATAACAACAGTGGCCGACAGGTGGCAGCAGTCTACGGATAAACTCCACACCTCGAATGTAGAGTGTGCCTGACCTGGGTGGTACCGTTTCTACTGTTGATGGCCGACTATTAAATTCAGCTTTTTTGTTAACGCGACATCTCACTTGTTTTTCTTCGCTGTTCACACGATCGACGACTGTTATCCAATTAATGGTCGTTTCCTGCACGTATTGCCGTCGACAGACGTCGTGATTGGTCAACAGTATGATAATTGAGCGCGGTTAATAGATCGGCAGTTGTGTAGGGCACACCGAGGTACTTCATGATTTTACAGATAGCTTTAGTTTAGACACATCTTCGAAACTTAATTATGGTTTTTGAGATTTCTTTCGATTCTCCGTCATGCGCAAGCTGATAATACGTTTCCCAGACTTCAGATGTAAAAAGATGTTGCAGCGAATTTCAAGATGAGCGTACGGCAAAATATTACTTGTCCTGCTGACGACACGGTGTCAATGCACTCGTTGGTGCACCGCCTGTACCTGCATTGTCTTATCGGCGGCTTACATAAAGTTGGGAAAACGCCTTTGCCCCGAACGCGGTACTTTCCTTTCGTTGCATAAACTCGCGCCTGCACTCGCGCCAATAAAGACGCACGGACGAGAAAGGCGCCTTCTTTTTCTAATAACGATAATTATTGTGATCCGTCCGATTGTGCGCGGCCGAGATTGGGGAGAGAGTTCGTTCACACGCGGAAGCGAGTCAATTCTCCGATTGAGATGCGATAAACGATTCCCATTGCGGAAGGTTCCATTTCGCTTGCGAGTAATCAATTCCGCGAACGTGAGAGTTGCAGAGGTTTCGGCGCAGCGACGTGTCTCTTATGTCGTCCGCCTTTTACGCACGTGAGAGAAATTGCGGCTAACTTCCTTCGGCTACCGGTAACTTCAATTTGCCGGCAACTTCAATTAGCGGGTGTACCGCGACGCGGCCAACAATCCTTACCGTTACTCGGCGGGCGAACAATTTCGTTTCCACGAGCTAAGATGGCGATCAGAAGTATACCTGACCGGTCACGAAAACACAGACCGATAAAACGTCGAATCCAACTTCCACGTCAATTCGTCGATCAATCGCTTAATTAGCGTCCGCTGAATGGCAATGATTTGACGTATCGGCTCTGGCGAGTGCAACGTTTGAAAGGCGACTCTCGTAGCATTCTTTCCGTTGAATCGAATGGGCGGGCGTCGGGAATTGATTTTAACAGGGACCGATTTAACATGGGCGCGCGCGGGCGGATAGAGTTCACTTACGGCCGTTGCGCGAGTCGTACACTTCCTGCTTTTTAGCCACGGCATAAATTCATAGAAGGGACACCCTATCGGCCCGTTACATCGGTTCCACCCACGTTCTTTAATCCTTACAAGTGTCCGGGCGGGGAAGCCACAGGCGTGTACGAAAGACGAGGCGTTACATGATCGTGACGAGAGTGTCTTGATTCCGGACGCGAGTTACATGATCGAAAATCTCGGGAGACAGGGACGGTTTGTTATGACGGTGCGGGGGGGAACTTGCGTCATTTCTCGAGAGATTAACCCTCAAACAGAGCGGACGTGCCTCCGCAACCGATGCGGCACTTCGATCACCTAAGCACTCAAAGACATCCTGGTTTTTGTACCTTGCCACGGTGGAAATTCGTTCCCATCGACGTACGTCCCGGATCTTCTTTCCGAGACTCTGACGTATTCAGAGCTTGAACGCCTTTTCCCCGCCTTTTCACCTCGGTAAAATATTAAAGTGCCGTTACGATCCTTAAGCGGAGTATTTTTTCTCTTCTCCTCCTTTTTGTTAATTTGCCGAATTAAGCTGCTTTCGAAACTGCCCGCGGCTGTCTTCGGATAGATGGACTCTTCATGCTCTTACGTACATGTTCCTGGAGCCTCCGGAAGTCCGAAGAAAGTTCGTCGGTGTCGTAGAGTCCCATATAAGAGTTCAGAAGAAGAGAGCATTCTTCTGCTTGGCCGATATCATTTGCGCACTAAACGCACTCTCGTGAGACCGTTAGTAATTAGTAGGTTGTCACGTATGAGTTTACATAAATGGATAGCAGGAATGTCTGTCTAACTGTCTTACGGCCGTGGTTCAGGGTTCTGTTACAATGCCGTCAAGGTCTACGAATGCCAACACTGCTGTCCGCTGCTCGTTGCAAGCACCGGTTAGCTTCGAAATAACTTCTCATTTCAACTATATTAAATTCTCTTCCACTGTATTATAACGTGAAACTCCGTGTACGTCGAGCCTGCGCCGGTGTAAGGAAGCTCGGCAGTGCTTTCCGCGGCTTTACACGGCTAACTTTACGAAATTCTTGGCGAAAGAAAATTTCACGCGTCGCTTGCCCCTTTCCCGCGAAGCAGTCGATGTAGAGGCGCGGGTTGGAAGAAAAATATCGTGTTACTTGTTTAATGGAGCACGCGTGGCCAAGGTCGGCCGAGCGTCCGTGAGTCTCGCCGCGATAAAAAGGTATGCCGATGAAACATCTCGATATCGATATTGCGGCATAGATCTCGCGAGATCGACCTTCCACGATCATTGGAATTGTACGATCCGTCGCGTTTCATCTCAGTCTTTTTTTTGCGTTCTCGATCGCTCGCTCGGACCTCTCTCGCGCACCTTCTATCCGCATCTCGCAATTCCATGTTTAACGAGCGCGAGAGGCGCGATAGAGAAATCTCAAGGAGCTTGCCGGCATACTTTGCCCGTTTTTATAAACGAGCCCCGGAGTCACGCACGCCGCTGCGAATATTTGCATGCCTTCGGCGCGGCCCGAGTGCGCATCGGAAACGACGCGCATGCAGGAACGTTTCACTTTCCTCCCTTCTGCCCCCCCCCCCCCCCTTTCGCCTCTCCGGGTTCCTTTCTTTGCCTTCTCTTTCGGCTACATTTCAACCCTGGTTCCGTTTGACGACTTTTCCCCGTCTCCTTAGGAAAAAGTTCAATTCTCAGTTATGGACTTTTTACCCCGACCGCTTTCTTTTTTACTTCTGCCCAACGTTCGATAGACGCGCCGGAGGACTGTTAAACCTTCGATCAATCGTCGGTGCAGGTTTGCAGTCGCACGTGTCCTCGGGACAGATCTCAAAGTATTCCGCGCCAATGGCAATGAATTCGTGTTTAAACGAGTTTTGAACAGCGTCCCCTTAAACGACGTACGAGCCGATTCTTACGGGACGGAGTCATAAATTATTCTCACTGTTTTCTCCGCCGATTTTCCGCTCGATTTACCGTCCAACTTTACCGTGAAATCGTTGCCTTCGATAGTTCGCTAATCCCAGACTTTTTCAGCGGACAAAGAAACCACCCGCCATCCCGTTTTACGTTCTACTTTTTCAGTGGATAGATAGATATCTATGCCGGCCGATGCTGGAAACGTGCATAACGGGGGTAGGGGAGGCAGAAAAATATTTTGCGTATTTCCAGCGGAGGGAATCCGAAATGAAGAGCTCTCGGACGCAATCTAGCCCGGAGGGCGAGTTTGAATCCATTGAGTTAAGCGAGTTTAAATTATTCCCCGCTAAGCGACATGTAGATTATTCCTTGCTGAGCGCTCCGTAAATTATTCCCACCGTTCCCGTTCTCGCGCTCGTTGCGCGCCCGGCGAATTTCTCTCGGGCGACATGTTTGCATTAAAGGTGCATCCATCGATTTGCGCGGTCATTGAAATCCGACCCGCGAGGAGTTATCAAATTCTACATCGTCCGTTTAACATTACTACCGGCTCACGCGCATCGCGACCTAAATAATCCACCCCCCCCCCCCCCCCCCCCCGACGGACAGCTCTGAATCCCGTTTCGAGCCTCAACGAATTTAACGCGCGAGATTTACCCAACGATTCGCGTCCTTCGTTTGATTCATCAAATGCAATAACAGGATTTAATCCGTTATTTACACGAATCACGAGTAAATTGACAGGATGTATTTGCGATATTAATTTTTCGGACGCTCGTTAACGGCGGCCAAAAATCGATCGGACGAGCGGCAAAGTGTGCGCACGAAAAGGATATTGTGGTCAAGGCGATTATGAGAAAAGTGCATTGTGGGAAGTGAAGAGTTAGCGGGCCGCGTCAGGAGGGGGTCGTTAAATTTGCTCGTTACTCCCGGCGCCGGCGTAAATTCGAGGATTTCTGGCCCGAGAGAGTGCCACACGCCCACGCCTTGCATTTCGCAGGGAGAAAGCTTCGAGTCATCGGCCACGGCCTTGATTCCCCTCCTGCATCGGGGACAATGTGTGGAACGGTACTCTCGGCCAGATAATAAAAAAAAAAAAAGAAGTCCCACCGTCGCTTTTGGCGCCTGCCGTCTAACGCGTCCTCTCATCACATTGCGCGCTTGATTAAAAAAGGGAGAAAAAATTCGTCCAGACTGGAGTTCGACGCGTGTACGGGGAGCCGGCGTCAGACAGAAAAATCTCAATTGTCTCCCCCCCCCCCCCACCCCCGACGACACGGACGGCAAGTAAAAACTGTCGGCCTCCCGTTTTTTTTTCACCCCTCTCCGTCCCATCGACGTCGGACGACGCTTCAAACGCGCACGAGCTGATATGAGTTCAACGATGCCGTAAAAACGTTTCGCTTTTTCAGTGCGATCGCGCACGCAGAACTGTTTCGCTTTTTCCCCCCCCTGCATCCCCAACCCTGGTGGCGAGCTCGTTTCGTCTGTCTCCCGTGACACGAACGAGCGCTGTCAATGGCAAAGTTGAACAGCAGTTACTTTTTCTCATCGCGTTCTTGCGCCAAAGTCGAGTCCGACGAAGTTTCGCACCTGAATTCCGCTCGGCGGCCTATCAAAAAACTGACCCCAAAGTAAATTTTGAATTTTCGCTCGACGACTCGCCAGGCGAAAACTACCCTGTCGTTTCAGGCTTTTTGCGGGAGAGAGGGGAGGATTGCGAGCGATTACGTTTAAATTATTCCTCGCTCTCTCAAACATTGGGTACTTCGTGGGAGGACGGAAAATTGAATCGGGCGAGGGGAAGAGGGTTTTCGAAATGTCTGCCAAGAGAGTCGCTGACTTTCCGCAATTTTCCCGCTATGATCGAGTCTGTGATGAGAAACGAACGTCTTCCGGATGACTAACTCTGCTTCTCTAGTTTTATCCTTCTTTATCTTCGCACGGCAATCCGTTATTTCGCAACAAGGTGTACGAAAATCTCATTGATACAGCCGGAATTGGTGGGGGACGATACTCAGGATTGCGCAATACGTTATTCGGAGAGTACTATTATTTTTGTCCTGACGCAACGAGCGTGAATGACTATTTGCACTCGCGACGATACAACCCGTTACATCACCGTTATCCGCAGATAAGAGCCGCGGTCCATCTCGAGCAGTGATGTAATATCATTGAACGCGCGTTAGAAGCGGTCGATTAATTCGCTCGGTCGCCTTTCGTAGTCAGAAACGTCAATAAGCTGGCCCCGTGAATAGAACCGCTTAAGCGACATCAGCCCCGACGTACCGTAGAATAATTGTTGGCAAACGACGGATTTATCGTTCAATTCGCGTCTCGCGAGCGGACATAGAATGACATTTCCAGTGAGCCGCTGCGAGTAAAATTAGCGAAATGTCAGCCGACGCGTGTGTACCCCTTCACGTCCGTCTGTTGACGAAGTCTGACTGGCAGAATGGGAGGGATATTCGAGGCGAAATGTCAGCGAGGCTAATCGTTGAAGACCTCGACGCGAGTCCGGTCGGGTAAAAACCGTTTCGTCTCATTCGTTGGACGCATCGTTTAAGGATCGAAGGCTGGCATGTTTACGGGCGAATAAAAAAGGAGTCAGCCTCTCAGGCAAAGGGGTTAATCCTCGGGGTGATCGGACGCGCCTTCGGACACGCCTCGGAAAATAATTCTCTCCCGCATCGGAGTTTGCTCAGGCGCCAAAGCCACCCGAGAGACGCCTTCGAAGCTTTTGCCGTATTACCGGTCGGTTCTGCCATCTGGCGTGCTTTTTTTCAAGCCGCGCCGAACAGGCGCACCGGGTGAAAGGCGCGCGCGTTAATTCCACGCTGCGGCAATTAATTCAATCAGCCTCCGCGTCAGCCCGCGTATTTCGATTCGAATGCGCGCCCCGACCTTCGGGCCGATCGTCCGCGGTTACGTAAATTTGCCCGGAACGCTCGCCGATCGGCTAATTTTGGCCAATTACCGTTTCTGTCGATCGCGGACGCGTAGCCGGCTGATTAAAATAGCGGCGTTCGACGGCCGCGACGCTCAGTGTCAATAATCAACAGATACGCCTACCTAACCATGATTTCGGGACAATGGGAAAATTACGCGCAGAAACGATAAATATGACCTCATCCGTGTGGCGATAATCGGAACACAGATCATAGTGCAACGAAAGCTCGTATTAAAAATGTGACATGTGGCTAAAGTGAAAATTCTCGATTCTTCCGACCGTCAGAATTTTTCGTCTCCCGAATCGGGCAAAGATCAAGAACGCACTCGGATCAGTTCACTTCGACGGCCCGCGACCTCGAAGGCTGCGATCCATTTGAGTAATAATCTGCCTCGGCGATCTATCGACTCGCAATTTCCTCTCGCCGTTACTCGTGACCCTTGACGCCGAGGAAGAGGAGTAGGAGGAGGAGGAGGAGGGCCCCTCCCCTACCATCTCGACGTCGATCGATCCTCCCGCCTTCCGCTCCTATGCGCGTCATACATCTCCTCGCCCAAAGGGGGGTGGGAAGCAGCCCAAGATCAACATCGCGATGTTAATCCCATAGACTCGCTATTTTATCCGCGAAATTCCGCGCGATCCGTGGGCGCGAAAGAATCTTAATGGAAAGTCGACCTTCCGCTTCCTCCGCACCGAGAGCAAAGTAATTGAACGCAAAGGGTCCGACCCCTCCATCCGTTTCCAACCAGACGCCACGCCATCGAGGCGGGACATAAATTGAGAATCGTACGAAGTTATCGAGCCGCCTAGATCGCGCTCGCAGTACAGATCGTTTGTCGGGCCAATTAAAAAGTAAGTGGATTTATAGAACGGACAGCGAGCTCGCGCCAAGGCTTTTGATATATGAACCCCGAGGTAGGTTTCGCGAGATCGGACCTTCAGATGCACGGGCGGAAACCTATCTATTCGCGCGCGCGCGCGCGGGTAGCGGCGTGCTCGAGCGCATAGGAGCGTGGAAGGCAGGTGGGTACGGTAGGCAAAAGGTGGAAAATGCGAAGTCGTAAGTTATCGAGGCGGGGCGCGAGCTGCGAACGAGCCACGCTTTATCTCCTTTGCCGGGCAAAAATTTCATATTGCCACGCAACATGCGTTACGCGCATGATCGTGTACTCGGTTCGCGGGCTTCAAATGCGAGCGCGCACGGCCGCGGAATTTATTGCACCGAAGCGCCTCCGCCATTTTACGTCACGGACCTTTGCGCTTGAACATTCATCGCTTTTTTCCGCCTATTTTTCTCCTTTTCACGTGGCCCCTGCCTTTTGACGCTTAACAGGCAATCCCCCCTCCCGCGCTGTCGGCGAGGCTCTCTTCACCTTTTCGCGCAACCGAAAATATTGACGTTCTCCCCTCGCGCGAGAACTAGGGCAGAAAGCAGAAACACAAAGGCGGATTCGAGATCTCGATTGCGATTCGCACAGTCGGCACCGCTGAGAAAATTGCCCCCCGAGCGGCGAGCGAGGATTCATTTTTTTTCCCTCCGCCTTAATGATAATTCGAGGTAAAGACCCTCTTCTGAGATCATCGTGCGTCCAGGATGGAACAATGAACAATGGCGATTATCTCGGCAGGATTGCGTTAGGACATCTTCAGAGGACCACAATGTGTCGTAACTAGCGAACAAAAGTATCAAGATGTACGGCAAATAACATCCGAAACTGCAGGATCGACTCGAAAGCGTCCCTTAATTTTTCCATAAATAACGATTGTCGGTTTCATCCTGTCCACCTCTGACCACTTTCGTCTTCGAGACGAACCGGTTGTCGTTGCACGTTAGAAGGATGGGCCTAGAGGGAGGAGAGAGGTACACGAACAAAGAGTCGGACGAAAGAATCTCGATCTCGATGCCCAGCGGGCGAGATTTACCGTTAGAAAATGTCTGTCCTGTTTTTATGCCGCGGCCGAGCTGGCCAGACAAAGTGTGGCATGTCTGCCGGGTCGCCTCGGAGTTCGCGCGCGCGCGCGAGCGCTCACGCTATCCATCCCCGCTAATTAGTTGAGAATCTAGTCGAGAAGAAATGCGAGCTGCCGAGGCTCGTGCTTTCGGTCCGCTGACGCCGTTAATGCGCCGTTTATAACGAGGAGCAGGAAGAATAAGAAGCCGTCTGCCGCCGGAACGATCTTGATATCTGCTAGCCGTTTAATGGATCGCGATATTTGCTCGGAACAGTTAGCCGTTCGACGAGGCAAAGCTATCGTTCGAATCCAGCAACGATGCAATTCTTCGATGTCGCGGTGGTAGAACTGTAAGTGAAGGAATAGATGGCCAGACAGAAAGGAGAGTGTAAATCGTTATTTCGTACGATGGGAGCGAGACGCGTCGTCGAATTAGGCTGATTCTGATTTGCAACCGGTGAGGGATGGGCCGACAGTGATGGAATGCGAGGAGTGACATTTAACCCTTCGCCCCCTGACCTTTTCCGAATTGGGTAACCCGGCCCGAGCCGCCAGACAGATCCCTAGTGACGCATTGCTGAAGCTTAGACTACGAAATTCGGGACGAAATTTTCACCTCCCCGACTCACTGACTCGAATTTCGACTCCGTTCGGGAGGAAAGATAATGGGGTCTTGAGACGTGGAAGATATTGGCAAGTTTTTTCCTCCTCGTCGGTGCTAATTCGAGACGTCGCATGCATCGGGATTTCACGGAAAGACCTGGCGAGATGATTAATCGTAGAAGTGCATGCTACGCTCGACTGACAAGCGCTTTTGAAAATTTCCATTCGGCCGACGGACTGACGACGTTCACGCGCACGCGCGAGCGCGGTCTCTATTTGTACACAAACAGCGGGTAACATTATCATTCGTTTTATGACCTCACGATACGGGCACTCACACAGACCCGTCTCTATACGAGCGTCTTGCGCGTAACGGCTAATTTCGCGAAACGTACCAAAAATAACTGCCGCTACGGAGGCTGCTCTCGAAGTGGCCAACACATCGAGTGATCGCTTTATCGCGAACTTACGAAAGACGACTTTCCGAACGGAAGCCTAAGCCCGTCAAACTAAACATTTTCCAAAGAAAAGAAACAAGGCCTTACATCTTTGCGCATAGATCAATTTGCCGATCTTTGTTGCGATCTGACGCGCGGATAACAGGCAGGTACGTGTCGCTAATAAAGAATCGGATTCGCAGGAAAGAAAGCTCTTCCCATCTTTCGCCAATTAATACAAACAAACGCAACAATTCACAATACGGGAGGTAATACCTGAAGCTCGCTTCTCAGCGCGGTTCAATGAATTCCCCTTCCTATTATTAACACTACAATAAATCTTCCCGTTCATTGTTAACAGACTCGCATTGGGAATCCATACGAAATCCATTTGCGGCGGCTGTTCGAACGTGGGAGAGCGAGAAGGGAACAGACGGCTATAGACCTATTTGCACGTGGCACAATGACGGATTTATTGATCGTAAATATGGCTTAACAATTTCGCACAAACGCGAAGGCCACGCGCGCGTGTACACACATAGGCGTCAGGTGCATATTCGCCTGTCATCTTTCCATGTATCTGCGTATCGCTCCGCGCGACTATTATAACGTAAACGTACGCTCCAGACGCGGCTAATTGATCCGAGACTTAATTAAAAGGTCCGCAAGAAACGAGCCTTCCACTCTACCGTTTATTGCGAGCGAATGATCTCGGAGCGTTAAACGCGAAAATGTGCTAAATCCAACAATTTGCATTTTAAGACCGGCGATGCCCGTGTCAGGCATTAATTAACGCCGCCGGCGCATCCGAGATACCATAAACAAATGGCGTCGTAATTGTTATCGCCCATCGGAGCAGTTTGCGCGGACGGAAATAGACGGAAAACAATTATCCTAAACGATCCCACCGACTTCGATCGGCGAGCGAAAATACGCCGATGCCAGTCTGGAACAGAATGTTCCGAAGCGAAGCGTCTTCCGCTCTTCGCTATCGTCTGTTCCTCGCTAGAAAATGATAACGCCAAATCCGAGCAGCCCTCTCGCTATCTGCCGCCGGCATTATGATAAAGACGCGCGGACGAGGAATGCGTCGTGAATTCACGTTCGTCGCACGACCGCGAGTCGGAATGAGTCGGACGGAGTCGAAACGAGTCGAAGCGAGTCTAGGAAGGTATTAGGGAAAATTTATTCCGCGAACTGATTTAGCTGACGAGGCGCGTCCCCTTCTTATCGGACACCGGAGTGCACGTGCTCGCACTGTAAACAGAGCGCATAATTACGAGCCACTTGTCTCACGTGCCCGTGCAGCTCTCCCAATAAAAACGCCTAGGCGGTGGTTTTCGAACGGCGACGAATCCGGGAAAAATCTGCGAGCGTCGTGCCTGGTAGGCGCCTACCGGTTTTAAATGTCGGCGCCCGGCCGTGTTTGCGAACGCCGTTGCCACGCGTCTGCCGCAATCGGGCTGATAACGATCCTCGTCGATTGTCGAGCAGGCCACGCTCCCGTCAGATTAATCGCCTTTTGGCTGCGCACATTCGTTTGCGAAAATGTCAATTCGATCGACCTTCGAACGGAGAGTCAATTTTTCTCGAGACGCGGAGAGTACGAAAATTGAATGCAGCGGATTGTTGAATAGTCCAAAATGAACGAGTTACTCTCGGTAATACTAACAGCCGGTCGAAGTCACAGCGTTCGTTAACGTGATTATATCGCGAGTGCGCTCACACGAACGTTTCCGACTAGCTGACGCGCGCTCACGGCACACGCATTAAAGTGTTTTCCGTTCAAATTGAGCCCCATTCAACTTTGCCGGCGAAAATAAACTGAACCCCCCTCCCCTCGCGTCCGACACCTGTTATTCTTTTAGCAAGCCGCTCGCTGTCCGCGGCTATGTTTTCCGACAGGAATTTCGAACTTTCTCCCGTTTCCGCTCGATTCGAGTAGGTTTCCCTCCCGGTCAACTTGTTTTCAGCCCGAGATTATATCACTTAACGCGATTAACTTCTGTGACGCGTCGAGCAAGCCCGCGTTACGTCACGACGCGCGAACTTCGGCGTTCAACCTCGAGTGCGCCGTTAGGCCAAGGATTACTTAACGCGATTGGGGATCGAAAAATCAGTTTCAGCCGGATCGCTGTTTACCATCGGCGACGCTTATTTATTCGCGACTCAAAAGACGACCGACACAAAAAAAAAATCGTAAAGCGTCGTGTCGTCGGCGATTCCGACAATGAGATCGTTAAGTTCTGGATAAATATTGTTGGCGACACCTCGCTGGCGTCCCGAGCGTCCTGAAAGTCATTTCTGGAATGTCGGAAGGCACAACTTTTAAACGTAACAGCCAAAATAAACACGGAGCCGCGTATCGCCGGATTCGTGTGAGGCCGCGGAGGCTGTGTGGGTTGAAAACGATTTCGGGGGCAATTGGAAATTGAAAGGAGCGGAAACGGGGTACGTGAGAATTATAAAAGGAGTCCTGCTTTGCATCCCGGCCGTTATTCATGACCCGTGACGGTGCATGATGGGCCGGACGCAAGGTAAGACGGCCAGAACACTCCCTACTTTCGATCGCGAGAGCTTCAGCGTGCTGTTTACTGCCTCTATTCAGCGATTTCATTGACAACGGCTGACATAAAGATCCGTATGGTACACCCCGTTTCTCATCGTAATAGCCGGACTCGGAGCCGTTCACCCTGAAGACACCGATTTCACGATGGCCGTTAATAACCGCGTACACTTGCGCGTCTTTCCGACTGTTCGTCGGGAGAGCATCAAAGTGCGTCCAGTTTCTCATTGAGAGTTCAAACGGTCCTCGATAAGATTAGCTTCTTTACTGCTCCCTTCGCGAGTATCAACGGAGAGCCTTGATCGTAAAGAGAGAACGGATTGAGATATACAGAGAGCACGAGAGAGGTTGCGGTCGGAAACTTTAGTGAATTGACAGAAAGAGGATAGAGGAAAAGTCGACCGTGGCAAGTTTCGAGATGGCGACGTCTTTGAAATACTCGCCCAACCCGTTGGCAACTCCCTTATGCGATCGAGTGTGCTCGCGTAAATTAGCCTCAACCGACGCGTTCTCCGTCTGAAGTCCGGAGTTCGGTATTACCGTAGGGGCTTACGAGATGCGGAAAGGCGAGCGTTAAATCTACCGGCCGGTTACATGTTAAATGGAGCAGCGAGGCAACTTTACGCCTCCGGCAGTAAGAACCCTATGGAGATACGATTCTCGGGAAAGCGGAATGTTGCCGCTGACGTCTCGAAGAGCCACAAACCAAAAATCTCAGAGTCCATTAAGTTCACGGGTGTTTCCGGTACTGTAAGAAAAGTAGTATCGCCGATTTCGACACCTTCCGCGGAAGAGACTCGACGCGTTCGGGAAGTTCGTACAATTTTCGCTGGCTGGTTGACTTTATCGTACGATCCGATCGCCGACTGCCAGCTACGACCGGTGTCGTTCGCAGACGATGGCCGAACCCGTGCCAAGAGCACTGCGCACGAATCGATACCAACGTACAGATTTAATATTTGCCCGTCTTCGTCTGGTCAGAGCTTCGGCCAGCCCCCTAATTACGCGAATTAGCCGCGCAGAATTCGCGCGTATCATTCCGGCGAGCAGAACGCGAGCAGAACGCGAGCAGGCACGAGATCGCGTGGCCAAACCGGCCAACGATGAATTTCCATTTGCGAGAGAGCGCCTTCCTGCTTCCGCTAATGAAATTAGCCGGTCGCCCATAATTGTCTGTTTAGCCGTGAACACTTTCGTACCGCTCAGTCGAGCTCTCCTATTCATGAATCGGCGGCGCGCGAATTCTCAATTCGTAGGAAGTACGCGCACCGAAGTTACCGGTATCACTTGATTACTGGAATCGCCGTGTCGTTAATTAGCCTCCTTCCGACAGTTTCGTTTCGCATTTCGAGCGCTCCCGTTAATCCGTCTGGCGTGAGCGATGCACAGACGTCGTCCTGCGTTCTATAGATTTCGGATTAGACCGACGCGTGCGCGTGCGCGGCCCTGCGCAAACGTTCGCGTACGCGGACCTCAAGAATTATGCAGATTCCGCAGACGGACGCGATTCACTTTCGCATTATTAAGTCGTCGGAAGCGCGATTGCCCCCGATTTCACCGTAATCGTCGGACAATTTGCACACACTCCGAGGGAATATTTCCGTCGATCGCCTTTCCGTCTGCACGGACCCCGATGAGGACTGTCTGAGTGTGCTACGTGGGTACTTGGAAGCGGCGGGCGATAACAATTTCACTAGGACATTAATATTCATAGCGTATCATTGTACATCCTGGCCAGCGCCAGACTCCGGGAACGCGAAGGTACGACGAGGCGAAGTCACCGCTCTAACCTCAGATCGTGAACGATCGATATCTCGCTCTATTTGCCGACCATTCTTCACGGCTAACAAAAAAGATAAAATTGTTTATTTTCGCCTGTAGACGCCCTATGTCATTCTTCGTAGGGAAGGTGACAGGAAGAATTACGGTACGGAATTAGCTCGGTCCACTTTCCGCGTATATCGAGAGAATCGAAAGTTCGCCGTACTGCGGAAGACGTTCCTGTTCTGCGAATAGTTCGGGAACAGACGGCTAGCGTCATTAGACCGCCACCGGCGAAATGAAACTTTTAAGAGGCAGCGACCGAGAGCGTATCGAGCGGCCTGGGCACAACACAGTGCGCACGCAGGAAGTAGTAAAGATACACAGACGAAATCTATATCCCGGCCGGGCGGGACGTAAAGAAGTGACGTTACTGCCTTCCTCGCTGCGAAACTGTTCTACCCGACCGACTCTACTTCGGTCGGCTCTTTACCAATCGATAACCTTCCATCGGCGACGGTCGTTCTACACGCACTTGAACTTCGGGCTCCGAAAATAGAATCAATCGCGAATAGCATAATGAGCGGCATGTGGCTCACGGTCGATAGTTAAAACATCCTCCTCGCTGCCATCGATACTCGTCTGACATTTCGACAGTGGCCGTGGCATCGGAGCAAAAACTGTTCGCTGATCGAGCTATCGATTTATTAATCCGTCCCGATTGAAATTCTCGACTCGAGGTACAGATAGTTCGACGGAGGTGTCGTTCGTTCTGTACGGTTCGAATATGTAATTCATTGTATTTGACGGTTGATGATGAACGTTTCGAGCGACGAATTAAAATCGGGATTAGCATTGAAACCGCGTGACGCCTCTAACGTCGACCGCTGCGAGCGCTCTAGATGGAAACGTCCTTGATGAAACTCTGAACCAATGTTCGAGCGAACTGGACAGGCTAAATGCACGAACGGACCCCTGACTGCTCCGTCGCGGAAGTGAATCGTTTAAAGTATATTTGACTCGCCGTTGAACCGATGTCCAGCGGTATATCTGCGGAATGCAGGCCACGGGTGTAGTCAGGGGTCTAAACTTTTCATTCTGAAAAATGACTCAGGCCGAGGAGGTTAAACTCCCGACTAGGCTCGATTGCAACGATATTCGCGTAATTGTGAAAAAGACTGCGCGATGCACTAGCTTAAAGCCGCGACATCGATCGGTCGCAGAACAGTTTTCGCTGCGGATAACTTTATTCGCGTTATCACGATCACTTAAGGAAATGAGATACGTTTGCGAAGGACAGCGGTGCGTATTTAGGCGAACAAGCACGAAGTCGACCGAACAAAGCATGTACCTGAGAATGCATTTCGGAAAGTGATACTCGGAACGATAGGCGACGATGATTAGGATAAGTCAATCCGAGTGTCATTACGCCGTACGATCGAAATTGACATAACAGACCCGACGAATGACCCGCGGTTAGCCAGCGCGCCGACGAGAGTCGAGAAAGAAAACAGAGGCCGCAGAAAGCGCTCGCGAGGCTAAAAAGTTGAAAGTTCATAATTAATCTCCTCTTAATTAAAACGCCTACGAGAGCCGGGCGTAACTCTCATTGCGCTCCGATGAAAGGCCGATTACGGGATTGAAACGCTGCGAGCGCTCGTTTATGCCAAAGACCGGCCCAGCGCGGCTAATGTCAAAGAGTCTCCAAATTTTTCGTTTCCCCAGGCCAGGAGTATTATATAATTTCGCAGGGGAGTAATTCGTTTCGTATTCATAGATTCAACGAGCCGCGAAATAATTTCTACTCTCATTGTCCTTGACGATATGGCCGCGCCGTTTTTAGGCCGGCCCAATTTTTAGCCCTTTCCCCCTTCCTCTCTTTACACCTGCTCGAGCATGCTTTCGATTTGAATACGAAGTTCGACGTTACACGTCCAATTTCTCCCGTCGTATCACACTTCAGATTGCCATGGTAATCGTCTGCGAGAATCAGGGGACACGATAGATACTCGCCTAACAGCAGAAGGTTCCCACTTTTTCTCTCTCAGCGAAAGCTAATAAACACGAGTACGACGCATGAAGTAATTAAAACGCGCGAGCGAAGTTTGTAAACAAATCGCTGAAATCCGACGACAGACCTTTTTCGACGTTTTTTTGGCGATTACGTCGCACAAATTCCCGAATATTGACGCGACCCTCTGTCGAAGGAGAGTAGAAATATTTTGGGCCGATTCGCGGCTCGCGGTTGCGAGAATCGAAATGCACAAAGCTCTTCCGCGCTCGGCGCGGATTTGCAAAGGATTCGCGTCGCTTGACGAACGGTGAAAATGCGCTGCCGCGATGGAAATACGCCACAGGGGACGCACAAAGGCTACGTTCCATTGGCGGATTAGACTCTTTTTTTATGCGCCCCGAAACCATCAGCGCGAGTGGAAGATGCATTTGTCCGATACGCGGCGCATTTGGTTGCCGATATTAAATTGTTCCGCGGCAGAGCCGAAAATGGCCAATCGACGGTACGCGGAAGCCGCATATGTGTGTGCCCGTGTGCGTGTACTTATCCGGGAAGATATAAAATTTACCGTCCGACGGTAAAAATAGTGATTCCGCGCGGCCGAAATAGCGCGCGAACACGTGGAAATGTTATTTTCGTCCGTTCTGCCGGGGTTGAGATAAAATATGAAGTCGGCCGAACAGCGTTCTCGCGAGCGAAGCCTGTGCTTTGTTGGAAATTGAAACCTTGCCTCGCCGATGAGAGCGTCGGAGGATTTATAGAGAAGTCGACGTGGCGCCGGAAGTTTCGCACGTCCGCCGGCAAACGTCGGTTCGCCAAGTGCCATAAACGCGCTGGAAGCCGAAGGAACTGGACGGATATTTCTATTGGGAGAAAATGGAGTTACTCTAGAAAACGATCGGCAACGTCGATTTTATCTGCCTGAATTTTTCCGATACAACGGAGCGAAAATTGTCATCAGATTTTTTTTCGGGTCAGACACTAATTTCTGACGAAATAACGTCTGTCGCGTATCGTGAGTTTTTTCTGGTTATTCGTGGAGAGAAAGCGCCTTTTCTGACCCCGGGCAAGATAGGGGATCCTTTATCGGGACACGAGCCAGTGAAAATAAAAGGCTAACGAACTCGGGTGGAAGGTTTGCTGCGCGAGAGTCGCGTGGATTCGACGCTCGACGAGTATCGACTGCAACTTTTTGACCCGCTTGCGATACACGTCGAGTGAAGTTTAAATGACGCCCCGATAAAGGTGGCATCGAAACTTTTTCGCCTGATAAATCGGTGCCGGCGACCAATCTGGAGCGCGCTTGCACGCGCCAGATACGGGTTAATTAGATAACATTTTTACAACTATTCTCAGCTCGCACGTATCATACCGGACATGTTATAACTTACGAGCCTATCAGTTCTGCCAATGCTCATTCTTTTTTAAGCGATGCTAATGTTTCGATGACACCGCAACATCGAGAGATACGACTTAATTATGGACGGTGAATGTTTAATGTTAAAATCGCAAACAATTACAAGTACGCCGAGTGCGTTATACTGAACGCGTGTTGGTATGCGGGTGGAAGCTTAAAATTTACGAGGGGTCAATTCTATTAATTCATCTCGCCGCTAAGCAGCACCGGAACTTTTTCCCGGCGACAGGGCAGAACGAACGGCACTCTTCCTGATTAAACCTCCTTAATTAAGTGTCGCAGCTCGGTCAGTGGGTCGCAAGTTTTTTTTGCGGGGAAATATCCCGGACGAAGGTCGGCAAGATATCGGCTTGGGCCGTTCGAGCTCTCGTTCGAAGGGGGTTGACATTATCGTGGAAACTTCTAAGGTCTGCAGCCGTCAGCCCGGCCGACCTTGAAACTTTCGCGCATCGTCATTGACAGTCTCGAGGAACGGAAAGGGGAACTGTTCAGTCTCGCTCGACGCGGGGATTAATATTTGCCGACTCGATGCCAATCTCTCCTACCTAACGTTGAATTCGCCGTCTAACCTTTTCCGCCACCTTATATCCTTCCTCTGCTCCGCCCTTGTCGCCTCCGAGGATCTCATTACGCAGTCGCGTGGGCGAGCAGAAGAAAAACGAAACCGCGCGCGCGTTGATCTCGGGAGAACAATGATCGCCGGTGTCGTTTCAGTGGAAATGCCAGCCGTCTGTTTGATTCTCGTTACTCCGCGGTTCCTGTGCCTACGAGGTGTTCCGACACCCTATCAGATGGTACGAGATACGACTCGATTGTCTACTCAGGACGCGAGCAGAGACAATAGGAAGTATGAATTTGCAATGAGCAGCGAAGCGTAAGAACGTCGCGTGTCGAACAACTGAATCTCTTCCGCTAAGCGTCGGTAGCGAAAGAATTTTGTCTGCGAAGTGATGAATAGAGTTAACGGGCCACCCTGTAGATTCGAACCCGTCGGCGTATGTGCGTGTTTCTTTAATAGGTGACCGTGTGCGCGTGAGGCTTTCAGAGGCCGAGAGGCGCAAAATAGCGTGGTAGGTGAAAAATGCCAGCGCCTTTCTGGTCGACCTCGTTCGTTCCTCTCGAATCCGTTCTGCGCGAGGCTACAACGCGCCCTCCCTCTGCTTCTCGTTGCCTGGAAATCTCCTACATTAAAGTGCTCGCTCCACCTGTTAACAATGCGGGACACGGTTCCCGTATTGTCGAACGACTGCGGAAAGTCGCTACCGGATTTGCATGGGCGCTATTACTCGCGCGAGAATTAAGCTACACCCGGTGAACGCCTTTCGAACGAACTGTGCCTATGTCACTTTGCGCGTAGTGGGCAGCATACGCTGTAGGACCGGAAAACCTCGATTTTTCATGATTTTTTCATTATTTTCTCACTTTTTTGATCGTATCTCCGAAACTATCGCACTTAGAAGGCTTGGGTTGCGATTTTTTAAAAGTAATTTGACTGCTCTATCATATTATAGTGGAATAATTGCGACAGGAACTGCCATATGACGAAGAGCCGGTGAAATGTCCATTTTTCGTCATTTTTTCGCACATTCTCAAACTCAAACAAACGCAACTTTCAAAATATTGCACTTAGAACGCTCCGGTTGCAATTTTTGTGATCCTCTTTTGATCCTCTATCAACATGCAAAGCCACAAGCCGATCTGAAGACTTTTAATTTTTACTCATTTTTCCACCTCCATTTTTACGATGGTTTTTTGGCTGTAACTTCGAAACTAATGCGAATTTCGACCAACGGCAAACGGCTCTCCGAGTTATTTTTGACCCTCTAGCAGGTGACAAAAGAGTGATCCTATCCGCCGACCTTCGATTTTTCGCAAAAATGAGAAGGGTACCCCTTAGAAAATTCCCGATTTTTTAAATTGCCTGTAATTTTTGAACCGGCGATCAAAACCTATGATAATCATACATTTTCTTG
Source organism: Anoplius nigerrimus (assembly GCA_914767735.1). NCBI lineage: Eukaryota > Metazoa > Arthropoda > Insecta > Hymenoptera > Pompilidae > Anoplius > Anoplius nigerrimus. The sequence continues at coordinate 7,458,607 of OU612084.1, read as the reverse complement.
ATGCTTTTGACACGTACTTTAAGATAGGACTATCGGCGAAAGTCGATCTTTCAAAAAATATGTTTTCACCTCCGAAAAATGTCTGTATCTTTGAAACTATTAGGAATTCAGAACTTTGCTTGCGACCAACTTTCAGGGCGAGTCAAAATCTATAGGATAGGGTGGTTTTAAATCCTTTTTAGGGCAAAAAGTTTTTTTGCGTTTTTTCGCGATTCTGAAGGTTCTATCATCTTTGAATAGGTCCAAGTTATGCCAAAGTACCCTCCAATGGTCGCCCAATATCATATTATTATATAAGCGTAAGCCAGTCAAACATGCTTAAAAATGGGGCTAACTTGGGCCTTTGTCAAGCAAAACCTCATAAAAGCTATTGGGATGGTTCTACTGTCTTTAACTAGGTGTAATTTAGGCCGAGGTACCCTTTCTTGGTCACCTAATGTCATATTATAAAGATAAGCCAGTCAAACGTCTATTAAATGGGAGCTAAGATGCTCCTTTGTCTCCCAAAACCCCGAAAATAACGCAAATTATCCATAATAATGAAGTGTAATAACGTAAAGTGATGTAAAATAGCGTAACATGCTGCAAAATAATGTCAAAGAATGCAAAAAGTCAAAAAAAAGTTTTACCGAGATTCTGTAGTCTCAAATTATGTCAAAGTACCTTCCATTGTTCGCGGAAAAACATATTATACCGTACTTCCACTACGTTCGTCGCTATATGTTCAGAAGTATTATGCTTCAAATGATCATAATTACCCGTCGAAGAAGTTCAGGTCGAACCTAGCGTAACAGCCAGCGCAACAGAGTCGTAATGACAACTTCGTTGCCGCAAGTTCGCGAAGCCGTAAAAAGGACAACCTTGTTTCCCATTCCCCTGACATTTTCTCTCCCTCGAAATAATCCTCACTGAGGACAACTGTTTAGACGTATCGCCGCCGCGCCGCATCTGTTAACAATGCGCGACACAGCGGCTCATTGTTAAGCAAGTGTACGGAGTAGTAGGTGTTTATTACGCGCAGAAGGCTTCGTCTCTCACGTGACGGACATGTGACGAGTCTCTCATCTCTTCGCTCTACGCTCTTGGAAACAAAACTGCCTTGAGTACGCCGAACGGCGTCATAAAAAATAATACCGAAGACAACGTTGTTGTTCACAGCGAAGAAGGCGAGTGCTGCTACACTCGGAAGGAACGGTAAACCGAACGAAAGAGGAGGATAACCACGGCTGCCATAATCGAAAGGCATTGAGAGACACCCTCAAACACGTTCCCACGTGGAACGATGAGTAATTATCGTGACCAGTCCGTTCGCCCAGTCATTATTCGGTCACGCTAGCGCGGTGTCACATTTTTCTAGCCACTCGTAATTGCGCGTCGTCAGCAAATTCGTCACCCGCGTTCGACTCAACGATCTCTCACGGAGCCGGAAATGGGCCCGTCGAAACTTCCGCGCAACTTCCGCGCAACTTCCATTACCGTCGACTATGGCGAATTCCCTCAGTCCTTGACGGGGCTAGGCAAGGCGCGACTAATAAGTTCATCGGTCGTTGCAGGCCTGGCCGACTGGCTCGCGCGTCTCCTTGTCTTTCGCAACGAACGCCGACACGAGGCTGCACCTGCGCTACCATAAAGACGAACGCCCTAACGTTCATTGCTGATTCGCGCTACGTGCCGGCTTCGCAATCGGCCGCGGCGATTCGTTCCGATTGGCGAGAATGAGTTATATCGTATGCCATCGGGCGCCGAGAATAAAGTTATCGAGGCACGCACCTATCGAGAAGTCAACCTGGCCGCAAACACGCGCGCGCGCGAGCTTGAAAACGAAATGTCAATGGGTATCGATTATTCTGCCTGCACTTTGCATACTACGCGAGGTAGAGCTCGCTCGGCGTTGCGTAACAGTTCGGCGGGGAACGAAAAGTTAATGACAATTTATATGCCCGCACCTGAGGAGCAGAAATAGAAGTTGAAGCCGACGCGCTTCGGCGATGAGACACTTCTTCGTACGATCGCCGCCGGGGTCGCGGGCAAGAAAGTGTCATCGGGGAAACTTCCGCCAACTTTGAACGCCAACGACGTCCATCATCCATTTGACGTAATCTACGCAAATGCCCCCGACTATGTTCGACCCAAGAAGTCGTCGACAAGCGTAATTCTGTTCAGACGCGAGAGTGGAGTCACTTAGACGCTATCTTAGCGTACTAAAGACGCAGAAGGGTTGCCACATATATACTCACGTTTCCGGAAGATAAGCGTCACCTAAATCGTCGAAAACCTTCATATCGAATCCACATTTTCGTTTGACACATTTAAAAAAGCGCCACATTTTTAATTTTGTCAAACGTAATGTAAATCCTAGCCTTCCTTTGAAGTTAAACGAGCAGGCGTTTGAAACAACTTCTTTTCGAAAGGTGTCGCCGGAGGTGTAAAAGGCGTTAGAATTACCGCGAGTCGTCATTCATCTCGGCAGGCTCTTTGTACGTACAACAGACACGGTCGGCCAGCACGCAGCGGCATACGCATTCCTGAACGGTGAAAGGAAACGAGTGAAAACCCACCATTACGCCACTGATAACCGAATGGAATGCAGCGCGTCGACACAATTGCCTCGAAGCTTTTGCCCCGGCGCGACCTCGATCTCCATGGTAGATCTGAATCAGTGAACGAGGCCGGAAGTACATGACTTTCGTAATGATCAGTCCTATCGGGCACATCAGAATTCCTTCGGATGTCAGCCAAAATCTAGTTCTAACCCAGCGTAATCGTTCGCTGCGTAACCGAAGATACGCTTGCAAATGAAGCGCGGTTTGTGTCAACCAGGCAATGACGAAAGTTCATTGCGAACGTGGAGTGGGAGGCAAAAGGGGGCGTAGCAGAAAAAATTGACGAAGGTCATCGTTTGTCTGCGAAACGTGGGGGGTTATCGCCGAAGACGCCTTTCGATTGCAACGATGACGTAAAGACGCCTCGCGTACGCCGCTCACGTCGTATATAACGAGAGCGAGCGACGTCCGTGGCTCGATAACGTCAATCGATATGTTGCGAATCACGAGCAAGGACCAGGGTCGGACTGTTAGCAACGAGTTACGCAAGAGATTGCACCAATCTAGGGAAGGAACCCTTGAAGCGGGCGTTCAGTTTCGTCACAGAGTCTGGCGAGCGATACCTGGAGTCTCCGGCAAAAATAGCCGGGATATCTTGCCCTGTCACCTTGGAATCGTCGAACGAAATCAGTTGAAGTTGTCTAGCTCGCCCGACGGCGAGAGAGTTCCTGGCCTAACGAACAGACACTTGCCTCTAAATGACCATCGACAGGGTTTCCTCAACAAACGTACAAGTAGCCACTGGAAACAAAGGGGAGTCTCACGAGTGGCTGCCCACGAGAATGTATTGTTCTGCGTTGTTCGAGTCCCGCTCCTGTCTACCATCTACACCTTCATCCTCAGTTTCCGAAGTACCGAAATGGAAAGGAGTGGCCGATTCCAAGATTCAAGGTCAACCGCGAGAGACGCTCGTCCATCGATTTTATCCGTCTTCGTCTCCACCTCGTTCCCTCTACTTCGATGACAGAAACAGTTTACGAGTAAACGGAAATTTTGTACCTCTTTTATTTTTCGAAAACGTTCCCAGCTTCCGTGAGACCAATTATACGGATAATTCTCATGGCGTGTCTTCCAGACATGGCTACAAAGAGAGTTCGGGGAACGGATGAAATTCCGGGAGTAAACTCGACGAGTGCCCGCCCCTCTTCGCGGAAGTCATGCTTACATATATAACATTTAAGACGGTTACTGTCTCCGTTCTCGTTGCGGGTGACTGTTCAAACTGCACGCCCATCCGTCTTCCGCTTTGTCTTTCCAGTCATGCTCGTCACACACAAGGATATTAAACAGAGACTCTCGCGCTACTGAGCCCACGGTTCGAGGCTGACTCGAACTAATAAATGGCAAGTTAAATAAGAATATTAATATTAGATGGCAATTGCGCGTGCTCGCTGTCATAATAGCCTGACGTATTGCGAGACGAGTTCGCCGAATGGAGCAACAGGCATTATACGAACTCGGCCATTGTACGCTCCAACTCGAAACGACTCGTGAGAGCGTGGTCCCTCTTTGTTCGTTCGTGATTGATTTCGTACGAAAGTTCTTTTTCCAGTGCCTCATCCCCAACCTGAGTCACAGAGTTCGCAAAGTGCCTGACGTAACCCGTGACACCGACCCGAACGGATTTTCCTTTCACTTTTCAAGCTTCCACAAATATCGCGCAAAAATTGAGAGTACGACTTCGTACGGCTTAAAAAGGAAGGTTCCTTTACGACGTCGGGCAAATGCTTTAATGACGACAGAGGGATCTCGCGGGGTGCGTTTTATTCGTTTTCGACGGGCGAGCGATTTGGCGCAGCAATTATCGCGGCTGTCAGCTGACTTCGAGCCACGGAAACGAGATTGCTCGGCGTTCCCGGAAATTCTCAGGAACTCGGACCCGTTAGTGGCGATCGGGTCCCAAGTTATTGTCACGCTCTCGGAACGCAACTTTGACTCGAGGAAACTCGAGAGCGTCGATGACCTAATTGTAACCGTGCTTATGCAACGGAAAAAACTTCTGCTCTATCGGTTGACTGCGGGGCGATGTCGAAAGAGTCTGTTCCTCCTTCTTTCCCTCGCGTTTCCCGATTCGGCAGAGTCGGCGACGGTTGCCGTCGTTACGTAATTACACGCGCGCGCGCGTGCAACGCCAGCCGGTAAAACGGCGCTTCTCATTATCGCCGCAATTACGGCTGTAAAACAGTCGTCAACCTTCAATTATTCCGTCAAACAACGCCTTTCGTTAAGCATTTGTCCCGGCCGGCTAAATGAAGAGCGAAACAGCACCGGTTGGCGCTCATTTCAGCGACACACGCGCGCGACATTCTACGCGCATTATGCACAGAACATGCCATCGGAGACTTCAGGAGACAGGTCGTGCCTACGAGCTGGCATCTGCATACGCTCGGCAACCCGTCAAGTCCAAAAACGTAAAAGTAAACCGCATAAAAAGGCAAGATTGAAAAAAGTAATGACCGCAGCCTGCCGAATTAAGTCTTAAGTAAAAATCCGGCCGCCTCCTATCGAGGGGGAAGAAGAAGAAAGGCCCTCGAGATTGCGGGCCGAGCCGCAGCTGGCTGACCTTGAGACTGTCCGCACCTGCCAGAATCTGGCCGTTCTCCCGCCCAATCCCAATCATCTTACCTGCAGCCTGACGCGTGCCCTGGAGGATCGCCTCTTGATGCAGCTGTTGTCCCTGGCCGCCTGATGCTTCCAGGGCGTCGGGACGGAGGGCGGCTGGGAACTTCTGACCGTCGGATCGTTCGACGCGTTCGTCCGATTCCTCGCGGTGGCGACGTTGGCGTTGTTGGCGTTGTTGTTCGCGTTCACCGGCGTCGTCACGGTGGACGCGTTCGAGGGTGCGTCCCGATGACTCTTGGTCCGACGCAGCAGGCGTCGGACGGTATTTTTCACTGTCGCGGCAATGTGCGTTCCTCCGCCGCCGCCACCCCCGCCCCCGCCGCCGCGTTCGTTACCCTCGTGGTTGACGGTCTTGTACTCGACCTTTTTCGCGCGACCGGTGGGGGCCGGGGCCACCTTGTGGCCGCCAGTCTCCATCACGTACATGGCAGCCACGTTGTCCACGTGCGGAGCTATCCTGGCGACTGTTCACTCGAACCTGCGACTGGTACCTAACTGTCGACGACCAGGGAGCGAGTTTCACTCTGTCAGACTGCGTTCAGTCTTCTCGGCTCGATCTCGCACTTGGATGCGATAGGAAAACTGATGACTCCGTTAAACGGATGGAAGCGATCGTGGAAGTATTGTATATTGTCACTGGTTGATTAGGTACACCGTCGTTGGAACTCGTACGTGTTCGCGGAACCGGAGCGTGGTTCGATTTAATGCGAGTTAATGGATTCAGTGGTAGCGGATACTTCCGCTGGATCAATATTTTGCTGGCTCTGTACTCGATATATACAGAGAAGGAGGAGCGGGGAGCTGCGAGTTGGTTGAGTATTCTACGTCTTTCGCGCAGAACGCGGATCGGTGGATCAACAAACGTCAACACCGCTCGAAGTTGCTCCGACAACTGGTCGGGCTTACCAACTATCTATCCCGCGTCCGTGTTGTGTTTTCTTTGGCCCGCGCCGGTGCGCACAACTTCCGTGTGTTGTGATAGCGAATGATAGCCGAACGGACGACCCTCGCCGTTGTCAGTTTACGCGCTCACTGATTTACGTTTCGCCGGCGACCGATTCTTAGGGTCTCGCCAGAGTAGGGATGAAGACCTTAATGGTGGGGATGTCTTATACCCACCGGGACGCGAATAATTTTTTCGATAATTACTTAGCTCCCCGCCTCGGCAATTTTCCTCGAAGAACGTTTCGGTTCTTCCCTTGATAATTCGCCCTCTTTTGACTGGTAACGATCCTTATCGTTTCTCTACAACTTCTCGTATCTCGTATTCTCTGCCGATTTTCGGTATCCCGTCGACGACGTGTGTATCTCACAATACACAGCGGACGCAGAGAATTCTATTCGACCGTCATCGTTGTCTGTCAACGATCTCTGTCTCCTCTTAACGCGGATCACTCCCTCCGCGACTTTCGATTCTACCGTCGTCCAATTTCGTCCGGAATTTCCCGTCATGGACAATCGATAGGGGGATTTCGAATTGAATATAGAAGCCTCTATACAATCCGTCGGTTTACACCTTGCGTAGAAAAGTCTAGAAGTCCTCACCGCTCATTTCACAGTTGCTTGCTCGATAGAATTCGTCTCCCGATGATCACTGTAACGTCACGGAAGTTGAAGACAGTCCCTCGTCGTCCGGATTACGTCGTAACGTCATTCACCCCCCTCCTCTCACTGGGATGAATGGTACAACGTAAAGCGGAATTCTTTCGGTGTCGGCGCGAAGTGATTCCACGTGTTAGGCCGGAAATTGGAATGAATTTTAAAGGATATCCACGAATGTGCGGCACGACGCGGGTGTCGACGATCTCTGTCAATTGCCGGAAGGGTCAGGCGGAAATTAACGATTCTCCTCGTCCCTCATCGCTCACTGTCACTCTCGCTCTGTCCCCCCTCTCAGTCCCTCCCGCTACTTTTAATCTGCCCCCCCTTTGGTGCACCGCCGACGTCAACCGTTTTCATCCGTCGACGCGCACTGGCCCGAAGTGCGCCGAAGATGGGACGGCAATTAAAGAGAATAATGGACCGCGTACGTAGATGTCTGCCTGACTAGATGCGTCGCTGTCTGCCCGGGGAATGACTAAATGGCTAGATCGCTCCGACTAGATCCGTCTGCGTACACGATTACGCTAATCGGTGGATGCGCCGATCTAAACATCGGATGATCCGCAAATGGATCTATAAATGTATGCCCGCTCGAGTTTGATCTCCAACTTCGCACAGCTCGAGACTCGACGGTGTCTTGGCGATCTATGAAACGGTCAGTGTACAGTCGTTAGAAATTTCATTTATCCTACCGCGAACGGATGCCCATGACAATCTTGCAATTTCGCGAATGTTAATTCCACACAATTTCCGTTCTGCGAACGTGCCATTCCTTCCAATTACAACGGCGTCCACGCCCCGATGTTCCACGCGCTCGGAGATCGCCAGAGATCCAGGAGCCAAGGGATCTATGCTCGTTTGCGCGAGTCCGTAATAACACGGATCCGCAGCTGCAGGGACGCGAGTTGATTGCAAGGTGATGTAAACGCTACACGGACGTATGTAATCGCACTCGGCGCACACCTACACGTACACGTACGCGGCCGCGACGACGGTCTTTAGCAGGGCGAAAGGGTGTGTGGAACGAGAACACTCCTCGAGCTTTTGAGCACCGGGCAGAAAAGAACGTCTGACAGGCGGCTGAGAGCATTTCCTTGGAAAGGCGCAAATCTGAGGTTGCAGGTGTGGCTCTCCGAGTTTGGGTTTGGCCGAGAGAGCAGCTGGAGGACGAGCTTATCTCGGCAAATCGAACGTTAAATATTTAAGCCACGCGCCTCATTGGCAAACCATCGGCCTGGGCCAATGGGGCACGAAGAAACATGAAGAGCGTGGAATTTTGCAATGTTTAAGAAGAAGAGCAAATTCTACGGATTAGGAGGCGTCTCGACCGCCTAGGTAACCAAATGACTCTCCTACTCGAGATCGATGGTAGCGGATTATGAATCATTCAGTTAAACGGGAAGCGAATCGGTAATTATCAGTCTGAGCGCAAATGAAATTATTAATTACCGGCCTCGCGACTCCGGCACATCCTGTCAGTCTCTCCTAACGTGGCCCCGGCCTTCGCGATCGTCGAATGGCGCTGATTTCATTTATTCAATCGACGCGGTCCGCGGATTATGACTTTTTAACGAACACCCGCCAATTACGGGCCACTCTCGTTATTTTCGTAAAGAGTGCCGCAAAGCGCGCCGTGCTAAAGGAGGATAATTGGTAATGCGCCAGTAACGAACCGGGCGGCTCGCGAGGCCTGACGGTGATATATTAAACGAAAAATTCGCTTCGGGTGGGAGGCGACCGTTGGTTCGCGGCGTAAAAATTGCTTGCCCAACAACGAGCGCAAGGTATTGCGACAGCGTAATTAGCCCGGGGTCAACGTACTCGGGCCGAACGTTTTCTCGGAAACTCGCGGTAGACGCCCTCGCGAGCCAGCTTGAACCTTTTCGAAGGTAAGAAGGGCGCCGGTACCGTAATTTCTTGCTAAAGGTCAACGTGTCCCGTGGGCTTCATTCCCGCCGAGTTTCGGCCGTGTCAATTAGATGAAACGAGAGAAACGGCATTAACCTTTACGAATGCGCTGCCTATCTCGACGATGACGGAATTTCCCCGAGACTCGGTAATTGAGCCAAATAATTTGCACCTTGCTTCTTTGCATTTGAGGTGGACACTCGAAGCGTTCCTGTCAACGAGGCGCAATAATTGTGTGTGGCCGCAACAATGTGTCGATGTGCGAGATGTCGGATGGCTAGACAGTTTGCTAAAAAGCCGACACGTGCGGGGCAAGGTTAAGAGCGAAAGAACCGGTAATTGCCGACAATAATGGGAGTAAACAAATTGGCATTTACCGAGGCACGTAGACGGGCGATGAGTCGGGTGCACGCGTCCGCGCGTACACCTATCGGACCCCGTCTCAAAGAGTGACGTCAGACAGTCATCGTGCGTAAGAATCGGAGTGATTATGGCACTTTGTTACGGTACAGTAACGATCGTTGCGAACAATTTGCCTTCAACTATACCAGCATCGATAAGTGGTATCGGAACCGTTCTCAACGAACGAAATGTTAAAATGAATTTCGACCGAGGTGCGCCTCGCAGGATCGGATGCGTCTGACGACAAAAAGTGGACTGTCGGAATAATTTAAATGCGGACCATACGGCGAGCCACTGTTTTTGGACATACGACAGCGTCAGGCCGTCTCATTCGCCGATGACGTCAGCCGGCCGTTACGAGGGAAGATCGAAACGATTGCATCCGTTGAGTAACGTTTTTAACGAGCGATCGGTCTGTATACAGGAGACTTTTCCTTAATAAGGTTGTCTTAACGAGCGACGATATTAACGCGGCGCGAAGAAAAATGTTCCATTCGACCGGAGCCCGACGGGAAAATGTCACTTGGCAGGCGCACGCGTGTCAGATTCGTCGAGGAAAACGAAGACTGCTGAAGGGGCGTATTCTCTGCATCGAATTGTCGAGCCTGAGCGAGCGAGCTATTCATCGATGTTAATTGATCGAAGTTTACGCGCGATAAGTCAACGATGTAAACTCGACGAATGAAAGAGTGTAGTGCGATCAGCATATCGCGTGCTCGACCATAACAAACACTGGCATAGACGAATGCCGCACCGATGAGTCTTCAGCTACACTGTACTAAACTGTCCGCAACACTGAATGACCACAGTGTTCGCGCGAAGCTTAAGGAAAAACTGACGTCCTCCGCTCCTGATACGCGCGTGCACGCTAATAGGGTTCATTTTCCACGGATTTCTCTATATCAACTAATAACCCATAACGAGCGGCGAGGAAAAACGGGCTGGAAAAAGAGATCAATTTTCTGGTGTAAACAGGTGTGTTATCGAGAGCTAGCTATTCATCGGGGCTGGTTGATTGAACTGTTCTTGCGATAAGCTGTATCGTAAATTGACCGGCCCAACCGGAAAGCCGTGCAGTCCCGTCGGTGAAAAAGTATCATTGGAAAACAACGAACGATACAACCAACGATCGTACGAACATCGGGAGCGATCGGCGTTCGTTTTTGCGTCGTCGCTCGTCCGTCACGTAGGAGAGTCCGATGGAAGTTTCTTTGAATGCGATTAGACGAAGGCTGCGCGCAACTTCGTCATCGCTCGTACGCGCAGCTCGTTTGAAAACACGCTGAAAACGATCCGCGCTCCTTCAATCGGCACTCCGCGCCGCCAATAAATTATTTAGCGCGCAGTAAGGCGCGGAGTCCGTTGATAACGGCCGATGAATCGTCCGGGCGTATTCCAGAGATGGCTTTCTGTTGATCGCGCTGTCACTACTGTGACAACAGAGGAAAATCACTAGGTCGATTCGACTTGCACTTGATATCGAATTTTCATCGACCGCAATTGAAGAATCGTAGGAATGGCTCTTACTGCGATCGTAAGCTATCATGCGCGTGGGTACGCCATAAGGCGCGTATATTTCAAGGAAGAGCACTGGGAGTCCTTCGGGATTCCAAAGAAGAGGGATCCGAGTGAATCTCGCAGTCAGCCAATAGGTTTGCCACGTGCCTGGCGTGTGGCCCCCGTCGAAGCTGATAACGACAGCGAGCGAGAGGTCCCTATCGTCGGACGCAGTAAAATCGTGCCATCGATTCCGCGTTACGTAAGTGCCATCAAATTTTCCTTCGGACTTTCCGTCGGTTACTCTTACCGGCCCTACCCACTTATTACTCGCGAGCGTTACGCTATCCAATCGGTATTACGTAATATAAATGCATTACGTCGGCGTCAAATCTTGGCGGATAATCGACCGGATCACGAGACGTTAAACTGTCAAGGTCGTCGCGTTCATCGTCAGGGGAACAAGAGGAGGGCGGAGAATCCGTTTAGACCCTCGCGACCCATTTATGCAATCCATTTCGCAGGAGCGAACGAAAAATATTGCACGCTGGATGGGAAACAAACATAACGCGCCTGCTCTCTCACCCTCCGCCATTTTTCTCCGCCCACGTAACCTTGGTACGCTAAAAGCGACGTAAACGTTGTTCGCACTGTGTCAATAACCGAATGCCGATCCTTCGGGGGGCAATTTATATCGAACGGCTTGTTTGCAGTCACTCTCGGCCACTCCAAGCGGAAGCGCACTGTATTTTCGGTGCGTTTATCTTCTCGCAAATCGTAAACGGACGACCGAGAGAGAACACTCTGACTATTTTTTGCAAATTTTCCCCCGTGGAATAAATGTATGCTCAGAGCCGAAGGAGGAGTCGAGTACCCTCCGGAACGTTTGCCGTATTCAAGAGAGTATTTCACATTCCGGGCGGGGAAGATACGACCGGGACGAATGACAAACGACGGAACTGTCCAACTTTTCTTCGTTGCCAGTGGCAGAGCGAGATCGGGATTCCTGAGGCGGGTATGAATCATCTGACCGCGCTGGCTAGTGTGTCACGGAAAGACACGATAACCGACATTATCCGCTCTTTTGCAGACGGAGAGGCGGGTAGGCACTGGCCGGCCAGTGCGCGATTTGAATGCTCTTCTTCCACGATGCATCCGGCTGATGTAACGTCGCCAACTCCGCGACCGCGTTCGGATCTGGCCGAGAAATTTTCACGTTTTACTCCGCGCGCGCGCCATGATTCAGAACTATAAATAACGCTTCCAGTCTGCCATTCCCGCCGGCGGATAAAAATCACTCGGGGACACGCGTCCGCACGGATTAAAGCGCGTCCAGTTATTTACGTAGACAACTAAATCATTCCGGATGAAGGAAAAAAACAGATCGAACCCCCGCTCGTAAAATGTTGCCCGCCGAACGGCATGTAAATTCGAAAGAACAGCGAATTCCTTTTCCCAAAGAAAATAGCGGCCAGTCGACATCATCTGCGAGAGAAAAGCAAAACGTACAGCCGGACGCAGGAACGTTCGATCGAATTCTGCGTCAATGGCTGAGTTCGCCGCTCTCTTAATTTCTCGTCTGCCGGCGAGTTTCCGTGGGAAAGCGAAATTTCACTCTCGGACGATATCGATGCGCTCCCTTTCTGCGCCGATATTTTTCTCTCTTTCCCGGCTCGCGGATTTATCACTGAGAAAATGTTTTACGTCTCGCGATCGAGCGAAGGCTGGCCAGCTTTAAGGCGCGCGCGCGTTCTCTCCGTCTCTCCGCCTATCGAGGAAAGGAACTATCAAGGCGTCCTCGTATGCGTTACCGACGGCGACACACGTCGACGACGACCTGCTCGTGTGTCGGAACGAGTGGGTCTCCTTGAGCTCGGTGGTGCATATCTCCGTCGTGCGATGCACTCAGCCCACACTGCGGTATACAACGCGACGCTGCTACTTGGACGACGGTGGGCAGCTTGAAATAAATCCGCCCGATAACGCGGCCCACGCCGTCATTTTCACGTTGAAGAGAGAGCGAGCCAGAGAGAAAGAGAGAGAGAGAGAGAGAGAGAGAGAGAGAGAGAACACCTTTCCGCCATATTCGAGAGCTCGCGATTTACGAGACGCCTGCCTGAGATATAAATCCTCCTAGCGCGCGAAAGTGAGGGGAAATTATCGAACCAGTATAGCGATGATCGAAGCAATTACGAATGCGCTCCCTTCCTCTCTTTCCCGGTCTATCGGAAAATCGGCATGCGCTCGAGCTTCCTCGGAAGTTTCTCCTCGGTGTCGGCCCGGAAGAGCGTCCTTGATTAGAGCGATGCCGCGTTATTTGCCGTAGAGCGGTGAATCCGAACCTAGGCGTCTATGGGCGTTGTTGAGCTAACCGCGAAACATCACACCGTCGCCACCCACCGTGTCGGATGCGCGACAAGCGACACGGAGAGGTCACGTGTGCGGAAGAGAGATAATCGAGGAGGCTCCGTAAAGCCGTAAACGAAGCTACGCTTCCCTACTCTTCGCGGACGTGATATCTGTCCGCTCGCTTCAGCGGAAACTTTTTTCGAGTCCATGTTCAAATATCGGAACATTCGCGTAACGCGCTAATCCCGCTCAACACGCTAGAACGCTGTGACTGCTCTAAAGCTGGATAAAATAACGCTCCGAGCAGGGACGTGAGGCAAAAGTCGTGATGCGCGATAAAAATTGCGATGTACGATCCGTTGAAATTCGGCGATTTCCCTCTATGCTCATCCTTGTTGACGAGATGCACACGCACGCTGAACTTCGACACGAGATCGATGAATCTAGAGCGCATTCGCCGAGCGGACTGTAATTGGCAATTATTCGTGATTCGGTATCGAGCGAGAGAGAGAGAGAGAGAGAGAGGGAGGGAGAGAGGGAGAGAGAGGGCCGCTTATATGCACACTCAGATGCACTATCGGCTAATCAATAGTTTGCTCGCTCTCGCGTTTGCGGTCGATCAAGCGCGAGATTCCGCGATCGGCGTTTAGGTGCAAATAGAGAGTGAGCGCAAACTGGATTCGTAGGCGAAACTGCTCAGTTGGAAAAAAGCAACACTTTTCGATCGGATGTCAGTGAACTGCAATTGAGATCGCGATCTAGCCGGCTCGCTAAACTAGCGATGGGGTAGGCGAAGTAAAAGGGAGCCTGAAATAGGTCGTGAATGAGTAAGAGTCACTTTCTCGCGATTGATGAATCACAGGCAGCGACGAGCGCGCGAACAAGCCACGTTCTAATTACCGCGGCAGAAAACGAAGATGGGAAGAGCCTGGGCCCGATCGACGAACGACGCGGACACTGACTTTCTCACCGCCGCTCGAAGGGAATCGAAGAGAATGGGAGCGAAACCTTACGCGGCAATCAATGAAAACCCACTGTCTCACGAAGCTCTATCAAACGAAACATTAAAGCCAATTGCAAGAATCCTCGATAAAGAATTCGAGCAAATCGAAGAAACACTTTAAAGCCGTAAGTCCGTAGAATCACTTTTCTCACTAAGTTGGAAACTACGTCAGCCACGGAACACTGACCGATCGGAGACTATCGAATCGGATGAAAGACATCGTTCGATCCCGCCTGACGAAACGTCACTTTCTCACCAGGTAACGAAAATCACGAGCCACGAAGAAGCCGGGCAGGCCTGCTATCGGAGCAACACGATCTGCGTTGCCAACGGGAGTGATGAAACACGGTTTTCACGCACGACGCACGACGCGAGAAGCGGGCGCGAAGTGGGACGGCGAAGCCGAAGGAAACTTTCGCACGATCCTCTCGGAGAGGAGGAGAGGCCCGACGTTCATCCGAAAGATGCACTCGCGTGAATGATGGCACCGATTCCCGCTAGCCGACTTCCTAATGTCGTTAAGTTAACCGAATTAGCGCGCCTCTCCGTTACCGGGAGAGGCACGTAACCTTAGACTATATTATGCCGGGCAAACGTGTGGATTGTATGACGGCAGGGCAGGCGGACAGCGGCAGGCGGGCGCAAGCAGGCTGGCAGGCTAGCAGACAGGCAGGCAACTTCGTCCGGAGTCGTGCGAGACTCTCGGCCGCTACACCTCTCGTAGATGGCCGTGCGTGTAACGTTAAACCATTAAAGGAACGCGCGCCGATCCGTCAAGGGGTGTACGCGATGATCGCCCTGACGTCACACGCCTCGCCTCTACAAAGGTGGCCTCCTCTCTTGCCCGATAGACCACGCCGCCGTCCTCTCTCTGTGCCTTCGCGTCGAGATAATTCCCGATAATACGTGAGCCTATCCGCCAAGCTCTTCGGCATGATTGAATTGAGGACAGAACGAGGGACGAGCTATTTAAACTTCCCTCGCCTCGCGCCCCGCGTCTTCTACTCGCCGAGAGGAGCGTCTGATAATTTCAGCCGCGCCTCGACTCGAAGATTTTTGCGAACTTATCCGCTCGCGAAATCCGTCCGATGAATATTCCGACGCGCATCCTTGGCGAGGCTGAATGTCGCGCAAACAAGTTTCCGGACCGTTAATTCGTCGCGATAAATCAATGAAGTCCGATCGTCATCGTCGTAGGCGCCATTGTAGTCGCTGTTGGCCGCTCGGCGAGCTTCGGCGACGAATATGCGAGCGGCGAAGCTAACGAGATACATAATCGTCCGCGATAATATTCCAGCGACGTCGCCTGGCGAAGGAGCCTGTTGCATCGGCGACGGCGTGCAAATTAAAAAGCGACGCAAGGGTGTGCGTACGCGCAATGTCAGGTCGGGAGGATCATTAACGCTCGTCACGCGTGCCGGCCCAGTCGGCCGCGAGCGGAGTCCGCTTAAAACTGCAAGTCAGGACCGGCGTGCGATAGGCGACCGGCCACGACGAAAGGATTCAATGGAATTAGCATATCCTCAACATAGCCAGTGTCGAAAATCTACATTGACGCTCATTTGGCTATTCCATTACCGCGCTGGCGTTCAGCGAAATTAATCGCGGCACGTCGGCCAGTCAATTATTTCAATTGTCCGGCCGCGAGACGAGAATAGAGTCTGATGTAGGTGCAAGATGACTTTTTCAGCTTCTTCCATCGTGTTCAGTCGGGGAGAAGGTAGGAATTAAGCGATTTATCGGTGCTCGCGGCCAATAATAAACGTTCGGGCCGATCGGCAATGTGTGCATGTGTTACGGCGCTCGGTCGCATATGACGCTCGTCGGCGCCTTGACATATCGGAGATCAGCCGCTCTGGTAATGTAACGCACTACGCCCCTGACTGGCGAAGCCTCGCCTTCGGGCACCGAGGAGAATACCACCGGCGGCGATTGCGCGCAAAACGGACGCTGGAATTTATGGAAAACCGATACCCGCGCGAAAGTGGGGGACAAACAAATGGCGGATAACCGTTTCGCAGCTCGAAAATTTCCGATCGACGAGGTATCTTTGCGACATGTGCCCCTGTGCACGTTCGACAGCTGCTTATGCGGCCTGAATGCCTTCAGCGAAAATTCTTTGGCCAACGAGGGGTGTACCTCGTACAGAATATCTGATGTCATATTGGTTGGTACGTGTGAATAATGAGCGGTGAAGAGAATGCTGTGATCTGGCGAAATCAGTGTGAGACGAAGAAAGATAAATTCTGTGAGCAAGTTGCCTAGGTGATCGAAACGACGGTACTGTTCGTCCTTACAAGTGAACGCTTGTGTGCGTGCATGAGTGTATGCGTTGCGTGCTTAAGGTGTGCAGGACAGTTGAACAAAGTCTATCGCGTCGTAAGCATCCCAAAGAATATAAGCGTTGTTTCACTTTATCCAGAGCCGCATCAATTTTCTTGAAAACAATACTTTATCCTAAAGCAGTGATAAATCGTTCGAATTTGTGAAGAGCTCGTCGGTGTAGCTTTCGAAGATCGTAGTGAGGTAAATGCTGTGATGTGAAAGAGTGAATAACGGTAGTCGGGAAGAATCGAAGCTAACGGGAAGCCACAGGTACTTTCATCGAACTTTCATCCGACTCTAGGGTCCAAAAGAATCGATCCACGAATCGAACCTATTGTGCAGGATAGGAGAACGCCGTCACTAACCACGTGCTAACCAATCATCTATCGTGCAGTCAACGTTGCATCACTCGCCTGCTGCTTGTTTGCAATGAATTTTAGCCCCGCAACGCTCGAACACCTTTATTTTCCCACACCTGCAATAACCTAATGAGGCCTAATGAAACCGCTAACCATCTCGGGAAACAAGGTGACAGCGTGTCGAAAACACCTGAAGTTATTTGTTGCTAACTCGGCGAGCACTGCATTTTTTATCATTCCCTGCCGACAGAGACGTGTATATTCCGAAATTGAAAAATACGATATTTCCCTTGTCGCGCGAGGCAAACACTTAATTTCGTCCCGACGATCGTTAAATGCAAAATTATGACTGCGCGGCGTGCGAGAGAGGAGGGGGGGTTGACAGAAACGGGCAAACATTCAAACATTACTCACGCGCGCAAACAGGCGCGAATTTCGTCTAAATAAGTGCCCGGATTCTAAATTACGAGCGCAGCTCTGACGCGCGCGAGGCAAACAACGGGCGCCGGCGAGTATAACCTGCGCAAACAGTCGAATTTCGGTAACGTTCGCCGATATACCCCCCTCCCCGCCCATATCGTCAAATTCCGCCGGGAACAATTGACGGGGTTCCGTAAACACAGCCTATCATTCGTTCGCTCCCGCTTGCATATCGCGTTACGAACGATCGCCGACTGCCTTGAAAGTGAGCGAGGATGTCATCCTACCGTCACGTGGCGTTATTAGTACTATGACTGAACCGTCCGATCGATTGGCAGAGGTTCGGGGAAGTGCTACCGGCACACGCCGCAAATTGATACACCGAATCGCTGAGCGGGGCACCCAATTTGCGATAAAGGCGAGACGGCGTGCAATCTCGATCGTGAACCTTGACTTAATCCCGGCGCACTGTCAACAGAGAGCCGCGTCGATAAATCTCTTCAAAACACGCGCACTTACAGCAAATTTACTTTCCTCTCCTTCCTCCCTCTCTCTCTCTCTCTGCCCCTCTCTCCGCTAACTCACGTATACGCACTTGTTGAACACCGTTTCGAAGCAGGGAGAGTCCAAGGTGAGAATTCACCGGTTACGATTACCACCCCCGGAAGATTAAAGCAAAGGGTGACAGTGCCACGCGTTCGGCAAACTTCGTCCACATTGACAGGCCACCGTTTCTACCCGAGAGTCACTTTCCACCGTCCCAATGGTCAACGTACACCACTCGCGGCTTTTTACTCTATGTACTCCGTACTACCGGACAATATCACCTCGCGCCGCTTTCGAGTACACGTACGCGCACATGGAGCGAAGCCGGGGACGGTAGGAGGGAGGCCCGCGAGCTGGAGAATGGCGAGAGCCGGCCGGCGGGGAGTATGGGGGGGTGGGAGGAGGAAGGGGTTGAAAAGGGTGTAGGGAGCTGAGAGGGGGAGAAATTTTCGTCGTGCCGCCACGTGGTCTTTGTTACCTCGCGATACGCAGTCGTGTACACACACACGGTCCCGGCCAATTGTCGTGTCTTGACAATGCTGGAGGATCGATGAACGTCGGAAGTCGCCGACAAAGGGCTCGGGCGTATATCGATCGGCGATCGATCGGTAATCGAGCGGGAGATCGATCGGTCCGAATCGAACGGATTGACCGAGCGCGGAAGTGAGAAAGAGAGCGGGAGAAGCTTGACTCCTCCGGACACACACACTCCCTGTGCTGCTCGAACGCGAGCCTCGTGCTAACTGAGCATCGAGCGTCGGCGACGGGGACACGCGAGCTCGGCGAGGCGAGCTCTTCGTTTATACTGGATCTTACTAGCGATACTACGTCCTGACCCTCTCCCTCTTTCCCTGTGTACGTGCGCGCCCGGACTGTGCCGACGGGGCTTCGACTCTGTCACGCACACTCTCGCTAAGCCTACGTGAGTGTGAATACTCGTAACCGCGAGCGCGAGGGCGCGCGGAGGGGAGAGGGAGGGGAGCGGGAGGATATGAGAATGAGAGAACGAGCGGGACGGCCGAACGAGTCGGTGAGCGCGAGAATGAGAGAATGAGTTAGTGAGCGACGAAAGAGTCGGTGAGAAAGAGCCTCGTACCCGGCGAGCGATGTGTGCCGTCGGGCGCGTGTGTGGATGCGTGCGGAGGTGCGAGAGAGAGAGAGAGAGAGAGAGAGAGAGAGAGAGAGAGAGAGGAGAGTACAGAAAGCAGAGAGAGACGGAACGCGAAACACAGACAGAATAACAGTATCCAGTTGACTGAATGTGTCGTATAACACACATATTCGGCCTGAGGAGAGAGAAAGAGGGATGGAAGGGACGCGGAATTACAGTATCGAACTGACTGACTGTGTCATGACGCACACATGGGTTTGTCTGGTGAAGTGCAGAGAAACAAACGGGAGAGACGGAATTACAGTATTCCGCTGGCAGTGACGTTTCATGCCCATATGCATGTGGATGCTGACGTAGAAGGAGAGAGAGAGAGAGAAGGGAAGTTCTCGCACACGTCGACAGAGATGATACGTGCATTCAAACTGGTTGGTGAGGTTACAAACCGCTTATGTATGCGCGGGCCTCTCAGCTGAGATAGTGCAAATACAGGCGTGATATGTAGCAGACGAGTGTGTGTATGAGTGTATCTCTCCCGCGCGTCACGTGCTCCAAAACGTCACACGGAATGGAGTGCGTGCGCTGGAGGGAGAGAGCGTGAGAAGGCTGGAGTGAGAGAGACGAACAGGGCAAATAAGTTTGTGTCTGTATTAGGTGTATGCATACCACAGTCTCTGGTAGAGGAAACAAAGTCGTCGAAGAAAGAAAAACAGAAGATAGTGAGCTGGTCCGCGAGTAGAACAAGGAGAGAAAGTACTAGGCAATGAGAAAACGCGGAGAGAGATAAAGAGAGAGAGAGGGGTAGACAAACGATAAATTATAAGTCGAATGTCTACTCGGTGAATAAAAATTAAAGAAATCCAACCACTGCGTTGAACGATATAACACTCGATGGGGCGAGCACGTGAAGGTGGGAGGATAGAATGCATGCGCCAGTGGTCGAAGCTCTGTTCTGAAGGGGGAGGCGGGCGAAGGGGGCTGGGATCCATTAGATTAATTGACTTTGGGGACCTCGGTGTGCATGCGACAAGACGCGGAGAGCCTTTGTGCAGTCGCCGAGGAAGTTTCCTCAATTTTAATGCACGCCGAAGGGCCGAACAATGCACATCGCGTTACGGCCATGTTACGTCGCCGGTCGATACGATATTAAGCGCACGATTTACTTTTCATGTGGGACACTATTTTTCCACCGATACATCGTGCGCACACGCCCCAGTAAAGTTCTGTACTTAATACGCCTCGTGTGAAGCCGAATCAGAATCTTGATAAAGGCGCTAATTAAACTGTAATGACGAGCGGACAATGTTTTAACGAATCTAACGATCGGCCACGCTCGAAGGAGAGAAGCGTTGAAATGGAAAGCTTTGGGTCGGAACCTTTGGCGATCGGTAACTTTCACGGCAGTCGCGGGACAAACTATCTTTCCACGATAGAAAGTGACAGGAGAAAACACGAACAATGAGCCGTAGCCGGCAAACCCCGGCTACGTATGTATATATATGGATGTATGCATGTTAGCATTCAAGGCGCGCGATGATAAATCGGCAGGTACGAATTCCTGCCGGGGCGATAAACTAGATATCGAGAGAGGCTAGCGTCTGGACAAACAATCGAGCTCGGAGTCAACGGGTGCCGATCGTGACTGACGAGTGAAAATCTCAGACGATCGATGATCGAGTCCAGATAATTCGCCGCTCGAGTGCTTATTAACTAACATCCCGTGCAAAGTACATTGCAGATAATCGCTGGTAACGCTCGATGCCCACGGTGGTAAGCGGACAGGGAAGCGGAGGCTAACTTTTACGTCTGAACCGGACGGTACGCTCGGATTATAAGATCGAACGAGTCGAGGGAGTGGAACGTTTTCGAGACGAACTCGATCTCGTTCGGGATGAGTGTGATTCGATACGGTAAGCGAAACGCCGAATACCGGCAAGAGGGAACGAATTTATCGATCCTCGCCGCGCATCCTTGACACCTTCTCTTTGTGAGTCCAGTGAAAGTCGGGGGCTCGATTAATAGCGAGCTCCGACTGGCTGCAGGACGAGAGCTCGTTTTAATTACCGACGGCACCCAACGCCCGATTTCAAACTTGCAACCGCGACCGTTCGAACTGGGTGCGTGTTAATTGGATCGTTTCGATTCGCCAAGAGAATTTCCGCCGATCCGCACTCCGATACCTGCCAATTTGTCACCCGCGCTTTTTGTCAGTGCAATTTAGCTGTCCCCCGGCTGTGCCGTGTCGGCATTAACGAGCACGGCGGCTGATTCGATAAACAGGAAGCGAATTTTCACCGCTTCCGCCTATCCGCACTCGTCGATCTTCGGCCAACGGATTTTCCAGCCTGTCATGACAGTCAGGAAAGATAGATTCTCTGTTACTTTAAACCGACGCATTCCTTCGACTGTTTGCGTTCGAACGCCTTCAGCGAATATAAGATTCAGTGCGGATGTGAGATTTTCAAGTAGACGTTGTTTTGAACCGAGCGGTGTAGCTCTTTGATTTTCCTCCGCGAGCGAGCTCGTTTCGCGCCTCGCAATGTAAATTACTCCGGCAAATCGCGCACTCTAATTACGTTGCAAAACACGACTCGCATTCGAAAAAATTCCTTCAGACACGTCGAGGTGGAACGCTTTATCACAAATAGTCATTAACATCGCGAATTGCCGGTAGAAACTTGCCGCTGCGATGGCCAGCGATTTCTATCGCTGCGAGCTTACTCGCTAAAGTTTTAATTTCCGTGGATGAGCGCTAAGGAAAATTTAGAAAGTCGCGGGTCGTCCGCGAAGAAATGCCTTCTCCGCTAAGTAATACAGATTTCTATTACGCTTGATAAACTAAGCTTTCGTGACAAAGCCCATTGAAAAAAGGTTGTTAACGAAATTAAACACGGCTTCCTTCACCTTCGCCGATAATCGGCGGAGAGTCCGACGGAATGATATTTATTTTTCCTCGTCCAGCCGAACGCTACCGCGAAACCGTTTAATTCTGAGTCACGTGTGACGAGGTAAGAATGACATAGGCGATTCCTCATTTCTCAAACTGCGAAAGGTAGACAAAAAGTCATGCTCACGATGACGTTAGAGTTAAACATGTCCGAGTGATTCACGAGCGAGGAAACGCGGTAATAATTACAGCGTAACCTCGCATTGTTACTTCGACTGGCACGCTCGCGAGGTTCATAAAACTTGACGAATTAATTAGCTCGCGGAAGCGCATGCCGGCTTCCGTAATCACTTTTTCTACGATGCCGCTAACGAGAACAATTACGCCCAATCGTCACTATCAGCTCGACAATGAACCGATCCGTCGATTATTGCCCTACCGCGAATGCACAATGTCTCGTTCTGTATAGTAACCCATCCGCAAAGCTTCGTGCCCATTATCGGACAGATTAAGTTCCTTTTTATGTCAACCAGGTAAAGCCTCCGCTCTGTACATTCGGGCGAAGCGCTCAGTTAAGGACGTTATTATTATTATCAAGCATAGAGACGTGCGCCACGCGTGCGGTAGCCTTCGATTTATCGACCCACCCGCGAGTTCGTATAATTAAAGTAAACCGGGCGAAGTGTGCCCTTGGCAATGGGTTAACAATGCCGTCGGATCCTAAAGGGATTTGAAAGGAAAAAGTTGACGAGGCGCGAGCTTTTGTGAACGGATTGGCTCGTTTCGCAAGACGGTTATGTCGCGTGTTTGTTCCGAGCTCTCCGGGTCGTCAAATATAATATGCACCTGACATTGCATTGTGCAACGGGACGTAGTAATGTCGGCCTCGTCGGCCGGTCTAAATACGTGCCGTCGATAATTTGCATTCGTAATTCGCGATACAATTGCACAATTATATTCCGCCGTTTGCTCGATTTTGTGCAGCGGCGAGCGTCCTAGGCGCACTTAGGGGGGGAAGAATGGAGGATAAATGGACGAGAAATGGAAGAGGCAGGCTGAGACACGCGAGAGAGCCGAGACATCACGAGGCTCGTTGGCGAGCGCGGCCTCGACGGAATTTCAAATAAACAAATCCATGACGTCACGGGCCCCTTGTAAATCAGCGACCAGCCGACCATTTCGAGGATATCGATCGTGCGTGCAGCGGCGCCATTTATCTCGTTCCTCGTATTTCCTATCGGACGTCGAATCGTTCGGGTCCACGACGGTGGATCGCTCGTAAAACATCGGGCCAAACAAGAAGGAAATCGCCCCGTAGCGGAGAATACGTAAGTGAAATCAACCTGGCCATCCGTCCGCCGTACTATCGTACGCTCCTCTCGTCGGCGTAGGCCAATGGCAAAAGTTAATTAGGGAATTGGGTCGGCGCGTGTAAACGAACTCTTTGGACAACGTCGGGGCGAAAATGTCGAACGCCCTATTTACCGCCGATTCGCGCCAAGGCGGTCCGGCGGGTAAAAAATTTAGCGGGCAATTTGGCGTCTAGCTGCATTTTTGACGGGCCTCTAATTATAGAGGACCCGAGGACCGGTCGCGTTATTTCGGGAAAGCCTGTAATCGACCGACGCCTTCTTTCCCTTTCATCGTTCAACTCGAAGTGGAACGCGCCACGTGTCGTTTCGGAAAACGCGGACGCGGGCAGTGATAAAAATCGCGTAAAATGTATACACGACTCCTTTCGATAGCGAAGGCTAAATACGAAATAAATCCGGAGCGTAAAATAACTTCGCGCGTCCAGTCGGGTCGAAGGACTCTGTTTCAATATATGAGAGAGTTTCAGATATGAGTTGTACACGGACTACCGTGGTAATCCAACGCGTACCGCATCCTCGTTAAGGGGCACACCTAGTGTGAAATTTCAAAAAAATCGATTTTTTTTTTTTTTCATATTTCGATAGATTAAACCTTTAAGAATAACATATTAATATTTCCAATCGATATCTCAAATAGTTTTTGAGTTATAGCCATTTAACGATTAGCCGCTCGGCAGCTAGAGAGTTTCATTAGGTACGGGACGCACCTGAGGTATTGTTCGGAGTCTACCGTCCCTTCCAACCCTTATAACACGATTCCGATTTCTATTGCGGTCGTGACTAGTTAATTAGGATAGTGTATCGAGATCAACTATACTTTATTGAGGTATAATAAATTGTTAAATGAACGCTGCTCTATGACAATAATGCGAGTATGTGTAACTACGAAAGATGTTGTTCAATAATGAAAAGACCAATGTCGAATGCCTTCGGAGCAATGATGTTTCGAAATGATGGAAATAAGAAGGTGGTGGTGGGAAGAGGTGGTGTGTGGAGAGAGGTGGTGGAGTGGGTAGGGATTATAACAAAAAAGGGCTTTAGCGGACACGCGTCGACTCCAACACCGAGCGATGCACACAAGGGCATGCCGTAGAGGTTTTGGAGGCGATCGGGTAAACAAAACGGAAAGGTTGAGGAGTGAGACAATGGGGCATGAGAAAGAAGCTGTGTCTTTTTTATTGGAGATGTCAACAACTGCCACGTAAAGTACTTTCGGAGCCAGACACATTTAGTATCAATGTGACTGTTGTATCGAGCGCTTCATAATTTTTCACGTGTTATTTTCCTGAAAATGAGTGATCAATCTTCACATTCAAGTAAAAAAGGAACTCACGATGTTCCCAGACATCGATCAACCGGAAAAAAACGCAAGTTTACCGGAAATCGATTTACGTTTGAGCAATGTACTGCGACTACCAGTACGTCCGCAGAAAAGTTATTGTGTAGTAATGACAATAATATTGTGATTGACCCATCTCATGGATATTGTATTTTACAGTTCATCTCAGTTTTCAGTGCAATTAGTAATTTAGTGGTGTGTAAAACCTGCCAAAAAAAAGTTACTTTTAATCAAGCAAGTCCAAGAGGCCTAGCGTTCAAAATTGCTGTTATTTGTGAATGTGGCAATTCCTATATCAATTCTGGACCAATGATTGATAACGCATTTGAAATAAATAGACGTATTGTGGCTGTAATGCGTCTTTTGGGCGTCGGAATAAACGGGATTAATCTTTTCTGTGGATTAATGGATCTAGCGTGCAAATTTTACCACCAAACTTTTGCGGGATGTTTTTCGAATTTATGGACTGCTGCCGAAACCGTTTGTAAGCTCAGTATGCAGCAAGCTGTAAATGAAGAAAAAGAGCTTACATCAAAGGAAGAAAATTCGGAGACAAATTTGACTGTTAGCGGCGACGGTACTTGGAAAAAACGTGGTCATACTTCCCGTTTTGGAGTAGTTACGCTGGCAGGAAAATACAGCAAGAAAATTCTTGATTCATGCGTAAAATCGACTTATTGTCAGAGTTGTGTTTTTTGGGAGAAAAAAAAAGATAGCGAACCTGAAGCTTATGAGGAATGGCTCTCATTACATGCAGAAGAATGTGATGTCAATCATATAGGATCTGCCTCAAAAATGGAAGTGGACAGTGTAAAAGACATGTTTGGTCGTTCCATCAGTAAATATGGTGTAAAATATTCCCGCTACATTGGTGATGGTGACAGTGCCACTCATAAAGGACTTATAGATTTGAATCCTTATGATATACCTGTTGCCAAATTGGAGTGCTATTTACATGTGAAAAAAAGAATGGGAACACGTTGCCGAAGTTTAAAGAAAACTAATAAGAAGCTGGGAGGAAAAAGCAAATCATCACAAAAATTAACCATAAATCTTATAAATAAACTCCAAAAATATTATGGTTTAGCAATTATGAGGAATCAAGATGATGTTGATGAAATGAATAAAGCAATCTGGGCAACATTTTATCATTTGTGTTCAACTGACAAGGAACCAAATCATAATAATTGTCCAGAAGGCGCTGAAAGTTGGTGCGCTTATCGCCGCGCGGAAGCTGAAGGAATCACCAGTACATTCAAGCACGATTACCTCCCACTGGATCCAGAAGTACAGGAAGCAATGAAACCGATTTATGAGGACTTATCTCGATATGAATTGCTTGATAGATGCAAAGGTAGCAATACTCAAAACAACAATGAAAGCTACAACGGTTTACTTTGGCACTTTTCACCCAAGCATCTTCACAATGGCCTCAAAACTATTGAACTGTCCAATAATTTTGCAACTGCAATATTTAATGACGGTTTTTCATCAATTTTGAAGATATTTAATGTAATGGGAGTAACAGTTGGACCTGCAGCAAGAGATTATGCGGCTCATAAGGACGAGGAGAGATTACGAATCGCTGATCATCGCCAAAGGGCTTCTTCAAAAGAGGGTCGATCATCTCGAAGAAGAGCTTCTTCAGCCGAACAAGCCCTTTTCGAAGAAGAGGAAGGTAAATTATATGGGCCTGGAATAGCAGATTAGCTGTAAGTATGATTTTAAACAATTTATAACAGTGAACATGGTAATTTTATCTTTAAACGCGTTTTTCTCGGAACAGCATTTTCCGAATTTGCTGCAGTGATTACTCAAAGACAAATGATCCGATCACTACCGAATTTTTTCTGCATGTTCTTTATATAGTTCTCCATACAATGACCTATCGATTTTTTAATCTGATCAAAAATCGAATTTTGGCAGGCCAAAAACCACCAATATTTTGGGTAAAATTCGACTTTTTTTTTTAAAACGCCGCCATTTTGTCAATTTTTGATTTTTTTTTTTGATCGTAGGTCATTGTACGGACAATATCTTCTAGTTTAACGAGAATTTTTTTTTTTTTAATTTCATCCACGGAGAAGGCCGGAATCACTGCAGCAGTGGAGGAACTTTTTTTTTTTGCGCCGTCGGAGATCCCGTATAACTTAAAAAATATTTAATTTTTTTTTTCAAAAATTTTGCTGTATATTCTTAAGACATGTATAAATATACTCTTAAAATTTTGAAACAATTAATAAAGTAGTTTTTCTAATAAAAATTCCCAAAAATCACCATTTTTTTAGGCCGTCACACTAGGTGTGCCCCTTAATCCTTAGAAACCCTACCCGAAGTTTCCCTCGGCCACGCTTTGCGACAGATCTTCCCAAACCCCAACCTCCGATTCCGCGTAGCTGCACTCTCTCGCGCGGCTAAGCTGCTCTAAACCTCGCCCTCGCCCGAGAACACGGCCAACAATAAAACTGCACGGCCGAGAAGAACACAGGGCGGGTTACGTAATTGCAGCGGACAAAACGATATTACCCCGGGGTGCTCGAAAAAAGGTCTGTCCGGAGGCGAGAACTTCTCGTTAACGAGGGCCACTCCCGAGAACGAACTCAAGCTGAACAGCAAAGAGGATAGATCACTCCTTTTTGCTCCTGTCCCGCGACTTCCCGTCGGGTTCGCAGACTTCATTTTTCAGACGACAGTCCAACCTGATCCAGCGCAATAACGGATGAGCGAAGCGACTATAAGAAAATACTCTCCGCTCTGCGACTTGGCCTTCCATCGGAAAGAACGTTTAACTACGATCGAGGGAGATGGAAGAAGATGGAAGAAGATGAGAGGAAGATAGAGGGCGAGAGAAGAAGATGGAGTAAGATAGTGGATAGAGGAAGATGGAGAAAGGAGAGCGTAGCCGGAGAATGTCAAGGATGAGAGCCGGGGCGGATTATCGACGTTCGCGAAATTCCCGCGGCGAGGATAGGCAGGTGGCAACGGAAGGGAAACGCATAGGTGGATGTGGACGAGCCACTTTGGGAGGCATTGTTCTCGGCCTTCCGATGGCTCAGCATTAAACGCCCTCGAAGAGGCGACTTTAAGCGCCGGAGGCAACACCGCCCCGTCTGCACGGCGCAAATTACAAGTGCGCCTCGCGTATAATGCACTTCTCGAATGCGCGTGGCCCCTCCACGCTCGTGGCAGAGCCTTTGGAAAGCGTCACGGCTCAAGGCTTGAAAGGATCGGCCGGCAGAAGTTAGCCCGAAAAAGCTCGAGGTCTTCAGCTTTTACTGGGTTAAGCTGCGAGCCGCGTGCATGATCGATTCGCGAAGGCCTCGAGATTTGAGAGGGAAGGCCGAGATCTTATCGACAAGCCTCCCTCCCTCCCTCCCTCCCACTTCTCAACCCTCCCCAATGCCCCACCCACGTCGTTTTCGACTGTAGGAGGTGCGGACGGCGTCAGCCGTAAAAGCCGATTGTCTCCGACACGTAACGGGAAAAGGGCGAATCTACGAAATATGATACGAAGCGGCGGAGTGAATAGAGAGGAGTCCCTCCCCACAGTCTTGAGAAACACTTTTCCTCGCCTGACCTTGGACCGAAAACCTTCCGCGCTGCCCTACTCCTCCGGCCGCTTTGACTTTCAAAACTTTACGGGGTCGCACTTCGCGAACGGATAAATTTGAGATGCGGGGTGGTATTCCTGTATGCCGAGCGGGGTGGGTGACGCTGGATTATTTAATGCGTTACGGGTTTCATTATCGCGTTAGTGGAGAAAACGTTTGCTCCGGCAAGGATCCGAGGTCGTAAAGAGTGTATCGCGGAGATTACAGGATTGGAAACTGCCTTGAAGGGAGAGATAGGGGTCGAGGCTATCGGAGGTGGACACCACGCGCGCACATGACCATGTGGGAAACACATGGGAAGACACCTGAACAAGCGAACGTGGCCACGGACTTGGCGTACGACGCCTGCGGGGCAAATCAATTTTCCCCCCGCCCCGACGCCGCAGTTCGTTCGGAGCGGAGCTATTACAAGGAAAGTGGTTTATTTGGCTCTCGGATCGACTGTAATTTGTGCTCCAGCCGGCGCTCGCCGCGCTTCTAAAGTTCGTTTCCGACGGGAAAACGTCAACTTCGTCGGCTGGTAGGAAGAATAATGGGACTGGCGAGACGGTAAAAAGACAGACGACGAATCCTGGGCGCGAAGTAGCAAACGTAATTGGCAAAAATTGCACACGCGACGGTCGCGTTGATTGAAACATTCTCGCTACGTTAAGCTCTGATGAAAAAGTAGCCAAACGTCAAACGATCGACGCAAAAGAGAAACCTTCCCATTTTGCCGCATCGCATCCCATTTTCCGAACAAGCCGAAGAGCAAGGAGAAACGAACGCGTCGAAAATGTCAGACGATTCTCTATCTAGGATAGAGGATTCTAGGCCGTGGTCAGTCAATGTTTGCCGAGGCGAGCCACGATAGGACGATTTGCCCAGACGCGCCGTCGACATCGAATCGCGAAAACGTCAGACTCCTGGAATCGAACAGCCACGATTCTTTCACAAGATTGGCCGAATCGTATCAGTTCCCATCCAAAAGTATTAGGCAACCAACGTTTCCAGTCCAATATTCCGCGTACGAAGTCATTGAACGTCTCTCGCTGAGAACGCGAACCATCTTGCAATTACGAGGCATTATGAAGTACTCGTTCGAGGCTCGAACTTGATCAAGTACGCGCTTACTCAATCCTTATCCGAGCATGGCTGGCGAGCGACCGCACATCTCTAGTTTACGGTTTCCCCGGATTGGATTTGCCGTTGCGAAAGACTCTCGACGTTCGCCTCGCTCCCTTGCGGTCTCGCCGACGGGATTGGCACTTTCGAAATCGTGGGGGGAGGCGATCCGTAGCTGCTCCTCGAACGATTGTCCGGCGGATCGTAAATGCACGGATCGTGCAGCTGCTCGGGGAATCGTGCAAAAAGAAACCGCCGCGTCCGTTTCTGTTCGTTCTCTGTCCGAAGCCGATCGGAAGCGGGAGGATGTTACAATACTTTTTAGACGTTCGCTGTTCATTTTCGCGCGACTTCCTGCGGCCGGTCGGTGCGTAAGAAGCGGGCTGTTATGATGAAAAGGGGAACGAAACCTTTCCTCGGTGTCTGGGGAAGGATGACGATGTCAGTTGTGTCGGCGAAGTGGTCCGGCGAGGATCGATGTAGGACAATTAATATCTGCCGTGAAAGACAGTGCGCGTAGCTCGGCTCGGATTTTTCTGGGAAACGCGGAAGCCAATCGGGACAGCTTTGACGATTAATGGAAAACCGCGGCGAAACGTCCAGGCCAAATGTTTGCGGGGCAAACAGACGAGAGTTTCGAATCGATTCTATATCGTTGGTTCGACGTTTCACGTGTCCTGTCAATCCTGTCCGGGCTCTATCCCACTCTTTGCTATATTTAGCCTGCCGATTTCATACGCGCGATCAGGATTTATTGTTCGTCGTGAGGGCCAGTGCCTTCGGCGAAGTCTCTTGACATCGGACGAATCCTCGCATAATGATAGCGGCATTGAAGTGGAAATGGAATGATCGCGACGATCGCACGATTTTTCCGAGCGATCGAACGAAAAGCCACATGGAGCGTGACGAGCAAACCTGGTATTTCAGGTCGAGGTCTCTTGCGCGCGTGAAAATGCAGCGCCGTGATTCTCGTTCGAGCGTGTCCGCGAGATTTTTGTATCGACCTACGGCACATTATCGCTGAATACAGCCATCGCGTTCACAAAGCGAAAATTGTTGAAAATACGCCACGGCAATACGACTTTTTTTCCTCGACAAAAATTCTAGCTCATAGAACCGCCAAAATTCGTTCCAGCGTAAATTAAAAACGGTCCCACGCGCGCACTTTGTTCGATTCCCGGCGGAGCGTTACCGGTGGTCGGGAATTTTGAGCCGCATAAAAATTGCACCCTGTAGAAATTACGGCTGGCAATTTCATCGGTCGGTCGCGAAACTCTGGCTTTTACGGATGGCGCGTGGGCTCGCTCTGGCGTGAATTTTAACGGCGGCTGCCAGCTGACAATTACCGATTGCCCCGACGCGATGACTGTACGCACGGCTCGGCGGGCAGCCATGACACTTCCGACGGTGCCAGTCGCGATGGCGATAATGATCGCGGCCGATAGTGTTGCGGCCGTTTCGCGTGATAATGCGGGAGGATGGCACGGTAACGAGTCAATGCGGCCCAACCGGCGAACTCGGCCTACCCGATGACAATCCGACAGGAATACGTTCGGCGTAATGATGTCAATAGCGTCACCGGTAGCGGTGGAAACCGTGAACAATAACAAATCGTTCCGCGAAGTGCAAGCGATGCGGCGAACCGAACGCGAATCTCTGCATTTTAATACGTCCGCAACACTGACGATTAATACGTTGACTATCTATTGCGAGATTTTTACAGTGACATTCGAAAGTCACTACAGGGAGTTTTCCTGAAGCGGATGTTTATTTGCCCAACCTATTTGATCGCGATCTTTAGAATAAATGGCAACTTAATGTGTTTGTTTTTTTTCTATTGGGAAGCACGAGTCACATTCATCGTGTCGTTTTTCACTTCTAAGTTAATTCCTATACATATTACACTATGTTGTACTTGTGGGTTGTGAAAAGACTGCAATACATGAAAACCCACAATTATACGTCCAACGCAGCGCGTTAAAGCAAAACATCCGCCTAGCTGAGTTGATTATCAGCCGTGTGATTTTCCAAGCAACTGTCGTCAAACAATTAAAATTAACATCCGGCAATGACCGGCGGAATACGTGAATCAGTGACAGGGAGGATTCCATTCCTGATTGTTGATCACAAAGGAGCCGGTATCGGACTTTGTAATGAGCGTATCGTTTTCAACGCTCACTAGATAGATGAAAATTAGACAAAAGCTGCGGAAACCTAGGACGGTGAACAGTCAATGAAAACCTGATATCGAATGTCAGTGCGGCCAAGAGCGCAGGTTTATGCATTTGCAAAATCACGAACGTTTCGCC
The DNA here is from genome assembly GCA_914767735.1 of Anoplius nigerrimus. Taxonomy (NCBI): domain Eukaryota; kingdom Metazoa; phylum Arthropoda; class Insecta; order Hymenoptera; family Pompilidae; genus Anoplius; species Anoplius nigerrimus. The sequence goes on along the minus strand of OU612084.1, from coordinate 7,427,240 downwards.
GAGGTCGTAGCCGACGATGGGGCACCATAAATGGCAGGGACCCGATGGCCGGCGAATATATTGACCGCCGATCGCGATGACAATCGTGGACAATCGCTGGACTACGATTCGCCAATTGTTTTCAGGCCCACACTCCGAAGTACTTCCACCCACGGAACGGCTTCGGCCAATCCTGCCGATCCAGCAATACCGTTCGACGCCGGCATTACCACTACAAGTACCCACGAGTGTAACAATATTGTCGCCTAGACGTTCACCGCGGCTGTCGCCAATTGGGAGGATACTTTTTTTCTCTCGAGCGCCACTTCCGTCGGCATAATGAGCCGTCAACTTCGTTCGACTCATAACACTTCGCCGGGCACGTGCTCGAAACGTGAAGATCGAAGCATTATCTATCGGAAGGATGATTGAACTTCGCTTCGGAAGTCGGCACGTTAAAGGAGCACTGTTCCCTTCGATCTTCCGAGCAATAACATCATGAATCTTCTCCATACATTATCTCTCTGTCTCGCGCTCCGTACTTTCATCCGCTCGAACTCTCGAATAAATCATCGTTGCGTTTGCGTATCGTCGACGTACGGCACGGATCGAATTGTGCACAGGCCGAGCAGGCAGCGATTGTTTGTCCAGAGATTACGTCGCTGAGTTTTTCCGCTCGCCGTTTCGCCCACACGCGTACGCGATAAATTATTTCCCCGGACAGTTTAACTCAGCCACCGGTTCTGGGAGAAATTATGAATTTATATTGCCAACGTATGACTTAGGACGTCGTCTGGCCGTAACCACTGGCTCTCTCGGCAGAAAGAGAAGAAAAGAGGTGTTTATTGCCGTTTCGCGGAAATTGCAATGTCTTTCCGCTCGTGCGCGCGCATGAGTAACGAGATGCCGGCGGAAAATAATAATGACAGGAACGCGATGAGCAAGCCTGGCGGAACCGGCGATTAATTTACGTGGGATGCCACGGCGACGAACGTTGCCAATTTGACGTATCGACTACGAGCATCATTTTCCGTGAAAAACGTTTTTTCACTGCGTGGGCAACCCGTCGAAGCCCATGGGAAACTGAATTGGCCTGCACGCGAAGGGCCAACTAACGCAACGACGTGCGATACGCTGTTCGATAGAAAAAAAAATCGCCAGGCACACTTTCGTTATCGAGTTTCTATGTTACAGGCACTGCGTTACATCGGATATTATGCTGTATTTTTTCATTAGTGCGTCATACGATCCTGCATGCAGTGGGCGGCGAATGTCTCCGCGCGTGTGTGCGTCTATCTGTACGTACGTGTATGCCAAGTATTTTACGTCGATTTTCTGGCCAAACAAGTTTGCCGTGTAGTTTCCCGGGAAACTCACGACACGCCACGGGAGTGTCTCATTAATTCGACGAGTTTGTCTCTTCCTCCTACTTTGAATGATATATATGCATCTGCCTACGTGTATACATACACTTACGCGCGCGCGCAGGCGCTCGTATGTGTGCGTGCGTACCGGTAAAGGACTAGCCGCGACAATGGCATGCGCTCAAACGAAGACTTTCTCTGACGTGTCCCGGTGACAAAGTTTCCTGCCGGTAAACTTACCGCGGGGACGAATTTCGCGGGACAAAGTTTACATGTACGGCACACGGCCACTCGTAAATCAGGATAACTTCCATCGGGCATAAACCCGGCGCGCACGGGAATCCTTTTTCGCGCTTATTCCTTCGCCTACGTGCGCCACGATACATGGGAACACGTATCCTCACGGGCAATAACTTCATATTTCCGCGAACGAACCTTTAATCGCGGCTCAGGCAACGGCAAACACGTTCCGGCCGAATTCACCCGAATTTGTTTGAAACCTAACGAGGTTATGTCGCTAATCCGCTTCGGGAGGCCGGAATAACCTAGAACCGGCACGCGTGCGACCAAGTATAACTACATCGGTGGAATCCTTGCAAATTTCTACTGGGCAAAAAAGCTGTACCGGAATTATCTCCCTCCGGGCCGAGCTCTCGATTTCCCCTTAACAATACCGATAATCCATTGTACGGGGCAAATACAATAAATACGCGGCACAATGCCAAGTTGCACACTTAGAAATGACCGTGCGCGATGGTACAAAAGGCAGTCGGGAGCCGTGTACCTCGTGCGCGGCAGAGCTTTTTTTCTCGCTCGCAGTAATAATGGAGGTAACTCCTTTTGCCAATACCTTTACAATAGCGGCGGCGACGACCATGAACCGGGAGACCCTTCACGATTAAAACTGCTACGTTCGCGGGGGGACTGACTTTTGCTCGCCGAATCCGGTAGAACTCGCGAGCGCGTGTGTGCAAGCCTTTGTCCTGCTCCTCTTTCGCGAACGTTCAATCTCGCGGCGAAAGGTACTGCGATCGCCATCTGGCGCCACTTTCCATAACTCTCGACAGACAACGGGCCGAGAGAGGACTCGATCGGTGCCGTTAAAGCTGCAGAGAACTTTGCTCGGGCTCGTATCGACTCCTCCTACTTCCTCGGCATTCTCTACTGGCGGTCGCCACCTCTTCTACCTTCGCTTGCGGCGAACGGGTCTGTCTTACTGCCCGTGTTACTGTCTGTCTTACGGTCTGTCTTACGGTCATAAGGTCTTACAATCTTTCGGGCAGCGTTCGGAATACGTGCGTTTAAAATAAATCCCGAACGTAAGGAGCGTATCTCACGCACGTGACGATATACTCGCCGTAAGCTTTATTAGGCACGTGTTTATTTTGACACAAGCTGCGCTCGAGCATTGAGTACAATGGGAACGGGGTTGGTAATGGGTCTCGTAAAGATGCTGCAGAGGGGATGGGATGGGGAGAATGGGGTGGGCGTTTAATCGTTCGCGGCAGAGGTAAGGAATTCCTCGGCAGGAAGGTCGCGGGAAAAGGAGAGATTGCTCGATTCAATTTCCATTTAGGAAGGATATCGTAAACACCCTGCGACGTCGGCGACGACGTCATCGGAATTTCTCTCTCTCTCTCTCTCGCAATTTCATTCGAGATCTTTCCCGCGTGAGAAAGCCGCGAAGATCCTCAGCTCGTCTCCCATTCAACCGTCACGTGCCGAACGATCTGGCGAATCCTAATCTCGCTTAGAAATCAGTACTCAAACCGGGTCCTCCGAAGCTCATCGCAGTAGAATAATCCCGCGATGGACCGGACGTCCTCGATTACGAAAATTCTGAATGAAATTGCATCACTAGCGGCCCGGCGGCAAATGTTTTATAAATAACGAGACGTAAGACGAGAGCGGATTCATTGAATTAAACGATCCGCAGCGCGATAAACAGCGCTGACGAGCTCGCTAATTGCCGGCTAAGTGGCTGGAAACCAAATCTCGCGAACGGCGGGCAGGGAAGTAGGGTAAGAAGACGAGGCAGGGGAAGTCGTGGGAGAGAGACGGACGAGGACGCTACTGAGGTCAGAGAAGGAAGGAAAGAATTCCCTAAAGCGGCCCAGGGTAAGCCGATCCGCGGGCCCGGTGCTTGTTCACGTTCGACGTCGCGACCTGGAATTGAGCTCAACGAACAATTACGAGGCTAAACAAGCGTCCACGTCGTCGTCGCGTGGCCTACCGACGTCGGATGACGGCGCGGAATGAAAGAGCGAACTGCGAGGCGGCGAGCGGGCGACCAGCGAAGAAAAGAGAGCGCGCGGACATAGTCGGCATTGCGAGACTCCGAGAGAGGTCCGTGCGCACGCGAACAACAACAACATTCGCCGGACGAACGCATTCGCGAGCGACAATTCGCGGCTAGGAAGATTCGCAAACGAGTCGGCGCGCGCGCCCATACAATTCCGCCTGCCGTCTAATTGATCGCGATTGCCCGACAGGCCTCCTCTTCCCTCCCCCTCATTCTCTCTCCCCTTCGGTCGGCCACTCTTCCGCGAGCATGACACCGAGCGTCACGTGCGTTTTGCGGGCGCGACGCGATCGCTGAAAAGGAGACGGATGCGGTGTCGCGTATCCGGCGAAACGCGGACGAGCGAGCAGATTATCTCCGCTGCTAGTCTCTCCGAATGAACTTTACGGATGCGAAGACGAAAAGTTCTACTTCCGAGCGTCGGCGATGCGCGCACCTCGATTATAGAAAAGACGATGCCACCGGCGGATATCCGTTGGATCTGCCGGTCTGCGTCGCTGGAAAGTGGAAGTCGAGCGATCGAACAATTTCTGGCCTACGGAGCCTAATGGCTGCCGATAGCGATCGAGTTCGGTGTCGATACATCCGACGTCCGCCGAATGGGTCGGGCCGGCGCGCGGCGGACTTTCGACGATAACCGTGAAATTTATCGGGCGAAAAGGCACTGAGCGCGTAATTGTACGTTATCGAAGGAGGGTCGATAAGAAATTCATGCCGCGTCGCATGAGAAGAGCCAACTGTCAATCGGATCTATTGACGTACGCGGATGTACGTATGGTACGATATATATGCATATCGGGGCGCGGAATTAAGCCGAACCGACGATTGGGAGGACAGATGGTAGGGTAACAATAACGAGCAGGCGTGTGTCCGGCGAACTAATTACGGAATGCCGATTGGGATCGTTGGCTGGACCCGAGTCAACAGCCGCGGAAATTCGCGGACTGGAATCCGAAGGAACTTTGTCATCTAATTGATCGCCATTGGCTTCGCGTATATTGGACGGGGCGTAAAAAACGGCCGACGTCATTCGGCTCGGCGAGGAGGATGACGGGGGGCAGAGGGGAGGGATGAAGAAGAAGCGAACACGAAGATGCAGAAGTGGCACGGTCAAACTGAGATCAAGCGTGACAAGTTGGTGTCGTGTGTCCGCGAGGAGGAAGAGATCGGGACGGGATGAAGGAGGAACGAGCGAACGAACGAAACGCGGAACGTGAGAGCGAATTCGTCCTTGCCTCTACGCGCATCCTTTTACGAGAATGTTAAAAGGGTTAATTAACGCTACATCGACGTCGATCCGTCATAGCAACGACGTTGGATAAACACTTTTTTCTCTCTCTCTCTCTCTCTCTCTCTCCTTCTCGCTCTGACAATCCTTCGTAATTGGAAAGCTCCAGCGGTACGAACGCGGATTTCGGGAGAATCCGATCGATTCGATTTGCCTATTCGGCGGACATAGGTGCGCGTCGAGTGCCGAAAGGAAACGACACTGCGTCGCTCGTAATCGCGGAGTAGAGGACGGATGATGTTTCATTAAAGGATTCAATTGAGCGGTGCGCGTCCCTGGGTGAAAATCGATACCCGCGAATCGAATATTCCCTTTCGCTGCACTGCCCACGCGAGGAAGCGTTCTTCTATTTTAGCGATGGCGTGTCGGCGAAGGAAAGAGTTCGGACCTTAAAACCTACCCCGGCAAACGAGAGACGCGCGTCGATCGACGCTCGGCAGTCGGCTAATAGATTCTCTAAAAATAGAGGAAACCATTTTTTCGATGCACGTGTACGCGGAGGTAGACAGGTACGGCAGATGCACTCTCATAGGAGTTATCGCGCTGCTCGCATGTGTGCACACGTGGCGGTGCGACGCTTGTGCTATAGATCGGGAGGGCGAACTTTGTGCCGGCGTTAACCAGAGGAACCGAGACACGAACGCCACGCCGACGATGGCCGAGCCCGTCGTTGGCGAGCCTGGCTCACGATTTACCTGTGTGACGTAGCTTCCCCTTGGCCGCCCGTTCGCGTTTCACTGCCGCGAGAGCGAGCCAATGGCGAACATACGGCTACTTTGGCTACTTAATCGAGCGATAACCATCGCACGAAGCTGATTCAATGTCATCGACCAGGGGAGCCGAAGCGAGCATTGCCGAAACCCATGTATGGCCAGTCCCTATTCAAGGCCTACCGGTCGTCAAACCGACGACGCATCCTCGTCCGTCGACGGTCACGTATTGTCCACCGTACACCCGGTATCCTCAAATTTGATGCCTCGCAAGTGGTCTCGAAAAACGACCATAGGGTATCCTTATCAGCGGAATGCACGTATCCGAGCAGGCACTTCCGGCGACTATCGAAGGACGCCGTACGTGAAAAGTGGGCAAATCGTAAAAGCGCACAACAGTGTTGGCTAAGAGAAAATTCGAAAGCCTCTCCGTTCGACCAGTCGCGTAAACCTGTTCAGGCGTGCCATCGGGTAGGACTCGGTTCCGATCCGCAAAACCAAGTGTGGCCGCTGCAAGGATGTCGGGAAAAAAGTGGGCAGGGTACCGTGCGTATTCCTGCCCGAAGACGATCGGATCCGTAGCTACCCATCCCGCTTGATAGGCGAGAAATAAATAATTCAGCGACGGCTAGTCTGTCACCTGTTTCCGCTCATTAACGCACCGTTATACATCCTCATCCAGATAAGTACGTACGTCACGGTGGCAGCGTAGACCGTGTGCGTTCCATCTCCGTAGCTTATTATCGCCGATGGGGTACATACACACACACACACGGGCGCTGACCGCACCGCGCGTCAATGGAACTATTAAAAACTACGATCCGTTAATCGGTATCGTTCGCCGGGTGCAATCTGCGGCGTTATACATAAATTATGCGCCGTGTCGAAGATATGGGCGTGTGCGGACAAATAGAAAGCACTCGTCGCTTATGTGCTCTGCCCATCCGGCGTGTTTGCGGATCAATAAGGAAAAATGTTGTAACGTGTACGCGAGTGAAAATGACGAAAGTATGGAGGAGCCAGGCGTCGCAGCGCCTTTGGCCAACGTGAGCGTTAACACGGTTATCGGCGCGGTGTCATAAAGTACCGATATGCGTAAAACCTAAAAGCGCCTGTACCGGACGCATGTAAGAGTACAAATAAGAATTAGGCTGGGAAAGAAAACAGGGACACGGGAAAGGGGGGTACGGTCACGAAGCGAGCTGACTCGCGCTTACGCTGACAATGGAGCAACAATATAACGAAATACCTATAGACACAGTGTACAGGAGTATCGGCGAGTGCTTTGGCCGTTGCCCGAAGAAATTCGCGGTCAGCATTTTTTTTTTTTTCGTTTCGTTTCGAGCCGTTCGTAGCTCGCTTGCCGCAGAGGCGGCGGCCGCGGCGAAAGTTTCACTTTTATCGATTTCAGTTCCGTTACCTGAAAAGCGCTCGTTACTCCGTGTACATACACACCATATACCGTCTACGTAGAGACAAAAATACATACGCTTGTCGTGTGCTTGTTGTGTAGAGATAGGTACGTGTAACACCGTGTAACCAGAGACGTCACGAAGCGGGTTCGACTCACGTGTCCATTCACAATGGGGTGTAACGTTCTTACGTACGCTTACACATGTACATGACTGTAGACGCGCTCACGTATATATGGATTTGATCGGCGTTAGAATCTGTCGTCGCGACGCTTCTCAACGTCGAAAAACAGCGACGAATCGTTCACCGTTAACGGTTCAACGCCTACGCCGAGCATTTGGCTCGTACGTTTCCGTTTGGCTCACCTTTCGCGAACCGAAAGGCGTCGGGCTAGTATCGATTAGCCTCTTCGTCACCTAAAAACGTGCTCTTTCCTTATACGCTCGACAGACGTGCACGTGGTAGAGTATGCAGAAGGAAGGTCTCCGAACAGGCTCAAATTACGTGTTCACCATGACGCATTCGCAATGTCCGCGCGTACGTCAGTCGGGAACTATCAATAAGGACGAGATAAGCGGGCGAGCATCCGATAGGAGGAATTCATCGATTAATAAAGTACGAACACGGACGATTACATCACGCGATCTCGTCGGTACGATAACCCGTATCGCGTAATCCGAAACATATCGTCGGCGGCTGCGGTGAATACTACGGGATACAACGAAAGTTTAGCATGAATATTCAGGGCCCCGCGGTATCTGAAACAATGCGCGTATACGTCCCTACACGCCGAACTGTCGATACACCCGTGACGCTTTATCCCGGCTAAGCCCGCGGCCGCGCTATACGTATATTGCGCCGATATATAAAATTATCCACCCTACGGAGAATTTTTACGGCGACCCCGGTCGCGACTATCGATCCGCTCATTTTCCCCGTTCGGAGGGAAAGAAGGGCGTCAAGCAATGCACCGGCACGCATTGCGCGACATGCACTCGACGTTCGAATGCGCACACGATCCTGCGGACGAGGGAGTCCGCGTATCTAACAATCAATTTGTAAAATAAATGAACCGTGACATTATGTCACAGCATGCATCGCTGATTACGCGGGAGCGCGCGCGCGCGTTCATGCTATTGGCCCCGTAGACGTGTCCAAGTATCGCGCCTGCCAACGAGAACGTGTGTGTGTAGGTGCGCGCACGTACGATCCTCGTTTCGCACAGCACCCGTGTGCACCCGTGACATTTTCAACCCCTCGACTCCGACGGCGGAGGAAGGTTCAAAGGTCGGCGAATAGTTGCCACGAGACGCTAACGGGGAATGCGCGATATTTTAACGCTGCGGACCGAATTGCAGCAAACGCTTCGAAGGTCTATTCTTAAGAACGCGCGAGAACGTGGGACGTGCGAACGTTTGCGAATGCGGCCCCGCTCCGGCGAAATATGCCAACTGTAAATCAGGAGTGTCCTCCCTGGGGTACCGAATCGCATACTAAGCGGTCTGCGTCCACCATTACGTGGCCGCAGTTATCGATATGCAATACTGATATTAATAACGCGAACATTCCGGATACTTATTATTAGAGACGCGGGATATATCAACGCGATCCGCCGATGCAGAATGGAATCGGCGAATTCGAGCTATCGATTTCGCAACTGACATCGTCCAAGCGGGACATTGTTCTCGATACATAAAATTGAGAGTGGCACGCTTTAAGGCCGTGTCCGTTTGCGTTAAGAGAACACGTTCGTTCGAGCCTGACCGTCTACGTCGTCTTTTCCAGTGCAATTTCTCCGTGAACTCCCGCGAGCGACGGCACACGGAGCCACTCCAAATAAGGAAAGGCACACTCTCTCTCGCCCCTCTTTCTCCCGCCGAGTCCCCGGCGTCTGTGCGGGGAACCCGTCCCTGTCTTCGTCTTAGTCTCCGTCGTCGCTGTTTTCGACCTTGAAAAGCTCGCGCGCTCAGGTGCACGAAGGATCGAGCCGCGAAGCTGCGAAAGCTCCAGCTCGTCTCCCACAAATTTCATCCACGATCCTCGTATACACGTCGTTTCAAAGTGAAAGCCGCGAGCATAAAGGTGGCCCGCGAAAAGCGGCCGAAGTTTGCGGAGCGTTCCGCGAGAGCTTTAACAGCGTCAGCGGTCTCGATCCTCGTCCTGGAAAAAAATTGCTTAAACAGTGCTGAGACTCACTTTGGAGTTTGTGACGTGGTCGGCCGGCACGGACTCGGGAACGGTTTGCAGGGTGCTCCGCATGCTAGCGGACATGGTAGGCCAGCCAGTTTCACTGCCTCAGACCCTCCGACGCTTTGACGATGCACCCTCTCCCCCTACGCCTGGAACAAAGATGGTCGATGACTGGTTAGAGCGGCGAGGATCGATAGAGGGGCTGAAATGCCATCGGACCTCTTTCGCTCCGACTACGGAAATTTCTCGAACGCAACCAACGATCGCAATTCGGCGTTAAGCATAGCCAGCGTCCATCCATGACGAGAGGATAATTCGCTCCCGTTTACATGGTAGCCGGATAGTTTCCCGGGGCCTTTTTCAATTCCGTTTGCACGGAATGCGCGGCACGAGCTTCCGTGGATCAGTTGTTTACAAAAATGCAACGCCAGTAGCGGCGATGGCCAAAGACAGGCGCGTCGCTCGTAAGCCAATCAGTACGGGGGCCGGCTTTTATCGTTTGCCGGCATGGGAGGCAAGGCCGCGCTTATCAGATACCGCGCTCGATAACGGTGCAACTGCTCTGTCGCTGAGCCTCTGCGCATGTGTGCACGCCCGTACGTGTGCCACTCTCTCACAGTGGGCGCGCGCGCGCGCGCTGCTAAGTCTGTGTACCCTGGGAGTGCGCTTTATTAATTGGTATGCGCACCGAACCGTACTTTCAATTACACAGCGGTATATCTATGGTGCGCCCGAGTACGTACGTACAGGAATAGGGGAGGGGGGTGGCACAGGTGTGGGTGGTGTGTTGTGCGTCGCACGGTGGTTTGCCGTACGCGTTTAGGTGAGCGAAGCTATTCGATTGTCGTGTACAAGCGCCTCGATTAAACCATGAAATGACTTTAATGCACACGCACACGCGCTCGCGCATGGCATAGTGTTTGCGCCGGCGACGACGCTGTAACCCCGGCCATAGGAGATGATGCAGATCGAATGAGGCGTATCGGAGGAAGAACTGTACTGAAGCCGTCTAGTATGCCTGAGATAACGGTAACGATCGCGGCAGGCTTCGACGTGGATATCAATTAGCTCGAATGTACAAACCCATTTAAACTATCGACGTAGGAGACGATTATTATTCCTCGCGGCCGGTTGTTGTTGCGAAAATTATCGCCCGTGATCGATGAGGAGGGCCCTCGATGATTCACGCCGAGTGGGATACGAGCCGATTAATTAGCTCGATTATCTTCCGGGCGCTGTGCACGCGGCCGTGTTACGTCGAAGGGGTTATGAAGTTGTAACTCGAAGAGTTGCCAGACTCGTGCCCCTATCGGCAACGAGAGAGAGAGAGAGAGAGAGAGAGAGAGAGGTGGGAGGAGAGAGAAAGATTAAAGTTGCGAGCGTGTCGCATGACGAGCTTTTAATAAAATCAGGTCAATCGGTGTCCCATGTTTTCATTGGTGACTCCCCTGTCGAGAAAAAAAGAGACGGAGAATGCGGAGAAGTTTCTACAACTCCGATTCCCCTGTCTTAGCAATTACACTAATGGGATTATCGGAAACATTTTAAAAATGCGATTGTGCAAAATCACGGTAATGGATTTCGTTAATTAAAAAGTGGGGGAGGTAACGCAGACGCTAAGTCCGGGCGAACGAACGGAGGAAGGAACGTCAACGGTGGCGGCGGCAGTCGATCGATAAGATCAGTTCGCAGAAAAACAGGCAGTTTCATAATTTACGCTTTATAACGTAATCATTACGGAAACGGAATTGACCCAAAAGGGGGGAAAAAAAAGGAGGACAAAAATGAGGGGGAAAGAATGAATGAGAGGCGCTAACGGGCAGCGGTCGACTGATAATGCGGGGAATTAATTAAAACGAGGCGCAAAGTTCGAAAGCGGGTCAATCAACTTTCGCGCTTTACAGGCGCTCGCCCGTGAGCATTATTTGATAAAGCGGAGGGGACGGCTGACAATTCGGGTGAAATCCATGGTCGCGCGGGTGACGATGATTTCGAACGAATCGGCCCGACGAGAGCGGAGGCGTCGGCGAGGCATTAGAAAGAGTTTCGGGCGATAACGATCAAATTAACTTTTTTTTTCTTCACGGAGGGTTAAATTTCGGAGGGCGAAATTTCCTCCTTCTGGGTCAACGAGCACTTCCTTCGCCTCGGTATCGGCCCGTCCGATGAGATTATTTCGCGAGCTCGCCTCCTCCGCAAAAGTCGACGTGGGAAAGGAAAAAAGGGAGAGAAGGCGAACGAGCGAGGGAGGGAGGGAGAAAAAGAGAAAGAGCGAGAGAGAAAGAGAGAGCGAGGGAGGCAGGAATATAGGCAGCCAGACAAGGAGAAGGCGGCGAAGAAAACGAGGGCCCCTTTTTGCGTTAGGTCAGCCATCGAAACGGTCCGAACTTGCGCAGGTAGGCGTGCGTGAATCATACTCCGTCGCCAGTCCGCGCATCAGAATGTAACTACGGGCCAAGTCCAAGCCCCGTGTGTCTGACCCAAGAGCCGAGTTGCGGACGGGATACAGATACGCGCACGACAGCCGTGTCTTATATACCTGTTTTCTATTTATACGCGCGCCCCGACGAATTACGCTCGCTTTACGGCAGAAAAATGGAAATCGTTCGCCGCGTTCCACTTCGCCGCGACTGAAAATCCGAACCGGGCAGGCCCTTAAATCCACGACCCCTCGCACCTACCGGACACCTACAGTCAGCGGTGATCGTGGCGCCTGTCAATCGCTGAGCCAATGCCTGAGAACGGCCAAAATCCCGATACATTGTTCGCGGACTAATGCGCTCCGCATTCGAAATGCCACGAACCGCGAATCCGACTTCGCGACGCGAATAATGCGGATCTTCACGGCCGACTCTGACGACGAGGCACGTACACACGGGTTGAAGTCAGATTTCGGGGCAGCTAAATATAAATCGGCATATAGCGAGGCTAACGTGCAAATGCCGATAAAGCGGAAGATTAAATATGAATGTGAATAGAGGCGAAGAAGAATCTGCGAGAACACCTCCCTCTCTTTTCTCTCTCTCTTTCTCTCTTTCTTTCTCTGTCTGTCACTCTCTCGCTCGCACACCCTTTTTCACGCGACAATGTCAAGACCTTGCCCGGCCAAGCAGAATCGGTCCGCGAGAGAACTCGCGCCTCATCATCCGCCGGTTACGTGCCCATTAGCGTACGGTAATTATCGCGCAATAATTCCCACCTCGCGACACTGCCGCGTTCGTCGGCGTCGTCGCACGTCGTCGCGCGTCGGAAACTTCGGACCTTCCGCGCGAGACCCAGCATGAATGAAGCGAAGAGTGCCCGACGACGCTCCGAGCCGATAAAGGGTGAACGACGTATTTGGGTCAAACGGTGCCATACGGCGAAGTAGCCGCGAAGTATAATAATAAACTTATCCGCTCGCTCGGCTGCAGATTGCACTTCGATTGTTTGATTATCGCCTCGGTGACACGGCGGATTATATTATTCCTCCCCTGCGTCCGCGCGCGCGCATGCTAATGAACTAATTATACCGCGCCCGGCGTACGTATGCCCGCACGGAATGCAACCTTCGCAGCTGCGGATACTCGTTAAAACGACAGAGAGACTCGGCGCCGAGGAAGAAAGAGGGTGAGAGAGAGAGAGAGAGAGAGAGAGAGAGAGAGAGAAACAGATTGATTCCAGTGTTACGCTACACGCGCGAGAGTGCAATGTTTTCAATCTGACGGCGGGGAACTCACACAGGAGGAACGTATCAGGGGCCCGCTATTTTATGGCTGACCTTAAAACGGAGAACTAACACATTGGCGGGCACACGTGGCTGATACTGTCAGTATCTCACGGTTCCGCGCTGGGATATCTATTCGTTCGACAACATAATCAGCCGTGACGCGCATCGGCAGTCGTGTCCCTTTAAACCGGCTCGTGGCACATGTGCAACACTTTCTGATCTATTTCTGATCGTATCTCCGACATTGTTGCACTCTGTGCAATTTTCTTTAGTCCTTTTCATCCGTCGTTTATCGGATAAGAAAATAATTTGATTAATTGGTACTATTGTAAAATACGAGCGATAGGGAAGGAATGTGTGGGTTAAGGTCTGCACTACACCACTTTTTAAATGGATGCGGTCGTCTGACCTTCGATTTTTCACAAGATTTGGTCATGGTCAAGGATCAAAGGGAAGCTCTTCTCAATTTAGCGCAACAAGCCATGCGTCACAGAACGTGTAGACAAAAGCTCACTTAATCCCGCAAAATAGGGATAGCTAACAAAAGGCTAGCTTCCCCGCAAAATTACCTTATATCGAGCGTTAGAGGTGTAAAACCGATACGGTACTTTAATCTCACACAAACCCACGATCAGAAATCGTGCAACAATCTCGAATTACGAATGAAAGAGCACCACTCTCCGCCGGGAAACCCGCTACTAACAAATCCCAGAATCGAAATTCAATGGTAAACGCCTGTCACGTTAACTCCAATAAACAGTTAACAAAGTTCAATCGATCCGCGGCAGTGATAAACTGGCGCGCAGCGCCTTGATTCATGCCCACTGAACCTTGACGACGTGAAAGAAGCACTAACTGGGAGCCATAGAAGTGTACCTAGCCCGGCGTTACAATAACCAACTCCACTCTCGACTTCGCAACATCGGCCGCGAAGTCAGTCGCGACACTCTCGCTTCGATTTCAGCTAAGGTTTCTATCTAATCGAGCGAAACAAGAAATCTACGGAAACAGCTGAAAGTGAGAAAACCGCGCAAGCTGAATCGGCGACGGCGGAAAGAGGGGTGCGCAGTTTGCACGGAGTCGCTGGGAAAGGACGGAGCGCGTAAAAAATATTAACGAACACGCAGAGAGGGCTTAACGTCGATGCGGTCGAGTTTACGGTCTCTACGCGCTGGAAAACGTGGACGTGTGTCTGTGGCCGCCGGATTGGTCGAGTGAAACAAGGTTGGCGAAAGTCGTCCCTCGGCATTGAGATTATTATTAATCCCGCTGGGCATTATCTCGACTACGTGACCGTAAGGCGTACCACTGCATCGCCGCGGTGTTCGTAACGATTGTGTGCACGTTAAAGACTCACTCTGGAAAGCTGGAGCTGTCGGACGGCGCGGGCATTAGGGACGTGGAAACAAAAAGGAGTTTTCGGCCAAATTGAAACTCGTACGTAGCCCGTATGAAACTGACGGCGGATCGTATCTATCGCCGGAGAGAGTATTCGAATGTTTGATGGATATAGTGGAGGAGGTATCGAGATGTTAAGCGTAGAAATACCGATTTCGCAGTATCGATCGTTGATGACTGAAGGAGAAAGGTCGACGGGCCGTCGGCGAGACTTTATGCAATCCCTTCCCTGCTAATCCGCGACGCGGTAATTACACGTATCCGCGCCGAGGAGTTAATGAATATTAAACTGACATCAGGCCGTTCGAGAAAGCGCACGGGCTGGGAACCGCGCGCGTTCCGCGTATCGCGCATTTTCCTATCGGAAGAATGGGAATACACCGTTGCGCCGCGCGTGCCAAATGTGCAGGCTGTTAATTGGGTGAGGAAAAAACCGTACGGGGGCAACCTACTGGAAATATTTATGCCAGACTCATCCTTTCTGTCTGAGGGGAAAAAAATGCGTCCGCTAGGCGTTCGCGGGTCGAAAGAGGTGTACCGACAAACTGTTCGCTGCGGATTCATCGATGCATCGACCTGCATGTCCATCGAGCGCATTTTCTTGATGCTGCCAATCAATTCAAATGAGTCAATTTTGCGTTATTATCTAAACAGCACATGGCTCAGTGTACGCGCCCAGATTGGCCTTGAAGGCTTGATTTTTCATACTATCGGACTTAGGTCACCGGTCGGCTAAAGACGACGTTAGCCATAAGAGTGGAAGTACGCGGTACGAGTTTAATCGTAACAACGACCCTAAGACGCTTTTTCCGACGTAACGGTGCTGACTCCGTACGCGCGGAGGGTTTCGCGATCGCGAGCACGCGCAGAAGCGCCTAATGCAATTTTACGAAGAGCGACCGCGAGCTCGGCCAAACCCTATGGCGAAGCGCGAAGGCATAAAGTGAGAGGATCGACACACTTCCGCCTTTGGTCGACCGCCTTGCAACACAAAAGCCGCAGACGGGGCCCCCTCGGCGATATAAAATGCTGAAGACGCATATAGCGAGGAGAAACTCCCGGCCCGTTTCCGAGGAGGAAAAATTATTCCGCGACGATGGAATACGTAATTGAAGTGGGCTACCGGAAAAAGGAGCGCGCGGAATTAACTGCTCGACAGATTATGACGGGGCGAACGGCGGGACTAAATCGCGAAATAATGGAAGTCTCACGGGTTGTGCGACCGTTCGCGAAGCGGACGCTCTTGCCGGCAAGAAGTGAGATTGATGTTAGGACGCACGGCGGACCTTTGGCGAAAGATGCAATATCCTCGGACATGCAGCGCAAGTCCTGACATCCGACAGGAATGTTCGCGATTCGGTAGCATTTCTCACCGTCGGGCTCGATACTCGATAGGGTCTCCTTTCCCGTCCGGAAATTTCCAGATTTACTCGACGGAAAGTACAACGTCATCCCTTGCGATATTCATCCGCCAGATACGATTTCCACCCCTCCCCAGGAAAGATTCGCAGAGGCAACAATGTTTTCCTATCCGTCTCGAAGTACGTCGTTCTCAGGCCCTTAACCGAGGACAGGTCGTGCAATGCACCTACGGAAGATTCACGCCCACTTGCCGGCCATAAAATAAATCCCGAAGAGCCCGCGAGAATCGCGAACATCCGCGCTCATCGAAGGCTTTAAAAGATATTTTTATCTCCGCAGCGCGAGACTGACGTAGAAGGAATAAGCTCGACATATGGAAGCGCGTGCGTTAACGAGCCTCGATGCGCTCAGGCTGCGTGACGCAAAAGAGTTTTGATAGATGACCAGCGGCACTGGCGACCATTCGCGGACTCGCCGCTAAACTCGGCGGGGTAAAAAGAGGCGGCTGATAACAGCTGCCGCTCGCATCTCCATCCTCTCGTCCGAGGTGTCTCGCGCGAGGACTTAAATAATTTTCAGACCGCGCCCGCGCGCGCGCACTTCAACCGCGCGCACACACCAACTCCCGGCCCGTTCCTATTCGATTCTGGCCAGAACAGGTGTTTCGAGTCATGCTCTTATTTCAACGCCACCTGTGCGAGGCCTCTGGCAATTAAGGGAACGGATCAGAATATTCGCCTTTATTAATTGCCCGTACGGCTTGCGGAGCGATCGTAGGTTCGTAAAAATATCGCTGCCCCGGAAATGAAGGGGCGGATCTCGCGGAATACTTCGGTGTCGCGGTCAACGGATTCCGCTGACTGTACGCGGAAGACTTTGCTTCGGAAGCGATTGAAAGTGTCGGCAGGAAATGGGAAAAGAAGCGGTCGGAAAATACGGGTCCACTCTTGATGTGGAAGCATCAGTTTGACGGTTAAGACTTCGACAGGGTAATGAGGATAAGACCATTGCGTGCAGAACTGACAGAAACAGGTCGACCCGTGGCTAATCGATATACTGTCCACCGCGATCGCGACTGAGGATCGTGGAGAAAAAAAAATGGAGCGAGCCTCGAAGTCGGCCGAGACTAAATCGAGAGGATAACGTTCCGCTGCCCGGGTCGAGACGGATAATTCGTCGGCTAAGCCACCTGTGGGACAAACCGGTGGCGGAGAGGATGTTAGGTGAACAATCGCACGGATGCAAATTACTCGTTAAAAAGTGTAGATAAAGCCGCTCTCGCGACCGCCAGCGCCGAATCTAGGGTACTTCGAGTCACGCAAAATTAGGTCCTAGACCGTTCCTACGAACTGGGTCACCGGCACACGCGCAGTTAGGGCAAACGTAGGTGGGGTGCGTGTTGAGTAGCACGTACACCGACATGTGCGGGCTCGTGCGCGCGCGCGCGCGCGCTCTTACACGCTCGCCAATTCGCCTCCGAATCCAACAAAAATGCATAAACACGCCAGCTACCTACGAGAATGACGAAAAGACACGAAATCGAGCCCGCAGTACACGCCTCCTCTACGAATCCGAACTTTCGCAACGACACACTGTTGTCCGATAGGGAGCTAGATAATTAAGAACGACTCTCTCGCGGACGAGTGATAGAGATCGACAGATAATAGGCCTCGCAAGTTTTCCAAGTTTCGAGCAGGAGTCGCGATCGGAGTTATGACTCGGGAAAAGACTATTACATAAACGTGTGCGCGGGCCGAGCTCTCCATAACGTAATCCAAGAATAAATCGCCCGCCGACAGCCGCGAGTAATTTTCGCCGCCGTCTACGATCTCCGCCGCTACGCTTCGCATTGTCTCCTTCGGTCCGGGTCAAGATAAGAGATGGAAATCGACTTCTCGGTTATCCATCAGCCCGGAAGCGCGCCACGAACGCTACGCATCGAACTGTACATCGAACGAAGGCGAAAGATCGTTCGTCGTCCAACGAACCCGCGCCTGACGCAACGATCCGCGAAAAAGGAAAGGAATGAAATAAAAACAGGGAGGGGGATGGGGTGGGGAGAGAAAAGGACTACCGCGCGTTACGATGAGCAGCTTTAATTACTTCGCTACGCGTGATCGCGGATTACGACGCGTCGCATGGTACCTGTGAGCCGGAACAGGTGATGATAAAGAGACGAAGGAAGCGAAAAGGTAGAAAAGCCGGCAGTAGACAGAGAGAGGGGGGAGGAGGGGGGTGGAATATTATTCTTTCTCTCTCGCCGCCTCGGCAAGCTCGGCCTGTTTGCCTTTCGTATGCCGGCGCATCGCCGACGGGGAACAATGCTAACGAAGCGAAAACACACGGACTCGCGCTTATAAGCCCTGGCCTGCGCCGGTGTGTTGCATCAACGTGCGTCTACTCGCGCCTCGTCGCAGAACAAAAGGACGATTAAAAATTATGCGCCCGGTACGAGCCACGTGCTCGCCCGGTCGGGCGAAAATGGACGGAGGACTATGGAGATATGACCCTCGCACGGCCTACGAACAATGTCGGCGACGTTTAAATGTAAAAATGTTAACTCAAAATAAACTCGGTACGCCACCGCGTCGCGGACTGAATACGGTTTTAATACTCGCCTATACGGTCGGATACTTTTTTGGAGCGGAGTAGCTGGTTGTTTAATGGGATTCGAGGCTGAAACAGTGTCTCGACGGCGAATAGGGGAAGATCGTGTCAACAGAATCGAACTTTGAGAAGATCGCTGCAGGGAGTCGCGTATGGGAAGTACGCGAGGAAAGAGAGTACGCTCGTTACATCCGCAGTACGTTGCGGATCGATAGCTCTCTCATTCTCGACTTTCGGTGTTAGTTGGTCACGTTTCGCTGTAACGCTCAACGACAACGGAAAGAATTCGGCTCGCACCGATCTTCCGCGTCTGGCCGGTAGGCGAGCATTTTGCAGAAAGCGTTATTACATAAAAATTACATAAAAGTCCGTTCGATCGTAGTTCAAACGAGACCGTTGCGAAAATCTATCGCCAAATTACCCCCCACGGCTTCTCGCCTAGCTTCGCTCGACAGTAATGCACGTACGTGTCCCGGCCCCGGTCGGGTTCGCGTTTCGTAACGTTGCACGCGGACTTTTTTTACGGTCGATAGCCGGCAGATAAAACGTCGATACGCGTCCGCGGTGTCATACGTATCTCGAGAATCGTCGGATGCATCGTTCGCGTACGTGTCGGCGGACGTCTCTACGAGCGAGCGCGAACAGTGTTACCTGTACGGCATGCGGCTATTTACGTGTGCAACCACGAGTCCCTCTATTTGCACACACGGGAGGCCTACCTATGCCCTACCGGCGGCGCCTACATGCACATACGCGAGCCCATTATCGCGCTAGTCTCTTTTTCCACGACGGTTTCCAATGGGGGAGGTCAGTAGCACTGCGAGCTGACCCAACGGCGGGGGTAGAGGCCAGACAGGTAATAAAAAACCGTTTCGATCGCTCGCGGTGGGGAGCGGGAGGAGGGGGTGGGAAAGGGATGGGAAAGGGAGGGAAAGACGGCCAGACGGAAGGAGAGAAAGAGCGAGACTTCTCGGCGAGCACACACCGCTGTCCGTGTCTGTCGGGGCCGGTGTGTGTATGTCTGTGTTGCGCGCAGAGCGCATATAGGAGGAGGAAGTGGGCGGTCATGAAAACGCTTCCGAGCAGCCCGAATGGTATGGCAACCGTACGGTCACAATATACGATGCCCGTGTTAACAGGGAAAGGGAAAAGGAAGGAGACGGCCGGACAGAAACGTTCGATGAGGACACTGCAAGCGCCGCTGGCTTTTTTTTTGTCTCGATCTTGTCAAGTGCGAGAGTGAGAGCGGTAAGGGACGGCGATGACTTGTCACTGTTTTAGTTCCAGTACCTTAAAACGACGTGCGAAGGGGTTGCTAACGTTGACACTTCCTCGGGTCTAAAAACCGGTGTCCGATTTTCGCCAAACATAGGCACGTATGCAACTGGTCGCGTCCGCGTGCCCGTACGAGAGCCTGGCTAACTTTTCATTGCCGAGGACGGACGTATGGGACAGAGCGTGGAACACCCTGAACGATATTAGATGTACGGTTCGCGAAACGACAGGCATAACGTACCTATGAAAGATCGCAGGAAATCAGCTGTCGGGCTTCATGATCGAGGAGGAGAGTTCGGATAGCAATTTTTTACCCGACATGAGTTTCGAGACGAGTCTCGTCTGGCGGACGATCATGACAATCGAGTGACGTGAACGGCAAGGGTAGCAGGAAAGGGAGAAGAATCTGACGAAGTAGAGAAAGAGACGGGGGATAGAGAGAGGGGTTGAGAAAAGAGTAGGGAGAAGAAGGGAGAGCAAACGTCGAGGATGGAGAATGCGGGATTGGGAAACGCGTTCGCGGTCGAAAACGCGACGAAAGACGACGTTTCGACGCGGAGGGAAGGATGGAAGTGTCTACGGAGCCAAATCGAGAGACAGTTAGGCAAAGTGAGGCGGAGGGACGAACTAGAGGCGGAGGAAAGACACGCTGCTAGGAGAATGGCGAAACGAGAGAACTCGGAGAGGAGCTAGGCAAAAAGGTGCCGCTCGCTCCTCGCTTCCCCGGAACTTTTCAAAATACTCACCCTGACACTCTCTCTCGCTCTATCGCTCACTCACACTCACGCCCACGCACGAGACGCGGGAGCACACGCGGCGCACGAGTACGAGCGAGCAAGAGAGAGAGAAAGCAAGTGCACACGGTGTATATCACTCGCCGTATAATTGCGCCCGCCTCGCTGTCTCTCTTTCTCTCCGTCTCTCTTTCTCTCCTTCTATCCTTCTCTTCAACACTTCGGTACCTCGTCGTACATACGGCTCAGCGCATAGACACTGCGAAAGGCGACTTGCACACACATACACCCATGCAAAAAAACGGCACGCGCGCACGCACGCACTCGTAGCGACACACAGGAGAAAAAACGAAGATGCGAAGACTAGAAGTCGAAACGGAGGACCGCGAGGAAGAGAGCCCACTGAACGTCGCGCGGAGCACGTTTCCTTCTCTTTTCTAACCGTTAAGGGAGCCTGAAGACGATGTTCCTGATATGTGGTCAGGTTGGAAGCAGCAACAGCAGCAGCAGCAGCAGCAGCGGGTAGCAGCACCGGCGGTGGCCGTCGGCCTAAGCCGACGCATTCAGGCCGACGCGACTACGTCGGCGAGCGCGTGAATGACACCCGGGACACGGTGATCGCGTACCTCGTCGGTGGGCGAACATCGGTAGTCAGTCGTACTCGCGGGAGCGCGCGCGCTCACGGTCGGCTATTGTCTATCCTTCTCTCCGGGCCGTCTCAGTCCGTCCTCGTCGCACTCGGCACACTCGCGCTGCACACTCGCCAGCCGAGTATGTCTCCTTCTCTCACTCCCTCCTCGATGCTAGCTGCCTCGACGTCGGTCCGCTCCTTCTGCTCCGTCAGTAACCTAGAAAGCGGCAACGGCGGCCATTCAGGATTACGGGACTCCGTCCGTACGTCCGCCTTGTCCGAGAGCGAATCGAGAGATCGAGAAGAGAGCCTCTCTATAAGGTGGTACGAAGAACTGCCGTCGTCCCGGCGGCTCTCTCGGCGTCGTCGGTCTCTCTCTCGCCCTCGCTCTCTCCTCTCTCCTTCTCGCTTCCCCTTAACTCTCGCGCTCCTCCTCTTTCTTTTTCACTGGTCTTGCCTCTTCTCCTAGCGCGCTCTCTCCCACTTTGGCCGTGCTCTCGGCTGGCGGTAGCGCTCTCTCGATCGTTCTCTCTCAATGTCGTCTTTTCCCGGTCGACGTCGACTCCCCGACTCTCGGGGGGACCCTTCGAGGGTTAGAGCCTTTCTCTCCGTCTCACCACCACCACCTTTTCCCTCGCGCGAAGGCACTATGCTCCGATTTCAGCGTTATCCACCTCGCGCTGCTCTTTCTCCCGAGAAGAGTCGAGGACGAGCGCGCGACACACAACGCGGCCACCACGGACAAGAAGGCATACACACACACACGCATATACGCGCGGACACACACACTCGCTCACAATCCGCACTCTTCGCGAGGGCACACTCGTGCACCACTACGCTAGCGCGATACTATGTTGCCGCTAAACCGCTACTACCTAAACCCTGGCCTCTTCCCGTGTCGGCTACGACGACGTTACTCAGTTCGAACGGAACGCGAGCAACAATGCACCGTTGTTGTTTCGCGGGATAAAAAAGTTAGACAGCGTTGGAAAGAGTCGCGGAACGATGTAAGAGGCGGAGAGAGCAAAAGAACGAGGGAGAGTGTGTGTATGCGTGAGAGAGAAAGAGTGATAGAGAGAGGGGAGGAGCAAAAAAAAGACAGAGAGCGAGAGAGAGAGAGAGAAGGGGAGAGGAAGAGAGGAATAGAGAGTGAGAGAGTCACCATACAAGTTCGTCGATGAAGCGACGACGACAACGACGGCGAGGATGACGAGATTGAGGAGGGAACGACAGAAGGAACGAGAAAGGATGGTTCCGCCGAATTGACACTGTACTCCGAAACACACTGCTCACTAACCGTAGTCCGCGGTCGCGGTGCGTTCGAGAGAGCGAGCGAGAGAGGGAAGAATAGAGGAGGAAGGACGGCGAGGAGAGTGAGAAAGAGAGAAGGAAGGAGAGCGCACCCTCGCCACGACAGATCGGCGAGAGAGAGCCACTGCGGTACTATATGGGTGTACTTAAAAGCACGATGATACTCCTCCGATCTTTTAAGCCCGACGCACCGAAAGTACGCGTGGAAACTGCCGCGTCGCCGTCTATGCCCAACGTGTAAAACGATATTTACCCATTTGTGACAGATTTCCCGTGCGAGATCCACACCACATTAACGACCGTCCCCCACCTATTACCACATACAGACATTACCACACTTCGATTTTTCAAGATGGCGACGCGCCGTCGTCAGGGCGAGACACGATGCGGACGAAATGCGAAACCTTGGCGCTGTACGAGCTTCGCAACTCCCACTATTCGATTCTAGGGTTTTACGCGATGCACAGAAAGAACCGATGTTGGTACTCGTGAGAGGGGGATATTTTAAACGGCGAGAACGTGTTTCGGAACGTGCCGTAACAGTGTCCCTTGGTTTGCGATATTGTTGATTGGTTAATGACGCTAAGTATAATCAACGAAGCCAGTTGTTTGAAAAGGGATTACATACTCTAATTTAGATGGCTGATATGAAGACTAGCATGTTATTTTATACAAATGATATATTGTTGTATGTAGGTTGAGTACAAGTTTACAAGCACATGCTATATGTTAATGAGATGCTGCTGGTAAAAAAAGTTCTCCTCATCTTGTCATCACTACAATCTAATCAAGAGCAAAATATTTTTGTAATAGCTCTTCGTATATCTCTTTATCACTTTCAAGGAACAGACAGAAAATGATTCTGTCCACCTGCAATTGCAGAAATCTGGAATAAATCTTAATTGTATGTGGTAGAATGCACAGTACTAATATAACTGCAATTATAGAATATACTGATATCTTATGCCACTAAATCTTACATTATCCTTATTATTCTGAAGGAAGTTTTTGACTGTAGACAAAGCTACTTTAGCTGCAGGCCTTTGGGGATAACCATAGATTCCTGTTGATATGCAAGGAAATGCTACTGTTCTCAATTTATGCTCTTTGGCCAAAGCCAAGCTATTTTCATAGCATTCTTTTAACTTATTTGGTTTTTCACCTTGTGGACCAACTGTATGAATGACATCTAAAACATTTATACCTAATATACATATGGTCTTTTGATGCTTTGGGGTAACTTTTGTCAAGGCTATGTAATCATTTTATTAAGAGCCTTTTCTTTCATATACTAACACTTAGCAGGTAATCTGTAACCTCCTGTAATTTTTGCCTCACCAACACGACAACCTCCTAAAGTAGCACATTCTTTCACTAACTCTGATCCTGCCCCTCTATGAATTGCACCATCAACTGAAGCAAATTTCATATATAGAAACATGCTTGAAACATAAGTTGAACTAAAAAGAAATATGTTCCTCTACCTCCACCTCCTCCCAAGAGACTTGAATTAGCAGCATTCACTATAGCATCTATTTCAAGTGAAGTTATGTCCCCTTGCCACATTGAGACTTTGTTGGCCAAGTCTACATCAACCTTCTCACCTTTCTCAAATGTCTGTGCACCCACTTTTGACTTTATTTTATTCCAATGCTCGGTCCATGTTACAATTTGATCCACAGTGGTAAACCCACCCTTGTACAATGTACGCTTTTCTTCAAGCGACATGTCTAAGTATCTCTCTGATTGGAAGAAAGTATTGTTATGTGAAGATCGTGCGGTAAATGATTCGATATCATGCTCATACACAAAATTTATAACATCGCTGTCACCCGTTTAAAATATTGCTTACGTAGGTGAGCACATTTCGGAGAAAACGAAACGACCTTCGGAAAAAGGTCGCCGCACCATCCGGATAGATTCTTACATACTAAACTATTGACGGTGACATAAATTGATTTCCTTACGTTTTGCACGCTCGATCGACATCGCTCCTTCAGGTACGACCGATGCGGCGCAGAATTCTTTTTCGCAAGTGAAATTATGACAGACAACTGGACGTGTCAGGGCGTAACAACGTACGGACCGATTAACTACAGCCGTCTAGAAAATTAGAAACAATGCTTGTCTCACCAACAGCGTTCACGGTGTACTCGGCACCCGATTGTCCCTTACTTTCAATGCCAACATTATTTTCTCCGGACTCCGAACGGAAACATTAACAATCTCCGCCGGTCATCAACGATTCGTTTGCAAGTCAATATTCAGTTCGGACAAACTGTATCGTCGCAGTCACGTTAAAACGAACGTTGCTAACGTCGAAAATTTGTTAAAATAAAAGTTGAAAGAATTACTCGCTCTCAGTGCAATGCCCGACTATGAATGTAGCAACCGGCTTCCAGTGCACATATTTAACCACCAACATGGTTCCCACAGAAACGGACATAGTAGTACCATCTTACAACTAACACTGAAAGTACAAAATTTCGACAAACGTTCCGCTAGCGCCATCTAGGGTTAAGCATTCCGAACCAATTTCTTACAGAGCAAACCAGTTCGGATAGAAGCAGATAGAAGTGGATAGAAGTGAACGAAATTAACCTCGACAGGCAATTTATAAAAGATTTGGTAAACGAAAGAAGAAACATATTGGCGAATTGCAAGTATCTGGTTGTTATTTAGGAATCTTTCATAGTTTACTGAACCTTTTAGAATGTTAAGCAAATTAGTGGGAGCAGTTTTCCAAACAACGCTGTACGTACATAATTTCAGTAATTACAGTCATACTTTATTGTTTATGAAGTTAAAATTGTTTATGATTTTCTTTTCTAGCCGCGTTCTTCCAAAAAGTGAAGTCGCTGCTCCAGTTAATGATTGCCTAAGTATCACAACTCCGTGGAGCGTTTTTTCTATTAGAAATAGTGTTCGCTACCACTTTCCACGACCTAGTGAACGTCGGCGTGTTTTACGCCA
Organism: Anoplius nigerrimus; assembly: GCA_914767735.1. Classification (NCBI taxonomy): domain Eukaryota; kingdom Metazoa; phylum Arthropoda; class Insecta; order Hymenoptera; family Pompilidae; genus Anoplius; species Anoplius nigerrimus. The sequence goes on along the minus strand of OU612084.1, from coordinate 7,401,994 downwards.
TGGTTGGAAGGCCAGAATGGCAACACTAGGTGGAAGAAAATGTTTGATGAGACGAATATTAAAGGGCCGCCTAATATTGTCTCATTAAGTAATTAGCAATACAGAATAAAATAAAAAGGGAAAAATAAAACTTAATTTCCTGATTTTGTACTAACAAACAACATCAATTCTACACATGATTACATAATCAATATCTCATTATTTTTATTATCATCTATAGTTAACAGTTCAGGACAACCTATTTTTTTTGCATTAAACTCAAGTTGTTTGCATGTCCACACAAAATGTGCAGGTAATGATGCTTCTATTTTTAAGTCAGTTCCCTTTGGCCCATATTGAGGAAGTATAATTTGTCTCAAGTGCACATGAGGCGGAATAATTTCTTGCTCATTTTTTTTTACATTCAACATGTTCATTAAATCTGCTTCCAATTTTGGAAGTAGATCTGCTGCAGGACTGAATGCATTTGTGCGTATCCATGCACCCATGACTTGCTGTACCCTTGCACCAAAGTAATTGTCTCCTAATATTGGACTATAAAGCTCTGTTGCAGCAAATAATTTTATAAAATTCCATTTCCGTGCCGTGGTCTTTAATTCTATTAGAGAAGCTAAGTTTCCGGTAGAATTTGACAACAGTTGAAACTCAACATGTGTAAGCTTTACTATCTTCTTTTTCAATGATGCTTTTGTCCATGAATGCACTATTACAGGCTACAAATCAAATGTACCCAAAAATATATTCCATTAATTCGTGTTTTGAAAGATTAATATTGGAAAAGAAAATGTACCATGCAACTTACCCTTGTTTGATCCTTCCATTTCTCAAGAGTGACACCAACATCCTTGGTACCACGTATTTCTTTTGGAAGTTTTGTTGTTACAAACCAGTATACAAACGGATAGGATTTATTACTTAAAGCAATTTTTTCTGATTTTTTCACATAATTTCTAATTGTCTCATTTTCTGCCAAAAGCGTTACTCCACTGCTATACCTACATGTAATCAAAAAATTTGTAAATAATAATTATAATAAAATATTCTGATATATCTGACATGTCTACATATGACATGTCTAATAATTATAATAAAATATTCTGATATATCTGACATGTCTACATGATCTTTATACTTGTAGTAATTACGCTTACTTTTCTGGAGTTTGGGCAACAATTAAATTGGAATAACCTAGACGTTCTGCTAAAATGGGTAAGCTATCGGATAATGTGTAGTTTACACAATTTGGTATACAATTTTGTTGATTTGGAGTAACTGGGCTAACTTGTATACCGCAAGGTTTATTCAGTGCAACTAATCCATCTATAATCAAAACTGTATTAGTATAAGTTCAACAGCAAAACAATCGAAGGTCAATTTATTTTTGTACCCTTATTGTATGATACAGTATCCAGCAAATGCTGGTAAAATTTTTCTCTTGAATCCCATGGATGGAGTTGTTTGTACGGATGCGTTGCTATCTTACGTTTTCGACTGAATGCAGGATTAGTCGAATATGCTTTCAGTACTGATTTACACAATTTCTTTATTGAGGGAATTATATTAGGATTTTTCGTATAACTGAACTTAACCACTAACATTTTTATACCTATACTGTTTCTTGTAATAACTAATGGTCTATTTTGAACTTTTATTTGCTGCAGTAACAAATTAACAGAAATACTTGCAAACCGCTTTGCAACTTAATAATCGCAAGTGTAAGAATGACGTTTAAATGGCTCTGCTTTGTTTTTACTCTCCTCGTGCTAGAGTAATACCGTAGAAACTATATAACTTAGATTCGTCACCTAACGTATCGTCTCATATACAAATGTTCCCGCATTTTTTTGTTTTGCCTACCACAAGATAGAACGGACTTACAGGTTTGGTATTTTGATAGACACACCAAAACTGCATAGCAATAACGAATTACAAATTGCAAATTGTTCTTAATTGCAAATATGACATTACAAGCGTATATTTAAAAGCAAGCTATCCATTCAAAAAACCTTTGGGTAAAGGTAAAGAAAGACGCGTTCCTCACCGATTCGCATGAAACTTCGTGTAATGGTCAATTTTTGCATAAAAATAAGGTCTGTAAAAGCAAAAAAGGCCGCTCGCGTCGAATTAAAAAGTTATTAAGCGTCAAAGTTTATTGTAAAACCTGCCTTACCGGCACCGCGAACGCTATCTGCGCATGCGCACTGATGTCTGCGCATGCGCACGGACAAGTTTGCAGGTAGAGTGCGCGTATTTGAAATGAAAAAATATTGAATTGGCGAAGGCTAGGTGTGGGCAAGGCTTCCCTTTCATAATATTTAAGGGTTTTCAATCAAAAAATGGATTGAGAGTTGGTTTAGGTCTATATTTCTTTCAGCCAAATCTCACTTTTCATTTTATTTCTACGGCTAGGTGCGGGCAAGGCTTCCCTTACATAATATTTGAGGGTTTTCAATCAAAAAATGGGTTGAGAGTTGGTTTAGGTCTATATTTCTTTCAGCCAAATCTCACTTTTCATTTTATTTCTACGGCTAGGTGCGGGCAAGGCTTCCCTTACATAATATTTGAGGGTTTTCAATCAAAAAATGGGTTGAGAGTTGATTTAGGTCTATATTTCTTTCAGCCAAATCTCACTTTTCATTTTATTTCTACGGCTAGGTGCGGGCAAGGCTTCCCTTACATAATATTTAAGGGTTTCCAATCAAAAAATGGGTTGAGAGTTGGTTTAGGTCTATATTTCTTTCAGCCAAATCTTAGTTTTCGTTTTATTTCTATGGCTAGGTGTGGGCAAGGCTTCCCTTTCATAATATTTAAGGGTTTTCAATCAAACAATGGTTTGAGAGTTGGTTTAGGTCTAGATTTCTTTCAGCCAAATCTTACTTTTCGTTTTATTTCTATGGCTAGGTGTGGGCAAGGCTTCCCTTTCATAATGTTTAAGAGTTTTCAATTAAACAATGGTTTGAGAGTAGGTTCGAGTTATATTTTAATAGCAAAAGTGCAGCAACATCATTTCTATCGACAAAAGCACTACAAAAGGGAAGCCTAGCCTACACCCAGCCCTTAAATAGTGCAAAAAGCAAGATTTGGCTGAAATAAATCTAGACCTAAACCAACTCTCAAACCATTTTTTGGTTGAAAACCCTTAAATATTATGAAAGGGAAGCCTTGCCCACACCTAGCCTTCGCCAATTCAATATTATTTCATTTCAAATACGCGCACTTTACCTGCAATCTTGTCCGTGCGCATGCGCAGACGTCGGAGCGCATGCGCAAACATCAGTGCGCATGCGCAGATGTCGTTCGTGCTGTCGATAAGGCAGGTATTATGACTAAACTTTAACGCTTAATAACTTTTTAATTAGACGCGAGCGGCCTTTTTTGCTTTTACAGATCTTATTTTTATGCAAAAATTGATGTTTCTGCAAAGTTTCATGCAAATCGGTGAGGAACGCGTCTTTCTTTACCTTTACCAACCTTTGTTGCCAATATCTTAGGTCAATCAACAGTTGTATAAGGACAAAGGGGCACGGCGAGCTGCCCATTCTATGTACACGAAGGTAGTTAATGTTCAAAACTACACGTGCTCTCTTTGATTATGTTTTTATGAAAACGAACGTGATGGAACATGGTTTTCTGTAGTGTGAAAAAAGACATAACATACAAACAATGCAAATATTTTGCAGTAATGTTATATTGAATTTATGTATTACAGCAGACATTGACATTCTTGTGAATATCTCAATGTCTCTGTTCTTGTCAATATAATAGTACGAAGGTAGGACAAAAAATGGAAAACAAAACAATTTCTGCGCAACAGGACTCTGACAACAAATTAGCAAAACGTATAGAAAATAATCTGCAAGCCAGATTGAAACCAGCGTTCTTGAAGAATTATCCACATAATATTGTGCCAGGGTATAATTTAAATGCAATACCTGCAGTAGACGAATGGATCTCAGAAGAGGTCATGGGTTTATATCAAAAATTTCCTTACCATAGTGATTATCCAAAACCTCTGCTGCCACCAGCCAGGTTACCTCGAACTGGTAATTTAGAATGTCAGATTAAAATTGTGCCTCTATAAGACTGTAATTCACTGTACATTTATATTTTGTTATAGTTTTAAACGAGGAAGATCCTGCATTGCAGCTTCTGAGTATTAAATCTCATATACATAATGATGTTAATAGAATTATAGATTACTACCGGAAACATAAAAACAGTATGACTTCATAATTTATAATTATTCTTAATTAATCTTTATATGCAAGGTATACTATGCATGACACTAATGAAATACTTATAGAATTTGGAATTGTGCAGAAGAAAAATGTAAGTTGGAAACAATGTAAGGAAGGCTGGGAAACTGAGGTACCACAGTATATTGCAGATATAGCAGAAATTCTTGATAAGGATCCAGATCCTTACTTTGAAGGGGTAAAATTATTGTAATAGTATAAATGAATTAGTAATGCATTGGTGTTACATTGTGCAATATTTTGCTTACAGGTATACAATTGGTATCATACTGGAGGGGCTTTAAGCAGTTTCTATTTTAATAATAAGAATATTTTATTATTTCCATATATGAATGAATTGGGTATGGTATTACAAGTTAATTTACTGACAAAACTATAATCTTCTTTTTCAATTCCAATTGTTTCTGTCCTAAGTTGCTACACCATTAATATCCTTGGAAAACCTTCTATGGAAACCAATGTTTCATAACTCTGCAAAGTGTGGACTTGAGGACCCGCTGTATGAATTAAGACATCTTGTTGATAATACATCATGTAAGTGTCGTACAATTTACTAGTTGTACTCACTTGTCTGCATAAACTTTGAAACTTTAGCACTATACCCTTTTTGGTTGTAGGCAGAATTTTGGCTAGACATAAGAACCACTGCGATCTTTATACAATTCTAGAAATTAAGGATAAATTGTCTTTACATCAAATTGATAGACAGTTATCAGATGTGCCATATGTTAGTGCAGATTTAAATTTAATGAATGGAAATCAATATTGTACATTGAATGCTGAGCGATGTTTGTCCCTATGGGATTTAAGTAAATCGTAAATATACCGAAAAGTTCATAAAATTAAAAAAATTATGTATACGCTTTTAACACGTCATTTATTACTTATTTTATAGAAAATGCATTGGAGCTAAAAATATATTGCAGACGACTATGCAAGAAGATGCCTGGGGAATGTTACAGTTTCAGTTATTAGATCCTCATATCTTAATGTATGTAAACAGATGTTGTCTGCATGAAATAGATACCAGGGTAAGAGTCATCAGTATCCAAAAATTAATTACACTTGATGATGTGTACATTACTTTAGTTTTAATTATTAACAATTATTTTACAGGTGTCTCTGGAAAAACCTGTTTTATCTATATGTCCAAAATTAAGTCTTGAAGAGTGTGAAAAGCTTTCATTACTTATTCCGTGTAGGAATAGTTTTAATATTTACTTAGGAACGTATCATAGCTTGTTGATGTGTGATACGCGTGTTCCGCAAAAGTGTACACAACAAAAGTGGACACATCAATTCAAGAGTGCGCCCCTCTTGGGTTGTACACTAGACAGGTATGTTTTTCATATAACAAAGATTGTTCACTACTAAATAACATCAACATCATATAATTGTAGGCATGACAAAGAACTGATTGTTTTGTCAAGTCAAATTGCTGGTGAAAATGCTTTGGTATTGAACACATGGACTAGCAATGAAACTTCGCATTCTTATAGTCTACCTATTATTCTTCCTAACGTTAAGGAAACATTGAACGAGGCACAGACCCAAGGGATGTGTTTGAATCCTAATCTTAGAAACAGATTTGAGCTGAGTAACATTGGATCTACACTACTTTCTGATGACAAAGCAAATGTATATTTGTTCCTACAAAATTCTATTGGTAAATAGGAGTATATTAACGTTATATCAGTTATATATAATTTATCACTCACAATTTCGAAACTGTACTGTGTATGTATTATGTAACATAGGTGATGTATTTTATCAATGCATCTCGCACGAGGAAATGTTAGACAAATCATCTGCGCCTAATTGCAAATCTTACCGCGCCTTGGAAATATGGGAGCAAGCATTAACCGCTCAAAACCCGTCCGTAATGCCGCTGTCAATTTCTGGAAAAGGTGGCATGGAACATGTATATAGAAGTGAGAAAATTAATTCTTGTTACATTCAGCTGATCCAGCGGTCACAGCGTTTATGCTAAACAAAATATTACAGGTTTCACAAAAAACGAATTAAAGTACACGTACAACAGGCAAAGAAAGAATGTGGAAACAAGTTGGAAACAGTCTATAGAGAAATTGAGTAGTTACATGGACATATTGGCACCCGAATTGCTAGCAGTGTGGGAAGTTAGCGAAGAAGTTTCAGTACCGATAACAGCAGCGCCAGTTCAGAAAGTTCTAAACTGGTTGGAAACGGCATCTGTGAGGGATTCTCTTCCATCCCAAGAAGATCCAGACTACACGTTCACACCTGTTAATACGCAGGAGCTCCTGAGTGTGTCTCAAATGCAAGACATATCGTGTATTGATGATAGTAACATGTTACAAGAACTGTTGTTACCAAAAATTAAGACAAAGCCGCCTCGAAAGAAGAAGCGTTAGTTATGTTGGTACCACGTCACAAGTACAATTTGTCCATTGTTCTGTACACTCATGGAACTGTGTATATACGATTTTTTTTATTTATTCATAATAAAAATTATACAAGTGTTAAACGTAACACGTAAATAGATGACACCGATAAATATCTTTAATCGGAAAAAGTTGTATCTTACATGTCACCATATTGTACGTCCTATGACTAGCGATTCCGCAAGAATGATGGCTTCCATTTCGAGGTAAGTACCTTACCACCTTCTACTTGCGCTTTGGCTTCTTCTTCCAGTTGTAGCTAAATAGAGAAGACGTCAACAAAGTAAAAAAATCTTGTCACCTTTCTATATTTATATCGTATCGAACGTTACCTGTAATTTTCGTTGGTTTTCTCTAAATGCTTTTAGTGGATTGTCAAATTGCTTATAATATGTAAGAACATCTCGCACATCATGGACCTTTGTTGCGTGTATTGCTGTTAAATAAAGAGCAGTACATTATATATTTACACTCTATGTATGGATCCTACAGAAAAACTTACTTTTTAGGAATGCAGCTAAGTCATATAACGTTGTGTCGTCGTCATTGCCGGACCATTTCGGAAGTTTTAATGTATTTTCAGAATGGAACTTGACGCTTTCACCGTTCCAATCGACTACAATGACCTATTACAGACATAATAAATGTGTAACCAGGAAAATATGTTAATTGTTTCATTGTAGTTATGTTATTTCTGCGCAAATAATTACTTTGCTGAGATCACGATTAAGGGCATCCAAATCTTTTACATGGTGTCCGTCAACAAAACGCGTTGCATCTCTAAATAACCTGTACATTATGTATCCATGAGGATCCAAAGCATCCAAAATTGGAAATACAGTCTGAAATTGGAAACTATGTTGTACTGTAAATAATATATGGTAACTATATTCATTTATTATTTTTTGATATTACCATTCCCTGTTCTGCAGTATATACAACAATTTCAAATTCAGGCGGTGCAACTGCTTCTAAGAATTGGTCTACTCCAGGTCTTTTCTTAAATCTCCAGCCTGTCTGATACTACAAGTAATCAAAGATATGATTGCCAATGGTGTACATGTAATACATGTACATGTAACATGCTGAACATTTATTGTGCCTTACTGTCCAGTCTGGATGTACAAGAACATCTATCATTTCCAACACAAGGGTGTAAGGTGGCTGTATGTAAGGATCTTTAAGAGGATCTGGAAGCAGCTTTTCCCTGCTGGGTTCTTGTACTAACTGGAATAGCAAACAATTACAATTAAATGTTGCATACATTTAATTAGTAAAAACAAATTAGAATTAGAAGATTACTTTTGTGTAATAGTTTATTTCCCTTTTGACTCGTCCATATATCTGGTTGGGCAGTGGTAAATGAGAAAACTCATCCTCAATAAGATTTCCATTTTCATCGTGTGGTGGCCTCCCAAATTCATATCCTACATACACCAATGCCATACCCATAGAGGCACCAAAGAACGTGAAGCTATACTTCATTGTCCTCTGTGCTCTCTCACGATTTTGCTTTTCCTCCTGCTCTTCTTTCTGTCGTTCTTCATCCTGCTTTTTCTGATCCAACTGAACCTGTGCAATTGTTTGAGCAGCTTCCACGGCCGATTGTATATTCGTTAATCTACCTGTTATTTTTGGACGATACTTATCTAGGGAAAAACAAACGTTATATTTTTATTGCATTGTGCAACGAATTGTGCGAATAGTAAAACTTGTCTGAAAATTATCTTAAGACACATTACAATATAATAATTTAGGAAGGATATGAAAAGATCTATAAAATCGGTAAACACGGTCCAATTCTTGTGACGAATTATCAATAAATAAATACATTGGTGCTGTGTCTTCCGGCGAGATAGCTAGAGGTTAGGTTCCTTGCAAATATACTCACGATCAGTGCAGTAACAATATTTTTGTGCCGCTTGAATTAAAGGTACTCTGGTGACGGGCCTTCGTAAAGCGCAATATGTAACGCCCGCTGTTCCATCGTAAATTTTATACAACCCTCGCAGGCTCCTCGTAGCAAATGCCATCACTTTAAACAGGTCATGAGCTTTTCGGCAAAGGTACACGCGAGAACATATTCGTATTTTCCTGGCAGTTCGGTATCGGATGATAGGTTAGAGACCTGATGTTCCAACTGCCTTTGGTAGGTGGCGTTCATAAACTGAGTCGTATATCATCTATTTTTTTGTAGTTTGTGTCGCGGGCAATGATCAACTTTAAACGAAGTGATTAATTGTTGTGATATTTTCCCGATTATTTGTTTATTTCGTTCGCATTTCGTGTAAAGTGGTGATGTAGTGCATCTTTAGTGTCACAAGAACGATGTGCAAGTATAAATGGTATGATATAATTTGAGATAATTACAGCCGATTATATTTTTGTTGTTTACGTTTCCGAAAGGCACTTTGATCCGTATAGATTAATGACAATAATATGATTTATTAGTTTCTTTGCTAATAAATCAATAATTTTCATTAGAAAGTTTTAGACATATTGTTTCGGCTTAGGCATATTGGTTCTTAGGTCTAGTGATAAAGTTGCAACGTTCTTCTAACAAGTGATCTTGGCAGTAGAAGATTTGGTACTTTCAACTATGTACAGTAATTTGCACAGAAGGGCAATATGGCGTACCACAGAATAAGGGGGTTTCAAAAATTTATTTTCTGGTGGCTGTAGAATGTCTCATCTAAAACAAAGATTATGTTATATACATTTATAAAATCATCAACTTTTATTGAAATGTTTAAATAATTATACATATTAAATCCACAGTATCGTATGAATATAATTCCACGGTATGATAATAAGAATGAATAATTACTTCATTGTTTGTGTTTCTATGAGGTTAGGTACTATACTTAAACAGGTGACATTACAGTATTTCGACACGAGGTCTAATACCATTGTGCACATACATCAGAAACGAATACAAGGGTGCTGTGTTGTCGTTAGCGAATTAAGCTGCGTCATCAATTTGTCATGGTTGCAGAAGCGGTTGTCAATCACAGATATATCGTATTCCGCAAATGCTATAACTGCATATACATTTATCCTGCAATGCATGATTGCATACTCGTGTTTCATTGGGGAGGCATATCGCGCGTGATCAGTGTTATACGTCAGGTATGAAAAATAGAATTTTTTTTTTAACCTTTACCATCGGACATACACAAATAACAAAATTTTAAGTATCGTGTTAATTTTTAGTCAGACATAAAAATCAGTTTTTACCATCTTAAGTAATGCAAATAACGAAGTAAGATGACATGGCTTTTTGGTAAAGTGCAATGTTTATCTCTTAAATGATTCTCTAACATTTTGCATTTTGGTTGTAGTTAATTGTTGTATGGCAATAAGGAACGGATGGGTAATATGTGGAGCATAGGTTCTGTTACAGACAGCTGGCTACCGAAAAGTTGTTCGTACATAGGTTTGACGGGGTAACGGATAGATCCGAACAGTAACTAAACTACCTAAGTTCAGCCCAAATTAATGAACTGTTTATCGGTTACAGGCAGAGTATCGGATCGATCAACGTTGGTCTAATCAAAATAGGAAAACCGAGAAGCACCGGCCTCGTCCCCTGAAAATATTTGCTATCCAGTTACCGACAGCTGCGCAGGTCATCGTTTTATGTCAACAAATATATGCTGCAATTTAATATCGAATTTGTGTGAATGATTCAATTTAATGCTACTCTCAACCACCGAGTTTGTGTCATCGTCACTGTTGTTCTACCAACAATGAAGAAATAGGAGCCTAGTAAACGAACGAATCGACAAACTTGAGCGTTGAATTGTAATCTTTGATACTTTCTATGAATATTTAACCCCAAGTCACACCGACCGCCGTCGAACGTAAGGGAAACAAAAGCGTGAATGAAGCGAGGACAAATCTCGTTCGCGTTACGCTGAATGCTCATCTTTACAATAGCGCACGAAACGAGTAGACTCGATAAATAAACATGCAGCTTTTTGCAAGGAGAGCGGCTGCGGTGATGCGGGAATAGTCCCTTTTTTTGCGCGAGCGCGAGAGAATACAATCACGGACGGGAAGCGCGGCCGCTGTCGGGTTGAAAATGGGAGTACTTGATTTTCCGGGACTAATGAAGATTTTTCATGGTTTTTTCCAATCTCCGCTCGCGCGCATTCGTCCCGGTGCCGCCTCGACGCTTTGTTTCCCGAGGCTCGTCGCTTGGGATTTGTCATTCTCCGTCCGACCCCTTAGATTTTTACCGCTCGCGTCTTTTTACGAGCGCTCTCTCACTCGTAAAGGCGGCGAACCAAAGCGGGCATATGTTTAATCAGCCTTATCGCAGAGGAAGGAAACGTTACGTTCGCCTCGCACATTCTTCCCCGCAAAACGTATCGAGGGCATTGGCCGTGCGCTTTCCATGTTCGCGGCCATCTGAAATTTTTAGATCCCGATTTCGATTGGATGAGAGTTATGATCGAGAGCGGTCGCACAGCTCGCGAGAAAGAGTATCGTACGCTCAGTCTGCAATTTGCACGATATTTACACCGCGTTGCCCTTATCGCCGTTAGTAATGTTTAGGGCGAAGCCTTAGAATGGGAGCGTTGCGCTGAACTCGTAACGATCGTCGTTCCCGATAGCCGTTGTGTTCGCATTAACTGAGTGCGAGCCGTAGTTCGGGAATTAATCCGTGCGGCCGTTCGGCAAACGATTCGAGTGCCCTTTGGATCCGCCTCGCGGCGCCCGTTGTTATTTTCGTCAATTAGCCCGGCGTTCCGTTTATCGGAATGAAGTCGACCTAACCCCCCCTCCCCATGCGCCGAGCGGCCAAAGGTCTTCCCCGGGACAATTTAATCAACTTCGGGAAGTTTGCCCCCGCAGTAGAGGCTGTCGGGTCAGTGCATGCATTGTATACTAGCCAGGGGAATTTTGTGGACATCGCGCGGTCACCCACTATAATATTAATAGCCTCAGTATGAAATTTGCTTAATCATGACTAACGGGATGACCCAATGGAATCGCAATGGGTCGCCGATGTTCGCTCGCCGCGTCAATCTGAAATAACAGCCGCCCGGCCTGTTCGGCGGATAGTCGTCGCGAATGGCATAACGATGGCGTCCTGACCGGCGTGCCTGGTTCGGCGTGCACGTCGTCGTTGACCTTGCCGTCGCAATTATTAACGAGGCGTCACGAATTCGAAAACGACGGATGGTCGCGAAATAATAATGCCAACTTCACTCCTGACCGAGTACCTTCATTTTTTGCCCTCTGTTCTCAGAACCGTGACCACGGCATAAAATCTGGCAATTCCTCAATAAATAATGTTTCTCGTCCTTAATATGTCAGTACTATACATATGACCGTACATCGACCGTCGATCCTGAGGGAATACAGTCATAGACTCTACCCAACGTCGAACGTTTCCGTCCGATCCCATCCATGACAGTTCGATATCTTCATTCTTTCTCCCCCTGCGGACAATCATGACGACGAATGGAGAAAGAGAGAGTGCGGAGGGGAGGGCCGGTGTCAGCTGTCGTCGGGATAGGGTAATGAGAGGTGCCATAACGTTAACGGGCGAGCGCATACATTCGAGCAATTACGACGCTCCGACTAATTTCTGTCCCTTGGCAAACTTGAGGAATTCCAGGGCAACGAATGCGCTCTGTCGCGGGGGATTGCGAGGGGTTGAACGGGGTCGGAAAGGGCGGGTAGAAGGGTGGCCAGGAAGGAAGGAGGGGAGGTTGGGGTAGAGGTCGGCGGGTTATGGCTGACCATTTCGGCAAATCTCCGCGTTTTCCTGGTCGCAGGCGGTCACGGACGTACACGCTCGCTCGTTCGCGAGCGCTCATCTCACACGCACGTCACACGCACGCTACACACACACGCGCTCAGCGACGCTCCGTCGGAATGGCCCCCGCCGCCCGTACCACGGTACACATAGCTAAAGACTAAACGAACATACGCGCTCGCCCTTTAGCGGGAGAGCGAGGGATGTGCCCGGGTGCAGCGGGAGGGTTGTTTGTCAAGAGAATTTTCAGCGGTGAACACGCCCGGCAGCCAGTATTACGGGCTGGATTAATTCTCAACAAAAATATGTGAAATATTTTCGCGGACCCGGCCGGGCGGGGTGCTCTCCTGCACGGACGCCGCCGGATGTGTGCGCACACATATATACACACATACGTTGGTGCGCGCAGGGCTCTCGCCGGGCAGACGGCAGCGCGTGTTCGGGCGCAAAAAGCGCGTGCACACCCTCGTTTGTACCGCGCGGCGTTGCTCGTAGGACGCGTGTTTTGCTTTCGGATTGCGCGTCCAAGTTTTTCGCGATAAATTGCCACCGGAAAAGAGAGTGAGCGAGGAGAGCGATATGGAAAAAAGGCGGGGATGGGTTAGGCGAGCCGGAGCGGGGTTGTGGGAGGGAGGAAGATGTTTGCGGAATACGGGGGCCGGTAAGCAATTTACGTTTTTGACACCGTCGCCTGATAATGGCGGAGCGGCGATGAACAAGGGGGCTGATAATTGCTTCTATAGGAAACTACGTACGCTTAATTATCCCTGGGATTGCATTAAGTTTTTCCGCGATCCCTCGTTCTTGCTCTAATCCTTGAGTGGACGTATTAATCTGCCCTGTCGTTGAGAACTGCCAGGTCATTAGCGGGACGTAACTACTTTTCTAGATAACTAATTACGGCGAGAGGTTGGCGAATCCGGGAATGGTCGTCGAAGGCGATCGTTCGAAAATAATCCCCCCCCCCCCCCTCCCGGCCCCTGTTAAACTGGCCGAGAATCTCGCGGCTTAACGAGCTGCACGCGTATGCGTGGCAAGTGTATCAGGATGGCCAGACGGCGGGGGGCATAGTGAGTCAATGTTTTCCGCAGTAAGCGTGAAGCGGGGGAACCGTTCGTCGGTCTTTAAAAACGTTGACAGGACTTAAGATACGAGCCGACAAGTGCGTGTCTGCGCACGTCGTGAAGGCTCGTACGCCTTGCGGACGTACTATAAATGTTGCCTGGGAGTATGTAAATGGACGATTAGAACCGCAAGGGGCGCGCGCGCGTGCACGCGTGCGCTTCCTCTGAACGGAACGTAGGAGACACGGTCGGCTATTTGCGCTCGTATTCAGACATCCTTCTTCGTCCGAAAGATTCCCGAGCGGAATTCCTAGCCGAGACGAGAATAGTCGAGTCATTCACGAGCAGCGGCAAGCGGTGCCGTTCTCAGCGACGAAATCTGTTTTCGCTCGACATTCGGTACGTGGAAACGCGCGCGGCGAGCCCCCCCGCGCGCGCGCGCGCGCGAGGATTTGCATAGTCATATAACTAAGTGCATAGGCTGTTAGACCGATTAGGAGCTTCGCGCTTCCCGGAGACGCTGTCGTTACCTCGCACCGTTGCGCACGCCGGTTCAAATGCAAAATTCCATTACCGCCAATGTACTCGCGAAAGTACTGTTAAAATCGTAAGCACCCCTCCATCACCCTCTTCAGCCCTCCCCGCCGCCGTCCTTCTCGTATACCGAGTTTCGCTTAACCGAATACCGTGCAATCTCTAAATTCCACCCCTCACCCCCTTCAACCTTCGACACTCGCTCAGGATCGAAAATGTGTATAATCGGTTCGACTCGATTGGGAGTTTCGCGTTTCTTCCGGTTTTTCGGCAAGTTCCCGGAGAAAGCCGATGATGGCGTACGGTCGCGTAAGTTCGCAGCGGCGATTAAACTCGAATTACACGCATCGACTGGGCGAGGCGGGAAGCAAGCGGCCGCGAAAGGGCGCATTTGGCGTAATCGAAGTATCGCGTGCTTGGCCCAGCCGCGGAACGATAATTCCATTACGCGAGAGAACAAACGTCGCACTCGTCTAGGTGTAAGCCTGTACCTACGTATCGGACCCTGCTACGCGCGCGCGCGCGCGCGCGCACGGCACACGGGCAAGGCGGCGGGACACTTTTATCGGCTGCGATCTGATATTTCGTCGATCGCCGAGGCTGGCTGAAGGTAAAAGCGCGGGTGCGTGAGATACGGGAGTAATTCTCGTCGCGTGGGAATGCCGCGTTCCGAGCTGCATAAATATATCCGACCGATTCAGCCCGGACGAGCCGTTCCTGGGCCCGCGTCGGCCTCCCACCACCATGAATCTTCCTCCTCGAGCTGCGAGGCATCGCGTAAAAGTCCGCTGATTTATCGCTGTTTTCCTTTAGAACGGTACGCTCGTTACGAACAGTGCACTGCAGCGAGCATTAAGCTTCCACCGGGCTCCGTCGGTGGAAGTCTTCGAGTGATTAAACTTTGAGTCCTTATTCGGTGGAAAGTTTAAGCGGAGGAATGCCTCGGCGAAAGTTTAACGAAGATATAATTTCGGCATATGTGAGCGCTTTCGAGAGAGTCGTTAGCCTCGCGTTTCGGGTCGCGAGCTAGGTGCGGAAAGTGGAACGGGGCGAACGTCGGTTCGTCTCATTGTATTAATTTCTTTGCGTACGAGCCGACGATAACAGGAGAGTCATACCCTGGCCCCTCTCGTCGGCCCTCTTCTCCCATGCCCTTCCTCCCTCTCGCCCGCAGCCGCCGATCGACCGCCATCGCGCGGAGCCCGAGAAGTTGCGGAATTTTCGATCGACCCTTTTATAATTCGCCGTACGCTCCTGGGCATAAACGGGAGCGAACTTTCTTAATATAAAGGAAGTTAACGCGTACATAATGCGCGTCTCCTGGTCGTTCGTGGCTTTAATAATACAACTTTTCCTCGCGATCGTCCGCCGACCCTCTCGGCTCTCATCCTGAAAATTGCTCTTCTTCCCTTCATCAGGCAAGGAGCAAGGACTCGCGCACCTTCGCGCTGGCTATTCCTTAGACCTCTGAAATTAAATGCCAACTCCGTGCAGTCATTCGGTCCCACCTACCCCCCGCCTCCTCGCCACCCTCTCTACGTCTCTGTTTGCCGTGTCTACCCCCACCCCTTGCCGTTCCTCTTCCTTTTTTTATTGTCGCCGAGCTACGCTTTACGTGCCCAGGCGTTGAAAAATCGAGCGCAAACGATCGACGCGATTCTTCTTTATACCGGGCGCCGACGACGGGGCATGGAGATGGCGGAGGATTCAGCTTTCATATAGACCGTTGGAATTACAAAGCTCGTCGAGGCGCAGTCTGGTAATAAAAATCGGCTCTGCGTATCTGTCCATACACGCACCCACCCCTACGCGATTCCCCCTTTTTCTATCCACCTTCGCCCACCCAACTTCCTGACCCCATACTCCGCACCGTTCCGTTCTCCTCTATCTCTCTCTCCCTCTCTCTCCCTCTCTCTCACCCTCCCCCCACCCCCTCTCTCACCTCTACTCTATATCCTCTTTTCGTCTCGTCCTCTGCCGGTTCGCCTCCCCTTCGTCCTGGCATTCAGGAGCGACGATCGATTACAGTGAGCCGCGGACAATACCATTCCGGACAGTGCGAATTTCATTCTTTCCCGTGTCGCACTGTGCGCGATGAGCGCGACAAAAGCCCCACCGGCGCTGTCACAGTGCTTTCATATTTCTCTCACTTTCTGCGCGCAAGTCTTGCGTGAATTCGCGCCGCGAGCCGACGGCCGACGCCGCCACGTCGGTGGCCGGGGCCGAAAGTTATTTGCCGCTCGCAAACCCGGCGACTGCGACGGGGATCGCTGGCCCGTCGTTGCGCGGATAGGGTTAAGCGCGGATATGCACCCCCCTCGCCCTCATTGTATTTCGGCGAAAGTTCGAACTCGTTACCGGCGCGGCAGAAAAAAAAACAAATCCGACCCGCCGCTGTTCCGGGCGAGAAAGTTCGATTGATTATGGCCAAGCTCTCTCTCTCTCTCTCTCTCTCTCTGGGCGAGTCGGTAGGACGCATCGGTTGCACGTATCGTACGCTACGTACAGTTCTCTCGTATCGAGCCACGGACGTATCCAGGGGCATAGGTATTGGTGCTGCCTGGCCTCGGGCGTCCAACGCTGCTCCGGCTCCCGTTCCATTTTTATTGGCACTTACGCCGCGTCGTACATTGTAAGGCGGACGTTTTGTTCCCGTTTAGCGGGACCTACGGTCGAGCCAAATATCAGGGCAACGTTTTCGAGCTCGTTCCCGGTTTCCAGCCCTCCGCCTCTTCCGCCAACCCCCTCCCGTTCCTCTCCCCCTTCCGCCCCTTACTCTCTCCTCGTACCCTTTCGCCACCTACCTCCGACGCATTATGTGGTCGCGAGAGGCCGCAATTGCGCGATGCTTTACGAGCCGAGCCAGCTTTCTTCGTTGAGGAAACATTAAACTCCTCCTACGGCGAACGAGCGTACCGCCGTAACGGACAAATTAAATGGCGGCGCCCCTGCGAACGTCGAACCGAATGCATCCTCGCGCGTCCGTATAAAATCGACGAATTTCGATCCCGACGCCCGACGGCTTTGAGTGCGTCTTTTTTTGGACTCTGCTCAAATTGACGCCGGTCCGCGAGCCTCGGTGAAGAGACTCGCTCTTTAGCCTCGGTTCGGCATCAATTTTTTTTCCCGAGCCCGATGGAAGCAATTAGGCGGGTGAAATCGTTTTTCAAAGACGCTTTTATCGGAGTCCGTGGGCGTGAAAGGTAGACGGGGCGGCGAAGAAGCGGGGGCTGAGTGAGATAGCGAGCGTTTTAAGGGGGTGGGGGGGGGGGGGGGGGGGGGAGGGTGAGGGAGGAGGTTTCACTGAACGTTCTACCGGGTAACGATGACTAATGGTCCATCATCGTTCACCATTGTGTTCTACAACGAATGACCGCGTGTCTTACTCCCGTACCGGCTAGACAATGTGACTTTATTCTCGTGAATGCATGTATATATCGAACCTGGCGAACAATACTTCGCTCATCCAGTCGGCCATAACTTAGGACAGCGGAACGGTGAGACGTTCATCGAATGGGAGTGGGGGCGGGGGGTGGGGGACAAAAATCTGTATACGCATCCATAGAAGCGCCAACGCGGCGAGTCTGTTGCGGGCGTGTTTGTAGGACTCGCCGAACACCGTATGTGGGAGGCACGTTCCTGCGGTACGTAGGATCTATCGTGCGCAATGTACCGCATGATCCAATAAAATATTGCTCGCGAAACTGTCCGTTAGAATTACTCCGTACGGTTGATTAAATCTCTTGTTCCGCGGCGCGCGCTTCCCTGCGGTAATATTGTTTCGCTCGGAGAACAATGATAAATAATTGCGTAATGATTAAGGGGCCTCGATCGCGGGGGGGGGGGGGGGCAGGCTCTTTAACGAGGCCGACTTTTCGAAAGCGACGAGCCGGTCGCGGCAAAGCTTGCGCGTTGTCGATTTCTCGGACGAAAAATGTCGACCGTTACGCCGGCGGGTACGAACGCGATTCGCGCATGAATCAAATTCATCGACAGCTAGGAGATAGTCGGGACGGGTCGAATTAATCCAATCGCTACGGGAGCAAGTGATTGATTAAAACTAAAATACATCCCGTGTCGCTCGCGACGGTTCGGCTACGGACGTTTAAGAGTCACATTTCTTTCCTTCCCTCCGCCTACTTGAGTAATCGGTCAGGGTCCATACCGTTGCGTCACATTTCGAACGAAAAGTATAAATCATGGTGAGGAATGACGGGGGAGGGAGGAGGGGCCTTACGGGGGAGGAGAAAAAGTAAGAGTAGACAGAGCGGACAGAGATAGCCTCGTCAGTTGCGCGGATCGTTCGACTCGCTTAATATGCAGGTAATGCATCGAGAGACAGCAGGGCACCGCGAGTCCGTATTAAATTCTTAGCGTATTCCACGCGTCGCGCCTGATGTCGTTCATTAATCAATGCCTCCTCCCGGAGCGGGGCCCCCCCTCGGTAAGTGGGATCCAAATGTTTCGACAGCGGTCTCTCTTTTTAGTTTAAATCGTTCCCTGTCCGGCCTTCTTTCTTCCTTCCTTCTCCTCCTTACCATTGTCGAGGGACGAGCGACGCGGTGCGCTCATTCTCTACGCGCCATCCTCGTGTATTACCTTCTGAATACATTGTAAGTTATGGCGCCCCATTATATGTAAAGCAGGATGTGTCAGGTCAGCCGCGCCTCTTCGTCCTACCGTCCTTCCGTACTTCTTCTGCACGACCTCGTCGGCCATGAGATATGTGTCGCTCGTCATTTTATGAGCAATTGCTCGAACCTCCTCGCTGCGTCAACTTTCCCAGCTAATTTCTCATACCTTTCTGTGATCTACCCCGTTTGGGTGTTATTGAATTTTTAGCGATTTTTCGTTCATCATCGTACGCTTGTTGTCAGAAGGGTTAAGATAGGCTAAGTGTTATATTGGCTGATTTATCTTGGAAGCACAATGTAACATTGTTGTTGATGAACACGTTCCAAACCCGAAGTCTATAGATATTCTGCTACATTAAAGTAATGAACTATCGATAAAGTGATTATAGGGCTTTGCGCTATCGATTTGATCTTAACGAGGATGAACCTATGATGCACCAAGAAATTTTGAAGGTTGTCGGCGAGAGGAAGCCTAAATGTCCTTCCGATTTTGGTCGCCTGGTGGGAGTGAGCTACTTTCAGGCCGGAAATTGAGTTAGCGATGCCATGGTAGCAGTCGTCTCTCTAATATCGGAGAGTAACGTTAAAGATTGTGAACTGACTCTCCTCTAGAGAAAAACTCTAGATTTTCGACAAATTTTTCTCAGTGCGAAATTCATAGGCTCTTGTTGAGACGAAATAGAATGCTTTTATTGCGCTTTTGAATAAAATCACTCCTTACCGTCGTGTACCTCTCGAGAACACACCCGCTTGTTACAAAAGGTTCCTTGAGTCACGAACAGATGTCGGTACCGAGCCCTTCTCCGATCCAAATGAAAATCAATCCGAAAGTTACGATTGCATTAATCGCGCCGACGACTTTAAATTGCATTCGACATAATATAAAGTCGTTGCGGCGCGCTCGCTCGTATCGCGCGGCGCGAAATTGCATAAAAATTACGGCTCGCGCCGAAAATAGGACAGCGTCGGCTAATTAATGATCTTTGAATGCGTCTAGATGCGGCGCAAACAACGGCCTCGCATCGCATAAACTGGGCAAAACCGCACACGCTCTGAATACGATTAATTAAAATTCGTCCCAATTAAACATTTTTCTAATTAACAGATGCGCGTGACACATTTAACATCCCGTTGCCGGGGAAAGGCGCGGTTGACGCCCGACCGCCGACAATATTTATGTCGACAATATTTATGCCGACACTTGTCCTGCCCATTTTATATTCGCGCATAGCGATGCACTCCTGGTTCGCACTCCGCTCTTTCGCATTCTGACGTTGAACGGCTCGCGCCGCTGCATTTAGCTTCGACGCTCTGATCGATACTAGGGCCAGAAATTTTTCATCCGACCGCTGATATTTATGCATATATATGAGCATGAAGCCGGCGCGCGAAACGGGGGTAGCTTATTGGCGAAGCGTGTACACGTCGTGCGCCGGGCACGCCAACTGACCATTATGCAGATTTCTAATGATTAGATATATCGGTCGTTTGCCGGGGTGAAATGAATATAATGCGCCTCCGCTGGATCCTCTCTTTACCTCGCTCATCCCGCCATTACTTCCCTAATTCGTTATCTTGACTAACGACCTCTTGTCTGCGCTGAGAAAGAGAGTAAAAACGACCCTGCGCAGGGAGGCAGGATAGAATGAGAGAATGAGAGAGAGAGGTGGGGGAGAGTGATAAGGAGAGAGAGCAAAAAAGGGGGGAGGGTGAGGAAAAAAACGAGGGGTACGAAAGGCGAACTCTGTGTCGGAACACCGAGGAAAGACGAACTACTCGTGAAATAAGTTCTCGTCCGGATTTCAGAGGCGACTCGAAAGCGCCTGTTTAAGATCCTCCTTCGGCGGACTCATTGTGGAACATTTAAATGGGAACTCCCATTTACACTTGAAACTTTGACGAGTGCTCGGTTTTTTCCCAAAAATTTTGAGAACGATGCCCGAAGTGTGGGGGAGAAATAATGAGACGCTTATCGAAGCTCATCCATGTTAATTCAACTTCCCGCATTGCGCTAATCCGATTAAGAATTGATACTATTCTGATTTTGACTCAGTACTTAATTATTAAAATCACGAACTTACGTCTGTCACATGATTCATGGTATGCTATTAATATTGTTTCCTTCAAATCGGATATGCACTATTTAACAGAGGATAATTCGCACTGGAAATACGGAACGGAGAGGGATATTCGCGGAATGTATTCTGATTAGTAACGTTAAATAATATAATAGGATACGTAGCACGTAATAGCATTCTGGTATGCTGTAGCGAGCTATTCATTGTAATAAATCGTACCTCGACAAGAATGTTCTAGTAGCTCTCATTCGATCGAAATCTTTCGTGGACTTTGATTCGAACCTGATTCGAAATGCTCCTCCCCTCGTATGATCCAGTGCGTGGGAGAACGACTGGAACGACGGCGTAACGTGTAATGGATCAGCGATGTGCTCACGTGTCGCTTCTTGTCATTAGAGCCGGTAATTGGCGCTGGCTGCCGCAAGAACACGCGGAAGGCACGGTGCGAGCTTCGTTCGCGTATTTATTGTTCCGCGGCCGCGGTTTAAGGGGTCATTCATTCTCTGCCCGTCTAACGGGCGTGCGCGTATTATTGCCTGCACCGTGGCCAATCCGACGGAATCGTTAAAAGAGGCATCCGTCTAAGCCGGGAATAACTTCCGTAATTAGAACTTCTTCGCCGAGAGCAGACACTGAATCCACGGAGCGTTTAGATTTTACGGGTCAAAATCTGCGCGTAGCGCTGCTCCCGGCGAGTACGATGGAAAAATCTTGGAAATGGTGGAATTCCGAGCAAGAAGGCGTCAGCCAGACAGGGTAAAAATCATAAAGCTCGACGTGTACGCCCCGTGTGACTCGGCAAACTTGACGTTCCAGCCAGCACGTTTCCATGGAACTAGTTTCAAATACGTTTAGAGACACGTCCGGTCGCGCGAACAATAACGCGCTCTGCACCGCGCGAGAACCGAGCGGATATTTCGCGGGTAAAATTTAACGGCCGGTAATTAATCGTTACGGTCGAAATTTGCCGCGCAACCGGCGCAAATATTAACCGCTGGCCGGGGTGAAAATTCATAAAAATATCGCGTAAAAGTCGAGTCGCGACAGTTCGCGCTCGCCCAGGCCGATTTATCGTCCGAGGCGATTAAATTTTCCATTTCTCGTTCGACGATCGTATCGTAGAACTGTTCCCAGGTTCGTTCCTCGCGTCTACGCGTCGAGAGGTTATGGCCACGGCGGCGGCGGCGTTCGGGGCAAATTACGTGCCGAAAGGCAAAGAGTTAATACCGTTGCGCAGGTGTGGCGGGACTGTCGAGGAGGACCTTCCTCCTTGTCTCCTTAACGCCAGGATCGCCGGCCTAGGAGGCAGCCAGCTGGAGAACCGGCGACGTCTCGAAGCGTAATAACGAGTCGAGACGTCGCTTTTGCCCTGTTTACGAGTGCTGTTATCTTTAGGGTGGCTCCGTCGAGCGATGCAGAAGGGAGGATCGCGCAGAAAATGTTCTCTCGTTGACTAGTGTCAGGTTCATAGGCAGCGTGTGATAACGTTGGATCTACGGAGCGAGTCAAGATGCCTGATTTCTCTTAACACTTTATTCGCTAAACTTTCAGCTGAATGCCTTGGCATCCAACGGATGATTTGTTGTTTTTCAACTGAATATGATTGCGGTGAAAATATCTATAGATTATCTGGTTAATCGTGGAAAGAATCCGTATGCGACACACTGACGGTACGTAACAGGGATGAAAAGTATTTTCCAAGTATGGTCGTTAAAATTGAGAACGCAGAGAAGCGGGAAGATGATGAAGCAATGAGGCGGAATGATAATTAGGCGGGCGGCGCCGATTCACGGTGGTCGGGATTGTACACGAAACATTTTGCACGGGGGCTGATTTAATCGTCGAAGAGAGCAACTTATTCGACGGTCGCGCTCCCAACCGCCCCGCGTACCCTTTACATCGTACCCTGAGAATGATTCGTCGAATGTTAATGCGTCGGGCGCGCGTAAATATTCATGAGCTTCTTATCTCCCCGCGCGTCCCAACATTTAAAACTGAAACGGATACGCGCCGGTTGTGCATGCATTCCGGCGGAATTATGCGATCTGTAGAGACGTGCGAAATTATATTCTGAATAAGTAATATCCCGCGTTAAGGGGATAAAGAGGTGTGGGCCCGTATAACTAATGCCCTGTAGATTTTGAAGTTTTATGCGTGCCGCGCGAGGGTTGGCTGCCTGGCTGGGCTCGTGGGTTCGCCGGTCGGGACGGTTGGTACAGAAAGCGGCCGTAGTCAGCCTCTCAAAACTTCCTTCCGGTTGCGGCGACTTTTTCTATTGAATTACTCTCCTCCGATATAACGGGGCTGAGTTATGCCCAATATTAGCATATTTCAGGGCGTATAATTTATGCACCCATTACGTCACCGGCGCGCGCGCGCGACGGTTACAGGGGAGAAAGTCAAAGGGTTGGACTATCCGTAGGTACATTACAACTGCTCTTGAGAGGGGGTCGGCTTGAAGACGATGTTCGCTACCAAGCGAGGAAGACTCATTTATCGATTGTATCTGGCAATAATGTTCGTACCGGGCGCGCGACTAACTGTCCGTAATTTGGGTGCATACATTATTTTCCTTCGCCGAGCAGGGCGAACACCCCTTCTGCGCCACCCCCGGAACTACGAAGACAGACGTAATTACCGTTCCGCCGGGATAAAAAAGCTGGAGGAGCGGAGCGTTCGGATAATCGAGTGCCACCTCGCCTTTATAATCTGCCTCCTGATTTACGGCGCAGAATGCGCGCGGTAATTGAACACATCGTAAAAAAGAGCGCGCGGGGCCGACTCGGTGGGGTTGCCGCGGAGTCAATTATTTCCCGTATTCAATTGCCACCGACGTCGGTTGGGTATCGCCGAGTCAGGTGTCCCGGATTCCGCGCTTGCATTATTGTACCGATAAGGATACTAATTAAGGCGTCTCCAGCCGTTCGTAATAACACTTTGCGCGTAATATGTGCCCCTAATCCGAAGCGGCATATGGTCCAACATGGAGAGAGTGTCTCTCTCTTCCCCTCTCTCTCTCTCGCACTCTCTCAGTCACTCGCGGACCACTATCTCGCCCTCCTCACTTACGGCTTAAACTCGCCATTAAAGTGTTATGCCGTCCTCCGTCGTTTACAGCTCGCGGCAGATATTTCACGGGGTTGAGTTATCGATCAGTCATCTCTCGACGCGGAGGGGCCCGCGGGTTCCGAACGAGAGGGTTGGAAGGGGGTTGAAAGGGGTGCGAGGGGGGTAGGAAGAGGAAAAATTCGATTTACGCTCTCGCTCGTGGATATTACTCTCCGCGCCATGCGCGGCTATGCATTCTCTCTCCGTACAGGGCGATGCAAAAATACAATTTGCCAGTGTGTGCAGTGCCCCGGGATCCGGGTGTGCGCTGAAAAAATGGATCGATACTTTCGGTTAAACACATCGGTTTAGACGGACGATATTGAATTTGCATACACGGAATATTGAACGGCCGAAACATTTTTGGGAACATTTCAACCCTGTTACATAGTACCGGGGGGGACGGCGTCGGCGTCGGCGTCGACGTCGGCGGCCGCCGCTTTTTCGCCTGTAACCCGAACTACTCGACTGACCTCGTTTGCAGAGTCGAGCCCCGAAAGTGCTCGCGACTTCATTGTCGCTCCCGTAAAGTTTCAGAATTGCTAACCGAGTCCGCGAAACTAAGTTACTTTATATGCGCGGCGAAAAAGTCGCGATATATCTTTGTCGCGTATTATCGTGTAACGCAATGGCGTCCCGTCAGCGTGCAGAACTCGCGGGCCCTCTCTCTCTCTCTCTCTCTCTCTCTCTCTCTCTCTCTTACTCTCTCTTTCTTTCACGAGTAGTTCGCATTAACGAAGCGCACGCTCCTCCTTCCACGGCATGGGCTTAACAATGGTTCGCGATCGCAGTGCGACCTGGCCTGGCATTGCACGGTGTTCCCTCCTGGCAAAGCTCTCGCCGAATGTCTTCGCGTGAGTGAAATACCGCTGCCGACGTGTCGGCATCCATATCTTCGCTGTCGGATCCCGATAGCGCGCCCCGATACTCGCCCTGTTAGTTGTGAGCGGAAAGTTGTTAAGTTATTCGTTATCCTAATTATGCACATAATAAATTACATGCAAAAGTGCTCGTCACACTCGCGCGGCACTCTGTGCGCCTCCGTGCAGCCTGCATACCTACGTATATACACGTATATGTGTATATTTATATATGTGTGTATATGAATGTAGGTATGTACAGAGGCAAATGTATACAGTAGTATAAAGGGGCTCTCGCTCGTGAAGCATTAATCGGCCAGCATAATTTCCGTCGCACACTCGACCGCGGACTGGCTCTTCACGCCTGCACCGTCAGTCGACCTCGGTAGATCGGCGTTCATTTCTGGGAAACGCTCGTCATCGAATCGGAATCGTTAAAGTGCCACTTTCGCGAGTACATTCCTCTCCTCCTCTTCTACCGGCGACGGTCATCGGCTCTCGCACGGTAGAGAACAGCCTACCGTTCGCCTCACCGGTCGCCCCCCGGAGTAATTAGATATGGTATCTTTGCGCTAATTAAATCACTTTTTACTTGATTAATTAGTAGTCAGCCCCGGTTACTCAGCTCCTTCACCGTCCACTCGCCGTGAGGAGAGATCACGAGTGCGACCCGCCGTGTATGTTCGAGTCGGCCCGTTCGCTCCTTTATAGCGTCCATGCACGTGTGTCGTGTACCAGGCTGAAAGGTGATAGCTTTCCTTGGTATTTAGAACGATATACCGCAAGCGACCCTCGTCGCTGGCTGCTCAGACGCCCCACGCTACGACTCGATTAAATGAAATATCGGGAACAGAAAAGATTGACCGTCAATGCTGAGCACCAGCTTCCTCTCGGTTAGCTTCGTCTGGGTTAGCTTCAGTCATTCGTCACGAAAGGCCGATGTGGAGGATCAAAAGTCTTCCCTCGAAGCTGACGGTAGTTGAGGCTCTGGTAGAGGGAGGATTTGTGGGAAGGTTGCTAAATATCGGCGCTATCTGATTCTTGTTACGTTCCGGCCGCGAACGAGATCTGGTCTACTCGAACTACTCATTCGCTCCTTGCTGAGTCGCAGCTCGCACGGGAATGAGCCAAGAGAACGAGCTGTGTGTGTCGATTCGAAGTTAACGGTCTACCGCGAACTTTATTGGCTAATGCTATTCCGCACGGTATGAATGTTGGATCCGACATTAGAAACATGGCTAATGAGCCGCTCGCCGCTGAGATAAGTGAACTCCTTAGAATTCAGCTGACTCCGATGCTCTTAGGTCATAGCGTACGGCGTAATCTGCATTTTTAAACATCTCGAGTGCCGCGCAGATGCTGGGACCGTCGTGCGACGGTGGCATCTTCGACGGTAGCGTTTCGGATTAAAGCCGAGGTAATTACACGTACCAACGTCGACGCGTCCGTGTGAGTCTTGCGAGCCGAGAGATTCCGCTTCCTACCTTTAAACTGTCCCGTGCTTTCCTCGAGTACGAGCGCTGAACAATCTTCCCACCCTTCGAAGCTGTCGAGGATGCCACTGACACAGTCGGAGCGTACCTAGATCGCGGAACAAATATATATGGCCCCGAATAATGCGAAACAAGTCTCTGGATATCGCGCGCGGGCAGGAGGTGCGCTCAGCTCGGGCGAAATCTGTTGGCAGAGAAAATATTTTTCCGCCCGCCAGCAGATTGTTTCCCTGCTAAGTACTTTGCGGCTGGCTCCCGACCGCGCCGCGTTCGCCATTTTAATCCGCTCGACTCCGCTTGCTTCGGACACCGTCGCGATGCAATTGCCGAGACACGCGCCCGCGTCGCGATAATCGCTGCTCGAATCTCAAACTTCCGACGATTACGCAAGTAATTAATCCGAGATGAGGCGGACTACGATGGCAAGCTTTTCTTCTCTGTCCTGCTGCCAGTTTCGTCTCCCTTCCTCTCGCTCTCCGGCAACGTGCCCCATTCTTTTTGCGTCCCGGAGGTAGTTAATACACGCGAAGGTTCGCTATCAACGAGAGCCGGTGGGGTTAGTCGCACACCGAGCAACCTTCAGCGTCGATACGTTCGCCTCTCGTACAGAGTCGTTGGTCGTTACCCCGCTTTTTGCGGTAGCAGAAATGAGGCGTCAAATGACTAAGGCCGGCGCTGTGTCCGGAGCAGACTTCGTCCATTTGTTGCAGAGTTTCTTTCCGACCGTCCAATTGAGTTTGTGGTTTAACTCGTTGAGGCTGCGCGGACGCATCTGTGTTATCCGAACTCGGCCTGCGTTTACTTCCGGCTTAAATCGACCGTTATGAGGGGCGGGAACGGCGAACTTTTGCTTCCGAGAGCTCCATGGGAGGGATGAGGGAGTGAGGGAGGGTGAGGGGGGGAGTGGGCGGATGAAAGAAACGATGGATATTACTATCCGGTCGAAGTTTTTCTTGGGGAGCGACAATCATTCTCACGGACGGTATACATTTTGCGCGATAGCTACGTTTTGGGGAGAAATGTGGATACCTATCGAGCGTGCAATCAAGATTGGAGGGGCATAGCTCAATACGATGGTCAAAGTAATTTTTATTCATGTTTTAACTGAATATTTGAGGTAACAGGCGTCATACGTTACAGAGCAGGCAAAATATCGATTTTTCACCATATTTTCACTATTTTCTTTCATTTTTTGCGTATTTGCGCAAGGCATCTGCAAATGTATTGCACATTAAAATATTGAAAAAAATATTGGGAACACAAGCCGATCTTCCGTTTAAGGGATTGAACTATCGGGAAGCCCCGCGAATATTATTCACCAATTCATGACGTTATCGATAAAAAATAATTAGAAATATGAAGCTTTAATGTTGCTCCGTAGCGCACTTGAGATCTTTCGCTTCGCTTCATGAGAAAGTCGCCTGGACGTCCGCTCTTCTCATTTGCGACGGCAATAAGAAAGGGAACTAGCTCGGTTCGAGGATCTTTGAGCGATGCATACCGGATCGTAGCAACAATTATCGAGGCCTTTGTCATTTATCACTCCTTTCCGCCGTTATTCTCCACGATCCTTGTCAATTCATTTAATTCCGGCCATTCAACTGCCCGCGTCCTGCAATTGAGCGTGAGCCGTTAGCTTGAAGATTAAGCCATTAGCAGCCCAGGTAAATCAAACGTGCTACAGTCGCTGAGAGGCGAGTGGTAAGAGAGAACGGATGGAGGGGGGAAGAAGAGCTCGGTCGAAAAGTGATAAGCGAACCAATACTTTTCTCCCCCCCGCTGCCGTTGTCAACTCCGGCCCAGGTTCCCTTTCAGATCTCATTACCTTTTCCTCAAACGATTGTTCCCGATAAGCACTCGACGAGCAATTTGCCCGTCGTTATCCTCGGCGAGCGTAGCTGCGGGACAAATTA
The DNA here is from genome assembly GCA_914767735.1 of Anoplius nigerrimus. Lineage (NCBI taxonomy): Eukaryota > Metazoa > Arthropoda > Insecta > Hymenoptera > Pompilidae > Anoplius > Anoplius nigerrimus. Next base: position 7,373,861 of record OU612084.1, on the reverse strand, counting down.
TACGGAAGAGACAATTTGATGAGCCCGCGGGAAAAGGAAGCGGAGCGCGATAAATTTGTCAATTTTAAATACGATTACGAGACCTTCGGAATTCCCTTCTCTTCCTCCTCCTCCTCCTCCTCCTCCTCCTTCTTCATCCCGCTTCCGCTCTCCGCGTCGACCTCCCGCCGATGTTACCGGTCGTCCCGGCAATCGGCGAGCAATTATTTTCAGGCACCTTTGCATTTCTTTCGCCCTCGACCTACCCCTTCGTCCTGTCGTGTCTCGCACTCGTCTGCCTTCGCAGCTTCCGCTCTCGCTCCTTTAGACGCGCCCGATTTCCTGCTTACCTCTCGTCCGGCCCACGGATGCCGCCGCGTCCCTCCCTATTTTTTTCCCCCTCCCTCCCATTTCCAGCATTCTACTCCCTCTGCCGCCCTCTCCTTCTACTTACCGAGCCAGACAGCTCGTCAGGCCACGGAAGCGTGAAAACGTAATCGTCGCGCAAACCTAATCGTCTGGCGAAAAACAAATTATCCGAAAGGTACCCCAGGACGAAACACGGACGACTCCTCATTTAGCCGGGGCGCAAATTGATTAGACAAATCGGGCTAATTGAAGGGCAGAGTGGGCCGATTAACGGAAGGCCGTAGACGCAGGCAGATCCGCGGCCGGCGGCTAACGTTTCCGCACGAGGTCAGCGAGCAATTATCGAATTCGCGCGTCTATCGTCGGGACGGGTTCTTCGGCGAAATATTTCCCGTCATAGCGATCCATTAATAACGCTGATGTATGTGAGAATTTCTTGTTACGGGACCGTGCCCGGGGCGCGCAGAGCCCAACCCCTTCGCCAAGAATTGACAGTTTCCCTCGGGGGGGTGCAATAACTTCCACCGCGCGTAAATTAACGAATGAGTTGCAGTTTGTACTTTGGAGTGACGTCGTCTACTAGTTCCGCCGCTTTGACAAGCTTAAACAGATTCTCGCGTCGAACGACTTTCACGGTTATTCCGTCTCGAGGGCCCGGGCGCTTTGACATATAATTACCCTTTCGAAATCTTTTAACGTTCGCGCGCCGGTCCTTCCCCTCTTCCCGACGCAACCACCCCCCGGCCCTCCCTTTCCTCGCTTCGTAATATTGCGAGCGCTCGGTACCGACGATTCCGCTACCTCAGGTCTGTCTGAAATTTAATTAATGCCTTAAATAGTAATCGCTAGGAACGTTTAACGCTCGCTCGACACAAATCCGCGAATAGTTCCCGTAATTAGTTGAATGTCGCTAATGAATTCGCGGAACGGTATAATGGAGTTAGTGACGTTTGTATTTTTTTTTGGATTCCCGGCGTATTCGGAGTTTCTATCTGGGAGCGAGAGCGTCGGCAACTTCTCGTTATCCGTTCGTCTTCTCGCGCCGTCCCGTTGGCAATAATGATTGCTCATCGAACGGCTCGCTCGTCATCTGCGCCTTTAATTGTTTTTGCGGGACAACGAAGTCCCCGAGTAACCTCGGGAAACAGAGAAAGGTCGGAGAAGTGCCTTCTGCCGTGAACGACGACGCACGCGTGCGCTCCGTTATCGCGTGAACATGCGTGGATTCTCAAAGTGGAACTTGGACTTCCTCGACAGGGACCCTGCTCAAAGGGAGTTCGTAATATGGATCTGTCGAGTGCTGGCCGCATACGGTACTCTGTACCTCATATGTTTCGTTATATGGATAATATATTATCACGCGTCACTTCTGATACTATGTGCCTGCTCGTGAGGCTGAGGGCACGTTCACGGCAAAAAAAGGAGGAGGTAAGCTGTTTTATTATCAAACGTTCGTTCGACGATGTTCGGAAAATTGATCTCAAAGTGAACTTGCGACGTTGACTTTCAAAGTTGCATGTTATACAAAGGCATCTTTACTGTACGATAGGGTTATGTTCTTTTTCCGAAAATTGTTTCAGTTCCTTAATTACGGAAATAACGAAACGATAATTTGTCTTGGTGCGTGAAATTATATTTTTCTGTTTCATCCAACGCAGGCACACGAGGTTATGGTGAAATTCGACAAAGAGGATTTAGGTCTCATTCTCGGAGCAACGAGGATCCGCTAACAGTCGGCATTGAAGTTGCGATTGATTTACTAATGAATCATTGTTAAAATGTTTATAATGGATTACGGTGTAAAAAGCGTACATTTGGTGTTCCACATAAAAGGCCTGGTTTGTTCGTGCATTTGGCGTATTCTGTACTTCTCTACTCCGAACCCGATGATGCATTCCCGTTACCGTAGGCGCGTATTGGGTATCCAATCTGGCATGTGTACCATAGTGGCCTGAATCCACGCGTTCCCGTGTGTGTGTATGTATGTGTGTCTGTTTTTTTTTTATCATTTCCCAGGAAGATACAAATTCGTTCGGCGCGGCCCACAATATCGGTGCGTATTTGTATCTTCGTGTTGCCCGTTCCTATTATCTTTCGTTTTTCGTCAATAGCTACGCCCGGCAAATTAATATGCAACCGTGTACATGAGTCCGACGATACGTATCCGCCGGTATCATTGTCGATGCCGATGCCATGATGAAACCGGAGCATTGTTCCGCCGTTATCGCAAACTGGCTGTGATCAAAAATCTCTTGAAACTATGCAAAAAGTAAATTGATCCGGCCTTTGTGGGGCTTCAATTCATTACACCGGTCGGTTATACCCGCGATAGTGCAATTAGAGTGATACCCCGGGCGAAAGGGAACATTTCACTGTGCTTCACTTCCTCCTCACGTACGTTCGTTTGTTAAATTAGGTAGGAACTTTAAGAATTCGCCCGGGGAATGAAAGGGCTCCGGTCGATTGTTTGCGCTGCGAAACGAAACTTCCCGCGGGTTCCCTTTTTTATTTTTCCCCGCAACGACGCGGAGGCGAACGGCGTCGGAAACGTTGGTCTTTCCATTTAACCGACTTGGCGTTCTTACATAGATAACGCGGAAAAAAAGTGGATATGCGAAATAAGTTAAGATCGCGCCATTGTAACATAGAGCAAAATTGGTCGAGAACATTTTCGCTCGAACGTCAGCGTTCGTAACTCCGATTTTGACGCGCAACAAAGATAGCACCCGCGGACATTGACCCCGTGCGCATTTGCATGTATCATACTGTAGAGGAGCGCGCGAGCAAATGTTTCGCGTTCGATCATTTCATTTTGGGGTCTCGCCAACCGACCACTCAAAGTAAATCCCGAAGGCGCGTTTCAATATCGCGCCGCGCCGAGGATCGTAAATTTTCCGCGCAGCTCCGGTCATTTTCTTTGTCGGTACGTAGGCGGGCCCCCGTCGGCTGCCGTTACGGTAGTTGGAAATTGCAAAATTTAACTTGTCAGGGCTTAACGATTACTAATTTAAGAACTTCCCCGGGCCTTTGTGCGTCTGACGGTAATATCGACGGGTGGACGCGTTTCTCGAAGCTTGAAAGGTCTCATTTCTCTCCCCGCTCCCCCCCTCCCCCCCCACCCCTCCCCACTACCTCTTCCTCGTAGCTCTCCCTATATTTTTCTCCCCGCTGCCATAACACAGCGCCGTGCGTAGTAACTTCAAAAGCAGACAAGAGGCGGATATATACTCTCGCCCGGCAACGACACTGCGCTACTCTTTAACCTAACGCCAAACATATTTTCCGAAGCCCGCCCCCGATCAAACGAGCTTTTCTCAAAGAGCGTCGGACCCTTCCGACCGTTCCGAAAGTCGAAATTAATTTCGTCCCGAAGTGCAAATAAGAGGACGCGAGTTGTCGCGCGACAGGTAGCTAGACGGTAAAAGGGGTCGTTCGTCAGATATTTCCAAGGTCGTTCGACGAGCGTTCTCTCGAGGCACTTGCCTGATGCGCACTTGTTCCTGTGCGGACTCACATCGTCGTCAAAACTCTCGTCTCGCGTCTTTTATTCGCGGTGAAGATCCTTTAACCGCCCAGCCACGATACATTGTCATTCCGCTGACAATTGCCAGTTTCGATCACACAGCAGAGGGAGACAGAGAGAGAGAGAGAGAGATGGGGGGGGGGGGGGGAGAGGGAGAGAAGCGAGCAGCAACAGCAGCAGCGGCAGCCGGCTCGGAGTACGATCTCACCTAACCGTCGAAGGCCGTTTGTGCGTTTGATGGCGCGATCGGCAGGTGGCTGAAGCGGCAAGGGGCTAGGTGCGTTTCGAAACTTGAAAGGCCTCTCTCTGTCTCTTCCATCTCCTCTTCCGTGGCCGCCGCCAGCAGCCCCTAACCCACCCACACTAATTTAGTGCAGGTAGTATCCCCCTTCAAACGCAGCCGGAGTCCTCGGCGTTAGGTGCGCAAGGGGGTGGCGGCAGGCGGGCAGGGAAGGCAGGCAGGCAGCGAGGGAGGGTAGCGGAGGGGGTGGTAGGGAGGGGGTGGGCTCTGGGCACGAACGCTGGATACGAACATTGGATGCGAACATCGCGTACGCACGGCATTTACGCAGAGCGTGTTTGTGCGTAATGCCAGTGCGTACGTTGCCTTCTGTGTGCGTTCGCTGGCTAACCCCGATTCCGTAGCAATTTCCGGTTCAACTGGCGCCGCATCGTCATTGTGCAAAGGCGGGCGGGTGCCGGTAGCGACTGTGGGCGATGAGAGAGGGAGAGAGAAAGAGAGAGAGAGAGGGAGAGGAGAGCGACCGATAGGAGAGGGGAAGGGGGCGAAGGGTTGTTGCAGGAAATAGATAATCATCGGACGTTTAATTACTTCCTAGGCGCTGAGCGGAATTAAGGCACTGGCTGCGGTGCGCGCGCTGCCAACCAGCCTGCCTGCTTGCTTGCCTGCCTGCCTGCTTGCTTGCTTGCTTGCTTGCTTGCTAGCCTGCCCGCCTGCCTGCCTGCCTGCCTGCCGGCAGAATGCCGCGCTATTGTTGCATAAGCTTCGCTAATTAATTATGCGTTATGAAGCATTAGCCAAACCGGCGAGATTACACCGGAGCGTAATGTTTTCACACGCCCGATTACGATCGCGTCCTCATAACGGAGAGACCCGTAATTTCGTTACCGCGCCCGTCGTATCCTGCCAGCCCTCGTATCCCTTTTAATCGAGGCTGCTTTCTACCTCAAACTCCTCCTTTTTTATCCCTTCCACCCATCTACTCCCCCCGTCGTCCGTCGAACGCCTTGGGACGCGTCGGGTAGCAATTCTTTTTTAGATCGAATCACTCGGATAATTTTCCTTCCCGCCACGGACATTAAGCACATCTGCGGACGTATGAAAGTTATCTCCCGGCCGAGGATTACGTGCGCGCCGAGTGTAATTTAATTTAGCGAGGGCGTTAATAGACACCGCCGGGCAAAACCGTTTATACGTCGTAAAGTTCCGCGCTGTAGCGACACAATTTTTCCTTCTTGCCCGCTCCACTTTTCCCCGGCCGTGTACTTTTCCCTTCATGGGTACGCTCTTTTCTTTTCTTTTTTTAATGGGCAGCGGTGGCCGCGTAAAACACGGCGGATGTCTATATTATTAGTGAACGCAAAGGATGAGGGAGTCGTCGCGCGCGCGCGAGGAGCTGTTCGACGAAGTGTCGTTACAAGAAAATCCCATAAGCGTGACAAACAAGAAGTCGTGCCCCGGAGTGAGCCAATCATATTAGAGGCTTACCGACGGTGTGTGGAGGGGGACTTTATGCAGCGCATACGAAGGCGGTGTGCACACCGATCGCTCTACCCGCCCGACTCGCCGGCTAACTCCATTTACGTCGATTTATAGTTTCCCATACTTGAGATTGGGTATTAGCGTCATATCACGCGACGTCGCGCCTTACAAGCCCTTCCCCCACTTTCCGCCTGGCTCCCACCTACTTTGTGTACGTGTCGACGCCGTAACGCCGATCTTGCAACTTTTTCATCGGCAACAGTCAGCGCGGTCCCAATTGCGGAAAGGTCACTTGAAATATTTTCTACGCAGGTCGATTATTATCGAACGTCGAACAACGCTTTCGTAGCGTCGGGAATTTGCTACATTTTGCCCGGCTCGTGAAAGCGAATTCTTTCGGCAGCGAGCGTTAATCGCAACTACCCGCGGGCCGTAATGAAAAGTGACAGGGCGGAATTAAACGCGATTTCTCTCATTGTCGCGCGATGACTGCCCGGATTTGAATGAGAATCGAGTTTGTCCGACGATTAAATCGACTCGGCCGCGGTGCGGGGCTGAATTTTCGAAGCCGCCCGCGCGCATGACTCCATCCTCTCTCATTTGTGACAAACGCCGTCCTACCGCGCCCGACCTGTCCTGACTCTAAAAACTGTTTTGAATAACGGTCAGCGACATTTTTGGCGCGAAGTAGCCATTGCCGGGAGCGAGTTTTATTAAGTTGAGCTACGGTTAGAACGGTCGGGCATAGTGCGAAGACTAAAAGCGAGCGTACAGGTGCAACGTCGAGGCTCGAGACGGTGTGAGCGCGTGCGTGTGAGGTAGGTTAGGCGTGTGTTGGGAGGGTTGTATTGCCGCTGTGCCGTGGCTGGCGAGGCTGTGTTGGTCGGGAATGACTAAGGTACTGAATACAGGGTAACTGGGATAATTATTTCCGTGGTCGGTCGGGCGCCCCATTTAACCTATAAAATTTGCATATACGGCTCACTGGCACCCCGACTCGCCGCTGTGTGCGCCCGTGCGGCCCTCGTACGTGTGCCCTGTCCGCTTCACGTTTTAATAAAAAGTCTTTGCGCCTGGCGTGTCACCGAACATTCCAGAAAAATTTATTTTCGTCGCCGCTCGGTCGATGCTGTCGCGCTCGCACGAAATGTACTCTCCACCCTCCGACCTTCCCTCCCCTCCCCTCCCCTCTCGTCCCCTCGGCCCGAAAAAAAGGAATGAAAGAAAATGAGTACGTTTCTTTAATTTGCACCGGGCGCCAACTGCGAGGCACGCCAGCTCGCGGATAAGTCCGGGCCAGAAGGTGTGTCTTGCGAATGAACTTATGCCTTGCGGAACGGAGCGCATACTAAGTTCCGCGCCCGCCGAAAGTAAAGGTCAATTTACCACTCGCACCTGTTGGCGGCCCTCCGACGTTTGCATTAATTCCCCGTATCGTGCCGCGATCGCTCGCCGACCGGTCTATCATCGGAAAAATGTTCGACATTCCGCTTTTTGGGTTAATGGACACCGACGAGAATTGCGACTTTGATGCATGCATAGGGTGGGCGGACGTCGCGACGCACGGCATGATATATCGGCGCAGCATCGCGGGGCTAATTCCGCAAACCGGCGACCCAATTCCGCGCACGATCGTTTCTTTCCGTACCGCGAAGATCGCTCGGCATCGGTGCAGGCGAGAAAATATATTGCGTTCCTTCCGCTCCCGCCGGTTACATCGAAATTCATTCCGTTTGAATTTCGATTATTCGCGGCCGAAGCTCTGCGGCCGACGGCGGCAGGGGAGGGGGGGCTGCGGCGGAATTACCGTACAAACGTGGGACGAGCCTGGGGAATTTCGGCTGTTTTCCGAAATATGTGCCGATTTCCGCTATCGGAATTCGTACAGGGCGCGTAATGCGTGCGGCGCGTTTAATCGTTTAATCGGCTCGCGGCAACGATATTCGCGTTTGTTTTCGAGCCCTCCACCCCGAGCTACCCCCGTCCCAGAGTCAGCCACCCTTCTGGATCCCGCTTTTTCATCCCTTCGATCTCGTTCCCCCGCGTCAGAGGCCGATTGATCGACAGCGTCGCGGATCCGGTCTATACTTAAGCGTGGCCTCGGACTTACCTTTACTCCGGAGGGCGTCGGCGGCTTTACTCGATTTTAATAATAATGCGGTAATGCGTTTCGGGCTTATGGCCCCGTGCACCTTAATTGCGAATTCTAAGTCCATTTTGGCGGGCGGTCATCCTCCGTGTAAATAATTCAGGGCGCACATGCGACCGACCGACCGACCGACCGGTCGACCCTGCCCATCCTCCTGCATGGATGTATGCGGGCTGTAACTAGTTTACTGATTATTAAATGGCCCCTACTACCTCCACCCTCGCGCGGCGCCCTGAATGTGCACCCTTTCAGCGCCGACACGTGCTACGACTTTAGTCCAGCCCCCCCGGCTCTCTCTCTCTCTCTCTCTCTCTCTCTCTCGTCACCGACAAGCTACCGGTCCGGCTGATTGAATAGACTCTGCCCACTTAATATCGGCGGCTCCTCGTTTTGATCCGATTTCAGGACGATTTCTCATCCGCCTCGGCACACGTCTGTCAGCGATCACCCGAATTTTACTCCGCCCGTCTCTTTCGGGGATTGATTGTCGACGGACGTGCGAAGCTGGATTGGCTATTCGTCGATGTTATCCTTTCATTTCGCACTTCACTATTTTAACGGCGCAGGGGTAGGCGTAGGTACGTCGACGAAGTAAATGCGTCGTTGGCTTCGATACACTATCCCTTGCGGGAGCTAATTAATGAACGCTTACGTTCTAGGTAGATAAGAGCTCGCTTATTATTCTTTCCCCTCCCCTCCTGTCGTTGACTACCCTGCTCCCTCGTTCCGGCTGCCACCCCTCCGAGCTTTCAGCGAACCGGAATTAAACGGGGATGAGATTCAGTGCTGCCTCCCCAACGTAAACTAATGCACGGTGTAAATCCGAAGGTGAAATCCGCACTGTTCGATCCTAACAAAATTCTTCGTCTTCCTTTCTGTACTCTAAGCCCTTCGCAGTACATTCTCACTTTCTCTCGCCACTCGAGCGTTACCTCCCTCCCTCTCTCGCTCTCTCTCTCTCTCTCACTCTCTCTCTTCATCCCTCTAATCTCGTCTAATCAATACCAAAGTCGCCCGCTTACTCAATGTCAGTGACAGGGTCGCTGGGAGTGGAACTTTTCGACAGCAGGGGGACCCTGTCCCTCGTCCTCCTTCGGCACCCGTCTTCCACCTTCCTCCCACCTCTGTTTCCTGCCGTGCGCAAATTTGTTAAAGTTCCGTTCGCTCTGTCGCCATCCTCCCTCTCTCTCTCCTTCTCTCTCGCTCTCTCGCACCAGGACCGCGTTCCCGCCCGATTCAGATTGCTTCCGTCGAATCTCCGTTCTTCGAATACTTCGTCGTGGCTTGACGGCCTCGAGGACGCGCCTTTGAAGTTCCGACACGCGTCTCTTGGGTTAATCTAAGTCCGTCACTTTGGAGCCGGCTGTTGATGAGTACAGATCGAGTCCTCTCCTCCGGGGGAAATCGGCTTCCGGACGAGGCGCTTTTCCTTTCCTCGTCAGCGAGCCACCTACATTTCGACGCAGACTCGCGACAACACGCCAAGTCGGCGGGATAGCTCCCGATTTAAGTAATAACGCGCGGGAGGCTTTCGTTTTTCTTTCCAAATTCGGATCATCGGATTTCTATGTTCGTCAAAGGTCACATGAATCTGCGGTGGACTCCGCTTTTCCTTTTTCCCTCCTCTTTACATCACTTCGAATGCTTCCGTGGGCCTTCGTGGGCGGGGGTGGGTGGATGGGGACAGCTCTTTTGTCCGGAAATTGTATGCCAATCTCGGTGGAAAAGACAATTACGGGTACAGTCAGATCAAAACGCGTGTCTTTGCCGCGGTCGGCAACGATCGATACTCTATCAAAGCGATTAAGCTACCACTTTTCCATCAGTTTTCCATTTGCCCCGGCGTGTGTAACGGCGTAGATTACCTTCCCAGGTGGCCAATTCCGTCGCGACAGAGGAAGCCCCGCGGTAATTCCGGGCGGAATCCGCGGCTATTTGCGGAAAATCGCGCTCCGCGAGACGAACATTTTATATCATTATTTTCAACGGGACTCTCATCACCCGTATCCGCTCCTCCAAACATTGCAATTAAACGTTCGCCAGTTGTTCCTCCCATTCAACTACCGGCCACGGCCCGAGCACTCTCGCCAGCCAACGTACATACACGTTCTCTTCCTCTCTCTCTCTCTCTCTCTCTCTCTCGCGCGCGCGCCAAAACTCGTTCATCGACTACCGTTAATTGCTTCGCGAATAATACGTTCTCCCCGAATGTGTCCAATAACTTCTCATATGTACATCCTCGATTTCTTTTCGGCGAAAGGGAGGATCGTTTCCGAGCGTAATTACGATCTGGAAGGATCAGAGACACGGTCGTGCGCCGTGCAGACGAGGCATGCTCGAGTCTCGGTGCAAAAACAAAAAAAAAAGAGGAAGTCTCGTGTTTTCGGTAACTCACGGTATTAGCCGCATTAATGTAACGACGTTCCCTCTCCGTTCAGGCAGTTCCGTTTCACTATTGGCCTATCGTAGCCGGAGTAGAGTTTCGCCAAGGGGGGGGGGGGGGGGCAGCCGGGCGGGTAGTCACGAGGGGGTGGAGGTTGCCTGCCATGGCCGGGGTGAACACGGGTGCACCGACTGGCGGCGTGGAGGGGGGCGGAGGGGGAGGGAGACGACGAGGGGGAGGACAGGGGCCGTTTCCAATCAGATGTGGGCAATTAAAGGCCAATCGTTTCCCATTACGAGGCCCCTCTCTCTACGTGCGCTACGCTCGCAGCTTAGTAATGCAGTTCTGCTGCCATGCGGGAAACGTGTTGTACGCCTCGATTTTTAATCGATTCCCGGTTATCGCTGGCATGGCGCGACAATTGCCGGCGAGCATGGCGCACGTAAGCGGGCAAAGGGAGCGACGTAATTGATTCAACGGCGGGACCGGATCGGATTCGAATTTCTGATATTACGCGACGGATCTGGGGATCGGCCTGTAAGCCGCCTACGCGAGTCGAACCTGCCGAGACTCCTGGAGGGAAACGGATCCTGGGGGGGGGGGGGGGGGGGGGGGGGGAATAAGGGACTTCGTTCTCCTTCTAGTCATTGACCTCTCCCTCGCCGAACGGTGGTCGCGCTCTGAAAACTTAATCTGACCATTTTCATTCCTCCTCTCTCGCCGCAAATGACAAGCGGTGTCGGCGGCGATCGTTTGGATTTATGAAATGGATTCCGGCGGACTGACAGTCGGGAAAAGGATTTCGCGGAAGGAACGTGAGAAGGTCCCACTGTCGGTTCTGTCGACCGGCTTTAGTGCATTATGCAACCGTAAGAGACGGGGTTGGGGAGGTTCTGAAAGTTTTATCGAGCGCGCGCGATCTTCGGAGCCCGCTCCGCTGAAATGTGGGCAACGTGTGTGTGAGGGAGTTCGAGGGAGGGGGGACGATCTCACGGCGTGTGGCGGTAACTCGTATGTTATCTCTACATTTTTGAAGTAGATCGTGGAATCAATACTTCGGAACGTAACGGCGATCAGCTGATTAGTAAGTGGTATCACGAAGGAAAAGAGTGATGCCTCCCGGCGCTGCCGAGCTACCTGCCGACTTTCGTCCGGCAGGAGTCTCGTTTACTGTCGGAGACGTCCTGTCAGTCAGTAGCAGGGTGGTACGTATTGTCGTCGTTGCCCTATCCTCCCTCCCCTCCTTGTTCTCCGCCAATGGTCCGCCACGTCACGTCGGGAGGGTGCTCTCGCGACGTTAATTATGCGGCGGTGTAATTAAATAGGAGGTAATTGAGGGACGTGGAAGGTATTATTGAAGTTTCTGAGGGTGGCCAGGGGCGAGTGTAGGAGGGGGGCGGGGGAGAGGAGACGGTTGTTTGCCTGTGAACGTCTCTGTACGCGCGTGTGTGCGCGGGTATACGTCAGGGTATGGGCGAAGTTGAGGAGGCCAATGTGTGGGATCGTGGGTGTGCGCGCGTGTGCACGTACGTGCCGGTGGGCCCCACTGTCGATGGGGGTGGTGGTGGAGAACGCTGACGCTGACATGCGCGGTCAGTCGTTCGAAGCTGTGGAAAGGGGTTGGTCGGCTCATGCATATGCTAATCATATTCGGAGGTGTGCGCTGGCTTCTAGGCTGAGATGAGCACCGGCCAATTCCGCCTCGCCATCGACTGCTCTATCCCTCTCTGCCGCGCGCGTAGACGGAGCACGAACACGCGGACGGTGGCTTGTCCCGGGCCTATACGTACACGTATTCTTACTCCGGGGCAAACACGCCCACGCCGCCGCGGAGGATGCCTCGGTGCCTGTGTACGGCACAGTCGATCGGGTGTACGTGTGCGAAGGTTCATCGACTCTTTCTCCTTTCCCCGCTCGCGAGGGTCCCCCCCGGCCACGTTTCAGCTGGCCGCCGTCTTCGTCGTCGGCTCGTCGTTTCGCTATCGAGACACTTTGTCTGCCGTCGGCGCGACCTTTCGGCCAGCCCTGAATCCCATCTGACCCCTCGTAGGCCGCCAATTACTGATACACACCGTCCGGCGCAGGGAGCGTTTTCGAATCACGACGAATCGAGGAGGAAGGGTACGGAAGTCGCTCCCGATCCTCTTTCGTCTCTGCCGACTGGCCTCGCTTCGTTCACTTACTCCTCTCCCGATTTGCTCGAAGTGGCCATTTTCCTTCTGCCGATCTCGTAAGGGCCCGGGATTTTTTTCGGGCGACAGTCGGAATCGTTTTAAAGTTCAACTCCTCGTCGAGGGTCAGAGATGGCTTCTAAGCTCTTAACTGAGCCCGACGAGGCCGCGAGTTAGCGCACCCTGTCGTCCGAGAAGTATTACTCCGTTAAGGGGTTAAAGTGTCCGACGGGGTCCGCAAAGAATTAGTGTTTCTCCAACATTCATATAACTTTCGCAACTTTAAACGGCACCGTAATTGCTTTCCTGAATATGCGCGCACCCCCTCGAGCGCGCCCGCATACGCTTACAACTTTTGTAACGTACCGGCTTGTTACAAGTTACATCGAAATATTCCCGCGCCGGTGTACAACACGAAGAGGCAAAGTGTGCCGGCTGGTTTGCGCTGCACTGAATTACCGGACAGATTAACTTTACGATAAAACCATTTCGCTTCTGAATTGCCCGGATTTACCGCGCCCGCTCCTCGCCAATATTATTTCCCGTCTCGTTGTCTCTTTTGCTAAACGATCAGAATAATATGATAATCTCCAAATTGGAACCCGTGCGCGTATCATCTCACATGTCCGAAGTCCCCCTCTCTCTCTCTCTCTCTCTCTCTCTCACTCTCTCTCTTTCGCGCGCACACAGAATACGTAACGCACTCGACCGAACCCACACATACTGACGTCGCACACAGCGAAAAGTCAAGAAGCGTCCGTTCATTTTCCCCGGGTCATTTCAATTCATTAACATGTCTCATGTTTCAATTTGTCACGCGAAGATATGAGGTACGATACGTCATCGGCGGCGGCGGCGACGGCCGTGGGGCAAAATTTTTTCGTCAGCGCGACGTCGAACGCCCGAAGAATCTCTCGCGCATGCGCACTCCCGCCGGGCGCAGTTGACTCTTTCGCCGGTGCGGTAGAAGAAGAATCGGCATCGGGCAGATACGTCGTCGTTCGCGCAACCGTCAAACCGGTCTCATTTCTCGTCAGATCGGTTTCTCGTGCGACGATCGAGGACGGCCGGCAGGACGAAGGACCGCGTCGTCCTTCCTTCCTTCCCCCGGCGCAGGGACTCGCTCCGTCGCCGTTCTCCTTGCCGCTTTCTCGTTGTCATTTTTGCAATGGCCAATAGCTCATTTGAATGCGCCGCGGAGCCGGCGCACCGTCGCCGCGGACGTTAACGATTCTTTTGTTTTACGTATACGCCCCGTGGAACTTCTCTTGGCTCAAAGTCAGTCAGCAGTTGAGAGGCAGAGGGACTTGATTTAAAGCCAGGACGATATCTCGGCGAATCGCACTGCGCTTAACGAGCGCTGCCCCACGTGTGTGTACGGCAAGGAGGGGGAGGGAGGCTCGAGTGAGACCAGAGGACGAATCAGAGAAAGAGAGAGAGAGAGAGAGAGAGAGAGGGAAAGAGAGAGGGAGAATGGTGAGGTTGAGTGCGAGAGAAGGAAGAAGAGAAAAGGAAAGAGTAGCTCGATCCTTCTTGAGAGGCGCTCCCGGTATTTTCAAAAAACGCCCTTACACCGATCTGCACTATGTATGTACAGTCTGCACGATGTGCTTCGCGCTACGCCTATGAGGACGTAGGTATGCGCGTCGTTCGATTAGAATTCTACATGAATCGGTATGTCCATCGTCGCCGGGAGTGCGTCCGCTTTTTCCCCGCTGTAGCAGGAATTTTAGGACCATTTTCCGATATTGTAGAAACGTCCGGCCGCTGTAACGAACAGGGGCGGACAACCTAACGATCCCGAACGCAATCGAGCGGAGGTGGGCTTTTTTAGCGCTTGTCCGAAAATCGTCATTCTTAAGCGAAGCGCCCGTCAGACGGATTATTGAAACAATTCGATCGGCTTCCCGTTATCAGCCACGGCCTCAAAGGGGCCGCCATCTTCCGTTTGTTACGGTCTATTCAACATTTTGCGCGGAATTTAATATGTCCGCCCCCGGGGTCCCCTCGGCCGAGATGGGATAATAACTGCCGGCGTCTGGGACGCGTACACTTGCGGAAATAAATTGCAAGATTGCCGCGGCCCGACTGCGCCCATAATAAACGACGTATCCGAACGAACGCCCGGCGTCGGCCGGTGGCGTCGGAGTTGGCCAACGGATACGCGCCTTGCCGGCCATGAAATTCGTCGCCATCGGTTACATTAATAAATACATAAATCAGCCTAAAGCGCGTGGAGGGAATTTTCTCGACCCCCCTTTCCCTAACCCCATCCCCCCCCAACCGACCCACTCCATATCCCGGGGAAAATTCCGCGCGGCGAACTTTGACCCAACCCTCCGGCCGCGAGATTAACATCACAATTTCGTCGGAACCGACGATGCGGCCGCCGAGCGGCAAACGATCGCGGCGCCCGTTTAATTGGAAAAGTGCAAGGGCAGCGGTCGAGGTTTAAAGCTCGATCTCTTTAACCGTCCCTTTCCCCTCCCCTTAATCCGCGTCGGGGCTGGCGAACGCTCGAACAGTGTCGAGCATCCACCCCTCCCGATCGTCCTTTACCATCGTCCTCCGCTCTCGCCCTTCGAATCGCTCCCCGAAGATTCTCCGCCGTCGAAGGGCAGCCTCCTCCTTCGGAGGAGCGTCGCGACGCGGATGGCAACTAATTTCGCTGTTGGTACAAGACACTGGGGTCGCGCCTCGACGGCTTCGTCCCTACGGGCAAACGAACTACTTGCCGGCTTCTCCACCTTCGTCATCCGCCGTCTCTCTCCCTCTGGCTCCCCCACGCCGCCTCTCCCTCCCACCGCGAGCGTCGAACTTCCCTCTGAATAAACAGGCGAGGAAAAAAAGAGAGGAAAAGTTAACGAAAAGTTCGTACACGAGGGACGCGCCTGCGGGACAAACATATTTTCGCGGTTCGTTTATTATTCGAACGACAGAGAGCTTGCCTCGATGCGTCGTCGTTTAAGGATGGGGTGTTCCCGCGGGTTCCCGATCGCTGTTGGCCGAAGGTCAGAACATTGTAATTGGACCAGCGAGCAAGGTCTCGCGGATGGCGTGGATGGTGAATGTTGAGTTGCCTGGGCACCTTCGGTCGTGCGCTGGTTGCGAAAGGTTGACGAGAGTGCGACGGTGGATGTGGAAGATGCACAGGCCTGCCAGGAGGAATGGCGTCGAGGCGCGTTATATGAGATCTCGGCTGCGAGGGACGAAGGGCGAGGGGGCGAACGTAATGCGTTTAGAGGTGGCTACGTGCGCGTCGTCTTTGTCAGACGTTGCAATGTGTTTATTTGTCGGGCAAACGGCATGCGGAGAGAGTATCGGTTTACGACGGACGTCGAGTGGATAATATATGGAAAGTATAAATCGAGATAGAGGAACGACGGGGACGGGGAGGACGAGGAGGACGATGTTACCGAGTCGCCTCTTCGCTCGATCCCCATATTCACTTGAGCCGATGGATTCAGCGATCATCCAAAGATCAGGCTTGTACCTCCCCCCCGGGCAAAGCGGTTATGTATACTCTCGCGTTATACATCCGAGTGCATTCGCCAACTCGAATCGTGGATTTCGCTTTTTCACGAATCGTCGATAGGCAGCGCATTAGCGACGACCGTCGATCGAAAGATCGAGAATCCAATTTGGGACGTAGGTGCAGCGATATTATTTTCGTCATCGGTTGTTAATCGCGTTCTGATTAGCGAGGGTCGCCGATCGTATTCGGATTTAGATGGCATTTTGCGGCAAGGCGATGGAAAAGAGCCCCGGGGGAATATATCGGTAAACGATATCAATCGTCGAAAGGGCTTGGGTCGCTCGGCGACTTTATTCCTTTTAGAAGGGAGGTGCGCTTATAACGTGAGCGTCCAATAAACGGCCGGCGCGGATTTATCGAGTCGGAAGATGCCACGTTGGGCAGAGTGTCGATAGGTCGACTCGTCTATTTTGTACCTCTGTCTTCCCTATCTGGCGCCGAATTAATGAAATTACCGGCACTTGATCACTTTCTCCGGGATAAATGCAATAAAATACAGGTAGCGGGTCTCACTCGAAAGTCCATTCGATTCGAGAGTCGCGCTCGCGAAACCTCGCACATTCGGAGCGTATCACTTCCTGAATGCAATATCTCCTCGTTAACGCTGATTCCTGAATTTGTCCGCTTTTCGGATCTTTCACTGCGTCGCTCGCATGGTCGAAGGTCGGAAACGCCTGGCTTTGTACTCCATCCGCCTCCCGAATCCCATATAATCCCCTTCGCAACGGCGACCACTTCGTTTCCTTTGACAGCCTTTTTTCGAAATTGCCTTCGACGACCCTATCGATACCTTAACTAGCCCGCTAGACCTTTCGGCTGTCTAGCGTGCGAGCCGATCGAGCGTCTCCGCGATTCAGAAATCGTCGATGCGCGAGAGGCTCGTTTGGCGACGTGCGTCGATCGATAAAGTTCGAGGCTACCCTCGATCGCGAGATACGGGAGCGAAATGCAAGAATTCAAAGCGAGTTATTCTCTTCGGCGAAGGCGAGCGCGCCGACTTCGACGGCCGATTTATGACCGAGCGGTATTTTTCACAGGGGTCGTAAAGAGGACGGGCAGGAATCGATACCTGATTAAGAAAACCCGAATGCCCCCGTCCTCCCCCCCCTCCCTCCCGAGTCCTCGTCGCCGATCCGAACGTGTGCACGACGTTGCATCGTGAATCCCCATTCGTTTGTATGCAGGAGGGCCGTGTCCTTGGCGACTTCGATGTATGACTGGGCATTGTTAGCGGTGGCGCATCAGTTGTATGCGAAATTCGCGCAAAAGTATGATCTTTAAGTGCCACGGATGCTCGTAAAATTGTCGATGCCCCGAGCGGGCATGAGCGTCGAGAGCCGATTCTTGCCGAGCTGTCCTTCGCCAGAAGTGGCTACTTGATTTTCGTACACGCTCGACCGTACGACATCCGACGACAATGCGAAGGGCAGTAATTCCTTGCCGGCCCGACCGTCAGCGGCCATTTCCCGTTGCGACCTTAACGTAATGGCTTGTCTCGTGTAGACTCCGCGTAATTTGACGTACACCGGTCAAAATCCCGGCTGCCTTACACTCCTACGTTAATTGCCCGAATCGACCGTCCTAAACAACTCAGCCAAACGACATAATTTCACAGCGAGTCTTTCACACTTTTCAAGTCTCGATTCGCTCGGCTCGCGAAAAAGTGGCCTGAAAGGTAGAGACTGTCTTTCCGACTCTGCATCCGCATTTGGGAGTCGTTAGTAGGCACGATCCTTCCCTCCTCCTCCCTCTTTCTCCGCTCGCCTTTCCCTCGAGCAGGCAGCGACGGCGGCGAGGGGATCGCTCATTTTGGAAAAGCCTTAATGCAATCTAGACTCGGATCAGCGGCCGGGGTAGGCCGTGTGTCCCCGGGCCGTTCAATGGCCCGTTGTCGTTCCTCCGTCACCGTCGCTCGCCGTTTGACAGAAGCCGATGCATTCCGCAGGACATTGCGACTGTCCTACTGCGTCTCGTCTCCCCTTATTTATTGCCGCGGGATCACGGGCTGCACGGCGGACAAACGGATCGATGGCAGGCCAGAAACGGTCGGACGCTCTCCCGGGGCTACCCGACATTTGGCATGTGCGTATTCAAATCCGTCCGTCGACGATTCACCCTAACTCACAATACACGACCGACTCCGCCAGTCGGAACGCCACTATCGCCGCTTCGTCGATGGCGAAGAGAAAAGGGGGGCCTGGGCGCAGGGGGAGGGGGAGAAGGATGAGGAGGGGAGAGGGGCAGGATTCCGGTGACGTTGATTGAATTAAAAATAATCGTGCCGCGATGCTCGGCAGCCCTTTTGCCTTCGTTCAGGTATTCCGTGCCAACTGAGTTCGACTCCGGCCCACCCGCCTCCTCATCCTCCTCCTCCTCCTCCTCCTCCTTCTCTTCTGGATCATCCGATAGTCATGATTATGCGCCATTGGCGGGACTTAATTAGGCAGAAGTCGTGAGAACCGAGTCGTCTTGCGCGGAATGAAAAAATCCCCCGATCTCCTCCGGGGCGCACGTGAGCGGAATAAAAGTCGGCAGGCGAATCGAACGTATCGAGGGCTCGTACGCGGCCGACGACGACGAGGAGTCCGTGTTTAATTACGCCCTCGAACTCCCGATCCTACCGATCCGACGTTCTCTCCCCCACCCATCCCCTCGATTACCTTCCATCGGCCTCATTCCGTATCGAGTCGGCGATCTTTATCTTGTCCCGTCATCCTCTTTCGACTTTCGACGGATCGGTAATATCGGTCGGCGAGACTCACGGGGTGGCGAAAATGTTCGAGGTAAGCAAAGTGACGGTGGCGCGGTCTCGGAGGGCGAAGGGTGGGGTAGGTGTGGGGGGGATCTGCGGAGGGTTGATGTCGGCCAATAGTTCATACGCCGAGTGTCGCGTAGGTATACGTGATCGGGTTAACAATGGGCATGCCTCGGCATGCTCGAAAATTCGAAGGCGTATGCATTTATTTCGCGGGCCAGCTACGAGATTGCACCCTTCGCGGGGGGGGGGGGGGGGCGAGCACGGCTCCTTCGCCAGTATCCTCGCCCCTGGCTCGACTCGACCACTTTTCCACCCTGGCCTTACATATGCGCGTCAGATACGCGAATGTGGCCGTGTACACGCGCGATCGCGCGCGACTCTCGACGTGCCACCGCCCGAAATCTACCTACGTGATGCACTTTCGGCCCTCCGAAAATATTCCTCCCCGCTGCACTGCTTCGTGTTCCCCGTTGGGCGTTCCAGATTTTTCCCCTCGACGAGTCGCGACTTACGCGACTTTCCCGATGGCAGAATTAGCGTGAATTTTCGTTTCCCGTACGGATTCATCGATCGTGCGGTGCCGGTCGCTGATCACGGATGTCGCCGGCTCGGCTTCCGGCGCTTAGCGCGGGGATAAAGGGAATCATAATTAACGTCATTCGCCGAAATCCCGCGGAAGTAATTGACACCGTGCTTTGGGATACCCGTTCGTTTATGCGCGGAAGTTAACGGAGTCGAGAGCTGCGCCCGCTCTCGGAGACGCCATTGTAGGGTTGTTGTCGGCACCCGTATTCGCGGTTAAGAGGTTTTAACAGTAACCCCGAGGTATCGTTCATTCATTGAACTTTACCTTCCAGTACCGCTCCCAGATTCGATTAATTATCCACACCTGTAAGCCGCTCGCCGGCGCCGGCGGAACCGACGCCTCCTATAACTCCGGCCTTCAATCGCGAATTCGTGCGAAACTTAATTTCCGCGAGGGAGGTGGTGGGGGGTGGGGGGGGGGGGATTGCACTTGTTACGAAAATTAGAGCCGCTCTGATTGAGGCGCCGCGTATGTGGAATTGAGTCCGCCGCGGCCTGGAGTGTTCGTGTGCGTGCGCGTACACGCGCGTACGTGGCCCGCTTTGTTTCCCGGCTTCGAATCTGACAACTGAATAGGACTCAAAGGGTATCCCGATCCTCGCTACTCGATTATTTTATACGGCGCGCGACGCCCTCGCGCAATGTCGGAAATCAAGCCGATGACTGTCCGCCTTTTTTCTTCGCGCGAGATTTTCCGTCGGCTCTAACCTCGTTACTCCGATCGCGGATCTTTCGTGCTTTTCCTTACGCCTCTCGTACCGGGGATTGATAATTCAATTAGACGGTTCACACAGTTGATTTAACTGCCGGGTCTTTCTGTACCACCGCTCCGGCATTGGGATTCACAATTCAATTAGAAGTTAAACGCTGGTAGGTCTGTACAAGGTATCCGAATTATCCCCTACAACTCTGGTGTACCTAACTCTGTTCTTCCGTCTCTCTCCGTCTACCGCCGTGTCTCCCTGTCTCTCCCTCTGTCTCTATTTCGTCCTCTCCCTCCGATTCGCTCTCCACCGCTCGCCCTCTCTCTCGACCCGGCTGTCTCCCAGCATCCTTCTCCCTCTACGCTCGAACGTCGTCCCGGAGGGGGTGAGTCGATCTCATAATCTCGCAGTGTCTGTCTTCCTTCCACCCTAATAAAGTATGCAGTCTGAATAAGCAATGAGGTACGGTGTCACTTGGACTCATGAAACTAACTCTTTAATAATCATGCGTCATTCTGATCGCTCTCGGTCCTTCTCTCTCTCTCTCTCTCTCTCTCTCTCTCTCTCTCTCTTCTCTTTCTACTCTCCTCTCCCTCCTCCCCCTTTCACGGCTCCCGTTCTTTCACGCAGACCGAGCCCGTCGTCGTCCAACCCACGGTCCCGCAATATTTTATTTCAATATTCTATCAGCATCGTCGTTAAAGTGGATTTAAGCGCGGTGTAACCTTCCGCGTTGTCGTCCATCTTGTTTCATACCGGTCACGTATCCGCCGCGCATTGCCATTATTAATGCCATGATCGATTTTCACTCACGGACTTTTGACTCTTCCGTGAGAATGTCGCCGACCGGTTCTGGTCTGTCGCACGCATCTCTTTTTTTGCCTAACCGTCCGGCTTATAGATAGCGCCTCACCTCTGGCTTATCGTAGGTCGCCGATAGAGAGGTCTCACGCAGAGACTATTCAGAATTTTTGATCGACGGCGAAATTCCGCGGAACGGACTTTGCCGCGATCGTACAAGACTACGACGACCGGGACGACGAGGACAACGCCGACCGACGAGGACGACGTCGGTACCGCTAGCCGGTGGGTCGTGACACGATGAGAAGGAATGCGCGACTACGAGACCAAAAGATTCATTAAAATAAATCTTAATGTATCCTTGCGCGCGCGTCAAAGCTCCTTCCAGCGCGCTAATCCCATGCTCAGCTAACCGCAAAGTGACATTACATGTGTAACCCCGCCACCTGGGAGTGCCCATTGATTTATGGACTGTTTGCGGCGATGGCCCGCGCCGCATTGAATTTTAAAAGAGAATAAATTAAGCCCGGTAATGAAGCTTGTCGAAGTGTACGAAGTAGCCGACAGGTTATGCGTCCCGTTCAGGAAGTAAGCGCCTTTTGTCCTTTTGTCCGCGTCGCGGAATTCTCGCGAAAGCCGAGCGAGCTTCCCTCTCGTCGCAGTCGCGCAAGTGAAAATCGTCAAATTTCATTTCCATCCTACGTGCTCGAGGTAGGTACGTAATAATGACCGGCCATGCCGATGACGGCCCGCTGCCAACCCTTTAACCGTTTTCGCCCATGCTAATGTGCGCGACATAAAAGGCGCTGACGAAGAACTCGCATGATTACCCAGAAGTAATTTTCGTTTTTTCAAACTTTCCCCCCCCCCCCCCATGGCCCGAGCTCTGATTTAATCACCCTGCTTTGTGATATCGCGGATTTAATAACGTTCCGCGGCGCTTTTCAAGCGTGCCGCCCGGCTCGGGGTGATATAAAAATGTCATTATAATAATTATAGTCCTCTATCCTTGCGAATATTTTCCGCGCGAGCGGCCGCGCACGTGAGGCAGAACGTACTTTGAAGTGCTCGTAGAAGGGTGCAATGGCAGGAGGGAGGGGGTAGGAGAGGGAGCCTGTGGGGAGGGCACGACGTCGACTTTTATGGTGCCGAAAGCAGAAAAGCTTTTTGCCCAAGCCAAATTAGAAAGCACCCCCCGCCCTCGCCACGTGTTTACGCCTGCTTTCATACGCAGATGGATAGATTGCGGTACAAAGAAAGTGGGTCAGGTAATTCATCAGGAGATAGACGAGGACAGCTTTCGGGCGAGTTATAATTAAAGGGTAGCGCGAGACAATATTGCGTCTCGATCGAAGTTGACAGTGTTCGCTGTGTAGCGGCTCTCTCTCTCTCTCCTCGGAACTTGCCTCTGCCTGCTTTGGTATGCTCGCATGCTTGTCCGTCTGCCTGACTGCCTGACTGCCTGTCTGCTGGCCGGTAGCCTGCCCTCTTTCGCCTCCCATCACTCTACCCTTTCTTCGCCGCTGTTCATTTCGAGCGAATTACGTCTTTAACCGAGTAACCTGCGTCGACTCCAGTTAATGCTCCCACTGATACAATAACACACAATTCGCCTATCAATGGCATCCGGAGAACGCACAAAGGAGCCGGTACGCATAATACATCATGAGCGTTGTACAGACATTGGCAGTCAACTCGAGTATGCACTTAATTAGGCTTTGTACCGTCGTGTACGTCCTAACGAGACGAGTTAATCAAAATCGTTTGTCTCACTGCGCAAAAAGCTTTCATCCGCGGGGTCCGTACGTACGAGCCGGCTAACAACGAGAAATGAATTTTTATTTTCGACCCGGAGCACGGTTTGCGCGCGCGCTCACGCACCTCCGCCTATAACCGCGCGGTGCAGTTCGCGGATAATGGCGCTTTGCGAATTGTCCTTGTAATAAAACTTGACAAGTCATTATCATTTCGCCAGACCGCTCTCGTCCGGTAAGTGCGCGCGAGAATAAAAGCTCCGCTGTTCGACGCTGACGTCAGCTCGTTAAGGTTAAGGCATCCTTCGCAACTAAATTACCATTTTTAATTATAATCAACGTTGTATTGATGCGCTGCTCGCTGCGGTTCCTTTCACGCTTTGACTGCCCGTAGGGTCAGCGACGCTTTGTCAGGGAGTCGGTAAACAATGCGATAGCGTGTCTTCTTTTGAACTTCCCTCCTGAATTCGCTGCAACGTTATATAACGATGTTTAAGTCACGGTCTTTGAACTCTTTATGCACGTAAGTACCATTCGCCGGAGAACAAGCGGCGTTTAAATAAAGGGCTTTTGCGCGCATCCCCTTTCTCAACGGCAGTCATATGGTCATTTTTGCTTCTAAGATGGAAACTGTCGCAATCATTTTTCACGCGTTTCCTCCCTAATCCTCCTTCCGTCGATCGTCCGGTAGCAGGATGAGAAATACATTTATTATGCCGAATGCATCTGTATGCCAGCATTGTCTTCGATGACTGGTGACTTTTTCATTCCCTCCTCAAATGATCCCCGAGTCACGTGCTTGCCCGTAGTCTCCCCCCGTCACGTCGCCGGGCGATAAGAGAACTCATTAACGCCGTGTTAAATGAAACGAGAGAAGGGCAGATCGGGCATGCTCGAGTGTCCCCGGCTGCATCGCGAGTCGGCAGACGATTTCAATCTCGGGCTACACCTGCTTCAACCCACCCTTCCCCCACCTTGCGCCATTTGACATTCACCGCGCGACGTCCGACATTATTATACATTCATAGTCGTCTCGCGCGTCTCGCAGACTCCTCGACTTCCGGGGATCAAACGGTTTGTCAGGCGTATCAGGGGACGCGGATCGGATGGGTCGGTGCCGAATTCAGGAAACTGGAACAAAAGCGATCCTGTTGGGCCTCTCGGCGTCGCTGGATGTAAAACAAAAAGGAATGGCGTACGAACCCGCAAACAGAGCGGGCGAGCGCGAGGAGAGAGAGAGAGAGCGAGAGAAAGAAACAGACGGAGTGAGAGAAAGACAGGAAGTTGTTTCCAATGCGGGACACGCGGCAAAGTGTGTGCAAGATACAGCGAGATATCGACGCGCGCAGTTACCGAACGCTAACGAACCAGAAGCGACGGAGTGTACGATTGGCGACAGACATTGTGCGTAAATCATGGCGAACGGTTTTGATGATCCGCCATGGCGATGGCGGCGGTACCAGAAGCCGAAGAAGGACGGTCGAGCGGACGATGGGTGGAGGGGGAGAATAACGGCTAGGGTTGCAGAGAGGGAAAATAGGAGAATGAAGGGAGGGGGGGGGGGGGTGAATATCGTATATATCGAGATCGTCGCAGGAACTCGTCGCGTCGAGAAACTAATCTGTTTCGTCGTTCCTCGTCCATCAATGACACGCGTGGACGGTACGATTTGAACAGTAGCACAGTCGTGGGGGCCGGCTATTGTGGGCGGAGGGTGGGAGGGACGAGGGGGAGGGGGCTGAAACAGAGGAAGAGAGGGCAAAAGAGAGTTCGAGTTTGGAGAGGAAAGGATGTCAGAGAGAGCCCGTCGGAGAAAAATGTGTTATCGATTTCCACGCGTATCGATATCACTGGGTATTGTTGCCCTCCACCACCTCCCGTATCAGGTATACCTATATACCGGATCACAATACGGGCAACCTCCCAACCCATTTCGTCGGCGTATGTCTACGCATGCGACGGCTTTTACCTTTTTTGTCCGGCCGCGCGGTGGCGATCCGCGCGAAAATATTGCGCTAACGATGGTTTTTTGCCTCTGCGCCCAGTTGGATGTCGAAATCGCGAAAAGTCGTCCGGAGGAGGGTGAGAATGGCATCGATGCATGGCCGATCGCGAAGAGGGTTGGGGGGGGGGGGCAGGGCAGTACGGTGAACCGGACAGAAACAGAGGGTAGTTGAGAGCAAGAATGGAATCACGACGATTATAGGGAAACGAGATGGGCATTGGTGAAGCGACAAAGAGACGAACGGGAATCGATCGCAGGTGGAAAGGCGCGCGCGACGCCGGAACACTCAAAAGCGACGTCGGTGACGAAGTACGGCGAGCGGGGGGCCAGAACGATAGCGGAGATGAACGACGTGCATGTCGGGTTCGCTCGGCACGCCAGGAACGCAGATCTTGCAGATCCGGTCTATGCACGTATCCTTGCGCGCGTGGCCTGCGCTCTTTTAGCGGCGTCGGGCGCGATAGACTGTTCCCTGTTTTTGCGCTCGCGCGCGCGCGGATTGCGAAACGTCGTCGCGGACGTCGAACGAGAGAGTCCGAGCCCGAAGGATATCGATCCCGTATTCGGTGCGCGAATGTCGCGGAGCGATCGGCGAATTACGAGGAATTTTTCCGCTCGCCTAGCGAGAGCCGAGCGTGGGACGGCCGTGTAGAATGATCATTCGTTCCGCGGTGAGCGCAGTCGGAATCCGTCCCGCTGAAATATAGGCCCTTTTTCAGCCGAAAGCTCGCCTCTCGCTCGGGCCCGTCCGCAAATTACGTCCCACTAAAACGGTCGCGCGAACGGTACAGCCCCGTGTCACGGCGCCTGCCTCGCGCGTCCCTTTTAATTTACAATTCGTAATTTTTCGTCGTAAAGTCCGTTGCCCGGACCGCGCGCGCGGCGCGGGAGACTGCTGGACAGTGAAAAACGGAAGTTTAAGAGAGCGGTAAATCATAGTTTTCGGGCTCTAAATTTTGGATTCTCCATTTTTTTGCCCTTACCGCGTTTGGGAAAGGGACTCTTCGACCTGTCTCTTTCTGCGCGCCCTCGTGTCCTACTCTTTTTACGTTTCTCTTGGGAAGCGATCGAGTTTGCCCGCGACCTTGCGCTTACACGAGCTGCCGTGAGAGTAACGTGGGTACGGAGGTGGACCCCGTCGTAAACTCGGAGCGTAAATTTTCGGCGTTTAGGGGAGAGGTCCAACAATCGATTATTACTTTGTGCCCGCTACGCGAATACCCCGGGCGGGAACGATAAAGTACGCATGGCCCACCGCGCGTTGCAGGGAGACGCCTTTTAAGAAGCCATAACTCTTTCGACCTGGCTTAATTTGCGAATAGATAATTCGCCCTGACCGCGTCGGCGACCGAACGGAATACGGTCCGGCCGGCTGCCATCCTGCAGCTACGCCGGACCGAATATTAGCGGACAGCCGTGACTTTGGACGCGAGGAATAACTTATCGGCTCTCAGCGCGACGATATAAATCCGTGCTTTCTTATTCCTTTTCCGGACCGTCCGCGATTTGTTGATGCGTATCACGCGATGTTTTTATTCTGTCCCCTCTGGAGTATCGTACGTAATATAGTAAGCGTAACGTAACAGATGCTCGACGCGCAAGAATAATAACACTTTATTGTAAGAATTATTCGACGTCTGAGAATGCTGGCTCTGAGTAAAGAGCGACATCAAAGCCCTTCGCGCCGATTAATCGATTTATTTCTCTCTTCTTTGTTTCTTTTTCTGTTGTGTTCCATGCCTTTCAAGGACGTCATTAAGGTAACCGCGATTAATTGGCATGTACGGCATCGTCCGGGTGGACTCCGCTCGATGCTCGGGATTCTTTTGCCGAACTCGGTCCGATCTAGCTTTCGACCGAAATGGAGACGTTCCGTTGCCGCGAACCACGAAAGGTCCTGCGATTCCGGGAAGAACGGTGGGACAAATAGGAGGATCGCGGAAAGGTCGGTACTGGCGGACGATTCGAGCACGGGAACGCGAGTTCGGCCAGGATCCTGTCTTCGCTACGACCGAATCTGCGACCGAAGCCTGCGTTAGGAGGATGAGAAAGGGAGAGGAAGAGAGACGGAAAGAGAAAGCGAGAGAAAGGGACACACCGTCATCTCTGCGGAAGAAACGCGTGGAAGGAGGGAACCCGACAACAGGTTCGTACATTCTAAGAGGACGGCGTGATTCGACTTCGTGGCCAGTTCGGTGTCCCTGCTCCGCCGAATGCGGGAGCCAGTCCTCTCTCACCGTTTTCTCCCTTCTTCCCCCTCTCTCTCTCTCTCTCTCTCTCTCTGTCCATCTTGAGCCTCGCTGGGCCCCGACTCTTTATAATGAAGCGATAGAATGCGAAAAATTTGCTAGCACGACAAGCGGACGCGCGTTCGGAGCTTTTCGGGCGAATTGTAAAAAGGAGTGCCGGTCCGTGGCGGGCGAAGGGAGGAAGGAGGCTCAGAGGTCGAGGAGAGGGGTGTGGGGCAGGTGGCGAGAGAGGAGAGATCGAGAGGAACGGGAGGAGAGGTTTGCTCGGTGCGGAGCGCAGGCTTCTGACAGCGGCGGACGTCGGACGCCGATGAGGAAGAGGAGAACGAGACGCGGAGAAAGGCGGCCCAGGAGGGGGTGGGAAGGAGGGAGAGAAGGGTAGAGCGAGGGGAGGGCCGGAGGGCGACGTGCAGGTCCGTCGAGGCATTCATAGAAGACGATTTGCGGACTGGGTTCTGAATCTTTGGTACCTTTTTACCCTTTTCCTTCGGCGGCATGAAACGAGGAGGCTGCGCGAGGGGTGGGATGAGGAGGGGAGGGTGAAGAGAGGCAGACGGAGGGGCCGGGGGGGTGTTATTAGCGAGTCGGCCCTGGCGGCTGCCACGACGGACCACACACATCGTCGCGCCGGGGAAAGAGGAACGGAGAGGAGAGAGCCTGGTAGGCCGGAGAGAGAGAGGGAGAGGGAGAGAGAGGGAGAGAGACTGGAGAGCGAGAAAGTAGGAGCAGCACAGACGTTCGCGAGTGGAGGAGAGGGATCGAAAGGGAGCAAGGGCAAGATGCAGAATGCGTGCATGCGCCTTCTTGGAGTGAGAGGAGTGCGAGAAGGAGAGGAGAGAATCACCTCCCCTCTCCCCTTATCGGCGATGCCTTTCGAGTGGTGCGTCGACTAACTGGACCTTCTCTTCCGTCCTTCCGTCCGCCCTTCCCACCCTCCCTCCTGCGAGCCTCCACCTCTCGCGACCGCTTTTCGGCCTTTTCGCTGAACGCGAGCTACCATTATGCACTCACTTCACGGACGCCCGTTACGTTTTATGTCTTTATCCCCCTGCGTCGGTGTCGATCGAGATGAAAGTGCCGACACGACACGGACTCCTCTATGACTTTCCGCCTCGATCGACCTCCTCCCCTGCTACTCCTCTGTATTCCCGGTATCTCGCACGTAATTGTGTGGAAAATGGCCGAGTATCGAGCGACCGACTTTTGCGCCGGATAATGAGACGGTTGCGCGGCATGTTCGAGAGGTTCCTAGACACTCGCTGATTTCAAATCGCGAGAGATCGTTGCGCAGCGATCCCGCACTCACTCTCTCTCTCTCTCTCTCTCTCTCTTTCTCGGACTCTCTCGCAGCGGAGGGAAGCTGCTCAGAAACGACTCCGACGACTCGAATAGAATCAGTGTCTGCTGAATTGCCTCACACGTTCGGTATTGTACGACCCCGGGTAATTCACGTGAAACAAGTTAGACACGTTCCAGCCCGAAAGGTGAAACAAAATTAAAACCGGTAATCGCGCCGCTATTTCCCTACCCTCCCACCCTCTTGCGTCATTTGCATCGCATGTTCCCGGCTCATTTCGACAGAGGGCTCTCTCGGTTTTACAGACGCAACGTAGACAGGGTCCGTCCCTCTTATTTATTTTTTTTTTTTGCTTTAATGGCCCGCATTGTAGATTTCTGCTCGTCGTCCAATCTGCGCGCGGGCGTAAAAGCGATCCCGAGTCCCTGCGGACGTCGCTTTGTCATCCGGCGTAGAATACGGCGAGACGTGTCCTAGCAGCCGTTGTCGGGGATTAACGTCAGCCGCGAAAGACTTAAGCCTGATTTTAATTGCGCGCCGATGTTTCGGAATGCGCGTCGAAAAAAAGTCGCTCGTCTATAGTACGGTAGCCCGCCCCCGTTACGGATAGCGGCCTCGAGGCGGATGTCTCGTTATAACGCCGTCAGTCCTGCGGCTGACTCTCAAGGATGTCGGCCGAAGGATCTCGCTACCGTTATCGGGGATTAACGTCAGCGAAGGGGGGGCCGGTCAAGTTCGACTCGATCGATCCATCGGAATTCCGCGCCCGAAAGTTCGCTCCCTCGTCCGTTCGTTCGGCCGTCTGTTCCCGTTCCGTGCGTTCCCGTTTCTCGTCCGTTGTTCCCCCGGTCCGATCGTTTCGCTGACGAACTCCCTCGTAAAGCAGCGGGCGATACTTTAAAGGCCGAACCTAACGCACGAAATTTGTATGCAAAGCGATACGCGCCGACGGGGGCCGAAATTTTCCCGTCCGCTTTCTCTCTCTCCGCGCCCGTCGCTCGCGTCGGACTCGACTCGAATTAATTTATGCCCGATCGCGATTTTCCTTATCGCCCGCGTCAAGTGCCCGGCCGATCCGGCCTTCGTTATTCTCGTAATTTACACGGCGACGAATCAAACGTGCCAATTAAAAGTGAAAGGGAATCCTCGGTGACGTCCGCTCGCCGATGCGAGACAGTCGGTTTCGTACTCTTATCGAGAATCGACTGTCTTTCGCCCGCCGAAACGAGGGCGTGGATTATGACCAATGAATTTCGACCATCGGCAGAAGTAGCTTAGAACCTGCCTCAACGAATTCTCCCTCAATTCAGATGCAAGCGTCATTCGTATACCGATCGTCGCGTCGATCACCGAAGGATCCAGTCCACACGCGCGCACCTCGTACACGCTCACGCGCGTGACAGCGATTTTAACCTCTCCACCAGACGAGCGTCGACATTCGACGCGAGGTAGTCAGAGAGTTTGATAGCGTTTCCATGTAGCGACAAGCCGGAGAGCTCGCTCCGCTCGTCCCTCAGATTCTTATCTGTCGCGACTCTCGGATTATAATATCCGTCGCCGTGAGCGTGCGCGCTCGCTCGCACGCACACTCCTCGAAACTCATCCTCGCATACGCAATGGGCCCTCTTACCGGCATAGTAATACACTCCGCTCCCCCTCCTTCCTCTCCTCCTCCCGGGTCGCTCATCCTCTCACGTCCCTCATCCTCCGCCATCAGCGCTCGCGTGTGCTCGTGCTCGCGTGTACACGGATCGTACGTAGAGGATCGCGCGTATCGTATTTCTCGCTACCCGGGGGGTGCCCGCCTCCCCCTCCCCCTTTAATTCCGCGTGTAAGACATTGTCCGCTTTAATTACCTACTCCTCGTCGTCGATGGTGGCCGAGGGCCGTACCGCGAGGAAAGAAGAAGGAGAAGAAGGAGAGGAAGGAGAGGAGGCCCGCTGAGAGAGGGATGCTGGCCAGCGACGCGAGGAAGGGAACGGGGGTTGCACACTCTCTCGCGAACCTCTCCACGCCGAGAGAATGGACGAGGTTATATTGTGGCTTACTCTCCTCTTCTGCCTCCTCACCCCCTCTCCACCCAGCCTCGGTCTTTCCTTGCCCGTCCTCTTCCCCTATATCCTTCCTCGTCGTTCGCACACTCTTCCCGCCGCTCCGTCCCTGTGCTCCTCCTCCTCCTCCTCCTCCATCCCTGGACTCGCCGCAGACCTTAGGCCCGAGGAAGAACAAATTACTTAGTAATACTCTTGACCGAAAATTTCGCGCCACCTGCGGTTTTGCGGTGTCCACGCCAGGCCGCGTATACCTTCTGCCGCGCGCATACGTCGTCGCGGTGTCGTACAAACGAACGCTTCACCCACCCTCTCCCACCTTCTCCTCCGTAGCCCAGGGGAAGAGCAGGAGGACATTTTTTCCCGCCGACGCCGGGCCACGAAACGGATTTCAACCGGGGGGCGCAGGGAGTTCAACGAATTCAACGGCTCGCCTTCCGCGCGCCGGGAAACGTTGGGAAAGTTCATCGCGAAAAACTGCGTCCGTTTCTCTCTCTCGGGGAAAATCGTCGGGCATTAGTCTCTTTTTGTCCCGCCGAGAGAGAGAGAGAGAGAGAGAGAGAGAGAGAGAGAGAGAGAGAGGGAGTAGACGAGCGTGCGCTTCCTTTTCTGCTACTTCATTATCGCGCGTCATTCTTTTTCAGCGTCGGTAGCCGGCGAAAAGCGGGCGAGGATTCGAATTAAAGTGCACCGCCTTCGGAAGCGATAAAGAGAAAGGTCGACGGGGAAGAGTGCGGGGGGAGGATGGAGAGGAGAGGAGAGGTGGGGGCGGGATGAGAAAGAAGCCGGCGAGCGTGGAGAGATACGCACGCTCTTATCCGACTTTATCCCCGAAAGTTTGTCGGGGCCACAAAGCGCGCTTGGGCCGAGTTAAATCAAATTCGTTCCGCGAAAGGGTCCAACCTGGAAAGCGCTTCGCGCACGCAAACGAGATTCCGCTGGGACATTCCCAATCACTCTTTCGGTATGGCTACGTATCGCGAGGCTATAAGGCCTCTCTTTCTCTCTCGTCTCCTTCCTCTCTCCCTCCTCTCTCCCTCAAGCTCTGTCCGTATCACGCACACGCGTGTAGTTCTCGGAACGAAGATCCTGAGCGAAGGGCGCGGGGGGAAGGGAAGGCCGACGAGCTTGAAAAAGAAGGAGTCGAGGTGAACAAAGTTGAGCTGGTCATTCCTGAACGCGATTACAAGATATTTTTCAAAAAAAGCGCTCGTGAAAGTCTTGTCTACCGCGAGAAAATACCTGCGTCTTGCGCAGAATTCAGCGGCCGCTTATTAATATAGAACATCCACAGTGCTCTAGTTTTCCTCG
The DNA here is from genome assembly GCA_914767735.1 of Anoplius nigerrimus. NCBI lineage: Eukaryota > Metazoa > Arthropoda > Insecta > Hymenoptera > Pompilidae > Anoplius > Anoplius nigerrimus. The sequence goes on along the minus strand of OU612084.1, from coordinate 7,342,514 downwards.
CAACTTGATTTGCGGTGCCAAGACGCGAGTACGCGCGTGCACGCGCGGCGAGGTAAACTTCTTAGCGCGAAGCGTCAAAGCAGGGGAGCGGCGTCCGCATGGGACAGAGGTCAGAAATAAGAAGGATCCGTCTCGAAGAAAGTCTCGCCCCAAAACTCAGCGGATCCGGAGGGAGAATATCAGACGCTTTCTCACGCGTCTCGGAAGCATGGCACAAAGACGGGCGACGAGAGGGAAAACGTTTAGCCCACGAGAGGAAGGCAGAGGGGATGGTCGAGGATAAAAGAAGTACGAGTGCCCCTGATTACGAGAGCAGTCCAGCTATATACATCGCATTTAAGATCCGCGCGCCTAATCGCGCATTAAGCCTCGCTCGTACTTCTTAGAGCGAAAAACCTCGGCGAAGGCAGAGATGGTGGCGCGAACGAGGGAGAAGGGGGGAGTCCGGGGTCAAGATCTACGGAATGGGGGGAGGGATGGACGCGGAAGGGGAGGGTCTCGGCGTCCGATATTTTCTCACAGCAGTTTACGAGGTCCGGAGCGAGATGGCGAGCGTCGGAGGCGTGGGGCAGGAAATGCGCATGTTTACGAGGACACACGAAATGCACGCATTAAAAGGACGCTTCGCCGGCGCTCTCGCGCGCATCCGCTCGCCCCCTTCTTCATCCGGAGGGCATCCCGTGACCCGGGAGAGGTCGCACACGTGACACATACCCGCGAGTATTCGGGGGAGGCGCATAACCTGGCGGTGGGTCTGCCAATGGTCCGGTAATATTTCATAATTAGCTTTGAGGCCCGTGCGTCGTTGCATACGCGCACATCCGCGCGTGCTTCGTGCGTGCTCCGTGCGTGCTTCGTGCTCACGCTCCGACTCATCCTCGCCGCTGCACGTTCACGCCCGGCACTGTGTGCGTGAGAATCTTGGGACGCGCGTGCACGCGCTTCCTCTCCTTTACCTTCCATCCTCCTCCCGCTTTCGGTCTCCGTCTCCGTCTATCCTCGGCTCTTGCGCCCTCCGTCACGGAACGCCACGATGTTGTGCCCACACATCCCCGATTAAATGCCGTATTAACTCCGGGCCCCATCATATTTTAGGTCCGAGTGCGAGCGAGCGCGAAAAGGTTCCATGCCGGCGAGAGTCGGCTGGGGATCGGCGCGGGGGTGAGGCAGAGAGGGATCGAGCGGAACGAAGAAGGGGTACGTGGGGAGAGGGAGGGAGAGGCTCGGGGATGGCGTCTTCGCGAAAAGGGGTTAAGACGTGGGGCAAATAAGACTATGTCGAGTTGAGGAGCGAGAGAAAAAGAGAGGCCCCGTAGAATCTGTCGGGACGGGAGGAAGATCGAAGGAGGCGAAGGAGGAGGAGCGGAAAAACGAGTGGAAGAAAAAGAGTGCGGGTGGCACAGGGTGGTGGGATGGAAGGGGAACATCTCGCGTCTGAAGGCATCGTCAAATGATTTACGCGCACGAATGTGGCGTAGGTACGATGGCGCTGTCCAACAAATTTTAATCTTTTTTCCCTCTCCGTCGAGGTGGCTGTTGGGTTATTTCTGCAATTTTTGGTGGGCTGGAAATTACTCTGCGTACCATTGATAGTTAATTAATTGCTTTTTATGCACGATTATAAATAGAGGACACCGAATGTCTGATTATATTTTATATTTAAGAGATATCATAAAGTCGCAACCGCAAAAAATAATTCATATACATCCCAGTTATGCGCACTTATCGAAGTGGTGGAACGACCATCGTCTTAAGAGATCCGCAGCGCTTTTCAGCCGCGAACGAGAGTGACAAAGAAAAATGAGTTTCGGAGTCATTCCGAGCGTATCAAAATCTATAAGATTCAGCGAGGGTACGCTGCAAAAGAAAATACGCGTTGGACAGTGTAATTAAGCGAGGAGCCGGCTCTGGCCCGATCGCGCCGGGGCTCCTTTTCACTCTTCTTCCTCCTCCCCCAGCCTCTCCCCCACTCCTCCCCCATCCCACCACCCTCCTCGGTATTTTGGACGGCCGCGTGGGCGGTCTCTCGGGGCCCCGTCCAAATTTGACACGCGTATCATAACCCTTCCGACTTTGTTCGCCGCATGTGCGTGCGCGTATAGCCCGCGCTTGCGGACCTATGGCCGGCGTACCTTCGGTACCTTCGGTACCTTCGCAACCTTCGCAAGCCCCCCGACAACATTCGCGTGTTTCTGCCGCGAGGTAGAGGCCGGCCCGATACGTTCCTCGCTCTGGCCAGCGCAAATTGCGTTATTAAGTTATACGCTGGCCCGGCCTACGCCCACGCGACTGTGGGAATTTTCCCGGACGAGGTGCGCAGGTGCCCCCCGAATTTCGATTTTTGCCTAAACGTAGCCGTGCGCGTATCGCATCACTTCCGCTCGACCGCGAAACTTTGCTAATTATGCTCGTACGGAGTCTGTCGAATGGTCCGGTTAAAATATCATCGAATTCCGCGCGTGCGATATTTTCCGAATTTATTTCTACGCTGCACGAACCTGATAACGCATGAGGGATGTCAGTTATTTTTCGCGCTCTGACCCAGTTTTTTGGGGCGAGAGCTGGCGGCGGAAGTGTCCCGTTCCGAGGGCAGAATTCGTAGTCGCCGCACAGAGGTGAACGTCTTCCTCGCCGAACGTGGCGACGGTCAAAGTTCGTTCCCCGAGCAGGGGGGGAATTTAAACTGACCGGAGTAAAAGTCCGCGGAGGCGGCGATTTATCGGGGCGCAGAAAAATTGTTTTCCGTTAAAAGCATTAAAAAGTGAAATATGAGCGCGCGTCGCTTGGCGCACTCTCTCTCCTAGGTTGCGGAATGTAGATCGTTCGAATTGTAGATTGCGAGCAAGGTCCTGATTGGAATCGAATCAAACGAGGCGGACCATTGATCACGTCAAGCTTTTTACGAGGACGTCGTCAATCACAACCGCACCTATAAAGCACATCGAAAAAGCAGCGTATAACTTCAAATTTGCCGGAACATTCCGCTTTCGAGAACACGTTTAGCACTTTGTCTGTCAAAGAGGACACCGCGCCTGCCCGATGCAGAACTTTTTCGAACCGGTGCCACAGAGTGCCGGTTGTCTGCTATATTCTTTTTTCACTTCGCTGACATGTGTCCGCTCGCGTTGTTTCTGTTTTAATTCCTCCCTTTCTTCTCCCCTCCCCACCACCTCCACCACCACCCTACCCCACCCTGTTTTGTTCATTTTTTTCCATACGCGGAACACGCGTTGTTCTACGCGCCGTATCAATCTGCAGCTGCATAAAGGATACTTCGGCCGGGCGTCCCTCTACAAGTCAAACGCACATCCGCGGCGTGATACCGTGATTTAGTAGATCAGCTGCATCGTTTTTGAGCCTTCGACTCTGCGACTTGATAATTTGCGACTGTCACGGTGTCATCGGCCAGGCCAGAGTCATGGCACGAGTCTCAACCGGCCCGAAAGCATAGATCGACTTCCGCGATCCTCTCGATCGTCTCGCAATGCGCAAAATTGCCCTCTCCCTCCGCGAGGACGCGCTCTAGTTTACGACCATATTACATCGTCTGTAAAAATCTGTTTGCCCACGGTATTCGGCCTCTCGGCACCGCCGCAGCGCACGGCCTGAAATATTAACGTCGATCCTATTGGCTCGTCCTGCGAATTCACGTCCGCGCCTAATGCGCGCGTCACTCTTTGCAAGATGAACGACCGCCGCCGCACCCCGCCCCGCCCTCCCCCCCCACGGATTGTAGTTCGCAAGCAAAGTCCTGATTGGAATTGGATCAAACGAGGCGAGCGATCGATCACGCCGAAGCGCGCTTTACGAGGGTGTCGGTGCCGTTCGCTCGTGCGACTCCCGCACGCCGGCGCATCGTGCAAGTGGAGTATAATTTCGAATTGGCCGTACCCCACCTCCTCCTAACCGCCCTCCTCCCCCGCCCGACGAATCAATGACGTTATCCGTGTGCACAAGCAAACGGCGCCGAGATTTACGACGGTACATCCCAGTTACATGAAATGTATTTGCGTGCGTCGACGCCGAGCGAGAAAGACGAGAATCGTAGGAGAAATGGAGGGAGAATGGGGAGGATTAGAGAGGGCGGAGGGGAGGGGAAGGGAGAGAGAAAGAGAGGGATGGGAAGGTCGAACGTCGGCCGGGGCGAGTGACGGAGATGGCCGAACACCAACGTAGTCATGTGGGGTGGTCCGTGCACCTATGCAGTCGTTTTTGTGCCTATAGACTATGGCGGTTAGCGCTACCGTCCCGATACACGGGCTAGGAATTCGCGAAATTCGAATGCAACTGGCAAATTGCCGGCCGAGAATCCGACGGGCGGAATTCCATTGAACGAAATGCCATCACCGTGTTCTTACCTGGACCGCGAAGGAATGGAACCGTGGAACCGATTTCGGCGGCCTCGACGGCCCTTTTGCCCTCTGACGGAGGGGAAGGGAGGGAAAGGGGAGGGGGGCTCGAAGGGAGAGGCTCGGTTTGCCCTACACGGGAGCCACCTCGTGCGTATGAGTTAGACGTGACGCTCATCGAGATTCGACTCTCCCGGTCTTTGTTGCGGCGGCCTCTTCCCAGCGGTCGGAACACGTTTCGGATTCTCGGACCTCGGTATTTCCTGAAAATTCATTAGCTCCGGCCATAGGTATATTCCTCCCTCTCGGCACCGCGATGCGAACTCTCGCGTACCGATGGTTATCTTATTTAATTAACTTCGCCCGGCCACGGTTCACTGAGCGGCACGCTGCAATTTCGAACGTTTGACTTATACTCTTTAATTGGCGGTCCCGGTAAGTCTCGCGGCGCGTAAACAATCCGCGTCGGATCCGGGCGCTAATATATTTTGATCTGCCGCGCTGACGCCGGGGTTGAAGGACGCGGAAAAAGTTTGCCCGCAACCAGGCCGCTAATCCCCCGGAGCCGATATTTAAATTCGCAGCCAGCCCAGGCAAGAGGATTACATCGGGCGCAGTCCTGGGACGCAGTTCGAAAACTGCGTAATGGAATTTTGCCGGGTGGAAACTTTCGGATGTCAGGAATTCTGTTACCGATGCGTCCCGTGTAATTCCGTTATGACGCGCGATTTCTCGCGGAGGGAGGTTAGCGCGTGTGCGCGTCGTATCAGACGTCGTTAGGCGTCTAGTCGCTTAGCTTCTTTTCCTGAGCGACGTCGGGTTCGTAACGCGAAATTAGAAGCTTCTCGTTCGAGTTCGCGTCGAGCAGTCGAAGACACGTTCGCTCGACTAAATACTCGCCGGAGAGATTTAGCTGCCTTCCCGGAATATCGTAATGGCTTCTACTTAACGTCATAATGCTTCGCCGTCTTTGTCAGCGACCGCTTCCACCCTTCATTCCGTTCCCCGTCCCGCTCCCCTATCAGCACCCCCCGTTTTGCTCGCCCTTCTTCCTCTCGCCATCCTCTTCCGGCCAGAAAGGCAGGGTCCCTTCTTTCTCCCTCGTCGCCGCTCTCGGAACCTTGATGGCAAATCCTCTTCAGCGACGAGTGCCATGGAGAGTTGTCTACGGATTAGAGCTCGGTAAGGACTTGGTCAAACTGGACTCAAGGTAAAGGGCACTCAAAGTATACACGCAATGTTAAAGGGCAATAAGAAAAATAAGGGGGAGCCTCCCGGATGGAATGACGTCGGATGAAGATGGCGATGGGCCGGAAGGAGAGGAGGAGGAGGAGGAGGAGGAGGAGGAAAAAGAAGAAGGGGAGTGGAGTCTATGGGAGAGTGATTAGGTCGTGGGTGAATTGAGGAAGAGAAACGAACTACTAACGAACCTCGAATACTCTTATGACCCTTACGTCGGCAAACGCGAGTTCCACGCTCGCCATCCATCCTGCGGTTAGTTCCCATCACGTAGTGGCGCGCGCGGGCGGGCGCAAAAATCATTCTCATTTCAGCCATCGGCCCGTTCGACAGAGCGGTCGCTTTGAGCATTGCAATATTGTCGGCTCTGCGCGCATTAGCGTTATCGACGTAATCGTCAATTAAGCCCGGCCTCATCGATAGCGTCGGCGAAATGGCCGTGTAACTGAAATAACTTTCCGAAACCGGCAATGCGATGGAAAATGTTACAAGCTAACTCGTGTAATATAAATGTAATTACCGGGGGTCAAAGCGCAAGGGTGCCGTATTGAGAGTAGCGGGGAGTTGAGAAACCGCGCTTGCCTTCCAGTCCCTTCTCCCCCCTCCCCTTGCCGCCCCTCTGGCCGTCCTTTCCCTCTCACCTTACGGGCTCCGAGCAACATCTATTCCATGCGCGATATTTCAGTGGCGTGGCTGACAAATGAGCGGCAATTGCTACTTGGTACACTCACGGGTAAACGTGCGACGGTGCAACAACTTTCTAGCTCACGAACACCGACCGTCCCGCCACCATCGCTGGCAGCACCTACGATCACTACCATCACACTACCACCACTGGCGCGGCGGCCGTCGCCGTCGCCACCGTGCCGGCTAAATGATTTACCCTGTAATATCGATAGGTCGGCCGCCGTGATCGATTCGTGCATTAATACCGGTTAGATGTACGCCCGCACACATCGACCGCCGCCGACTGTATTATATTTCTCCCGGCATTACGTTCGGCGCTGATGTTCGGTACTCGGCGGTACCCACGGATCACGGCACTTCATTCCCGTCCTTCACTCTTTCCGCCTACCATTCTGACCGCTACATCAGTATGCGTACGTCGATTGATGCCTCCGCGGCCGGTACATGAAAATACGAGTATTTACACGGCTATCTTGATCGAAAGTCGATATTCAATTCGATTCCGCCTTGAACCCGGCGGCTCTCCTACTGCCGTAAAGCCTGGCCATTATTCCGCCGCTGTCTTCGTAACGAAGGTATTAATATAAACGCGAAACAATCTCGTTCCGTTCGTAAATGAGTCCCCGCCCGAAAGAGAGACTCGGTTCTGTTTCTGGGTTAAGGCCGCTGAAATGAAGCCTCGACGATCGCGATTACCGCGGATGATTCATTTCGAGCCTTGGGCAACTTTAATTCCAGCCTAGCGCAAACAGCCAGAGTCCGGATATTTCGGTCGGCATCGTCGTTAGACAGCGGGTTTCGCAAATTGCGGGAAGTGATTCGCGGCGGCAATTGACACCGCATTCTGCGGTCATTGAGGCCGATCGTTCAAGGTCGCCGAGTGGCGCCCAGACGATATTCCAGATCGGGGGCCCAAAATTCTTTCGTTTTCGGAACTCTCGTAATGTCTCATATTTCGCCGTAGTTGCAGCGGCAGGGGCCGCATTATTGACGTATTGCGGTAGCAAAACCGGTTCCTTCCCCGTTTCCCTCTCTCTCTCCCCCCCCCTCTCTCTCTCTCTCTGTCTTCTTCTCCGAACCCCCCTTCCGGTACCTCTTGCGCCCCCTCGACGGTCACGGACCGACGGTCGGTCGGGTCACAAGTAAAATTATTCCCGTCATTAAACTGACGTCCCGGCGCCCTGGAGATGAGGGCACGGCGTTTACCAGTTTTATGGGCACTTGCATTTTACTGGTTTAATCTCTGCGCGCGCTCGCGAAGGTGGTGCCCCCCTCTCCCCGCGTATATTCCAGCTCTATGCCACCCCCTACCGCACACACACCCCCTACGTGTATACCCTCGTCTATATCCCACTTCGGATATGCGCTCACGGTGCAACGACGACGTGGCCTCCATCCTCTTAATAGCCTTTTCTTTCCACGGATTTTTCCATCCACTCGCCTTCCTTCCTTGCCGGATGGCGGCGAAAAAATGTTCGAAAAAACACGCGTCGCCGAGAAAGCTTCCGCGAGAAGGCATTCCCGCGCTATTCGTCGCGCGAACGCTTAAAGAAACGGAGTGTCGCGCGCGCGATGCCGAGCCTGAATTTTCATGAACTTTATCGGCGGAAGCACGTGTTTGATCTATTCAACGAGAAACTTCGTCATCGATTATGCATCAGCGTTCCCGTACGCTCTCGCAACGGCGGCATTCTTCTGTCTCTCGCCAAGGAAAGTTTAGCCTTTCCGCGTCTGTCTGCGTGAAAAATGTCATTGCCACTTTCGTTTCGTATCCCCTTTCACCCCCCCCCCCCCCCCCCCACCCTTCCTCTCTACGCTGCCGCATCCGGAACCAGGGGCTGCCGGTGATTGCGCGACGGAAGTCGTTTTCTTTATTTTCGAAACTTCACCGGCGCGCCTCCTGCGTTTCCTACTCTTTCGTTCTCTCCCCCCCTCCAGTCGAGCTTCCTTCGTCCGCCTCCACCCCCCCACTCCTTTCAGCCCTCGCGGCGAGAAACGTTATGATTTTCCTGCGAGCCGAAGTTTTTCCCCTGGTCTGGGAAAGTTGGTGTGCAAACGCGTCGCGCGGCGTACATCGACGCCGACGTCGAAAGAGTGAGAGTGGAAGGTGTGCGCGCGGGCGCAGGATGCGTCCTGATGCCGGAAGACAGGCCAGCTCGAACAAAGTTCCGCTAACTTCTCGCCTCGCTTTGAGGTTCACCTGAGGAGACGTACCGGCATCTTGACTTTTCCTCTTGTTCTCGTCTTTCGTCCTTCGTCCTCTCTCGTCTCCTTCCTTCCCGGCTTTCTTCTCTCCTTCGTTTATCGTGGACGTTCTCCTAACCTTCTCCTCTTCAGCCTCTTTCACCCTCCTTCACCCTGTCCTTCCGTCGAGCGTGTTACTCGCGCAGATTGCTCGTATCTGATATCGTATATATGCGGAAGGCACTATAAAACAGCATCCGCGGTAAGTCGGAGTTGTTAGAGTTACTTTTACGACGCACCTGTCGGGATAAGATACAGAAGCTTCTTGATATAACGGGGACGCAGCGAGTTTCGCTCGCAAGGAATCGAAATGGGAAACGTTCGTTCGCGCTCGCGGAATCTTTTAACGGCCTGTCGACGAATGGACGTTTTTAGGAAACGGACGTGCGTCGGACCGCGGGCCGAGGTTTCCCGGCTTCTTGTAGAAAATGCATCCCATTTCCGTTTCGCGAGGGGCGCGGAATTTCGACCTACCGCCCTACCTTCTCCTTATCCGACGTAAGAAAGTTCGCGGAACGTTAAAAAACAGAGCCCGGTTTTCGGTCGGACAGGTGCCCTTGCCGCGGCGAGCGAAATGGGACTACTTAAATTTCTATGCAAAGCGAAATGGGCTCCTGAAAGGGCTGAGTCTGGACTTAACTTCGCTCCTTCCTCGAAGTGGCACTTTACTTTTCAAGGATTTAGACGTTCAGCCTTCCTTACGCCCCCGTCCAGGTACCGAGCCGCACCCGAACTCACCTTGCTTTTCATCAAAATTTCACGCATATCCCTCTAGGTTTTCAAGGTCTCTCTCTCTTTGCCGGAGGTTCGTTTTGCTAACGCTCCGAACTACGCTCGAAGGATGCCGCTAGACTAGGCGTTCTCACGCTGTTGTTAGGATTCGAGATTTCGACACTTTTCTCTCGTACGGACGCTATCGACAGAGAGAGACGACCGGGGAGAGTCGGAGGAGGGCAGCGAAGTGAGGAAGGAGAGAAAGGAGAGATGAAAGAACAGAGGGCGAACTCACCCGCATTGCCTGACGCGTTTTAAGAGACGAGAGAAAGAGAGAGAGAGAGGGAACCTTTTAGAACAATAGCACTTTGGGCTTCAAGTGCGTTACCTATTCTTCTAACCAACAGGATATTATATGCCGTGGAGAGGGAGGCCGACCTTCCAAACAACCCTCCCAGACCGCGCCGGATGTGATAAAGTGGCAGTGGAAAAAAGTGCATCCGTCTTGCCCGTGGAAAAGATCTTGCACTCGTTTCGCATTGTCCGCGCTCGCGAGGGCCAGAGCCGTCTCGATCGTAAGAACGTTTGTCGGAACAATCCGCGGGGCCCCGATATTGCCCCATGCCACTCGGACGACGACGGATCTAATCGCGACTCGTCCCGGGGACCTTCGGCTCGGAGCTGAGAAGATGGCCAGTTCCTGGAAGCGTCGAGTTGGCCGGCGCCGCTGATACAATGAAACATTGTTTCGTACGGGCGGCGAAAGGAGTGTGTTGGCGAAACTTCCGAGCGGTCCCAAGACCCGGGGCCCGTCCTTAATGCATTTCTGAGCACTGGCTGCCCACGTCGAAACCGCAAATTGAGAATGGATTGTTTCGCAGACCGCACGGCTCACCGCTGGCGCGGAGCCGAGCGTCGGCTTGAAAAGATTTCGTACGACATCGACGCGAGCCTTTCTTCCAACTTCCTCGTTCTTCCCCGAGCCGGCCCAAAAGGTCATTCCGCTCGGTTCCGCTTCCAACGCGTCGGATTTTTCCTCCGCCGGCGTCCGACTCGTCGAAAGAGAGAGTGCGCCGGCGCGGAATGCCGCCGGAATTACAATAACGTACGATCGTAAAGTGAACTTATTTATTCGATGGGTAATTTTAAGTGAGCGTCCCCGCGCGGCCAGCGGTCGCGAACGAAATAATTACGCTCACGTGGAGCGGGCACGTGCATTATGCATACGGGGGCTCGATTAATAAGGATGCGTTAACTTCGATGGCTAATTAGATCAGACAGCTTGGACGCACGTAATACGAGCGAGCGAATGCAAATGATACCTAATGAACAACTTCAGCAGCGGCACGGGAAAGAGATAAAAAGGCAGCGTCGAAGTTTTTTCGATTACCGATTGGATCCGTGCGATCGCGGCCTGCGGTCAAATGAACCTTGCATTTCGATTAGGCGCATCGCGAGGCGTTTTATGCATGCATTGTGGTCGCTCCGCACAGTCGCGGATAAAAGTTTCGGCCCGTTCAAAATATTGACCGGCGAGGATGATATTTTTTCTATCTGGCCATGTCGCAATATGAAAAATCTTCAGATAATTGTGTACATCGTTTGCTACTTTTAATATACACCATGTAAACCTGAACAGAGATCTTACATTCTTCAATAAAGTTCTCATTTATTTTAACCAATTATCATCAAAACCTATTCCAGACACAGAACGCAAGCCTATACTTAATCGCCAATCAATCCAAGTGGGTGCATCGTTATTTAATCAGTATCATTTACCCCCTAAATGAGCCGCGCGCGCGAATATGTTTTATCGACTCTTAACTGGCCCGTTATCTAGAATCTGTCGACCGAAATATCCCGAAGCAATTGATACGGCCGTATTCCCGTGCCTCGCGCCTCGTAATGAGTCGAAATAAAGCCGCGGCCGGGCAACGCGCAGATTATATTTTAAGGCCACGGGTACTGTAGCAAAAGTCATTATGTCCCGCCGGCTGACAGCTACATATGTATAAATGCTCAATTTGCGCGCCAGCGCGCGAAATATTAATCTTATTATTTTAATTACAAAGGGGTTGGGGTGGTAGGTCTCGGAGGGAGGGAGGACGAGAGGAATAGCGAGGGAGGCTGGGAAGCGAGAGGCAGAGCTGCGTCCAGCGATGCCTTATAAATATAGATGTCGACCGCAGGTTTTTGACCACGGTACAGTCCGCTTAAGTAATTTCTCCCTCGTTTTGCCAGACTCCGCTCTCGGGCCGTTCCGACTAGGCAGTCTGGTCTCTGACTCTCCTCACGTCAACCGATTCTTCCTCCTTCCGTTTCCTTGGTCCTGCTTAACGAACATTTACTATGGTACAAGGTAATTCGCGATCGAATCATTCTGTATTGGAACGTTCTCAGCGGAAATGATAAATCTTACGCCGACGCCAGTCGTTCGCGAGAATTGATCCGCGTTTGCTAATGTATACCAATCACCAGTCGATGCCTGTTCGCATAACGAGCGGCAGAATTTACTTAGCAACGTTTTCCCGGGACCTTATTCCCCCGCGGAATTTACTTTTCCTACGATCGAGCCCCGCTCGCGTTTGAAGTGCCGACGTTCGGCATTATCTTTTCCCAGTGTCCTTCCAGCGAGCCTCGACAAAGAGGTTCACCGCGGATTGGCTTTCTAAATTCTTCTAACGGCGCGCAGGAAAAATGGCCGGACGCACACGTGCCAGCCGGATTCTGTGAAGCAAGTATCCGCACTCTGGGCAGCCCTACGAGCAATGCCGGCAATGCGTGCTTAGATCTCTCGCGGGGAATGGGGGAGGGGTAAAAAAAAGAGGAGACACTCGCCGTGGCAATATGCACTTTCACTCCCCGCAACGGAAGGCTCTCTTTCACTTATCTTAATTACTCGACGGCCTGTCCGAAAAAATCCATTACCCCGTCCTACATTTTTGATCCATTCGCTCTCGACTCCGACGAGGTCGCGCCGCGAGAAAAGCTCTCGCGGTTATTTCGGTTTTTAATTAGCCAGAACGAAGAAAGCGCGTCGTTTAACATTTTAATGAAGCATTTCCGCCTCTCTTTGTTAATTAAGATTGATGGCGAATTCGAACGCATAATTGCGCGCGACGGTACCTACGGTCTCCCCTTTCCTTCTCTCTCTCTCTTTCTCTCTCTCTCTCTCTCTCTCTCTCTCTCTCATTCTTCATTCTCCGACCTTCCGTCCCTCTTCCTTCTTCCCCCGCCGTCGCGCGGCGCCTTTTTTCGAGCCGGGCGTACTTCATCAATCAAAGATTTTTTTCGGGGCCCCGAATGAGGCGGTGGCACGCATTCCGGGCAAGCTTCACACATCTGCCGACAAGACGGTGCCCGGGACAAGAGCCAGATGCGATGCATTGTGAATGCGAGGGCGTCCAGTAACGAGCACGTATTACGCGCCGGACTCGCGAGCCTCTATCGTGAACCGGGCAAAAATTCACCAGCACCGTTTTGACGATCGGCCCCGATTCGTCCGGATCGTCCCTGAGCCAGATTAGGCGACACTCCGCGAACCTTCACCGAGTTTTGCGTACGAGTATACCGTCCTAATGGCGGCAGCGTCGAATTACACGGTCGCATGAACTTGATCTTCGCGAAATCGTTTCTGTTAAGCGAATTCTTCGCCGGACAAATAGCCTTTAATTTTATGGTAGCCATCAGTGGACGGTAAGAGCTCGGCATGGGGATAGAAGGTTAGGGGAAGAGAGGGAGGGAGAGAGAGAGAGAGAGAGAGAGAGAGAGAGAGAATGGAAGAGAGCTGGTGGGACCTATTTTATACCGAGATTCGCCGCGTAAGCGTGATCCTCCCGTCGGTCCTTTCTTCCGTCCTCGCTCGTATAAATCATGCAGCGACGCGTGACAGGCCCGAGCCAGTTTCCGATGATTTTGCTCGGACAAAAGTCGCGAAACATCCCTGCCGTCCTGGTTCTCTTAATTGGAAAGACGTCGAACGATACGCGTTAATGTGCTTCTCCTGCATACTTCGGCGAACGTATGCATAAGCCGTCAGCGGCGGTGGGCGAATTAAGTAAGGCAGGAACGTGTGACAGGCCGCCTGAGTTCCCGGCGAGTCGATCGGTCCACTTGTCGGCGATATCAGAGCCGAGGGGGCAGGCTCGCTATTGTTTCGGCGTCTCTCTAGGATCCGGCGGCCTCCTTTTTGCGCATATCGCCCGTACGCGCAATAAATTAGCATTGTCCGCCCGATGGCAGGGATAAAGCAATGAAGAGGGAACGAGGAAAATACGGGCTCTCAGTGGGAAGTATTCGAAGGCGAGAGTGGCGAGAGGAGAGAGAGAGAGGGGGGGGGGGAGGAGGAGACATTACGGGCATGTGGGCGATCGAGAGGGTGGGAGGTAAGGAGGAGGAAACAGTTCACGTGGCACGTACTGCCACCGTTCCGCACCTGTTACCTTTTTTAGAGACACGGCCAGCGGAAGAGGCAAGAAGAGCGAACGAGGCAGGATAGGTTTCTTAAAGCGATACTCGCGGCACAGTGGAGGAGCAGGGGGGGGAGGTTGCTGCTCTAACCGAGCGTGCGAGCGAGGAGGAGGATGAAGAGGAGAACGAGGGAAGGTGGACGCGGACACTAACGGCTCGGGAGAAAAGCGCAAAGCGCGGACAGGGAGTGCGCAACTGCGGTGACTTAATCCGGCCTGGGCTTCATGGGGTAAAGCCAGTCTCGGCTACACAATGGCGGCCACCCGGTTTCCGCTCTAGTTAGCGGTAGAACCCGTAAACAGAATGACAGGCTCGCTTTAGCCGGAGCGCGCGCGCGAGAGCCCTTACGTTTGTACTTGTTAGGCGCAACAGCGCGAAAGAGGAGTCCCTCGCAAGGCAGTGTCTCACCTCGCGGGGAGTTCGCATTCTTCGCCTTCTTGTCGGCTTTGTGTCCCATCCACCTCCCCCTCCCACCGCTTCCTACCGATAAGCGTCTCCGGTATGGAGATGAGAGATCGGCAGCTTAAAGTGAGCAGAAACGCTTCGCGTCGTGGCCCGCAGCGCGCAATTAAAGAGCGGAAGAACGAAATCAAGTTTCAAGCTCGTTAAGCCGCGCGGGAAAATGTAAAGCCTTATGACATTCGATAGTTTGTAATTGAAAGGCCGCCGTTCGTACCGCTCGCTCGTTATCTTTTCCATCGGCGCGAGCGGCAGTCGGGACGCTCCTCTTTGCCGATCGGCGCCGATAAGTTTCGTCGCGAGAGGGGGGGGGGGGGGGGAAGAAATATTAGCTGTGCGGACCCCATAGCGAATTGTAATTCGCGCTCTTTCGCATTCGGCCGCGTCCGTTCCCGTTAATTTGCCCGGCGATGCGAATACTCTGGGAAAAGCTCGCGCGCAAACATTTCCTTCGCGGTCGGGAAAATTTACGAACATCTCTCTCTCTCGAATAGTCCGCCGGCGAAATCGTTTCGCGTTTAATGGAAGTCGACGTTTGTCGGCGCTTGTTGCAGGGGTGGGGATGGAAGGGCGCGGGCGGCGGGGTAGCGAAAATCGTGGAAAAGCTAATAAATGGGAGGCACGCTGCGACGAGGATAAACATTACCTACGAGGTATAACATTTCCGGGGCCCGGAAATTGTGTTGGAAAAAATATGCAATAAATTCGTTTTTTCCTCCTCGTGGCAGCAAATCACGCAGGACGGTAGCCAATCATGATTGGTTAAGCCCGGCTGGCATACTGTTACCCGGTTGCCGGGCTGGTGGGAAATAAATCGCCGACTGGTTTACACTGTAGTTTACCGGCGTCATAGTGCCCGATAGGCGTTGAATTTTACATTACACTGCCTAACGCGTTCTCTACCCTCTTCTCACTACCCTCGTCCGCATCCATTCTCTCTCTCTTTCTCTCTCTCTCTCTCTCTTTCTACCCACCTCCTGGCCCTTGCGAGCGGAAAGACGAGCCACGGTCGTATTCTGCACGATACGACAATCTCGACGACCCGCCTCGATAATAAATTTCGAATTAATCCGAGACTCGTCGGCGCAGGAGTCGGAATCGGAATTTCGTTCGCTACCCGAACAAAGGGAGTGGGGTGGGAGGCAATAAAAAGGTTTACTGTCCCGTTGTTTGGCCATTCGGGCGGTTTCGTTAATCTCGCACCCAATTTGCCCGTTGAATGACACCCAGGCGCGATCTAGAAACTAATCCGAATCTCGGCAGTCACTCCCGTCGCGTAACAATGAGCCGAAGCGCCATATTGGCCGTCGATAAAACTGAACAAGTTCGGCAATATTTAGGCGATCCGATGGGCTCGATCGAATTGGCACTCTCGCCGACTCGTCGTTAAAGGACAGTTAACGGACTGGCTTGTGGCGTTCGCCCAGTTGTTGGCACGGTCACATTTTTCGATGCCGAAGATTCACCGCGGCCAGCGTCGATGTCGGCGTCGGCGTCGGTAGCGGCGGCGGCGGTGGTGGTGGTGGTGGTGGTGGTGGTGGTGGTACTACTGGTCCCGTTTTATCGAGTTACGTAAATAATGCATCGAGCGCACTCCTAAATTTTCGTTCCCAAAATCAATAATCGAATAATGTTGCGAGCCGGCGAAATTAGTTCGGCCCCAAATTTCGTGTAATCTCTGCGGCTTACGCTTCAATATGTAAATCCTCTGACATAACGATCTGTTCATTGTAACGCTCACCAGTTACCGTTCTTCCTCGCGGATTTCGCCCGCTCGTTTCTCCGCCGTGCACTCGTTATCGAGTTATCACTAATTAGTCTTTCTGTGGATTTAGTAGGAAGAGACATCGCGTGTGATTTATGTCGGGAAATGTTCATACGGCCGCGCCGCGGGGGCGGGAAATGGGAGAGATGGAGATAAATAGCTAGATGCGCGGAGAGTGAGATGTAGAGGGAAAACACGGGAGTAATTACGCATTGTGGAGTATTGATATCGGGTGCCGAGGCAGTTCGCGTACAGAGGGGTGGCCACATACGGAACGACAGAGAGAGAAAGAGAGAGGGAGAGGGAGGGATACACGGAACGAACGGTGGCAAGGGGGGCGGGAAAGTTTTACATTTCGATAAATCCGATTCTCGATGAATCGTATAGAAATGAACAATCATGTAGATGCGCCGCGTCGTTTAACGAGATCGGTCCCGTCGACACTTGTAAGATGAAATATTCAGCCCCGTTATCTCCTCAATTCCGACGCCGTACGGCCGGCAATCCCGATCCGCCGGAAAAATGTATGCACCCTCTGACAAAAGTTTTCCCCCGCCTATATAGAACGTACTTCCTTCCGCTCTCGAGATCACTCCCCACTTCGAGCCGTCTTCAAAGGCCTCTCCCCCGAACTCCGCTTGACAATGCAGCGCGACAGCGATTTTGCCTACGACAACAAAAAATACTTCCATTTCAACTTTCCTCCCTGCCAGCCGAAGATCCGTAGGCAGTCGTTAGAATTGCAAAGCGGTCACATAGCGGCCCTTGACAAATCGTTACTTACGCTCTCTGTCATTTGTCAAACTCCTCGTCCGGACAAACAAATTCGTAGAACGAGTCAAGCCCAGTTTTTTTGCACGAAGGCCACGCGCGATGACGTCACTAGGGGCGCGTTGGCACAATTTTCGGGGGTGGAATAGGTGTTGGGCGAAAAAAAGTTCGGTACACAGGTTCCTCACACGTTCTCTCGCCTCTTCCGTCTGAAGGATCAGCGGCACTCAGCGTCAGCGCCTTGGGAGGGCCTTGGGAGGGCCTTGGGAGGGCCTTGAAGCCCTTGACGCCCTGCTTGACGATGCATCTCGGTGGCGCATCTAGGCATCGGAGGCCCTTCTCTGTCTTTTCCCACCTCGGCGAGATCGAACGCGGCTCGCCGACGAGGGAAAATGCGTTTTCCTTTCGAGCTTGTTACATTTGAATGAAGCGGGAGCGCGACGAGCAGCCAGAGGAGTGGGGAGGCCAGGGGGTGGGAGGTCAGGGGTAGGAGGCAGAGAAAGGGGTGAGCGGAGAAAGCGGAGAAAAGACGAGGTAGATCCCGCGATAGAGATCTGTCGGCGAAGTCGTTCGCGCGAACTGCCGTAGGACCCCCCACCTCCACCCCCAGCCTCACCCTCTCCACCCCTTCCGTTTTCGCGCCACCCCGCTTTCCTTTTCCACACACAGCACCCATTCCCCGAACCCTTCTACGCTTCCACAGTCGACTGCCAGACTTTCTGACTTATTTACCTTCTCCTGTTTCGCGCCTCGGCCGCGCTCCTCGGCCCCGCTTCTCGCCCTTTCCTCTTCTTGTTTCCCAGCTTCCCAGCTTGCCGCCTCGCACCTTCAGCCACCCGCCCTCCGCACCCTCACAATCTCCTGTTCCGCTCCTTTGCCCCTTTGTTCGCCAGCGTCGCATTTCGGATTTGGGAATCTGACTTTGACGTCGCCCAGGAGCCGCCGATTTCCGGCAATTGGTCGCGCCGTCGTGTCAGAGGAATGTACGTAGTCTCCGTAGTCTTCTTCCACTCTCCTTCCGTCGATCCAGACCTTCCCGTTCCTTACCAGTCAACACGCTTCATTCGTGTCCCATTCTTCTTTCCGTACAAGTAAATGTTTGGTATCGACGGCTCAATTCTTGCCACCGTATAAGATTTCAGATGCGATTGGGCACTGGAAAGTCGTCGGAGAGCGAGGAAGGGAGAGGATGGGAGAGAGAGAGAGACAGAGAGAGAGAGAGAGAGACAGGACACGCGTGTACATGTTCGATCGGAGCGTGCACGAAAGTGCATTAATCGCGAGTAAACGCAATGCGTTACGTATGGACTCGGTGGGGGCGAGAGGTGATTTAATAAGGCTATATTTTGTATTGATTCATAAATACATCTCGCGAGGGCCGAGAGCAGCGCGGGTACTATTAAGGGATTGATTGCCGTGCAATTTGTAATCAATAAATCTGGGGAACGACCTCGCTCGCCGTTTCGCTCGCCGTTTCGCTCGAAGCTCGCTCGAAGCTTGCTAGCCGCCCGCCGAGCCGAGGAAACCGGACTGGGAGAGTGATTTTTCCGACTGGCCGGCGGCCGCCGATGGTTATTTACAGTGCCAGAGGCCGGGCCCGAAAGAGTGCTTCGAGGATGACGTCGTTGCCTTAAGTATGACGAACGAGGCAGGATCGATCCTCGGTGAAACTTTGTGGCCCGAGCGTTCGATCGTCAACGTTCCGTTCGATCCGAAGGACAGTGAGAGAGAGAGAGAGAGAGAGAGAAAGAGAGGGAGAGAGAGAGAGAGAGAAAGAGAGGGAGAGAGAGAGAGAGGGAGAGAGAGAGAGAGAGAGAGAGAGAGAGAGAGAGAGAGAGAGAGAGAGAGAGAGAGAGAGAGAGAGAGAGAGAGAGAGAGAGACGGAAAGTCTGTTTGCGCAGAGTACCTGTCGATTAATTTCCACTCTTTCGCCACCCACGTGACTGGTGGGCAGACCGAATTGCGTTCCGTTCCCAGTTTCGATGCGTTTTCGGCGGATATGATCCCGCACGCCTTCCAACGGCCGGATAAGTTCATTTATCCGCCGTTGTTCATTATGAGGAGCGAAAGCGCATCCGGATATGGCGGATAATAGCTATTACGCGGGGTGACGAGCGGCTTTGAACATTTGCCTGTGAATGAAAGCGTGGGCGCGCACCGTGGCTAACGGCGGATGATGCGCGTTATGCGACGAAGAATTCGCGGAACGCGGCTGAATATTGAAATGGACCTCTTCCCCAAAATATTTGGCAGAATCGGAAAGGTGGTCGGTTAAAAGAGCAGCTCACGTCGTGCAACTCTCTTTTAATCCGCCGGTCACTTTGCTCTGTCCTTTGAACTGTTTCACTTGCGAGTGTTGATCAGAGTACTGGATAGAAACTAACAATTTGGTGTGTGTAACATATTATTCTCGCGCCACTTACTGTGATTTGGAGCAGGTAGTGATGAATCGAATCGTGTCAGAGGCAAAAATGCGAGAATGCGGCCAGACGGTATGCATTGACTTTGCTCGCGGATTACGTCGACGTATCGAATATATCCATCGATACGGATGCTCATAATGCGCCGCGGAGCTTAACGCCATTCACTTCGAGCTTCATCCGTGGCCGATTGATTTTTCTCGTTTAGCGAGGGTGGAAAAAACGCCACTTCGTTTACGCGCGCGCGGTCGTTCCGGCGTTGATGCAAATGTTGAATCTGCATTAAATGCCCGCCCCGGCTATTTTATCCGTGTCAGCGGGCGCGAAAGTGTTCGCCTTCGCAGCTAGTATCGATCATCCCGGAATCGCGCAAAGCCCCGTGCGCGCCGATATTACAAAATTACTATTTGCCCCGATGGACGTAGGCCAAATCCATTATATTAATTATACCGCGTATGATTGGATTATCGCTACTCGCTATTAAACCTGCTCCTCGGCGCCTGAGCGCGTATGGGGAAAAATATGTCGATGCGCGCGCCTCTAAATCCCGATAACGAGAAGCGAAAGCACGCTTTTTCCGGCCAAGCCTCAGAGTCCTGTTTCTGAAAAATTCAGGCCTCTAAATCACCGCCTATAACCGAGACAATTCTCCCATCTCATTTTCCTAAATTAACCGACCCTATTATCCCGCATGGCTCGCGTTCGCGCTTTGGCAACAAAACTCGTTAATTTCGCACCTCGTCTCCTTTGACGCGCAATTCTCCCGGCTTCCCCCTTTCCTCTCCGCCGCGGAATCCGGATCGCGAATGCGACTCAGGAATACGGTCGATTCGTACGAAAAATCGCAGCGCGCCCCTTATATTCGAGCCCTGTACCGAGCAGAAACGTGAACGTGATTCCGCTCACAGAAGTAACGTACGATATATCCATACTCGCTGGCGTGCAGTGTGCGTGAACGTACGCGGACGTAGGTTCACGTTGGTTCACGTTGGCTCACGATGGCTCACGTGTACCGGTACGTACGTGTACGGAGCGGAACACTCCCCCTTCGGGGTCGATGCTCAGGGATCGTGCATGTAACGGGTATAGGGAACGAGTCGTGAGCAGCCTAGAGCCGACACGGCGCTGGAATTTCTCGACAAATAGGCGAATATGCACATAAATACATAACAAAGGCCCAGTGACGGGTATTGCGAGTCGCATAAGGACGCCGACTGTCGAAGGGGACGACGACGGGATCGAAGAAGGGATCGAGGAAGGGATCGACGACGGGATCGACGACGCAGAAGACGACGCGGAGGACGACGTGGAAGACGACACGGAGGACAACGCCGGAGGACGGCGAGGAAGAGGACGCCGACGCTCGGATACACGGCCGTGATTCCACGTGAGCGAGCGTCACGCGTCCTGTCCGGGACTTTCGCCCCGTTCGAAATAACTCACTTTATTACCGATACGTCTGCCGGCTGGAAAATGAATTATTGAAAGCGCGCCCTAGACGACCGGGGCAGGAAGTGGCCGCGGTGTCCAATTGGAGAATCATTACTCGCACGTTCGGAGATCAGTCGATCCACGCCGACAATGTCGGAAATACAGACGCGAAGGGCGATCGGATAATTTTTCGATTGAATTCATCTGGCTGTCGCACCTTGTCAGATAATGATCGTGCGTCTGCGGTTGAGGGAAGCGGATGAAAAAATTGGGCGGAAAATGGGAAAGGATACCTTGCGATCCACGGTGCGACGTCGGGATGTCCGATGCGACCGCGCAGGATTCGGGGCTTGGCCAAGGTCGTCGAGAATGTCGCGGAACCAGCTCCGACGGTATGATCGTCACGTTGGTAATCAATTGTACGCATAGCGGTGGCCATCGGTTCGCCCCAACGCTTCGTAACGTGCGCGCCGGCATTTCCGTGTGTTTCCAGTTCTCCGCGTGTGTCGTTCCTATCACGGCCGCGAACGTGCAACACGTGCACGCACGGCCGAGGCGCGCGGACGACCCGCGAGACGCGGACGTGTGGCGTCCGTCTCTGCGTCCGTGTGCGCCCTACGTCCGCGTGTGCATCGGCATCCACGTCCGTCGCGGTCGCCGTCTACGTAACGACGCGTGACTGTGTGCGTTGGGCATGCGAAAAATTAATTCCGCGCATGATTTGCATATACGCCCCGCCAGCGATACGTGCGTGTCTCGCACTCTTAGCCGCGCGTACGTGCGCGTGCGTTCCCCCGAGCTGTCGGCGAGGGGTTGGAAACTGAGCGGGGAGGGTGGACTGGTCCAGGAGGAGGAGGAGGGGGGGTTGAGAGAAAACATTTAATGGCGCGAGATGAGCACGGAGAAGCGGCGAAATTGCACGCCGATCGAGATTTCTACGTTCGCGACCCGTCGTCCGGCCGACGCCGGTAATTGAGAGCGCGAACGCTTTACGAGGGGACATAAATGCGTGATTTAGCGGCAATCGGATAAATGCGGAAGCGTTCTTAATCACTGGCCTGACATCCGCCGGCCGCTTCTCGGACTCGCTGACTTTTACGGACCTACGCTTTCATTCCTTTCGCGCACGTCGTTCGCACTTTTTCGAATGTTTGCCTGACTGGCCGCTCGTTGCCGACGACGAACGCGGCCAGTTACGCACTACTGCCTTAATGGCGAAATTAACCTGATCACTCGGCTTCAGAATCGGAATTCCCATTTTCTGCGCGACATTTTTCATGCTGTTTAATAATGTTGCTAATCGACGATATGATAGTACCTTGGTGTGAAAGAGTACCTGCGTGAGACTGAGTTTTCGGAACATCGTTCCTGGCACCTAATGTTAGGCCTCTAACATTTTTTTTTTCCCACGGGACAGCCGATGTCGCCTTTAACGTTTCAATAATTCTTGCGCAACGACCACCGTGCGCCGCGTGCGCAATACCGACATTCCCCGGGGCAGAGAGGGTATTATTTGTCTCTACCGAGACGAATGTGAGCGAGATCGCGGTGCCACGGACGTATTACGCACGATTATGATGATTATTTCCCTTAATGTATAGCTGGCGGTGGCCGGGCCATGTTATTAATACAGAGGAAAGCACGGACACCCTGCTGGGGTCCTCACGATACACCATGGGCAAGGCCCTGACCTCGGCCCCCTCATCGTCGTGGCCCAAGCGAATGGTTCCTTCGTGCAGCATCGCACACATCTCGGGGCCCTACACTCGATGATTTTCATTGTCCGTACGTCGTTCGTTCCCCCACGTGTGCCGCGCGCGCTCTGTACTTCGTGCCGAACATACGGCCGAGAGAGATAAACTTCCACTTCTTTCTTTGGGAGCCCACCCTTCCCCTTCTTCTACACGTGGCTCGCCAAAGAATGGCCGAAACGACGTGACGAGAGATTCGACGAGAGCGTCAGATTTCGTTCTTATTTGCGCCCGATAGAGTTATTCGCGGCTTTCGAGGAAAATTTTGCAGATAACCGATAGACATCGCTCGCGAAACTCAGTCGAGACGCATTGATGCGGATCCGGCACGCTGAGAAACTTGAGTTTGCGGTAAAGTTTCGGTTATTCGAGAAGCATTGCAATGCTAACGCTAGCCTCATCCTAGGCTCGAATTCGAGAGTCGCACACGCGGCCAGTGAGTCGTACACGGACGCGCGCACGGACGCGCATACGGACGCGGACGCTGTTAGCTCACAGCGGATCGTACGCCGGCAGAGTCGATGCGCCGTCGTATAATGGCGCAAAGCGTTGTAAATAACGGCACACGTTTCGATATTTATTGCAGCAATGAAAGCCGGCATCGGGCCGAGCCGAGCATCTCCGTTCGAACTTTTGCAGGAGTGTCTCATAATAAATTATTTTCACTCGGAATGGGAAACGTTCTCGATTCCTCAGTCGTTCCTTAAGTGAGTCGACCCCCTGGCACGAAATGGGAGTTCGCCGGCGAAGAAGAAAGGGAAGAGAGAGGAGTATGTTGCCAGCGAGTACGTATGTGCCTTTGTAGTTTTGAAAGTGACGAAGCGGCCGTCGTTCGCGCCGCCGCTTTTTCGTCCCGCGCCGAGTCGTCGAAAGTTCAACGATCAGCTTCGCGACTGACACAATGCGGATGCGAGGGAAGTAAAGAGATTGCGAGCCGCTCGGAGGCGGAGGAATCCGCGCGGCGTGCGTCTGACAAGATTGAAGCGTCGGGGACGATTACGCGACGAAACTTGAGAATTTTCTCGCCAAAGGTACTGGAAAGCGTTCGCAAACCGATGCAGCGCTCGACAAAGATGCAAGGTCGGGCAACGGACGAATAGGGCACCGGTGGATGATGGAAATGATACGAGTTTACACAGAGGTAGGTATGTTAATACCGGGTATAAATAAGGAGGCACATTCGGTGCCTAATAGGACGCTAATTGTGATTATATACAACGCGGGCCGGCGCGGATGCGGTCTGAATTTTATATACCTATATAACATTTATTGCCGGCCGTCGGACCGGTCGGTGTGCGGACGAGCAAAAATGCGCAACGCCCGGGAATTTATAGTAATGAAAGGATGGAGATTTATCGGGCGTTACCGCTTTACAAATGATCCGATATCCCGACTACGCTCCCTCGGCGCTTATAATGGTTAATTCGTGCGAGCAGGATCTTTCCGAGCGGGGCTCTATCGGACCTCTCGTGGATCGTACCGCGGAGAATATGAAGAGAACGAGACCTCTCTCTAGCCGCACGGCCGTTCTTAATTATTCAGCGGAACGTTCTTTCACTCGTAACAGTTCGAGTCGTGGCAACCGTTTAAGAACTGTTGCGCTCGCCTGAGACTGATCCTTCGTGTCCACGGGACCCGCTCAGTTACAGATTAGTTCCATCTTCCGGGGTCGTGCCAAGCTGTGCGCTCCATAAATGTGAATTGTTCCTTCCGAGATTCGTTGACTGTTCATAAAAAAGACTGTTCGAGTTAGTCGTTGGCGGCTGGCGTGATTAATAGAGTGCGAGCGATTTTCAAGTCATTAGATCGAAGCAGCGCGATTTTTAATGGCAAGCTCGAGGGTTGCACAGACATTTTCTTGCGTGACTAAACGAATTAGCGTAGTTGCAAACTCGGATGACGGTGCATGTCGCAGCACGTACCTAAATATCGGGAAAAGTTTTGACAATGCTAAAAGGCATAAACGGTCTTACTCGAAACTTTCGATTGAATTAAAGGGCATAGCTGAATAAGGTGATCAAAACGGTCCCTAAACCGATTGAAATTCTAAATCAGCCATTCGATAGCTTGTACAAAAAGGAGCGTTTGTGTGAATTTTCAACTTCGTATATCGACCGTGAGGGATGTAAAAGGGGAAAATGTGCTGTCTGCTTCTCCAATCATTCGAATCCTCTTAGGTGCTTTTTTGCCATCTGTTTTTTCATGTTTTAACTGAGTATTTAAGGTAACAGGCAGCATACCTCAGATGCCCGGCAAAATATCGATTTATCACCATTTAGAAAGCTCGGGCTGCGATTTTTTGAAAGTATTTTGATTGGTGCATAATGCGAAATATTGATAACATATGCAAAAAATCTCGTTGGTCCACGAAAAACAATGTAAAAATCAAATGAAACCGTTTTCTGGACATTTGAGAGGGTATCGTGTTTTAGTAGGGTCAAATTATACCAAAGTAATCTCCATTGGCCGTTCAATGGCACATTACACATTACTATCAGATATGTGATAAACGTAAGACCAGATGTAACTCTGATCTTTTTCAAATTTTTGTACAATATTCACGGGCCCGTGGACCAATGAAGTAACAACGACAGAACGTACACGTTCGTTATTCACGTGTGCATATCCCAGGATAATATTTCGCGGCTTATTTTACATTCTTTCTGTCCCGTAGACGGTATATTTCATACAGGGCATATTTTTCATCCGTCAACGTTATCCGGCCGACTGTCAGTGATATTTTTCGTCCAAACATCTCTCGATCCCACGATCATAGACACGTGAAACCAGCCCGTTAATCTTCCCTTCTAATTCGACATCCCTAACCAATCGCGAGAAGTTACCGATCTAAGTAACGGACGAGGGGGCAGACCTTCGCTATTTGGATTAGCAGTCACGTATTGCCCTTACGGAAGTCCGTGGGGCAAAATTCGCGGCAATGTTTTCGAAAGATCCAAGTTACATTTACACACAGGGCGGCCGAAGTGCTCTCGACCGAGTTGCTCGAGGGAGGACTGGGCCGGTAACTTTGCTCGACTGAAGGGTTTATATCAAACATTCGGCACAGGCCAGCGTTCCGTTCGGTCGAGCAGGTACGAACCCGGCCAGCGATCGGAAGTGAGGTCGTGTGCAGAGGTCGAAGGAAATAGGAAACAGGCGCTGGATCTACTTGGTTCACCGCGATAGCTCGTGTCACTCGCTCCCGACACGTCGAACATCGCGTACCTGTCGGCCACCGAATCTAAACACGCGGCCGTACACGGGACTTAACATGCATCTCGCTGGCACGCAACCTCTCGATATCGAGTACTCGCCGTGCACATTACTTTCCACCGACCAAGGCTCGCGTCCTCCACCTTCCAGCCCGGCTTAAAGATATTCGGCGTTGGTTAAATAAATGGAGGGATAAATTAAAATGTGTCCCGACGCGCGGCCTGTTGCGAGGCGGAGGGCTCTCAGATAGAGGGCCCGCGGTAGGGAGGAGGAAAGTGGAGGGCGACAAAAGGGCAGGTGAGAGAGGGTGCGACTGGAGGGAAGGAGAGAGGCGTACGACCGAATAACTCTCTCGGTGGGAAGGAAAAAGGACCGACGGCGAGCCGGAGTCGGCAGTTTATGCAGCCATTACCACAGGTGAACGCCGCGAGCGATACGTTGGGTTACGCTGATTTAAAAGCGCTCTTAGATTCGGTACGCCTTCTCTCTCCTCGCCGCTCTATCTCCCTTCCTCCGGGCTCGAGAGGTTCCCTCTATCTTGCGCGCGGTCGCCTATTACCTTTTTCTATTTTCCCCATCCTGTCACGGTAACGCGTGTACGTTCTAACATTCGCCACAATAATTCCTTCCCACAGTCCGCCGGCTATCTACCCGTGGCTCTACGAATTCCGCACTTCTTTCGACGGCCACTCTCGGCTCTCTACGTTTTAGGGCCCGCGGAAATGAATCTGAAGATACTTCGTGTATTCTTTGAACACCTTCTTCCCCGTAATCCTTTCTCTACCGCCGAACAGTTCTTCGAACTTCTTCCATTGTCTAATTAGCTTTGTCCGCTGAAAATTCTCAGAGTTCGATTATAGTTCGAATGCGAAGTGTGTATTCTTTTCGGTCCCGCTTATTGCGCAAGATATTCCCGGACGGTTCGCAAAAACAATTTTCCTCTTTCACCTGCCATCTATATGCACCGCGTAATCCCTAATTGACTCGCGACGTAACCCCGAGCTCTGATACCGATCTGACCAATCCGATCGGATAAGCCAGGCTGCTCGCTCCTGTTCTCCGGCAAGACTCCGGCACGAAGAGGAATAGGGAGAAAAAAGGGCGAAGGACGAGCGAATAGAAATAGAAGGAGAGCGCCCGGCTTCACGGCCGGACGGATAACTGACGTCGACTTCGAGATATCGACCGCGAGCCATCTTCCCGGCTCTCTAGGATTGTCCACCTCCCGCGCTCTTTATCCTCCCGCAGTCCCTTTTCCACCTCGGCCAATGTCATTTCTCTCCATTTGAGCGGCGGCCGTGATTTGTACACCGGCCAAATTGAAAGTCAGAAGTGATTTCTGTTCCCAAAAAATTATTTCTCTTCCGGGGATAACATCCAAAGCGACCTCGTAATTAATTACTAATTATAATATATTTATTTATTATTTATTTATTTACTTATTTATTTGACGGGCAGATGCCCACTATTACAAAAGAGAAAATAAAAACGAATACAAAATTTGGTAAAATATTATACAAATAGAAAACAAAAGAACATATTATTATAATATATATTTATATTATATATAATATAATTAATTATTAATTAATTACGCTTAATTCTGAATTCCTTTTATCGCAATTCACCGCGTCTGTAAAGTCTGGCTCCTCGAAGATTTTTTCGAACATGTCAACGATGCGTGAGAGACTATTGAGTCAAGTATTCTCAATTAAGTTTCGTGACAGACATTTCGCTTTAACGAAACATAGCGGTTTGCCGCGTGTGAGTGGAAGGGCAGGTTTTTCCGCGCAATGGAGAACAGTCCCACGAAATGCCGACTGTTGTGCCACTCCTGACGGCCGTCGCGGACTTTAAACAAAGGGCCGCGCCATTTTGCGGGGCGATTTTTCAAACACACCCGCGGGCCAGAGACGGTTGGCTCATCATAAAGCCAGGAACGCTTTCGCGCGCGTTCGCTCCGCTCGAGCAAATAGCATACGCGACGGCGATATTTTACGCGACTCGACCGTTGTTCCCGTTACGTCGGGAGGGCGAAAAATAAGGAGGGCCTGTCCCAGAAAAGGACGATCGTTCCGCTCACCTGGCAGGACCTTCGCCCCGGAAGAGGCAGTTGACGTTCGCCGTGCGCGAGAACGAGCGCTGTAATTAAAAACATTCATTAAAAAAAATCAGCCGCCATTGGTACGCAAGGCTGGCAGGATGGGGTGCGGTCGGCGACGAGGGCGCATTGGGGTAAAATTTATTTTAATTAAACCCAGGGATAATTGAAATTAAGCGAAGCACTTACGCGTTAATCATGTCCCTCCCCTACGTTCTTCACGCTCCAATTATCGTTCGGAGTTACGCGGCAAGAGAATTCGTCCACGTTAACGGTTAATCTTCGAACGCTGTCGAAGTGGCGAAAGATGGAGTAAGATCGTGTTTCATGGTAGGTGAACGTATCGTAAGTTCGTCGGTGGAAGCGAGGGTAGTAAGCGAATGTAGGCCGTGCGACACAATTTTGTGGGTTTACAAACTCTTTCACGTAAAAATTACCACACAGTGCTTTGCCCAAATGGCTTACCCGCTGTAGGCCCCCTATTAGGCAAAGCGGGTTTTTGCAGAGTCTTTCATTTTTACTTATAAATAATTACTTGTTTCAAAATAACCCCATCTTGCTTTATTATCGTTAAGTATGATATCTCTTCTACTAGGTACATGAAATCCAAATTATAATCCAACAAAAACTAAGATTTTTGAGCTTTCAACGTTAGCTTACCCGCTTTAGGCCACTCACCCCTACCCGGTCGCTGGTCACAGGAGCGTCAGCGAACGCCGAAGGACCCCGAGGCCGTAAACAAGGGCATTCGGAATATCGGTACGTTTCGTTTTCGGGTCTGGCGAGGATCCTCGCTGCGGTATCGAGTCGCTTCGGGCTTTCGGGCTTCTTGCCCTCGATAAACCCCCGGCCCGGCGCGCTTCTGGGATACGAGCATGGGATACGGATGAGCCTTATTGCGTTTTACTGCCTCTTCCGTTCGGCTGAGCGGGCCGGGACATAAGCAAAAATATCAATTTTTCTCGGACTGATTTTAAAGGCCGAGGCGGGCTCCTCGCGGTATCTCGCACTATTTGTATTCGTTCCCACTGCACTTGTACCCAATATAAGGGGAACATATTGGATTCCGCCCGGTTGCCGTGACGTCGTCCAATACGCATTCTTTATTGGATGTCAGTGCATTGGGCGTAAATAATCCGTTGTGTGCATTTTATTACCTTAACCGTATCGGAGGGCCGCCTCCGACGTTGTGTTCGGCGCCATAATTTCTGTACGAGGGTAGGATAGGTACACGGGTTCGTGCGATGCGATCGTCGACCGACGGGACCGCCATTCGTGATCGTTTATGGCGTCGAATTAGCTTCTTGTCCTATTTTGCTTCGCGCGGCTTAAATTCTGATGCCGCGGCCCGAAAGTTACGGTTCGAAATGCTTCGCGGCACGTCATTCGTCGCGTTCGTCGTTCGCCTAACCGGGGAACTTGACCAGACTTTCTTGACCGCGTCAATAATTAAGCGCGTACATGTAACTGCCGGCTGCTACTTTCCACTATTATTCACCCTTGTTCTATTATCCCGCTTCCGGCGGCGGCGAAGTACGCCGGTCTCTCGCTCCCTGTTTTCTTTTTTCACCAACTTTCATTCTGCGTACAATTCGTTCCGGTTGCATGCTGATTTTCCGCGCCACCCATTGTTCGGCTAAACGTGATGCTCCTTGCAACCAAATTTATGAACCTACCCCGAACTTTTCATCCATGATGCTCGGAGGCACGCTATTCAAAGGACGGTTTTGAATTAAATTCCCGCTGCATGGAAATACTCTATTACCTGCGCCAGAAACGATGAGCAGGAATTTCATATGACCTGTTCGCTTGACTGACTACCAATATCCCCGACGACTTCGCGTATGGGTAAAATGCCGGCGCACGGTAAGGAATCGAGATAAGAGGATAACAGGATACGTACCGATCCGTTCCCGGGGCACGAGGGGGATTAAAAATAATTCTTGGACGGATGTCGCGACTGCCGGCCAAATATATTTCCATCTAGATCGGTCCTCCTCCATCTCCACCCTCCCCCTGCCCCCTCATCCCTCTCGCCCTTCTTCCAGCCGAATGCCAGAGACAATTTATCGTAAGCCTGTCGGGACGAATAATGCTCAGTTTATCGGAGAAACATTTTCTCCCCGGCCCTCGACGAAAAATTACGCTCTTTCCCGATTTCGGACCTGTATGTAATTACCGTTACTTTCATGAATATGGTGATAATATAAGGAACGAGCGCGCCGCGACAAAAACCGCTTTAATGCATTTAATTAAGGTCGCGCAATTTTATCCCGTGCGCCACCGTCGCTACCAGCGGGCCGTAGAGAATTTTTAAAAGCTCTATCAGATCGGCGATGCGCTGTTTACTAATTCGGGGCCATTTTTGAAAGTTCGCGATAAACGTCACGTTATCGCTTAAACGAGCTCCCCCCTCCCGGTATATTATATGAGCGATACGCGGGCTCGCGACCGTGCAGACTCTCGATGTCGTTTCAAGTTCGTTTTACGGTGGATCGCGAAAGGATTCGTCCGCAAGAAATTCTCGCGACCGGAGAACGAGAAGATGGAGGAGGGAGGGCGGAGAAAAACAGGAGGGTGGCGTAGCCGGGCAGCGGTAGAAATTAATTCCGGTGGAAATGGCTTGGGTCCTCGGCGCGGGAATAAATAAACAAGGTAACGATCGCGGTCGGTTCGTCTTATGGCGGCTTATAAACTACGGTAGCCGTACCTGCCCGTTGGCTCCTGCGGACCATTTCCACACGGGGTCGTGCAAATAAGTTGGCAGCGCACGAAAAATAGAGTCATATTTCTGGGGTCAGCTGGTGCCTGCACTGTCCCGGCAGAGATTCTAATAAGAACCGCATAAAGCTTAGAAATTAATGTCCTTCGGGCGTCTGCCACCTCCTCCTCCTCCCTTCGTCCGAATCCATCCTCCTCCTTCCCGTTCCGCGCGTGGCACGCCTTCCCTCCCGCGTCTGCGGAAGCTCTCCAGGAACTTGCGCCCGCCATTTTTTCCGTCCGAGAGGTCGCCGTAGGAATGACGTAATCGGTCCACATTGATTTGTAGCTCGGGAGAATTACGTGTCGGGCAGGCCGTTCTCTCGCGGCATTAAATCCTGCCGTCCGACCAGACTCGAGTCCGACCCCGGGGCTCGTCCTTTTGTCCCCTTCGAGACCTCTTCCACCGTCGTCCTCCGTCCCTCTCTCCCACCCTCACGTCTACTTAGCTCGCCGTAGCCGGGTCTTAAAACAAAATTACTTCGTCCGCGAAGAATGGCGCTGCGCTCTCATTGTCGGGGCTCCGCTCCGCGAAAAGTGTATCCTTTATAATGATACATCGTTCGCACCGGCCGTCCTCTCACCTGGCTAGCGAAATTTCGTCGCTGAAGAAAGTCGTTCGGCCGCCGACGCCGCCGCCGCCGCCGCCACGTTCTTAACCTTTTGTCCGGCACGTCACGGCAGTTAGCGGCATGTGTCGCCGTTCATAATGACGGCGTAAAAACTCGAAATTGGGTCGAGGGGAGCGTTCTTTAAAGCGTCCGGAATCCTCGTCCATCCGCAACTTTCCTCCCCTTCCTTTACCAACGTCGCTTATCGAAATACTCGCACAAACTGCGGAACAGGAAAGAGAATTCACTCTTTCCGTCCTGACTGATCGCATTGTCGGGCGAGAAGCGCTTCGTTCCACGAGTCTCACGATCGATATAATTTTATTCGCGCGCATCGTACCAACTGCGGGTCGGGCCCCGACAAAGGGGGGCCCGTCGGCGTCCTGCCCCATTGTCGCGTTATTTAAGTCGACGATGGCGGCGATAAGGTAGGCAGGCCGTACCATCCGCGGAACTTTAACGGGAACGTTTCCATCGATCAAATCCTTTCGCGCTCCGCGAGTCGGGTGATTTAGCGGGCAAACGTAATAAATCGCGGGTCTCGACTGGCTCGTTCGGAGTAACGACACCCGTGCATCCTGCAAAATGTTTCGCGACGATACGATCTCACGCTCGTCGTCGTCGACGTCGGCGGCGGCGGTTGCTGGATCAGAGACCAGGACACCGAGAGCAAAAAGCGGATATTTCCTGACGGGCGAGAGACCGCACCGGAGGAGAGATCGGAAACTAATTTATTTAACCGTTGATTCGCCGCGTTTCCCTCATCAGCGTTGATCTGCAATGCCGGCGCTAACCTCGTTTTCCCGCCACGGCGTCCTCGTCCTCGTTCTCGTCCGCGTTCTCGTCCCCGTCGACGTACTTCTCTCCGCCTGATCCTCTTCTTCGCCCCCCCCCCCCCCCGAAGCCCTCTTCTCCTCCTCCACCTTTGTTGTTTCGTTCCGTTGTCGTCGGCTCTTTTACTCCACGGCATCGGCTGAATTTCATCAGGGCCGAGAGCAATTTTCATTAGCGCATAACGTTTTAATTATGTATGTCCCTTAATTATCAGCCTCGCCGTCTCTTAAACTGCCCCGGGGGAAAACGATATCCAATTAACCATCGGTTGTCTCGAGAACCGTCAGTTATACCCGGAAATGTCGCATTACCATCTCTCCTCGCTTAATAACCAATTAAGATGCTTTCTGCGCCGCGAGGTAAACCGAACGAATAAGAGAACCTCGGTTGGAAAGGGTGTCGTGGGTGCCGGAAAGGGAAGTAGGGAGAGATGGTGGGAGGCGGACGAGGAGGAGAAGAGGAGGAGGTGGAAGGGAGAATCTGGCGGAAAAATGGAGAAAGTTGAGAGCTGGGACAAGAACGAGCGAGATTGGCCGACATTGTCTTCGGCGAACGATTATCTCCGGTTATCGGGACCTTAAAAACCTCGTGAAAGATGTCCATAACCCTCGGAAGGATGGCAATAACGACGGACCCCTCCACCCCCTCCCCCTCTCCGCCATCTCGCCTCTCTCATCGTTCAAAGGCACATCGTTGCATTCGGGAGAATGGAAGTTGGCGAACTATCGTGCGCGATGCGTTCGATGTCGAGGAAAGTGCCACGACTTATCGTTAGTTATGGTTACCTGACGACAATCAAGCCGCCGCGCGGGCTCGCGTCTTTCTGGGTTTACGGGCGTGCGTCGTATATAGGGACACGTTGGAAGTATATGCGCCTCGAGGACGGCGGCTCGAATGAGAAGGGTAGGGGGGGAGAGAGGGAGAGAGAGAGAGAGAGTCGGGGGGAGAGCACGGTCCATAAAGAATGTACGAGCCGGATCGTGTGCATTTTTAAGGGCACTAACTTTGTCAACGGTTCTTACTGGGACTTTGCTTTTTATGGGAGTTTCTGTGCACCGGAAAGGAGGGTGTACGTCCTTGGACCGAAGGTGGGTCACTGTAACGCTGCGGATGCGAGGGTATAAATTTGCGGCCGGCCGAAGTCGAGGGCCGATGTAAAAAGGGAGAAGGGTGGGTGGGAGAGGGGGGAAGCTTTAAGTTTGTCGTGGGCGGTTAAATCGCTCGTCTGGACGGTCAGGATCCTGCGTCGGATTTCGCTCGAGTCGAAATGACATATGCGCTCGACTGCGCTACGTCCGCCCATGGCTTTTGTGTCATTTTTTCAATGGCCGCCGCCGCCGCTGGCTTTTTTAACGAGCCCAATCGCACGCGGGCTAACATTTCTGGGATTTCGGGCACGTTACATCCGCATAGCGGACACGATATTTATTGCAAATCTTTTAATTGGTCGCGCTGTTTTGGCGTGCCGGACGAAATTGGTTAGGAGGGCAATTATATCTGGCCCGCGTTGTACGCAATATCATCAACCGCGTTCGATGATCGTCGGGGGTTGTCAGTTTTTGGGTTGAATTCGCTGTTCGGTACATAGAGCCGATTCAATTGGTATTATTTCGAAAGATCGCTTCCGGAGTGAAGGAGAAAGGTTGCTTCTGCGCTTGCGCATGTCTGGCGAACTTCCCGCGAAAATATGTCGTTTCCTGATCGCGTTGACAGTGCACTGTAATACGGTCCGAGAATGTTTTCTCGGCACCTTTTTCTCTAGACCAAGATTACGTTGATATCCACCCCCCCCCCTCTCCCACGCTCTGATCATTGTGAGGTATTCATCGCGTGGCCCGTTGAGCTTCTAATTAAAGTGCACCCCCGAGCGGAGTCGCTAAAGACCTTTTAAGTAATTTCGTAATTCTCCCGGCCGCACGCGGGCAAAGGATATTTTTTAATATTCCGACTTTTCGCGCGACTTTGCGAATATAATCACTTTGCCACTCTCGCTTCGGTGAAAAATGTTGCGCCGAGAGTCTTGCCGGTGCAAAATTGTTCACCTCCTCACTACGCGCGCGCGCGCCGCGTTTATGTTTCGCAACTTGAAGGAGGACGAAGCTGGGATGAATTCGAGCCACTCGGTCGCAATCACTCGAATGCAATTTCCATTTGTTATCCGCATCTCGCGACAGTATCGCGTGTCAACATTGACACTGGTTACAATTTGCGCGCCGACGTTACGTCCAATTTTCCCGAAAACGAACTCTCGCATCCTCCTCCGCCCCGGCATCGTCTAGCTTCGACCTAAATGCCTCTAATCTGGGCCAGTTACCGGGGTCGCACCCTCTTGACCTAATTAAAGACGTTCCGAAGAGGCCTCCCTTTACGTCGGCAAACGCCTGAGAATATCGCGCAAATGAGCGCTCGCGGAATCGTTTTCCCATACTCGCCGACAGCAGCGATTTTCAGAAAGCCGAGCTCGGCGAAGCTACGGCTTGAAAATATATCCCGCAGCCCCCTGTAACAATCGCGGGAACGATGAAAAATTCAGGACGTCGTTCGCCGCGTTACGCACATCGGTGGAAAAATTGAATCTGTCAAAACATGCATGTTTGTTCCGCTCGCCATTAACACCATTTCCGATTCTGCGGCGAATTCATTCGGCACAAGCTCCCTCTTGTTAGCGCACGATGAAAAGTACCGAATCAATAAGTCTGCAAAACAAAAAAAAAAAAAAAAAAACTCAACCTGACGCGCGTTACCCGTTCTTCCTCCACTTCGGTCCGATTGTCACAACTTTTCTCTCTCAGTCGTTTCTCTCTCTTAGTGCCACTCTCCGCGCCTCTCTATCCGCAATCACCCTCGCTCGGTTTTGTTCGACAGTCTCTATTCTCCGCATGCCCCAGGAGACTCGCGCTTCCCCGGGAATGTTCTCTTCTTCAAACGTCGAGGAGACCCGCCGCACTGACCGCGTCGTACCCTTGACGAGACCCCTCGCAGGGGTCACGCCCTCTTGACCCAATTAGAGCGTGCCCCCGGGGGAGGCCAGCCTCCATGATTCGAGAATACGGTCGCGGATCCGCGGCCATCGAGCTTTTCATTACCCAGTCTCGCGGATGGCGCATCGGAGTTCGACGAGAGCGCAACTAAATATACAACTTTATTGCCACCAGCCCCTGAAGACGGTAAAACTCGCGGTGGGTGGTAAAGCGATGCCGGTCGGTCGGACGGCGCGAACTGCTTTCCGGAAGAACGAGTCTGCCTCGCGAATACATCTCGGGCCAGATGCAACTCGTTGCCGTTAAACCTTACGATTTTCGGCGCCGAACCGCTCAACCGTTCATGAACATTCATGAACGCTCGAACGTCCGGGGACTCCTCGCCGCGAGACCCTATCAATTATTTCGCGAACGCTCGCGGAGTCAGTCGACGGAACGTGTACGAACGAGTTTCACGTTCGAGGGCAAAGCACACGCGCGCCATCTATGGCCGCTTCTTCGGCGCTTCATCCTGATAAAACAATATCGGCGACGCATCGTCTTTCGTAGATTCTCGGATAGGTGGGACGCAAAGGGCATAGCCTAGAAAGACAGCCTGAATTTCTGAATGAGCCATTCGATAGCATATGAAAGTAGAAACATTTTTGCGAATTTTCAACTTTGTATCCCGATCGTGTGGGGCGGGGGAGGGTAAAATATGCTGTCCGCTTCTTCCACAATTTTCTCGGAATCCAGTGGATAAAAAAATTTGAATAAAATCAGAGCTGCACCTGATAATGGTGCGCACATTCCAGATTTTTTTTAGATTTTTTTATCCACCGGATTCCGAGAAAACGGTGGAAGAAGCGGACAGTACATTTTACCCTCCCCCGCCCTGCACTGTCGGGATACAAAGTTGAAAATTCGCAAAAATGTTTCTGCTTTCATAAGCTATCGAATGGCTCATTCAGAATTTCAATCGGTTTGGGGGCACTTTTGACCGTCTTATTCGTCTATGCCCTTTCGCGGAATGAACGGCAAGGAGGAGGAGGAGGAGGGGGTTGCAATACGTTTACGTCGCGTCCTCGAAGATTCACGAGGCGCGCTTCGAGGGGGAGTGGAATCGAAGAGAGGAGGTCGCGACGTGGGTGGGTTGAGGGTGTTAGTGAATTACTCCGTGGCAGAAGCTCGCTCCTGGCTCCGGATCTGTCTGTCTGGCGCTTGCTGCCGGCGAATGGAATGAGCGCGCCAGGGGTGGCCAATTTTAGTTTCGAGGAAATTGGAATATCGACGTCGTAGATTCGAAGTCTCGGATTCGGCGGGCGAGCGAGCGACATTCTCGGTTCGCTGGGCGTAATTAATTGCGATGGGTTTTGCCCGGCGATTGCGCCTCTGATACCTGACCGACGAATATGACACCGATGGAGTGCAGGCCCTGATAATTCACTGCTCTCCTTGTTCGACGCGTCTCGTCGACGCGAGTCCGCGGACGGCGAGGTTGGCAACGTTCGTGGTTCATTTTCCCCCCAATTCCTTGCCGAAGATAGCCGTCCGATTTACCGTTCTTGCGCCTGATGGAAGAAGATCAACCTAATTTTAATAGGCATAATCCGGACAACCGATTGTCGTGAGACGTCTTGATCGGATGATAATAGGAACGACTGCCGGTTGCAATTGAATGGAATTGCCAACGATCCGGTCGAAACGTCGTCGTGACGCGATACGGCACGCGCGCCAGTGCCAATAAAAATTTATCGTTCATTTCGAGTCGCGGTGTTATAAATCTAAGCTTGATCTGCTCTTAAGCTGTCCGACCGGTTTGATGAATTGCGCAGCGCGGCTCCCGCTGCGTTTAAATACCGTTGAAACAGAGACGTTCATTCCTCTTTTTTAAATACCCCCTGATTGACGTAGACCGTCCGTCGGTTTCACATAGCGGAGGAATTCTGCGCTGCTGCCCGTTCGGCAGCGCGAGCGTTACAGAAATCAGCCGCACGGACTGCCGTTCGCCGTTTTTCATTCTCGAACTATCGGCACCGGTCCTGCCTTCGATATATTCCTGTAAACGTACGGCGGGGCGTAACTGAGAAATTGACGCGCGGGAAGTGTTCGCGTATCGGGTGACCGTCATTAATTTGACCTAATGCCTCGTAACGCCGTCATATTTAAGGTTCGGACGCAACCTTATGATTCACGGCTCACACTCGACCGCGCACTGATCACCCGCTACTTTATAAAACAACCTATTAACCGCGCGAACCCGCGGGGATAAATCGTGACGATAACTCGGCCCCCAACTTTAACAGCTATCCCCGAGCGAGCCTGCATTGTCCTTTCCGTCCCTTCGGCGCTCGTTTACGACCCCCGCCCGGCATTTTATTTGCCCCGGCAGCGTCCCGGAGGGGTGCAAAAAGACTTCATGGATGAGCGATCAGCGATCTTAGTAGACTTTCCTCCCGATCGACGTGCCAATAAATACATTTTCTTATCTACCCCCCGTTGGACACCCCCCCCCCCCCGGGCCTCCTTTAACAGTAATGCCTTTATGATGACTTTGCATCCGACGACGGGCGCCTCCTTTCAAAGTCAAATTGGCTTATTTCCGTGAAACGTTTCGCCGATAGCGTCTCGTCCGGCGTCGCTGAGGGTTTTCGCACGCCGGAAATAACAACTGCCGCGCCGTGGGAAAGATTCTAACTGGTTCGTTTCTCAAGCACCGGCGAACGACCGCTATTCGGCGGCGACAATTAAAATGACGCCGGTAAATAATCGGTAATAGACCGTTCGAGTCGACGTACGCGCGCGGCGCACACTGTCTCTGCGGACGCTTCTTTACGAGCCGCGCGGCCACTTTATCTGTCAGAAACGTCCCGCTGGAACGGCAACAAAGGGTGTCGAGCTGCGAGCGCGACGCTTGCCGAAAATTCTCGGACGAAGAGAAACGCCGGGGTCATAACTCCTTTTCGACGCCGTACCCGCCGCCGAAATCCTTATCCCTCGGATCATCCTCGATCTCGCGGTTTTAGTGCGCTGTAAAGCCTCCCACCCTCGACGTACTTTATATCAGCGTCGCAATCATATTTCAAGCGCGTGGACAGCCCGACCTTCCTCCGCTACATCCGAATGCACAGTCTTCCACTTTCCCTCTACCTCCTCCAGGTATAATTTAGGAAAATCGCTATTGCTACCATCAAATCATTGGACGACTGCCCATGTCTACATAAAACCGTTAACTATCCGGAGATGTAAGAGATAACGAGCTTAACTTAATTTTTCTTTACGCCCCACGCTGGCTCGAAATACGGAACGCGTCGAGGCGTTTAAAAGTTTACACATCAGCGACGTATACGGGTTAAAGGTGCAGCAATTTTGACACACTCGCCTCGGAATGGCCGGGTGGAAAAACATTGCGCCGAGCATTTATTTTGTTATCCGAGGCCAGGGCGACGGCCCCGTACTTCCTGCACTCCCTTATCGCCGACCGTTTACCTCTTACCCCCTGGCGGAGGCCGGCGGCGCGAGAGGCAATTTACTGCAGCGAAATCCAACACGGCGACTAGCCCCGCAGTCCCTTTTATGCCCTTCCACGTGCGTTTTAATGCCCGATCGCCGCGACGTACGAAGAGCGTCGTCCTTCGGACAAAGATAGCGAATCGTAGACGGCGAGCGAAGAGAGGAGGATAGAAACGTGGAGAGGGATCCGGCAGGGACTAAGAGAGCAAAAGAGTGGAAGAGGAGAAAAGCGAGATGAGTGAAATTCCCTCCTCATGCCCTCCTGGCACTCCTGGCCTTCACTCCCGTTCGCTCGGGCGATTCATAATTCCAGAAAAGTCCGTAACTTCGGCGATCTCTCGCCGCCGGAAGGCGGTAAACATCAGGTCGGGAAGTTCGCGCCATTAATACTCGAGGTCGACGCGCGCTTTCCGTGCCATCGACGCGTGTACCTCTTCCGTAATGGGTAATAATAACACGGCCGGTGCGACGCCGAGGACAAAATTAAACGTCTGTCACTCGAGCGGCAATTCCGAGCAGCTCTGTCTTCCGATTTCAACCTTAATCGTCTTTCGACTTATTCGTCTTTCCCTTACCACTCTTCGCCTTCAACTTCGCATTGGCGCCCGTTTAGCCGGCAAGTTTATGCGCATTCCTCGCGCAGGTAGACGCGATTATACTTCGACGCGAGCTGATCCGCTTTATCGCGGCGGGTTCTGCGCGCGAACTCCGCGACGTAATGGCGGCACGGCGAAGCAATCAATGTCAGGTTCTTGCGCGTAAGTGATAAAGTTCGCCATCGCTCGGCGACGATACGGTTAGCGGGGAGACAACTTTTTTGCGCCCGCCGACGCGGCACCGAACTACAATCAAGAGACGTACCGAACTAGTTGCGCGCCTATCCGCGCTCTCCTTCGTATTAACTTCGCTGCCGGCGTCGCGGCGACCGGGATTAATCCAGAAATTTAATTAACAAAACCGTAAGCCCTGCCGCCCTTTCACGTCCCTCCTCTCCTCTCCTCTCCTCGCACTGCCCTTCCACGCTTCCACTCCGACGCTAATACTCACGGTCTGCGCTCTCAGCCGGCGGCGCATAAAAATAAGTTCCACCCGCTAAATTTCGGCCCGCTGGCAACTGCCTCGGCAACGATCGCACACCCTGTACCGGTCGATATTGCGTACGCTGCCCATGCATGGAATGCACGTTATGGCCGGTTACGTCTTCCTCTCCGTCCTCCGTGAAATTCTTCGACGCGCAATTTGTCGATGCAACGAAGGCCGCGCAATAAATTCGGGTTAAGCGGCGGCAGGTGACCCGACCGGACTTGCTTTACGATTGGCACAATAAAAACGTCGCAAAGGGATTCCTCTGGGCGCGGATGAGCAGAGCCGGGGGTGCTTCCGGTCCGGCGTAACGCGCGCGTAAGCGCATTCGGAATGGCCGCGGGACCGTTTCCTGCCCACCCCCCCCCGTCTCCTTTTATGCGCCGTTGACGGCGCTCGAGGATTCACGGGCGAAGGACGAAGGAGACGTCCGCTTCCTGCACGACGCTTTATCGCCTCGATAACCGACCTTGAAGTCGGCTCGAATCAATCGCAAGTTCGGAACACCGGGCTACGTTCTGCAAACCGCTTATTATTGTCAAAGCACGATCGAAGTCGGATTTGAACGGTGAACAAGATTCTCTTCCGTCTCAAGGACGTTACGTAATTCAAAATTGAGACTGATCCGCGGATGTCTTCGACCGGGCTGCGGGTGAGGATGGGCGTGCAGGGTGGAAAGAGGCGGCTGCGGGGAAGAGAGTGGATATCGCGTGGCGCAGTTATTCTCATGAATACGTAAAGCGAGTGCCGGTTTCGTAGGTGCGAGACAATAACGAAGAATAATTGAAATGGCGTCGGTACCGGCGTGAGAGTGTCGAGAACGCACACACGTCCCGCGCGGCCAGAGTCCCGGCATTCGTACGTGAACGCGGACACAGGGACAGGGGCGAACTGGCGGGATTCCGCGTATATCTCCCACGGTTATGCTTTCTAACGATTTTTCGATATTGGTAGGCGATGTATTTTTATTCGTTCCCTACGATAGAAACGTCCGTTGCAGACAATCTGCCGGATAACGCATAACTGCCCTCAGGAAAATAGTTGGGCGAATTTTATGCCTCCGTTCGTGCCGCTGATACCCTTTCACCCTCCCAACCCCCCTCCCCCACCCCCTCGCGACCCCCTTTTCCGTCTAGGATGAGGAGAACGGTGGACGAGAGAAGGGCGGGGGGTGGCGGGTGGAAATTTATGAAAACGTTTATGAAGTCGTAGCTGCTGCTACGCGCGGGAGGGTACGGAGGGGAGGGTGGGTGAAAAAAGAGAACGAGGAGAAATTCATGGCGACAATGCCCGGTCGCTACGTTCTAATCCTTCGAAATGTAGGACCTCTCTCTCCCTCTCTCTGGCGCTGCTCGAGTGCGATGTTTCGGGCGCGAAAACTTTCCCCTCTTATCGATTACCGTGTTCTCTTTTTACCCTTCCCTCTTTCTCGCCCTCTCTGTCTCTCTCGCGCGCACGCGCGCGCTCTCTCGCTCACTCGTTCGCGCTTAACGATCTGAATAAATGGACAGAATCGCCAAGTTGCCAGGGCGATACTTTTTAATTAAGCACGTCCACGGCACTCTGTTCCTCGTGGGGTTGATTGTGCAACGTGCGTTCGCCGTGAATTAGTTATCGCGGCCCTAAGTAGCCGGGGATGTTTAGGACTGTTCGGGACAGTTGGCGGTAAAGCCCACGGTTTTAAACTGCTTAGGAAGCTTTTAACGCTGGAAGATTAGCTGCCCGTTATGAACAGGATGTTCGGACGACGGCGGATGGTCAGCATCGAATGCAGAGATCTGCAGAAACATGAGTTTGCGATCAGCGATTCAGAGCCTGCGTCATGTTGGTATTACACGGTATGCAAATTTGAGATTATTTTCCTGATATAGTTTTATTCATTTCTGCAATGTTTTCGTCACAATAAAAGTAGGCGGTGTGAGATGTAATTATATATAATGTTATTCTGATCATCGGAATACACTCCTGAAAAAACTTACATTCTTCTATATCTACAATGTATATATATTTTGCGGCTAGACAAGATGACTTTCTTTCCCGTCTCTATGCTGCGCTTTTATACCGAACGTATTCGGTCGTTATTTCGGCGCTTTAGTGCCAACGGATTTTTGTGCCTACGACCTTTAGGAGGTCGCGACCCTTCCGCTTCCTCGTAGGCAGAGCAGCGGCCGGGGGAGGGAACGAAAAAATTGAGCTTCCCGGTTTTATGATTATCACTGTCTACGGAGTCATCGCGTTATTTTATAACGAAATACGATGCGGTGTAAAATGTCACCGCGGAGATATGCAATCGCGAATGCGCGCGGTATTGCTTTTTACGAGCTTAGGAAGGCACCCTACTCCTCAACCACCCCCGAGCCCCCCTCAACCCCTTACCGCCTACCCGCTCGCCAGACAGAGAGAGAGTGGCTTTTTATTTCCGGCGCGATTCCTATCGTCGGATCAAGATTTTCGTTCCGAATAACGTCCTTCGCCCCCTATCCCTCCCCGAGCCACCCCCTCCCTCCTCGAGTACCGAAAATGCCACTGACATTCGTTATTTACGCGTATAAGAGATTTACTATCCCCGTTTTTATTTTCCTTCCCGCTCCTTTTTTCCGTTTCGAGCGCGGAACAGCATACGATCGCTGCTCTTTCCAACGGGGTGATCGTTTCGTCGGCAGGGGGCAAGAATTTATCGTGTCAGGTTGCAAATTGTAACGAAGCCGTTGGCGGTAACGTCAGCGGAGCTTAAATGAAAGTTACGCTTTGCGCAGGCGCCTATCGTCGATTCGAATTTCGGTCGAGCGCATCATTCTTACATATCGAGCATTGAGGCAGTCTCAAGATTGCGCGGCAAATATATCCGGTTTGTTCGGAAATTTATATTGCGACCCTCGGAGCGTCTCGACTACTTGTCTGATGCCACGAAGGAGAACGCCGAGAACAAAGCGTCGTTCCTAGATCGAACGTACCAGGACGCGTGCGTTGTTCGATACTCTGTCGGTTATGATCGCGGACGGGGAGGGAGTGGATGGAATATAATAGTTCCTTATACAATTACAGCTGGGACTAAATAACCGGGCAAGCGGAAAGTGTAAATTATGCGGATGCGCGGTCGGTCGAACGCGAGCTCGAGCTACCGCAGGCTTCAGCGTGCGTGCACGAGCGTGTGCTAGCGTGTGCTAGCGTGTGCGAGCGTGTGCTCGTAGCTTAACGAACCACGATTCTGCGACTCCGACCTGAGTCGACGCGAAATGCACGACACGACGCTTTCAATGATATTCGATTACCGCCGCCCGGTAATTCGATAAAGATTGTGACGCGACGTTTCCGGCACGCTGCCGTGGCAGGCGTTATCGATCAATTTGACGATTTTTCGCCGGCTAGTAAGCGTTTTATCTCCATTAGTGCGACTTAATCGCCGCGAATTTTGATTGCACAATACGGCAAGTGGTTAATTACATCGCGCGCGCGCGCTTCCATCGTTCTGCCGCTTTTGACCCCGGAGCGCGCGCGTTCTCTCTCTACCACTCCCCCCCCTCTCTCTCTCTCTCTCTCTCTCTCTCTCTCTCTCTCTAATTTAAATACAATTACATATTTCACGGCGCCCGAGCGCGGTAACGTACGCGAAATGGATGACGGTTATCAGACTTTTGCGAAAATCGAATATTAATTAATGTTTCACCGTGAACGCGTCCGGGTATTCGGTATTCCCCGGATTACAGCGCGACGCGTGTAGACAGAATTTATTCCGCACTTTTTGCACCCGGACTCCCCCCCACGCGCTTGCCCCCAGCCGACACTGGAATTATTGACAGTCCGGCGGAACCTTGAGCGGAATGCTAATAAATGATATTAAATACGTTAAATGAATTGAATCAATAGCGTTGAGCGGACTTCTGTGCGCTAGCGTGTTATGTTCTTCTAACGTGCGTCGGTGCGGATTGAAAAATTCACCGCCCCCTACCGGTCGCCGCTCGTCCAAACAGCTACTGTTTCAGCCAATTAATATACTATACGCCTAACAAAGCGTTTCCCCTGCTCGACCGATATCCATATATCCGTCCATCCATACGTAACGTTCGAACTCGAAAATACGAGAAACAAACAAGCGCTCGTTGTTCCGTCAATTCGACGTTTTGTTGTCCGCGACGTCGGTGGATAACAATTAAAATCGGGCTTTGCGAATCGCTCACCCTCTCTTTTCCTTCCCCCCTCCCTCTCTTTGTGTCTCTCTGTCACCCTTTCTCTGAAAACGTGGTCGCTCACTTGTTGCCATGAGTGCGCTTTAAGTGAGATCTGTACTAATGAATTATGCAAAATTGGTGCCGGTGACACACCGATTCGCAAATGAGTGATGCAGAACTTGATTTATGCCATATAAGGGTACGAAGATGAAGATGTGAGTGGTGACGATTATAATAATACTTGGATTCCAATAAAGGCATGTACGATTCCCAGGATGCGTATTAGGCAAAAGAGTTGAGGTTGTTGTGGAGCCTCGCCAGGTAGAGATTTCCGGAATGTCGCGGAATCGCACGAGATTGCTCGGAAAGGTGTTTTTATGTCATTCGCGAAACATTGAGTTATCAGGTGCTGCCACGGCTGAGAATGGCGTGAGTTAATTCGATTCGCAGCGTAATGCTTAATCCTAAACACCCTCACTTCCGCATATTCGACGTTTGCTCCGAGGGTAGTGGGTGGAGAGGGAGAGAGGTAAGAGACAGAGAGAGAGAGGGGGGGGGGGAGAAAGAGAGCGAGAGAGAGAGAGCGTGGTAACGAGGATTTAAACCAAGGGCGGTGCGCCCTAAATCAGGCGCCCTCAGGACAAATCAGATCGCCGTCATCGAGCTCCGTCCACGTCTTCGCCCATCGTCGGGACGCCGTCATCGTCCTGAGGGGT
This sequence comes from Anoplius nigerrimus, assembly GCA_914767735.1. NCBI lineage: Eukaryota > Metazoa > Arthropoda > Insecta > Hymenoptera > Pompilidae > Anoplius > Anoplius nigerrimus. The sequence continues at coordinate 7,298,254 of OU612084.1, read as the reverse complement.
TCCTTCGTCCGTTTACGGGCCGACGACCAGCTCTGACATTAATAGTCTCGCGGCGGATAAGCCGTTTTTGAAATGACGTTCGAAGGGAATAATACATGGAGGGTCATTTCTCCCCAACCCCGATCGAGCCCTCCCACACCGCGTTGCCGAGCGTCTAACGGGGTCCTGTCTCCTTCACACCACCCGCAATTCCTCTCTCCATTTCTCTTGGCCCCACCCTTGGCCACCCTCCGCGCGGCGGCGTCCCTTTTCAAATAACGTATTTCAAGTCCTTTCCTTTTTGGCAAAGTGGAGGACCCTTCAGCGAGAGGGACCCCGCCACCCTCGCGCAATCTCTCACCCTTCCCTAGGCCACCCTGTCACTGGCCCTGCGTGTATCGGGCGCGCGTGCACGAATACACGCACGCCCACTCGCCCTCTCTCACTCTTTCTACCCTCGCTCACTTTCCGCTTGTCTCTCACACGGTCGTCTCCCTCTTTCCCCCGGGCCAGTCCGCACCGACGACGCACTCAGGTGCCTAACCCTTCACTTGCACCACTTCCCTGTCACTCCCGTTCTCGCCTGCCTCCGTTAATTGCCTCAATTAAATCTTTGTTACAAGCAATTTGAGCTCGGCGATTTTTGGAAGAGGGCGGACGCGCGGGGTGTCGAGCGGTCGGAGCTGTTTCGTCGTGCCGCCGATAGGACAGGATGTATGTAAAGGGGTAGAGAGGGGAATGGAAGGGCAAAGAGGACCCTTCGCGGAAGGCCAGCTCCTGGAAGCGCTCGAGTATTCTTTCCATCGCGAACCAGACTTACCGGCCAGATACTTCGTTAATAATGTACCTATACGGCGAGGAAAGAAGTGGTTTCTGCAGGAAGCGAACGGATTCTAATCTGGACGAAATCCTTCCGTAACTCTCATCGCAGCAGTTTTTAATGCTCGAAGCTCTAACGGGCGTCGAATCGATTCGTCTCGGACTCCATCATTTTTATCCGAGCCCTCTCTTCACCTGGAACCCTCCGCAGCGGCAAGATTCGACCGAGGTCCCGTCATGCATGGCGTATGGCGTGCCGGGGCGCGCTGCCGGAAGTGGTCGATGCTTTTTTAAAGCCTTATTAGCCGGACGAAATTGGCGGTCTGTTCCGCGGGCTCGCGCGCGCGCGCGCGCGCGCTGAAAATTGCAGGCGGGTCGTCGGCCGGGCGCGCTTCAATCTTCGATTTTCGCGTCGGCCCCGCCAAGAGCCGGGCCCCACTCATGGCATTTTGATCAATCATACTAGTTGGCAAATAATGACGTTGTTTAGCCAAGGTAACAAAGCGGAAATCGGGCGGCCGCTGCCATCGAATTATCCGCGCGCGAGCGCCGCGAGCGTGTAATGATGACACGAGGTCGAGTCGGTCGGCGAGTCGGCACCGAAAAGCGACGGTCGAACAGCGGCGGCCAAAAAGCGTTCCAACGGTGCGTTTCTCCCCGAGCTTTCGGGCCGTCGAATTATTTCGCGCTCCCAACCTCGCCGAACGTGTCATTTTATGCCTGCCCATTTTCAAATCGAATTTCTGCCTCGCCGTATCGCGCCCGCGGCCGATCTCACGTTAGGACACCCCTGATTATAACGCGTGACAGGCAAACATCGGACGCCCGTAATCGCGGCCAATTTCGAAATGACTTTCCGATCGGTCGACGGCACCGGCCGAGGGGGTGGGGCATGGGCCAGGGGGTTGCGAAATTTCTTTCGCATTATTCGTTCGCTCGCTCGTTCGGTTCGTCTCGTCATGCGTCGCGATTAATGTATTACGCGTTCGGGCAGCGGGCGTTCATAATTGTGCATTCCTCGTTACGGTTAAACAGCGTTATGCGAGAGCATTGGCCGCGCCGGCTGGCGTTTCAATCCTATCGGCCAGCGAACGAGTGTTCGACGCGCAGGCGGCCAAATATGCGCCTGAGCCCGCCTAATTTCCACCCGCTTTCAGCCCCTCTCCACCTCTCCTCCCGTACAGGCCGACATCGAGGCCTGTTCATTATTTGTCAATGATAGACGATTAATGCGTATCGATGTCAAGGTACCTGGGCTCATTGTGGAGACGGTCGGCTCACGGGCTGATTACAATGCGACACTGTAAGCAGCCGGGTTGCAGCGGGTACCAAGCTGCAAAATCGCTTTCGTTTCCAAGCGGACAATAGTACCGATTGCCCGCTAAATAATGACGAGCAATCCGTTAGGCTTTTACGAGCCATTTGACGTGGCTTGTACATTTTCGCCGTATCGCGAGTACGTTCTCCTCGGCAAATGTTGCCCGCCAACAAATATTCGCGAGCAATTTACACCGATGGTTGGGACGATAGTGTCTCTTTCGATGGCGCTTAGGCGGAGGGATGAAGAATTTGGGGCTGGCGCTCTCGGCGGAAGGAAATGTTCCCTCGGGCTTGACAGAATTCTACGCGAATGCTGTGATAAGCGGCGTATATCACAGTCGTTTACATTGTTCTTTGGCGCGTTTCGACAAATTTCGTTAGTCGGCGACTTCGTGCTTAATATCGAAAGGCGATTAAATACATTATGCGTCGAGACAAGTGATATCATTTCGCACATAAGGTGGTTACTTATCCTTTGGAGTTGTTATTGAATAACTTTATTCGTCCCGTACGCACTTGCTAGTGCCAGAGTGATGCTGGCCGCGCACTAATGTGTTTACAGTTTCGATTGCTGTGTCGTAGGGGGTCGAAAATAACTCAGAGAGCTGTTTGCCGTTGGTCGAAATTCGCATTAGTTTCGGAGTTACAGCCAACAAACTATCGAAATAATGGGTAAAAATTAAAAGTCTTCCGATCGACTTGTGCATATGCATACTGAAAGAGAATTGAACGGAGATCACAAAAATCGCAACGGGAGCCTCCTAAGTGCAATAATTTCAAAGATACAGCCAAAAATATCACCAAAAATGACAAAAAGTGAGGTTTTTGGGACCGTGACAGATCAATGTTGTTTTAATGATCTCGCTACTCTGATCACTAAGAAAGAGGGTCAGGAGAACTAAGAAAATCGCAACTGGAGCTTTCTAAGTGCAATAGTTTACGAGATATGTTCAAAAATATGTCAGAAAATGACGAAAAATAGGCTTTTTCGTACAGCACTCGATAGAGGGCAATTAATATTGAATTGTGGCATTAAAGCTCACTCACTAATCTACACGCGTGCCTTGTACATCGTAGAATTATTTAGCATATATGTTCTTATAGGACCATCGTCCTCTGCTTCTATTTTTATGTAATCAAGAACGAGAGCGTAAGAACATCGCAGCCAATTATTCCAAATGCAATAATTTGACACATTTATTCGGGGTCTGCATACTTACTCATACACGGGTCATATCTCTTTTACTTCGTGAAAGGAGACTTGAAAATAACTTAGATCGTTGAAACCCGCAATCTGATACTCGCGATAAATCCCGAGATATGATCAGAAGTCGGTGGAAAATAATACCATTACATTCCCAGTCGCCGACGTATCGCACGTATCGTCATATACCTACGTACCAACTTTCGGTATCAATTTGCGCGTTAATTAGTAATTAGGACTCCCCACTTGCGTGATTATATCGCGTCAGGAACGAAATGTTTCGGTAATTAGATTGCGAGGACGAACTTTGCGAAGAAACGGCTCGCATCGGAGTTACACAACAAAATGCCATCCCGGCAGCTGCGGTTCAGTAAGTTTGGAGCACCCTGTATGCTCGCTCGATGCGCGCTTATGTGTAGCATGATGCTCGCCGGAAAACTGATTTCAGTTTCAACCGAGCAAGCGACGTGCCGGCTTGAGAACTTTCGTTGATTAGTTGATGGGTTTAATTTGATATTCGTTATAACCGTGGCACGAGATATTAGATTCCTGGAATCCACCCTTCTGCGAGTGCATCGCGTACACGTCCATTAAGGGGGCGGATTGTTCGACTGTTCTGTTTGCGCCACATCATTTTAACGACAATCCGCTACGATTGCTTTACAGCCCGAGCACGTTACGCAAAACATATCCTCTTTCTCTACTCGTCTACGTACATTGTTACCACCCTGCAGGTGATTGCCTTATGGAAAATCTTCCCGATCGCACCTTGACTTCGTAATAGGTTCGTAACCTTCTATCTGTCTTAAGCTTCTACGTGACGGCCAACGATCTTGAACAAAATTCACCCTTCTCGTTGTCTCAGATCACCGAATTTCTTTTATCGTTGCCTCTCCCGTCTCTCCAATTCAGCAACTCCAGCCTGATTCACTTTCTCCGCCGACTTCTTTCGCCGAGGCCAATCTGCTACATTTTCCGGCAATCGATTCTTTGCGTCTTCGCAAATTAGCTAGACTGCGGTACCTCGCAGGGAGGCATGCTAATTTTTTGCACGGACCGCCGCCGGATTCCGGTCACGTATTCCGGCGCGGTTGCGCTCCGCTAACGAATTGAAAACTGGTAATTAAAGTTACCGTAAGTTCTGATCGCGCCCAAGCTTCGGACTAGCCCGGGAACGTAGCGTCGGACTACGCGTTTGTTACTGACAGGTTTTGCGATGAAATTGTCGCCCGCGACAGATCCGTACGCGCGGATCACGCGGATTGGTCCAAACTTTTTCCGCTTTTTTTTTTCCCCCCAGAGGAGTCCGCCGCGCTTAATTACGGCAAGACTTTTTGTTCATGCTCCAACGGCGCCGAAGTATCGAAGGATATGATTAATGCCGAGTGTCGTTGCACTCGGGACGCTTTCATTATTGTCAGCGATACCTTGGCCGACACTTAATAGTTACAGGGTCCGCTATCGGTCTATCTAGCACATGATATTTCTCCGCAGCTATGAAACCTTAACGCGTGTCCATGCGGCAGAGTGGCGGGCACCGGCCTCGTATATCCTTTCGTTACGTCCTTGATCGTACTTCGTTCGCGCTGAGCGCAAGAGCCTTGAAACATAATACTTGGGCTATCCTGGCGGCGCGGCGCCACGGAGAGCTAAGAAACTTATAATTACCCACATACCTCGAGGTGCGTTACTATCTACGTGTACATATGATTTGCGGCCTCCTCATTGGCGCTCGATCCTTCCATAAGGGATCATTAAGCTTGTCCCTCTCTCCCCTTTCAATTTTTCCGTCTCTGCTTCTCTCTCTCTCTCTCTCTCTCTCTCTCTCACTCTCTGTCCCTCCTTCTTTGCCCGGCAAGGACCTTACATGCAACTTATGAAATTCATCGCGCAGCACTCTTTTCCCTGAACGCTCCCGCTCCTCTGATTGAAAACGTCTCCGGCGCGATACGTTCGGCCATTTTTGCCGCAGCCGACGTAATCTCGCCCGCGGCAGCCAGGCACGTACCTGAAATTCGCTTTGTGCACTCAACCTCGGCCGTGATACGTCAATGTTCCGTCGGCGATGCATAATTTGTCGCTCATCGTCGGCCAGGCCTCGGCTCACGGGCAGCAAAATCGTTTCGCTAGCGAAACGTCCCACGACGGTGCTTACGGTTCAACGATCTCTGCCCAGCTACCGGCGGAGGGCGTTTCTCGCGATGTAATTTAATGAAGGTAATTAATCACCCATGCCGACGTCTAAAATCAGCTCTCGCTTTCCGTGGCTCCCTACCTCCTATCGAACTTCGCCTTTCAGCTCGTCAGTTGCCTCTCCCGCCAAGTCGGACGTTTCCTCGTTCCTTCAAATACATAAATGTATATATATATATATATATACACACACACACATATACGAATATATTGCTTGGACAATAAGTGCCACCGTATCGTTTCGACGAAACGGAATCGCAAACGAAACGGGCTCTGCTCCTAGCTCGGCAAAAAACTCCACGGACGAGTCTGCCAATTTTTACGAGTCGCGCGTCCCGAATTTACGTTTGCCCTCGTACTCCCGATCCTCGACGTCCCCGTCGGTCTGTCGGCGAGCTAAAATCCGTCCGGCTACCTGCGCTCTTAGCTCGCGGGCGAGGTTATCTCGGAAATTTCGCATTCGTCGATCGTAAGAGACGAGCGAGCGAGAGAGTCTGGTATCGACATTTAACTGTCCCCCACTTTAAATGCTCTCGCTACAGTTCGCAGATGCAACGAGTCGCGGTCGTAAAAGGCACGACGACGGAGGAGGCACCTCTCCCACCCCCTTAGCCACCCTCTTAGGCGGCCTGCAGCCCCTCCCGTGTCTCTCTCTCTCTCTCCTATCTCGGCTCGGTCGGCTGCGCTCGCCCAGTTTTACGACGACGCGAGAGGTTTGAAAGGTGCGCGGAAAAAAGGAAATCCTCTTTATGCGAGATGCTCGCCATACGGCAGCGGGCTCGTTCCTTTCAATGAAAGGAGAGTGGGAGGCAGAGGGCGGGCGGAATGAGGATGTGAGAAAAAAGAATGATTGTCCCGAATTAATTGCCGGTGATGATGAGGAATTTTAATTGATACCGCCAATTATGGGCCAACAAAGTTGCAATCTTGGGCGTGGCCCGTGCCCGAGCTACCAGAAGTTACTTTGTGCACTGAAAAGCTATGCTTAAAGTTACCCCCGTGCACGCTGAAAGGCATACTTAACTGGCAGCCGGCTGAACCAATTCGAGAGAAGATAGAGAGAGAGAGAGAGAGAGAGAGAGACACACACACATACAGACAAAGAGAGACAGAGCAGGAGGATTGGCGAGGGGTGTACGGGCGGATGACAGAGAGGGGAAGAGCACGGAGGAAGAAAAGAAGGTAAGAAGGAGAGAGTGGACGGTGCGCAGCGGGAGAAAAAGGAAAAAAATGCGAGCAGCAAGAGCAGAGAGGAGGGAAAAAACTGGAGGCGGGCGTCGAAAGGAAGTCGGCGTAGAAGGAAGAAAAGGGTCTCGCGGATTTCATTCGCGCGCTACTACCTGCGGCGGTTTAAAGGGTCACGTATTCAGCCGGAACTTCGCCCCTTAAGTCTAATTGTTACTTAGTTTTAATTGCCTCTGGCCGCGTTATGCATAAGTGGCCCCCGGTCGTCCCCCCTCTCCTTCTACTCGCCTCCGCGAGACTCCCAGGGCCACTCGCCTAAGCCCTTTCAGCGGGAAGGGGATGGAGAGGGTGAAGGGGGGGCGGGGGGGGGGGGAGGAGGAGGAGAGTGCGTCGCGATTGCGGATCCTTCGCCCAGAAAGTGGATGTGCATAAGTTGGCGGCCGCGCGTTACCGGCAAATTGAATTAATTGCCGCCCCGGCTACCGGAGATCAAAGTTGCGACTCGAAATTGCTCAATCAGGATCGCTCGATAATTAGACGTTCGCCTGGCCTCCTTCTCGGCTGCATCTTGCAACCTCGGCTACCTCGCTATAGGTCTGGATTAAGAACGGGGGGCACGCTTCTGCAAAACGCGTGCATCGCTCCTCTTTCCCGGTCGCCGCCACCCGCCGCGTTTTACGGCACCCGTTACATTCCGCGGCGAGGCGACGTGTCTCGAGGTTTTGTCAAATCGGAGTTTCATTCGCCCGCCGCGGGGGCGGGCACGATGGTCCGTGCCATTTTCAGAGCATAAATATTCGCCGGGACGGACTCACTCTCTCGCGGCCGGCGAATTTGTACTTCCCCGCCAGCGCTATCTGCTAATCGATAGATTTGAAAGTCATGGCGCGCCGGGCCCCCATTTGAATTTCAGATGGGAGATCGGGAGCAATATGACAACCTTAGTGGTGGTTTAGCTTCAAACGTTCTCTGCCCGGCCCCCGTAAGCCGGACTGAAATGGAAATATGGAGAGGGGTCGGGAGGTGGGAGGGAGGGAGGCGAAAGGCAGAAAGGGGAAACGGGAGCTCGAGTGAAAAGGGAAAAGGGACGGGAATGAGGCTCGGTCGAGGGCGAGAAGTGCGCGAGGGACGGCGCGGAGGGGCAGGGGATGGGAGGGACGATGAAGAAAGATCGGGAGGAGCTGCAGAAGGAGAGGAAGAAAAAGGCCAGGTTACTGTCGCAGATTAATACAGTTTTTTGCGGCATCAATGGAGAGAGAGACCGTATATCATACCCCGCTTCAACTAATGACCCTGAAAGTTCGTTGATGCTTCTGTATGAGGGCCGTCGGTTGGGGTCATCAAACGGGAGCCTAAAAGTATCGCCCGAAATCGAGTGTGGCTTCGATTAAGACGAGGGGGGAGGGGAGGAAAAAAAGAGAGATGCGTGCTGGCGTAACGCGCGAGGAGCGAGCGAGAGTGAGGTCGAGAGAAAGGGTCAGGCACCGAAAGGGGGATGAAACGTTGCCGAAGGAGGGCAAGGTGAGGCGGAGGGATGGCCGGGAGACGGAGAAAGAGAGTGCGCGCCGGGGAGGAGAGGCACAAAAGGAGGATTTTGCATGTCTGATTACTTACAGTAAAAGGCCTTTGTGACTCCGTCAGAGTTCCTTCGGCGAAAAACCATTCGACGTCGCGGAATGGTTTTATCGAGTGATCGGCAGGAGTATCTCATAGATGGTAGCTCTTACGCGGTGTACTGTGCAAAAAAAGAAGGAGGAAGAAGAGAGAGAGAGAGAGAGAGAGAGAGAGAGCGAGCGAATTCTCCGACGAAAATTCCATTTTCCCCTGGGGCACTCAGCGTGCGAGCCACCTTTGTACTCGATTATTGAAATCTGATTACCGACCCCGACCAGAGCCGTGCATGCGGAATCGTGTCACGCGATCAAAAGAAATCGCCCGGGAAGACGGACCGACTGCCGTAGCAATAATTTCTCTCCTTTCCCCCCCCCCCCCCCCCCCCTCTCTCTCTCTCTTGCTCGACCATCGCCGAATATATCCCCGTCTTTGAAGAAGTACGCACGATGCCCGCGCGTCGAGATTCGTTTCGTCAAATCGCCAAGTGCCAGGGCGCCCGAGAGGAGGAGGAGGAGGAGGGGGGGGGGGGGGGGCAAACAATAAAGGGCGCATGCATTCAGACGCCGGTATCAAATGATACTAATGAGCCACGCGGTAATGTCGTGCCGCGGAACGTGACGCGCCGCTTCTTTTTCATCCCTCCTCCTCCTCGGTCCTCTTTTTTCCCTCCTCTTTTTTTACTCTCTGCGAATCTCGGGGGTGAGCCTTCGGGAGGGACGGAGGGTCGAGCGGGGAAGAAAGGCACGAGAAGCAGGTCGGTGGGGGGTGGGGGGGAAGGCAGAGGGAGGACGAGAAAAAGGCGTCAGCCATGAGAGGGCACATCAGTGGGACCCATGAAATAATAATGGTATATATAAAGTGTAATTTAGCTAAGCGTATGCAGCGTTGTATTGAAGCGCAGCTTCGAGGCCAGGGCTGTGCCTAGTCGGTCTTCGGGGTCGGGCACGCGGCTGGCCCGCCTGGCCGGAGGAGGGGAAGGGGGGGGGGGTAAGCGAGGGAATAAATTCCGATATGTTTCTCGGGCGTACGCGCGCGCGCGCGCGCGCGCTGTACCGACGATACAGGCTCCCGCAATAATTCTCGCTAGACAATGGGCCGCTCGGTAGGTAGGTGGTGCGGGTTTATAAACGAGATTAGTCGTCGTCGCGTAATTGAGCGATTGCTTTGTCGGACGAGGTAGGAAGGATGAAGGTTCGGCCGCGAGGATGAGCCAAGCGATGAGGAGGTAAGGGAAAAGAGGGAAGGACGCGAGCGCGGGTCCGGAAAAAGAGCGGTTATCCGTTCGCGCATCAAGTATCGTCGAGGATCGGCTTACGCTAGCTTCGTTGTACACCTACACACACACATACGCATGCACGCTGCTGACGGCAGTGTGCGCACACGCGGACGAGCGTTGCGCCTATTCTGGAAACAATAGGCTTGAATATAATGCGATCGTAAATTCTATTATCTTCGATGGCACTATTTGTCACGTACGATCGAGGCCGGCGATCGCTTGAACTTTGATTTCTGACCGGAAATGCCACCTGCGGATTAATACGTTGGTGCCGTACGGCGGCCGATCGTTGCCGCGGCCAATCGATCTCCCACGGAAATCGCTGCGGAGCGCGCGGACAGGAGCAGGTAACCGAGGATAGGTGGGTACCACCGAGCGACGTTTCCGGCCCGGCGGTTTCATTAAACGAAGTCGCGAGGAAATCGCAAATCTATTCGCCGCACCGTAATTTGAAAAGGTGCCCCAGCCTCTCACCCTCTCTCTCTCTCCCTCACTCTCTTTCTCGCTCTCGACGTCAAAACCACGAAACGTTACGAGAAATAAATTTCGCCCCGAACCTCGACATCGTTTCGCGCTGGCATTTACTTCATATCAAAGTGCGCCATAAATCTTTTACGAGCCGAGTGTCGCCAATTAAATCATCTGAATGGCCTAACGCGGAGCGCGAAATTTGCGTGACAAATCGAAATAACGCGGTGACACGTGAGGGGGGAAGCGGGGGGGTTGAGGGAGGGCGGGAGGTTCGCCGGTAGACGGAGGAGGATAGGGCGAACGATGAAATTCTCCGGTGCCCCTCGCATAGTGACATTTTCGGGCCCCGGTGGGCCCATCCCTGAGTTATGCCACGAGATGGATAGCCTGGGGCCCGCGGTGAGTAAATTACAAGGTAAGACGGAACGCCGACTCCCTCCTCCCACCTCCGCCACCTCTCCTTCTCTTCTCCTCTTCTCCGCTCCTCCTCCCCCTTCGTCTCATCTTCCTCTCTTCGACCGGCCAGCAGCTCGTCTTCTCTCTCCTCCCGTTCCTCGGCCTTCTCCTCCTCTCTCTTTCTCTCTCTCTCTCTCTCTCTCTCTCGTTCTCTTCTCCTCCTCCTGTCTAGCGCTTCCATCGAGTTCCCTCGGCCGGCTCGGGCCCTCACGGCCCCGAACATCCCACGAGCATCCAACACTTTGGGCCCCACTATGATACACCTTTGGCGTGGCTACCGTACTGCGAAATACTTGCTCGCTCCACTCTCCTCTCCCTCCCTCTCTCTCTCTCTCTCTCTCTCTCGCTCTCTTCATCCCGAGATCTCTTCTCCTCGTTTGCGACCTTCGCTCTGCCTCCTTCTTCCGCCAATGGAGTTCCTCTACGCTTCTTGGGCCGCTTCTCGGTCCTCCGGCCTCCTCCGAGCTCCTTTCCCCCCGCCGCCGACTCCTCTTTTTCTGCCCTGTCGAAACTGCGACCGATCTTTCGAACCTTCGCTCGATTTCTCGCGAAAACCATCGGAGGGCAGCGAGGTTTGATTGTTGGGTAAGCTTTAACGGCGTAGGTTCTTATTTCGTTGCCCTCTCCCTCCAAAAATTCGAGACCCAATCCCATTGCCCCGCTACCGCGATCGGCGCGTCTCCGCGCTTCTGGGTAAAACTGTGCCCGTCGTTCGTTTTCAGGTGACGCGTGACGTTCAATGCCGCTAATGGAAAATCTTGCGCCGTGCAACATCCGCCGCGGAGCAGCCTCGGGTTGGAAACTGTAATTCTGCGTCATGTCGAGGGACAGTTATACGCGTACACGCGTGAATATGTACGTGCAAATTGCGACGATGCAAATCGCACTTTCAAGCGCCCGCTCTCCTCCTGCCCCCCTCCTCCCTCCCCTCCTCCCGCTATAGTTGAGTGGCGTAAAGGGCTTACGGGCTGTGTGCGGTCGCGGTTTCAGACCTGCGAATGCAATTAACCCTCCGGGTTGACGTGAAATTTTGACGCGGTTACCTGTAACTTGATAAATCTCCACGGCGAATTTCTATAACGCCCGCGACCCTTTTCCTTTCCGCGGCGTTTCCGTGCCGCGTTTTTGTCCATCGGGGTCCCGGTTCCAGCCCCTCCGGAGCAAGGAAGGCGAAAATTTCCGACGCAAGAGCGTTTCGGCCTTTTTGCGAGAGCGACCGACAAAGGGGTTAAAAAATGTTTTCCGTCCTTCTCCGTATCCGCCCTCTCCGTTTCGCGGCCGATGATTTTTCTCTTTTTCTCCACCCCCTCGTCTGCCTCTTCCTCTTTTAATGTCCGCAGTAGATAGAAAAGTTAATGGAACGCCGCGTTGTACCCCCGGCATCGGAGTGTGATGAACCTTCAATAACCGGGGGGATAATGAAATTTCAATCGGCCATTCGAAAAAGTTTGATAGCCCCATGCATATGTAACGCGGGCGCAAAGTCTCGCTACGCGATCGCCTAATGGCACTTCGGCTAGCATTATTCGAGGTCGGGAGGTACCCTGTCATGGAAACACGGTGGATTACAGGTCGTATCGGTATTTTTCGCATTTGTTTTAAAATCCGCTCGGTTACAGGGTAATTAATCAGCGTGGGCCATCGTTCGCTAAACTGTTGCTCGCACCGCGCACAGCCAACGTTCATAGAGTACAGCGCAGGCAGGCAGGCAGGCAGGCAGGCTTGCAGGCAGGTAGGTAGGTAGGTAGGTTGGTAGATACAGATATACACGTACCGCGCGACAGATGCTCTCGCGAATGACAGATTCATCGAGCGGCGGCGAGCGGGAAAAAATCACAGCGAGAGTGATTTTTGGCGTGGCGCGCGCGCTCGCAGTGTCCTTAACGCTGTTTGAAAATTAAACTGCATCGGATTTTCTCGTTGGCGGCACTCGAGCGCTCGGAACGCCGATGCCGAGCGCGTTCGTTATTTACTTATCATCGATCGTGCCGTCGGGGGCGAGCGAACGGCATCGTCGCTCATTGCGGACCCGAAACGATCGAATCGCGGGGAAAAAAGATTCGAGTCGGTAATTAATGGCAATCGCGGATCGGCCATTGACGGCATATGCGGCCCATGAACGTCCACGCAAATGTCCGGGGCAACACGTGCGTGGAAAATCGCGCCCGTTCCCGTACTACGTCGCCGAGGGGGAAAATATAACATCTGCCCGCAAACCGTGACCGTTCTAATAGCGGCCATTACGCGTTTCGACAAAACTGCTGGATGGCCTGATGTCTTCATAGAGCACTTCGCGCCCAACCTTCCGCTCCGAACGCCTCGCCTTTGAATTATCGAGCCCTCGCGTGTGCCCCACATCCCCCCTCCCGTTCCCTCATCCAACCGCCGATGCCGCCGGAGATGATCGTCTAATTAGACGGATCCGGGACCGTCGTTCTCCCATGTAAATTTTCCTAAATCCATGTAATTTCCCGAAATTATTTATCGGCGCCTGTCTCGGCACTGACATTCCGGCCTCCTGCCGCCGAGCGGAGCACGTGAGCGGAACCCACGGCGGCTTATTAGAGGAATACTTTCTCACCCCGGCCGGCAGCTGGCTTCTCTCATTACGCAGTCATCGCTCGTTTCTCAATACCGACCGTTGGCCTTTGACGTCAGCCTTCGCTCTCTGCCCCGGTCGTCATTTGCATCGTCTAGAATTCGAGCTATTTTTCTCCGCGATAGGTATCGCTGCGGATGGGCAGAGTTTGTGGAAGTGAGACGTGTTTCGCAGATGTCTCGAGAGACGATATCGCGTACACGCTTCGGACGCGGATAGAGGGGGAGTGAAAAATTGAGAGAAAGACTTGTTTGAAAGAGGTAAAGGTGCAAGGTGGACGAAGGATTGGTCCGCACGGTTGACTCGCGGGAACAGGAAGGAACCGCGATAAGAGTCGAGGCCCGTTTCCGTTTCGTGGGACAACATGGGAAATCGTTCTGCCATGAATAAAGAGGGCCTCTAATGAGCGAGCTGTCCCCAGGCGATCGCCGGTCGGAAATTGTTCGGCATTTCTGATAAACCGCGATTGACAGGGGGTGGGTCCCCGGGTATAAGTACTCGCCGGGGGTGAGGGGAGTACCGGAAGCGGGGCAAATAAAGGCGAAGGTACGGGAACGTGGGCGCGGGCGGGCGGTAACTCTAGAAAGGCCGAGTGTTTTACAGTTACCGTTGGAACAAGTTTCATGCAACGAGTTTCGTGGGTAATAACGTTGCGCGGCATGTAACGAGTTTCGCGGTAACTGTAAAATAGTCGACCCACAAGGTTGGAAACTTGTTACGGTAGTGACGGTCTCTTTTGGGATAATAACGGGCGTGTCTTCCGTCTGTGCGGAGGGAACGGGTAGAATGGCATTCGGAATGTCATTGTCCCTAGCGCGTATAGACAGGGGAGTAAGGGAGAGTGAGATTCAGGAACGGTTTTCGAAATAGAAAGGCTGAAAGGGGGTGGGAGGGAGGGAGAGGTACGGGGTGGCGAAGTATTCCCCTTTTTATCTAGTTCTGCTCAGCCTGTGTCATTCGTACCATGGGAAGCGTCCTTTTAGAACAATGCCGCCGGTGGTTATAGGGTATCGGGGCGAGGATCGAGGAAAGTTCGATTTTCACAAAGGCGTAGCTCCGGCCTTTTTACGCGTGTGCACGTACGTGGCATTACGTGCTGGGCGGCCTCGCGCACAGTCAAAGGTCGCGGAATCCGATAGTTCCACGTTTCGTAGAGGAGGCCGCTGTTCGCTGCCTTCCTATGCCAGCTGCCTCTGCGCCATGGCCGACGACGGAGATTGCCGGGCGCGTTTATGAATCATCCTGGCCGCGTTCCCCGTTGCCGCGAACTAGGTGAGGCCTTGTCAGCGTTTGTCAGGCGGCTGGCAACCGGCTGGCATACCGGGAGAAAGGAACAAATGCGAGCGTGCCGCTGACGATGACGGCCGCCGATTCTAATGACGTCGGGCGACAGCGATCGCTACCGACGATAATTCCCCCGACAATGAAGGAGAGCGACACCCGACAATGCGACCGTATCGACGATTTCAGTTGCCGAACGAAACGATTGAAATATTATCCCGCCTATCGGGCTGGCACTCAGTTCGCCGCCACCGCAAGCTGCGACCGCGCGCCGCTATCTCGAATCGGGACTACGCGCTGAATTTATAATCCGAACCCGTATCTCCGACCGATATCCGTCGCGGCACTTATTCCCACGACGCTTATTAACGGACGACTCGAGGCCGCAAAAACCGTCGGCATCGCCGCCACCGGCGAAGGTCAGAGATTCCAATAACTTTCCTGCGCGGTTTGCGCATCGCGCGGCATGAATCATCCCGGACTCGTCGCCGGCCTCTCCGAAATAGGTGACTGCGACTACGAGTGAGAAATGGGAATAACGCGCTTTCAAATGCGCTGCCATAGGACGGCGACGTGCGCCGGTATAATGTGGCCGAGAAAATATGTCCGTCCGGACGCGGAGGAGACCGACCGCAAACGGGGAGAAGCTTCGGAAGGTACGAGGAGGGCCCTTCTTGGCCAGCCGGCTTCGGGAACAGGCCGTTCTGTATCGTAAATTCATCAGTATTATGTCCGATTAGCATACCGAGCGGGTCATGGTTCATTGTCGCCTCCGAAGTGCCTATCAGCCCTTGCGCACGGATCCTTGAGCGTCTACCACCTCGGGGTGACACATTTCTCTCCTGGGCAAAAGCTGGCCGTCCGTTCGGCCGGAAAGAATTTCACGCGTCAAAGTTGCGACGTTCCACGGGACGATTGTTAACCTCCCCTCCCCTCTGCCTCTCTTCATCCTCTCTCATTCTTCGCAACGTGGCAGGAAGGCTTCTAAGTGGAAATCCGTCGATTCCCGAGTATGCGCGTCGCCTCCAATGCGCTCGGGCATGAATCAATCCGTCGAAGTCTCGACTTAAATCAAATCACCTCCCGACTCACGATAAATCATTTGCCATTGACCCTCGGCTTTTGCCCAGGTAATTTCATCCTCCCGCCGTGCATCCCATCCTGCGCGCGGTGCACCGTTTTTCGGCCTCTCCGGGGGCAGAGATCGCGCGATACTTTTCGCCCCGGAATCAATTTGCTAATACACCGAGCGGCATCAATTTTACCGGAGCGCGACGATTCACGGCTCGCTTGTCAGGCAAGATAAATGAACGCTTAGTGCGGGCGCCGCGCCGGCCAATGGCGGGCAACGATAAAAGGGCATGCGACCGAAGGCATCCCGTATCGGGGCGGCACCTTATGCCTCCTGGCAACATTTGCCCCGCGATCGAAAAAGAGACACGTACGAGCTGGGAAAACGAGGGGTTCAACGTCGGAGGCCTAGGCGATTTCCGTCGCGTCAGCATGATCGCGCAACGATCATCCGCCCTCTCCTTCCCTCTCCCTTCCTCTCCCTCCCTTCTCTATCCAGACCTAACCACAATGCGAACGTCCATAATACCGCTTCTCCGCTTTCTCTAATTCGATCGAGACAAGCGGTGCCCGGGAAAATTGGCCAAACCGTACGTGCCGTCCCCCGTCCAGAAGTATGAAAGCCACTTTTTTTGGCCGTCGTCGAGTCATGGTCAGGGTGACACTCAGAAGCCATTGTCACTATCCTCGACCGACGGTGGAGGAATCGTAAATTCGATGCGAACGGTAGCAGTCGCGTCGAAGCGTACGGAAGCGTTTAACGTCTTCATCCGAGGATTAACAGAACTGACGCGTCGATTCTGGCCCGAACGCGGGTTACGATACGGATGGTTTCAATTACGTGCCACCACTTTGCGTATCCCCGAAGCCTCGCTCTCGCATTCGCCAGGATGCCCCGCTGTCGAAATGAAAAAGAAACCCGCCGTTGCGTGAAGCGGAAGGATCCCGCGCCCGGAACGGCGAGCCGTGGCGAGAACTTCATTCGGGAAGTTGTCAGAGAGTTGGCGGAGTGTATCAGACTGTTAACAGAGAAAACGCCCCGTCGCGATATTAATTGCGGCTTTTCGAACGGAGTCGGCTGAGCCAAGCATGCCGAGGGGGTGGCATGAGGGCTGGGTGGATGAGAGGCCTAAGAGGTGACAGGGGTGGTGGCTTATTAAAGAGCCACCTGCGTTTTGCGCGGGATGACGCGCGTGCGTTCGCGCGGACGTGCAAAAATGGGAAGGTAGAAGGTGGAACGACGTAGGAAGCGGTCGAGGGTTTGGCTCGGCGGCTGACTGCCGTTTCAATTAATAAACCGTAACGCGGACAGCGTTAACCTCATAATGTGTATGCGTTCGGGGTGGCCGGCTTTGGGCCACCCCTCTCTGTCCGCTCCTATTTTCGCCGGAGATGCGCGCCCGGCAGCGAAAATACGATCGGAATTACTGAAATTACAACTAATGCAAATCATCGCCGGAACAATGTGGAAGTGTACTGGACATAATGAGAAATTAACTGACGGCAACAGTGTGCCACTCTGCGGGAGGCCATCGTTCGAAGGGGGTGGGTGGTCGGAGGGTTGGGGAAGGGGTGGAAACACGGGTGACGGTGGTGGCGCACACTCGTTGATTGGCAATCAACTAATGGTATTATTTGCAAATTGTACGCTCCTCTTTCCGCGAAACACGATTATGTAAATGGCCGCATTTATAATAAATAGCGCGTGTAGTGCGTTATTTGTTTAAAGTTTCCCCTACGCCTCCTCCCCCTGTTGTCCGCCCTACCTTGCCGCGTGTTTGTTGCGTCGGACGATTGTCACGGAAATTATTGGCCAGACCTGCGTTCCGCAGCTATGCCTCGCCGCTCGCATTATAGCCGGCGGTAACGTAACGTGACACGACGCTGATCCGCCATGCCTCGGGGCTCGTTAATGATTATACAAATTTATGGAAGTATTCCGCGAAGGAAAGAAGGCACGTCGAGGAGAATGCAAACATTGAACGAGCATGCTCCGCGAACGGGAGCGTTTATGCGGAAGGAAATTTACATTTCTTCCCGACTCGACTCTCGGCCAGAGCGTTGACACTGTGCGGTAGACAGAAAGAGAGAAAAAGATAGATAGAGAGAGAGAGAGAGAGAGAGAGAGAGATGGTACATATGAGTTTGCGGTTGCGCAAGGAAAAAGTGTCCACCCTTCAAGGTTTTCTCTGTAAAATGAGGACGCCCGAGAGAAGCATCTCGCGCTATCGGTTATCGGTCCACTCTTACGAAACTTTCGGCAAACGTGTCGAGTTAAGCGCGTTCCACGTTTACGGCTTTTGGAGAAAAAATCATGCGCGTACCGCTTCGCCCGATCGGAGTTCAAAATTTTCGTCGAAGGTAGCGCATGCAATGTCGGCTTATCGAGTGCCGCGGGTGTACACACTCTTCCCGAAGCGGAAACCTCGGACAGTTCGCACGTGAAAACTGAGTGCGCCGGTCGTATATCGTCGTAATTTAATTATTCGTTTATGCGCCCTGCACATTCCGCAACATGTACGCCGCTCTGCGGCCGCGAGCGTCGGGCTCGAGGGTTGCATGCGATTCTACAATTTCCGTGCGACGGATTATTGCGGGGGCGCGGAGTAAACTGGGGAGCGAAATGAGTCTCGGGCATTAACGATCCGCGGACGAGAAACGAGTCCTGACCATCGACGGGGGGGCTGTTCGAGGAACTCTCGACGTTTTCCGCAGCGCGTGTAGGCCTTTTTCGCTTTCCAATTAGGCGTTAATAACGGCTAACTGCTTCATCGATGAAAAAGATGTCGGCGTGGCGCGGCAGAGGGAGGGAGGGAGGGAGGGAGGGAGGGAGGGAGGGAGAGAGAGAGAGAGAGAGAGAGAGAGAGAGAGAGAGAGAGAGAGAGAGAGAGAGAGAGGAGGTGGTGAAGAAGGAGGGGCGGTAAACATAGTTCCGCTGATAAACGTCCGGCGGGGTTATTGCGGGGTTGCCAATAAAATAGTTGTTCAACGGGAATGAATGGCCTCGGCCGCAAAGTTAACTACTGCTCGAGTGTCTCCCACGCGGAAACTATCAGCGAACAATTCTGAGCCACCTAGCAATGGTACCCGCGGGAAGTGGCGCGAAGTAGGATGGAGGTTACTCCATTCGAGGGTGGAAGGAGGGCCGGCGGGTTGTTCGAGAGTGGTTACACAGACGGAGACGCGAAAGAGAGTCGGTGAGAGAGAGAGAGAGAGAGAGAGTGAGACGGAGAGGAAAAGTGAGAGGGAGAGAGACGGTGGGACAGTGGAGGAGAGGAAAGGCGAGAGTGAAAGACGAAGAGGGCGAGAGGGGTGGGGAGAAGTGAAAGGACGGTTAACGGAGGGTTGCTCGAGCCCTATTATCGGGAAATTAAAGGCAGTAACTCATCTCAGCCCGACTTCTATTAGACTTTCCCTGGCCAGGCCGGTCGATATTACTTTTGATATGAACGAGCCACTAAATTAATATCCACAATGCACTGGCAATTATAACGGCCCTTATATAGGTCCTTTACGAGGGCGACGTCGCTCACGGCGGATCGCAAACGGCACCGATGGATAACGGCGAGGAAACCCCCCACCGATATTCAGGACGTACATTTAGGCCAAAGTCGGCCAATGGGGGATGAATACGCATTCCTCATCGTCGGCACGCAATCTCTCCCACGATCGGGTCACTCCGTCTCACTCGATACAGTATAATCGAATTCCTCGGCAAAACTTGCCCGTCCAACTTACCGTCCGGCGTATGGAAAGTGTCACTCGGTTCTTTGTTCTCGCATACGGGGCGGCACGACCGTGGGGGGGAGAGGAAGCACGATGCCGGATACGCGGCTGGCATCGTACGTCGCACATCGCAACTTACGGCCGCGCAGACGTAAGTAATAAGTAACGGGAAGCGCGCAAGTGTATAACAGTTTCGCCCCGCAGTGACTTCTATTCCTCGTTACCCTCGTCCGAGGAACAATGGCGCGGACGGGCGCGTAGGCGTTGTTAGACGCCACCCTCTTGTCAAGAGAAATATTGCTAGATGTGTTTTGCACCCGGCCAGCCAGCCAGCGCGGTAGAGTCAACGTTGCGCCCGTTCACGAGCCACCGCTCGTATTATTAGGCCGTTAGCGCGGGGGGCATAAATATGTCGGGGGTTGTTTCCCTGTGTATTTGCAAGGGCAGCCTTTTGCGGACGTTAACTTCGCCCTTCTGCGGTCACTGATGGAACGCACGCTCTCTCCCCGCCACGCCGAAA
This sequence comes from Anoplius nigerrimus, assembly GCA_914767735.1. Classification (NCBI taxonomy): domain Eukaryota; kingdom Metazoa; phylum Arthropoda; class Insecta; order Hymenoptera; family Pompilidae; genus Anoplius; species Anoplius nigerrimus. The sequence goes on along the minus strand of OU612084.1, from coordinate 7,278,540 downwards.
GAGGCCCGAGTCGAGGGTCGTTACGGTGCCTGACGTACGTTCGTCACATTTAATTTGACGAAATCGTGCCTTTCGCACGATTCCGTTGCACGGAGGGGACGGGAGCGCCTAACGCCAGTTTCACGAAACAGTGCTCACCGCTCGGCGAATAATCGTTCTTTCATGCGAACCGCTCACTCGCCAAATCGGTTTGTTCCAGGTTTCGAATTTTTTTTACCTATTTTTTTTTTACCGGCAGATTGCTTCATCGGAGCTCTTCACGTTTAATCAGTCATTATTCCCTTTAACGCCGTCGAATAACGAGAATTGGTTCGGTCGCGGAATAATGACGAAGTGTACAGTAATAATAATGTTTACCTCAAGAATACATTATTTATTTTGCGTGCAGGCGAATTAATGTCCCTCCCGTAATAATACGATCGTATACGAGAGACTTTTTAAAATTAATCTCGCGCTAATCGATCGCTTTCCTTCACTCTTCGTTTGCCGCAGTTAATTTCTTACCTGTCAGACGGCAAACAAATGGAATTAGATTGAACGGCCATTAAACAGCGTCATGTAATCACCCGGCGTTCGGACCGACGAAAGTGCACCGACCCGGACGTGTATACCCTACTGATTGGGGTAAACGCGATTTAAATTGTTTTTTCTCGGCCTTTTGGCAAGGTCGCGCCGGTTGCGAGTCCCGGCCAGCTTAATTCCCTTTCCGGGTCCGCGCGACAGGGCTCCGAGCAAACAGAGACGCACTCCGGATTAAGGGAATGGGATTGTCGACGTTTGCGGGTCGACATTGCACGAGTCGACCGGGAAGGAATACCTAGCCGGCCGGCAATGGCCCCCGAACAATTAGCCAAGTCGGACTAATGGCCGCGCCGAAAGCGGGCCGAGAATCGCATCAGCCGAAAATATATTTTCAACTCGCGCGGGCCAAGGCCAATTATGCGTAATTCAGTTCAACGGAGTTAACGTGCTCGTCCTCGCGGCTTCCCTCTTCCACCCCCACCTTCCTCTGTTATCCTCCGACGCACACTTTCGCCCTCTTCGCCCCCTCTTCACCCCCCACCCCGCCTGGCCGTTCGCGCTCTGCAAAACGCGCCACGTTAACTCACCTTCCTAAACATTTTAACTCACGTACACAGCCGAGGCGGACCGGGCGGCCGCACACGTACGTGCTCGAAAATCGTTACAACGCAGCGAAACCGTTCGTTTACACCGGGACCATGGTACGTTTGCACGTTCGCACGTTTGCACAGGCCTCGGCTTCGTTTACGCGCGCGCGCGCGCACACTGGTAGGTTGGCCCGCGTCACCGACACGTGGAAGGTGGCGGTGTGTGCCGCCACTGCAGGCGCGAGGATTGAAAGCAACCGCCGTGCCTCCAGTTTTCTCTCTATTACCCGGACGCTTTTATCACGGCGAAGTTTCGGAAGCCGGCAGGCTCGGCCGACGTGACGAGTTGCCGCGACGTCGACGAGCCAGCCCCGTAAAATTTCGCGACTACGACCTCTTCGTCTTTACCGCCCCCTACTCTCGTTCCGATATGATCGATCAGGGCACTCGCGGGAGAAGAAACAAGAACTCTCTTAACCGTTCGAGGATTTTGAAGGTTCTCGAAAGTGTTGGCGTAAGGATGGGAACGAGGATTTAATGACGAATTCACGCCCGCAAGATTCTTGAAATCGAGTCACTTGATATCGAGAGGGAGGACAAGTGAATTTTTCGTGAAAATTCACTGCCCGTTCCGGAACTTTTTTCCTTACCATCCTTGAACCACTTCCGGGTCGGCGTAAAATCTGTTGGAGAAAAATGTTTTGGTTGATGGTTTATTCTCGACAGATATAACGCGGACTGCGTTGGGATCGATGGAGTGTGGTCGAGGATCGACAGATCGCAATTACGAATGTGTGACACGATTCCGCACGTTGAGTTCTTTCTTACTGGTTCTCGCTTAGACGGCCGAGATAAGGATTTAGCGCGAGTGCATTTGTGGTAGCGGACGTGGCCTCCAAGCGAACGGAAACGCAACTCCGAAAATTCTCGCCCCATTTTTGCCACGCGCCCCTCCACCACGTCGGCCATGCATTATGCAGGGCGTTCGATGCGCTTTACAAATGCATTAGGGAATATTTTCGGCCCTCGGCACGGTGACATATTGTGGCGCGCGCGCGGGGGAGGCCTTCTAATATCCGCGCGCCATCGTCTGCCGACACTCTGTTTGCGTTCACACGCGCGCATATGCCACGATCTCACCCGATTCGTCATGATCGGCGAGCCGCCGAATCCGTTTTTGGGGTGGGATCGGCCCACGCTCCTGCGGGGGTGGCGGCCATTGTCGCCGGCCTGCCGAGAATGCCCCCGTTGATTAAATCTATTTTGGGTAATCGACGATGTATGAATGATAGACCCCCTAACGGCTCCCGCTCGCTCACGGGGCGCTTACGGGGGGGGCGAGGGAGCGGGCAGGGGTGCCAACCCGAAAAACTCGGAGAAAATATGAGCCCCGTCCCTGCATAACGGGGGCTCCTGAACTTTCTCACTATTTTACCCGGGGGCCGCCTCGTCGTTATCCGCGCCGGAGGGGATACCTACGGAGCAAATCGAGCGACGAGCTAGCTCGCAATTAATTTTCAAGAGACAAAGGCCGCGGAGAGCGGGTAGGGCGCGGCCGGGGCTGGCCGGGCAGAGGGGGAGAATGAAATTGCAACGAGCGGCGAGAGGAATGTAGAACGTGATATTTCTTAGAATACTCCGGAGTAAGACGTTCTCTACCCTCCCTCCCCCCTTCCAGCCTCCTCCTGTTCGTCCTCCGTAAACAGATGCATCAACGGCAGCATTGTTGCAATTTGTTCCTGTCCCTCGGATTAAATCTGCCTCGCCGCCTCTCTCCGGTCGGCAGATGAACAGGTTAGGAAGCTTCGCGTCTCGCGTATCGACTCGTTCCCGGCAGCTTTCCGCCGGATTTGCCTCCGCTCGCGATAATTGTCCCTCCGCCTCTCGAATCGTCCGCTTCCCTACCGGCGCGCAAGGAGCGTAGCCATTCAGGCGATAATCCGCGGTGTCAGTTTCCCACTTTCATCCGTTCAGCAGCGTCCATCTTCCTCACGGTTAACCGATACGATCCGTAAGAGTTCCTCCGCTCTTGTCTTCCTCCTCCGTCCTCATCCCGTCCCATTCGCGATCCGAGCCCACCCCCCTGGCGATTTGCATGGAGCGCGCCGGATTGACGCGAGGGCCCGGGCGAAGTACTTCCTTCAATTTCAGCTGCGGACCAACATCGCGCGGATAGTAGGACGAGACAATTTCCATCGGCGATTTTCGATCCTCCGGCACCCTGGCGCAGGTCGCTTTTACTGCCATCCGGCTGGAACGAAGGCACGCATCGGGGGTACGAAGTGCTAGTCCGGCTGCCAGCCGTAACTCGGCACCATTCGCCATTCGCCATGATCGAATCGGAGGCACTGACAGCGGCACTAAAACTGCGCATCGGCCCTTTCGAGAAGTGCCCTGCGAACAGATGAGCCTACAACTGTGACGCGTGTAGCTCATCGCCGGGGTAGGTAGATTGACGGTAGAGAGGAGTAGGAGGGAGAGGAGGGGGAGGACGAGTCGAAAATGTCAGAGGGGATGATCCGAGACGGTTGAGGACCGTCGGAGGGCATTACGATCATCGTCTGACGGAGGTATCCAGGCGTCCGAGAGTTACGACGCACGCTGCGATACGAACAATGCGCCATGACCCGCCAGTGATGCAATTAGATCATCCTGTATAACTCGGCGGGTGCGCCGATCCTCGATTGCGGCCGACTCGAGTGACGCTAGTCCGCGCACGTCCTTGCGCCAGAAACCTACGGGGTGGTCCATCCGAACCCGGCGTCGCTCGGTCAGACCACTTAAATTCCACAGCTGCGGCACGCCGACGTACGAAGAAGGTCGGATGACATATCGGGCCCGAGATGCGTGCAATTACGGAAATTGCTCAGGTCGACGTGTGTGGCGCTCGATCTTAAAGTTCAGCGATCAGTTTTAGCGTCGCCCTGTACCTGACGCAACCCGGTGCGTCGGTGTGTGTGTTCGTTCGCGAGCGAGAGTCTAGAACGCAGTCGTCTCGAACGTCGCATCTGTACCGAGGTTGTAGCCGCGTTGCCGAAGTGCAAGGTATACGAACGTTGAATGCGTCGATGTCCTGGACTCGGCTGACATGTGCTGTAAGCCGATCGTTCCTAGGATTCAGGACCATTATCGCCTTGCCGCGTGTGCGTGCGGCAACGTGTACGCGTAAAAGCGTCTCTCCCGTCGTCTCCCCGCCGCCTTCCGCGAGTGCATTAGTATGTGTCGGCTGTCTCAGTCTCTCTCCGTTCCAGGCGGCGTGTATACAATGCGACGCGGCGTCGCAGGATGCCGAGGGCGGATATGGGTGTGTGCGTATGCGTCGTTGCACACCTACGTGGCGGCGTCGGTGTTCGGGTACGGTCGCAATTACGGGTACGAGTTTGACGTGTATCGACTTTATGCTTCGCTGAAAATGATCGAGACAGTGTCTGTCTAGGGAGCGTCTCGTACCACGCTGCAGGATAACGATTTGCAAGGACTACGTATACTCGGAGCGCGTCCAGGAGCCTTTCCTCGGCGAGAAAAATGAAGGAAGCCACGATGTACCGAGAAATATTGTTACGTAACGCGGTAACTCTTTCTCTCTCGCGAGAGAACTGAACAGGCTCGCGATGTGGGGTGGCGCCCTGTGCGAGATGGGGGAAGGGGATCGGGGATAGAAAATACAGAAGGCGTAGGAGGGTCGAGGGGCAGAATTATAGAGGCTCTAACTCGTAGGCGCGCAACTCTTTCCGCGACACGATGTTCGTCGCCCGCAAAACAGTAGTTAGGGGTAGTCGAGGGCTGTCTCAATGGGGGAAAATGACGGGGGTCGGAGCATGTGGCGCATGTACCTTTTTACAAATCGCCGGAGAATAACCATTAATTTTCCGCAATGCTTCGACGGCGAACTTGGCGTAGAGGTCGGGGCGTCGAGCATAAATTGCGCATCGCGCTCTGTAATTAGATTTTCAGCACCCCACCCCCACCACCTCCGCGTACCCGGCGACGGAGAAATTCTAATATCCTCCGCGCTTCGCGCACGAAATATTGCCGAACGATCAGTCCCAGCGTCGGCGAATGGTATTTTATCGACGGCACGGCGTCCGAGAGTGCGCGCGCGCGGTCGCGCGAGTTAAATCGGGATGAAATAATTTTCGCTCGCGGGCGTAAAGAGTCAATACTACGGATCCGGTCTCTTTAATCGTCGAAATATTTACGCAGCGCGTCGGCATCACGGAAACGGGGTTGATTTAGGTACGTACCGTCGAGTAAACGGGCGGGAGAGAGAGAGAGAGAGAAAGAGAGAGACAGCGGGGGAGAGAGAGAGAGAGAGCGCGCTCGCGCACACCGACCAACCAGGGGTGAACTCTGACTCACCCCTCACGGTTGTCTGCATCCCCCCGATTCGAGCTCCTTCTCCCCGTCATCCCTCTCCGCCCGGAACCCACCCCCCGATGGCTTTGCTGCCCCCGAGCTACGCACGCAATTACCATCCCTGATTGGATTAGACAGCGTCTTGATTTGAGCCCGGCGTCGACAATCTCACCCAACCGAATGCGCTGTTTCGAGAAGAGCTACCGGAATTTCCACTCAAGGAAATAACGTTCGGCGGCCTCCTGCGGACGGTTCGACTTTCATTATCCTGAAATGTTTTGGTCGGTGGAAAAAAGTCCAGGGAAAAATATATTGCCTCCCCCCTACGGTCGCACCCGAGTCAGCGACGTCTGCGTCAGAGAATTCCTGATGGAAATTTCATTTTGGTTCGTTAAAGGTTTATTACGTCGTTAGGCGTGCACGTAAGGACGCGGGCGAAGGGAATGCAGTCGTGTGTGAGCCGTCGGTAGATTAGAAATTTAATTGCAAAGAAACGTGACGGGGCCACGTCTCGGAGGACTTCCGGCTTCATGCACTTTAAATTGATCTTTTGACGGTCCTCGTTCGTCTCACCCTCCTCTCTCCCCCTTTCGTCGATGTAATCAGAAATAAACCTCGCTTCTCGGCCGGTCGCCCGCCTCGAAATAGAGCGCGGGGAGCGCCCTAAATTATTCAAAATGCCTGCTGACTGACTGCTCGAACGACAGTATCAATTCAATTTAAAGGGTCCGCCGTCGAGTCGGTCGATTCGGCGCAGTTTCTAATCTCGGATCGAGGCGTTGCCTGCACGTACCCGCAGTTAGCGGCGGATTAATTCACGTGTATCATCTCTCCTCCGGCTGTCGGATAGACGGAAGACGCGGTCTTGATTAGTAAAATCGTTTGCCCACGCGGAAAGAGACGATATCTCAACTATCGCAACTCTCATTTATATAATCAATTTCTAAACATTGTAACGTAATGACAGTAGTAGTAACAGTAGGTAAGTTACGTAATACGTACATAACGTAATGTACACAGCTTCATAATCAGGATCAGTGCTCTTATTTACTCGCATCCCATCGACCTGACTGAAAAATATCGCACGGAGAGAGGAGGAGGGACCTCGGCAAGGACCAATGAACGGATCAGTTATGCGTCTGGCATGCATATCACGTGCCGCCTACCTGTACCCATGATTTTTGTTCCCCGAGTCGACGGCCGAGGAGCGAATAATACACCGCCGAGAGACCGTCGTGCGTCACATATTGATGGAATCGAAGACGAATGGTCCGCAGGAGTGGCTACACCCCTCCAAATCTGTTCGGGATTTGGCAGGAGCGCGCGACTTGAAACGAGTCTCACGTTCCCTATTGGAAAAGAACGATGGGTGCACTCTCCGCGCCGAAGACGTCCGACGGTCAGCGACGTGCTCACGTACGAACCCACCGTCAACCCCTTCCCATGGGAAACGGGCCCACTTCTAATTCGGCCTATATTCCGCGTTTATTGATTGATAAGCCTCTCTCGCGCCCAGTCACGATATTGGGAGCGAACCTCTCTCTGCCTCCTCTTCCCTCTCCCCGTAATAACGACAGATAAGAATTGTCGATCGGGCGTGATCGACAAAGTCGACTCGGGAGGGATGAGGTTCTGTAGTTATTCTTACGCGATCTAGAAATGGAAGGAGCGGCTGGGATGGGGGAGCAGGCGGCAGAGGTTATTACCATAAAATAATGAAAAGGGATCTGGGTGCATTACGGGCGGCAGTCCATTATATGGGGTGGGACGGTCGTCTTTCTGCGTAGTCTGAGGTATGCATGCCTCACTGGTCAGATAGATAGCCTCACAATGACGGGGCAAAAGAGGTCTAGAGGCCTCTCGTTCGCGAAGGGCGATACACGCACACTTATCCGCGACCCTTGTCCGGCCCTTAGAGGGCGAACGCGCGATCGACGATGAGCGGACTCCTCTTTCCTCCCTGGCCCTTTATCGGGTGGCCCCGTGGATATCGAATTTTCGTTCGGACTCCGTCGAGGTTTCACCCCACGGAAGGCCGAAAGACGACACTCGAATGCCTGCGTGCAGGGCAGAGGACACGTATTTATGCGAATTGTGATTAATCGCACGCTCGGCCAACTACTGACGAATGCTCTTTCCTGCGACGAGTGGTTACTAATAAGGTCTCTCTGATTGTTTTCATATCTTTTGCTGTGGTGCGACAGTGTCGGGAAAATCGAAAACCCTTTCTCTAGGAGCATTTTAGTCCCCATTTAATACATGTTCGATTGGATTATGCGTATAATATGACATTGAGCGGTCAATGTAAGGTAGTTTAAGGCTATTTGCACTTATTACAACTCTCAGAATGATACGGTATTTCATTTTTTTGCAATAATAGTTGGAGTAGCCACTCGAAGGTATCGAAAACGGAATTTAACGTAATGTTGCAGCCTTTCTAACTGTCTTATTCTTTTACTATGTCATTTATATTGCTCGTTTAGTACTAGGGGATGACTGTCAAATGCTTTTATGTATATTTACGGCAATAATTGGCGATTTTTTTGCGATTTAACCCACGGAAACCCATTTTAGCCCAAGTATAAACCCTATCTGATGGCCGTATCCTTATTATATGGGACTGAACGATCAATGGAGGGTACTTGGGCACTATTTGGACCTATTGAAAGGTGATAGAACCTTCAGAATCGCGAAAAAACGTGAAAAAACTTTTCGTCTTAAAATGGATTTAAAACCACCCTATCCTATGGATTTTAACTCGCCCTGAAATTTGGTTGCAAGCAAAGTTCCGAATTCCTAATAGTTTCGAAGATACAGCCATTTTTTGGAGGTGAAAAAAAATGTTTTTAAAGATCGACTTTCGCCGATAATCCTATCTTAAAGTACGCGTCAAAAGCTTCAAGAAAATGTATGATTATTATATGTTTTGATCGCTGGTTGAAAAGTTACAGGCGATTGTAAAAATCGCGAATTTTTTAAGGGGTACCCCTTCTCATTTTTGCGAAAAATTGAAGGTCGGCGGATCGTATCGCCCTTTTGCTACCTGGTAGGGGGTCGAAAATAACTCGGAGAGCCGTTTCCCGTTGGTCGAAATTCGCATTAAATTCGGAGTTACAGCCAAAAAACCATCGAAAAAATGGAGGTCGAAAAATAGGTAAAAATTAAAAGTTTTCCGATCGACTTGTGCACATGCATACTGAAAGAGGATCAAACGAGGGTCACAAAAATCGCAACCGGAGCCTTCTAAGTGCAATAGTTTCGGAGATACGGTCAAGAAAAGGTTCGAATATAGTGAAAATTATGTGAAAATTTGATATTTGGCGGCCCTGTATGCCCTTTCTTCCAAGAATGCGAAACGATATGTAGTACACATCTAACGAAGACAAACTTCTTTCCGCTCCTAGATTTATCAGTAATTTAATGGTCGGTCATTAATTGCGAATGCAGGGACGTGAAACGAGTAATTGGCGTAATTCGTTGGATCGGTGAGGGTGGCTGACACAGTTTCCAGTCAAAGTATGCGCATCGCGGTTCCTCGTTAGTCATTACACGCCTCCATCCGTCAACTCGTCCTAACGCGTACGCCCTTTTCTGTAATTTTAAGAAAATTCGTCATTATCATCGAGCAAACAGATTCCCGAAGCAAGAGTCGGGATTTGACAAATTGGTGCCTCGTTCGACGCGAAAGTTTACACGGTCTTCTTAATCCGTACTCGCACGTTCGAGAATTTACTGCGTTAAGAACGATTTCGTAAGTGTCATTAACGAATTTACCAACGCATCGAGTAAATGGAGTGCTCTATAAAGAGGGTACGGTAGACAGGGTAAGGAGCGAGGGAGTGAGAGAGGCTGCGAGAGAAGGAGAGGGTAGAGACAGAGTGTAATTTACCTGGGATTACGAGCCGGTCTCTCAGGCGTCCTTGGGTACATATTGATTCAATGGGATAAACTTACGACTCGGCCCGCACGAGCAAGAAAATGGCCAAGGCGAGGCCGAGGGGTTTCTCAACCTCTCTTACTCCCATTCTTCCTACCTTCAAACTCCTTTCCGCGGTCAACATAAAGTACCCTGATCCCCCTCTGATACTATAAACGCTACTTTCGGGAGAACAATGTATGCCCAATTCCGCTTAAAGCAATCGTATTTCTCGGGCTTTGCCCGATCGACCCGGCTTACACGCTCCTACGCGACACGCACGTACTCATCCCCGATCCCAATCGAGCTACACATCTCCCGAATCGAAACTTCGCCAAGATCAGCGACTCCTCTTAAACCTGCTGAACTAAGTAACAGTGATTCGCTCGTAAACTCTCATCCCGACACGATAATCGGACGTCGAAGACGTTTCGTCATCAGGCCGGCGAGTAACCGTGTTTCCGCAGTGCACCGGAAGTCATCAAGGCTTGTTGGCGTAGCCGAAGTGGACAGGACTCGATGACCGGGTAAAAGCCTACTTCCCCCGATTGACCTTAACTTCGTATATTCGCCCCGCGCGGCGAATCCATCCGGCTGACTGCCTGCCTGCCTGCCCCGTACGTTACTTGACCGCGAGGGGGTGGAGATCGACGTGGGGGGTTAAGCTCAGGGGGACAGAGGCAAGTGCACACGTAGGAGGAACTCAGAAATCGAATTCCACTCGGTCGTGTGGGAACGAAGCGTCGTGGTAGCGCGAGTAATCTCCGGTTTCGTGGAAAATGAAGCGTCGAGCGAGAGAAGAGAGCGGAGGTGGATCCGGAGGAGAGAGAGAGAGCGAGAGATGGAGAGAGGCGGAAAGCATGAGAGTTGTGCATGGAGAAAGGGGCCGGGAGGGTGGGGCGGGGGAAGAGGGAGGGCCGAGGGTGTTGGTGAATTCCGCGCCGGTAAATCGGCGCTGGCGGATAATGAGCCGAGGCGAATAATTCTCTCCTCGGCCGCAAGCTGAAAGGGCGAGCTCAACGAGCGAATGCCTCGCCGATCATTCCGCTTCGCTGTAATTGTAACATGACATGAGGCGCATTCCCCGATGGCAATTTTCTAATTGCGATCACCCGTCTGGGTCGCGGGGCATTAACGATACTGTTTAACGCATTGACAGACGTATCGGCTGGCATCTGGCTGAACGCTGCGAGTAACTCGGGGAGCTGGGTCGGATTAGGCGATGGGGGGGAAGAGATGTGGATCTGTGATATAATCTTGTCAGTATATGCGTTCGTACGTGAATCATTTCTACCGGATGTCATTTAAGTATTACACAAAAGCATTACTTAACACAGTATTTTATTTATTTACGATATTTCATCGATTAATTGAATGAAAGATACAGTAATCTCATGGCGCAGTGTACTATGCTCAGTATTGTGCAGTCACCGAACTCCGTAAATATTGTCGCAGTGACGGGAAAGCGATCTTTCACAATGACTACGCGACGGTTCAGAGTTCGGCGGCGAGTGGCGAGCGTAAATATATGTGCAGGCGACAGGAGGAATTTTCTGTAATCAGGCAGAGTTGAGCGGCGAATCGGCGGAAACAATGGTCGCCGGTGAAAGGCAGAAAGTCTGACATTCTGAATAAGGCAGGCACTGTGCGGCTACCAGCGGGCCGCGCGGCATCGGCGTTGTTAATTTGACCGTCAAGAGTGTGGCGCGAGCTGGGCCCACGCAGGTAATGGCGTATAATGAGGCGAGGAGAATAATTCTCTCCTGAATCTCACTCCGGGCCGCAGCGATGCCGGCCGATGAACGTTGCGCCGATAATTTCCCGCAAACCGTACGCAATCCCGCGCAGGATAACTCCCATGGCGTTGATCATAAATGTATCTAATGAGATACGATGGCGAATCAATGGATTTACGTAACGCGAATTAAATGTCAGGACCGAACGGCCCAGACTTTTTCCCCGTACGCTCTCAAGCCTATCCTTTCAACGGAATATGTTGTACATTCTTCTTTTTTTTGCCCCTTAAAGATCAAAATCGTTCCCGTAGACGAGAAGTACGGTATCGCGACCTAACCGACGCTCGCCGACCTTCCGCGTATTTCCTCGGCACGACGTAATATTTCGCCGATCGAATGAAAAGAGAGCCTCGCCCCGTCGATGCTAACGACAAGTCGGAGATGATTTAGGGTAACTCGATCCGCATCTGCCCACGTGTCTCCCCCCTCTTCCCCACCTTATCCGCGGAGCGTATACACACGAGCGCGTATCCACCCGGGCATCCACCGAGTGCATAAATTTCGACGAGCACTCAGATTCACCCACGAAGGTACGAAATGGGCGTCGTCGTTGGGCCGCAAGGGAAAACGCGAGGCGAGGAAGCGGAGAGGAGAGAACGAAACGTAACGCAAGAGAGAGTGAGAGAGAGAGAGAGACGGAGAGATGGGTGGGTGGTGGGCACGAGGAAGGAAGAGGTCGTCGATACCGACAGCCTCCAGCGTGAAAAGAAATAATATTATTCACGATCTGCCAAAGTTACCACGACGGTGCCAAAGTTCCCCCATCTCGCGATACATCAAGACGTTTATATCCCTCAGCAGCCAGCACCTACTCTACTCTCCCCCTCTCCCCCCGCTCTCGACCGAAGCGGTCTTCTCTACATCAGCCTGGAAGACAACTGGAAATACGTTGGATTCGGTAGGATATCGTTGGAAAAACCATCTGTTTGGGGGGTGCCTTGATATGGGAGGGGGGTGGAAGGGTGAGCAGGATTGGGTCAGGGGTGGAAAAAGAGGGGGTAAGAGTCGCGCGCGCGCGCCATCGAAACTTAACATGTGCACTTTATTGTCTCTTAGCCGGAATAACACGCGTTATTTGGCGCGAGACAAATGCTTAAATCGAAGGAGTCCCAACCCCGAAGGGCACTCCGCGAAACTCATATATTTCCACCTCCCGGGGCAGAACAGTTTCGCCTCATAAAGGTTAGCTTTGCCTGTCCTTCCTTCCATTCTCCTTTCTCGGCCCTCCTCATCCCTCCCTGCCCTGCCAAGTGCACTACAGGTTGCCCTTCGTCATCTTTTCCTACCTCTCCAGACCATCGCCTCGCCTTTATTTCGACCTGCTTTATTACACGGAGAGCCCAGTTCGTTGCTTACGATAAATTACACCTTCTCGTTTCTCCCAGTCCTCTAAGCCTGTCCCTCCCTCCCTCTCTCTTTCTCCCCCTCTCTCTCCCTCTCTCTCTCTCTCTCTCTCTCTCTCCAGTCCAGTCCGCGAAACAGTGCGTCAACTGAGCTTTCCGCGTAACAAACGCGACCGATGCCTCATACTTTCCGCGCCGGCACGCCTCCGCGTAATTCCCGCTTTACATTTTATCGCGGGCGGCCGCCTCACGCTTTCCACATTTTACACGCGTCGGACATCGGGCATTAAACATCTATCAGGCTTAAAAGGCTTAATTGCTAAACGAGGACGGTGGAGGCGGCGGCGGCGGCGGCGGGCACGGTAGGCAAGCGGCTTATCTGTTCGTGCGCAAGTCGACGTCCGGTCTCGACTCGATCGACGGCTCCGGTCACTAACTGATGGCCGGTGTCGATGATCGCGCCCACGGCACCCTTCGGCCAGGCTGCCTTTGTCGCGGTGCCTCGTTCCTTCCCTTTTTCGCGGCCAGCGACGCCAGGGTCTGCGGGTCGGCGCAATAAACGGCAATACGACATGGGCGGGTGCGTGCTGGCGCGAGAGTTCGCATGTCGAGGGTGTCGTGCGGTCACGCGAGCCGTCGCGCGGGGGGTAACATTATTGAACATTACGTTTATAGATTTGTTGCAGGACAAAGGGGGGTGAGCGCGCGCCTCCCTTTCGCGAGGCTTCCTCGGGAGAGCTTAAGCGCACGCTCGACGAAACTCTCGCCAGAATGTCGTTCGCTGAATGCGTGCTCGAATTCCGCGCCGGCCGACGCGAGAAGGTGCATGTGTACCGTTCGGACGCCGTTTGCACGCCTATCGCCCGACAACCGACCGTACACCGACCATCTACAGCCCGAACCCCGATACAGAACCTCGACACGGAGACTCCGGCACAGAACGCAGCCAGGGGCCTCTGCGTGATATCGGATTACCTTTAAAGCACCCCTAATTACCCGGCATTAGGAGCGAGACTGTTAGAAGTTACAAATCGATTGCGCGAGGCTGAAATTATTGAACGTTTAGCTCGAGAGCGATGTATAGATTCTGAAGCTCCACCCGCGAAAGCCTTTGGCGGCGAACCGCCTGCAAGCTGCCTTCGCCCCAGTCTGAGAGTCACATACGACGCGTTCGGCGCTCCGAAAGTCCGCTTTGAAACTTCGAAAGCCGTAGGTCGGGATAAAATGCGCGCGTAACCCCGCGGACGGAGTTTGCGATACGTGCTATTCGCCGGGACCGTTCCCGTTGTTCCAACGTCGTGCCACGCTTATCGCCCGCCTGCGCACTCTTAATCGCCGACTGTTAGGACTAAAGTGTCGCTAATTGCGAATCGATGAGGGTGCGGTAATGAGAGCGGCGCATAAAGGGTTGGATACGATTAGGTTCGGAGCGTGGCAACGGGAGTAAGTGATTGTCCTTTATGCGCACTCCCGCCATTTTATGCGTTACGGGCTGATTATTTTATAATATCGATTGGCGCCAATTATCACGGTGGACAATTGCGCTGCAATGCGAACTGTTGGCAAAATAATTTAGCGGCTATCGGTGATATTGTAAAGTGACGAAGTAATGTACGTAGGATCTACTTATGGCCGGGGGGTGATGAGGGGGGAGAGTGACATCGCTGTCTAGACAGGGGAGGACTAAAGGGGATGAATCTTTAACGGGAGAATTTCCGCCTCCCGCTAATAGTCCGAAGAGCAAAGATGCCGGATAAAACGTCGCACGATCGTGGATTATTATCGCGGCGCTCGCCGGTTCAAGATAAGAGCGGCTCGACAATGCGACCTCCTCGTACAAAGAACGATAATCTCGAAGATATTCGAGAGTCCTCGACGAGGGAAGGGCGAGGGTGGAGGGAGGGGGAATATTATCGCGCTTCACCCCCTTAAAAGAGCAGAATCGAGAGGAAGCGCTGGCTCCTCACGAAGGGACACTACCTGGAACAATTACTGCGTAGACAGGAGGTAGACTATAAAAAGGGGGGTCTTATCGATTATTACCGGTCGGCGAGTGCGTCTTGGATGGCGGCAAATCAAACACATGCCTTGATTGAAGTGCGCCACGCCGTTAGCGAGCGTGAGGGAGAAAGAGAGAGAGAGAGAGAGAGAGAGAGAGAGAGAGGAGACGAGAGAAACATTGAGAGAAAGAGAGACAGAGAGTACGAGCTAGCAAAGGGTAAGGGAAGCAGGATGGGGTTGAAGGACCTTCAGTCTCTCATCATCGGGGATTAAACTGTTATTGCAAACTCTCCGCGGCGACGCCGAGGACGGCGACGATAGGAACGACGCCGACGAAGAGGAGGCGAGAAACGTTCGCCAAGCGTCGGCGAGGACGCCGACCGACGCCGGCGCCGGCGTCGACCGTTCGGGCGGCGCTGCCGATGGCATATTGAGCGTCGCGAAATTAAAATACAGGCGAAAGTTTGCACATTGGATAACGCGCCCGCGCCGCTCTCCGCAGCCGTCAATATTGAAACCCGGAAATTGTGACAGCCGCCCCCCGGCACCCCATTCCTACTACCCCACTCCCTCCCTCTCTCTCTACCTCTTTTCTTCCTCATTCTCATACCACCCCCGTGCACCAAGCTTCTTTCGGCCTCGCTCGAGCACGCTGGTCCTCGTAATTCCAACATCCGCACGGATCTCGAATCCCTGGCAGGAGGCAAAAAATAAAGGACTGACGATCAACCTCCCCCTCTCCCCATTAGGCATCTGGCCGCGATTACGTCGAAAGCAGTCACTTCCCGGTGGCACGAGAGGTGCGAGGGCGGCGATAAAAGTGAAACTGCACGCGCGGCTCGCATTAAAGAGGGGGCGACGATGTGGGATTGCGGAATGGGAGGGGGAGGAGAGGGTCCCCCGTGGGGCATGAACTAATAATTTTCATCCGTTATCTATGTTTACCGGGCAATTATAGGAGGCGCATGAAGGCGTGGATAAGGACGTCGCGGCGCTTCGTGTGTACGGGCTCGTGCGTGACGCGCATGCCAAAGTTTGCCGGCGCGAATCGTGAGTTAGCGTGGGGTAATTACCTGTTTTCCGATGATGCCTCGGCTACATAAGAAAAGGGAAGCGGCCGTCGGGCGGGGGGGCAAAAAACATGCCGGCGATGGTATCGATTGCGTGCCTGATTCGTATGAAGGTGCAAACGTTTCCCCAAGATTGTTTTCCTCTCCAATTCCCACGGAAAAACATCCCCGTAGCTCTCCCGGACTCTTCTGGCCCGCTCTACCTCAGCCCGCACCCTCCCCTAACCGTACCTCCCCCCTACCCCATCGTGAACGGTGATCGAAGAGGAGCATTAAACCACCCCGGGGCCCCAGGTAAATCGTTGCTACCATTCTTCCCCTCGGCTTGAATGCAACTGTAAACTACCTTGCCGGGGCGCTCTCCTTCCTTCGCCCCAATGGCTTTGATCACGACAGACCCGTATTACGGGAACTCAACGCCGCTTCCTGTTTGCTCGCCTCCTCCGCGCGAGCGCGGCATCGACACTTTGTTCTCGTTACCGCGGCTTACGGGATCGTCCGGCGATACGTTTAGATTCCGTGCGATATGAGCATGGAGTGCGGCCAGACGTTTTATCGCCGCCGAAGATGATCGCGACGACGGCGCTGCGATGGGACAATAAAGAGGGAGTACCATAGCGCGCTGGGAGGAGTGCAGGGAGGTGGAAGAGGAGACAGATGTAAGGACTGCGCGCGGATGGCGGGAGCGAAGCGGTTGAATGGCGAATTTCGTTCGGTGAAGATCGGCCGGGGTCGCCGGCAGTTTACTTCGGCTCGTTCGACGAGTCGAGCAAAGACAGTTCGCAATTCGCCGATAAAACCTGCTCCCTAAACCCTTCGGCGCGTCCGTCGACTAATGGAAGGTGTCGAAAGGGCTCACGGGGAAACGAAAGGGAAGAGAGATGAAGTTTGCACAGTGAAAGGAGCGTGAGAGGGGCTGCGATGCTGCCTAGGGGGTGAGAGAGTAAGAGAGTGAACGGGGGAGAGGAAGATTCTCTGGGCTGGTGCGAGGAGGATGGCCGGAAGAAGTGAGAGGGAAGACGGGAAAGTAGAGAAAATAAGTGGGCTGGACAGAGAGCAACGCGAGAGGGAGAGAGCGGAAGACCTTGCGAGTCGGGTGAAGAGAGAGAGAGAGAGGGAGAGAGAGAGAGAGAGAGGAAGAGAGAGAGAGGGTAAGGGCAATCTCAGCGTCGGTGGTACGATGACTACCCTACCGCCATGCTGGATTTCATTTTCATTTCTGCCGCAGCTCGATCAAGGCGCCTGCGTCATCTACGTGTGAGTGACGCGCCTCTACCTACGTCCCACCCACACCCACAACCTCTACATGTATCCGCCATCACGTTCGTCCGTGTACACTGGGAGTACGTGTCTGAGACGGGGTGAGGGTCTGACGCGAGGGTGTACGTTCGTTTCCTCGGTGGAAAGTGGCGTCAGTGTTCGGCCGCTCTCTCCACCACGAAGGAACCTACCCTGCCACCCTCTTCTCGCAGACAGCGAGAGAGAATCGCTATCAGATTTACCAAGAATCTGAGTGCGCCTACCGACCCCTCTGTTTACGTATGCAAATGAGTACGGATCAATGCCGTTAATTAGGATTCTCCGTCGCGTTCGCGAGAATCGGCCGCTCTCACTCCTTGTCCCTTCTCTTTGTCCTTCGCCTCCCCCCGCTCTCTCGTCTACCCCTATTTTCCGCGCGTCTCCATAGGTCTCGCCTATTCTTCGCTTCTACGCCGCGTGTCGCTCTCTTCCCTTACCGGCTCGCTTTCCCGCCCGGCAGGCCCGATTTGACCTGCCACCTATCGCTCTCAGGGCCACCGCTTACTTCTATCTCAATTTAGCGGCCCTACCCTCCCTATCTTATGCGCCTACGATAAGCTTATAATGCGCCGTGTTCGCCGGTCTCGCACGGGCGAGCGACCATAATCGTACGTGATGGTGTATAATCATACGTGCCAGGCCACCTCCTTCACCCCCCCCCCCCCTGCAACTCCCTCTGCCCCCATTTGCGCCCTTCCTACTTCATGCCGCATCCTCTCTCGCCTCTCCTTTTATTCGACTCGAGTCTCTTCCTCTCATCAGTCCTCTCCGACCTTCTAGCTCCTTTCAACGTTCGCAGCCTCTTTCTTCGGTCTCCGCTTCCGTTATTCTTCCCTCTCCCTTCTTCTTACCAACCGACTTACCTTCACCATACCTCGCATTGGGCCTCCTCCCTCCTTCCCATCCTCCTTTCGCTCTCACGTGCGTTCTATGGGCTGTCTCCAGGTCGAGCCCTTCAAACAAAGACATTATGCCTTCCTCGCGCGATTACCATCATTAGCCGGTGGACAGCCGGTCGGCCATCTTCCCCGCTCTCCGGCCCACACTCGATCCTCTTCCGACACCCTCGTCATTTTCCTCGACCCCTTTCGCCGGAGGAGCGTCGCTGGCGTGCCTGGATTTTATAATATCCGTGCGAGGAACAGGCGTGCGCTCGGACGACCTGCGAGAGATTCCTCGAAGACCCTCGACAGTCATTGGCCGCGAGACAACACGAAATCTTCGGCCGATCGTGTTCCCGGTCCATTAGCGAACTCTCCGGCCATTTTTCGTTTCATCCCCGCAGCTAATTCGCCTCCTGATTCGAGCATATTGTGCCTCGAGTGAAAAAACGTACGTCGAAAGCGGATATCGTTCCGAGCCGATCGCTTCCTTCCGCAAAAGTATGAAATGACAAAGTCGCCGACTCATCCCCCGGCAATTAAGAGCCCGCCGTGGGTCCAGGGGGGGGGGGGTGGAAAATTGGCGTGCGACGTTGCGAGAATGATTCTTTTCTCGCCTCGTCAGCGCTAATTGCTTTGAAAGACCGCCCGGAAACGAAGGTGCGACAAGTGGAGGGATATCGCGGACGCATTTAAGGCAGCCCTTGTGCGAAAGGCCACCCCCTCCTCACCTGCCTGCCCTTTCGAGGCACGCGTGTACGCAGGCTACAATGCGGTTATTTTGCCCCTTGACGTCACGCGCGCCGAGAGAATTATCGTTACCTTGCCGGCGCGGAGTTAGCGACGAAATTAATGACCGTGTTACGCTGCCGAGGAAAAGTCCCCGCCATTGTCCCGCGAGCCGCGGCGGTAGATGAGTTTCAGTGGCAATGAAAATCATCGCCGACTGCCGTCGGGCCCCGGTAATTAAAAGGTAATGAGCTCACGGTTATGTAGATTGCCGCGCAGTTGACGGGACACCGCGGCGGTAAAGGTTATGTCGCTCAGGTATCCTCCGGCATTTACTAACCTTGATCGCGATCCTGTACGTCCTCCGGATTACGCTCCGCTTCTAATCCTCGTTCTTCTTTTTGTAGGAATTTTTTTTTCCGTACTTTTCGTCCTAACTTGATCATTCCACCGTGGAACGCAGTTCGAACGCTCGTTCTCAGCGCTTGTGCTTTTTTTAGTAGGAATTTTTTTTCTGTACATTACGACCTAAGTTGATCATTTCCGCGTGGAACGCAATTCGAACGCGCGAGCCTGTAAATTAACATCCGGTCAGCCGAAATTTGATTACTCTGTTTATCGCGTCAAGCGTGATTTTTCACGCTGGTCGCGGTCCTCTCTGCAAACGAAATGAACGCGGAGGGGAGTGATCGAACGTTTTGCCGAAAAGTCGCCCTGTTTGCTCAGCACATTCGCGTATGCAGATGTTATATTACCAGCGTAGCGTGCGGGCTCGCCGACTAATTGTGACAAATTGCGAGTGCCTCGGCGAGCGGTATCTCTCTTTTTCTCGTTGGAGCTGTCAGGAAGATCGTGAGTCGACGCTTCTTGCGGACGCCTCGAATTTCATATGCTAGAGCGTCCGACGCAGGTCGGAGTATATTTTGATTGACAAGTCGGCTCTATTCGACTCTATTCGACTCTCTATCGCATCGATAGACTCGATACTTTCGCCAGCTTCCCTCGGGAAGCTCATAACGTTTCATGTTCGTTCCAGAAAGAAAAAGACGCATCATGTGCCAGTAATCAGCAGCGTATTAGTTTGATACGCGGGCTTAATTAATCATCCGGGAGGATGGCCGACACGTTTCTTCGCGCATTGATAGACGGACCGACGCTGAAACGTTCTCCCCTGATTCTCTGCGGGCGGACAACGCGCCTCGGCAGCGAATAAATATTTCGGGATTCACGTCAAAGTCATTCGTCATCCCTAGCAACGTCGACGGGCCGAATCGCGCTAACGAGGCGCCCAGAACAAAACACACTCCATTAGACCTTCGCAAACATTGATGCGGCTTTCGTTCTCCGCGCCGATGAAGAGCGCACGTCACGGCCGGCGAGCTTATGCTCCCGGGCCCTCCGCCATTTCCGGTCTCTTCGATCGGCAGGAACACTTTTCTCCGTCAAATATAATTCCTGCGTCCCTGCGTCCCTGCGTCCGTACGTCGCCCGGTTTCGAATTTGTCCGATTTCATTACACGGTTTTCGGTACCTCGAGCGAAAAAAGCGAGAATTGGCCATCGATCGGCCGTTGACCAATTCCCATTGACATTCTGCCACTTGGCGGCGCGCGGGAAAAATACACCCTTTCCACCGTCGCCCCAAATTGATTCTACGAAAATCCTCCGATTGTTTTTCCCACCGAAATTTGCGCCCATGGTAAACGCGGCCGCGCGCGAAGCTAACTGAATTCCCGAGTAAAAAGATATTCTTTTTAATAAAACGGGCCCGAGCCCGGTTCGATTTATTGCCGACTCTATCTATCCTGGGGCCGGGGGGGTAGCTGACTATTTTCCACTCTCGCCGGATGCGTGGCCGACCGTCGCACGTAGAGACGGCCGACGTCGGGACGCGTGGCTGCCCGTGGTGGCCGAACGCGCTCGTATGCGTGTATGCGCTCAGGAACGTGATTTGTCGGCTACAGGCGGCCGCATATTTACGGTTCGCTTGACCGGAGGCTAGCTGGCTGCTTCGACTCCCCAGAATCGAGCTTACGCCGGAGTCGTCCTATCTATGTATTTTCTGAATTTCACATTTCCCGTGGTATTTCCACCGGCAGGGAGGCTGAGAGCCGGATGGGGGAGTGGAAGAGGGGGTGGAGGAGGGACTAGGGTGGATATTGAGTTCCAACCCTGACCGACGCGGCGCCGGCCGACGATTTGAGGGTCGCCGCTGCGTCCAAGTCGATATACGCCCTTTGATATGCTAAGTTCGAATGATTCGGAGATGCGTGAAACGAGCGGGCGTCATCACAATCGTCGCTTCGACGAACTACGCCGAACTGTCTTCGGCACTGTGCCTTCGCCCTTCCGGTTCCGTCCGGCCACTCTCTGTCCCGAGCAGCCGACGTTTTTTCGACCCTTCGAATGAAAATCGAGGGTGCGCTCTCCGCTCGTGTGCGTTAATCGAAAAAAATATCGCTGCAGAAGGCGTTCGCTGTCGGAGATGCGCTCTTTCGAACCTTCTCCCGCGAAGGTATTGGGCGAGAAACGGTCGTCGGATGATTGCGCTGGCTTTTAATCATTCCGGAATTTGCCGTTCCGATTGCGAGTGTTGTCCCGCGGAACAATAGACCGGCGCCAAATCTCGCTAGGCCAAGAGACGTGACAAGGCCAACGGGCGGGCGACAGAAATTTTCATGCCGAGGCGCCTTAAACAATGGCGGTCCGCTCCGGTTTTTCGGCAAAAAGGAAAATGAGGCTGTCGGCCTTAGGCGACTTCGACTGCGCGCGGTTTCGGGGGGCCGTAGGCGCGTACTTAATTTCCACTCAATTAAATCAGTGCGTCCCGTTGGCGATAAATAACGCGTCGGGTTCCGTCTGCCCTGCGGAATGCCGGTTCACGGGCCGATGCATCAATCAGGCCGACACTTTCGGCGACGGCCGGGTAGGAAAGTAAAATGGATTGAAGGCGCCGCTGGGAAGCGCATCGGAACTGTCACCGACGGAGACAGTCGAAAAATCTCTGTTATCGCTCCACCCCCCCTTGCCTTTTTAACGGATACAAATAGAGCCCCCGAATATATCCGTCCGCCCGGGCTAAGAAGCTTTACACGGGAATCCACTTACGTCAGAGGCAGCCCCGGACCCAATTAAATTCGGGGCGCGCGTCACGAGCGAGCCGAGGGATGGCCATCTCGCGCACGCGACTCTCCTTCCGCGACCTGGGTAATTGATCAATTGATCGGATAGAATATCGGTCGCACAGTTTGCCACGGATGCGCAGAATCGCTCGCCATGTTCCTTCGCACGTAATCCGTCAGCGGAGAGAGGCCGCGCGCTAGTTTATTCCGCACGAACACGCGCGCACAATCGCCCGCTCCTTCCCCGATCCTCGCCGACCCGGCAACCGTCTGCCACAAAGTAAGAAATATTCGCGTCGGAGATTGCCCGCGGACGATCGGCCCCGCAAAACCAGTCCTCGAGATCTCCCGTTGCACCTGCGTGATACGTCGCGGGTCGCCGTTGCGCAAAAGGATGCAGATAAACGACAACACAATCAGCGCGCGGAGATACACGTCTCGGCTCCTCTGCTCTCTCTCCCTCTCTCTCTTTCTCTGTCTCTCTTTCTCTCTCTTGAGAAGAGAAAGACGCAGAGAGAGCCCGAGGATTCAGGTATACGGGATAACCGGTAGCGAACTACCGTCCTGAGATTCGCGTTAAGAGCAGGTCCACGCCCGTTCGAGCATGAAGAATTCACTGAACCATATTCAGGGCCATCGTGTTGTATTAGCGAACGTTAAAGCGCACGGCGCGATAAGAGTTGACGTGTGAAAACTTTCGAATGATACGATCCTCGGGGATCTGGCTCGCGTGCGAAAGAAGTATCCGGTACGAACGTGACCCGCTACGTTCGGGGCCCGGTGATTAATATCGATGCCGGATCGTGTCTGGAAGTAGTTCTGCCGATGTTATTGGCGCGGAAGATAAACGCTGCCCGCCTTGAGCGCACTTTGCGCCTTCGGGATGAAAGCGCGTCGGGGCTATTTAATATGAATCCCCGCTCGGCAGTTTAAGTGATCAACGGAGATGCGCGATGAAGTATATAATTCTCCGCGCAGCCAGTGTTAATTATTACCTACGCATCGCGCGCCAGCATCCTCCTCGCCTTTCGTTCGCCTCGTTTCCTTCGCCTCGCCCTCCTTCCATGTCGTTTTTCGACATCGATTCTTCCGGGCGCTTTATGCGTCGTACGGCGTTCGCGGGGATTAGTTTCCGCGTTACGAACTTCCCGAAGTGCTTCGTATCGGATCCGATAATGACCGGACATTCGAGAGTGACTGTCGTCGAACGTCCGCTCGTCGAGCGTTCTATCCGGCTCGAGCCCGCAGGAGTAATTCTCACGTCGGCATCGGCCCCGCGACTCCATCTCGATCATCGGCGAGAGCGTCTTCCCGACGGGAATACGAGCGTGTCTCTTTTGTTAACTCCGGGGAAGGATGAATTTTACGCCCCCTCCCTCTGCCCACCCCCTCCCGCGCTCGCGGATGGCTTGCCTTAGTGCCGCGCGATTTTATAAGTTACGATAAAAGTGGCACGAACTTTACGAGAGCGCTGGATGGTAGACTTATGATGCCAATATACATTATATGAGCTCCTTTTCGTCCATGCGTGTTTCATAGGGGAATATAAGAGAGACACTGATGGCCACTATTTCATGTTTATATTTAGTTTACTGCCGGCGCGGAGGAGTTACGCGAGCGAGTGCGTAAAAAAGAAGCGTCGACGCGCCGATATTGATTTGATCTCGCCGCGGAATGCATGCCAGACGTCGCGACGCGCGCGTGCGATTTAGGCGAACCACCGTCTTCTTCGATCCGTCTCAGGATTCTCAGACACCTCCGACTCCGCTGTCGGCTTATCTCTTGGAACGTTTTCCGGTTAGCCGCGTCGGACTTTTTCCCGCTTACCGCGGAATAATCGATGTTCGTTAGCCGTAGACTCTCGAAGATGAAGCTGAGATCTAAAAAGTACCGCAAGCTCGATGTCTCGTGAACGAGCAACAGGAAGGGGAATTATTTCGGGGGGAGGGTGGGCGTCGAATGAAAGGGAAAAGAAGAAACCATTGGCCGGGTAACACGATACGACATATTCATCATAAACCATAACGCAGAACACCTCGCGCATTCAGGACCCGTCAAAAACCCTCAAAGGAAACTTCACAAGAGCTGCGGAAGCCCACTCTCTTAAGGACTATTATTATTTTTCATTTGTATTCCTGCTGGCCCGGAGGACGTGGCCGCATTTTGCCCGGCGCCCCCCTTCTTCCTTCTTCCCCTCCTCGGCCCTTTGTTATTCTTCGGAATCTAGGAAGATGAGAACTAGGAATAATTACTGCCAGCTCCGTTCCCGCTAACGATCGGAGGATAGACTTTGTACACGATTACGCCCGAAACTCGATACCGGGGTCAACGGCCATAATGTCGGGTGAAACTGGAGTTGCTTATGAAGGGAGGCGGGGGGGGGGGGGGGATAGGGAAGAAAAAGTATTATCATTCAATACGTTTGCGCTCGCCTACCTGCGGCGACGGCAGGTAGGTACGAACATTCTGCTGCGGGACACAAACGTAATACGTATAATCCGTAAGCGGACAGCGGATAAGCACTGCAGACAGAGGGGGCAAAAATGTTATAATTTCAATGCCTGCCCGCTCTGATATTTAACCGGAGACGCATAATTGGCGGAGTCGATAATTTTATGGAGAATATCCAGGTGCATTCGGCGGAGCTATGGAACAATCCGACGTCGAACGCATTGGGGCGGACGTCGCGTTCGGGAATGGCAGGCAAATGCACGCATCTGGCGACTCGTTATCAATACGCGACCATTGCTGATCCATCTTTCGCGCTCGGGCAACATTGTCTGCCGTCCTCCCGTTGGCTTGTTGCTCGTCCCTTCGACTTTCCCTTCATCGCTGGCAGCTTTAATCCGAAATATTTCACTCGCGCATTTTACGATATATTCCGCTCGTATCACGCGCAGACAGCGGATATGTATATATATACATATGTATAGACAGATATACATATATATATATATGTGTCGGATAGATGTATTGTATATCCACATGCGTGCCCAGACGCGTATATGGAATCGATATATGTATAGCCCGGCCATACAGAGACGTAGGGTACGTTATACGTACAGAGATTCCAATACCGAAGAGAGACGGGAGACACGCCTATCGGATTCCTATTATTAAGGTTTCCATCGAAACGCCATCGTCCTCTCGTTGTTTGCCGTGTTTCGATGGTACCCTTCGCACACAATTCCAAAGCTTTGAGCTTTACGCCCCGGCTTATGAAGCTCCCTGGCCATTCAAACGTCGGCGCATACCGGACGAATTGTCGCTCACGCAATTTATTAAAGTGAAACGCCGCCACTATATTAATACGGGGTACCCCCGGCGTCCGCCGGAGTCGAGTCGGGGCATCGAACGAGTTCACGTAAGCCGTAGTTTGCCCGCTTGCCCTCGAAATATTTCTCGATTCCCCTTTGACCGCCTCCCGTTTGCAACTGAAATGCGCAATTATGCCGAAGGAATGCCGGCCATTCGCCGAATGCCCATCGCGCGTCACGTTCGTAGAAATCGAAAAATATCAACGCCGGCCGTCTTTCGTCCGCGTCACAATTACGCTCCGGACAAAGGGGCCCTTTTTTTCAACCATATCAGAAGTATTGTTTTTCAGGCCGGACGACGGCCTCGCGGGACTCCTCCATTTTTCGACGCAACGAAGCGCTTTTCGTTCGCTCGTTTCTCGTTGGTCGCCATCTTCGTGTAACGTTAATAATCGTCGTGCCCGTCATTTTCTCGTTCGCCTCCACCCCCACGTAATGTTACGGGCGATTTTGCGGATTTACTCGCACGATGTAGCGCGGGACAGTGGTACACGGGCGGCCAACCTGGATGGGGGAGGATGGGGGGTACCACCCTTGGCAGGGAGTTTCTGTTTTCCGTCCCGATTCATCCCTACCCCCTGATTTACATCGCGACAACTTACTCCGTCCGTTGCCGTTTCCGCGCGTACAACTGTACACACGTTGATTCATTGCGGGGGCAAAGTTTCGCCTCGCTGATACATTATTTATCGACTTTGTAAATCCGAATGTTGCGCGGCACCGGCCGAGATTCCGGGCTTGGGGAAGGATGGGCATCGATCCTCGGGCGGGTCGAGTGCGACCCTGGAAACTTATTCGACCGAAATGTCCTTCGCACTTTCTCTGCGACGGTCGCGCGACAGCTCAATAAGGAGGTGGATGAAAAAGGCATAAGTCTCATTGCCTAGATTATCGGCAATTAATACGTTCATTCCCTTCATGTCGATGTATCAAAGGAGAACTACAGATTTATTTATATATTTAGTAAAATTTCTTTTAGTCAACAGAAGTAATGAACCATTCGATTAACATATGTAGATGTTTTTGGAACAAAGAACCATGAGCTAATTATTTTTAACCATAATATGCATAATTAACATCGTACAGAAAACATAATACCAAACAGCCGTAATGTAAAATACCTCTCATGGAACGACCATACATTAAACGTCAACCCATACCACTCGATTCGCCGAGCGAGTTTCATCTCGCTTTACAAACCATCCGCCATGAGGCGCTTAAAAATCATTTAATGACGTATGATCGCTCGGAAAAGCCGTCCGCGCGCTAACGAAGACCCGCTCCTCCATCCTGTCTCCCCGTCTCCGGCAAACATTAAAGGCACGTTACGCTGAAAATTGGACCCTCGGCCGCTCGGTCGCTTTTCCACGAGGATAAACGTGACTCGTACCGTAACTTCAACTCCGTCCCGTATCGCGCGCGAACCTTCCGCACCTATACGATCGCCTGCGCGCTCGCTCGTTCCATGCATGCGAGAGCGGAATCGTGGCCTCGTCCGGGATTGGATTACTTGAATAATGACGATCTATCCTTCATTAAATTAGTCTCCGCGCTGGCGCTAATTTATCGTAAGAGTAACACGAGAATGCGGTTCGCCCCGGCATAGGCGTATACGGCGGACAAGTAGGTCCGGCAGATTCCTTACGTTGGGCACAATATGTGCACGCGTCCCCCCGTTCTACGTCCTGCCTACGTGCACACGTGTTCCTGCGGTTACTACCCCCCCCCCCCCTTTTCGCTGCCTGCTCTCCCGCGGTCTCACCTACCTACCCATCCTGGCCGCTTGCGTCCGCAGGATCGTCCTACGGATCCTGCCGGAGCAATAGGTTATGAAAATGTTGGGGAGGCCGAACGATAAACGTCAACGATACCCGGCGTATAGTACGATAATTGTACGATAGCTTTTACGATCCGCGCTCGGGTAGGGGTCGCGCGGGGCGCGAGCTCATTCTCCACGTGAGAAAGACGGTCGCCTGCTACGAGTATCGCCTTACGCGGATGCGTTTAATTAAGCTGTGCACCGCAGTGCGAGAAACACGCTACACAGTCGGCGCATTCTTATTCGACGGGGCGGGGGGGGGGGGGGGGGGGTAGGTGGTTCGAGAGGCATTCTCGCGGTTCGCTCGATGAACGGGCCGGTAACACGTACCGGGTGTAAAGGATATAGTCGAAGAAACGCAGACGTCTAAATCCAGCCTCTCGAGACGGTAGCGGGGGACAGGAGGGGAGAAGGAGGAGGGGGCAGGGGAGCTTATGGAATTCTCGTACGGCCTCAGATATCCGGTGGCGAGCGCGTCTTACTTCTCAGCATCCGGCGAAATGAAGTGTCGCTGCCTTCTGTTACGAGGGTAAGGAATTTCAGCGAGCGCATTGCAAATTTTTCAGCTGGCGAGCTCGCGCGCGCAATCTCTCGCTCGCCGACGCGCTTCGGTCGAGGGAGCCGGGCTATCTAGCGGACGGGATACGCGATGAGATTAACGTCGACCACCTGTAAGCCGAGCGGGCGAGGACGGGGCGGAAAGAAATGGCCGTCGAAAGTTACGCGGCGAGCATTTCCTCCCGTCGGCAGGGTTGCGCCGGGCTGAATACTCTGGACCGTCTTATTATTTCCCATCGATGCGAGAGTCGATGCGAGAGAGTCGATGCCACGGTAGACCACACGAAATACCGAATACGAAATACCGTTGCCCTCTCAGCGCCTACCGCGGAAGGCGATAATTTCGGCACGGAGGTTCCTTTTAAGGTACATCTGCAGGGTACCTCTTTTGCCCACCTTCCACCCTTCCACGTACTCCGTCTACTCTGTCTTCTCTCTTTCTCTCTCCCTCTCTCTGTCTGTCCGACTTCTCTCCCGAAGATCTCGACGATAATACGCGCATCTCTGACTTCCATTAAGGGCCCGGCGTGCGTGCGTCGTTGCGCTTCGGGATATTTCTCCGGAATACTTCTCGAGGGCTCCTCATCGGGATACTTCTTGGGGATACTGGTTCGGGACAGGCGTTGCAGGCCGTTGTTCCTCGTCTCGCGCAACACCGTTCGTCCCGCACGACGCCTTCGGCCCGCTTCCCATCCAGCGAGACGCGATAAATCAAACGGTATCCTCTTTTCGCGCGACTCGGCCGCACTTTGCGCGATGCGGGAACAACGGCCGTGCAAAAGTGGCACGGCAACCGGGAGGGATGGTGAGATGGACGGGCAGGAAACCGAAATTACCCCCGTTTTGCACCGACCGCATATGGATCTAATTTATCGTCTTTAAATGCAGATCCCTCCGGCCGGTGGGCCCTCGCTCGGATAGATCTATTGGCGAACGTGCTCCGTGGCGCGCGCGCGCGCGCGCGTGTGTGTGCGCGTGACTATGCGCGTCACGGAGCCGTACGATACGTCCGAATAGGGGAGAGTCCTTCGCCTGTGTGTGCTTTTGCGCGTGTAATCGACGGAGCTCACCGTTTCCCGCAGTGGAGGGCGTCTGCAATTAGACGCGCCGGTCAGGAAGTAGTAAAGTCGTTTAAGATCGGTCGGCATACCTTTGGGCGACGACCGATTTCGTGCTGCCGCCGAGATCAGAGGAGGATCTCTTTCTAAATGCGCCGTAGATCCGACTCCGATAAGCGTACGATCGATATAGAGCGCCCTGCCGCCTTCTGCTCGGCCCTCATCCTCCTCCACCTTCCGCCCCCTCGTCCTCTTCCCTCCCATTCCCTGCCTGCTCGCCATCCGCCGGAGCCCTCCTTCACTTTTGGCACGGCGTGCGATCCTTCCCGTAAGGACATGGGAAGGTATTTTCTGGCTACCTGGTGCGAGGCTACCTGTCCTGTCAATCATTCGCCATAGTCGGCCGCCACAATGTGCTCGTCGATCCGGAACACACGCGCGAGTGCCATGAAATTACGGACGTATGGCGTTTTAGCCGTTCCACAATGACGGATAGAGGAACGGAGAGAGAGAGAGAGAGAGAGGGGGGGGGGGGGGAGTGGGAAGCTGCGAAATTAAGGCGGAACGCTCGGCTATCGGCGCGGAAAATCGTTGATTTTTATCGCCAATTCGAAGACAATCGGTATTTTCGTATTTCTGCCGGTCTATTTATGACCTCGGCCCCGTTTCGACTCCTGCCTGTCACGTAAACAGAGGTTATTAGGCACGGCCGCGCTCGGAATCGCGGCCAATTACATATCGGTATCGAGCGGGCAAGCGCCGATATTTTGCGCCCGGCGAGCGCGGACAATCGCGATAAAACTCGCCGGCCCATACATATGTATGGGAGGTAATTAACTTGATCGTTTGACGTGACGGCGCGCTGGCAGTTATCAAATACAGCTGTCGGGTTTGAAATATAATTTGATTTATATCTAATTACCCGGAGTCCTGCATTATTTCCACCTGTCGCGGATCAAACTCGAATTAGCTTAATCATAATCGAATGCGCGGCCGCTTTGTGAATGAGTGTCAGGCGATTAGCCGACGTTCCTTTCTCTGATGTCTGCGGTAGCTATCGAGTTACTTTTGATCGACAACTCGTGCACGTTCGCGTCGCAGGTGATCTCAACAGAATTTACTCTAGTACATCCCTCATCGTACTCGAACCTCCCTAAAATCCTCCAAAGTCGCATTTGTTTTCGGTCCAAATTTTTTCTCCTTGGTTCCTATCGACGAACTTTCGAAAATCGAACCGCGGAGCTCGACATTACTGTTATGTACGTAGGTGAGTCGGGAATTGAAAGACACGTGCGTAACAAGCAATAACCTTTATGGGGAACTCGCGGTGGTACGTTCTTGCCGCGAAATATGTATATATATAACACTTACGAAAATATTGAGAATGTCATTGGACCGTACCGGTCGCACAGGACTTTGAGTATTTTCTTCCTCAGGTTCGATTTCCTTTTCCGATCCGCTGACTCCTCCACTCGACTCGATCCGATACGCATATCCGTAAATAAGGCCTCGCGTGCTGTGCGATCGCGAGAGCTCGAACGGGACGCGAGACGATCGACGAGGTGGAGTGTTTCTCAGGTAATCGGGCCCAGACTTTGCGGAACTCCGCCCGCACCGCTGATTAATTCGTGAGAAAGGCATCTCACTCTCGGCGACGTTACTATTCGATACGCGTATCTCTGTTAAGCGGATGCTATTTGCCGCTTCGAGTAATCGATGTAGGTACGACGAGACACGTGTCCTATTACGGAAGTACAAGCAACGAGCATAAGAGAAAACGCATTTGCACGCCGACCGGAATAAGAAATGTGGAGTTGGACGCATGCGCGAGAGCCGTCAGGCAGGTACGTGCCCTCGCACACACGTTCGCACACGCGTTCGAACACACGTTCGCACGCACAGCGACGGGCCGATCATTTATTTACTTAACCGCGTTCCTCTATTTCGCGGCAATCAGTCGCTGTCGGGGCGCTTAATTTCTCTGAAAATCGTCGCCCGGCCACCCGGGCTCGCCTTCAGCAATTTTTCCCCGCCATTTTACGATGCATCGCTGTTTACGATCGATGATTACCATTTTGCGCGGTTAATTCGTTTAGCCGCCGAGCTGCGGAATGAGCGCGAATCGAGTTAATATCGAGTGCATCGTCGGGCAGCCTGCCAGTTACCCCCTCCCAGGCCCCTCTTCGTTATCGGTGGACAAAAAAAAACTGTATCCCTGTTACCATGGTAGTCAAATCGATTACTGATTGGCAGGTAATACGCGTGTAATGGATCGAGTGCCGCGCGCAATGCACTCTCTCTCTGCCTACCACCCCCTCCCCTCTTCGCGTACATACGCGCGTACTACCTGCACACTAGACCGCTGACGCTGACGCCGGGGCTGCACTTGTTGAGCAGGACAGTGGGAAGATACCGGGCGGCTGTGTTGGTATGCATCGATAACGCCGGTATTACGCCGCCGATCGGGAGACAGGGGCGGATAAGATAAATCGTTGGGTCGCGGCAGGCGGCGGCATAAGAGTTGACAAAACTTTGTCGTCACTCGGAGATAGAGGCTGGGGTACGATGAATTTGCAAATTGCCGGCTAAGTAGCCACTTACGCCGCGTCGAGCGTCATCGATAACGGCCTCATCCCTCGCTGCGTTTATGTCAGACTCTGTTTGGCGAAACTACTCGTCGCCGCCGCCGCCGCCATCGCGGCTGCCAACCTCGGGGAAATATCTCCTCGACAGAGCCGATCGGCGTCTGGGATGACGTCGGACGGATCTTCGAACATATCTCAGAGCTTCGAGCGTCAATCCGTTTCTCTTAATTGCCGCCGGAGAGCGGCGGAAAATTTGTGAGCCACGTCGAGCGACAGGGAGTGACTCGATTTTCAAATCGCAGACCTATCCTGGCCCAACGTATGCCTTCGGCGTATATCGAGGAGTAATTGGCCGAGTTAGAGAGACGTCTTCCAGTAACTCACGGCGAGCGGCGAACACGACGCGGCCCTAACGATTACCCCGCCGGGTTTTGTATATATATATATATGATGCCGTGAACAATTTTTTCCCTACCCAATTCCTCGTCGACTGTCTCGCGCGAGAGCTGATCGACCGCCGTCTCCTGGCCGTCGTGTCGAGGAGGCGAAACACGGACGGCAGGCGATTTCTATCTCTCCCAACTGAGCGTACAAGGCCCCGTAGAGCCGTAGTACGTACGTACTCTGTGCCCGATGCGAAAATCGCACTTTCTCCCGTCTGGCACGAATAGGCCCCCGACTCTCTTACCGAAGGTGGGCTCCTAACCCGAGGTGTGAGATTTGCATCGGTGATTACG
The DNA here is from genome assembly GCA_914767735.1 of Anoplius nigerrimus. Taxonomy (NCBI): domain Eukaryota; kingdom Metazoa; phylum Arthropoda; class Insecta; order Hymenoptera; family Pompilidae; genus Anoplius; species Anoplius nigerrimus. Next base: position 7,246,845 of record OU612084.1, on the reverse strand, counting down.
GATGATCGGCCTCTTCCGGGAAAAGTGCGCGGCAGCCTGTGTGTGTGTTCTCTCGAACGGCGCGAGGGCCCTGGGCCCGATCCATCGCCGGGGATAGAGAAAGCCCGATGCGCCGGCGACCGATAATAACGAAATGTTTATCGCGATTCACTCGGACTTCGCCTTTCCCGCCCCGGCCGCGATCATCGCGAGCGCTTAGATTGCATTAGGAAGATTTCAATTGCGATTGCCGACGCTGTATACTGGCACGCGGGTCGTCGACCGGGCAAAAATGTGGCCGAAGCTTTTTTCTCCCCCCGTGCATTTCGTCCACCCCTCTGTATCTCCCACCCTTGCACTTCTTTCATTAATATCGGCCGCTTAGCGACGAGGCGCTTTTTTTTTATATTGATCGAATGGCGCACGAGCTGCGGAGAGGAAAAAAAGAAATGTTGCCGGTCGTTAGTCATTGTCAACATTTGTCTCGCGCAATGGAAACGGTAATTAATATAATGTTATTCGGTGTTTATTGATCGATACGAGTTTCATTGATCGATGGCGAGAAATCGACGGTGTCATAAATTGTCGCGCATGATTTTGTTTAATTCGATGTTTAGTTTAATTGTTATTTATCGCCGCCTGGGTAGATAGTATCAGACTCGCACGGGCGCACGCTGTTTTATGGCACGCCGATCTTAACGGTTACCCGGATCGAAAGGAGTTCTAACAAATGAGTAGGTCGTAAATTAGCTCTCGCTGTCGGCGATTGTCTTTAATGCGACGTTCGCCAAAGTTCGCGGACGAGAGTAAGTTCGCTCGTCAAACTGACATTGCCCGCGAACGGCCACATGACAGTGCAAAACGTGCGCGCGCGCATAGTTCGCCGTCGGATTTTCATCGGCATTAGAAGCCGCCTGATGCAAGTCACTGATTGTCCCCGTCGAAAGGACATAATTGTCGTTTCTCGCGGAATGCGTACAACAATGGCTCGTTATTCGCCGCGTTTTGATGGACGTTCCGAAAACTTCAATAAACACGGCGTCGTTGCGGCCGACGTGCCGTATTTGCCGGGCAATTTTCAAAAGGGGCAACGCAAAACTGTCGGACACGTCATTATAACGAATCCCATTGTTCGCCATCGCAGGCGCAAATGGGTATCTAGTCATGCCTGCAATTTTTCCCATCGAACGTTATAAAGCGAAGCACGCCAGATGTCGGCACGAGTCGGTCGTCGGCACGAGCCGAGTTTCAACGGATTCTATATTTACGGCGCATAGTCGGTCAAACTTCCTTCCCAAGTTCCTCGCAATCGTGTTTACTCCTAATTCCGTCCGACCAGTCCGGGAGTAAAGTATCGTGTCATCGCGCTTTAACCCCTAACAGAGGCCGTAGGGCAGGCATAATCGTCGCGCGCACACTTTGTAATCCGGCCTATATGTCAGGCAGGCAAGAAGCGACAAGCACTCGTTACGAGTAACTAGCGCGGTTTGCGAATAGACGAGGTCACCGCTTTTCCCCTGCAATAATTTATAACCATTCTCGTGCTCCCTTCCCTCTCTCTCTCTCTATCTTTCTCCCTCTGTCTCGTGCATAAATGCGACAGTCGCAGCCTTACGCGATACGGACTTCGTCGGTGGCTCATAAACATCCGTGAGCGCGGCAATTTTTAGCGTGCCACTCGGCGCAATGCCACTTCGTTACATTAACGACACGTCGTTACTGCGCTTTTGTTCGCCAAGACGGGTGGAAAAAGAGGCTGGCTGCCCTGAAAGGCAGCGAACGGCCGACGAAAGACTCAGGATTTGCGGCCTGCGATCTGCAACCTTCAGCCTTTTCGCAGTTCGCGTCTTTCAGTCCTACCTACGACGCATCAAAGAATCTCTGCCAGCCCGAGCGTTAACGACGTGCCAGTTCGAACGCAAAGCGATTGGACACGAGCGACGAACGAGCGTAACGTTCGTCGAAGTGACGTTTTCATAAGAGAACCTGAAAATTATGAAATTCATACTTTGCGCCGCTCGCTACCGTCAGCGGATACGATTAGATTTCAATCGTATTCGGTTACGCGCATGTAATATCGCTCTCGCCCGTATTATTCGCCGTATTGCGAATATCACTTTCGTTCAGCGCGCCGCGCTTGATAGGCTGTAATTATTTATTATTGAAAAATGGCCGCCGGCGGTGAGATACGCCGAGAAGGTTTTCAGACCGCGAGCGGCCTCGCCTCGCGATGCTTCCTTCGCGCCTTCTCTGCCCAGCATTTACCACTTTCGACTCCTACGTACGGATATCAGATTCGAGGCACGCAATGATTAACAGACGTTTATGATAGCGTTGCGATCCACGTCACGCGGTTAGATCTTCTCGTCTCGCCGGCATTTTTTACGTCGTCTCTATCATTCCCGCGAAAGCCTCCACACCCCCCCGTTTTCGTTTCACTCATTTCTCTCAGTCATTCTCACGCCTACGCGGCTGTAATTAAACGTCGGCTTTCCTCTGTGCTTCGTTGCTGAGAGCATCCGCGAGATACAGCGCCAAGGTGTTTGACGAAAAAAGCGCAGGAATAGTGTTACGCGCCAACGTTCGTGTGTTTCAACTTCCGCGCCATTATGCGCGAACGAAACTCGATTCTCATTAGTCGCGGCTCGTTATCGCGTCCTGGAAAAAAATCGCAGATCACTCAAGCTCTCTTTACGCTCTTACCAAACCTTTCTTCGTCCTTCTTCCGTCACTTTCGGTAACGAGCCTCACGATTCAAGGACGTCGATTCCAACGTCTTCCCGATCCACGATTACACCCTTGGGCCTTTCGTTATCGTAACGCCACTTCCTGCCAAGCTCGGTACGTGGCTCCGAATTAAATCATCGACCGCGGCCGCCAGTATCCGGCCGCGTTGACGGCCGAATCTGGGTCAGCGTTGCAATCTAAACGACTGTCCGGGGCGAGGATTCGCTGAAATTTGTATCTCGCCCCGGCTACGTTCAGTCTTCCTCAGATTTGGCCAGGCCAGCGGCCACTTCCGGCGCAACCGGCTGCCGGCGTGTAAACAGGCCTTCCTTCGCGGACGACCTCGCGTAAGCAATTAAACCGAACACGGAGTAGGGAGGGCTGGATCCACAATTTCGTGCTTACGTTTTCATTCGGTGCGGTCGCGCGATTGCACGTAAAACGCGAAGAACCATCGGCCGAGGGTGGGGGGTGAGCAATTTCGGTGCCGCCGACAGCGATGCCCGCCGTTGCTGTCGGTATTTCGCCGAAATAGCACGCACGCGGCATATAACATACGCGGACGAACGTATACGGCCACTCGCGGTACCTGGCTTTTAACGTGTACGCGCCCACCGCCGGCCGAGATCGTTCGGCCGTGCGCGATGAATTGAATAGTTTTAGAACGAAATGCATTGTTTATAGTCGGCGCGGGAAGGAAGTAATGAAATCTCGCGCTCGACGATCGCCGACAGGTCGAACCAACCTTTACGCAGCGATCTGAATTTTATTCGCTCGCGACTGTCAAATCGCGCGGTCAATTAGCGAGTCGCGCGCTGTAATTCGAGTTCTCCGCTCGGCCGGAACAATCCGCTAATTCGAGCTGTCCTCCGTTCGACGGGTAAGGACTCCGAGAGCTCGCTTTCAGTCGCGAACGGGACCTGTTTGTCAATTAAGGAGAAACTCGGTGACGAAGAGCGTTTCGGCGTCAGCGGCGGAGGTGAGGCGAACATAAATCTGCCGATTATCGCGTACGCCACTCACGCCCGGCGAAAGGCAGCGAACTTCCTCGCGCTTAAATATGCATAGACGTTTCTAATTGGGCCGGTATAAGATTAGCTGGGGAGGCAGTGCGGAGAGTAGGTGCCGGCCGCGGCACGGTCAACGTGCGATTAAGGCCGGTCCTTTTTCGCAGGTTCCCACACCGTGGCGCGCGCGTTGCCAGTCACGCCAAGCCGAAGCTGAGAGGAACGGCAGCGGAGGATAGAATCGGAGGCCCCGACGACGCTCCGTGCAGCCGTGGCGGACAGTTGCCCCGAGATAATAATGCTAATTACAACTGACGACGGAGGGCCTCGATGCGATATTTAAAAAAAGCTTCAATTCCATTTACATGTCCTCCGTTCCAGGAATCCAGCATTCGGTCGCATCCCATTGCCACTGTCTCTCGAAACTTGCCAAACGACCGACTTTGCTCTCCTCCCCCTCTCCCCCTCGGTCCCCGTCAGCCGCCAAGGACTACTTTTCGTTCGCTTTGTATACGTGCGAGCACGTGCGTCCTCCCATCGTCGAGTCTCCGACAGAAAGAAATTGAGAAGTAAGACAGAAGGGCACTCTTCGCGCCAGCTCAACCGACCGCGGCCCAGTGCCCTTTCTTCTTCTGTTTCGTTCCCTCAGCCGACGTCGTCGTCGTCGTCGTCATCGTTGCCGCTAAAATTAGATAGGCCGCTCGATAAATTCGCGTCTGTCCGCGTCGCGCTAAAGTCTGCACAGAAATCGTACGGCAGCGGGTCCTCGGTCTAAGGTTCACACCGCGTCGGAATAGAGCCAATGTTCGCCGACATTTCTCAAGGGGCGTCCGATCGATCGTAACTTTCGCGTCATACCGGGTGGCAGACGGATTTAGATGTCTCTATTTGTCGTCCTGTCGCCATGTCAATGCGCGGAGAACCGTTCCGTCGACGGCACGCGGGGCGCGTCGAACGGGCGGGTGTCTAAGTTAATATTGATTAAGTTGGCAAAAAAAAAAAGTGGGACAGGCGAGGGTAGACGCGACGTAAATAATCTCAAAGGGTAAGGGTGACCCGTAAGAAGACGAACCTTGGCTTATTGATTAGAGCCGGGGTCGCCTCGGCGGTCTCAGCCGTGCAGACGTAATTAAGAGACTAATCCGCGCACCTCGTTTCGGGGCAATTTCATTAGATTTCGCGTCGGAACGAGAGAACGAGGCCGCTTATTCAAGCCGACCGAGGCATCCGAGGGCGAAATGAACGCGAAACAGTTTGTCTCGATCGATCGGGACTACCCTTCGATAGAAATAGCGCGTCTCGTAATATTCTCTCGAACGGAGGAATAAATCTTCCATTGTCAATTCTTTCCTTACCGCGGCCGAGCGCGAAATGGCATTTGGACCGCTCATGTTCGCGACGAATCCTTTATGCACGGGGCCTACGTGCCTCCCGGTGAAGCATGAGACTGATAGGCCGCGGCGGTTAGGCGAAATAACGTTTTCTGAAAGAGTCCCTAGCCAGCCACGTCGGCGGATTAAGAAAGTACGACGGCGACGGAGATTATCTAAGCGGCTCGCGCCATTATTCCAGCCAATTGCCGGGATCGAGGCTCGATCTCCGTTTTCATCTGAACAGAGATATTCGATTGGCCAACAGGGGCGTTAGATTCGCGGATAACGGTACGTCGACGTCGGCTCGCCCCTCGTCGGTGTTTCTCATAACGCGCCGCCAATTCCATGCGCGGAGGAAAGTGATTGTTGAAAAGTCGTGAGAGAGCGGCCCAGGCTTCCATGGAAGTTGGATTTGGATACGGCCGCGCGGCATGCGCGCAGATATGCCTATAAACCTGTTGATGCGTATCTCGGTGCCGAGTCGTAACTTGCGCAATCGCAGGATTATTATTATATTCCGCCGTACGGGTCTCGTCCGCATACGTGAGCGCCAATGCCGCGATGCTGTGCGATATCGGCGTTCCGCTATCGATAAATATCGCCCGTTGCGACTTCCAATAATTTATCTTACCTCGCGAGTACGCTCGCGCGCGCACTCTCCTCTCGTTGTGAGGCAGAGAGCTCGATAAAGCGGAACCCGGATAGGAAAGCTTCGACTGCCTCTTATCGCGTTAAGCTGGGTCGGACTGTAAGCGACAATTCGTTAGTTCGCGTCGCTGACCGATGCGAGAACGTATTGACCAATTATTCACCGTGGCCAAAGATGGAGAGAGAGAGAGAGAGAGAGAGAGAGGAAGACTGAAGAGGAGAGAAGATCAGGACTGATGTATCGTTCCGCATAAAGCTTATTATCGTAACGGGTATAATGGGGGAAAAACGATACGAACCCCCGCGTCTTTGACCGTGGAAAAATCGGTATAACGGCGTTCGCGTTCCGAGTTGTTGAACTTTAAGCGTCCTCGACAAAGAGATTATGCGGGACGGAAAGTGAAACTGTCGAGGGGGTTTGCGAGGCCGGCTGGTGTACGTCGTAGCCTCCTCTTTAATACTCGTCTCTCTCTCCCTCTCTCGATCTCTCTGTCGCCGGGCGCCCTTTCCGGCCGCCGCTCTCGTTGCGTCGGATTTGCGGAAGGGGGAGGAGAAATAAAAGTCCGCAATCCGCGTCAGATTCATTTCATCGGGAGCGTTTCAGGGATCGTAAAGGCATCCCGGCGACTTATAACCGTCCTTTCGAATCCTCCTCGGCGAGCCGGGCAAATTCGCGCATTTACGTCGCTCGACGATCGCCGATAAGAAAAAGCGAGCCTAGAAAGCTTTAAGAGGTCCGGTCGGAGGCGATCGTGCTGTAATTAAAATCTCAACGCTCGTCCGCCGACTTCGCATGCGGGCCGCGTAGTGAAATGATCCGAGATAAAGGAGTTGGCGGATAATGTAAGCAGGCATTTAAGCGTTTAAGGCCCTTTCAGAGTCTCTCTCTCTCTCTCTCTCTCTCTCTCTCTCTCTTCCTCTGTCACACATACACACACACGCGATATCATGAGCCAGCGGCGAACGGTCGAAAATCTTACGGAGCGCAAGAATGCGAAGGTTGAAAGGTAAGAGAGTGAGCGTCACCTGATGAATTCCTAAAACCCTCCCGGTCCCAGGAGGTCCCGGTAAATCACGATACGGCGGGGATCATTTAGAGTGGCTCTCGCCTCGGCCTGCCCTGATAACCGCTGCCCACGTATCACCGTCCCGGCCGGGCGTTATATTCTTTCGATAAATTAAACGACGCCCAGTGCCCTTAACCGGTCGTCGACGCTCTAGGTCGGCATCGCGGCACCGTAACGAAGTTTTCTCGTCAGACTGGAACAACCTGGGCGCTGGGCAAAAAGCGCAACGGGGATCCGCTAAATTACATTATTCCCACGCACCTGGCATACAGGGTGTGCCGAGCGTACGCGACAGCCCTCCGGTTCGATCACAAAACTTCCGCGCCGGGGCGAGCGTCTCGCGTATCGGCCCAGTGGAAAATTCAATTTCCCCCCCCCCCCCCCCCCCCCACCCGCTAATTATGTGCAATACGGACGGCGAACGGCGTCCCGGCCACGGCGCAATATTCGTTTAATATTTCTCCAGGCCCCCAAACATAATTATTCCGTAATCAGCAATTACGTACAGGAACATATGATGTTTAGGGTGGAACGTCTTTTTTGCCCGACACATGCTCGGCATATCGAGTCTAATGTGCGGACAGTTTCACTTTGCGCCATATACCTTTCTCATGGAAATTTTATTAAAAGCCAGCTGCTAAACTGTATCCGTGGGTGTGAAGAGTTGGCCGAGCGGCGCATAAAATCAATTACCTTACGCGAGCGGTAAACGGTGTTAATAACGAAACAGGAGCGTCGACGGGTAGGGACGCGGAGGGAGGGGAGGGGGGGGGGGGGGTAGGGACGGCGGTTTGCTGCAACTTTATCGGCATACGCGGTGTCGGTGCTTCGGAGAAGTGCATCGGACGCGAGTGTGGGACTCCCTTTTATCCACGGCGGAAAAAGAGGGAGGGAGGGGTGCGGGAAAAAGTACGGAAGAAGACTGGCGCCCGACCACAGAGACACACAGAGAGCGCGCAGAGCGGAGATAATACAGACACTTCCTAGCGCAATTTCATTTTCGGTCCTTCCCCGCCGCAGGACGGCCCATCGTAATCGGTTTTCGTCCGCAAAGAAGGAGCGCTTCGACCGTAGAGAGAATAAAAAGGAACCCCGCGCACTCTTTCTGGCCCTTCCCCACCCCCTCCCAGACCCCAACCCTGTCCACCATTCTCTTTCGCTCGACATGCTTTCCTCTCTCTTCCTCTCTCTCTCTCTCTCTCTCTTCATCTTTCCCGTCAGCTTCCGACACCCCCTTTCTCGGACCACCCTTTACCCTCCCCCCCTCCCGCTGCCTCTACCTCTTCCTCTCCCACTCATCTCACTCGAACACGCTCGACCCTTTTTCTCCCCCGTCCGGCTCACCCTCGGCGTACTTACCGCGGACGCAGCATTTTTAACGTCCGACCATTTCGCCGCGACGAGTAGGAAGAAGGTCGAACAATCGGGGGAGAAAGTCGGTGGCGGGCATTTGTAGCCTAGTGCAGTCCATAAAGGCTCCCGATGGATCCGGCGCGAGGAAGGATATATTATATGGACGCTGCGAAGGACTCTCGTCCGCAGACTGGACCGCTCGTATATATCCTGCCTTTTGTAGCGAGCAAGGAGAGAGAGACACGTCGCGAGAGGACGAGTGCGGAGGGTGGTGGCGAAAGGGAGGAAAGGAGGGAGAATATCGGAGGGCTCCACACGTGTACGCTTACACGTCCCGCTTCCGCTCGCGTGAGTGCGCTTTCCGTCAAGGAGCGGCCGGCAGGCCCCCGACGCGGGCCCCCACGAAATTCTGAGGGATATTTGGCTAATGGACGGATAAGGGATCGCGCTGACAATCTTCAGCATTTTCAATCCTTTAATGCACGTCATAAGACACTGATAGCGCCGGCAGGGAAGCCCCGGGAGGCTCTTCTCGCGCGATACAGCCGTTGTCTTTTTACGAGAGCCCTCTCTTATGTAGGCCGGCCGCCTCTGTAACACGTGTGCATTATACACCTTCCTCCTTCTCCCCCCGGCCTCCCTCCCGGCCGTTCGCCTCTCGCCTCTCGCCTCTCGCCTGGCGAGCGGAGGTACTGCGAGGGTCGAACAATAACTTAGATAAGCTTCCAAAGGTCCGCCTTAATACCGCGATTTTTCAGAGCGCCGCCTCGTCAGGGAACTCTTTCACACTATCTTCCCTCTCTGCCGCCCGCCTCGTTGCCGAAGCGGCCGACGAAATGACTCAAAGTTATTCTGCCGTAGATACCTCTCCTCTCGCCCTCCGCTCTCCGCTGGCGAGATAAACGGTACTACCGAAAAAGAAGGCCACGTCCTAGCCCGTCTCGAGGAGAGTCCGCTGCGTACGCCGCGTCCACGACTCGCGGCTCGGCCGAGAAAGCGATCGATCACTCGCCGAGCCGTCCTCGTGTTTTCCCGAAATGATCGAAGAATTCAATTAAGCTCGCTTGTAATCGGCGCGACTCTCGGTCACGCGACGTTCCACCCGCAACTTTCTCTTTCCCGCCATTCCTCCCACTCGTCTCCCCTCCCACCGTCGTCGTCGCATAATGGTGCACGCACGCACACCTCGCGCGGATGCACAGACGGATGCAGAGTGTGTCTGGCTCGAGAATGGCCATTCGCCAGCAGGCGTCAGCGGCTAGTCACGATAGATTTTCCATGACGCGTCAATCCCTCTGGCCTGCTGCCGCCGAGTGGAGTACGACGAAAACGGAGGACGATCGAAGGACGAGCCAAAAGAGAGAAGGGAGGAGGAAGGACTCTCGCACGGTCGATGGAGAGAAAGCGAGGAAAGGCGCGAGAAGCAGAGGCGAAAAGAAGGACGAACCGCAAGGGACGAGGGGGAAAGGTCGTCCGCAGGAGGAGGCCTTCGAAGGGTTAGCGGGGTGAGGAGTAGGAGGGGGGCGCAGGAGGTAAGGGAAGAGGGGAGGGTAGAGGAGGGTAGAGGGCTTCGGCATGGGCATGCACGATGCACGTAGCGAGATAACTGGTTTCGCGGAGCCTGCTATCATGGCACTCTAATTACCAGCCATTACACCCGGCGAACCCCTCTGAATTGTTGCGTTCTCTACCTACACTCGTACTAACCACTCGACCACCGAGACCGGTGTGCCCTGACCGCAGCTTTAAATGCAGAATTAATATACCGGCCGGCACTCATTTTGCGCCGGCGTTGTTACACGTGGTTTTCTCTCACTTCCCGTCTTTCTCTCTCTTTCTCTCTCCTCCTCTCTCTCTCTCCTCGGACCCCCACCTCATGTCTCAGTCGCACCGGCCGCGAGTCTCCGCCGACTTTTCTTTTCTCTGACCACCGTCGTCTCTCTCCTCGGCATTTGCATGTCTGTCGCCTATTCGACCGTTATTCGCCGAGTCAGTCCTTATCCGCCGAGGAGACGACGTCGGAACGTGTGAATTCCCATGCCGCAGTGTCCTCGCCAACGTCCGCTCGATTCGATACCTCGCGCCTGCACGCCTCCAAAGTCGCCGCTGACGCCAGTACCCGTCTGCCTCCCGCGTATGTGCACGGTTCGGCACATACTTCTCCAACGATCGTCGAGAGACAGACTTCTGTGCCGTACTCAGCGAGTGAAAGTACGGCCGCGGATACCAGATGAACTTTCGTGCCGCGATCCCTACGCCTAGAGCATGAGATCCTTCCCTATTTCAATTGAAACGATGAAACCTCCGCTCGGCGGTGGAGGGGGGAGGGGGGCAGTTAAGAATGCGATGCATTCTGTTCCCATCGAGGATCTTGCATCGCGACCCAAATTCGTGTCCCATATTCGGAACGCGGCGTGCCTGCCGAGACAGTCGTAGACAGTCGGTAGGTACCTATCCGCGTTCGCACGTATGAATGCTCCGGGCAGCTTCCTGTCTTTTTCCCGCGACGGGTCACTCGTTCGGAAAGTGCTTTTCCACGAATGAAACGTGCCTCCACTTTTTTCGGACTGGCTCCCCTCCGACCGATGCCTCCCGCTTTATTTTCGTCCGCTCCGTCATTCGCTCATCTTCGTTTAAGAGCGACATCGCCATCCAGCGCCATTCGATTTGCATGCTCGTCTTTAAACGAGCGTTTTTCCGCGAACGCCTGCGTCGGCCATGACGGCACACGTGCGTTCTCGGAGTGCCGACCAGGTCGCGTTGTACGTCCTCTCGTTGTACACGCGGCAGTCAAAGTGTTAAATTGGGCCATGTTTGCTCCCTTTGGCACGGCCCCGGCCCCCGAATCTACGAAATCGCGCGTTTATTTCCTTTTTTCGCCTACTAGCCCGGCACCCCGGCTCGCCACGAGGGAAATTGGTTTTTTCCATTGCACGACGACGAGCTGGCAGGAAAACACGCGGATACACCGAGCCTCGTGCCAGGTCAGACTCGGCGACGGGCACTTTTTTTCTTCCCTCACCCTCTTTTTTTCCGCTCTTTGTCCCCCTTTTTGCCCGTCCGCCTACCCTCGAAACGAAATCCAGGATTTCACGAGAGGCGCGCCGCGGACGTTTGATTCGCGAACTCTCCTGCCCGGATCCGCCCGACGAAGCGATCCCGTCGGTCTTCGAGAAGGCTCGGCCTGCTTTTTGGAACGGCGCCTGGAGCGGTCGCTCGGAACGCTCGCAATCTGTCCTTTCTCGCCCTATTCCCAATTTCGACGATTTTCGTCGATTTTCGCCACTTTTGCGCCGGACGGAATTCCATCGTGGACGCATCGTGGCAGATCGCACGTTTTATTCCAGCGAGTTTGCCTCCCAGTGATCACGGAATTTGTTTGACTCCGACCGCGAAGTTATCGTTTACTTTCTAGTTCGGGGTCGGCGTCGAATAAAACTGGGCATTGGCGAGCGGTTCGAGATTTTATCCGCTCTTCGGAACGGATTAAGGTGATTTACAACTATGTGCCCGGCAATGTCCGCTGCCGCAAGCGGCGCAGAACTGCGCATAACCGCGCATAAACCGGCAACAATTACCTGACACACGGGGTAAGGACGGAGTCGGACGTGCGATTTTCAAAAGTCGTGAACGCCGTGTGTAATGTCGTCGTAGGAAATCCAATCCCGGCCAAGCCGTCCGCTCGGAACGTGCCTATTGTACGCGTTAAACGTATTCCGCGGTGTTTGTCGCGCGCGCACGCGCGCACACTACGCCGGACACCTTCGGCAACTGAGAATTACATCGCGGGCAACTGACGTCCGCAGAGCGTTTCTGCCTGCGCACGTGAGCTTCCGGGCATCGTACCGGAATTCTTCGTGGCGCCTCGCAGCCCCGGCTTTTCAGTAGTCATTCGGTGTTTGTGCCGAGTGTGCGGGTCAAGTGGCGATTCGAGCGCGCCGAACGTACGGTTACACGCGAAAGCGTGCAAAAGTTGGAGGTACGCCGATTCCAGATGTTATTTCCAGCTCGAGAGGCACGCGGCGTGAGCACGGTGGTCTTTATCTGCTGCCTGCTATAAGTCATCGCCGTATCTCAGCAATACGGGTACCCACGAATGCGTGCCTATTACTCTTTTATTCGGCTACACGTATTTCGTTAACTCCCGCATCAATCTCTTACCTAACCGGGGATACTCGGTAATTATATTAATATCCACCTGTCGGGACAGCGAATTTATACATTATAATCTCGGTTGAACGAGAGAGACGCGCTGAGTTTTCGACAACTCTGAACGGACAGAAGAAAGATTTTCAATTTTGCAGAAAATTCCACGCCGTTGACCTATCTTCGTTCTAGCCGAGGCGCAGGTAGAAGAGCCAGTCTCCCGCGTGCATCGGTGCACTTTACACATTTGCAGCTACATTAGTGTACATTTAGTCCCTGCATACAGCGATCGACGTGCATTACGCGAGCGCACACGCTTTTGCCCACGTATTCGCGTATATCCGCGGCGACGTATGTGTGCATATATTTGTTGCATGTTTCATGCTCATTGGTTCCCCTTTCACATGAACTTTGTGCGGCGTACAGTCGGTCTCGTCCTCGTTCGGAATTACACGTACGAAGGTACCTACCTACCTACCTACCTAGCAACCTACCTACCTACTAGCCAGTCAGCTACCTTCCTACCCTGCGTACATTACCTATGCCGGTTACCTACGTACATCGTGTGTACTTACCAGCGTTTCTATTCCATTTACGGTAGGATAATTAGTTCGCGTACGAACGGGCCTTCGCGGAACTCACACATTGATCCTTCGACGTTTCGTTTCGTTGCCGATCGTTTCCTTGCCCGATCTCTTTCTCACGTTCTACCTGGCTGTCTCTTTTCGCGATCTCTCTGCCGTTTGCGCAGCGAAACGTGAAGTGGGTTTCGAGCTTAACGTCATTTGTCATGTTTCGCCTGCCCACACTTTCTTTACTTCTCACTCTCTGTCTCTCTCTCTCTATCAAGGTGTTCATTCACTTTTTGCAAACTGATGACTCATACGTGCATTTAACACTTTTAGCTGAATAAAGCGGTTGAAGAAAAACATTATCGATACTGTCAGTCAGGTGTCAGACATCGGTTGATGGAGGTGATGGATTTTTTCTAGTCTGCCAATCGAGGCGTTTCGTCATGGCGGAGAAATTCGCAAACTGCCTGGCGACACGATGGCGTCTCTCTCGAGACCGTGGTAAAAAATGAAAACACGTTTGTCGTAATGCAAATATCGCATCGACCGCTTGCGAGGATTTATTTACGTAACCTATCGTTGGCCTCTCAGCACTTCTGCCTGCTTCTCTCTCTCTCTCTCTCTCTCTCTCTCTCTCTCTCTCTCTCTGTTGTCTCTCTCTCCCTGCTTCTCTTTCTCGTTCACTGGCTCACTCTTTGCCACTTCTCTTTTACCTCCACTCAACGTTTTTCTTTCGGTTCAAAACCTTCTATCTCTTTATACACATTGCTCTTTCAATCCGCGCCGTTTAACACACACCACCTTCAGCGGACGGCAATGAAAATTTAAGCCGAGAATCATTTTCAATCGCTTTCCGTGCGCTCACCCCGCTCGACGGATTTAGCCGCGGCGAGAAGGGGAGAAAAAGCGGAGGAGAAGTGCACATACCGCAGAATAACAGAGTACATATTTATGAGTTTACTTTGAAAACGGATGCCGAGCCTTATTCCCGTCGAATTTGTAAGCGGGCCTTTTTTCATCGAACGGCAAAGTTGACGCGAAGGACGACGTTTGCTCGGCGGGATCGAAGTTGATCCGCTATCGCGGGTCCCTCTTATTGGGACACCTTGTATAATGATAAGTAGATCCTCTCGTACCGAGGAGTATAGGAAAAACGCGGTGGAAATTCCGTTGCGAAAACGCACCGTAACTGCAACCGCATCCAGTCGCGAGTGTCTTTATTGTCGGCAAAATTATGAACAAGGATCGACGTGAACCGTAGCAGCCTCCATTATTTTTAAAATATTGTTCAACAATGGAAACGCGTTGCTCTCGTGTAACGCTCCAGTTTTAATAACCCTGAATTGTCAGCTCTCACACTGTCTTCTGTTTATCCCGAACAACATTTTACCAAACAAACGGGTGCAAAATTCGGATCTTACGTGAATGTAGGGACACCCTTTATATGCGTATGATCTAACGAGATTGGCAGGCACCGCGCATAAGAATGTGCCGTTAATTAACCACCGGTATCGAGCATCTGATTGGCTATTTAATTGGATTAGACCGGCTATATAGACGCTTTCTACGGGAGCGCGAGTACGCGAAGTTGGCGGGCATACGTGGTAATTACGTTAGTAGCCAGCGTACCTGTTACACATCGCGAGCGGGCCGGCCGCTCGTTGCTCTCTACAGAATGCCAATTGCATTTGATTATTTTCTTCTCCTCTGTCGATTCTCCCGCTCCCACCCTCCCCACCTCTCGCCCACCCCCTGTCCACGTTCGTCCTACTTCTCTTACGCTTCGTACCACTTAATACGCTCGCCGTACGTCCGCCGAGTCGAGGCCCGATTTATTCCCTTTTTCCCCCGCTCGCATTATCATGCGACCGAAGCTGCGCATGTGACATGAAATTTATCTACGGATCTAAATCAGGCGGGCAACGGTCTTCCATGCACAGTGTATCGATAAGTGGAAGTGGAACGCGCGAATGCCCGGTACCTGTCCCTCCGCCTTCGTCTGCCTCTTATTTCCTTTACCGTCTCTTCGCACATGACCACAGTGCCCCTCTGCCTCCGCGCAAGCTCATTTTCTACAATCATGCAAATTGCTATAAATCACCGTGCCTATCGGAATGGTAAGCGCGCGCGGAAAATTGCTGCCCGGTACCGCTATCCGGATCGATACTGTTAAACTGCTACCACTTTGCAGCCGGTCGTTCGAAGACTCGGTGGCCGTTAGCGCTCTTAATTCCGAAAACGGTCCGCATCGAACCGCGTCGATCTGCCAAACAGGAGAGAGAGAGAGAGAGAGAGAGAGAGAGAGAGAGAGAGATATTACCGCTACGCCCGATGGCTTATCGATTCAACTTTATCGCCGGCCAAGCCCGTGATCGACGCGTCGCCCTGAAAAAGCTGCAACAAAGATACGCGTACGTCCGAGGAAAGCGGTGAAAAGCGTCTCGCGCGGGTGAAAAAGCCTCGCTCGTACCCCGCGGCCAGTTCCCGGCGTCTGATAGAATTCCAATTTGTCGCTCGCGTTTCATGGGCCACAAAAACGGTCGCGGCGTGAAAGGGCGGAAACTTTTCGCGGGTTCGGTCGCTTCGCTCGCGCGCGAACAATTATCAGCGTCCGCTGACGCGACTGGTGCGTTCGCCAAATGATTCCACCCCCCCCCCCCCCCTCCACCGGGGTTGAGAGAACGAGGGCCGATAACGAGCGCCTTCCGGCGCGATAACTTTCCCGCTCACGGCCCGTTTACGGCCCTCGAAATTGCCACGCTGACATCTTCCGGGGCAGCGTCAGAGCGTGCGCGCGAGCGTGCGATCGCGGGTCCGGGGCTGAAAATCGTCGGCCAAATTGTGCGTGCGCCGACAATGAAGACGAGGCATAAAACGGGGCCGGGCGATCGTTTAAAGGTCGTTCCGCGGGCACAAAAGGAAGCGTTAGAAAGCGAAAGAACGAGTGCGTGGGTGTCGTTCGCCAGGCGAGGCCGGTCGGCCGGTCGAATGAACGAACGAACGAACGAACGAACGAACGGATGGCATGCACGCGCGGCCGTGCGTGCGCGATGCGCAACCTATTCGAGCGCGCACTGCGCACGTGGTCCCTCTTTCATCCTCCCTCTCTCGGGGCGCGGCGTAAAAAAGAAATGCGCATGATGTAATGACGTCGTAAGAGCCACTGATTTACAACGAGCGGCGGCCTCCGGGCGGGAATGGTACGCCGTTGCGTGAGTAACACGTCGATTAGTCGGCGGTATAGTTGAATTTGATGCCCTAACGAGCAATTGCATACCGCCGCGACGCATTGTTATGCTCCGCTCACAGCTGAGCCGAGAGGGAGAGAGAGAGAGGGAGAGCGAGAGATAGAGAGAGAGTGGGTCGAAGCCACGATGCATACCGTGAGACAGGTTAATCCTGCCCGATGAGACTTAAGCGGGACCGAATTATTCCTCCTGCCGATCTCCTGCGAGCGTGTTCCTCCGCTTCTTTCCTTTTTTCATCCCCCTCGCTCCTGCCCTCCCCCCCCCCCCCCCCGCCCCTGCTCCCACCTCTCCCCGACCACGTTTCCTTCTTCCCTTTTTTATTCTCTCGCAGCGGCACGATGTAAATCAGGTCAACGCGCATTACAATTGCAAATGACCGAACCCGATAATAGAGATTGCAGCGTGACATAGTTCATTAATACGGGAATTTACATCCTGTACAAGGGTTACATTCGCGGCCCGGAAAAATTAATTGGATTCCTTTTATGAGTCATTGTTGGCCCCGTGTTTCCAGCGGCGTCCGATGAATGGGGTTGGAACTTCCCACCGCCGAACATTTTTGTTACGATTTTTCTGACCACATCGATCGATACTATTTTCATGCGAGATGTCTGGATTCGGAAACAAAATTGAACTTGCTCCGCGTTGGCTCTGTAACGGTAGAGTTTACAGGTTGATCGTCCTTGACGGACACGCCAACAGTGAGATCACGGTGCGCGCGCGCGTTCGTGTGTGGGAAAACGGTCCATTTCTTTTGGCGTCTATTGGCCAAGACTCGCGAGACTGGCCTGCAGTGGATGCCGGAGAGGTCGAATCTGAATTTCAAATCGGCTCGCAAAGCGCTACCCGCTTCGCTACTTATCGCCCGACAATAGTCTTTAAGTGTCGTTACACGTGTGGCGTGGGTAGATTACGCGCGACAAATCGCCGACTGCATTGTTAGCGCGTGTCAGTTCCCTCTCGCGGCCGATGGAACGGCGACGTTTATAACGTACGCCCGTCGTCTCTCCTTCCAGCGGTACATAGCTATACACACACACACACAAACACACACGCGTCCTCATATACTCCCCTCGTTCGCATTACGTAGAGGCGTAGCGGTCGGTAACTCATCGTCGAACGTTTCAATCGGCCGATTCGATCGCGGCCTCGAATTAAGACATAACTAATGGCACGCGAAAGCTTGGAAATTCAGCGATCGCGAAAGAGCGCGCGCGCGCGTACTTCGTGATATCCGATTAGACCCTCTCGCAATTCCATTCGACGCGCTCTTCGCCTACTTCCTGTCCGACGTCTCAATCCTTGGCAGTGAAGAAGAGTCGCTTCTTCGAAGAGGTCTCCTGCAACTGGATGGCTGAAAGACGAGGCAGGATGGAAAAAAGGGAGGACGTAAATTAATTTTTAACGACGCATTACCGTGACGCAACGGCCGCCGTCGCGGAGGATCGTACGGCGGGAATAAAGCTCGTTCTTATACGCCGTGGCGCGCGTTATACGGGGCAAAATAGGGGGCAAAGTACGGCTCTTGCCGAGCGGGCAACGTCTTGGCCCCGTACGGCGCATTACACGCGACCCCCGACCCCGAGCAAAAAAGTCTGCGCCTGCCTTCGGCGAGGAGGGCGTATTTAGCCGCTGAAAGTAAGGTGCGAATGCTCGGCCGTAAGTCGAGTACAAAGTAACGACGTGAGTTAAGCAACAAAAGCGTTTCCTCTCCGCGGCGATAATAATCGTGCGCTTAAATTTATCAAAGGGTGGCGCGCGCGCGTGCACGCGCTTTTCTTTGCTTGCCCCGTTATGCACCGTCGTACGGTGCGCAGAATGGCGCATAGCGAAGCATAATGGTGCAAGTGCATCGCTCGGTTAAAGACCGACCAGTTGGGAGAGGCAGAGGAAAGGGGGCGGAGGCACTAAACAGCGGGAGACAATCGGAATCGACTCATATCTGGCCCTTATCTATTTAATCTGCCTGCGTGCGATATAGCACCGCTATAAATACGGCTCGTAGCCTCGGGGGTCAGATCCGAAGCTGCATTCATCGCGAGATCGGTACCGAACGCCGCATCCTGCCCGATCCGAGACCGAGTACCTGTCCACGTACAGGGTGGACCGTAAGTCAGCGTGCGCCAGCTTCGCGGATTACGCGTACCTACGCGTACCTGAATGTCCCGCGCCTTCGCGGCAGGTTCGCAATGGAAGACGCCCACTTTCGTTGGAATGCCGAGTCGGCGAATGTTCCGTCATCTGTGACGCTGAAGCTGTCAGAAATTTTTCCTCGATCGGGGCCAAAGAATTTGCTCCTGCTAATGTGCCTGTGATCGGACTCGTTTCGACGAAAGATACTCGAAGCAATGCACCTTGTATAACGACGAACACGGTGTTCGCACACGCGTGTGCATCGTTCCGTGCGTCTGCACCCACGCCTGGCAATCATTATTCAGCGGCGTAATTACACAAAGCCGGAGCCGAAACGTCTGTCTCCCAGGGTGTAGGACGAGTTCGAATTTGATAAGGGCGTGATTTGCGAAGGTCCCTCAAAATGAGAAACGTCGTCCTTCGCGAAGGTTCAAGTTCAAGTCGCGGCGATCGCCCTCCACGTTCGACTACGAATCCTCACGTTTCCGAGTTCACCGCCGGCTGATCCGGATCAAACGTAAGGCGAGTACGACTGGACGCGCGATATCGCGAGATTGGCTAATTGAAATGAGAACCGCGCCGCGGTGAAGAATGTGATAAATAACCCGGCTTGATCGGCATTAGGTCTCGTTAATGGTTACCTGTCCAACGGCGATTATTTACACCGGTCCCGTAATTACGGTACGCTGAAATGTGTCTGTTAGCCCGATAACTGCCGAGCTTTAGCGGTCCCGCTCTCGCTCGCCGTTAGTTTATCGGCAGTGGCGGCTGGCCGGCGGAATTATTTATGCGCTTATAAAGCGCCAGCGAGATTTCCGAGAAATCGAAATCCGGCACAATTAAATTACCGACTACCCGGAGCACTTTGGCCGCACTTCGAGGCACGCTCTATGACGCGGCCGGGCCTACACATAGTTTCCGGATCGAGTTTCAGACCTGGGAGAGAGAGTGCGCGCGCGCGCTCTCGTTCGTCGCGATTAATTATTATCGGCCTTGTACTAATATCCCGTACTGCCCTCGAACCAGAAGACTAATGTATACGAAGTGCAAGTGGATGAATATCCATGCCCATGCCCCCCCGTACGTGGGCAGATCGACTTTCATAATAATACTTAGGCGAGCACGTACGGTGGGTGATAGGCAGGCGGGCGAGCAGAGCATAGGTAAGCGAGTCGCGTGCAATTAATGTGACAAAGATCGCTGAAAGGTTCTGACAAGTACTCGAAACGACAAGTAATTACTCAAACGGCCCACGTGAATTCCCGATCCGCGAGGAGTATCAGAAACGAACCGACGGGAACGAAAGAGACACAGAGGGCGGGGAGGTGGGGGTACGCGTGTAATATTATCGCTGGCGATACCGGGGGTACGGAAAAGAAAAGGATCAGGTGGGGGGGAAGACCGGCAAAAGCCCTTACAAGCGATTCCCATACGGTCGAGCGATTGATCATGCATAATGAGGCCGCGTAACAAAAAGCGTATAACCGCGACAGAAGCGAATCCTCGACTCGGATGCCGGCGGATGGCAGTAGGAGGAAGAGAGAGAGAGAGAGAGAGACAGGAGCGGAGCGAAGCGGTCAGAAGCGTGTGTGCACCTTACGAGGTATTAAAGCGGATCCGAAGCGACACGATTAAAAGGACTCCGTTTCTTCGCTTGAATTACGGCGCTGGCCGATGCCTATAAACAACCCGGGGCATCCTTTGTTTCTTTGGTGGACGCTGGCCCGCGGTATCGCCGTGAAATTAATGCCTCCGCTCGTCTTAATACCCCGTGACTAGCTTCGGCCGGGTGACGCTTTACCGGGAGCAGCCTGTCCTCCTCCTTCCCGCTCTACGCTCGCGACGACGCTCTACCTATATAATATCCGTACGTGGGCAGGCCGACTTACATATTAATGTAATACACAATCACGGCTAGATTGGAGAGGCAAGCCCGGCCAAGATGAATGAGCCTTACAGCGCTCAAAAGGCATGCGGTTGATCCAATGTGTCGTAATCCTGACCCCATGGGCCTTTACGGCCGGTCGCTGCGCCGCGTCTGTCTTACCTGTATCCGTTTAATCTGTTCGGCATACATACGTACGTCGACGGACGTCGGAACGACGACGTCGACCTAGACGAACGTCGTGCATGTGCGCACCGAGTGAGGGAATGCGCATGCGCGCGAGAGCGCACGCTCGCCTACACGTTATAATAGTAAATAATACTGGCGATCGGAGAAAACTCCGATTGTAGTTAGCCGCTATCAGATCTTGGCTAAGTGGCCAAGGAGTGCCTTGGGAAAACGCACTTAACATGCGCGCCGACGTCTCTTTCTCTCCAATTTCCCTCCCTTTCTCTTTCTCTCTCTCTCTCTTTTCATCTCTCTCGCCGACACCTCTCACGTCCCACTGAATCGCACATCCGAGACGTCCGGCAATTAGAAAGCGAGTGTCATCCCTCACGCTGCCATTTCTGGAGGCGAATGACACTTGCCTGCCAGGATGCGCTCGGAGACCGTTTCCTCGATATCTCCCAGCGTCCGTATCCGATGTAAGACAGATTTATGTCCCGTCCCTGCGACCCTATCCTGCCTCAGACCCGCGACATGAGTTAGCGCGAGCAGCGTCTATAATTAAAAGGCAATGTAACGCAACCGGCGAAGTTTGATTTAGCGATACGCTACCGTGCGAGCGACAAGATACGGACAGTCGGGATAGACCGAGAGAGGTGAGTCCCGCGGATAAGACTTATGTCTTCCTGATGCTGGGCGTGTGCCGTTCCATAGCTGAGGGCACCCTCTAGGCCAGGGTGCACCTCGGCACGTACGGAAAATGTTCCCTTTTAACTCGCGCCTGAATCCGAGGTCGCTCTACGTGCCGATTCGCGCTGGCTACATATTAGGCAACTGCGCCTGGGTATAAATTACGATTGGCCAACCGCGCGGCTCTTGATACGATGCGTCTTATACGGCGATCCTGCGCCGAGAAAGTCCGTGACGCAAGGTATACGGCCGGCCGTCGCATCCACGGGAGATAAAGTAATCTCTATTGTCTAAAGCGACAATGAATAATTCGTAGGTAGGCGATAACGGCGCTCTAAGCCTTCTTCCTTCACCTCTTCCTCCTCACTCACATCCCTTTTGACTCTTTGCTCGTCTCGCGTCTCCTCTCTTCTCATCCTAGGTCGACGGTATTCGGCTTCCACGGTGTCCAGGCTCAGAATTTCACGGGGGAAAGTACTTCGAAGAGTACGCCCTCGCGAGCGACGTCGATTGCGGAAGAGTCGCTGGCTGAATAATCCTAGAAAACAACGTCCGCCCGCTCACGGAAAAGGCACGCTTCCAGTCGGCCGTTGCCGCGCAGATTTATGGGATAACGAGGCAAATCGCCTTGAGAGGCAAAAATGCCCATTGGCGCAATCGAAATTAGCGTAGGCGTAAACGTTTAAATTTACACGCGTCGCGGGATCCTTGTCAGGGGGAAGGGTGGGAGGTGGAACGGGAGAGAATAGGAGGTAAACTAAGAGGCACGAGCTTTCGCGCATTGGCAGATAGGGGGAAAAAATGGCGAACATTTGTACGGCTCGCGGGAGTGGGAACGGTCCGGTGAGACGGATTGATATTGCCGAGGTTCCCTTAACCGTTCGCAACTCGGTACGAATCCGGTACGTGTACTTCGCAGTATCGCACGCATGACTGGACTCGCCGCGTAATAAAAAAGCACGATGGCGGGCCCCTGCCCCCGTCGTCCGTTTCGAGCCGAACGTTCGGGGCAAGCTCGCCACGAATTCCACGTCGTCCGTCTAATCAGAGTACCGACTAACGACGCGCAGCGATAAAAATCTCTTTAAACCGCGAGAGTGAAATATATTTGTCGTCGTTCTGGGCCGGGACGGGGGCGGGAAAAACGTTGGATACGATCGACAGGCCGCTGTACTCGCCCGGGCCCGTTATCCGCGCGCCTTATCAGACTTTATTCAAATGTCCGTGTGCTCATTTTTTATTGAAAAATCATCGCGCTGCCTGCGACGCGGCGCCTGTCCACCGTTCGTCGCTGGGTACACCTAAGATAGATTTTTATCGCGTCCGACTAACGATACAGCTCGTTCGCGCGCCGAGCACAATTTTCTCCGATCGAGCGATACACTCCCTCTGCCTGGCACCTCCCCAGCCTCCTTCTGGAAGACGCGATATCGTGAATGGAAAAGTTGGGATTCCGAGGCGTGTCTTCCTGGAAGCTGGCCAGCCTCGATCCAGCCGCGAGATTGACCGGTGATGGATCAGGATCCTTTAATCGCTCCCCACCGAAATTGTCCTCCTGACACACTTTCCGCACAGTCATCAGCCTTCCTCGGAATCGGACGAATCCGATGAATCCGATGAATCAGGATCGTGGAACCGACGTCGTTCCCTGGAAAGACACCTAATGCGCATACATCACTTTCGGCTTGCGGCGAAGGTCGCCGGCTTAAGCGGCGTCACCTTTTTCGGGGGGAAATACAGTTTTCCGCGCGACGTGGCTCCGCGGAAGGTTAGGCCATTCGCCTGATGGATCGCCACAACCGGAGTCGGGCAGTTCCAACCTAACGGACCCTGGCCCGAGCTTATACTCGCCCGTAATGCTCGGCACATGGCGCGGGATGTTCCCCGAGGCACCGCGGAGGCCGACCGAGGCTGAAGGCTGCCGGTAAAGGGTGGGGACGCGCGGGGGGTCGGAAGGTCAAGGCTACCGGAATGCCGATGAAAGCCGCGGAGAAACGACGCGGAAATGCCGGAGATTTTTTATTTCTCCGAATGACGGTGCCTCTCGACGTCGGTACGCCGACCCGTTGCCGAGAACCTCTGCTTGCCTCCCTCCCCCCTCCCCCCCTTTCCCCTCTTCCACCCCTCCGCGGAAATGGGCGCCATTCGTGCGTGCCTCAGAATTCTCGCCGATCCGATCTCGGCGGAAAATCGTCGAAGCGCGAGGATATTTTTTTTTCCTCCCCACCCCTCCTCCCTCCCACTACCCCGCCATCCTCTTCGCTCGGCGTCCAATCCTTTTCCCGGCAGGCCGCCGCTCGGCGAACGAAACGAAAGTGGCCCAATTTCTCTGCGCGCGAGCGAATAAAGAGGAAAGGGGGTTCGGACGGCGATGAAGCCGCTAACTCGACAACCCTCTCTTTCCCTCTCGCGGTCGCGGTCCCGGGGCGGGCTCGCCGGCGCGTTTAATAAATCCGACGTGAAATTTTTTTTCCACCGCGTAGAGTGCGCGACCCCGCGGCCGCGTTGTGCGTCGAGCCGTTAAAAAGCTTTGTGTGCCTCGCCTGGCGGATGGGAGCCGGAAAAAGAGGGAGGCAGGGGTGGCGGAGAGAAGAACGAGGGAAGAGAGAGAGGGAACGGGAGGCGGGGGTGAGTGGGTGCTGGAAAAAACATTGAAGGAATGACGCGGCGCGAAATACGTGTCGCCGCGGAAGGGAAATCGAATGATAATAATAAACCGGTCCACTTGCCCGCTTAAGCGAATGTGCCGGATCTGAAAAATCATTTCGAGCGAGTGGACTCTTTCCGCCATTTTCCACCCCCGTAACCCTCTCCCCTCGCCGTTCCACTCGAAGCCCCTGACCGTGTCCGAACCCCTTCCCGCGCGATATGGATTTCGTCGTATGCTCGGGGAACGGTTCTAGAATTAAACCGACAAAAAAAGAGGGTGAGGGGCGGATGAGGTGGGAGGGGGGTGGAAGTGGGGAAAAAACAGGGAGGTAGGAACGCGCTCGCGGAACAACAGCCAACAAAACGATTCCCCGGACCGGTACGGAGGACGAGCAAAGCATTTCGTGGCAAGTGTCGCGTGTGCGTTTCATCCGGGGCCGGGGGTACGTAGAATATTCCGCGTTTGAAAAAAATCCTGCGATCGACTTCGCTCGCCGAGCGAAACGTTTACGGTGCTCAATATAAAAATGCGCTCGCACGCTTGCACGCTCGCGCGCGCGCGCGCTTTACCGCAGTTCCGAAGTTGCGATCGCGAAACAGCTCGCGATAGGCATACCCTCCGTGCGTAGGCGGGTGGGGGGAGAGAGATTTAAAAACGGGGGCGAAAAAAATACGAGGTCCACCGCGCTCGATCCGGAAGCATTGTCGTTGGTATCTCAACAAAAGTTTCCGCGCGCACAGATTACGGGTCGCCGATCGAAAATCGCGCCCCGTTTTGACATTTCGAGCGCAGGGTAAAAAAAGGGAGTTTAATTACGAGGTGCACCGGTAACGAGACAGGCTCAAGTTCGCGTCCGTAGCGGAACGTACGATACTGCGATCCGCCCCCTCCGATACCGTTAACGAAAGATCTGTCCGGCAGTTTATGTACCGACCTCGTCAACGCTCGTTTTGATACGGCCTATCGATAGTACACCGGGCCGTTATCGCCCCGATCGACGGGTACCACCTACCAAGCTGTTCACTCGAGTGGAAACGCCGGCAACTCTGTTTCGCAGCCGCGTCGTCCTCGATGCCCGTCGAATTCACGGTCTTACAAGAATCATACCGCGGAGACGCCTCGCAGCAATTTGTTTTGCATACCGTTTAACTTACTTACCCGTCGTCATAGGCGCGAGCCCGCGCTTGAATAATTTCCGAGCATCCCGACTCGTCCTTTGGCCGGATGGAATTCCAGAGCACGCGCGCGCTCGCGCGCAATTAGCGAACGAGCCAGATCGTTCGATCGATACAAGGAGTCGCGATGACGAAAGGATTCTGGCAAACGACGTCAGGGAGTGGTCCGTGGTCTCGTTAACGCTCACTGTATCCGTGTCGCCAGTTCGGTGTCATTGTTCCTCTTCCGTCTCGGTCAAGTGTCCGTAATACAAAGCCGTTGCTTCACTCCGGCCAGGTGACTGTACGGAAACAAGTAGCGCTCGGACGGACTCGAGGCCGATGTCGGTAAACAATATTCGCGGATCTGTTTGTAGATCGATAAGGGGAAGTCGATGCGGCGTTAGACGGCTCGGAGTAATCCCAACAAACGACTTTAGGAGCGGTCCGCGTCCGTGACTACCGCGAATGCAATGCGCGCCGAGAGCCCGATGTTTATTATTATACAGTCCCGGGCGCAGTATCTTTCTTTCATCGTGTTAGGCGTGAAACGGTCGGGCAGGTCAGGACCCCATTCCTTATCCCAGAAGCGAGCCGGTGAAATGAATTCTCCGTGTAACGTGCGCACGTCCCGGTGTTCACTACCACCGCTTCGTCCCGCGCTCACGCGTAGTTCCGCAGTCTGTATACTACGCGCGCGGCCGCGCGGGCGCTATTTATGGGTTATTAATGTCAAGCGAGAAAGTCTAATACATAGCGCTGACCCAGAACTGACAGTCGACCGGGATAAAGGGATAACTCCTTCGGCTGGGCCGCGGACGCGAATAGTTCGTTAGCGGGATATATGAAATCGTCGGCGGGTCGTTTTATATCGCGCAAACCCGACGCGATCCGCATTCGACGACAGTTTAAGTGTCATACTTTCGGCGCGAGGAATACTCTATCCGCCTCTATTTATATTTGAGCTCGCCCACGTCAAGCTTCCCGGACGCTCGACGTCCCGCATATTGGCTCCGTGTTCGAGAATTATAATCCGCTGGATTTCTACAATACTATTTTCTTTTCACGGCACGCTCCGTGAATATTCTTCGCGGAACGCTTGGCGAACGCTGTCGTACGAATCCTCGAACGATTCCCGCGTCACGGTAATTGAGCGGACAATATAATGAAGAGCGATCGGTGGGAAGTGGCCGAGAGAGATTAGCGGGCGAATTCTCGTTCTTATTTAGCCGAGAGGAATTATACCCGAGTCATTTGTCCGAGCGTACTTAATGAAAGTTCAGCGACGCGCGGCGAAGTTTTCGTGTTAATCTCTCACTCGGACCCCAGAGGGGTTGTCTTGCACGCCGGAATAACATGAAACTTTTCGTCTCTCCGCCGTCACCCCGAACCCCACCCCCCACTCCACCACCTACCCCTCATGCTCGCCCCAGCGAGCAGCAGTCGGAGACTGAGCCCTCCGCGTTGCCGCGAAGTCGCTCAGGACTTTTACTTTTAAATCATTCAGACCGATGCCCGTTACATTATTCAACCGCTAAGACCTCGCGATGCGAGGATTTCTGGCTAGAATCTAGAAGGGGATCCTTTCCTCTCCCGCGTATTTGTACGGCCACTCCGTATTTTCGATGCTCGATGCGAGTG
This sequence comes from Anoplius nigerrimus, assembly GCA_914767735.1. Lineage (NCBI taxonomy): Eukaryota > Metazoa > Arthropoda > Insecta > Hymenoptera > Pompilidae > Anoplius > Anoplius nigerrimus. The sequence goes on along the minus strand of OU612084.1, from coordinate 7,220,404 downwards.
CCGCTAGCGGACGGCAAGGATGAAGGATAGGCGGTGAACAGAGAGTGAGAGAAAGAGAGAGAGATAGAGAGAGGTGAGAGGGGAAGGCAGAGAAGGAATCACGAGAAGAGCTCTCCACCCGCGAGGAGAGGAGAAGTTCCAAAAGAAATTCTCTCAATAATTCTCGGCCAGGCCCGTGCGATTTGCATGGTAGCCCGGCTTATGAAAGTTCACGCCTGAAATACACCGGGGCGAGTTATACCTGTCGACTCGGCGAGGCAGGTGAGAGCGGGGAGGGAGGTAATACGGGTACTCGTGATCCTCGGGATTCCTTTATCACCTTACTTTGCTGCTTTGAAATCCCGCCGCGCCTCGGATCCGACGTGTAAATTATGAATTTAAGGTTACATCAATGGCCTAAGGTGACCTAACCCACCCCTCCCGAGAAGTGACTTGAGGGGCCCCCTCGACGTTTAAATTGAGAATTTAAGAAGGCCGCGATGGATCCCGCGCCTCGGATTATTGCCGGCTTTATTCTTCGCGAGCGCACGCGCTCCTGCATATTTCAGGGCTGGCGGCCGATCGAAGTGCCGTTACCCGCGCTAAGTGAATCTTTGCCAACGGAGAACTTTTATCTCCTTGCGAGCTGCATGCCCGATAGTTTTCTTTATGGCACGGTGCTTCGCCGCCTCCGCCGCCGCCTCCGCCGCCACCCCCCACTCCCCGAACATTTAACGTTAGCAAGGGTATCGGGCTCAAATTTTTATATCGACGCAGTAAAGATTTCGTTTTACTTGTAACCGGGGAACGTGGAGGGGTGGGAAAGGTGAGTCGGCAGTTGGAAAGGGTCGACGGACGGTGCGGCGGAACGGAACGATCGCTTCTGTTTTATTACGGCTTTATCCCCGGGTCCGAGGCGTTGGACAAGGTCTACTTCCGCCGTCGTAGATAATCTTGTAAATTGTCAATATGTCCCCGGGGGGACGGAACAGCGCCTAACCGCGCGGCGCAGTTTATCGCTTCATTGTGCTGGCTCAGCAATCAGGGCCCTGCATAACGCGGATGCCTTTCCCGGGGGCCGACACGTGACACTTATCCGTATCCGTTGCCGCATGTCTCGCGGAAAGGCGCGGAAAAAGGCGGAGGTACGTGCGATTGTGGCAGAAATCCTGCAAGCTTCTCGGCAGCAACCGTGTAACGAGCCGTAGAGACATCTAGCCTAAACTTTGCATACTCCCACACGTTCAATCTCGGATTGTACCTTGCATAGATCCCTCGATCGTGCAACGATTTCGATGGACGATGAGCGTCGATCGCGAGCGTCGAAAATGAGAACCTAATGCGGTCTAAGTCTCGAATAGCCGACTTAGCGCATCCAGCTTTAAAGCGGACGAGCGCAACCTCGGTTAACTGCTCGGTACAGTGAGAAAGAAAGAGAGAGAGAGAGAGAGAGAGAGAGAAAGAGAGAGAAAGAGAGAGAGATAGGTTCTCAGCTCGCTCAGATGCCTAGAATGCCTTTAAGCGACTTGCCAGGCGATACAAGCGGCGAACCGCCGGTTGCTCGCCGTTCGGCCATAAATTGTAATACCTACTTTTGGATGGCTTCCAGCGAGGCGACTTAACCTCCTCCTCGGCAAACGCCGCGGCGAGAGGAGTCCCCGAAGTGGTGCCGGTCGCGGAACGAGGGTGAATAGGAGCGAACGACCCACATCGCGCGCAATGTGGTAAGAATACTCGTACTCCGTTTCGCGAGCGTCGCAGCTTGCGCTTATAAGCCGGGCGGGGGCCGCATTAGGGTAACTGACTGAGACAGTAACGGGAGCGGCACCCTTCCGTCTCTCGCCCTACAGCCACCCCCCCGCTTTGCCACCCTCGCCCTCCACCGCCGCCTACCTCGTCACTTACCCCCCATACCCTCTCCTGACCCTCGACTTCCTCCCGGGGGCAGATATGTGCAGCGGCGAGAGTTTCTCGCTCTCGGCGGACAATTTTGCCCGGAGATAGCTGCGAGAGTGGCGACGGGGCTAAATAATTAATTAAAGCCGGCCCGAGCGCCTATTTATCGCGAGAGTCGCCGAGGACGCGAGCGTGGAAATCAAATAAATTAATGATTTACGGAGTAACGACGAAAGTTTTCTGGGCAGATAATTAGAAGTTTCGGCCCGGCGAAAGTTGCCCTCGAAGGACGGCGGCGGGATGGGAGTGGGTAGGAGGGGGTGGTCTCGAGCTCGGCGGAGTCTGACGAGCCGGGAGAAATGCGAAGGAGGGCGATAGCGGGGGTGGGTGAGAAAGGTAGGACAAAGGTGAGAAAATAGGGTGACGCTTTATCTCGCGACCGTTAAGCGAAACTCCGACGATATCAAGCGCGCCCGTCGGGGTTGTAACGCCGAACGAGGCGATCTCGACGGCATAAATTCCCTCGCTCTTTATTGAGCAAGACGTTGAATGGCCTCTTTGCCGAAAAAAAAACATGTCCCATCTTATTTTCAGGCGTTACGTACGTTAATGCGATAATGTCACTCCTTCGGTCGGTAATTCTGTATCAGATTCGAATTAATTGTACGATTGTGTGTTAACGGTTGCAGGAAAAGGTTACGAGCGGCGTTACTTGGCTGACCCAGGAATGAGGGATTACCGAATTTCGCTCGGCAGTCGATGTGCCAGCCGGGCCGGGCGCACTCGTGTAAGTCTAATAAACGTGCAGCGTTCCCTGAGATGAGGTTGGGTTATTTCGCAAAATGATCAAGTGGGTCCCGTAATAGGGCGGCTAACATAATACGACACTTACAGCCCTTGTAACCGTCCTCGCTATAATGTTACCTTGCCCTCCTTTGCCCCTCTCTCTCTCTCTCTCTCTCTCTCGCCGTCCCAGCAAGGCCAATGATTAATTGTTTAATCTGCTTCCTATACGCACCAGGTAGCGAGCTAAATATTTCCGCGTTCGATAAGGCTGTTAATGCGCATTTTCGCTCGCGCATTAAAATCAGCCGTTGCTCCCCGATGATTTGCCATAATTCGATTCCCACAGCCGCTTTCCGCCTCTCTATCGCACGCAGCGATCGACGCGCGCGCGCTCCGGCCGAATGATAATGCGGCTTTCGTAAGAAGCGTATTCCGCGGCTTGGCAAATAACGCAAATAGTCGCTGAACGCGCGTCCCGCTGAAATATTAACCGGCATCATTACGGGCTCACCGTCCGCCCGAATTAGCTTCCAGGTTATCGCTCCGTTATCCTAATTTCGTGAACGAGCGCGCGTCGGCGAGCCTCGCGAGCCGAACGTACGTCCACGTTCGGTAATTCGAAGTGATGCTCACGAAATTGAACGTCTCGGGAGGGAGGAAGCCTTCGATGAGAATCGTCGAGTACCTAGCACACCCTGGCTGACCGTCAACGGAAGAGGACCCCAACGCTCGGAAGCGCAACGAATGTATAATTGCTCTTACGGGCGAGTTTGATTTACGCCGAGCAAAATGATCCCGTAATTTCTACGGAGTCTGCTCCCTGATTTATAATACGCGCGGCGAACGATATCCCTTCTCACGATTGCGCCCCCTGCGCTCGCTCCACTTTGTAGGTCCGGTGATTAATTATTTAATCAGCTGCTCGGCCGAGCGCGTGTGCTCGCGTACGCGCGAGCGTACGTCGGTGTGCAAGAGTAGTACATTGGTGTGCAGCCTCTTCTCTCAGGCGACACGCCTGACGCGCCAAACATTTCCGCCGTCGATAAAGCGTCCTTCATATTTTTCTCCCCCGGGGGGAATTAAAAAAGAGGGCCGATCCTATCGGCTCGATTCGACTTAATACGATTCGAGCCTTTAACGCCTGGCCCTCTATCGGCGGTAATCATCTCCAACACGCACCGAGTGATAACGTGCTTTTCGTAACGAGCTCGACGCGTTACCGTCTCACTCGCTTGAGCGCGCGCGCGCGCAGTCCGCGCCGACGTATGACGAATCGGTCGCTGCTGGCAAGCGATCGCGATAAATCGGCAGCGGCCGATTCGTGTAATGCGGGGGGGAATTAATTAGCTCGCCAGTCGGCGAGCCGTTGCAATGCCTGTAACAACGGTCGCCCGCTCGAGTTGCCAATTTTTAACATTTATTCTGCCGTCCAGATGGAAGCCGCGTAATTTCAATTAATTCCGCCCGGCGCTGATTTCAGAAATTGAATTTGCCGAATTGACGCTGCGGCCGGCGCGCCTCGGCGCCGGCGCATGCGCACATCCCGCGATAATTCGATGAAAAGTGAAATGCGTCAGAGTGTACGTCAAAATCTCGCGCGCGATGATTGCGGATAGAGAGGGTCGGAGTTTTTCGCGCTTTTGTTTCGTCTCGTTTGCGCTCGCGGCGCGTATCGGCCGAGCTAAGGGGTAATTTTGCGCCGCGCGGATATGGACGAATAAAATTCGTCGAAAGTATATCGGGACGGGTGGATTATGCTTCGGGCGGGCGTTTCGTTTTTATCTGCCAACTCCGGACCTCTTTCGGCGGCCATTAATGCCCGTTACTTATCTTACTTTGCGGCCACTTAAATCCAGGGTTTTCCTAAAGGCGCTGGTATGATAAAAAATGATACGTAGATGTCCGTACAATGTTCCATCGCGGCTGCATTCTTCGCCGCTTCGTTTGCCATAACTTAGCCGGACGTCGAGGGAGGGAGAGGCGAACGGGTAGAGAAGGACGTGGAGCTGTACACTGTCCAAATTTGATGCGACCGACGTTGCAGCGTTCCATGTTCGAAACTTCATCGGAAGAAAGTCGCAGAACGTCCACCTACGTCGCCACAAAAACATCAACTTCCAATGACTACAGAAGTACATCCCGTACAAGAACTATACTTACGCAACAAGATATATGCAACATACGAAGTAAGATTCTACTTTGGACAATGGCGAGACGACTGACGCGAGTCTCGAAATGCCATAAGCGCCGAGCCCATCGACTCTGGCCGTTGTACGCAGCCCAACTGCCTTCAGTAAAAAGCAATGAAAAGGCGTCCGAGCCGAGGCCTTTTCCAAAGTGATTTATTCGTTTGGTGGGGGCCTCGCGAGCACGGGGCCGCATTCAAAGTTGGCAATTTTTGCCCGAGCTAATCTGAAGAAGCATGAGCGTTTAACGCGCGCTAAGATGTTATTAATCACTCCTCCGGCTCGCTCGCGTACGAGCCGGGCGAGGCTTACGCAAGTTTGCATGGGCGTGAGAGGGTAAACTGGCTAGGGGTGTGCTGTTTAGTGACGCCTTCAATGCCCGGAGCGACTGTCGAGTTGCGGTGTACTTTACTGCCGGTATTGCCCCGATGCGAGGGAAACAATTGCAGCCGGCTGAGGAGACCGACATATGTTACGTTCCGTGTAGTCACGCTCGTATCGCGAGCCGTTAACAGGCTCCGCTAGACGTTCGCGTCCCTTAAAACGCGAACCGTTAAACCGCCCCCACCCATCCGACGTCCGCGATAAACCGAAAGAAGCGTCTCGGACGCGCTCGGACGGAAATCGAGCGACCGGATGAGGGGAAAAAAAGAAGTTTTAGGAAGAACGTCGATAGAGCGTCGTCGGAGTCTCTCGTTTTACGGGCGTCGCTTGTGCCGGGGGTGCATAAAGTGCGCGGAGGGCAGTAAAAGAAATGACGAAACTGCGAGAGTGACCGTGCGTCGAGAGCTGATGCGCTCGGCCGAAGGTGGCCGTACCTCCACACGGAGGTGTGCGGCAAGGTGCAGCTAGGTGCAGTAAGGTGCAGCCGTGCAGCGTAGCGTGCCGTGGGAGGATCAAGATGAGGTAGCGCCGAGCAATACCCTCGCAAGCCGTACGCCATCGCGAAAGAAATAATGAATAAAGAAGGAGGTCTGAGTGCGAAATACTGGCGGAGTTCCGCCTTTTTTTCCGGCTGACACTTCGCGCGGCGTCGCCCTAAAAGTCTCGTTCCTCGCGCAAAATTCCGCGACTCGGCCCTTTCGTCGTACCTTTATCCCTGTCCTTCGCCTCCTTCTAGGTTTGTGTCCCTTCCACGGTCTCCTTCCGGCTCTGTTAAGCGAGGGCCAAGTGTCCGCCGAAGCGGGCGAGAAACTACGCTCGACTCTCGGAAGATGGCCGACGCTGACGAGCGGGCCAGCGCGCTGGCGCTCGAAATATTAAGAAAATGTCGACGTTCGCAGCTCTATCCCGGGACTCTCTCTCTCTCTCTCGGTTCGGGCGGCAAAAGTTGGGAAGTGAATTTACGCCCGGCTGTAAATTCTTTCGGCGCACGCGTGTCGGAATGGCGAGGGAAAGCGAAAGGCGAGAGGGATACCGCGGGTCGGACGGAGGTGGTGGGAGGGAAGGTGGCAATGGGAAACGAGCGGGAGGGAAACATTGAATGCGGTCCTGCCCGGGCTCGAGTTAATGTAAGTTATTCCGTGTGAGAACTGAAATCAAACTTTCCTCGCCGGCCGATCGTCATCGCGGACGAGTTTCCAGGAAGCAATCTTCCCGGCAGTCGTAATTCCGAGCGGAATGGGGAGTGACGGCCTCGGAATGGGGACGGAAGGCACACTTGGCCAATGACATTTAGTCGGATCGGTAAGCGGCGTCGTGGACGTTAACGTTGCACGACTCTCTCTCTCTCCCGAAGCATAATTTTCGTTTCGCCAAGCTAACGGAACGAACGTTTGCGTTACGTTTCGTTCTAGCCGTTCGCGACAAAGGAACATTTATTCAATATAATGTTGCGTGCACGACGGTACTTGTACGACAGACGGGAGACGTTAGAGGCGAATTTACGTTTGCAATAAATTCCTTTGGCACACGCGTAGGAATGACGCGGAACGGGCGAGGGGAAAGAAGTTCAAGGGAGAGGAGGGGTGAAGCGAGCGGGAGAAGAAAGGAAGGTACGGGAAGGTAAGAGTCGGGGGAGAAGCCAGGACAAGGGGAGTGAAAAAAGAAAGAGAGCGAGGGAAACGCCGAAAGTCGCTCGGGCCATTTCGTCCGCTCAACGTAATCAAACTTTTTCGTTTCCGAGCGAAAATCACACGCCGCTCAATGCATTCTCTCCCGCAAAAATTGACCCCCGAGGTGCTGGCGGCAGAGGAGGAGGAGGAGGAGGACAGCGAAGTCTGTGAAGCGGAGGGGGGAGAAGCATGCAGACGTCGGAGGCTAGAAAACTAGAGTTAGGATCCTCCGATGTTCCCATTCTCGCAGAAACATAACGACGCCGCGTTACAGTCGTAATGCTGCTATCTCGCGCCGCGGACAACGTTTACGCGAGATTTATTTCTCGTAAATTCGCGCCCCGCATCGTTGGGGGGGCCGAGACGGATGGCGCGCGAGAGAGGAGAGAGTCAGAGAGAGGCAGAGAGAGAAAGAGAAAGAGAGAGAGAAACGAAAGAAAGTGGATCTAAGAGAGAGGTAGGTAGAGGAAAATAGGGTGAAGCCGGAGGGCGGAAATGAGCGTCGTATTGTAGCGGCAGGTCCGAGGGGGTGGGAGGACGGCACTAAGGGAAGCTTGCGGAGCGGTCGAAGTGCGAGTTACGCCGGCGATAAACGAAACCGCGCACTTTCTCCCTTTCTCATGCCGCTCGTCCGACTCTCGACGTCGAATCGTCATGACGATCGCGGGACGTGCCGACTCGGCAGAGGGATCAGAGGCTATCGCCGCGATCTCTAATGATTCCCAATAATTTTCACTTTGTTTCTCGCAGTTCGCTTTCTAAGCGGCGCCTTTCTATTTGTCGGTACGTTCGCTGTCGGAATCGTTTTCCAGCATTTTTTTTTCTCTGTTCTCTTCCTTCGTTCGTCTCCTTCTCTCTCGCTCGCTCTCTAGGTGCCTCTCGTTTGAATTCTTCTCACTCTCTCTCTGGCTCTGGCTCGCTCTTCTTTACGTGCCACACGAATCGCGATGCAGAGAGCGAAGGCAACGAGGATGGTAATTATTGTCGTAACACGTCGCCCCGGGCATGTCGGCACGCGCGCCTCCCTTTGCCCCTCCTTACCTCTCTTTGCCCCTCTTTACCCCCTTTTGCCCTTTTTTGCCGCGATGAATTATCATTCAAAGTCCCCGACACGCATGCCGACCCCGCGCGGTTTTCCGCGAATCGGACTGCGAAAATGATGCCGTGCGACGACACGGCCACCGCGTAATGAACGTGTCGGATAAGTTTTACCTACCCGATAAGGTGGGGGGCGGAATCGCGATGAATTACCTTTGAGGGCCCGTATGGCCGCGCCGTAAATCCGAACGGAGATTGATTCGTAATAAAGTTCACTCGACCGCTTCCTTATCTAAATTACGTTCGACCGCTCTTCCCGCCTCTCACGGGCACAATTTCTACGACGCGTTAAATCGTTTCCGTTCCGGATAACGCAATAAACTTATCTCCTCGACTGCAATTATCTACATTTTCCCATATCGTTCCGATTCGTAATGTTAATTACGTCGTGCGTCTCGCGCGTTCCGAGTTTAAGGCGAGTCAGGAAGATATTAATCTCTATTAAAGTTCTTCATACCTTTTTTCAAACATTCCATCGATACTCTATTCTACGCTTCCCCGTGTAGCGAAAAGAGGCTTGCAATTAAGAATCCGACTCCGATCTCTTTCCTTCTCCGAATCACGTGCATACAGATAAACGTAACGACATAATACGTCTTGCACTTACGCTCGGTCCACAGAAATTACCGCGCACGACAGGGAACAAATGCATTTACCTCCGCGGCCGAGCACGTCCGGCGATAAAAGTAACCCTAAGAAAACTGAATCCCCTTAATAGTTCGAAGAGTCGGTCGAGCAACCCGAAGAGAGTCGGCTCGGGAACATGGACGCCGGATGATGTATTCGTTGCACTTTATCGACGACGACGCTTGGGCATCGTTCGGCGAACTGGCCGGGATATCAGGAACGCCGAGGTAGGAAGTCACGGCATGCAGGTATTAAGGCGGAACCTCGGCCGGTGGAAGCCTCCTCTCCCCGTTAGGGGAGGAAGGGCTCGCGCGCGCGACCGCGTTTATCCGAGCGGACTCGTTAACATTATCTTCGCCGCTCGTACACACGGGTGCGTGCGGTAGCCCATCTCGAATCCGAGAGATTGCCCTAACGAATTTCCTGCCCCCGGGGAAGCTCGATCGTAAATCACCGGGAGTCTACTAGGCGAAAGCGGTCCGATCCTCCCCAACCTCCTCTAACCCTCCCTCCTCCAAGTCCGAACGTACGATGCAATTCTTTCCTCGAAGCTCGGATCCTAAGCAAGGTATCGAAGTGGGACTACGCCTATGTAAGAGATCGATGCAAATGTCCGATCATTATCGGCCTAACAATGTACTTCTGACACACTCGCTGAATGAGTGTCTCGAGAAATTCTCGTTCGGCTCCGTATCCGCTCGAACGGCTCCGACACGTTACAAAACACGGATCGTACACACATCGAGGCATTCTATACGGCCAGAGGCGGTTTACGTGCCACAGTCGGAACGTAAGCCACTTCCGTAAAGCGGGCGGCGCGTTAATCGGGCAGAACCTGCGCGCGTGCGGGCTGAGGTCGATGCAAATTTCAGTCGGCGAACGCGCCGTAAAGGATGACGTGTCGATTCTATTATCCGGCTTAGAATAACCTCCACCCACCGTTGCGCGCCCACCGTCGTCTATCCCACCCACCTTCGAGTCTGGATACTCTGGCCTCGCTTTTGCATACTTCGCGACCGTCATTAGTACCGGAGCGGGTCAGATAATTTATCGCCGAGCGCGGCAGATTAGACTCTAACGTCTTCGGTAGAGGTTCGTTTCCTTCTACGTAATCGTCGGGGCGTGCTAGGCGTTCGCTGGGTGATTTTCTTTGGCCGAGCTTCCAGGTGACGTTCCCATTAAGATCTCGACGACGGAGCTGATAGGTCGTACGGTGGAGCCGCGGTGAAGCTATTCGGGTCATCCGCGTCGGGCTTGTCGGCGAAGGGCAAACAAAGTGGTTGGCTCGTGCGTGCAATGGCCGGTTCGGTTCAGTTTAGCTGAGTAGAGGCAGCCAATTGAGCCGCCGCTTCGGTCAATTCGGTTAACTCTGCTTTCGGAATCGTTCGACATTTTATTGCAAAAGTCCTTTGTCGACTTTTAACCTTCTGCGCGCGAAAGAAATTTCCCTGTACGCTGGATGGCAGGAAATGATAAATGTTTGGTTAGTCATAAAGCGACTGGGCAAATAGGGATAACGATAATAATTGTTTTATTCCAGCGTTTTATGATAAATTAAAGTTACATGTGTAATTATTGATTTTTAGTTACATAGCGTGTTTTTTCTGCTTTCTGGAATTCTATCATTCGGTCAATGAGCGATCCAATTACGTACTGCGTCTCAGGTCAATTTTTATGTCTTCACCAAATCGCATATGATGAATCGTACTTCGCCGATCGTCCTCTCTTTTCTCGGAGCCGTTCTCCTTTTTCCGCTCGACTTTCATCGCGCATTGGCTCGCGAGCCTGAAAATGCGCTTGCGGCGGACGCTCCCGGCGAGTGAAAAATGGTCGACGGAGGCGAGAAGGAGCGAAGTTTAGAGGCTCACCTACTCGCGGGCTGTATCTGGCGGGAATAAATTTCGGCCGCGGATTCGTGATCGAGCTCCTTTCGACGACTCTCTTCCCTTCCGCTCACCTTACCCCGTCTAATTTATAAGATACGATATCTGCGAAACTCGCCCACCCCCCGACGCTGCATAAAAGTACGCTCGCCAGTATTCCGCTTCGAGCTGATCGCGAACTTTCCAATTTTGTTTATCCCGCCCGGTACGTTCGACGAACGTCGGCTCCTATTCCCACTTCTCCGCCCACCTCATTTATCCACCCAATTTTTGCCACCCTCCCCGCACCCCCTCCCTGCGCTATGGACTTTAATAATTGCGCTCGAACGCGAACGGGTCGCGCGAGATATGATCGCGTTATGACGCGGATATTTGTTTAGCCGCTATTAATCCCCTAACGGTTATTCCTATCCCTGATACTCCCTTTCCGAATATATTATGTTTATCTATCGCGTTATACTCCTTTTTCAGCCTGCAGCGGAGTCCAAAAAGGTTTTCGGCGAACAATATGGTGCGTCCTCTCTGTCTCTCTCTCATTCTCTCTCATTCACCCGCTCCCTCTCGCTCTCTCTGTCTCTGTATCCCTCTCCGGCGAGCACAGTATTTATTAATGCAACGGGAATTATGTGCGACGAACAATTGTAATTTATTGGCCGGCGGTACGGTCGTGCGTGAAAATTCCAATTGCAATTTTGTCCGGCGCGATGCACCGCACGTCTCGCGCATTATTTAAAATATACGAACGGCGAGGCAACGGCCCCGGAATAATGACAAATATATTATTAGGCCGTGCGCGAAATGATGCGATTGCGTCCCGGTGAATATAAGCTTATTCTCGCAATGAGGCAATGCCCGGTTTCGGCTGACAAATGCTCGGGCGTCGGACGAAAATTGTTAATGCAAGCGGTCGGAGAACTTTTGGCGCCCTACCGTCGTTGACGGCGTGCCATTGCGTCGTTGTCCGTAGACAGTCATCGTTCGAGTACGTTCGTCGGCGGGACACAATGCGTCTGCTAAAATGGCGTCGGCTGCGTCTCCTCGAAGGATGTTCTACCACCAAAGCCCAATTATTGAAGTGTACGGTGGCAGAGGAGGATGGGGGGTGGGGGGAAGCGGGCATGGGGTTGAAGGGGGTTGCCCGGTGGATGTCTCGGTGCACCTCGGCAATGACTAAGGGGATGCTCTCTGCTCGGCGTTCGTTGCTGGCGTCGAGACCGTTGCAGGTGCTTTCGCCCGCGTGCGGCGAAAGTTTTGACGAATATTATCCGGCCGCGACTGGCTCACGGCTGCGCAATTATTTCCCCGTTGTCTCTCTCTCTCCCTCCCCGACTCCGCACCCCGCCGGCGAGCAACCCCGGGGGCCGGAAGTGGAACGCACATCCGCTCGCCGATAGCCCGACCCCTCGTTAAGATGTTTCTCGCCGGGTTCTCGAAATTCGCAGAGGTTGCCGCTATAAATTTTCCGAAATTTCACCGACGCCAAATCCTTCCCCCTCTCTATCTCTCTGTCTCTCTCTCGCACACAGATACGAGGGTCTCGTTCCGTTCCTTCTCGCGACCCCTTTTCAAAGACATTTTGTCGATGTCCGTGCGGTTCCGTCTGCTTCCTGCCTCGTCCTTGTCGATTACGCTTGATTATTTAATTTCGTCAGCTAGAATAGGTTTACTCCACAGACGATGTGGAACTATGAATAGCTTTACCGAGATTAGATCGGGAAGCGATTTAAGTAGGTTATATGTTTGCGATATTGTCTAACAGACGTCATAAAGTTTATTTCCGTCGGAACACGTCAGAAAACAATGTCACCCGACAGAGTATTATTTGCCGTCCCGACAGATTACTTAGTCTCGCACGCGATTAACATGCGATAAATGATCGACAGAATAAACGAACGAAAATGAATTAGCAATCCAATACACATATCATCGACGCTTCTACATAAAGACATACTCGCATGTACTTCCTCAGCTACCGTACGCTTATACCGTAGAACGAGCACACGACCGACCCCGTCACTGTCAACCGCACGCCACCGACACGGCAGTCAGTCAATGTGTTAAACAACGCCGCGACCCTGGATCTATAAAGTAACACTGTTGACAGCTTGACGTCCGCGATATATTTACCCTTATAACGTCGCTCGTAATAAACCGGCTTCCGTCAGAAGTTCGACTCGGTTTGCAAGAACACGTAGAACTGTTGGCTCGCTGAGGGGAAGAGGGCGCGGCCAGGAGGGGTGGGAGGGGGAGGGGGCGACTGAAACCGATTTGTTATCGTCAGGACTCGACGAACGTCTCAGTCGGGTTTGGCCGCGCGCGAGAGAAGTCCCCAAACATTTGTCGTGTGTCGGCCGCCTTGGTCGTCGTGCGAGCGGCGACGGGGCGAGATTCGAAAAAGCGAAGGAAACGTTGAAAAGGACGAATAAGCAGTCAGAGGGCCGACGTGGCTAAAGGCCACCCCGAGGGTCGCTTCGCTTGTCTCGTTCCTTCGGGCCACGCGGGGGTAAGGAGGGATACTCCGCGGCGGCAAAAACGTGGAGCCAGACACAAATTAAACGGCTGTTAGGGCTCCGAGGTTATCCATCGTCGTGGCAGCGAATCCAGCGGTATAGGGCCAACCCAGGCTGAGGAAAAAGATGGCCGGGGAAAAAAGTCTGACGCGCAGTCTATTAGCGGGGCGAAGCATGTGGCGGGATTGTCTTACGCGCCGGCCGACGGAAGCACTTCGGCTTTTCTCATTTCTCTTTCTTACGACGTTTCCCACCGCACCCTTCTATACACTCCTCCCTCGCGGGACACGTTTCCACGGCCGCGGAATAGTTTCGTTATGGGCGAGCCGTGAGAAAAATCGGTTAGCGCCATCCGATGAAAGGGTCCGAGCGTCGAAATCGATTTCTGCCTATGTTGGCCATCGTGTCGGCCGACGATCGTAATTACGCGTGACGCGCGCGAGTGGGGGCGGCATATGGACGATGACGCGGCGTCATGAAGCGCGATGAGGCGCGAAACGCTGAAAAATGTCGGGTGGCGGCGATATTTCGCCGAATTAACCGACGGATGCGGATAAAATGATGTATTTTTTCTAATTAACGGTAATCGCCGCTGTACGGCGAGTTTCTGTTTAATTATATATTTCGAGCCGGTACGGTACGTCGGCGAGCGGGCTGTCACATTAATCAGCGCGGTAAAATTGATTAACGCGCACTTTCCGCGCATGCGTCGCTTCGCTGTAAAGCGCATCGGCCGCTCGCTGACAGGTGGCCGAAAAAGATTGAAAAAGTATGTAGTAACGTGCGCACGTACGTGTGTGGTATTTTGAGCGTGAGGTGGCGCTGTGCGAGTGGCGGGAAATAAATGCGAGCGTAACTAATCGAGCTGATATCTTCGAGTTGTCCGCCGATTCTAGCCTGCCAAGCAGGCATGGCTGGATGGCGAGCTTTAACGGGAGTCTAATATCAACGTCAGCCACAGGTTATAACCGGCTAGAAATGAGCAGTCTGCGAACGGCTAAGTGGAGCATGCACGGAACCGCTCGCTTTCATCGGGCGCACCGTATATACCTGCTTATACGCTTACTTCGCTCGCGATTGCGAGCGCAGATTAGAGTGACATCGGGCACATTGAAAAAGAAATTGCCAGCCGATGAACAGAAGTGGGTTTACGATCGCTTCAGTTTGGCTCGCATAAGATACGAGCATTGCCACGCGACGGCAATGCCGAGCACTTCGCCGACGGTTACGCGAGCCAAAACTGTATTGCACGATAATCTCCTTTTGTTTTCGATTTTCCGGTACGCCATTAGATCAGATCAATAATGCAGATAGGGGTGGCGGGGAAGAAAATGCATCAAGATACGAACGTCGTGTAATCTATTTTTGATGCGACGTAGGGGTTAGGGTCTGAAAGTTAGCGCGACGTCGAGTGGGGGGGGGGGGGGGTGGTTACTAGTGCTAACGTAGTTAAAAAGTGATTAGACCAACCCTTCCGTGTACCGAGTGTGCCCTGCGGTATGAAATCCTCGCAGTTTGAATATATCGCGGCAGGCAGCGGTAAATGGCTTGTCTCAAATCTACGAGCGCCTCTCTCCCCGTACTACGTGTCCCTGATAATTGATAATTACCTGTCTCTCGTAGCACGGTTAGCTATGACGCATTAATTCCGCGCCGCTCGCGGAAATTATTTGCCCTCTTCCGGCCTCGCGCTTATTTTACGCGAATTAACTTCTTCCCCCTCCGCGCGCGAGCGCGGCCGAACGATTTAAAAAATGTCATGCCAGAAGGAATCCTGAAATAATTGCCGTGTAATCGTCCTCTTCCGTCCGCATTGTTAACATCTTCCTACCTTCTCCCCCTCACCCCTCAGCCCATCGGGATTATTAAGCAAAGTCGCGAATCAGGGCAGCTTGTTCGGTCGTTAATGCGAGGTGAATCTTTTACGATACGACGATACACACTTTTTTTCCCGGTACACAATCAGCGCAAGGGCTGTCGTCCGATTCGCTCGTCGCTCAGACCTTTTTTATGCCATCGCCGTTGCGCGCCGGAAGGTTGTTGACGGAGGAGTCCGTGCTGCGAAAATTACGTAATTCCGCGCGAATTTTCCGTCGGCAGGAATGGAGTCGCGACGAGCGTAATTCGACCAGCGGCTTATACTTTCGCGAGAGTGCCGGAGTAATGAGCGAACAAAGGGGATGAAATCTGCGGAGGAAAAGGATCCGAATTGCGGAGGGATATCTTGGCGTGTAACAGTTTGTATAATTCTTTTGCACGAAAACCGATCGAGTGAACGCTTACTCGCGAAGGATTTTAAGAGCGTTGCGTGTATCAGCGAAAATGTGTTCGCACAAGGAACGCGCATTTGCAGATCTTTAGAAGGAACGCGTTTCAGGCTTGGGGTGAGGGGAGGTCGAAAGTTCAAAATCCTCAAGACAGCCGGCATTTTTCGCTTGCGCACGCCATCATTTGCCTTCGCCGAAAGTTTGTCACGGCCGACAATGCCGCCAGACGTCGGCCATTAGGCCCCGAAGTGTTCAGACAGCTACAATTACATTACAAGAAAGGAGGGTAAGGTCAGAGGCATCGCCTTGCCTGCTCCGAGCGTGGCGAGAGAAGTTACGGAGGGAGATGGAAATATAGGCAGCCAGCCAGCCAGACAGACAGAAAGAGAGAGAGAGAGAGAGAGAGAGAGAGAGAGAGAGAGAAAGAGAAGGTAGCACACACGCGAGACGTCCGCATCATTTTCGCAGTGCTCTCAGACTTCATCCCTCTTCCGCGCCCTCACCCTGCCGCGAAGCAGCCGCAATTTTCTGATATTTGGGTATCTCATAATGAAGACGAGCCCGTTTGTGGGAGAGAGCACAATGACGGCAGAGGGCGAGCGTACAAAAGGTAGCGCCACGCAATACGCCCCGTGTATTTCGAGTTCTTGCCACCGTATCTTCTCTCCTCCCTCTACCTCCGTCCCTCTCTTCTCTCTCTCTCTCTCTCTCTCTCTTTCTCTTTCTACCTCCCAGTGAGCCTCCCTTTCCGCGTCACCCTCTTCTTTCCGTCTCGGTCTTCCGGCAGGCTGTGCAGGCATGTACAACAGCGGCGTAGGAGCTGAATCCCGGCAGTGCCGCTGTTAGAGAAATTATTTCGTCAGGCAAATTCCGGCGGAGGAGAAGTCGGGGTTGCGCGGAGGGTGGGTGGGTGGACCGTGAGGGGGGTGGGGCTGAAAATCAAGAGGGTCGCCGGAGGGGGTGGCGAAGCGGGAGGCAGCGGCGTCAAGTGGGTCACGAACTGCGGAGCAAGCGAGTTTTCTTCCGCGATCCTCATCCTCCCCCGCCCGCCCCCACAGTCCACCCTCGTCGGTTCGAGAGACGGAGGGAGGCGAGTTTCGGTTACGTTTCTAAATTAGACAAAAAGTTTCGGGACGCCGTTTCGTGCGTAATGGCCGCCGGGGGGATACATCGCGGCCGTGGCTCCCCCGGGTGAAATTTTACGAGCTCGTCGAAAGGCAGAAACACCCCTATTATCGCGGCTAGTAATGCCAACTTGCTCAGCCCGCCGCGGCAGCCGCTTTGTAGAGTTTTGAACGCACCATTAAATGAAATATTCTAGCTTAGGCGGAGCCGCTGATGACGGCGTTCGGCTTTCGCCCTCTCTCTCTCTCTCTCTCTTTCTCTCTTCATCTCTCCATCTCTCTCGATCGTAGTCCCGACTTCCACGACGACGACGCCCGTTGTGTGACGGTGGCTGCGCGTGTCGTTCAACTTCTCGTGCCATGAATTATTAATGAGCGCGGCGAATTTTCTGCGTGTTTGCCTCTGATAACTTTTCTATACGTTTTCCATTTCGGCCCCGTCACCCGCCGCCGCCCCCGGGTGGCCCAGACACTTAAGCCACCGTGCGCTCGCCAAAATTTGACGTGAGCCCGAATTACGGCCTCCCCCCGTGGCTGGCTGAACGTATCGTCAGTTGGCTATGCGATAAATAGACCGAAATAGGATGTTAAGCGCAATGATACTTCGCGTTGTTACGTAACGCGGGATATGCTGAAATTGCGCGGAGCGGAGGCTCGTAAAGCGTACATCAGATAGAGGTAGATACACGTAGAGAGAGAGAGAGAGAGAGACAGAGAGAGAGAGAGAGAGAGAGAGAGAGAGAAGCAGAGTGCAACATATGAAGTTGAATACTGCAAGATGGGCGCGGCCCCGTGTTACATCGTAATTACGTTGTAACGGCCCGACTGCGATTCAGATAGGAACAAATATTTCTATGTATACCCTCATAAATTACGATCGTAATCGGCCGACAACGGGGGAAGTTGAGCGATTTTGTGGAACAGCAATTTCGTTCCTCCGCTTCGCACGTCACCGGGAAATTCACCTAGCGCCAGTTTCCGCGTCTACGCCAATGCGCGTTAGTCTTCGACCCCTTCCATCGTCAGAGATGACCTGTCTTCCAGCCTGCTGCCCTCCAACCCTTTCCCTCCTGCCAACCGTCTCCTTGTCTCTCGGCGTCCCGCTATTACGCATACACGCACTCATCCCTCCTCGGGCCGGCGGACGCACGCACGCACGCACGCACGTACGCACGTATGAGCAACCTCCGACCCACACGCGCACCCCTGCTCGCCAACGTACGCTCTCGCGCGCGCACTCTCTGGCGCGCACACACGTCCGCTTGCAAGGGAAACCGAAGCACTACCCTTAATGACTCTGACGACAAGCTACCGGCTCCGCACTTACTTCGCCTCCCTTTATTTATAGACGAGAACGCACGGCAGGGATACAGTGGGCGGCAGAGGGAAAGAGAAGGGAGGTAGGGGTTGGTGGCTCGGTCGGCCGAAAGTGAAAAAAGCTCGCGGGTCCGTGGGATGAAGGCGAGGGTAAGGGAAGCGGTGACCGGTCACTCGTTCCAGAAAATGAAAAATGTCCGGAGGTTTAAGACTGGCCGCCGTCTGACACGCGATATTACTCCGCCCGACGATATAATCGGCCATAAAGATTCGCAGATTACGCAGATACGCCGGCCGATAAAAAACGGCGAGCGCATATATTATGAATGGGGGTTGGAGAGGGGTGGGGTGGGGGGTGGTGGGGAAGGTAGAGGCTGCTCGATTTCGAGCAGAATTTTCGAGGGCCTTCCCGGCCAACCGGTTAATGTCGCCGATAGGCCGCCGATAAGGGATCGCGCCTGCGTCATTTCTGCTGATTTCTACGTATGGCCTACGATGCAGAGAGCCGCGGGGCGCCGAGGTTGGTGGGTGGGGTGGGGGCAGGAAGATTGAGTGAGTTACTGGGTGCCAGAGGGAGAGGTGGGAGAGAGGCAGAGAGACGGACGGCAGGCCAGTTAGCGGTTTCGTGCGATGCACGTGGACTTATCTTTTCATCGATTCCTTGTTAAATGTCAAGTCATTTCGCTTTTACGAGTGCGGCTCGCTAATGAACATCACGTAACCGGCTATATGAAGTCGATACGCCGTTCGCCGCGGACGACGACGTTGTACCCAGCCGTTCAACGGCCAACGAGTCCGCGTAATCGTCATAATTTTGCATACGTCCGTGCGAAGATTCGATGCCAACGGTCTCGCGGCACTCTATTAGATCGTAATGACCTGTACGCCGTGGTATTATGTACTCTCTCTCTTTTTCTCTCTGACGCTCGTTCCTTCTCCTTTCGTTCGTTGCCGTTTCCAGCTCTTCGAAGCGCGCGCGCACACGGCCAACTGGTACAGCCTCGCACACGAGACTCGAGTCGTTCCGGGCTCGAATTTCTTCCGGGCACCTCTCTTTGCGGGACATCTGGCGCGATTTCGCGTACGGCAAATACCCGTGATGGCCGAGAAAATTATCCGTATAATCGGCCTAGAACGAGCTCGGAAAACAGAGCGTGAATAATGTATCGAGAAAGTGCCGGGATGACTGAGGAGTCGGCCGTATGCAAGGACAAAGCGAGGAGGAGGAGGAGGAGGACGACTATGACGACGACGACGACGACGAGAGAGGGGAAATTTCGTTTCTGAAAGTGCGCCCTGAAACTTTCATGAGTGCCAAGGCGTAATTTCTTCCCGACTTTGTCTTACCGTGGCCGCGACGTTTCGAGGCATTACGAGGGGCGCGGACTCGTTTTTCCGAGTGGATTTCCGAGGCGGGCCGAGGTCGTATGAAAATTTCGCGGTAACGTCGGCACAATGAACGAGCCCGTCTGTGGACACTGCGAGGGAAGGAAGCGGACTCTTTCGCCTCCCGTCCCGGGCATTATCTTCCGTTCGTCGAGTGACCGTTTGCACGTCGGCCAGCCAGCGGAACAGAGCCGGCGAGTAAACTTAATTAATAGAATAAATTTAGCGGGGACGGTAATCTCGCGTACATTTACCATCTTGCGTCCGTATGAAGGTGGGGGACGGGCGAGAACGTTCAGTTGGGAGGAAAGGAGAGCAGATGAGAGTGAGAGAGACGGTGGTAAGGGAAGGAAGGGGTGGCGTAGGATGGCGGCATAGCGCAAACGTGAAATTCCCGGGGTGATTTACGTAAGTGGCCGCGATCACGGTTAACGAGGGCTAATGTAAAATACTTTCGGCACTCGTGAATTTCGACCGACCCCGACGGCGTGAAAGGATGAGGGACGAAGAAATGGGGAGAAGCAGGGTGGTAGCAGACGGAAACGGTCAACTTCTGAGACCATCACTTGCCGCCTGCTCCTATTGCATTCGCAAAAAAGGATGAGTTTTTCTTCGGTTCTAGATCTATTTATGGCCGTGTCTTTCACACTATCGTGCTTAGAACGGCCTGGTTATGATTTTCTAATGTGTCTTGGTGAAGTTTCGAAGTGGTAGGAAAGGGAAGTCGATCAACAGAATTGTGGCACCTCACAGCTGTGAAAAGCCCACTTTTCGTGGATTTCGGACACTCTTTTGACCATATCTTCCAAACTATTGCACTTAGAACGGTCCGGTTTCGATTTTCTTACTTGTTTTTGATGCCTCTTTCAGGTGTAGAAGGGATAAGACTGTTGATAGCGTTGTGTGGACTTACGACGCCGAAAACTTCACTTTTCGGCATTTTTTGACATATTTTTAGTCATAGCTCGGAAAGTATTAGACTTAGAAGGCTCTGGTTGCGATTTTTGTGATCCCCGTTCGATCCTCTTTCAGTATACATATGCACAAGTCGATCGGAACACTTTTAGTTTTTGGCCATTTTTCAGCCCCCATTTTTCGATGGTTTTTTGACTGTAACTCCGAAACTAAAGCGAATTTGGACCAACGGGAAACGGCACTCCGAGGTATTTTTGACCCCCTACCAGGTAGTAAAAGGGCCATCCCATCCGGCGACCTTCGATTTTTCGCAAAAATGAGAAATTCGCGACATTTTAAATCGCCTGTAACTTTTGAACCAGCGATCGAAACCTATAACTATCATACATTTTCTTGAAGCTTTTGACGCGTACTTTAAGATAGGATTATCGGCGAAAGTCGATCGTTAAAAAAATTTTTATTCACCTCCGAAAAATGGCTGTACCTCTGAAACTATTGAGAATTCGGAACTTTGCTTGCGACCAACTTTCAGGGCGAGTTAAAATCTATGGGATAGGGTAGAAAAGGATCAAAAATCAGACCAACAATTTTTTTGCGTTTTTGAGTGATTTTGATGGTATTTTGTAGTTTGACTAGGTCCAAGTTGTCCCAAAGTACCCCCGCTTGGTCGCCCAATGTCATATTATGAGGATAAGGCAGTCAAACATGTCTAAAACAGGGGCTAAAATGGCTCTTTTTCCGGCTAAAAGTGTGAAAACAACGAGGAAAATGATAAATAATAACATATATTGACGTAAAATAACGTAAACTAGTGTAAAACAACGTAAAACATGTGTCAAAATCGGGCGAAAATCAGTTTTTATCGGCTGAATGTCAAAACAGTACGCATAAACTTCAAAATACTAAGGCATATTGATGTAAAGTAATGTAAAATACCTCAGAGTAAAGTAGAACAGTGTAAAAGTACGTGTAACATATTTTAGGTATACGTAAAATGATGTAGAAACGAGGAATACAAAGTAGCATAGTCGAGCAATAGCCAGCCGGTAAGAATATTTACGCTAATAACGGTACGGCGTGCGTGGCGGGCAGTTTGTAGAGTGACTGACGTGGTAGGGTAGTCAGTCGAGCATCGATCACGCGTGAAAGATCCAAATTCGGTTCCCGATACAGCCATCGAAACTGTAAATACATTTGAGAGCGGTCAGTATCAATAATACACTGGCAAGCGCGTATTCGACATACAGGCAGTGCAGAATCCGTATATCACTTTACTTAATTGAATGCTACAGAACAATTTTCCCATTTCAATTCCAATGGTATTACGCATTATAAATTGTTCTGTATTCAACGACATAATAAACAGAGAATACAAAATCTCTAATGATACATAATTTCGATATTTTACTATATTCCGACACAATTACACCAACAACACATTAGCTCTGATTTTTCTTAATCTTGCTCACTCCTCTTCAGTCCCAGAGATAAAATCGATTGTCAAAGTGCTTCTACATCGTTGACGATGCAATATAGCACATGGTTCAGTCACAGTAGTTTCTTCATTTAACTCCTGCAGGGGCGTTGACTTTCACAGGAGGGTCGCGCCGATTTATTCAGGCCGAAGTGCCACGCCTGGGCCCGAATCATTTGTTTCCTCGAAATACGACTGCTGGCAGGACCGGGCGTTGATGTCTCGTCTGGCTCGACATTTCCTAATTCCTAGACAGCGAGTGGAAGATCTAATTTCCTAGGCTGCCATTCATGCCGCCAGCTAGTGGGCGCCTTCGCAAGGTTACGGAGACGCTGACGGTTACACATCGTCCCTGGGATCCGTTTAAATCTGGAGACGTGCCTTGATACGGGTCGGAACGTTTCGGTGCGCGGACTTTTATCGCGACGCACCCCCTCCCCCCCCCCCCCCCCCCACCCTCAGCCCAGCCATCCAAGCCCGTCCGATGCCGTTAGTATAAAAATACAATCCCTCCGCCCGTCCGCAGGGCCCCCAACGAAATTATTCCGGCACATTCCGCAAAAAGGGGGAATATTTAAACCAATTGCACGGGGGAGAATTACGGAATAACAACGTGTAGGTTTGTAGGAGCTTACGAGCTCTAAATTCGCTTTGCGCGCAAGTCAGTTTCATATGTCCGCCGTTCTTTTTCTCCGGACGCGACCTTCCCATTCGCCTCCTTCCACGCATCTTTTCCTTCTCATCCACCCCCCCCCCCCCCCCCCGCCATGCCACCCTCACTATCTCCCTCATCTCTCGAGGGCGTACACAGAGCGCTGTGTCATAAGCCCTTAATGCCACATTACAAATTCACGTAGGATTTTTCTGCACACCCGTCGTCGGCTTTATGCTTCCTTCTCCACTCCCTCCGCCCACCCTCCTCCCCTCGCCTCAGTTTACGGGATTAAGAAAGATTGCGCGGTCGAGTAGAGAACGCTGCGCGCTTCGCCAAACGCGGGGCACCGCTTCTTTCACGAATCTTGTTAAGTAATTTATCCCCGCGCCTTTTGCACCTCCCGCACCGGGAAACCGCTGAATTCTACGTATATGTAGGTATAGTATACAGTATATACAGTATATAGGCGTGGACCACTGGCAAATGTTTGATTTCCGGCTCGCGGCAGGTCGATACTTCGGGATAAGTTTTAATACGGCTGAATTTCGCCAGGCTCATCTATTAACTCGACATTCCGCCGATAGACTCGTATTTCCCGAAAAAGTGTTGGAGAAATTCTCGCCGACGAGGCCGCGTCAGCGGCACTGTTTAGCTGCCGGAAGTGGCCTTTGGCAGAGGCGTCGGGTAAGTAATGCCGCTCGAAAGCCCCGGGAGTATATCGTATCAATCGTATCATCCAGACGAATGTTCGGAGAAATGGCGAGCGATTTGTCGGATCGCGTTTAGATCGATCCTCGAGCGTGGGTGTTGCCCGAATGGGGAGGATGAAGAGTGGGGGGAGGGGGGGGGGTGAAAGCGGTCGAAGGACGGACGAAGGAGCGGACAAGGGCCAATCGACGAAACGAATGGTCTAATTTAATCTTGACTAAGCTCGCGAAGAAAATTGGCCCACCGTCGAAAATGGCTATCAGACGACTGCCTTCCCAATACGCACACATTCGAACGAGGCAGCACACCGACGTTCCGTTCTGCCATAATCCCGACCATAGCGAACATTCGGAAAGGAGGAAAATATCCGCCGGCAAAACTCTCTCTTCCCACGGAATTCGTGGAATTGCGGCCGATCGGCGCGAATCTGCCTATAAAAAGTCTGGCCGACAGCTTTTTCGGTAACGGAGTCAATGCACTTTCCGGGGCTGGAATCGTTAATAATTTCTTACGGCCGACGAAATTGGCGGGCAAAAAACGGGTATCGGCACGATGCGGAATGAATTATTTTCGTACATGGCATTCTTCGAATATTCGGGCCGACCGTGTGCGCGCGCCGAATAGCGAGCCTGCGATGAATCGTGGCACGCGACAAAGCGCGCGCGGCGCGGCTCGCGATGGGGTCGAAAGAGGGTGAAGAGAGGTGGAACGGGGCGGATAACAGCGGAACGAGCGGAAATCGTATCGACATCATTAGGCGCATTTTCTACAATCAATGAATTCGTTGACTTTGATTCTCTGTATTCGGCGAAATTCCGCGCGGTAAACCCAGACATCCAATTTGGGAAATTCTCCCCGTCCAGGCGGAGAGAGCTTGTTCTCCGCCGGCGTTTTGTGGATTCCAAATTCGATGGAATTCGGGGAAAACGATGGCGCGGCCGCCCGACGAGGTAAATTGTCTAATTAAGTTGCCCCTTCCCTATCCAGCACCACCCCCTCTCCTCCCGAGTCGTATGAAATACGCGGAGGGCAGATGCGGTCACGGTTTACTTTTCTGACCGGTTCCCATTAAATATCCGTCGCTCAATTAAAAAACATCAATACCCGGTCTTGTCCGCTATCCATTAATTCTAATGAGGGAAGGTAAAAACAATTTGTAGAATCAAATCGATCGGCGGGGCCGCTCTCGCGGGAATTGAACCGGCGGTTTGCCTGGCGACTTTTAAATTCGCCACTGTCGCCGAGGGATGAAAAGGAAAAATTGCGGGGCAAGTGGTCGGCTTCGGTCGTGTTTCGAGCGGCCTCCGCGGTTGTCACGTGCAGCGTATTCGTTCCCCGCGCCCGCCTACTCCCTCCCTCTCCAGCCCCCCACCACTCGACAATCGTAGTTATACGAATTCCAGTGTCGAACCCCGAATTTTGAAGAGGTCGGGAGCCGGAGGTCGATTTATACAGTACATCGCAATAACCGGCGGTAAAGCAATATAATACCTACCTACCGATGCATTCGAGCGGCTTGAAATTCGAAATGCAGCTGGCTAGCTCGACGGGGGTGGGCGCGAGGGACGGCCGGGGGAAGGTAGGGGGGTGGGGAGAGTCTTAGAAATGCCGGACACGTAAAAGCCCGGGACCCGGCAGGGTTTACCGCGTGTATTGCGAATATGTATGCCGTACCGGGCTCGCCTCGTGTACGGGCAAATCGCGATCCGCGGATACGTACGTATTATCCGTATAACCTCTAACGTCGATTGTGGCTTATGATATTACATACTCTCCATTACGACGTCGCGGCAGGCCAATACGTATATATACGCGTGCGAGGGGCCCCCACGAACATGGAGGCTGCCTCTCGCCGCGGACGATGTAACGAGTAAATTGCTACATCGTTACAATTTCTTCCGTGCTTGCGTGCCCTCCCACCCCCGACCAGTTTCTTTCTCGCCCGCTCCGTCTCTCTCTCTCTCTCCCCCACCTTCGGCCACTTTTTCCCCTCGTTTTTGTACCCTCATTCCTGCGTCTCTCTCTCGCTCTCTCACTCTCTCTCTCTTTCTCTCTCCGTCTCACTCTCTTTCGCTTCTGCTGCCAGCATTTTCCACGCTCGCCTTCGTTACTTCGTCGCTCGTTCCGGCGAAGTGCCCCTTATTAATTGCCGCGGCCGGGCGAGCGTACGGATCGAATAACCGTTTGCGGTAATATCGATTTTCCATGGTGAAATATCCCAGTCGATTTTTATCGGGAGGCCGGTTCAGCGGCGATCAGGCGCAAGAGAGCGCGCGCGCGCGCGCGATCGGTAGCCTCCTCGTGCGCGGATGCTTATTACTCGCGTCCAAAGCGCAAAATGAAAAACCCTCTACCCGGTACATTTCAGAAACTCTTTACGCTTAGTAAGTACGGCACCGGCGTAATTCGCGATAGGTGCACCCAGCCGGTCCCGCGGGGTAGCGTTATTAATTTTAGTCACGCAACGGGGCACGCCGCTAGCCGGAACGAAGGATACGTTCGCGGGGGTAAATTACCGGTTCGAGACGGACTTCTTTCACTTCGCACGCATCGGGACGACCCTGAGTCCCGACCTAAAAACGATCATTGCGACTCGGCGCGAGATAGGACTGGGAGGTCCTGCCCGAAAGTGGCGGAGAATCGAGAGGCGGGGGAAAAAGTGTGGAAAGCTTGCAGCTAGAACCGATTCGATTCATCGAGGCGGAAAGGATGCATTCGCTGGGCGGGGGGTGTCACACGCGTGCGTTCGGTTCCCATGACCTTGAATACGCCCGGGTCCTGCCGGGCATATGTGCCGGACTGTGCGCTCTGCGACGTTTTACGCGATTCGGGCACAAGCGCACGCTAATACGCGCACGTTTGCGAGTGTACTCGTGCGCGCACGCCTGCCAGTGTATTGGTCCGCGCATCCGTGAGCCTGTTTGTGCCCGTACGTTATACGGTGCGGCCCCGTGCGTCGGGCATAATGTCAGGTAAGCCGGACATATAACACCGCGGCGAATGTAGCGACATAACTCGCGCCGCTCCGACGCGCATTGATATTCAAAGAAAATCCGCGCACGTGTGACCGTCCCGACACTTATACACATTCACATGCTCGCGTGCGTAAGCGCGACCCGTGAACGAGAGGAGAGGAGAAGAGAGAGAGAGAGAGAGAGAGAGAGGCTGAATCTTCGAGAGAGAGAGAGTACGCGTGCGTGTACGTGCCCGAATCTATAAAGGAGAGAATCGGTGAAGTACGAGAGGGGAAGGTGCACCGACTGAGGCCGAGTGAATCAGCCCGTGGTCCTCTGTCGGCCGGACTGCAAGGCCTCTCAAAGAGGGACCTGGGCCACAATTCGCCCCGTGGGCGTCGATGCGCCGATATTTTGTCGTGCGCAGCTCCGTTTGCGGGAAGGAGGGAGGGAGAGGGGTAGATAGAGGGAGAGCGATAGAAAGAGAGAGAGAGAGAGAGAGAGAGAGAGAGAGGAAGAGAGAGGGGGACAAGACGAGCGTAAAGCGACACGGCCGCCGCGGAATGCATATTCATTCGCTGATGACTCGACGTCGACGTCGGCGGGAGGTCGGGCAAGACTGCGGACGAGCGAGAGTTGCACTTTCCTCCGCCGCAAGATTATTGCAATCGACGAATTATTGCGCTCCCCGCCACGGGCGCAGAGTCCCGCTGCGGTGAGCGCGAGGGCATTAGCGGTGGCCAGATATTGAAAGTGACTTCATGAGGAGCGGAAGGTGCGACCGGCATGAAAAATCGGTTAAAACGTCCGGATCGACGCGCACGTTAATTTCGCAGCAAACCGGGCAGAAGACGCCGAGATTGATGCTCGGGGAAATGTACGCTGATTGGGTATAGAGGAGGCGAGGAGGAGGGGGAATGTACGATTTAATTTTGCGGTGAAGGAGGCAGTAAACATCGAATGAAACGACGGAGCGGCATGAATAAAGAAACGGACGGCAATGTAAGGTAAGGTAAGCGGTAGAGTCGACTGCGGCGGGTATATCGTTTTCGGTTGGAATTGCATATTCATTAGCCGATGATCCGGCGATATGAATAATGTTTATCCGCTGACAAGCGCGTTTTCATCGAGCCTATTTCGTTTATCGACTTGTCTAGACGCCCCAACCTCCACTCTTCCTCCTCCTCCACTGCATTGGCGCGCACAGATTGTGATATTAGTTTCGCGAGAGGCACTCGTGCGAGGAATTCTTTTCTTCGCGAGCACAATATCATTTCGATGCGACGTAGGCGGCACGGTAGGAATGTCAAGGACGTTGTTTTTTCAAAACTCACTCCAGTTGCCAGACGAATATACACACCGTTAGGCGGAGCACTATTTTCAGCGCACGAATCAAAAATCGATTTAACGTACCTTCGGCTCCGCGTCGATTACGTCGGCGGGAAAAAGTAAGTGGAGAGCGTCGGGCGCGGGCGTAGAAAATTAGTGCGGTGCCAGGATCGATTGATCGATTGTCGCGGATTTCGTTCGTCCGCTAACGAGGGCCGGAAGTATCGCCTTACGTCGGATTAGAATTTCGTCCGGCGAATGAGCAAGAGGCCGAACCGCCCGTTACCGTTCCCGAGAGCGCCATAATGAATGTCTCGGTGCATGCACCTTTGTGACCTCCCGGCGGGCGGGTGGAGGGGGGTGGAAGGCGGGGGGCGATAAACTGGATCCCTCGATCATCGGCGAAGGATTTATCGTACCGTCACGGAGGCGAGGCTCGCGCGCACGAATTCTCAGCGCCGGGCACAATCGTGTCTGCAATCCGCGTGTAATTTCACCCGATAATCCGCACTTCGTTTTCGCGTCGCGATCAATTAAGCCGACGGCGGCGCCGCCTTAGACTCGCTCTCGGCGTCCACGACGACAATGGATGGTCAGCGTTCAATTTCCTCGCCTTTCGCAGGCGCGGTTCCGCGGATTCTGTTAATTGTTCGATTTTGAGACTGTCATTGTTCTGGGCCAGTACGAAAGCGATCGACGGTGGAAAAGCGACGATGGACAGATGTTGTTCCGGACTCAGGCTTATCTGTGAAGGTCGCGCGATCAGGGGCGAGAAGATAGGTGAGCGGAGAGAGCACAAGATGATAGTTTGCCGTATGTTTGCCGGCGGTTGAGTGTCTACGTAAGTGCAATGAGCGGAGGATTGGCTGCGTCGAAGCATAAAAGAAGAAGAGGACGCGGCGACAGAGTACGAAGAGGAGAGAGGAGAGTAGAGAGAGAGGTGGGGAGAGCGTGCGAGCGTGCATAAGTGTAACAAAGGGCAGGGGGGAGGTGGACGAGAGCGAAGTACAGAGGTGGAGTGAGAGAGTCGACGAGGTAGAGCCTGCGCGGAACGATGATATTTGATTTATGCCCGTCGTGGGCCGCGGGCTGCAAAAGAAATGATTGTAACTAAGATTTATTTCGAGCTCTTTACTGTCACAACACCGACTTACCGGGGGTAATATCCCAACCCGCCCAGGCCCGTTTCGCGCTAAGTACAAGCTCGTTGGATAAAAGTCCATTATTGAATGGGGACCAGTTCCTCCGAAGGCGAGGGCGATTATTTAATGCCACGGAGCCGAGTGTTAAATTGGAATAGATTGCCGCGTGCTCTCCCTTACTCTCTCTCTCTCTCTCCCTCTCCTCTTTTCCTTCCCTCCTCCCCCTCTGCCACCTCCACCCCGCAGCCACCAGGCCGCCGTCTTTCCGCCTTTAATAGCCGGCGATTCGGTACGTTTCTGTCCTCTCGCTCGCTCGCGCGCACTCTAAGGCGGCGAAAGTTTGCCAATTCTTGCAGATCGACCGTAACCGAGGACACCCCGGGCACACTCTTTTACAACGTACTGCCTCGTAACCTGTACCGCCTCTCTCCCCCCCCCCCCCTGCGAAATATATTCGGAACGCGCGAAAGATTAGCGACGCTCACGGCCCCGACACTACTTTCATGCCACCCCGAAGAAGTTTATCGATCCATCGAGAGTGTACCCCGGACGATTACGTGGCCTTCGGGGCCGGGAGCAAAGAAACTCCCGCGGCACGCAACGGTGGGAACGGTTGTTTCGGCAAACGTGGCGGGTGGGGAACTTCGGCTTTATACGCCCTTTCTCAATGGCGAACAGGCGCCCCGGCATTTAGAGGAAAGTTGGCAGCGATCATTCGAAAAATGTCGAAACTTTCCTAGATAGAGAGCCTCGCGATTGGCCGAGCTCCACGTATTGTGTCTCGATCGCTACTTTTTCCTCGCCCCTGTCCGCGGGTAGGCAAACAGAGGCTGAGGCATCAAAGTTGTACGGGCGCCAAGCTTAGGCAATCAGTGGCCGGCCGGGTGCAATGTTCTCTCGGCGGTCAAAGTTTCGGGCGACCGACGAGTCGGTACTTAACTACTTGCGCTCGCCGTCAAGCCTACTAATTCCGCTGTTTGTAAACGTCTTTACGGGGGCCCGAAACTTCGGCAAGTCGTTCCCATCGGCCATCTCGGTACCTACGTGCGAGGCAGGTACCGGTTCGCTCCGCGATACAATCGTTCAATTGCCGAACAAACCTTCGCCGCCAGCCTCGTTACAAGCCGCGTAATGAGAGTACGACGCTGATTAGACTCGAGTGCGGTCAAAGCGCGTTTCGGGGACCGCTTTGAAGATTGCAGAGCGTAATCTCGGTCGACTTTCCGCGCGTCACGCGCAGCCCTGAGGTCGTCCGGACGTTTCGTGGCGTTCCGAAAGCCGGACGATCTAATAAACGTACGTCAATCCGTTACATCCGACAACGCGTTCTCCTCCGGACTCGGTTACTTTTTAATTACCGCCGCTCGCTTCGACGAGCCGAACGATTCGGAGAATTTTCGCCGACGGATCGGGGAAAACATTCTAATTAAGCCCGTGTCCGCCGGATAAAAAATAATCTTCGCGACTTGTCCGTCGACGAACCCTGTGCCATCTCCTTTGCCCCAACGATTCGCGACCCGTTCCGGGACGAATAAAATCGGAAGTATTCCCGGCCTCGGATGTTGATTTCCCTCCCTCGCTCTTTTTCCGTCCTGTCTCTCCACCTTTTTTTTTACCATTGCCAGCCGTCGCTCCGCTGGACGTTGACCACACGCGAACTGCATACCAGGAAAATCATGTCCAAAGTAGGTTTCGCTGTACCGGTCCGCCGAATTCGATCATGAAATTGCATTAAAAGGCACTCTGCGCGGGTAGCGACTCGATTTTCCTGGCACAAATGACAGCACTCTGCCGGCGTTCTTCGCTACCGCCGCCGCTATTAGTCCCCTGCTAATTTTCAATTACCCGTCTCGACGAGACGATATTTGCAAGCCGCAGTCAATCTCGCGCGCCCACCTGCAACAATTTACGAAAGCCTGGTCCTAGCCGATGCTTACCGTGGGGGCTTGCGAGACGGGGGGTGGCGGTAGAGGGGGGGGGGGGGTTGCTGCTCTCAGGTAAGAGAGTTATCCAAGGGGGACTTTGATAAACTGGCCATCGGTGCGGCTTTCGAGCGCGGGACAATTTTTTTCTGCCCAGCCCGTACTTTTACTTTTACGCCAGCCCCGACTCTTTTGAGGCGACCGACAGTTTTGCACAGGGGGAAAATATCCGAGTCTCGCACGTTGGCAGAGGGGCACCACCGGCGCTGGGCAGTGCGACCGAACTTTTTCGCGTGTTTTTTCCGGCGCGCGCGCGTCGTCCCCGCCTGCCGTCGCTCGAGTAAAATAACGCCGACGAACGGAATAACGACGTTAAAGGCCGAAATTAGGGCGAAATTGCCGTTTCCCGATATTCCGCGGAAATGACCAATTCGACGACTCGCGTCAAACCAATCGGTTTGCGCGTCCGACTCTCCCCCCGTTTCGGTGTATGCGCGGGACGAATATTTTGAAAATCGAACGTCCCCCCCCCCCCCCCCCCCCTCTACGCCGAATCGAATCGCGCGATTCTCGGAGGGCGAAAGGGGTTGAACGAGACTGAGGAATGGATCAAAATGCGACGAAATCGCAGTAGCTTCCCAAATAAGCTCGGCGAGGTCGAGGTCGAAACGGAGAGTCTTTGCCGGGCTGGATGTTCGTTAAGCCATTGGCTGCTGAGTACTCTGAGCCGAAGCGCTTCGCGTGAACGGTGTACAGGACTGAATACTTTTTCACGCAATATCTTTGGCGGTGTATTAAATTATAGTTTCTTATATTAAATTTGTTCTTGTTAATAAGCAACAAGGTATGTTGTTTCTGAGAGTGTTGCACCGATACGATAAAATAATTTCTGGACAAATACAGTAAGACGGCAGTAAACGATCGAAACTATCGCCGAGCGCACATGTGCGTCCATTGGCCACAGTGATAGCTTTCGTTGAACGCACATTGGCGCCCGTAGCAGTCAAAGGGTTAAGCCATTAGCGGGAAGCTACCCCGGGCGAAAGTGCGTCCGGGTGGGCGGAGGAAAGAAAACGAAGATAAACCCTGATGCCCTTGCCGGATTTCGTACCCTTCAATTTTGCCAGACCCGCGCCCGTTATCGCAATGTCGGCGCCCGGTGACGAGGCAACGAGGGTTAACCTAATTATTTGGCCACCGAACTCCTTCGCCGCGAGGCGAACGAGTGTAACTGTTCCACTCGAACGGCGCCCATGGGACCCTCAGCGGGAAGGGCGACACGGAAAGGGTCGGGAATGGAAATAAGGAACTCGGAAAAACAGCGCACCGAGCGAAGCAATTGCAGGCGAAACGCACGGGACGTCGCGGAGGGACTGTGCCAAATTTTTGTCTCGCCCGGTATCTCTTTCCACGGGCGACCGAGAATAGGAAGTGGAACTCGTGAATTATGTCTACGGGTTCGCGGAAAGTGGAAATACGAGTTTACATGCAGTTACTCTCGCGGTTGATTCTACGTGCTCGAACGCTTTGCCGCCGGGCAGGCAATAAAACGGCACGAGCTGAACTGCTCGATCGGGGCAAAAATCGCGGGGTATCACATTCCGCGATCTACACGCGCGATTAACCTAGTCGACGGCGTACGAGGATCGGGGCAGCGTCACGACGTCCGGACGACGTCGTGAATTCGTTGCGACGGGTCACGTGGATCCATCTCAGGTCGGCGGAGCTTTATTGATTGACGGTTCCTAAGAAATGACGATGGCGTTCCCTGCGGGAGAGCTAACCCTGGCCGTAATAACTCGAGGGATCTCCCGGAAGGGGCATGTCCAAATTTACGATAATCAGCTGCCGTGATATCGGCCAACGGACGGGTAGCCTAGCAGAAAGGACCTGATGCGTGTAACGGGGGAATCAGATTCTCCTTAGTTCGTCATCGGCTCCTTATCGATCCAGCGCGAGCCGGGCCCTTCGGCATGCGCCGGTAAAACGTCTTCTCTTAAGGGAACGTTTAAGGGATGCCTCTCGCGTAACGACGTCTAACTAGGAAACTCTAACGCTGGCGCGCGCGCGCTCGTTCGCCGTCCGAAAGAAGGGAAAGGAGGCAAAGGGCGAGGGTGCAGTTTGGAAATTTCAGGGTGCATGACCAGCTCGGCCCATCTCGCTGGCGGTTATGAAGTTGGAGCCTGGAACTCTGCATCTGGCGCCACATGGCCCACCATCCTCCCTCCATCTACCCTTACGGCCACCTCCCGAAACCTCCTTTTCAACCCCACCGCCACCTACCGTCCTCCACCTACCAACTTTCCTCATTTGCGATAATGTATGGCCGCCCATTAAGGACCGGGCCTAGCGCGGGCTTTACTAAGGAGCAGGTAACATGGATCTGCGCAAGATGTCTCCGGTTGCAATGAAGAAATTAGCGGAAACTCGATTCGGCGCGATCCCATCGACCGATCCCATTTGCGTCCCGCCAGATTGGCCCGATGCTTTACGGTTCTTTAAAGTCTCTAATTTTAATTCCGCATTACAATTTCCTTATTTCAATTGCTAATGCCGGCGTAATATCGCACCCTATTCCACCCCGGGTCGCCCTCGCAATTTTTGTCTGAGATCTCGACGGTACAGGCCGGAGGTAGATAAGACGATTACTTTTGGCCAAACGCATTCCACGGCACGAGTCGATCGAATAGTCTGTAGACGCACGTACCGAGAGTACGCGTTAGAACCCAATTAAACCGATTTTTAAATTTTCGCGTAAATGACTGGCGATGGAAGCTGTATCTTTATCATTTGTTTCTTCATTCTTTCGTTTCTCTACTGTTTTGTACGGTTACAGATTCGGTCACTCTCTTCCGGGCAGCGATGGCGTGTACCTCTACAGCGAGCCACCTGTATTAATATAAAGAAAGGACCAATAAAGTGATACAGAAACACGTGTCTTTTCACTATCAATTCCAACAGTACGCCAACGCCTGCTCACACGCGGCCGATTGAAACAGCACTCGTGCCGATGCCTGAGTAACGGCCGCACGACCATTGGCGATCGTTTTCTCATTGAGGCAAGGGCGGCACCCAGATAAAGACGGGACTCGGTGGCAAAAGAAAATTTCAGTGTCCAAGAAGCATCTCGATTACCAGGGTGTGGTCCCCCGAAGTCGACCGTTTCCAGCGAAACTGCGGCGCGTCGAATGCTCTCCTCCCGCTTACCTTCTTTCTCTCCCGTCTCTCTCCTGTCTCTCTCCTTCCCACCCATTGGCCTGGGTAATAAGAAAGTGTACACGCGTGCATAAGGCCGAGGTGCGGGTAATGTAATAATGGCCGTGCGAGCCTTCACGCTTCTAAGAGCTCGCACGGTCTACGTACCTGGACACGTATACACATTCCTCCATCAGGATCGTCTCCTCGAAAGAGTCCCTACCTCCTTCTACCACCTTCCTACCTCCACCTCTTTTTCTCGAAGCCTATCCTCTTCTCCCTCCCTTCCTCTCTCTCCTACCTCTCCTCGCACCGCGAGAAGCCTCTCAGAAGATGTGTTCAGCCGCCATATGCCGCATGCCGATATGGCCATTAGCTCGCGATTTCTACAAGATCTTATATTGATATACGTCTAATAGATACCGTCCGCTACCGCTTAGCCAGGCTGCCATGGCTGGAAATTGCCGGTGAACTCCTACTCGTCTAGCCGCCGATACCGGGTGTCGCGAAAGTGCGTGCGTCGAGGATGACGTTGCAACATTGCGTGCATCCCGTCCTACCCTCTGCCTCTCTTACCTTCTTCTCTCTCCTCCGTCTCCTCTCATCCTTCAGAGACTTTTCTTCCCAGCCGTGTCGCAGTGTGCGGTCGAACGAGGAGCGGCGATGATCCGGCGCAATGGCGCATGGTAATAGCGAGTAAACGCGGGTTCCGGATGTCAGTGGGGGCATTCGGGTAGGTGCAGTTTGCTGTGGTAACGCGACACCCTTCGAATGGTTACAGTGATCGCGTGTAGCCTGGCCCCGGGCTAAAGCGGCGAACTACCACGTTTCGCCGGCGCTATTACAATTTACCTGAATGCTCGACACTGATACCGCCCGAGAGCGCGGGGCTGCCCTGTGGATGTCGGCTTCCTAAGCTCTGCGGAATGCGGCCTTCGAATCGAGTTCCCCGGGAGCCAGGGAGGACGCCGCGCTGTCTTCGCGGATATTCCATTAAATATTTCGATCCGTACGCAGCCATTCGCGCCCGGGAGCTCCTTCGGGGCTTCGCTCTCATTGCGGGTAAAGCGATAAAGCGAGCGCGCTCTCGCAGTTTCCCCATTTCGAGTCAAGGGGAACGATTATCTCAGAAATACTTTCAGCCGACCCGAGAGACTTTCGATCAACCCACTCGATGCCCGTCGAATCTGACGGGGGTGTTGGCTGAGGCGGAGGTAGGCAGTGGGTTGGGAGGGGGTGGTTGCAGTGAAATTGTACGCTTTACATCTCGTACAGTAAGTGGAAATTGGTTCTTCCATTGGCGAGCGTCTCTGAGTCTACCAACTTTAATCTCGCGCCAAAATCGATGTGCCCTTCACATCCCCGACAGGAAGGCTACATTGATTTACCTCGCGAGCGACAGGTTTATTACTCCTATGTGTACGAACGCACCTGCATGAATAAAATCCGAACGGCGCCGACTTTCCCGTGGATTGATTCGAACTCTCTGCTCCCTTTCTTTCCCCTCTCATTTTGCCCCGTCACCCACCCCTTCAACCCCCTTCAACCCCCTTCAACCCCCCTCGCCTCCCTCGCCCTTCTCTTTCCCTCCTCGCTCGGAGAAATCAAGCGTTTCCAACGGAAAGCGGCGACTGTACAACATTTCGAGATCGGGAGATTGGATTCTCTTTTATATGTTTTTCTCTTGTTCGGCATTCGTCCGCGAAATGAATGCGACCGGTAAAAGCCTCGCGTCCTTATCGATACGAGAGCTTTCCGTCGTCTGAGCTACCGTCGCTCCCGAACGGAACGGTTCATTATCATCTACCTTGGGTGCCAATTTCGGTTTTAATATCGCACCCATCATCGCGTAACATGCGCTCTTGTAAAATCGGCGTCGAGAGCGTGGACGGCAAACGCGAGGAAGCGTCAGGCAATTCTCGCGACAGCTACCCGGCTCGTCGGGAATTCACGGACCATTAATGAAACGTTACCGGAGGCCTTTGAAATCGATTCGGGGAGCATCCCGGTAGAAGTCGTTACATCAGCACGGCTTTCTCTCTGTCGCGGAGGTACGTAGACAGACGGAGCCCGGCGGGAGGATGGAGGGGTGGTAGGAGGGTGACAGGAACAGGGGGGGGGGGGGGGTCGTCCGTGGAGAGCACGAAGGAACGGGTCATAGCGTTTCATCGTGGCGAACGGCACCGGTATGCACTGTGGGCGTAAGCACGGGCCCCAGGTACGTAATACGTTCGAGCTAGCAGCGATAAACGGTTCAATTAGCGGTCGTGACCGTGTCAGCCGTTCGTTATCCGGCGTACCGGGCTCTCTCGCACGCTGCTCCGCACCGACGGTGCTTTCTCGTCGACAAGCGACGCCTAGGACGACGTCATCAACATCGTCTTCCTCGTTGCCGAGAGAACAAGCGTGTGCCATTCCCGATTCGTACACTGTTCGCACGGAACGGTTGTTTCTCTGTCGTTCGGCAAACGCATCGAAACGGTGCGTCGGGTGTGATCGTCATCGATTTTTTTTTGTCCGCCCACCATCGACTACCTTCATACGGATTAAAGTGACGTGTTCCGCGAACATAATTGGGTATTTCGCGCGCCGCTCGCCAGGCGCATAAATATTACTCGCAATTTCTATCTTGCGCAATCGAAATGCCAATTTCAAGCGGCGACGCGATTGCCTATAACGCAACGAGCCGGGCGATCAGAGGGAAGCGGAGAACTTTTACGCGAGTTTTCCGCTTTCCCTGGCCACATGTCAACGTCAAGGCCACTCTCGCGCGGAATACGGCGCGGCACGGCCGTGGAGCCGCACGGTTTTCGGCCGTGTGCGTGGAGGGGGGAAACACGTGCGGGTAGAGAGGATTTTCCGGCGGCGGTGGGGTGGTAGGGGGAGGGGGAGGGGGGTGACGATGCGGCACTGCCAGTCGACAGCATGACGCATGGAACATGAAATTCGGCGTTGAAATTAACCGAGAGCCTCGTTTTCCACGTCCGCGCCGCGGCGTATCGGTCGCACTTCGAGCCGAGACTCGTTGAAGCGGTCCGATATCGTTCCTGGATGTCGGCTGACGTAATGATATCCACCTCCAGCGCCGATAATTCCACCTACGATCTACCCGACAACCATTCGCGTTTGCACGCGTCCCTGCTTCCTTCTTCGACATAACGTAAAATCTCCCGATAAAACAGCCCTAATAACACCGCATTGTACCCAAACAAAAAAGTCCACCCCATCAATCTGGTATAGGCGAAGCGGAGCGTAGCTCTCTCTCACCCCCCTGTCGAACGATCGACAGGGTGAGTAAAACAAATTGCTAGGAAAGTGCCGGCGATGGCCGATACGGGGTACGGAATTCACCGAGGGCGGTCTCGCGAAAAAGCAGAAGGTCTGGGATGCGGCCGAAGCGCTTTTGCCGGAACTTTTTTTTTTTTTTTTAATCTCGCCCCGGGACGTCCCACGGCTAGTTACGCCGGTAGCCCAGAGCGGGTAGACTCGCCGACGCCGTTCAGGGGAGGCAGGTCTCGCGGGGAACGATAACGAACCGTGTATTTTTCGGCAGCGGGGAGCGGGCGGAGGAGGGTTGAAAGTAGGTGAGGGTAGCGTCTCGAGCCGCCGAGGAGGAGAATTGTCCTTCGGCTGCATCGGCAATCGCGTGCCCGCTCCGTTCGAGGTAAACAGGATCCGCCCGGAGGTGAGCGGCCGATCCTGCGGAAACGTGCAGGCACGTTGATTTGAGACTTTTCCCAAAGACGGCGTCTGCGACACCTTCCCGTCGGCCGGCAGGTCGACGTGGCCGGGGCGAGGCTCTTTATGTGGCGAGAGTTAAAGAGAACTTCGTGACCCGAGGGCAATATGCCAGAGGAGGTTTGGAATTTCGTCCCTCACGACAATTCTCTCTCTCTCTCTCTCTCTCTCTCTCTCTCTCTCTCTCTCTCATTCACTCTCACTCTCTCTCTCTCTCTCTCTCTCCCCCGCTTCTATCCCACTTCCTTCTCGTCTTCTTCCCTTTCCATACCTCCAACTCAGCTGGCAGTCCTCGAATCGCTGTCTCCGCGCGACTCAGAATCGATTTCCACCCTGAATCGTCGAGAACCTGCTCAAAGGCTCGATCCAACCTGCTGCCGGCTACGAAAAGGTTTATCCGACCTCTTCTGCTTCCTTGATTCGCAGCCGATCGCTATCGTTCGCCGGACTGACGCCATCCTCGGCGACGGTTTCTGCCGCAGCTATCCTCGTAATACGATAAGTTTGTCGCGCGATATTCTGCACCTCGGCTGCTCCGAAAATTGTCAGCGATGCCGAACGTATAGATCTGTCGTTCGCGGGAGGAGCCAGTCGAATGGTATTCTGCGGCGACTATATCAAAAGTATTATTATATCGTACACGTGACGCGGCATGGCTATCCTATGTATTCTTAATCCGCATCGCGAAAGCTTGCGCTAAAGATGAGAATTTGATGAACGTGTCTCGTTTTCGGAACAATTCCGCGAACAGCTTTCGACTGGGAGTGCAGCTGACGTCAAAGGCGACATTTGTTATATTTCCGCGTGCGGCCAGAGTCGCTCGGACCGAATCCGAGCGAAGCACAAGGAGGGACCCCACCGAAATCTTGCTTAACTCTTCCGCGATCCCCGCGGCGCTTCAATTAACAGGACCGGCAATTATCCGTTATTTAAATGAGACCCGACCGCCTGTCCTCCCCTACCAACCTTCTCCCTGCGTCGGCGACCCGTGAAGCGGGCCTGTTTTCTGCATCCCTGTCTCTGTGGCAGTTTATTGACGGGCACAAAATTGGGAGAGATCCAATAGAGAGCGGCGGCGAGCGGAGAGCGTTCGCGTTCGATGAGACGAGCCTAGGACGGAATTCGACTACCCTGTCTTCTCGGCACGACCGTCGACGATAATGCAAACTGGCTCCTGCAATTTCCCCTCCTTCCGCCGCCCTCTTGCCGAGCGACGGAAGATGCATTAAGTCCGAGCAGACTGATTGCTCGACGACAGACTCCAAGTTTTACGGCCGGTAATGAGTCCCGAAGCGCGAGGTGCAGTTGACGACAAAAGCGATATATTTGTATCGCGACATCGCGGGAGGGGGGGGGAGACGAAGGGTGGGGGAGAGGAAAGGAGTCCCGCATTACTGGCACGTAGGAGAAAAGAGCCGGAGAAATGCGGAGAAATTGAGTGAGCGGGAGAGCGAGGAGGTGGGTGAGGGTTGTAGGAAGAGAGACGGTCGCAGAGGGGGGGTGGTAGTGGTGGTAGTACCGCGCGAAATCTTGGGTAACTCTTCTACCTCGACGATCCCCGCGGCGCTTCAATTAACAGGACTGGCAATTATCTGTTATTTAAATGAGGCCCGGGCACAGAGGTGCGTCTGTCTTTGTGCCCGGATGTCGTAGCAGACTGTTGGCGGAACGGGAAGAAAGGGAGAGACAGGTAGAGGGAGGGGGTTGGAGGTTGGAGGTGGAGAGAGTAGGGCAGAATAGGACGGAGTAGGACGGAGGAAGACAGAGGCAGACAGGGGGGACGGACCGGGAGGAAGAGAAGTAAACCGGCGACGCGGAGTAAAATCCTGATACCTCGCAAGCGCCGGGAGAGAAGAGACCGAGGGAGGGAGGGAGGGAGGAAGGAAGGGGTTGCATACCCCCTCGCTACCCTTACCAGCCCTTAGCAGCCGCTGCCGACGTCGTGCTCGTCCTTATACCCTTGCCCTCCGAACAGCCGCGACCGTCGTGAACCAACCGAAGCAACCACCCGCTTCGAATCCCACCTCGCCAACCCCCTTTCCTGCCAGCCAGCCAACCTTCCTGCCTGCCTGCCTGCCCGCCTGCCTGCCTGCCGTGCGACGCCAGAAGAGGGTTGACAGCATAAACCCTGCTCCGGCAAGCTCGGCTCCGACAGCAGTTCCCAAACGCATGAATTTTTAATAAAATCACCTATGCCAGACGCCCTGTACTCTTTACAAGCCACTCTCCCGCCCCTCTCGAACTCTCCTCTCCGTACTCCGCGGACTCGACCGGCCTGCCCCGGCAGAACTGACAGTTCTAACTGGGGGCAAGTTTCGATCCTTCACCGAGCGGCAACCTGCCCGCTAGACCTGGAGCTCTCCCTCAGGTCGTCTCGAAATTCAGAGCCGATCGCGCGGCTCATCTAAGTGCTCGACTATTCCGCGTCAAAATTGACCAGCCGAGTTCGTTCGTCGAAAGCTTCCACGATTTTCAGCAGGAGGTGTTCGTCTGTCGGCGACGTCCTGGCTGACTGGTTTCGGCGTCGCGATGCCCGGAATTGTCAGATTTCCGGGACGCCGTCGCTCGTTAGTGAATTAATTTGTTTGTCTTTTGCGACGCGCGCAATTTTACGGGCGAGCTGCCCGGAATCAAAGATGGAGGTCCCGTGAAGCGTTTCAATTAACCCACTCTCTACGGGCCGGACCGGGGAATCTCGTCGGGAGATCTTCCCTCGTCCGCTGTCGTCTTCTCTCGTCTTCTCTCGTCTTCCCACATCTTCCCTCGTCGGAAGGTCCTCCAGTCTGGCCGTCTGCCGTCGGCGCAGGTGCGGCAACTGAGAGACACTGCTTATTCCTTGGAGATGGCCCAAGGTTCGCGTCGCAGTGAAACTGTGGGCGAGACGGGGTGGGGGGTTGGAGTCGAAGGAGGTCTCTCACACTTCGCTCCTCTCGTCGGGATAATACCCCCGCCGAATCCAAATCCATGTTAGAATACCTCTGTAACATAGCCTCGCCCGAACTCGCTCCTTCGGGCCCCTTGCCATTCCGCGGCGACCCTTGTCTTCCCGGTTCGCAGGATGATCGATTCCGCAAGCCATTCAGCATTATTGCTGACATTACGTTATCGCAGTCAGACATCTGTCGGGGAACGACGATTTTTCTCCAGTTTTTATTCCCGCCGATCGTGGGAGGGTCGCTTATTGATCAACTCATTCCCGCCGAGCGGAACTAACTTGTATACCTAGCCGTCATCGCAGTCGGCCGTAATATGACAGCCGTATTGGCTGCCAATGAGGATTAATCCTACCCGCTTGGCCGGTCGCCGCCTCGGGACGATAGAATTACCCCCCTACTTTTTT
Source organism: Anoplius nigerrimus (assembly GCA_914767735.1). Lineage (NCBI taxonomy): Eukaryota > Metazoa > Arthropoda > Insecta > Hymenoptera > Pompilidae > Anoplius > Anoplius nigerrimus. The sequence continues at coordinate 7,179,919 of OU612084.1, read as the reverse complement.
CATCCTCGTTACCTAGCCGTTATAACAGGTTCACCTACCTCCGTCCGATTTAATAATTCTGTACACAGATCGTCGGACCGGGCGAACTTTCGATACACCTTCAATAACAATTCTCGGTCAATAATTCAGTTACGAGCCGAGGTTCCCGACGCTGTAGGTTATCAATCTTACATCAATATACTCGATGGATCCTGCCAATCGTACATGGGGGGATCGAGCGGTCTATCCCCTAATCCGACGATTGATATATCCTCGCTCGACAGAAGTTACATCGCGCGCGTCGTTCTCCTTGAAATAGAATTTTTGCACGCTGCCTAACCGTGACGGAGTGAATTCCCAATCGGCCGATGAAAAAAGATGTCGCTGAAGCGCTTGTACGCGCACCCAGGACTCACGACAGGGGTGGGAGGGAGACGGAGTGACGAATTGGAGGAAGAGAGCGTTAGAAGTGCAGCGTAATAGAGAGGAGGCATTGTCGGAGAAACTTCGGTCCCCACGTTCGGCCCATATGGCATCAGAATGACCCACTGGGGAGGAAAGTGGCAGGCAAGCACCCGTGCCACGGTCTCGTGTGCATCCACCTTTTTGCATCGGCCGCCTCCTACCCCTCCCCAACCCCTCCTGACGCATGACGTTTCGCATTGTATTGTTAAAGCCCCCGAACGAAGGCACGAGTGCCGGCGTCGGCCGTTTTTGAATGATTGAGAGCAAAGACAACGCGACAGATTTTTCCTCGAGGAGGCAGCAGGATTAGTACCGCTCCTAAGAGCCACTTCGAACACTTTAACGAGCCGATCCCGTATTCGTCATCCCTCGGTTCTTTCTTTCCTTCTTCTTTTTTTTTTGCAGCAGAACTCTGTCGACGATTTTTTTTCGAATGATCAAAGAGTCTTTCGCGTCGCAGACGTTCTCGGCGGAGAGAAGAAAATTTGTTCGTCCCGGCGAATGAATCCGGTGCGGAAGGATGTGGGGATAAAACTGGAGTTTCGGGATACGCTGAAGGGTGTAATAGACACTTTGTTCGATGGCGGCTTTCAATCGGCAATTTCGAGAGGCTTCGCCGACGAAGCGTGCCCCGTTGAGAGGAACGTTGATCGGGATGGAAAAGGAAATCTCAATCAATATCTACATCGCGGGACGGCCATAAAATAAAGCTGCAGCGCGACTTGGCGACGCATCGTCATCAAAGAGCAGTTCGAACTTTCCTACCCTCTCGGCTACGGGCACTGGGCGGAGGTGGGGGGGGGGGGCGGTTGGAACGATATCACGAAGGGGTAGCGGGGAATTGAACGGGTCCCAACGAGAAAAAAAGACTGGTTCGTTATAGTCTGCTCGATGTAATCTTTAAGATGAGATCGCGCTGAGTCCATGAATCGTCGAGGGGCGAGAGAGAGAGAGAGAGAGAGAGAGAGAGAGGGAGGCGGAGGGAGAGGATAAAGACAGGAGTTAAAGGAGGAAAAACTGTGCAAGGTGAACAGAGGACGAGAGAAAAAGCAGAAGACGGCTTGCAGCTAAACTTTACCCTCGCCTTATCCACCCCCCTTCCTCTGCCTCCTGTGCTTACCCCTACAGCGATAGAGTACACGTCACTTTTGCCTGCAGAAAAAAATGTATCGTCGGCAGCGATTCTTGCTCGTGGTTGGTCCGCTCTATTCTAATTTCATTACGGAGCCCTTTACGATGATTGACCGGCCATCAGCTTCACTCACGGACAGGGACAATTAAGCTGTCTCGTTTCCCGATCTTTCACTCCTACTTTAGGGAAAACGTGTCGGCGTCGAGGGGGGGGGGGGGGCGAGGGTGTCTGGCGCAGACGCCACGAGAAGCGTACGCACGCTTTCTACGTCTAACGTCGTTAACCGGGACGAGGGCGGCTTTACCCGTGAAGTTTTCTCGAATTTCTTCGCGTTAAATGATCGCCGCTAGTTAATCTAGATCGAAAACGAAGGACTCCGAGGTAGTTCCAATTACGTGGGACGTCAGCGGGGACCTCGACATCGGGGTCACGTCAGTCAAATGTCTCTCTCGTTTTCTCCCCAACCCCTCCCCCCCCCCCTCCCCCGCCCTTCCTTTCCTCCTATCCCACCGCCCCCGATCCTCTCTCTTTCTCTACCTTCGCCTGTCTCTCATCACTCTTCGTCCGCTTCGTTTTTCTTTCCTGCCCGACCCGACTTGCATGCATCCTTCTCTATTTTTCCCCTCGGATCCACGGCGATCGCCTTATCTGAACCAGTTCTGCCGTGGCACCGAGGCGATACCGTAAAATTGAAGAGTGTGTAATTCAAGCTTCGCCCGAGACTCGATTTGTAGCGCCGACACGGCGTCCCTCCCGCACAGAGATGATAGACGCCACGAACTGCGTCCTTCTATCATTCTTGTCTTTCTCTTTCCTCCTCCCTCTCTCTCGATATACCGCTCCTCGCAACACGCACAGACATTCGTCTGCACAAACACTTAACAGATACACCGTTTGTTTTCTCCGAAAACCATCTGCGCGAGACTATCGACGTGATGTCAGTGACATCGAGGCAGGTTTTAACCTTGTTTTCTGCCGATCGTACGATTGCCAATCACCTCTGATATAGGAGATAGCAATTACGCCATCCCCTAAGAGTTAGCTTGAAAGGAGAAATTATAGTCGGGCTGTGGAAATTCGATTGACGGTGGATAAATAGTTACATAAAGTACACGGTGCAACGATACATAACTTACTTAATTCAGCTTGTCAATCAATTAATCATTATCCTGATACAGTTTATTTTTCATATTCACTCTCTCTCTTGCTAATTGAAACTTTGTATTGACGCAGACAAAAGTGGCCAGATAAGAAAATGTACGATGAGTACCTTACAGCTGTGAAAAGCCCATTTTTCGTAGATTTTGGACACTCTTACGACCATATCTCCTAAACTATTGCACTTAGAACGGTCCGGTTTCGATTTTCTTATTCGTTTTTGACGTTCTTTCAAGTGTGAAAGGGACAAGACTGTTGATAGCGTTCTGTGGGTTTACGACGCCGAAAACTCAATTTTTTTGCATTTTTTTTTTTTACACATTTTTAGTTATATCTCGGAAAGTATTAGACTTAGAAGGCTCCGATTGCGATTTTTGTGATCTCCGTTCGATCCTCTTTCGGTATGCATATGCACAAGTCGATCGGAACACTTTTAGTTTTTGGCCATTTTTCAGACCCCAATTTTTCGATGGTTTCTTGGCTGTAACTCCGAAACTAATGCGAATTTGGACCAACGGCAAATGGCTCTCGGAGTTACTTTTTGACCCCCTACCAGGTAGCAAAAGGGCGATCCGATCCCCCGACCTTCGATTTTTGGCAAAAATGCGAAGCCAAGCGAAACCTTAGAAAATTCGCGATTTTTTAAATCGCCTGTAACTTTTGAACCAGCGATCGTAACCTATTACTATCATACACTTTCTTGAACCTTTTGACGCGAACTTTAAGATATGACTATCGGCGAAAGTCGATCTTTAAAAAAATTTTTATTCACCTCCGAAAAATGGCTGTACCTCTGAAACTATTGAGAATTCGAAACTCTGCTTGCGACCAAATTTCAGGGCGAGTTAAAACCTATGGGATAGGGTGGTAAAGAATCGAAAATAAGACAAAAAATTTTTTTCCTTTTTCGAGCGATTTTGATGGTATTTTCTGGCTTTACTAGGTCCAAGTTGTCCCAAAGTACCCCCCATTGGTCGCCCAATGTCATATTATGAGGATAAGGCAGTCAGACATGTCTAAAACAGGAGCTAGAATGGCCCTTTTTTGGCTGAAAGTGTGAAAACAACGAGTAAAATGATAAATAATAACATATATTGACGTAAAATAATATAAACCAGTGTAATACAACGTAAAACAATGATAAAGTACGTGTAAAGCCTTGTAGGTATACGCAAAATAACGTAGAAATGAGTCAGACGTATGTAACACTGTGCGTAAAATGGCATTTTTTTGGCAATTACATTTAGAATACCATCACTGTCATTATCCGCAACCCCCGTTCCCTGTTTCTTACTTTGCCACATCACAATTTCATCGGAAGTATTAAATAGTAATATCTCCAGCAGTCAATCTCCAAAGCAGGTACGGTTACACAACCTTCTTACAAACCTTATTGCACATTAAAAGCAGTGATGCTCCGATTCTTTCGCAGGCCTCACATTTTTCCCCTCCGCGTCACATTAGGCTGAACACGGCGTATTAGTATATTATCGCAGAATGCCGGGACGGAAGGGGGTTGGGGGGGGGGGGGGGAGCGGTCGAGTGTGAGAACGTACCTTTTCTCGCCCGCGGAGCACGTAATTAACAACGTCGTGAAACAAGTGCGCATAATGAAGCAAGTTTCAAGTGCCGGTAGGGTGTGCGCCTGGTAGCCCTCCTGAATGGCCGTTTATGTCTTGCGCGCTCGTGCAATTAGCGCACGCATTTAAACGTGGCGGCTTAGATTCGTCTTCATTCCGACTATCCGCGACCGGGTGGGGAGTCGGCGCTCGGCACAAACGATGCGTGGAAAAGATGAAGGGGATCAAGCCAGGCCACGCTCGCAGACTGCATTCTGCCGGCGAAAACATCGTATTTGCTCTCCGTCCAATTTAACCGCTTCAAAAATATCGCTTCAAAATTCACCGGCCAGAATCCACTCCCGTTAATTCCCGTTGCCAGCGAGCTGGGAAGCAGCTAATAGCTTCTCACTCGACGTTTGTTTTTCCTAAACGTTTCCTTGCCTCGCAAACTCTCTCCGTCCGCAATCGACGAGACTGGCGGCATTCCGACGGTTATCGGATAGAAGCTAGCCGCAACACGGGCCTAGAGAAGAATGAACGGTGTAGTCCGAGATACGGGTCAGCGTTTGGCCGGAAAGCGTCAGCCAATCGAAACTATGGCGGCTGCAAATTGGCGTCGATAAAATTGACGGGCCGCGATCGTAAGCAGTCGCGTTCCCTGGCATTCGATTCAGTTATACGGAGACCGGCAGTACGCCATGTGCGCCCGGTATCAAAGGAATTGTAAAATAGGCCAAGAATCGTATAGGTAGGAGCCGACGATGCCTCCCTCCCCCTTCTCAGCCTTCCCTCCCTTGCTCTCGTGCACCGTTGGTACGCGCTAGGCGTAATGTATTATTCATATAGCACTGTCGACGCTCGTGTGGCCCTCCTTTCCCTCCTTTCCATCCTTCGCCCTACCCTCTTCCTCCCTTGCCGCCTCTTTGCACCTCGTCTGCCCCCGGTCTAACGAGGAGTCACCTCGAGGATTCCCGGAACGAAGTGCTAAGTGGTCGGCGCTTTTCGAAAAGGTCCCGAAGTGAGTTGCCGATTACTCGGACTCAGCGCGTAATGACGCGAGAAGAGGGCCGAATAATTAATCTCGGCCGGGGAAAAGAAGAGTCCGCAGCGATAGGGAGAGGAAGAGAGAGAGAGGGGGTAGGTGAGAGGCAGAAGGCAGACGCGGAGGACTCGAGCCGATATGGGGGAGGGAAGAAAGCGCAGAATCCACTCCTTCCGTCTTTTTTCTCCTCTCCCCCTATATCTTCCTCTCGGAAGTTACATCTCCGTGGGGGTGAGTCCTGCTGGCGAAGAATGGAACGTGGGGAAGTAGCGAGAGACAGATAGAGAGAGAGAGAGGGAGAGAGAGAGGAGGATCGAGTAGAATCGAGTGAAAGAATGGAGAGGGAAGGGAGGGAGTCGAGATAGAGCCGAAGAAGAAAGGAATCGTTGGGGAGAGAAAGAGGAGACGTGAGAAGTAAGAGAAAAACATTCTCGGAGGCGAGCTCCGAGCCGAGATGCATCGGGAAGGAACGGAGGGAGAAAGAAAGTGGAAGATAAGGGTATTGACAATCCTTTAGCCGGTACTTAGCGGCGCTTTTTCCTCGGCAAGACTCGCGCTCGTCGTCGTAGCAGTCGAGCTCGTCCTATTCGCAGCCGTCTTCATAGTCGTCTCCGTAGTCGTCCTCGCAGTCGTCTCCGTAGTCGTCGTCGTAGTCGTCGTCGCGGCGCCGTCTAGCAGACGACCAGCCCGATGGGAAGAGCAACGAGAGGGACGAACGATCCTGGCGCCGATCTGTTTCATCATTCGCCATTTCGTCCGTCGTTTCACTCGTTTCATTCGCCGCTTACGCCCCGCTCTCGCCGAGAGATAATCCGTAAACTCTACTCGTGCGTATTCCCGGCGCGTCGCGCGCGCACTCTGCGTATTCTCCGCAGGGGTGCATTGGATTTCGCGAACCCCCGAATCCGGATTGTCAACCCCGTTTGCCCGAGGGCGCCTCCCGTGCCGGGACCGGCCTGACGCGATCAACCGGACCTCTAGGGAGTATTGACTGCCTCCTAGTCACAAAGGAGATACCTATACGTTCCCGCTGACGTTGGTCCTCGCTGAATATCGCCATCTCTCCCTCTAACCTCCTCTCTCTCTCTCTACATCGTCTGCTTCCCTTTTCATCCTCTAGGCCTTCGTCCTAGGCTACGCAACCTTCTCCCCTTCATTCTCCGTCTCTTTGTCTCTCGACGCTTCTCTGTTTCGTTCTCTCTCTTTGTCCGCCCTTTGCCACGCATCTCTCCCTCTCCCTCTTTCTCTCTCTGTCTCTCTGTCTCTCTCTCTCTCTCCCACCCTCAGACGCTTTCAGAGCTCCATCCCTTTCGCGCTCTTTCGTCTAGCCGCCCGATCTCCACCGCGTTCGGATTGAGACGTGTACGTCCCTCGAATTGGCCGTTTGAGAAACACCACGGGTCCATTTCTCGCGGAATCGAGTTGCTACTGCCAGGAATTGGACCTCAAAGGCCGGACGGCGGCACCCTCGTCCCGCTAGCCCGGATTTGCTCTTTTCGATGATACGGCCCCAGCGATCGTAGGGTTTTCCCACTCTCTCGTCCATCCTCTAAGCACCGACCATTGATCCTGCCGAGCGACGAACGCTTAAGCGAGCAACTTGTTTATACGTCAAATAGGCGAATTCGAGTTAAAACGATTCCAGGCCGTCCACAGCGTGATCCTCTCCAAGGGATGCACAGTGTGCGCGTCGTTCGAAAATGCGTAAGTGCCGACGCGAGTATTAATCCCTTAACGGAATATTAATCTGCCCCACCCGCGCGGACACGGCTTGTTTCCGCCATTTTTGGCACCGGCGATCTCGCTCATCCGGTTTTGCCCCGATAACCCGAGATCCCGCGCGAGGGGAGCTCTCCCTCGCGACGCGTCGGCGAAACGGGAGAAAAAAAGCTCTCGGCAGGGAAAAAAAAAAGTCGAGCGTGACAATCCCTGCGCGGGGGTTATTACACGCGGCCCAGCCTGCGCCGGGTGAGCATCACCAATTGGGTGTGTTGCACCAACCGGCTGAATGTTTTCACTGCGAGGGTTCGCCGGGGGGGTTATCAGCATTTCCAATGGGACCACTCGCGAGCGGCACCCTTTGCTACGAGCCTCGAACACGGCGCGGGGGTTGGGAAAAAGTGTCACACCCTCGCCCGCTCGCGCCGCCGGCTGATCGAAAAGCTACCCCTCTTTTTAAGAATCGGACCTTCTGTTTGGCCGCCGATCGGCTCCATTCGACGTGTCAACAGAATTTCTATTCCTACGGCACGCTTCAGCGGCGGGTAAATTAAAAATGGATGCTGGTTGTCTGCCGAATCGTACAACAGCGTCTGTCGATAAGTGTCACCGGACGGTTATAAATTCGATAAAGAGTACGCTGTACGTGTCAGACGAGTCTGTCGGCAGTTGAAGCGGAAAGGAAACTGTCGATTCTTGAGCCGAGGCTGAGGAAAGCTTTCGGCGGGATTAAAGGCGTCGAAAGCCGTGAGATACTTTCGACCAGCCTGATCTCATCGAGTCGGCCAGCCCGCGTATTCGTCTTCGGACGCGGTATTCATGTAAAGGAGGAGGGTGAGCTCGGCGGATCGCGAGCGGCGCAGATTTATTTGCACCCACCCGTCGTCTCTGGTATGGGCCAGACGTCGATATGGTATCGGGAAAATGGAAGGAGATCGACATCCATCACCCGGTTAACCGAGATAAAAGGAACCTGCGCCCCGGATGAGCTATCGATGGAGTGCGGGTCGGCCACTTAGGAAAATACAATTGGATGGCCGAGATAAATTTTCGCGTCGGCCCTATCCGGCAGCCCCGGTTCAACACGGACCCCCCGCCATCCCCCTCCGTTGCCCTAGGATTTGTTTTTTAAGAGCCCCCGACGAGAGAACGGTATATCACGCGGGGCGAGAGAGAGTTCGATTGAACTTTTCGGAACGCGGCTGAAAAGACGGCGGAAGCGATTGATAAACTGGGCCTGGAAGGAAACTCCGCGTGGGATTGAATTGTTTCGCGTATGAATCAACGTGAAGTTGATGAAAGACGGGACCGACGCGGGCGGACAATGACTGACGCGGGCGGATATGAGTTTCGCGGAATTGACGTCAGCGTTGACTCTGATCAGCGGGCCGAGACGGGCGGTGGCCATTTTTGGTGGTAGACGAGTCCCGCTACCGATGTAACGCCGCCAACCGCTCGAATTGTTAATGGAATCGAGTTTCGCGATAGTTCCGCGCACAAACAAAGAAAACTTCCCCGTACCCCACGGTGGACGTTTACGCAGTCGAATAGCTCTGGGAAATGATTTTGCATACAAATTACTGTCACGTTATTACGAAGGCAATAATATAGCAGGCGGGGGCACCTCTGCCGCGCGCGCACCCCCGGTATATTATCGGGTACACCATTTCGGTGGGAGTAAATTGAATCTCATCGGCCGTGCCCCATCGTAGGTTGGAGATCCGTTAGACAAAGAAGGATGGCGGTACTACCGGGCCAATTTGCATATTTACAAGCGGACTCGGATGAAGAGAAGCGGCTCGAGAGCATTTTATTCGGATGACGGCGCATTACGAATACCGGCAATTTCACCTTTAAATATGTTTCAAAGTATCCCTTCGGAATAAAGCCTGACGAATTACGGCGCATTGTGCGGAGATTAATTTTATCTTCGCCCCGCCACTTCGCCCCGCTCCGACGGAATGAAATAATCTCACTGCCCCCGGCCGACCTTGACGAACGCTCAAAGAAGACAATCGCAAGAGTCGTCCCGCGGCTCGCCGAAAATCCTCGACGATTCCGCTAAAATAAGGGCCGAAAGTTTGCCCGCAGTGACCGCGTCGAGGCCCTTAATTATGAAAGCGTTAGAGTCGAGCAACGCCGACGGTTGCTTTCTCGGTGGCCGATTGTTAAGCAGCCAATAAAGTCACGCAATCTCTTCCAGGCTGACAGCGCGGCACAATGGGAGGATCCTCGTGGGGCTTTCGGGCGAATCGACCTGAGGAAGAGCGAGCGAGAGAGACGGCGACGGACAGACGGAGAGGAGAGGATAGATTGGCGCCGAGTCGCGCTCCCGAATAATGTATTTGATTTTGGTTTTCAAAGGACGCCGGTGCAGGCGCGTAGGCACGCTTCTCGACTGCGACCCTCCGCCGAAACGTAAACGTGGCCACGTGTCTAGTTTAAACAGAGAGACAGAGAGCCCGTCGCCGTGCGGGTGAGTAGGAAGTGTTTCCCCTCGGCCACCCCCCTCGACCACCCCGATCGACCAACCCCCCTCTCGCTTCGGGTTCAGAGCCGACGATCCCGAGCCGAGAGTGCGCTGAACCGTAAGGTATTGTCGCCCGGCCTGGGGTGCAGCAGCCCTCGTTGCCTTTCCTAAAGCCCACGGTCACCTACCCCACCCAGTTCTCTCGTCTTCCTCATCCTCCTCCCCTTCACCTTCTTCGCATCCTCCTCCTCTTCCCTCTCTTCGAACGAACGCCCTCTCTCGCCGTAGAGATTCAGATTGTTTCGCACAGTTTTCGAACAGCCCATTAAAAGCTGGTCTTGTTGGGGCGATAAACGCTGATTCGTTGCTCGCTCCTCCGCTCGCCGAGGAGAGCGTACACCCAGGGAGTTTCGTCTCTCCTTTTACTCTTACCCTCCTCCGCCTCCCCCATCCTCCCCCTCATTCCGCTAGTTTATTTCTCTTTACGCTCGCCCCGTGCCCGAGCTCCTCTTTCTATTTATTCCCCCCGATAGCCAGGCTCTCCTCGGTCCTTACCGTTTTATTTCGGCCTCTGTTTCACGACAAATACCTCTGTCCCACTCCACTCCCCGCGCGCGCTTTTTACATCCCTCATTTTCCTCAGCTTAATCCGGCGCCTCCTTCTTTTTCCCCCCATCTGAAAGCGGAGGCCAGCCATTCAGGAGGACGACGGCCGTTTTTCTCGGTCGGCGCCGCTATCGAGGCAGGATGCGGCGCTCACTTTTACATACGCGGAATTAAGGGTGGCAGCGATGCGGCCCACGAATGAATATTTCATCTGGCCACTGGCCAGAAGTAGCTGCGCAATTCGAGGCGTCGTTCGACCTTACATTGTTTCCGGCGCGTTGTTCAGCGCCGGAGGGGGGGGGGGGGGTGTAGGAGGAACGTTAGGCCAAGTCGCCGTAGGCTTTCGGCCTGGCGTTACATTGCGGGAGGAGAAGTGACCTGGCCTAATAGTTTGATGCATCGTGGCTGCGATCGGGCCCGTTACGACCGATTAAGCCAACACGCACTCGTCGATCCTCGAACTCGGAGCTTCGAAGCGGTCGCGTAAGTGTGTTCTGGCTTTCGGCCAGCGTCCCTTTTGCGGCTCGGTATATTTCCCAGAGCCGGAGAGGGGGGTTGGGAACGGGGTGGTGAAATATTGAGATCGGCAAAAGTGAATCGGCTCTAACGTTTCGGGCTCGCCTTGAAAGCTCGGACGCTGGTTATCGTAACGAAGCCGGTGCAGTCAATGCTCTCCGCTTAATGCGTCGGAAGAGGTCATGAAAGTTCGATGCGAGACGTGAGAACCGATATTACTGCGTTACACGTGCGATTGGCTGCGATTTATTTATTTATTTATTTATTTATTTGACGGGCAGATGCCCATTTTTATATAAAAGAAAAAACAAATACAAAGTTAGGTAATAAGTTTATAAAAGTTACACGCGTTACGTGTGCTTTACAAGCGTTATCGGTCAGCTCGCATTATTAGCCTCGCTCGACTGTCGGTTCAATATTAACGACGGATGTAGTTGTCTTCTATCGCCGTAACGTTGTTGGGGGGGAGGAGGCTGAAAAAATTGGAAGAGAGATCGCGATAACGAGCCGACTGCTTACGGGACGGGAGGGTGAAAAGGGCAGAGAGCGACGCTTGGCGTCAGCTCGAATGACCGATGGCAGACGCGGTTTGTAATATCGCGGCCGGCCGATTGACAGGGATGTTACAACGTTACTGCCCGGATGTGTAACGTTGCTTACTCGCCGCGTCGCATTGCTTACGTTCGATATTTACGCTGCGCGCGTTTCATCGGCGGGTCGAGGCTTTTACACGGGCGTTTAACAATTCAGCGCATTCGATCGGTCAAAATTCGATCGGCCCGCACATCCTCCTACCCTCTCTCCCTCCCTACCCCACCCTGCCACGCTTTCCGTTGTTCCCTCGCTCGCATTCTGCGTCCCCTCGCGCGCGCATTGTGCGCATCAGTTTCGAGCGATAAAAATTGCACGCGTCCACCGGATCACGTTCCGTTCTAGACCGGCATGCACCGCCATGTCACAGTGCACTCTGACGGCTCGCGTTATTACGATCTGTAACGTTGCTCACTTGCCGTAATATCGTCGGGCGCAATATTAAAATCTGCATATCGGGACACGTCTACGTGCGAGACTTCCATAGACGCTCCGTAATTCGAAAGTGTACGATCGCCGAAAATTCGTACCGATCGAGCATCTTAAACAATCATTTTCTCTGGCGTCGCTAGAAAAATATTACATCTCGGCCATCTTCAACATTTGCCACCGGAGTCTCGGATAACTCATTTCGTTCGGTCGGGATGTCTCCCGTTGCAGCGATGCAACGATTGAAAAGAAGAACGTTGAATAATTAACGTTCGCCTCGGCTGCTCGAGGCTCCTACCGAGATCGTAATCGAAAAGTAAGGCAGATCCTCAAAGGGTCTGCTGACGATGGCTTTCTCAATAACATCGCCCGGGCTTCAAGCCGGGGCAGAGACGAAGCTGGTTATAATTACAACATTCTCCAAACGGTCGTGCGGGTCTAAGCGATGAAAATTAATGGCGCGCCAGGAACAGCCAGTCCGCGGCTGCTGCCCTTCGTCGTAGACTTATTCGCTGAATGCGAAAGTATCATTTCCGTTAACACGCAGGCAGGGTCGAACAATGGCGCGCGCGCGCGCGCAGACAGTTTCTTCTTGAGATACAGCCCGCCAAAGTTCGTGCCGGTAATCAAAGATAATGGCAGCGCCGAGAGGAGCAACAATGAATCTTGCCGGCTCGCGCGCTTACCTCGAAATGTAAAATATGCCCGTCGTTATCGGGGATGTAACGAACGACGTTATCGCCGAGTTATCGATCCGGTTTCGCCATTAATACGCCGCGCCCATCGATCCGTGCGTTCGACGATCGTAACTGCGAAGTTTCTAATTACGTTCTCTCTCTCTCTCTCTGTCTCCTTCTCTCTCCCTTGCTCTTTCTCGGTTCCGGGCACTCACGCTCGCTCACGGGAAAGAAAGGATCTTTGAAAAGAGAGTCGGTGCCGTAAGCGAGCGCGCGCGCGCACTCTCTGGCACGTTTACGCCTACATAGAAGAATTGCGGCGACGAAGGTATCGAATAGACATACCATCGCGGGCTCCATTATCATATAGCAGCGCTGGCAACCCTCCCACGTTGCTCGCTTGAATTGTGAGGTTGCCCTTCCACCCGCAAACCGGCAAGATATGACTTTCACTCCCACGTCCGCCGGTAGTAACGCACAAAAAGATGTTCTGAATAGAAACTTCGCGGCATTAGGGGACAATTGGGCCCTCCGTCGTCACGTTATTATTCCCGCCGCCGTCGTGTAGGAGAGAGGCCAGGAGCACTTCTGAAATTGCTGAAATTTATGGACTGGGCTGAGACAGAGACGGGGCAAAATGGGCGCCGGGATTCGGCGAGGAGTCGGCGAGAGAGCGAGCGAGAGAGCGAGAGAGAGAGAGAGAAGGATCGAATAGGGGGAGAGAGAACGAAAGTTTTCTCTTCCACGAGAGGTTATAGTGCTCTTTTTCGGCGCCCCCACGCCAAATTCTCTCCCACCTTCTACCTTTCCCCTCGCTCACTCTCTCTCTCTCTCTCTCTCTCTCTCTCTCTCTCTCTCTCTCTCTCTGTTCTTTCTCCCTCTTCATCTCACCGCCAGTCTTTCTCCGCGCAGAGCGACGCGGAAGACGGACGGTCGATGTTAAGAAAGCAACGATCGTCGTAAGAAGACATCTGCTTCCACCCGTTTATCTCAGCGCCAATGTTTTTCGGTTACTTAACTCCGCCGGCGGCGACTAGATTCGCAGGGGCGGTGGATATCCTCGCACTTTTTGTCACCCGGTGGGGAGGGCCACAATTCATTTAGCGCGCTAACCCGGCCGAGGCCGCACTTACAACGTTAAGTGCCGCCGGTTGTTGGTTTCTTGCGCGCCCTTAATATTCTAATGTAACCGAGATTCTCCAATTTGCAAGTTTCTACCGGAAAATTATCCAGGTGTAATGTGCATCCGGCAGAAGAAACGGCGGCCGAATTAACCAGGCCGTCTCTGCACAAGTTTCTCCGTTCCCTCCTCTCTTCATTCCCTTCTCCCTCTCTCTCTCTCTCTCTCTCTCTCTCTCCCCCTGTCTCTCCTCCACCCACCCCTTCTCCGAAGCTCGCGAAGACAATAGAATCTGTAGACTTTATTAGAGCGTCCATTCCGGGTCGGATTTGTCTGCAATTTACGGTCGTCCGACGGTTTCGCGTTTCTTTCTATCGTTTCTCCACCCCCTCCTGCCAGCCACCCTGCGCCCTTTTTTTTTGCTCCTCGCTCCGCGCGGCGGCATATTTAATGTGGAAAATGAGAAGCTTTCCTCCGGCAGCGGGGAAGAAGCGCGACGGCGTGGGAAGGGATCCGTTAAGCTCGGCTTAGTAGGAAAAGTCTCCGTAACAATAAGGTAATAATGTAATGTTTAAAGCGGCACTACCACGAGCGGCGTCGTGGATCGTCTCGCGACGTTTAAAAGGGAGATAGGTGGGAGGGACGGAAGGAAGGGGAGGCGGAAAGGGAGGAAGGCAGGAAGGAAGGAAGGAAGGAATGTAGGAAGGAAGGAAGGAAGGAAGGAACTGCAGCATAGGCGCCGGCCACGCTATCGCTGATAAATGTATTTGACTAACCCAATGAGCTTTGCAAACCTCGCGGACAAAAGCTCCTGAAATACGCGTAACATAAATACTGAAAGGAGGACAGGAACTTTCGGTAGGTGGAGGGCGGGCTTAAAACTCCCGGGCGAGTTTCAAGTTTTAATACTACACAAGTACGCGTACATTCGATATCAGAGAATGGGGCGCGCGCCCCCTCCGGTGCCTCGGCGTCCGCAGCGGCGGAAAAGGGGTGGAATGGAATCGGGCTGCGCGGGGAGAGGATGGTGGGAGGGGGGGGGGGGCTCGGAGCGGGTCGACGCCGACGTCGACGCGACGACAACGGCGACGCTTCGAATTCTCGAGGGTTTTTCACTCGCACCGAGCCCGGCGACAACGAAACTTAACATCGAAAACTCTCCACGCGGTCCTGTTTTCTTTCGAACACTCGTTGCATTATCGTTACTCGGCCTTTGAAAAAGTTTTCCTTGAGGCGGGCTGCAGGTAAAGCAGCTTATAACGGAGTTGATACTCGCAGCTACAACGGGGGGAAAAGAGACGGAGAGGGATGGGAAGTGGAGAGTGGAGGGGGGTGAGAAGAGGGTGAGAGGAACGGTGAGACGCGAGGCCGTACGATTTCGCTACAGCCTGATAAGCACTTTCCGGCTACTTAAAAAATCTCGAGCGCCCACCCTCGCCCCATTCCAAGATCGCGCCGAGAATAATCCTCGATTCATTACGCAGAAACTTTCCGTCAAGTGCTTCATCGACTGTGAACGGTATCGTGGGCATGAGTTCGACGATACGACAGTAATTCGAATGCGAGAGAGAGAGAGAGAGAGAGAGAGAGAGATCCGCGACAAGATTTATGCGGTCAGCGTGACGTACTCAAAATTTCCACCCCCGCCCGAGGGGTGGCTGCAAGAAGGGCAATGAGCGTGAAACGGCCACGTTCTTTCCCCAACAGGAAAGAAAACGTCGCGAGAAACTGTTTTGTCACGCTCTTTCCTCCGTCCTTCCCTACGTAACTCGCGAAAGGTCCTTAGCATCCAGTTATTCATCAGATCCTTTACGGCACGCGCCCCGCTATCCTGCGCGCCACTCGCGTACCGCGGGGCGCAGATCCATAGATCACGGACCATAAATATGAGAAAGTGGCCCGCTTCTCATAGCCTGCACCCCCTCCTTAATGTAGTGCCCACTTCCGAAACCCATAACGTCCGATCCTCCCCCTCCGGTGGAAATATGATAAGAAAAATGCGGATGGGCCGGTGCAGGGAGCGAGACTGGTGGGAATATAATATGTAACGTTACACTGCTGGATATGGCCGGAGGTTCTTTATGTCCCCCGCAACGAGTCCGACGGCGTAAGGGAACAGGAGTCCGCGTACGCACACGCATGGACATCCGTGTGTACATACATACTCGCGCGCATGGGGGAAAAGCGGCGGAAATGTAGTCTCCTTCTGCGGAAAATTAGAGACGGAGATTGCAGGGAGACCTGCAGAGAGTTTCCTTCGAAAATGCAGGTCTTCAAGGGTCGATTCTTGCGATGGAAAGGTTGATCAAAGGCGTCGTATTATTTATCGACGTGTACGATTCATTTTGCGAAACAAGTAAGCTACGTTCAGGTTGCCCGGTCGGACGAAATTTTCCGCCCAGGGATATTGTGAATAATTTCGACGGCCGCGGGAACGGTCGGTGGGTAGGTTATTATACGAGGTAGGAGAGAAACGTCGTTCGCCGTTAGGTGCCCGAGCTATGCCGAGCGGAAAAAGCGCGCATCTGCATTTGACGATATTCCGCCCCGCTGAAAATTCTGCGGCTTCGCGGGCCCGCGTCCGTTGTTGATTCCTCTTCCCGCTGGCGTTCGCTTAAAATTTTGCACACTCCCGCAATCGTTTTGACACGTGCCGGCAGTTGCACGTCGCCAGCCCCGGCCTCCGGGGCTGAAAATCAATGTAAATACAGGCTCTGACAGTCTCAATTGGCGAGTTCAAATGTTGACAAGTTCTGCGCAGACGCTGACGGTTAGGTAGGTAGGTAGGTAGGTGGGTAGGTAGGTAGGTATCCGACGAGAGCTCGACCTTGCAAAATGGGACGGGTTACGTGTCTGCGCGCATTTCAGAAATCTTCCATTTAACGAAATGTCAATATTCGTAACCGAGGATTCGGTCGTGTGGACTCACGTGTTCAGCCGGCTTCCGCCAAAACGGATTCCGACGATACGATTTTGCGCGAAAGACAAATGACGTTGATGGCGCGTCGGTGTGTTTGGCCGCGGATGAAGGTTAGCGCGCGCCAGCCGTTTGACTCCTTCGTCGCAAATTCTCGGTTTAACCTACGGTTTAACGTACCTACTTAGCCTCTCGCGCGCCGTTACACGGAGGCTCGACCCAGTTCGATGTTTCTACTATTTAGAATGGCGCGAGGCCGGATGATTAATTCCCAGTCGTGCCAACGTCAAAGGCAGACGAATGCGAAATCGCTTCCTTCTTACAGCGTTACGTATCTCGCGGTGCATTTTAATTCCCGCGAAATATGAATCGGCATACGATCTCGCGGTCTTCTTAATGCGCCGATCGCGTGATTGCCGTGTTCTTTGTTGCTAAGCGAGGGTGTACTTTGCCGAAGGGGGTCTCGAGTGTTCGCTTCATTCGCACGACTCGAGTGAACGACATTCACCAGACTCGCACGTGCGACGAACATCGGCAAACGTTCGACTGCTTTCCCGTAATCGGCGGATTTAAACGCATCGAATCGGTTAGCGAGCGATAACGATAAAGGGGTGGGGAAATTTCGTCCGAGCACGTTAACGATACATGGCAATCAAGTGGCGCGCAAAGATGATACTACAGAGAAATTTTTGCGCGCATACCCGGCCCGTTCGCAAATTAGTCCGAAAATATGTTTCGCGAGAGGCAATTATGCGTACGCGTGGGAGTTAACCGAATATTATCTATGGCCCGTACATCGGCAATTTAATGGGCCATTGATATCTCTGACCTAATTGTATCGCTTTGGGCGATTAAGCAACGGAAAAATGTGATTTTACGGTAATTGGGGGAACGGTCGGCGCTCCCAATCCATTTTCGGCGCGCGCCTCTTTTTATTTATTGCGCATCAACGATGCGGCTTGTTACCGCGGTCTAATGAGCGCACCGCTCTCCCCGGATCGATGATCATCGGAAATATTACAGTCATCAGATTCCGCGCGCGTGTAGCCCGGCCTGCTCGTAAGTACTCCGTTCGAGTGTAATTACCCCGTATTCACTCGAACGGACGTTTATTGTTCGAAAACCACCGACATGTCAGCTTATTGCCACGTACGGCCCGGCGCGTAACATCGCCGCGCGTACCGTTGCCATTTAGTCGCGCAGAAGGCATCGCAATTACTCATCAAAGTGCTAGAATTATCGATTACCGCCATTTTCCGTTCGAAAATTTAAACATCACTTAAAAAGCAGACATCACTCTCCCCCGCTTTATTATTTCGCGCCGCTCGCTCGATCCGACGCTTCCTCGCCCGAGCGAGTTCCGCCCTGAAATATTTGCAGCTCTAACGCAATGAATTTCGCTCCTGGCCAGAACGAGAAAGGAATTAGCGTGCAGGCACGGCTTTATTAGCGCTTGACGTGTATCGCCGACAATGCCGAGAGTCGGAGAGGCGGAAACGAGGGCTGCCCGACTCGCGGAAAGACAATGGCCTGATTTTTGGACCTGGCGCGCGCGCGCCTTGCAACAATAAGTAATCTCTGCTCGAGCGCCGAGGTGCACAATCGCCAAGATATGCACGATTGCGCGCCATGCAATTGGCCAATCAGGCCCGACACTTCGCCCGTCTGCCTTCCACCCCTCCCCCTTTCCCGCGTCCTCGGAACCAGCTCGAGCAACGAGCGGCAACCCAGGCGAACACTTTCCGCGTCTATTAACGCTGGCCCACTGCCGCGGACACATAATCCCGAAAGCCTGTATAATAGCTCGTTTGCGTGGACTGTACCACCTCGTTCGGCTATGCCGGGAATGGCAAAGCTTCGGCTTAAAGGCGCTCGGCCACGTCAGGCGATAGGATCAATTTCGCACTTATCGCTTATAGGTCCGACGGAGAATCGGTCGTATTCTTCTCCCGAATGTTGCGAGCCGAAAGCTTCGAGATAAGAGATAACGAGCGACACCCAGCGATATTCTCGTTCTCCGCATTCTTTCACCGACGTTAAATCGCCGCCTCGCCTTCGGCTCGAGTACATTATTAACGTCCATTCGTCGCGACGAAAGGTTACTCTAGAAGCGACGGAAAAAAGAGTAGAAATAGAGTAGCCCGCGGTTCGCCTCGGCAAAGACTCGCTAATTATTTCAGTGGGCAAGGTGTCAGCGACCGACATATCCGTTTCGTCCCGGGGCGTCAAACGACAAATTCAGAACTTGCCTTCTTCTTTCAACCCCCCTACCCCCCTATCCCATCTCCTGCTACTACCCGCCCGGGGGACGTACGCGGAATAAATGCAGAGAGCGTAGTCTGCGGCGTCGAACGGTGTCGATCGAAGGTTAAACCGCATCCAGCTCCGCAGAAGCGCGAATCTACGATGAGGGAGGAGGGTTCGTGATCGAACGAGCTGTCTGACTTGTGATCTAGAAGCCGGTGCCCTTGAGGTTTCGAGCCTCCACTCCCCCCCTACCGTCTCCCGCTCCTGTCCGTACATCCGTTCGATTCCCCGCTCGTCCCCCGGGGCTCTGTAACACGTGTGTGCCAGGACGGCTGAAGGCAGAAAAGGGAGAAAAGGGGCTGCGGCGGGGGGGTGGAGAGAGCCGGGGGAGGCGAAGATCGAGGAGAGAGACGAGAGTTTGAGAAAGGGGGCGAAAGAGTGGCAGCGGCGGCCTGGGGTGGGGGGTGTGCTCGGGACTCGCAAGAGTAACTGCTAGTAACAATGTTTTCTCACCCTTTTGCGTTTTAGCCGAGGACGCGCACGAGGGAGCCCCCCCTCCACCCCCCCTCGACTCTGCTCTCTTCTTCCTCTCTCAACTCCCTCCCCTCTCCGCCGCCCTGGCCACCCTCGTTGGCAGCCCTTCCTCTAACCGCCCCTCTAGCCACCCCACGGAGCTCGGTTATACACCCTCCGCAATCAATTTCGTCAATACCGCTTGTTGCGGAGGGGTGCCTCGGCTGTCTCGCCCGCGGCTGCCTTACGCCCACCTACACGCCAGCCACTTCATCCCCCTTGCCACCAACTCCCCCCCGCGGCCTCCACCTCCTTCCCCTGTCGTCCTTCGGCTGTTGATAGATTTTTACGTTCCGCCCGTAACCATAAAGTCACTCGACTATTCCGCTCGCGTCCCGCCATCCGCGATCATCACGATTCAGCGTTGACTCTCCACTGATTCCTGCCGAGCTCTTTGTTCTCGACTTATCCTGCCTCGCGATTGCTTTCTCCGACCGAATTTCTCTCTCCACTTCCCGCGGTAAGCGTATGGGTATTTCGAGCGAGAGCTTTGTCGAATCAATATTGTTACGATAAGTGTCGAGCATGGTTTTATTGAATATTTCTTTCAAAGACTGGCTTTGCGAGGATCACGTCACTTTCAGTTCGATCGGACGGTCGTTGGAGGAGGAATGACGTCTGCGTCTTTGGAGAGGGGTAAGAAAAGGATCGTCGAGCAGTTAATAGGCGCATCCGGGCCTATAAATATTGCTTTAACGTTTTCGACCAAGAGGGCCGATCTTAAGGGCCGCCCCGACGCTCGAAGATCTCGCAGATATAATGCTTTCCAGTAAAATAACAACCCCCCGGGCATTCCTGACCCTAACATTCTATTCTTTCCCCTCCACATATTCCGCTGCCTACCTCATCTCCAGATAATTGGAGTCCATGATTCTGTGCAAATATTACGGTAACAAACCAAACAGCAACTTTATAAGGCGCAGAGTACACAGGACGCGGCTGAGATGTGCGGGGATAGTGGAGGGGAAAAAAATAGAGAGAATATTCGAAGGAGCGGATCGTGATCTTCGCGGAACTTTATCATTTGCCGCGATATAAACCGGTCGTAACGAACGGAATGAGAAATTAGCGTTGCGCCGCTATCAGCGCGCAATTTTGTCGTCCTCTGTTATGGAAGTCGAGCGGCCGTCCTTACTTCGGGCTATCGGGCGAGTAATTGATATCCCGACGATTCTCCGACCCGTCAAATCCTATTAATAAATACGTTACGGAATATTCTCTCCCTTCTCGCCGGGCGCAGGCGGGGCGGGGCGGAGGCGCGGAAAGGTCAGCTAAAAAGTTGAATATCAGGTGTCGATCGTTCCGCTGCTCCATCGGAGCTTTATTTGCCGTAGTTAAATTAGTTCGGATAGCGTTGCGGGTGGTGATCGATACGCTGTCGTTCGAAAATTGGTTGACAGGCGAAATTTCTTGGTCACTGTTCGCGAGAATAATGCAGAACGCTGTGGCGCGGTGAAACTGTGTCACTTATTCAATAGTACCCTCGAATACCGACGTCGGGCCGATCTCTATTACGCGAGCGCACGAGAGTCGGTAAGCAGCGTGACGGACGTGCTAATTATCTCGCCTGACAACGGCGAGCAAATATCAGTCTGCGTCGAAAATCAAGAATCCCCACTCGTTGATCCGCGGATGACATATATATCGCGAAAGGTAGCAGACAGTTTTTTCGCTAGCTAAGCAACGAAAACGTTAAACCTCCCCCAGGGGAAGCCATTGGATGCATTATTAAGTTACACCGGAGTTCGTTCTCTCGGCTTAACGCATGATTAAGCCCGCTAATCTGGTTTAACAAATGCCTAAGAATGGCCGAGCGGAGCGCAAATCGAATCGGGCTTACTTATCGGTCGGCAAACTGGAATCGTGCCCCTATACGCTCCGATCGATGAGTACCCTCTGTGTGTGTATATCACTGCCTGTGTATGTGCACGCTCGCGCGTGTATGCAGAGCGCGCGCGCTTTATAACCCAGAAATTACTGTTAACGCTCGCAAAGGTTACGGAACGAACTCTGTTTACTACTTCATTAGCGGATAATGATGCCTCCGAGGTTCCGATACTTTCGCTCGGTGCAACGCAATAAACTCGTCTTTTGTGGCCGCTGCCAGGGACCGGCAGCGTTGCGCACGCCCCGCGGTCGTCTCACTTCTCGGCCGAGGGTTGTCGAGAGGGGCAGAGGGGCACTGAGCGGCATTCAAATGAATCTCTTTGAAATTCCAATTAGATGCCGAACCATCGGCGGGCGAGCGAATTTCGCGCAGGGCAAAAAATCCGGCGACCTGTCGCTGACAAAATGGAAAAGAGTCTGTCCGTCGGTACCGCCGCTGTTGGCCACTTGAAAATAAATCGCGTGACATGTGTACTCGGACGTCCCGGCGTTCGACGGTACGTCTCGCGCGGCGTCGCCCGTTCGAAATAATCCGACTGCGAGAACCGGACAGTTCGGGATATGTATTGTCCCAACGGATTGAAAGCGAGGATCTTCGACGAGGCTCGATTCAAGGCGAACTCCGCAGAATCCAGACACCGTTCCTTAACGGACCGGAATCGGTCGATTGAAATATGAACGACGTCCGAGTCGTCGAGGACCTGGTCGCCGTCCAAAAGCGACTCGTCGCCGAAAATTCGTCGCAAGCGCCAGCCAGACGCTAATTTTCCACCTATTTTCGCGGATCATCCTCTCCGCCAACAATCCTAATTTTCGTCCAGCCTGGCATTACTTTCGATTTCGCTCATTAGACGCCGCGCTCCTCGTTGGAAAATAAAGGACGATCGAAGCTTAAAAAGTATTATCCTGCACCGCACTGGTCCGCCAGGTCGAGAAGGCCGTTTGCCAGCTCGGCGCGGCGGTCGATGCATTAAAGAAGCGCAGTTTACGGCCCGAATACAGACGTCCGCGCAATAAAACCAGATTCGCGCAATTAAACGCTCACGCCGAATCCTGCTTATCGTCTATTTGTCAATTTTAACCGCGCCCAGCTCACGGTTCCCGCTGCGCAGGCTCGCCATACGCGGGCCTGTGGGGCGCATAAAGAAAATTGGACGGGCGGACAGCGAGGCTCGCGAAGGCAACATTGTAGTTGCCGGCGTCGGATCTTGCACGAAGAATCACGAGTCACAATATCCGCGGCTTAAGGTCCTCTCTCACCGCCCCCCCCCCCCCCCCCCCTCCTGCCCCTCCGCCGTCGCCTTCTTCACGGAGCCACTTCTGTCTCGACCATTTTTTTTCCTCTCCCCGAGGCTGTACAGGGGGAGAGAGAACCCCTTCCACGCCATAGTTCCGATATAAATATCGATTATCTCGGTTATCCGGATAATCCTTACAGATTGAAATTACCATTTCGTAGCCTGACGTCGGGCGGAGGTTATCTGGACGTACGAGGGACGTTCGTATCGGTTTTCTCCTCCTCCTCCCTGGCTCCTCAACCTCCTGCCCATCTTTCGCATCCTCATCCTCTCCGATCGGTCACCTCCGCGACTCTCCTTCTCTCTCGACCGGCTCGTTTTTCCGTCGACGAGTTCCTTAATTGCTTGTAATGAGCGTAAAATTTCGCGGTGCCAGAGGACGCCGCGACGTCGTCGGCGATCAAGTTCAAAAGAAGGAGGGAGAGAGGGAGAGAGAGAGACAGAGAGAGAGAGAGTGAAGGTGCGCCCGGGCGAACTGGTTTTCTGCTCCGAGACGAAATGGAAATGGCCACCGAGGAGATAGGCTCGCACGATAGTGTCGCCGAAAGCATTTGTCAGGGCTTTATTGGCCGTGTAAGAGCTCGCGAAAAGTCCTTAAGGAGCGGCGAGTCCTCTGCGCGGCTAGCGTCTTAAAAACGGGTCGGATGGCTTTATGCGAATCAACAGGCGTCCGGTCGCGGCCGTGCGGCCGCATCGAGATTGGACGAGTTCTGCGCCTCGCCGCGGGTGACCTTGGCAAAACCGAATCGTGGCCGAGAGTTACGAACGGCAGAAGGACGTCCTCCGCGTTCCCCGTCGCGGATCCAATTTCCGCGCCTTCGAAATTGTCCCCCGACCGTGCCGGCCACGAGTTCGTAACTCCGAAGTGGGCAGAGAGTAAGCGAACGGCGGATAATGAACGCGCGATCGCTTCAAATCCGATTTCCATCGGAGAGTCTCGCGGGAGGATCTTTTGCGCCTTTATTACGCCAGCGAGTCTCGTACAGGGCGTCCAACTGTGTCTTCGTTCGTTACTCTCGCAACATGGTACTCGTCGCAGTTTTCGAGCATTTTCATTTTGCTACCCGTACGTCCTCCTCGGCTCACTCCCCCTCTCCCCTCCCTCTCTCGCACTTTCCGTCACTCCCTCCGGCCGCCTGTCTCTCTGTGTCTAAGCCATTCAGCGCGCATCAACCGAAGCGGGAGAATCGGAAGAGCGCGCTTGGCACCAGAAAAGAAACGTGAATGCGGCCCATTCGCTTTTTCCCAGCGAGAAACGACGGAACATTGACGCGGGTAAAAAAAAAGAACGGAGCAGTTGAAGCGCCGTCGGCGTGCGTTACTACGGGCGGGAGGGAGGCCGGAGGGGTCTCCGCCCGCGTCAAAGTAAATCTCGCCAGAGGGACTCTTCAAAAATTTGCCCCCGGGACAAGTGAGCCTATTCATTCCGCCGGTGCGCTTAAAGCGACGTCGGGCTCCGACCTCGCGGCCTCCGAAATCCGCATTCAGCGACGAACCGTTTAGACCGCCGCGGGAATCGTCCGACAATTTTCGTCAATGGCATTACTCAATTGGTCGACGGAACTGCCTTATTTATTCGCGCGCTTCGCAGAAAAACTGCGCGCCGAAGCAGGAACGGACACGATCGTGTTTTCCGGACGAAGTTGCCTTCGTCGAAACAGCAGTAACTCCCATTGACATTAACTCGTATTTGTAGGTATATATCGTGTGACGAGTATGAGCAGGAGTGGCTTCAAATAATTTTCGTCAACGTAAAGACTTTAACGGCCGGCGCACAGCATATGTGCGATTGGAGCGCCGAAGTTTGTCGGCCAGCAGCACAATTTCTGTGCGGTGATTGATAAACGTAAACAAGTGTAGATATTTCTATTGGCTTCCTATTTCATCGCTATGTCTTTGATTTACGATAATTATTGTTTTATTGCCTGTTTTTAACTTTAACTGTCAGTAACAGTCGGCGCTCCCATCGCACACATGCTGTGCCTCGGTCGATATAGTGTTAACACCGATTATTCAATCGACCGATCTGCATCGTGGATTCTCACGCCTTCGATAAAGACTTAGGAAGCAATGACCGTGACCGTCTCGGAGACAGGATCGCTAACGTGTGAAAACAGTTTCCCCCCCTGTCGGTCGATTCGCAGTTAAATACCGCGCGACTTACGAGCGTCACGAGTGGAAGCTGCGGGGGGAGGGCGAGGTAAGCGCGTAAAACTCGATCCCGAGAAATTCAGGACCCGTAAGAAATCCCCTGACCGTTACGCCCCGAACTTTCGCCCCCTCTTCACCCTCCGACTCGCCCCGTCGCTTCTCCGCCCCCCGAGCCAGGAGGAAGTTGCTCGAACGTAAGGGAATTTCGGCTCACTCGATAGCACGCATGGACGAGTTCCCGGTTTTATTCGTTTTATGAGAATCGCTCGACGTGCGTGCGATGTGCCGGCCCAGATGCGAGGGTGGGCCCGGAGCGGGGGAGTTGCGCGGGGGGCGGTGGCTCGCCGAGGGTGGACGCGAGGGAGAATGCGAGCCACGTGAGGCCGTGGCCGAGGGGGCGAAAGATATGCCAGACACGTTGACAATCACAGGTTTTAAGAGGACCGGGAGGACGCACGTATTTCGTTCCGTTGTTCCCAGATGCGTGACAGTGTAATACCCGCTGATATCTATTTCCTATATGTATCCTCGCGACACTATCATTACGTCCGATAACCACTGCTGGGAATAATGGAACTGTGACTAGAGAGAAGTGGAACTCTCGATCGAGAGTTTTATTTAACTTTCTTCGGAGGCGTGCGAGCGATGGGAACGAATTGGCCGTGCGAGAGGCTCGAAATGCGAGTTCGACGGTGCAATTAGGGGTTCGGACGGTCAATTTTTGCCGCTTCGCAAGAAATCGGGAGGGCCGAGTGAAAAGGAACGAATGGAGGCACGTAATCGCTTCGACGGCCGATTCCGATCGTCGTTTTCGATCGGATCTACAGGACCGTCGAAGGCGGGGGTGGGCGGCGAGTAATGGGATCGTTTGTTTGCAAACGGGCCGACTCGGCCGGGGCAGGGGACACGGGGCGTGCAGGTGTGTGCGTCGGGCATCGCTGCTTATGAAATTAAATTTTACGGTCTGCGGTTTCCCTCCCCGCGCCGGCCGAAAAAGGTTGTCGGGAACTCGGTCGGCCATTTTCGACATTTGCGGCGCGATCGGGGCAACGTGTGGGCACAGGCCTCTCGTGGCAACGACCTGCCGTTCATGGGGTTGACTCTGGCACTCGTATCCAACCCGGACGAATCTGGCGATCGTCGAAATTGGGAGCGAACGGAATTCGTACATGCAAAATTTCAGGTGATTCCCTGAAGAAACACCCCCCCCCCCCCCACACGTATAATTGAAACGTTTATCGATCGAGCGCACACATTAACGAACAGTAAAAGAAACAGGAACACGACAAAAATAACGCTTGCACGCGGGACGAATAGCAGCGAACGGAAGAGAGACGGCAACTGCATACGTCATAGAAGAACGGAACAATTAATTAATAAATGCAAGCTACCTTGTGTCTCATTCAGAATGGGCACATAAAGCCTCATCCCCACACCTAAGAACGCACTTATGTGTTATCAACAGTACGAAACTCGCCGAAACTGATTTAACGCGCGTTCATCGTCCGCGGCCGATTCCAGGCCCGCACCGATTCGTTATCCGGAATTCCTCGGGAGTACCCACTGAGAATGGGCCCGGCGGAGGCACGCTCGGAGTGTCAAATAGGCGCGGGCGCGTTACAGGCGATTGCGTCGTACGCCCCAGAAAACATTCGGCGAAATCGCTCGTTCCTCCGAGTTGGCCGCGTCACAAAGAGCCTGCCGCGCGAGAATTCCTCAAGCGTGTCCTTGGCTGCGAATTTTATAAACGGTCCCCCACCCCCACCCCCTGCGTGAGTCCCGATGCGGACGGAAATTCAGGAGCGAACCGCCGGGCCAATTCGCGCGCGATCGCATTTGGCCCCGAAAGAAATGCGGAGGCCGCCGATTGGACGCTGACCGCCGATTTGTGCCGACGGGTTCGTCCGTTCGGTTCGCGAACGAGCCCGGGATGGTCATCTGCGTTACGTTTGATGGCCTGCGGTCGGCTGCCGCATGCGTCCGCGGAACGTCGAATTTCGCGGGACCGGACCTTCCCAGGCCTCGCAGTCGGAATCGAAGATCGTTCGCGGTACGACGTCATTTGCAAGTTCGCGAGAGGGGCCGCTCGAAAATTGACGACGTGACCGGCTAGCGTACGGTCGGATAAAACGGAAGTCTCGCGGCAGGGAGAGGCGTTCTGAGGGCAGAATGGACCCAGCTTCACGCTGGGCGAGGCGATGTATTATGCTTCGGAGAGATAACCGTCGTGACATCATGTTCGCGGACAACTAGATGAAATCTGTATAGACCCTTCTTGCCCTCCTTCTCCCGCACTCTCTCCTCCTTCCTCTCTTTTCCTCGCTCTTGCGCTATTCTCGTATTTTCATGAAGCAATCCTGTCCGGGGGCCGATCGTATTTTCAATTCCTCGAGAGGAATTGGACTTCTTTGTCAATAGGTCCGTGGCACAATGTAAGGGGCATGTATCGGACGAGGAGGGGGGGGGGCGGAATCCATCGACGTCATGTTGGAATAGAT
Source organism: Anoplius nigerrimus (assembly GCA_914767735.1). Taxonomy (NCBI): domain Eukaryota; kingdom Metazoa; phylum Arthropoda; class Insecta; order Hymenoptera; family Pompilidae; genus Anoplius; species Anoplius nigerrimus. The sequence continues at coordinate 7,152,882 of OU612084.1, read as the reverse complement.
TGCATTCGATCCAATGAGTCCGATCTTTGGGAGACACAACTGCGAAGGAACGCGATGAGGAACAGGAGCAAAACGACAACTCGATATCACTTTGTGTCTTGTCGCCCGATTACGCAAGGTGGAGGGTTCGGCAGAAGGGGAAGGTGGGGGGAGGGTTGAGAGAGGGGGATGGTAGGTGGTCGCAGAACGTCTCACGTCCGATTTGCCGATGACAATGCTCCGGGGGTAAATCCCCATGGCGCCGATACTCGAGGCCCGGGCAAACTGGGTAGAAAGAAGTACGCAGATGCGTGCGCGGGACGTAATTAAATAAAAAGTCCATCAGTTATAGCGTGGCATCGAAACTGATGCTGGGCGTCGACATGACCGGGGGGACCCATGGGAATGACTACGGAGGCGGCATTATATATCTATGGGGCTCGGGATATCGGCCTCCGACGATACTAAAGACGATAGACTACGGACTCGCCCCCTCCTGCCCTTCACCTCTTCATACGTGCATCCGGCTCATTGATCCACGCATCCATTGCCAGCGCACTGTGAAGGGGAAAGTAGGGCTAAATTACTTCAGTGTAATTAAGATTAACAGCCCTTTAGGAGCCCTTGTCTCTCCCGTATAGCTCCTCGAAACCCGTTATATTACATTTGCCGACTATCCAATAACCCACTCGAACGGATATTAAAACATTGCGCCGTCGCTCCGATCGAAACGACGATTTTTCCGTCGGGCGCGGCGTATGGGGCTTACAGATTAATGCACGCATTAATCCAGATAACTCTATTGTGTTCTATGCAAATACGTATTTCGCAGTTGATTCAACCGTCAAATAGTTTCCATCGCCCCCCACTCCAGTTTCAAATATGACAACTGATATTTGTCCGAATAACAAGGCAACATTTGACAATCGTCCCCGTGTCCCGAAATATCCCACGCGACTGCGCTCGCACGCACACTGTTACGCGGACGCGTGTCCGACTCATTGACTTTGACGCTCGTCGGCGGCGTCGGCGTCGGCGGCGGACGGTGGCAAGGTTCGCGCGAATTGTTTCATGGGCCGGAAGAATTTGATGGAAATGTTAATGCCGAAGGAGAGGAGGGACTCGTGGCCGGACGATCCTCGGAGCGGAAGAGGCGAAGTAGAAGAAAATGAGCGAGAAGGAACGGACGCGATGGCCAGTAGTAAATCGACGACGACGTCGTTCCTCCGCCGGAGAAATCTCTCGTATCTCCCGTTTGGCATCACCCTAATCGACCCCCGCGCCCTTCCGAATTCCCTCCAATCCATTTCCGGGGGTAGGTGGGAGGGTGAGGGGGTGAGGAGGGCAGCGGATAGTTCTCGTTCGCGCACCTGATCCACACGGACTCTCCCCCGTGGATCCCACCTTCGGGGCCGGTCATTATTTAAGCGCCGGTGAATCATTGTTTAAGGACCGTGCCAAACTGCGAGATAACTCTCGAGTCGGCGAAATAAATCGGTCGCCGAGTGAAATCCAAGGGGTCGGGACGCGGCCCGTCCAAGTGAGTCCGCGGGAACGATAACTCAGGATGCCGGCTGCTGCCTCTTCCCGATTCGATCTCGGAACGCTGCTGATTGCCCCGAGAAATTTATTATTGCCTCCCCCGCTCCCCGCCGACGCCGCCGCCGCCGCCGCCGCCGCCGCGAGCGATCGCTAAAAAATTGCCCCCGCATGATAAATCCCGATGCACTGCCGGGTAGCGAAGCCCGACGCGAGAATTGGGTTGGACAATCTATTTACCTACGTCCGACTAATATGAGAGAATAATAAATTGGAGGAATGCGTTTCTGCCGAACCGATCGTTCGGAGTAACGGTGGACGGTAGGTATACTGCGGATTGTCGCTTTGATCCGTTCGATCCGAGGCCGATTGCTCGTCCGGGATCAGTGGGGATAACTAATTAATCGCGGCCGAACAGCGGCGACGGCGGCGAAAGTTATAACGGACGACGGCGGGAGGTCACGCCATTCCGGGAAGTGTCTGCGCAAGCCGAAACGCAGGGAGAGAACGACGGGTCGGACGTCGCGACGGCGGGCGTCTGCGGAGGGTACGAAGCTCGCTTCTGGCTGTCGTGAGCTCGGAGTCACCGGTGTACTTGGCAGAGAGTGCTTTACATCTCCGTAAATGGACCGGCGGTAAAGCAATTTTGGTACATTACCTATACCTGCTTTGCGTCCCCGTCCTCTTCGTCGTCCTCCTGCTCCTCCACCTCCACCTTCTCCTCCTCCTCCTTCTCCTGCGCGTCCTTCTCATCCCTCTCCTCCTGACGCTTCTGCACCCCCTCCTGCGCAGTCTCTCTTCCTGTCAGCCCTTCCGCCTGCCGACCTTCGTCTTTCATCTTGCATCATCCCTCTATCGATCGCGGGAAGCGTTTGATTTCGATAGGAAACATCGTAAGGGTGCCGGCAGACTGCGGAAGGGACGGAGACAAGGACGATCGAGCCAGGGGAACCACCCTTCCACCTTCACCTCCTTCTCCTCCCCCTTCCTCCTCCTTCCCCTCCAGCCGAAGTGGATCGACATCGCGATCCGTTCGTGCCCGAGGAAATTTTTGTGGACTCGGAAAAAGCGTCATTTCCATGACTCGCCCGTTAAGCCGCTCGTCTCTTATTCCAGACGAGTGTACCTTTTCGTTCGCCGAGGAAAAAATGGGAACGTGACGATTCATCAGCGTCGACGATTACAGGGATGCCCGTCTGAATTCCCACTTGTCTTAGTTCGTGATTTTTGCAAATTGACGAATTCCTTCCTCCCGTTCCGCGTTCTTTCTTACCGTTCGACGGAAGTGCACGACAGTGGCCAGTCTGCAGATTCGATCGAGGCCACTGAAGGACTCAGTAAGAATGGTCGAAAATAGTTAATCAAGCTTCTGGAAGATACATTCCTGAGAAGAGAAATTCTTCGCTCGAACGTTGCTGGCGAAGGTATCCTTCGAGGAAGAGAGCCAAGCAGGAAGTGTTCGTAATCGAATCCCTGTCTAAACATCGACCGCCCCTAAATCAATCGATCCGCGTGACCCAGTTGGCGCGTTTCGTTAAGGTTCCATCGGTCGGAACGAGCGCGGAAGGGGCGGCGAGAGAGTCGTCCTCGGCGAAAAGTACGCGAAGAGTGTTCGCGGAAGTCGTCGGCCCGGGAAACATCGAGCGAAATTGGCTCATAGGTGGGGCAGCGTCAACTTCTAATCCACCCTGATTGCATTCCATCGGGGCATATTGCCGCGCGGCCATTCCGATGGGGATCGAAAGGGCCCTCCGGCCGGACAAAGAAGCGGAAAACTCCCTTTCCACAGTTTTTTCTCTCAATTACCGGGTCGAGACAAGAAGGAACCGTTCGCGGATAAGATGGAGGCTCGTAATGATCGTTCAGCATCCATTCGGCGTGGTACACGAACACACACACATGTACACTCTCGCACACGCCAACACTGCGCACTTACGAACTCATACTGCTCGTAAATAGTCCCGTGCCAGCGGGTAATTCTCATTCCGGGCGGGAAAAAAGTGGAGAGGCAGGGAAATTACGGCCGCGTCTCCGGTAGGTAGCTTGATAAACTAACGAATTAATAGACACTGTTTTCCCGAGCTGCGCGTCGGGCGGAAGAAATATGTTGCCCGGCCCTGCGGTGCCGCGAGGCGGCGAGGAACGAAAGTAAAATTCAGCCCCGCGTATTCCTTCGACAATGAACGACCGAATTTATCCTCTTCGCGGAATCACATTTTCCCTGCACGTTATTACACAGCTTTTGCCGAGTGTTGGCTGCTAGTCGCGAACAATTCGCCACCCCTTTCCTTCTCCACTTCGAGTCACAGACTAGAATCAACATCGCATTCATCGAAAGTGAATCCGGTCTCGCTCATCTGTCGTTCGCTCTGTTCGAATTTTTAAGCCGCGCATTGAAGACTGTGGCGTCCCGCGGATAAAACGCTTCATCCCTTATTCGCTCGACGACCGACGCCGTCGGTGGGTGGCTGCCTGGGGCTCGTCAATTCGGCCAAATTCATTCTCATCCGTAACGTATCGCCGGAGTTATTGCCGAGCGCGATGCGGCTTACAGTCAGCGAGTACAAAGGCCGTTTGTCATACGGCGAAATCGTTACGGCGACTGGAAGATGAGGGGGCACGGGGAACGTGGGGGGGGGGGGGGGGTGGCGAGGAGGAGTCGAGAGAAGGGTGGAGCGAAGAAGGGAGGAGGAGGACGAAGGCGCGAGAGGAACTTTTGTATGTGCACTTTGTGGCCGACGAGAAGGGGTTAGCGCCTTTGTCGTGCCGCACAGACGCGTGGAAAAGGGGGCTGCGGGGGAGGTTGAAAAGGGGGTGAGAGGGGGTGAGAGTGGGCGAGAGGGAGGTTGGGCTCAGTGACGGGGCACCATTGTTAGGACGAGTCACCCGTTGTGCCGTACACCCTCGGCCGAGGGTGGTCTACGGTACGGAGTCGCTGATAACGAAAATCACGGCGCGCAGATTCTCCGCCTCGTCGGTGCCTTCTGTCATTGTCCCATCCCCCGGCTTCTCAGTTTGTCTGTTTCTCCTCGCACCCCCCGCGGCGCGCGAGAGAGGGCGAGAGCCTTCGAGAACCTCCGCCGTAAAAGGAATTGTGTTCGATCCCTCGGAATTGGGTCTATCGTCGAGGTGGATCCAAAGGGTTGATAATGCCGCAAGTTTGTACATTCATCCTTCCGCAACGACAGTCTCGCCCACTCACCCTGCCATCCCCTTTTTCTGGGCGCCCAAGAATTATGGCACCGAATTAGCTGTTAGCGTCAACTTTCGCCCTGTCCCGCGTCCCGCCACTTCTTTTTCCCCAAACGAAATTCATCCCTACGAATTACGCCCTCCTCGAAATCCTCTTCTGCTCCACTCCGCTTCCTAACCTCCATCCCCTCTTCCAGCCGTGGCGATGTATGCTCGAAGGGGTCGAAAGATTAACTGTATCCACCGCGACGATATTTCGATTTAAAGCACCCCAGGTGCGATCCTGCCCTCGGATCCGTCCACGTGCCCCAGGACGATACGATCTAATCTCCGCAGAGTCAGCCCTCCGAACTGACGGGGGAGAACTCACGATTGATTTCGCCGGAGCGTCACTCATTCTTTTCCCGGGCGCGAGGCTCCCCGTGAAGCCGACAATGGGAATGTCGATTAGTTTCGCGGTTTCTCCCGGCATCCCAGCATCCCGGCAGAGGGAGGGTCCTGAGTGCTCCTCCGGGGGAGGGTCGGAGACGCCTCTGGTTTAAGGCTTCCCGGGCGTTGCTATTTCGCATCTCCAAGTGCTCGTGAAGCATCTCCGCTTACGCAGAATGCGGTTCTTCCATCGCCCTCGTGGGACCGGACATTCCCCACCCCACCCCTGCTGCCGTCTTCCGCCTTCAAGATACCGTCCTCCCGACCGGAGGGTCGAGCGACGTTGCTACGATTCCGCGCGCACCCCATGCTGGCAAGTGTCGAGGTCACGGGGAAATATCTCTGGTTACGCATCCTGCGGTTCACCCCCGCGAGTTGCCCTCTGGAACACACCCCCGGAACCCACCCTCTCGAACCTTCCGGCGGACCTTCGAAGACCGGGCTGATTCGTGGCTTCCGAACTTCGACCTTCGCGCAGATCCGCCGGCTTTAACCGGCCGAGCCGCCAATGAGAGTGCAATCGCCGTGAATAAGCGTCTTGCTTTACAAGGGTTTCGGTTGGCCGTCAACGGAGAGCGGCAAATCTTGGGCGTCTGTAGGGCAAGCTGTAAGGTCGGTTTAACGGCTCGTAGCTGCGGATCGTGAAAAAAAGGGGCGAACGATATTTGCGGTAGTCCCGCCAGGCACCGTTTCGAAACGGTTCTTGCCCGCCAGTTGCGGTGCCGTATACGTTAGGGCTATCGATTTCGGGCCCTTTCTCGGGGCCGGGGAAATTCGCGCCTAACGCCTCCTGGCAATATCGTGGTCTTAAGCGATTACGAAATTGTCGCGCTTGCCTCGCACAAAATATGGAACGCATTAATTAAAGTTCGCCCCCGACTTGCGGCGCGGTGCCGAGATGACGACGATACTGCAACCGGGCTGCGGTACGAGGGAGGTTTATAACGCCGCGAATTCGGTCACCGAGCACAATGGCGGCCTTAAATTTCGACGCAACTCGCGCCGAGCATTTTAACTCATCAAGTCTGCTGAAGTTCACGTGAGCGAAAGGGGGAGTTTTAGATAGTATGTTAAACGCAAACGACTCCTTGCAGCGAGGCATATTAATCGCGTAGTTTCACGACTACGCTGTAGTCTTGACACCGTATATTTTTCATCGATTATACAATCCCGTTTGCTGAACGTTCATTCCTCTAAAACATCCGTTCTCCCACGAAAAGTGCCAAGACAGAAGTTGTACGGCGGTAACAGTCTTGTTCGCTTGACAATTACGCGTTAAAACAGAACTTGTACTCGTACTCGAAACAAGAAACTAAAAGAAAAAGGGAGAGTACTCCTGCTTTACACGGCAATCTACATGGTAATAAACGAGCGATCGCTTCCATCATTGCGGCAGAGGAAAATAAAAGCGGACATTCCCCCCGTCGTTGATTAACGTCCTCCATGATTGCTCTAATAGCTCCAGCATCAGTCCTGATTTCTCGAAGGCCGCCTTCGGAGACGCAGGACGCAAGGGCGGAGGGGGAAGGGCGACGTGATAGCTTTATTGCGTGATAGACGTTTAAAGATTAATTTACGGATTCCGGATTCTCGAGACGATCGGCAGCGTTGTAATCGGTCACGCAACCGTAGAGATCACGACTCCCCAACGGCAGTCTGAAATAAATGAAGCGATCCTTACGTTGGGGCGGTAAGGAGGAGGTCGTAGGATAGGAAAAGGGTCCTGGCAGCCGCGCGTACCCTTGACTCAAAAGGGTTTATGGCGCGGACAGAAATCCCGCAGACAATGGCTGAATTAATTCCTTAAGGTCTAATCGGCCTGTAATGATCCCGATCCGAGTCGCTCGCTCGAGAGGGAATTAGCCTAAGTATTCGGCCCCGGCGCAGACTACCGACGTTCGTCAAGTAATTAACGGCGTTTTCGTCGATGATTTAAAGGCCCGCGGAGTGAGACGGCGAACCCTTTCGGACCCGCCTCGGCCCTTTGTTCGCTTAACCCAGACGAGGTTAGGAGAGTTCTCTAAAGAAATCATTTTCACCTAGCCTCCCTCATTCACTCCGCAGGCTCAATCTCTGCCACCTACCGAAGCTGACTTCGGGATCGGCAGGAATTTGTGAAAGCCGGCCCGTCCGAACTGGCATGTATCGGTGCGTAGATACGGAGAACGATAGGTTGCCCATTGTGTTTGCGCTGGAACTAGTTCGAATGCCGTGTCGCTGACCCACATCCCGGACGTGTGAACAGCGCCGGTCGATGATGATCTCCGTCGGCGGCAAAGAATTTACATACCGGCGGTGAGTTATCGCTTTGCCGATATGTTCGAACGATTCCCGGGCCCGTTTTATTGTCCGCGTCTCGGCGCCATTTCGAAACACGGAGCGCGCCCGCCTTCGCAATCGAATTTAATCTCCGGCACGTGTTTTATCCATTCGTCAGTCGTAAGCCGTTGATCCTTCGGCAACTGAGATCGTTCGCGGGGAGAGCCTGAGCGATAAGTGGTAATCATTTTACACGATCCGAAGCCACGTGACGAAACGCTTCGGCGGCAAAGCTCTCCTTTCCTCATAAATATCCGCAGCCAGCGCCAAGAATGATACCGGCTCCCTGCATGCCGATGTTATTACGCACCGATGCCGTTATATGCTAATAGTGTATCGCGCGCGCGCGCGCGGGTAACAGGAAGTGTTTACCGTAAATGTCATAAAATGAAACGCGCCCGTCGTGTATATAAATTGCTGATCAAAACTATATCATTTTATGCCCGAGCCCAGGCATCGAAGATAAGCTGCGCGTTAAGTCTGCCGCCTGTAAACTAAGTAATCAGAGCAATTTACATAAGGAGATCTCTCAGAGGTGCGCGCGCGCGCTCTCTCTCGCGTGCTCGACCGCTTACTAGGGCGCCGCGAAAAAAGAATCTCGTTACAGTAAGTACGCCGTTGCAATCTTCGGGCGGAAAGTATTCAAATTCGCGCCGTGCGGAGGAGCGGCTTCGACTCGACGAAAAACGGCAAACTTCCGCGCGACCGGACTCATTTGGGTCGTCTCCGTTCGACCAGAATCCTTCCGAAAAAGAATGTGAAAAGGGAGCTGGAGCGGAGGGCAAAAGGAGGGGGGGAGGTGCCTGGCTTTTTCTCCCGAAGCGTTCGTCCGAGCATCCTCCAGTCCTCTTTCTCCGCCTGTTATCCTCATACGCGATAACCCGAGGCGACAGGGCGCAGCGATTAGTGTTCTAAGAGTCCTCCCGCCTCTCCCTTTTTTCCATTTTCGCAAGAAGGAAGTTAATACGGATCCCCCCCTGCATCCCGCGGACCCATCTTGTCTTATCTCTCGCCTCTCATGGCCCGCTGCCTCGGGGTTTCGCAGGACATATCATTTTACCCGGTGGCCCGAGGCCATGGCGTGCAGCAGGGGGAAGGGCGAGGAGAGGGGGGGTGGAGATCGGGAGAGACGGTAGGAGGTTAAAAGGGAAACCGAGGAAAAATAATAACAGCCGGGAGAACCGCCTCTTCCTATAGACGTCGGAACATAGAATCACACTCCGTTGGACATTAGCGCGATAGTGCGCTGTCCACTTTCGCTTCACTTCTCTCAAGCACTTTCGGCCTCGACCCTGACAGGATTACACTCCTTCAAGGACCTCTTCTCTCCTCCCCCCGGGGGGGTTGGGTAAAAAATCGGACCGTCGTCGGGAACAAATGATCGGGACATGTGTACTCGCGTGAGATCGATCCGAACGCGTTGCCTTCCGATCGAGCGGCGAATGGCGGACGGCCTGACGATTCAAATTGACACGCTACCTACGATTCCCGAGCATCGGTGTACCATTGTTCGGCTTATGGAGCATTCCGCGCCGACACGTCAGCATCAAATGATCATTAACAGGAATCGAATGGGTTGTAGGTAGGTACGTATGCGCGTACGTAGGTCGGGTAAGAAGAGAGGTATAATGAGCGAACATTTGTTCGACGAGCGCGGACATTACAGACTCTCCGGCTGATTGTCGGCGGTGGGCGAGGACGTTTTTTGTATCGCATAAATTCGGGACTGGCCGGATGAGCCCGATCAATCCGGTCGGTCCGATGACATTCCGAGGACGCCTTACACGACGTCGGCTAGACGCGACCAATTCTGTTTCGATCACCCGATAGAGAGTTCTTCGTGGTTTGTAGGTGACAGGCGATTACTCCGCACCAGCTGATGGTCATTCATTGACCAAGGAGGGTCATTGTCGTTTAGGCACTAGTGCAATCGAGGCTGCTCGGACGAGCCCTCGCCTGTAATCATCCTCCAAGCCCCGTTGTTTGATTACAAAGGATCCGCCCGCGTCGTTGATTTGATGGGGGCCAAGATAACGATCCGCGTCGCGTAGCGGCCTCTTCGGAATTTCCATTGGGCGAGCACTTTATTCCGCGAAGGAACTGTGACCCAAATTCGCGGACGATCAACTGTCTGCAGACTGGCAGGCCCGGTCCGACTGCCGCGCGTTAATTACAATACGAGCTCGGCTTTCCCGGCACGCGTATTAAGTCGTAACGCGTTAAGTATGTAACGCATTAAGTCCCTCTAATGCGCCCGGCAGATGAGTGTTAATACAGGGAAAATATGCGGGGGATATAACGTTCCGCGGGCAACTGCGCTACGGGCTATTTTACGGTAACGACGATCTAGCCGTTTTATACCGCGAAAAAGCAATAACCGGGCCATTAAAGTACGCTAAAAGACGCGGTTAAAAGTCTATTACGGCGGATGCGACGGCCACGTAGGCGTCCGGAATTAGACGCCGAGATGGGCAGAGGCCCGTTCGGGCCGAGGAAGCAGTGCGTCATTTTTAATTACGCGCCACTCGAAATACGTAATCGTCGCGTCAAAAGTACCACGTTCTCGTCAGCGAAGGAGAGAAAAAGAGAGAGAGAGAGACTGAGAGAGAAAGAGAGAGTCAAGCAGGAAGAGGGCGGCAAATAAAACTGGGTCGCACCCTCTCATCCTTCCCACAGCCTGCAAGTTCCGAAAAAAAAAAGGTACGCTCTGACGTCCGAGTCCGACTTACGCCTATCGTAATTAAACCTTTTTTTCCCTCCAAGCTCCTGGCAGCCTTTCAGAAAGTTCGCGGCCGCAGCTCGCTCAAACGTTCCGAAAAAAAGTTGCGTCTAGGACTGGGCAAAAAGGGACGGCGAGTCGGCCAGGCTTCTCCGTACGTTCCTCCCGTCCGGTTCTTGGCGTAGGTGCACGCTTTCCCGCATCGCTTCCCATTCGAAACGGAACCGCCGCACACGTGCCCGGCGTGCATCGCGCGGAGCGCAACACGTCAGCGAGCAGCGCCAAAGAAGCGGGTCGCCTCTATTCGACCTAGAAAGCGACCTATATTTCAGCCCGTGCGGCCGTTATTGCCGCGAATGCATTAAGCGACACGACCCGGCATAGCGTTCGCCCGCTCGGAAGGCCATAGTGGCGCGGCCGGCCAGGACAAGCCCCGATACACTGATCATTCAATGGAAATTCAGGCAGGCCAGAGCCCCCTCGCAATATACACGGCGAGTTGCCGCGCTTTATGGCATACCGGCCTCTACAGCCGTATGCCTTCGGTGCGCCGGAGAGGGAAAGGCTCGCGGGGGTACATTTTATCCAACAAAGGCAGCGGGCCGAGCAAGCCAACGGCTACAAGGAAGCATTTACATACAAACGAATCATGCGGACCTTTTTGTCCGGGGCATCCGCGGCGAAAGGTGGAGATACGGCCATTCCACGGACGATGCGCCAACGTGTACCGTAGTGTGAATTTCGCTCAATCGCAGATTTGCAGCTCGTAAACTGTTCGGGGGAGAAAGTCTCCGGTCTTTCTTTTCATCGAGGCCGATTACGATCGACTGAGATCCCGCGGACGGATACGCTCGCGCTCGCTAAGGGGAGTTATGGAACGGGCTCGCGCTGTCGAGATAAGACTCTTTCCTCGTCGGAATCGAAGGCGGCGGAGCTTGCGAACTTATCGAAAGGTCAATGCCGATGGCTGCCGCTCGCGCTAAATTTGTTGACGGTTAGAAGGAAAAACGGTGATCGTTCGGTCACGACGTTCGACCGACTCGAGTTGTGGCCCGAGCGTACGTTCGTTCCGTAGAATGTTTCGCAATCCGTGTCATTACGGCGAACACGTACACGGCGGGTGGTATTTAAAGGATGCATTTGTGCCGAGCGAAAAGATTTGCAATTCTAGGCGACGACTAGGCCGGTTCGCACAATCGTGTAATTAAGGCAGCACCGCTACGGCGTGGGCCGGCTCAGACGTATATTTATCCCTCGTAAGGAGGGGGAAAAAAAAGTGAGCAGGACTCAGCCGCTGACATATTCCACGTGCGAGTTCGAGGCGCCGCCATGTTTCGTCGGGCGACCCTCGTCCGTTGTAATCTCGTAATTGTCGCGCCGGTGTACCCGGCAGTTTACCCCAAACTTCGAACGTCCGCTTGAAACGCCTCGCAATAATACGCAGCTTACGCGGCTCGTACCTCGCACTTCTCCGCCCGACATATTTTTACACCGTCCGACGTCTCTACCGTAAACTAGGCGAAGTTTAAAATGGCACTCCGAGTACGTATAACGCCCCTTTAGGTGGCACTTCGACGATCGTGTAACTTCGAGCAGCGGCAGAAACGACGTGCAATTGCCAACGCACTTTTCCTTCGGGCGACTCGATGATAAAGAAGGCGCAAAATCCTTCTCCCTTTACGGTCCACGGTATCGGAACAGGAGGGTGAGAGATACCGAGTCTGTCCAGGGACAATCGACAGGAATCGGGCGCAACCGGCGATGGGAAGCAATTAGCTGCGTCAACATCAGTTATCCTTTGCCCGTCGAAAGCTATGCCACTTGCGAGTGGACGGTTGAAACTAATAATGAGGATTATAGCCGGACTCAATTTCTGACGGTCAGTCAAGCCTGGCTCCGGGGCAAACCGCCGTTTCGGACGTTCTCGTTATTGGTTTCGATGCGTGCGCGAGTCAGCGTTCAAGTCGCAGCAGTCGCTTGCCCCCGCCGGCCAATGATGATGGAATTTAATAAAGGGAGTGATTACGGCTTAGCCGCAAATCAGTATCGAAATGCATCGACGTGACGTTGATGAATCGTGAAGCGACGGCCGCTCGGCAGAGAAAGAGTCGACGGACTGATAGAGAAGGCGGAAGAGAATGAGACATAGAGAGACAGAGAGCGAGAGAGAGAGAGAGAGAGAGAGAGGAGGGATGAAAGAGAATGAGAGAGCACGGGACATAGATAGAGCGAACGGGGTCGATCGGACACCGTGGCGGGATGCGAGTTTCGCAAGATAACCCAATTCAATTACGCACGCGAAATATATGTATTATCGGTGCCGGGAGTCGGAACGATGATAGATCTCCTGCAAAATGGAGCGAAATTCCACTCGGCCCGCTCGCTCGCGGCATTCTACACCGACGACGGGCTGCAATGGACACGTAACCCGTAAACTCGATCGTCGCCGGCCTAATTAATCACCCTACGATTTTGTTACGCTATCCCGCGCCACGTTCGCTGAAGATATACCCTCAATCCGGTACGTCGAGACGGTCGTTAGAAAGGACCGTAAAAATTCGATATAAAAGAGCGTGGCTCGTAAACCGACGTTTGCACACAACGCTCTGCCGCATGAACGATAGTAAAGCGAACAATGGCGAACATTAGCGAAGCTCCGCAGTCTGTCCGCGTACAAAGGGCAGATGCGCGCGTTGGGTCGGAATACATGCGAGACAACGATTAGGCGAGCGGCGCGCATTAGAGGGCGGAGGAAGCGGAGGAATCGCGAAGTTCGCGCGCCAAAACGCGAAGCGGAAACGGAACGGCGAGAGAAGAGGAAACGGTGCGTGGCGGACGGTGTCCGAAACAAAGGGAACGGGGCGGATAGGGGGGTGGGGGGAAGGAGAGGAAAGGAGTGGAAAGCAGACGTGGAACCGGTGTCTTCGTGGAAGCCAGATCGGTCGAGTGATTACCGCGAGCTGAAAGGAGGGGGAGGGAGACGGTGTCGAGGGCCGTTCGGCCGAAGAAAGAGAGAAGCGTGGACGAGGGACAGAAAGAGGACGGAGGGCAACATTGAGACGCGAATAAAAGCGGGGGAGATCTCTGACGAGCGACGACGAGCCGAGATGAGGAGAAGATGGGCGAGGGCGGGAGCAGGAGGGGGGACAAATAAACGCGGTGTGCGCAAAGGCGGAAAAATGAAGAGGGGAGCCATGGGCGTCCCGAGCACGTGTGCCAGTAGTGTTTATATGTATCATACGTGTAAAGCCGCGAATAATTGAGTCGGATATCTTGTGAATCTTGGTAGCCCGAAAGCCGATCCCGGCACGGTGCGCAGAGACCCGTTTTCTCGGGATATATCGGGAGTGAAGGAGGAAGAAGGAATGCGTGTGCGCGCGAGAGAGAGAGAGAGAGAGAGAGAGAGGGAGGGAGAGAGAGAGAGAGAGGGGAGAAGAGTGCCGAAGAAAAGGACGAGTGGGAAGAAAGTGACGAAGAGAAGTAGATTGTACATCGCGTGTGTCCGGACGTATGCAAAGTGACACGAGCTCAGTCGGCCGAAAGAGGCCCCCCACACACGCAGAGCCCTTTAGAGTAAATGTCACGGGTCAGGGAGGTACGTGGAGGCCGTAAAGGGCCGATGGAAAGGGTACTGGAACGAAAGGGGGCCGGCAACGGGCGGGCAGAATGAGGTCGACGGCGCCTTTGACGCGGGCCCTCATCTAGTTGCGCCCCGAAATCTTGCTCTTGTTGGATTCTTGTCCTCTCGCTCGGCCACGTGAACCGGCCAGGTAGAACGCGCCAGATTTTAGCACTCGTCTCGCCGCCCACGATCCTCGCGACCGGATGGATTCTCTTCAGGTTCGTGCGACGTTGACGTGGAAGCGTCAAAGTCCACGATAAGCTTTTCGTTCGGGAACGATCGGGGGTGTCGGATTCGATGGCGCTGTTTCCCGACTATCGGGTATATCCGCAGGTGAGCAAAGAAGATAAGCGAAGTTACACAAACGTAACGCCGGTAACGTAAGACTCCTTCGGCGAAATCGCGCCTTCAATCTCCGCCGGCGAAGGGAAAGCAGGCGAGAGGCGAACCCCGACGGCGTCGCTAAGTATCCCTCGCGGCCGTCCGACGGACATTTTGATTTGCGCCGATATCGCGTTTCCCCCGATATCCGCGTAACTTCGTTATCCATTAAGACGGCTTAATCTGTGACGTCGAGCGGCGCGGGAACCGGCGTGAAAATCGATCGGCGGAATCCGTGCGCGGTGGCGGCTGGGCTTTGGGGGGGGGGGGGGGGGGAGGAAGTTGTACCGTCGTACTACGAGAGCCACGAGCATGCACATTCGGCACGTAGGCGATGTTTATCATCGGGAGGCACGGAGCCACCCGATAGGCCAGTGCCGAGGTTCGAAAGACTCGAAGAAAATAGGAAGAGAAGGACAGGGAGGTTGAGGAATACGAACGAGTGAGGGAGAAAGTGCGAAGAGTAGGATGGGAAGACCGAAGAAGAGAGAGAAAGAGAGAGGTACGGAGACTCGCTGGGACGAAAGAGTGTGCGTGTCTTCCGCCGGTGTGCAGCGCGGCAGAAGTAATGGACCGGTCGAAATCGTATGCACCGCACTCGTCCGACTCGTTTTCACGCGTTGCACGTGAGTGGCCCGATTCAGCCGACGCTCCGGTAATTCATGCCCGATCGCCGATATTATCGATCCCCCCCGAAAGCGTCGGGTCCGCGCGCGTCTTGCTCTAGCGAGATTTAGTGTGCCACGCCCGGCGCGGTAACCTGCAACGGCGTTATACCTGCGCAGATGCATCGACGATATATATCTGCGGGGCCCGGAGAAAATGTTGCAACGGTCTTATGCGTCGGCCCGGGGTCCGGGGAGGCCCCGGCGTCGGGGGCGATCATCGTTCGGAGTGCCGCGCGGAATATGAAAGCCCGGGAGAGGAACTGGGAGGCGTGAGAAAACCGGCCGGTGTTGCGTGCAACAAAACTAAAGGGCCCTATTATGCGGCCGGGAGGATGCGCGCGCGTCTTCGGCGCAAATTTAGTGTGCCGCCACGGTCTGCGAGGGATGCGTTCGATGCACTCCATGGTATCCCGGGTACCATAAATTCGATATCGCCCACTCCGCAATTGAATGTTCGCGAAGCAGCTGAGGGCGACCGGGCGCGAGCGCGCGCGCGCGCAAAAGCGAAAACCTCGACTTTTTCCCCGCATTAACGACCGATGCCATTAACTCGCGCCGTTGCGTGCGATCGAGAAAGTAAAATTTATCTCTCGCATGTCGGCGCACGTGCCCGGTGTCAAGAGACACGCTGTAACGCGCTTTTATCAGTGCGGTCGATCGACCGCCGTGTTTCCAGAGAACGAAAAAAGGGCACTTCCCGAGTACGCGATTACCGGGCCGGAGGGGAGGGGAGGGTGGTGGGTGCTGATTACGGGCGATTTTTCGAAGGTGCCCGACAGTAAGTGCGAGAACGTCGAACGCCTCGTTTCCTTAATGCCACCCCGCCGGTCGAACGATTTTCCCTCCCCCCAAAAATGTCGACCATTAAACTTGACGAACGGTCGAAGTTGCGTGATTCGTGGAAATTGTTGGACAACTGATACGACGGGATGAGATGGGCCGGCGGGCAGAGGGGGGGGGGGGGGGCGTCGATTGTGATAGGACAAATTTCCCGTTTTTTACCCCGTCCCGCGATACTCCGGGACGTTTGACTTCATATGAGTTTCGCGATAAGAAAAATCGCGTCTCCCCGAACTTCTCCAATAATACTTTCGACCGTTCGCGGCGCCTCCGAGCACCCTCTCCATCGGGTCAATTCCCGTCCTTTCTTCTCCGCCGAAAAAAGCTCTTTTCAAGTTTTCATCGCGGCCGAGCGAGCAGTTATCAACGTCGGACATACCGGCTCGAAACGAATCGTCCGAGTTGCTCGGAACTCCTCTCGCTGTCCGGTCCACCAGGGATTCATCGTCCGCGATGAAAGTAACAGCCTCTCGGGATCAACTCTTTCACAATCATCCACATTAAAGAGCGAAATATAAATCTATGCATTCGCGTCAGTTACTGCTTCCTAAGCGCGTATAAATCTGACCCACGTTCCGGGGCCAGGATAAGAAAAATGGAGAGCGAGAATTCTGAAATCGAAGAACAAGCAACAGTAGCTCGAGTATCGTTCGTGTTTGTACGAGCTCGTATTGAACTAGCGCGTACGGACGCGAGCGTGGCGGATAGCATGAAAATTTGCTTCCGCGGCGGGAGTAGGGCAGGGGGAAAGGGGTGAGAAGGGGGAAGAGGGGAGAGGCAGAGGCAAGAGCAGAAGCAGAAGCAGCAGCGTGAGCAAGAGTGCAAGGCAAGAGCAAGGGCAGGAGCCGGTGGTGCGAATTGTGCGGCTCAGTGCGCGAACCCTTCGTAACCGGTTGCACAATACAGTGAAACGCACTCCACTCCGGGGGCACTCCACTCTCGAGCAGCGCCTAGATTACGACTACGGGTAGGTAGGTGCGACCTGTGCACAACCGCCTTCCGTACCCTCAGAGACTAAAGGGGTTTCATGCGGAGAATTCACGAGTGCGACCGCTCGACGCAAACGACTTTAAAATGCGGCCTTAACGGGCTCGAAAAAAAGGGGAGGATTAGAGGAAAGGAAAAACGTGGGGCGCGACGGAGGAAAAACGTTTCGCGTCCTTCCTCGTTCCCGCGCGCGCGCGCGGCAACCGACTTCGGTGTTTGGAAAATTCCACCCCCGAAATACGAGCGTCGCCTTTCGAGGCTCCGACCGGCGACACTCTGCGAGTGTTATTTTGCTCTCGAGGAGATACACTTAACATATGCGCACCCCACCTCTACCCCCTCCTCCTCCCTCCACCTACACCCAGTCGCCTCTTAAAACGGAAAGTTTCGAGGCGCCGTGGTTCCACCCCTCCCACGGATACGTTCGGGGCGTCCAACCCCTGTCCTGCTTTAAATGGAATTTTAAAGGCGGCGTACGTCTGTCTTTAAATGGAATTTAAAAGGGATTTAAAAGCACTGTATTTATGGCACCCGCCGCGCCGATTTCCACCTGCACACGAAGGTGCGAGAGGCGTTCGGTTCATTTCGAGCGAGAGTTACATTGCGCACGCCGCACCCCCCCTTCCCCTCCACCGGAGTACGACGATCCGCATTACGTGCATCGAACTTTAGATTTGTCGCGACTCGAGTTAGTAAAAGCCCGAGAGCTCCCACCACGATCGTTCGTGCACGCGCGGGCGCTCACGTAAGCGGCCTGCATGAGCCACGATGCGAAATATCAAACGTATTACTTTTTGGCGAAGTATTTACTGGCCGCAAGAAACAGTCGTTCGATAAGTTCTCGAGAGCTACTTCCTCAACTATCCGGAAATCGGTCCGCCGAGTCGGTCCTTCTTTCGATTCGTCCTCCATTCCGCAGGAGTGCATGGGAACATCGATAAAACTGTGCCCGGGAGGAGGTACGAGCCACCGAGGTCGGTAATCGAAACTGTCCTCGGGACCGCGAGCGACTCACTTCCCGAATTATTCTGACGTGGAGTTAGGATTCGCGATCGGTGAAGCATGCCGTTTTTACAGGCGATGCACGATCAGCTTCGGAGCAAATTTTTATTGTCCCCGCGCTCGATCGCTTTACGAGCCGATCTCTCGCGCACGACAAACAACTCTCAAGCATGCGAGAGATGGCTTCCGGATTCCGCACATGCCTGGAACGACCTAACCGGACGAAAACTGTCGATACTCGCGTGTCAGGCGGCTCCTTCACGCGTCGGGTCGCGTGGGGGCGACAGATGTCTGACTGTCCGATGACCGCTATCAGCGCAGACCTTACGAGGCGCGAGTGGACATCGCCCCTTCCCAAGCCTACCAACGCGGAATCTTTCGCCGTTCCGTTCCACCCGCGGCGCATCCACCCACGGCAACAATCGTGCCGCCGATCGGCAAACGGCAGACTGCCGGATGGCATCGATCGGAGCCCCGTCTCTGGACGACGCTCGTCGTTCCGCAACTGGCACCGGAGATACGAGGCGGCGAATCGTCTGCGAATCCTCGGCGAATCGCAGTCCAGGCGCTGCTGCACTGCAATTAAATGCGCGCGTACGTACGAACGCTGGTACAGATTTATGCGTCACTGCCGGCTACGGCCTTCCCGCCCCTCCCGCGCCGACTACGAGTCGGCGACCTTCCCACTCGCTCTTATCTTACCTCCCCTCTGTCTCTCGCCTTCCCGAGGACCTATCTCTCCATCGTCCTCTCCCTCCCCTCCGACGCCCCATCTCGGCCTTCGCGAAATGATCGTCGGCGTATCTCAATCACGGTGGGACTGTCTTCCGTCTGTGCCTCGATTAAGTATTGCGCGTCATTGAGCCCGCGGCGGGAGGCTGAAGGGGTCGAAGACTCCTCGTCGTCGGACCTTTTCGGTTGGCCAGCCTGGATGTCGGCTTGGGAGTGGCGTCCAGCGGGGAACGGCCGCGACGATACCTTCTGTTTATCGACGTCGCGACGATCGACGCCCTCGCTTCTGCGAAACAGCATCCGGGCCACATGGTACCGTGGCTACATAAAGAGCGTGCTCCCGGGTCAGTCTCGACACTCGAACCGCGGGGGAACTTAATCGTTCGACGTCAGAACGCTTCTCGGCCGCGACAAATTTTTCACCATTTTCGGCGGACGTCCGTCCCGTCGGCCGAAAGTTATCGCGCGAAGTGCCTCGAATTGGGGCGCGATCCAATATCGGATGTGACTCGAATCTAAGTTGAAATCGGGGTCAACGTACGGTCGGCTAAAAGTCAGTGCCCCCCCCCCCCCCGCCCCCGCCCTTCTTCCCCTGAACACGCCGGCCCGAAACTATCCCTGACGACGAGGTAAACTCTGAGCATCGACCAAACATCGCTGAATAAACGATGCTCGAGATTTGACAAAATTTCGTCGGTGTCAGGATGAGAGAGGACGATGGCAGGATAAAAACAGCGGGAAAGTGTCGTGACGAGGCGTGGCGAATTTTCGAATTGAATAAAATATCGATGGGCAATCGGGGCGAACGGAACGGTCAGCCGGCGTGCATATTTAAGGGTAAAAAATTGCATGGAAGCCGATGGCTGCGCCGTATTTGCATAAAAAGTACATTGCCCGCGGTTCGTACGAGATCATCGAGACAACCAATCGCACTCGATCATCGTGCGAGCGAGGCGAGAGAAGGAGTCGATGCGAGTCGACAGCGATCTCGGGGAAGGATGGCCAGCAGTATTTTTTTTTGCCCGCTCGGAGGGCGGCGCAGGGGGGGTGGGGGAGGGGTGAGTGGGGCAACGATACGGATTTTGTGCCAATTACACGCGTTTCGCCGTCTGTTTTTCGGTAGCCATGCATTTTCGCGCAGGGCACAATGTAGAAGTCGGCCCGCAGCCGACGAAACCGACGTTTTTCAGGAATAATCTCCCGGCTCCCATCATTTTCGGCGTCTCGCATCTTTCGGGCGCGTAATTACATCCGGCATTTCGCGGTAATTGCCGGCCCGCCGCATCGGGCCCCGCCGGCCGCACTTACAGCCGTAGAAAGTGCTCGCGCGCCATGTTTTTCGCGGCAGAAATCCTTTCCGATTGCCGGGCGCGATCCGTCGAAAATTGGTCACGGACCTTTCCGCGACCGTGCGTGCCGATGAGGAACGGGCCGTGTATGCTAAAGAGGATACTCCTGGCGCGAGTGAACAGTCGCGCGCGCGCGCGCGCGCGGGCCAAACCTCGAATCTATAGGAAACCTCTTTACATACGGCCCGGTCGAGAAGCGTGTAACGCGTAGACCGGCTGGTCCGCCGAGTTGCCCCGCACTAGAAACAAACCGGCGCATACTCGTAAAATAGATACGTATACTTGTATTTACGTGTAGCCTACTTTGAAGCGAAACCGCTGTTACAGGCGGGAACAACGTACGGCTCGCACGCACACCATTTCCCGCGAGTCCGCGTCGAACATGGACACGGTTCGGGGTGGCTGGTATTTGAATTGCAACATACGCACGGCTCGCGTGCGAGAGTTCGCCGAGTATAAATCCGCTGGTCAGCCGTTCGCCAAGCTCGACGGTTGGCCGCGATCTTCCTGCGAACGCCAGGACTATTTGTCAATAGAGTCGCGCGCGCGCGCGAACGACCCACGCATGAAGGGCAGCTAAGTACGCGCTGGCCGCGATGTAAATACGCGCGAGCATCGATTCCGACCCGATGTAGAGATTCGACAGGGACGAAACTCGTGAACGGGTCCCAGGCCCTATGTGCGTACATAGGATCCACGGAATACATACGGCACGCATACGGATATGTCGGCCGCATTGTGCGCCCGATCGCGCGCCCGATCCGGTTACGACAGAGCGGACGATCGGAACGCGATAGTTATTTAACGTACCTGGTAATCAGCGACCATAAAAATGAACATAAACCGACACGTTTCGTACGGTAGGTGCGCGCCCTCTCCCCGCACGATAGTAATGAAAGCCTAAGTTCCGGTAATAAAGCCTAAGTGCCAACTCGCATCGTTTATGGGCTTCCTTTTGCTCTGGAGAGCCGTCGACCGGCCGGGAGAGGGACCCTCTCGCGGTGCGCTACGGCAAAAATCGTATTCGAGAGGGGGCGGCCGGGGAGCCGCGGGGGGGCAGGTCGAAGTGGGCCGGACGAGGTTTCGGCTTTCGAATAAAAATGCGCCGGGAGTCTCGCGGAGAGAGTGCGAGCAGGTCATTTATTATTAATTTTCGTCCGCGTGCAGGCCTCGGGAAAGCGCGTTGCGTAACGCGTGACCGATGAAAACGATGCGCGCGCGCGCTCCCCGCATGGAGAGATATTGCGGGACTGTCTCTGAATTGCCAACAATTCTCGGTATCTGCCGACGAAATCGTACGTGCCGCGGCGATGTGCGTTCGATGCGAGCATCGCAAGCGTTTAAAGCTGAGGTCGGTTAAACGCGACTGGAAGCAGTCGTTCTCAGCCTTCTTTCGACAGACCGTTCTCCAGAAAGTTTGCAACTTGAGATATGCCTTAATCACTCTTCTTCGAAGTAGAATGAATTGAGAAAAATTCAGAGGCTTCTGTCCGTAAAGACATAGCGGACGAACAAACTGCTCCGCGAAACAAACGACAAACCCAAATTGTTAAATTACTAATTACCGCGTGAGCTTGAGGTTTGACTATCATCGACATTCGTACATGATCCTTTTTTTGGACATTACAGACATTTATCTCGGCCTTCTGGCCTCGACGGTCTCGATCTTTCTCTCCGGCGCGAAGAGAAACGAAGAGGGGAACACGGGAGCGACAGAGACGAGAGAGAGAGACCGAGAAAGAGAGAGAAGAGAAGGGGGAGAAAGAAGAACGGACCGTTCCCGGCGAAACATGATTCTCGCCTATGCCAGACGGGACTCAAGGATAGATCGTCAGCGGAGATTGTTGAGGGCGCAATTTGTTTTACCGCCTAATACGAATGTTCCCTCTCGGGACTTTGGCTACCTGGGATACCCGGGTCCGAGAACGAGTCGAGGGACTGTCGGACGTGTGAACCGTAAACAGGCTTATTCGCGCTGCACGCGCGTTATAAGGCAGTGCGAACGTTCGAGAGATCCTCCGTGTCCTCCCACAGCCACGAAGATGGTCTATCGTCTAGAGAAAGTGTCGCATCGTCGGAAGGGAAAGGACAAATATTTGGAGGAACGTCGATCAAGTCTCATGGTGGGCTAAACATGGATTTGGCGCATTGGCTGCGAAAACGTGAGGCGCGCGAAGAGGCGAGGAAGGACAAAGAGCCGGGACCGACAAGTGGGGCAAGAAGAGTGAGAACTTAACCTCCCGTGACCCGGCGTAATTTTAGGGTAAGGTACCCATGCGTGGGGGTACCATTATTACCGGCTTCGCATCGCACCGATGCCTGCCATCCCTCGCACCTTTCGCTCACCGATCGTTCCACTTCCACCGTTCCCCCCTCTCCCCCGGCTGTCCTAATTAAACGCGCGTAATTGCCGAAATATAGATAAAACCCGACCGCGTATCAAGTGTTTCGGGGTTCCGAGTCCCTTCGCGAGGCTAACCCTCACGTTCGCGCGCGCGCGCGCCGAATAATGCCCGGGGAAGACGAGGCAATTAGGGGCGAATTTATTTAATAAACTCGCCCGGCCCGAAATTTGAGATTATTACGGCGAGACGCGCGGACCCGCCCCGTAAATACCACTTCCGCGCGCGTCGCTCCTATGCTAAAAAGTGTATAAAATAAATTTATCTCCCTTGTCGCAATTACATTATCTTTCGTCCGCGCGCGTGCTCGCGTGTAAAATAATCTCGGGAGGGGCCGTGCGTGGAACGGAATAACAATCGCTTAGGGATAATTGAACGATCCTGCGGGCAGAAAACTTCGCCGCCGATTGAACGATACCGGAAGTCTTCGCTTCGCACGGAAAAATGTTACGTTCAACGTATTGCCGTCGGCTTCGAGATTACAATTATACTAGAAGGCGGTCTTCGGCGAAATTCGATCCGTCAGGAAATTTGTATCTGACTCGAGGAAAGTGTCAGAACTTCGCGAAGGCAGCGAGTGCGGCCTTCGAAATGCTTAGCATCGATGTTCCGTCGTTTTACGAATCCTGCGAGCAATTTTGCCCGCGGCGACTGCTTTCGATGGTGTATAAGCGAGCATCGGTAGGTGGAGACGGTACAACATTGATGGCGAGATGAGCGGAAAGTAAAGGACGCTGGAAGAAAGGGGGGCGGTGGAGGAGAGGGACGTCAAGACGAGATGAGAGGGAAGACGAGGGAGCGAACGAGCGAAAGAGAGGGGTGGAGGAAGAGGGCAGCTAGATAATTCCGCCGACACGGTGAAAATATCCGCGCGCCGAGATAATTTCACCGACACGGTCTGGAATATCCAGAACGGCCAGTCTAACCTTCCCTCCCTCCCGTCTATCCGACTCTTCACCTTCATCCACCTCTTCCGACTCCTTCTCTACCCCGGCCCCTCCTCTCTCTCTCTCTCGCTCCCTCCGCCGTCTCATTCTCCGAGACTGCGGAGGCAGAGGGCATCTGCAATTATTTTCGCGGTGAATTCTAGCCGGGAGAAAGGGGAAGAGAGAAAAAAGGGTGAGTGGCGAAGAAAGACCGAGAGAGAGAGAGAGAGAGTGAGAGAGGAAAAGAGGATAGCCTGAAAGAGAGCGAGGGAGAGAGGAAGAGCGAGTGTACCACCCAAGTTTCTCGAGGCCACGCAACACGATCGAGGTGGAGCTCGACGGTGGCTTCATTGCCTTAACTCACGAGATATTTGCATCTCCCGTCCGTGGCGCCGTTAATTTCGGCCATCGATGCGCGTCCATGTCGACCCGTAGCGACGAGGTCGCGGCCGCCAATTTTGCCAGCGGAAAACGGGCCCGACGACCCGCTGCCCAACGAAACCGAACTCCATCATCCAATTCGCGTCTCCAAACTTCCTAATGCACACCCTTAAGCCTCTAACGCAGCTTTCTCCATTTATTTTCCATTGCTACCATCGTTCACAGTCCACGGTCGCACCTTCGGAGTCCGCTGGAAAACTGGGACCATCTCCGAGCTGGAAAACGTTTCCAGGAACACGCGGCCATGTTTCCCAGTTCGAAGAAGACGAAGATCGGAGACTTATTGAGACGTCACGGAGGCGCGCGAATGACGAGAGCCGCCCCGGTAAGAGATATTATGACGTTAGCGTGGCCCGAGATTAATCACGGCGTCTGGCCTTCGCCCGCTGCCCGACGCAGGATAATTTCCTCCTTTGTAGAGCGCTGCCACCAATTTCATGGTGATTGCCCGCTGGAATTGGAGGCCGCCCCGCTGAACGCATAAATAATTGGTCACGCATCTTGTGCGTCGCCTCTGCAATGATACATTGTACGGCATTTGTATTACTTTGGCGCGGT
The DNA here is from genome assembly GCA_914767735.1 of Anoplius nigerrimus. NCBI lineage: Eukaryota > Metazoa > Arthropoda > Insecta > Hymenoptera > Pompilidae > Anoplius > Anoplius nigerrimus. The sequence continues at coordinate 7,128,797 of OU612084.1, read as the reverse complement.
CTGCCGGCCAAGGAGGGGGGAGGGGAGGTGTAGGTACGCGCAAAGGTACGGTATCTATGTGACTGTCCCGCGGCGACGTCTTCGAAACGCGCCGGTTCCGGGAAAAGGGCAGTTTGTCTTAAGGACGGGAAGTCGCTCGCGTGTCCTTGCGGCCGCGGGAGGGTGCGCAAATGAAAGTGGATTCGAAAAGGTATCCTTAATGAGCGCGCACCGACTAGCCGCGGAGGCCTCTGCCTCTCGATCGTGCCGCGAACCGGGAATGATGGACGTTGCGATGATGCGCCTACCCGAGCACCACCAATTTCGTTCCAATTATCCGGGTGGGATCCGAACGGCGCTGCGCATTATAATCGCGCATTCCGAGCGAACACTTTAATATCCTCTCGCGTACGTGATAGACGATAATGATATGCTAATTATAAAATCTTATTCCGCCCGGCTCTCTTCTTACGTAACTGACCTGTTCTCGCTGCGCTCGGGAACGAACGTACGTAGCACACGGTATGCCGGGTTCGCTGGTTGGTCGGCTGGCTCGTCTGCCTCGTTGCTGGCTTTCCTCGCATGCGATTCAGCCAGCCTCGATGACTTTGCACGGGAAAGGGGGCTAACGACATGCAGATCGTTTTCGCGTCAAGGACACCTAATGAATTTTCAATTGGGCTCAGCGCGAAAGATGAATGCCGGACGATGACTGAACGAGCTTTGCGTCGGACTTCCTTCCTTTTTTCACCGCCGTCCCAGAATAGCTCGAGGAGTTCAGTTTCTTGAGGGAACAGTCGTTAATCGGGTGTCATTTTGAGGGACTTCTCATTATCGCCGATTCGCGCTCGATTATCGAAATTGACTTCCGCCGTGGCTGAGACCTTAAGCGCCTGCGCGGGTACTTTATATTAATTTGAATAGTCTCATGTACAAGATAACGATTACAAGCCGTACAGGTGCCTCTGAAGCTGCATGTCACTTAGAGACTCTCACGCATCCTCCTCCCAGGCTCGTTCGTTGCGAAAAACCTGGAATTAATCACCGACGCCTCCGAAATAGAACTCGCACAATTATCGCATTTAATTATTCAACCCTTCCGACCTAGCTCATCCTCCGTGAAAACACTGTCTTACGATCGTCCACGTCTCATTACTCGCCACGTCGAAAGAAGAAACTCCTCGTCCAACCCCCGCTCCCTCCCCCGAAAAACAATGTCCTTAATGCGCGGCGAGTAAATTCGCCGCCTCGTTCCGTCCAATTTCGGTGACGAATTAATCTCGGCCGATTCTCGCCTCGTCGAGAACGGCTTCGCGGCCTCGAAGATGAGAGTCCTGGCGGTCGCTCATCGCGCCGGGGCATAAATTCGCCGATCTCGGCGATATATCACGTAGTCGCTCGGGCCCGGGCCTAATTCGAATCAGAGGAAAGACGGGAGTCCCTAACAATCCCGGGGCAGGCCGGATCGAAATCATAACTGGCCGAGCAGGAGGAGTCCGGGACGAAGTATGCGGCCTGGGTGTACCTACGCCTCTTACCGGCCTCACCTCCTTTCATTGGCCGGACCTCGTTACGCGAGGAGGCCGATGCCGGTGATTGATTAGTCGCCTTGAGTATGCCCCCGGTGCACATCCGCATCTGAGAGCGCATATCAGCGCGTCCCGGCGAGCATCTCGTCGAGCCATCTCGCAGTATGCGGCACGGGCCTCGCGTACGTGTGTGTCTTCACATGCAAGTATGAGCGCGTAAGACGGCGCGCGCGCGTGTACCGACGCTCGCCTCCTTTTTCTACGGGGCACGAGCAAATTAGAGCGAAAGTCGGGGACGGGAGGGGCAAAGGCGGCGAAAAAAGTCTCGCCGGGAAGCGTAAGATGGCGGGAGGGGAGGAATGAGGCGCGCAGGAGGAGACGGAGTAAGAAGGGCGGCAACCGGATCCTAATTACCGCCGAAACGCGTATGTGCACGCGTACGTATATAGGTAAGAACGCTCGCGCGAGCGGCTGAACTCGCGGTTTACGGGTGGAGGGGGAGGGAAAAGAGCGAGGCGGAAAAAGGAATACGCGTGTACGTGTAGCGCGCCGGCGGGGGTGGCGAGCCAGTCCCGGTGCCCTGTGATATTCATGTTTCCAGATTATTTATGGCCACGGGAACGAGCGGCCGCACGCGCTGCGAGAATGAGCGGGAGGAGGATGGAAGTGGGGAGCCACTGAAGGGGGATGTGGGAGGTGAGAGAGAGGGGGTGGGGGACAAGGAGAGGAAATACCTCGAAAACGCAACTCGTGCGTCTAACACGTACGTTAGCGTAGGGAAGAAACCAGGCAGGAGGGGGGAGGTGGCCCGAGGTGGGTCAGGTAGAGTGGAAAAAAAATAGAAACAGCCCCCGGTCGGCGGGGGCGGACTCTTAGCGTCGCTCTCTCCTCCGGTCGAGCGAGCCACCCCCTAACCGCGCGCGCGCGGCTCAGGCACTCACCTCGCACTCGAATAAATGAGCTTACGCCAGGCTCGGCACAGCGTGTGCGTGTGTCATTTCTCCCGCAATACGATCGCCGCGGCCGCTCGTACGTGAATGAGCGTGCGCGAGCGCGCGCCCACGGGGCGAGATTGTGTCTGTAACATAATGCTCGCCAGATAGAGCAGCCGGTATAAAGGGAGGTGTGGCATCAGCACGCGTTACGGGCATAATTCATCCCGGACTCGAGCAACGACTCGTTTGCCCGCGAAAGGCCGCGGAGACATACATACACGTGTACGAATGTACATTTTATCGTTCCGATTCCGATAAGCTCGGAGAACTACGAAAGTACCCTGGCGCGGACCCCTTCGGCTGGAAGAGTGAGTGTGCTGGGCGTAGCAGCGTGCGTGCGTGCGTGCGTACGTGCGTGCGCTAGCGACCCAATCGATATTTAATGAGTATGACGAACGCACGGCTTATCGTTGTTAACGATTGGCTTTCGCGAGATTTCAAGAGCGAGGTTGCCAGCGAATTTGTTCGACGCAACGCGGGGGATGAGGGTCGGCAAGGGGTGGGAGATAATGAAATATTTACCCTACGGTATTAATTGTATTCGCGGGGCTAGTTCATCTGTTAGTTCGATGGCGAGCGAAATTCTAATGGAAGAATTTTGGCAAACAGCGGCTCGGCCAGGTAATGGAACGCCGGGTTTGTTTTAATATATTTAATGGAAACATTTGGCGCGCGAGCCGGCGACAGCGCGGCTCACGCTCGATTCTTCGGCTGAAAGTGACAAATCGACACTTTAAAACGCAGCGGGACGTTCTTTCGCATTATCGTCATTAGCCATTACCGGGCTCGTTCGTAAAGGACGTCAAAGTCCGTGTACACACGCCGGGAGCCGGTTATTAATTTATCGACGATGACATGCGTACCACCCGTCCGGCGGCGTGTTTCAGAAATCAATTAATATCTCTATTTTATGTTTTAACAAAATCATCAGCCAATTGTACAAATATGCCTGACACTCGAAAATGTGCGCAAACAGCGAGCATGGGGGAGCCGGCTAAATATCCGGCGATCAATCGGCCCCCGACTATTGTGCCAAATCACTACCAGAGATCGAAGATTTTCGCTATAAAGCCACTTTGAATTGAAATTGTTCATTTTTCGCGTCGCCCGGCTGGCAATTATAGGGTACGGTCGCAGACGGATGGTAATTCCGATTTTATTCCTCGTCTATCTCATTCACTCGTTTCTGGGACGAGGATTTCAATACTGCGATTGTCGTGTGTTACCTGTGTGCGAGTAACGGCACAAATGCTTCATAGCATTAAGATTGAATACCTTCAGACACTGATTATACGTCCAATGCTACAACACTCGGGACGACTAAATTACGATTTCTTTCACTGATCATAGATTCCTTGGTGTTATTGCTGAAACTTCATTCAGTCGTCTGAACGACAAACTGAACTGGAGCACATGGTACAGACACATATAATGAATACGTACACAGGCAGAAGGCATACCTAGCCAAATGATCCAAAGCACAGAATATTACGTGGCAGCCAACGCGTTAAGCAGTTGCCTCCCTCCGCCCCCGACTCATATATTCTTGTTTAATTCGGAAACTGTCGGGAGCGAGAGAAAGTACGGGGGCAGATAAGGGGCAGAGGATCAGGTAGACGGGGGAGGAGACCGGAAGAAGGTAAAGAAGAGAGAATGGTACAATCTTGCCGGAGATATATGCCCCTACCGGCGAGAGCCTCCTTATCAAAAGTCCTAATAAAACGGCAGGGGAACGCTGAAATTAGTTTTTTACGCTTCCAACTTGGCTAATACGGGACAGCCGACCCGTTATATTTTGAGATTAGCGAGCATTACGCGGCCCACCAGCCTTGATGTCGCGTGTCAGTCGTGATTGTCACGTCCGCATTCCGCTTCAATGTTTTTTCTCCCAGACGATATTCTCAATTAATTCGCCCCGGCAAAACTGTCCCAGACACGCGTGCCATTCTTCGCGAATATTATTTAAATGTCTCGCTCGCCATTTGACAGAATCGCTCGTCATTACTGTCCGCCTCTATTGACTCGTCCCCGCGAGACTTGACGGAACGTCAGTCATTTTAATTCCCGCCCAGTTCGGCGAGCTACATATGGGTTAAGCAAATCCAGCGGAATCGTTGACCTCGAGGAAAATCATCTCCGGCGGTTAATTAATAATTCGCGCGGGGGAAGACAACTTGTACAACACTAAGCGCGCTTGTAGTTTCGCGAAGCGAACGTGTATGCTCTTCGGAATAGCGGAGGGGCGGAGGTGAAGTTGAGCGGAGGGAGAAAAGTGGCGAGCAGCGAGAGTATCTATCTGGCTCTCCTGCCAGCGAGAGAGACTGAGAGAGAGAGAGAGAGAGAAAGATGCAGAGAAGAAGAACAGAACAGGCAGAGAAAGAGAACGAGACGGAACGCGGGAAGAGAAGAAGAGAGAGAAGGTTCGCGCGGCAGAAACAGACGACTATGGAATCCATTTAGATAAGTAAACGACTTTGTTAATTAGATTTGTCGAAACTACGCTAGGTGGGAGCGCTGGCGTGGGCGCGCAGGTGGAGGAGGTGAAATAATCCTCGGCGCCTCGGAGAGCAGCGAGGGGGCGAGCGAAGCTTCACGGAGTTCGCCGGCGACAAAGACGGGACCGGCTCGATGTACTTTGACAAAGATTCATCCTCCGGAGGTGGGACGACTCACGGGGGTAAGGAGGTCCGGCGAGGTTACGCGGGAAGTACAGGGAGCAAAAGTTTTTCGGAATAATTGTCCCGAGCTGAAATACGCTCGGTCGTTAGGTGCGTAAGCGTCCTGGGGCGCGACTGACGAAGATATCTCCGCTCCTCCCGATGCAAGGACACTTTAAGGACCCTTCGAACGACCCACTTTCGTCGCCCTATCCCTCCTCGGAAACCTTCGTTTCAAATAACAGCTCCAGATCGCGCTCCTCGCACGATGCATCCGGACGTCAGCTCGCATCGCCGACGTGACGCTGACGCAATTAGAAACGTACGATATTCGGGTCGGTGGCGGAAAGCTCGTCGATATTTCTCGCACGTAGCCAGGCCGCGGGCAGAAACTGGGCCGCTGAGAGTCGCGAGCCGGGTGAGTCGTGTGTAAAAATGTCGCGTCGTACGTTTCGGACGGACGTCCGAGCTTGAACGAAAATTGACCGCTGACGGACAACAGTTCGCGAACGCGCCCGTTCTCTCTAATAATAGGAGAGTGACGACGAAGACGGGCCGACGCGCTTGCCAGGAACTGCGAAAGTCCTGGGCCGGACAAAGGCGTGTCCGTGAAAGTGATGTGGGACAGGAGTCGCTCGGCGAAAGGAAACGTCGCGGTGCCGTAAGAGAAGATAATGATCCGGCGTCGCGGATCCTGTACCGATCCTCTTAACCTCTCCCTCTCTCCTTGTCCTCCCACCTCCCGATCCGACTCCCCCTCCAGCCTCATTCCGCAGGCTCCCGCGATAACTTGACCCGTGTGCGTGTAGCACACTGGGACACGTAACGCGGCCAGATTCCAGCTCCGTGGAAGTAGCTGCCCCTGCAGTTAAGACCTCAGGGTATCAGGTTTCCCCGATTGTATCATCAAACGGACTCTGACTCGGTTTCTTCGTCATCGTTCCAGCCGACGCTGCGATACGCGCACCGCTGCTATTTCAGTTCCCCCCGTTCGGACTCAACTTTCGCTGCCGAGCGGAATCCTGGCGGAATTCGACGGAGCGGAGACCGACCGAACACCTCGACGTCGCCCCCGCCCGAGCATCCCTCGAACGTCTCGCCGACGTTAAGATACGTTCAGATACGCTCGTAATCCGTAAGGACATCTTTCGCGAAAGGGGTCAGCGCGCAGAGGAGAGCGAGGACTTGACTGGGTGACCGCACGCTCGTTTCGTCAGCTTCTTGGAAAGTATCGAGTCGCCGACGACGTTTCCTCCGGAGAATGGAGAAGCGTGCTCGCGTACGAGCCGCTTTCGCGCAGGTTTCGCAAGCGCGTTCGGTGAACGTCGATCGAAAGTCCGAAAGGTTCGGAGTGACGCTCGTTAGTCTCAAGATGCCGGTAAAGTTTGATCGGCCTCGATCGAATGGATAGAATGGAGAAATATTCTTTATTAGGACCGAACACGTGTAGCGAACGAATTATCTCGATGGAGGTAGAGAGGTACTCGCTTTGCTGGATGTTCGTCTGATTAAATGCGCAGCTTCTTCATTGTAATTAAGGAGAATTTTTAGCCGACGCTCGCCCTTTCTCGCACAAAGCGAGCGCTCGTGTCTCGCGAATAAAGCGTTACTCCGTGCACCTTTTGTCGCGGAGATTTTTACATCTTGCCCGGCAACGGGAAGGAAAAGGGAGGAATGACTTGTTCCGGGGGAAGGAGAATTCTTAAATCTCAGAGTACCGCGAAAAAGTGGAACAGCTTAATCCGTGGAGATGGTCCTCCGAACGCGGAAGAGGGAGTGAACTTCGGAGGATAGTGTCTTTCGACGAGGACGTTTGTTCAATTATTTTTAGGGCAAATCTTTGACTCGACACTGCGGATCTTATCAGATAATTAACAAGAATCGTCCGACATCGCTATTCTCGCGTCTCATTAAACGATCGACCCCCTTATCCTCTTTCGTTCGCAACATATTAAATTGCGCAACGTCCGTAAACGGAATATTCATTCATGAATTCTGCCGTAAAGAAGCAGAATGCTCGGAAAAATTACTCCCCCTCGTAGAACGCGCGCGGGCGCTCTCACCCCATGCGAATGTTGTTAAAACGTTGCAACAGGAAACGGGGTCGTAAGTTAAGGTTATATCCGGGACGATTGTAAGTTCCCCCGCAGCCAAGCTCGCAAACTCGCGCCACGGCAGGGGCGGATGTCTGAGCGTAGAAATTGTTGAAATTTATTGAAATGCCGTTCAGCAACTCGGCGCGAGAGAGGATTGCCTTTGAGCCCGTACGTCCTTGCACTTTGACCCGGCCCTTCTACCGTGGCCCTTCGCACGCCCTTCTTTATCATTCCCTCTTCCCCTCCTCTATCTATCCGGCGACCGTACGAGGGATCGTGAGCGCGCGCGCGCGCGCGCGAGCACCACACTGCGGTGGTTAAAAAAGTAAATGAATCCGACTAAGCGGACATAAATATTCAGCGTCTTACCCGAGGCCCTCGGATTCGCGGTTAAAAGCCTCTATTTTTAATACGCATAAATCCCTTGCCAGTTCAAAAGGCGCGGGGGCGAGTAAGGGGGGGGGGCGTTGGACAGGGATGTCGCAACGAGGGGAAGGAAAGGGTGTCGTGCTTAAAGGAAGTCGTAATGGAAGGCATACCCGTCTGTCTCGAAAGCCTTTTCCCCTTAATGCAGAGGCGTCGATCGTGCTTTTTCAAACGGACGTTTCGGTTCCTGATCGCGCAACGAATTCCATTGTTTGCCGGGCGCTGCAATAATGGAAGGAGCGCACGCCAGGCCGGACGGAAAGGGCGAAGTACGAGAAGTTGCATAAAAATTGTCCCACTCTATCTCTCTCCCTCTCCCCCTCTCTCGCGTGCACTAATGAAATGTTCGAGAACGGAGCGTCGGGCGACGTAATTAAATGGCGCGGTCATTAGTGGCACCCACAATCAGTATAATGTGCCGTATTATGATATTACATATTTAAAGGCGCACTAATACGGTTTTCATTCGGTCGACCGCGCGTTATTACCGCGAATTAATCGAAGCTCGCTTTATTTGAGGAATCGGGGAAATAGCCGATCAAGTCCGTTACACGGGGTGGTCGATAAATGGCGTTTACGGCCGAACGTCGATGAGTATCGGCGATATTTTCCTACGACGCTCTATCGCGATCGTGATTCTTGCCAATCTTCCCACCGACTTCGAGCTCTTTTTTTATCCGCCCACCCCAGATCATTATCGGCCGTAAAGGACGTCATTGCCGTTCCGTCGGCATGACGGGATCGATGGGCGTACATAACGGGTGGGGTAGGAATCCGTACGCAGCGTACATGTCGGAAGGCGAACGATGTCGTGAAACAGTTCGGAAGTAGGGAAAAGGACATAATGCGACAACGTCGAACGACTTAATCCGGCTCCTCCGCTCAACAAGCGACGTCATCTGGCCCGTCAACCGCCCGCGGGCGGACGGCATGAGGTGAACGCGGATTTAATTCGCCCTTAACGCAAAACCGGGAGAGCTGCCTCTCTCTCTCTCCGCGACGGAAAGAGAATATACTTCCGGCAGAGCGCGTCCCCCGGAGCTGAATTTCTCCGTTTTACGCTACGAATTCAGCGCAACTTCGCGGCAGTTAATCCGGCATTCTAATCGCTCTGATCGCGCCCGTAACCCGAGAATAACGAGGTAGCAAGGTGAACTGCACTTATTTACGCAGCAGTCCTCCCCATCTGCCGATCGATCGGAGGAGAGAGGGAGAAAAAGGGTCGAATCTGCTTAAGCGTCGTCGGAACGTTTCGGAGAATTGATTCTATTTTATTACTTCTATCGCGTTTGGAATCCGTGCAAAGCGACTCTGGCCAGAGGCAGTCAATACGTAGCAGGGTAGGTAGGAATACATTATACATACATATGGGTAGAGTGGACGTATCGAACGTGGCACATTCCCGCAAATGGAAAGTTGAGAATTCGTACGATGAGAATGCGTCTATCGATGCGTTCGCGGAAAAACATTTGCAAGGCTCGCGACATATTTGCATGGCAACTGGCGCAGCAGCGCGACGGGACTAATTACGAGGCTGCCAAACAAAGCGACGAACGCGAATGGCAGTCGGCGGCGGCTATGCATTTCAAAAACTAGAGATGCGCTCGTGTGCGCGCCCGCCAATCAGAAGATCGGCCGCTGAAAAGCGCGCAAATATTCCGTCCGAAAAAATTGTGCATCGATCTGCGGAGATGTATGCCTGCGACGTCCCCCACCCCCTTCTCTCGGTTCCTTTCGATCTCGTCTAGCTGCCGCGCGGCCGGAGACGTCGGCAAAAGCCTGCCGTCCATTGAAAAAGCCCCATAATGGGAAGATCGTACAACGTCGGATACGTTTCAGTACCGAACGCGTTCGTTAACCGAGCGCAAGGCGCAGTTCGCTTCTGTCGCTGCCGCGGCAGACGAAACTAGACCGCGGCTCGGCAATATGCATGCATAACGCAAAGCAAATTTGACGGATACCCGGTAACCGAGGAGACAACTCAATTTGCGTTACGGCCCATCATCGATGCTTCCCCGTCTTGGCGCTCGTCGTTCGCGCGAGGCGAGTGGCAGAACGCTCGGCCACGGGGCCAAATTCGCACCGACCGAAACAATGACATCCGCCGCGACGCCAGTCGCACCGCACTGTCCGCGGCATATTTGCGAATGGGTCCCCCGCACGCTGTTTACTTTGCCTATTTTTCGTCCCACTTAATCCCTGCACCGTAAACCGGAATAAACATGACTGTTGGGTTGTAGCGCCGGTCGGCAATTGAAATTTATCCGAGCTCGGGGCTGAAGAGCGGACCGTCGGTGACAGATTATTTTTTCCGCCTTCCCGCCAAACGCTCCCGCAATTAATTCATACCGTCGACGCCGACGCCGCCGATGCCGACGCTGACGTCACTCTCGCGCGCTCCACTTTTCGCGGCGAGCGCAAAATTGTCCTCGAGCCGGACGAGGGATATTGCGTCAGGAGGGTGCCGAGAGGGCGGGCAGATTGAAAATTAAAAGACGCCGCTGATGGAAAACTCGTCCTGGCCGTAACGAGCTTACGCCTTCGTGTTTTGCGGCGGTTCTTTCCGAGGATGGCCGTAATGGATGGCAACGTGGCTCGCTGCGGACGGAGACGGCGGATGCTACGATGAGGAAGCGTGTGCGGGGGTGGCTGAGAGAGAGAGAGAGAGAGAGAGAGAGAGAGAGAGAGAGAGAGAGAGAGAGAGGGTAAGAGGAAGGGTGAGGGGGTAGAGGCAGGTGATGATCTATTAACACGAAAATGGGTCAATTAGTCTGCCGCGGCCTCGAGCGACGACGCCGGGGCCCCGAATTTCGGGCTAATTCTGTTGGCTGCTTTAATTACTCCGCCCCGACGTTGGAAGCCCCGGCAAAGATGAAAGGTGACACGACACCGGGCAGGGCCCGGAAACAGTTTACAAACGCGACGCGTTCCGGCGCCTCGATATTCGCCCGGACCAATTGTGCCCTGGCCTTCTACGTGGCCGTCCGATCCTACCGCGCGGCCAGGCCAGGCCAGGCTTTCCGACGGATGCGTCCACCTGCCCAATGGTCGACGATATGAACGCGCGAGATTCGCCGATTCGACCTCGCTCATTTCGCAGCCTGCCATCGTGTTTGCCGTACGGCGCAGTCGACGAGTAGGCCACCCTACTATCGTTTAACCGTCCGGCCGGCCCGATGTTTGCCCGATGTTTGCGCGAGGTACCGTAGAGGCGGGCCAACGAACGTTTCTCTCATTAATGCGATCCGACGATATTCCCACTGGCCGGCGACGATCGGATCTCCGATTGGCTGATTGGGCCGTCTCTAATTGCGCGAATGCCGTGCACGAGGCTCGAGCCGATTTTAACTGCCCGGGACTCATAATCGATGACGGGCCTAGGCCTGACGGATTGGAAGTGCATGCGGACATGGGGCTACTACGTGCCCGGTCGTTGAACGAACGCCTCGCAATTCGTAAACGGACAGGGACGATGAAATTTTATCTCGAGTGCCGAGCGGAGCGTGGCGCCAGCGCTGAGGTCTTATTCCCGGAGAGTGTTTCGTGCAGGCGAGAACCGGAGTGTTCTACGCGCCCGAAGGGGTAGAATTTTGTAGATGAACCGTCGGGGCTGCAAAATAACGCCTCGCACGCGCTCGCAATAAAGTAGCGCGGGAAAAGTGGCGAAAACCAATCAGGCCGGGGTAATTTTCGTTACGTGCGGCCGTGCGATTTTTCTCCGACGAAAGAGAAATGGAGAGAGGGAGAAAGAGTGTGTGTAAGAGAGAGAGAGAGAGAGAGAGAGTGCCGCTCTCAACGTATGAGGCCGAAGGGGGTAGATAAACTTCCAATTATTTCAGCGCCGCCGTCTTTAAACTCGCCGGCGATCGAGGCACGATAACGTCACGATTTTCGAACAGCGAACGATCCAGTCAAATCGATTTTACTCCCGCCGATCCCGAACGACATTCTGACACACCAGAACTTCCAGCGAATGCCATATTCCCAGAACGGAAGTTCATACGTTTATCGTCGCGAGTTGTTCGTGTAACTGCAGGGAATTCAGGGCTCGCCGCGCAGATTGATGAGCAGATGACGAAGAGCCGGAAATGAGAAAAAGTACAGGGTTCGCCGCTGAAAATACGATGACTGCGGGGGCGTTCATAAACGGCGGACATTAATTTCATCTTAGTCCCAGATTAAGCGCTAGAAAGCTCGGCAGCGGTGGTCGGGCTGACTCGGAGGAGGAGGGGGGGTGGGTGGGGTGTGTCCGTTCGTTCGGCGTTGCATTCGAGAAAGACGACGCGCACCTTTCGCGGAAGTATCGCAATAAAGGAGACTCCCACTCGGCGGAACGATATTAAAAGTTTAAACTCGACGGTAATGAAATGTTCCGAGGTGTATCCCGGGCCGTGTTAAGGAGTCCGGTATGTATATGCGTCCGCGCTCAGCGAATGTTGCCCCTTTCTGTTCGTGTGCGAACGTGTACCTCCTCGGTAAGCTTTTTAATTGTCGGATTTTTTCCATTTTTTCCCTTCCTTCCCTTCTTTTTTGTTTTATCATGAAGATGCGTGCCAGCGGAGTGTTAATCATGGCCGGACACGTTTACCCCGTGTATGAGCGACAACGCAACGTGCTCTACCTACACGGACGTTTCTTCACGGAGAGTACGCCGGAGTCCGTGTCGCGTGCACACGCGCGCGCGCGCACACACGGATCGCACACATTCGCAGTCTCGCGGTACGTACGGCGGCGGTCACGAAACGGAGTCTATATTAGATTGAGCCGCAGCGCTATATATAGCCCACCCCGTAACGTGTACGTCGGGCAATAATTTTGGTGATTTAAGAACGGGCTGGCTTTTCGACGTTTCTCGCGCCCCGAAACGGACTCGCGAGCGGCCGATAAGCCGCGACATTAATATTAAGGCAGACCTTTCTGATATGCGCCGAGTGATAAAGGAGGGCGGGTATTACGGGTGGCGCACGATGACGTTTTAGGAGCGTCGATAGGATGCAGTTGGCGAAGATCGATTTAATCTCGCATTTTGAGATTAAATCGCCGGAACGAACCGCCAGAGATCCTTTTCTGCTCTCTGTGTGTCAGTTATTCTCTCTCTCTCTCTCTCTCTCTCTCTCTCTCTCTCTCTTTGAGTTCGTCGTTCTTTCTCTTTCTCCCCCTTCCCCTCTTCTACCCTTCTCTCACCCTCTTCCACTTTCCCTTGCCATTGTCAGGTTCGCTCAATAAATCCCGATACACAAGTTGAAAGCCGAAATGAAATTCTCTGTCGCCAGTCGGTGCATATTAATTCAACAGTGCGCGCGGCAAACTTGCATTTCTAATATTCCATGCATCCAGGTCGATATGAAATATTCATTCTGTCTGCCGTATTAGAAATGGGAGTTTAGTTGACTCGCGAGATTATTGTCCCGCTGTCGCGTTAACGCCCGACATTTTGAATACGTCCATAGCATCAGGTGCAACAATATTTCTGGCGCAAGTGGCGCGGTATACTGCTCTATTAAGACGTACTTTCTCATTAAGAAGTTTCATGCCATTCGCCATTAGCCGAAGCCGAGCCATGTGAGGCATGCATTCACGTGACGCCCGTCGATAAATTCATAGGCGCCTACGCGATAAATAACAATTATTCGCGTGAAAGAGAGAAGGACCCGCCCGTAATGGAAGGAGGGGCTCGACGTTGTGTAAGGTGGGAGAGTGAGGTGGGGGGGAGGGGGTGGACAGCTAAAGGGAGAAAGTCGGCTCGTGCGAGAGGGCGAAATACTCTTTTTCCCCCGCCGATCGTTCGCGGCTGCCTTTAAAAAGCGAATTATGTTAATCCCATAAGGTACGGCCAGCCGCGCTAGATTATTTTTACCTTTGCCCCGGCCCGCCTTATCGGCGCGTATAATATACCGGCGAACACCTTTCCGAAGGGACAATCGCGCGAGAGGGGGTGGCGCCGCGGCGAGAAATTGCCAAGAAAAATGACGCGAGGAAAAAGGCCGCAATGGCGACGAATCACAAATCACTTCGTATCACTCGACGTCCGATCTACCTACGAGTTCCGCGCGAGTACGAAAAACGAATCGGCAATCGTACCTTCCCGCCTTGAGATTACGAAAATAGGTATCGTCGATAACCGGAGGCTTAAAAAGTATTTCACCCCTTCAAAGTCGATCGCGCGGAATATTCGGACGGAGGCCTCCGTTTCTAATGTAGTCGAGATTAAAGCCGTAATACGGAAAGATACAAGTTGTAGATCCAACAGAAATTGCTGTGTACCTTACTGCCTCCCGCGGGACAAGTCTGAGGGAGGTACGTGCATGCATATAAAGTGCGGCAAAGATACATGAAGGGGGGAGGAGGGGGGATGAGATGCGAGCGAGCGGGGTGGGGGTGGAGGGATAGAGAAAGAGAAACAGGAGAAGTAAGGCCTTGCTTGCCAGAAATTGTGTTTATACCGGCGCATAAAGAACGTTACGAAACATGCCGCGGCACCGACTGAGGGAGGAAAATGTCTTTACGAAGATTTAACGAAACCCTTAAAAGTAAACGGGCCGGAACAAGTGGAAAAACAGAAATGTGTACCGCACCTGTTCACAATTTCCGCCCGGCACTTTGTTCGGCCGAGCGTGCGCTTACGCATAATTTGACGTCGCTCGCCCCGGAGTTATTACGCCTTACCGATAAAACGTCCGACCTTACTTAATCCGCCAATCCCGGTCCGCGGGATACACCCGGTGACTTCGAAGAACGGAGCCCGGTCGCCCAGTCGATATTCTAATGAACGCGAATAGGCGTCCCGGAGCAGCGCTGAAAAGAACCTCGCGAACCCCTTTCATTGTAGCACAATTTGACCGAAGTGCTCGCCGCGGCCGACGGCGGGCTGCAATAAATTGCTCGCCTCAATGCACGGGGCAAGAAGCGAAGGATAAAAATAGCCGCGGACATCGTGAGTAACGTCGCGTTAAGTAAAAATTGATGGCGGCATAAATGCGCGCGCGCGCGTCTCGGCTATTTAAGGATATTTATAAAAGGCCGCCGGTACGTTTGAGGGCCCACGAAAAGAGTGAAAGGGCTCGCCCCCCCCCCCCGCCGCCGCCCTCCCTCATTTCGGCCATTGTACGTCAGCCGAGGACAGTTTACGCGCTTAATTCCTCATAACGTCCCGCCGTATAAATGATCGCCGCGCCAGCAAGAACGTAAAGAACAATGTTCGAATAAGAGGAACGCCGCTTTAACGTATGCAAAGTGGCGCGTATGAGGTATCGCTGAGGGACTTTGTATATAAATTGCTCCTTTGCCCCGACGTCCGTGGGTCCGCGTTCGGTTGCCGGGGCCTGTGCGCGTGTATCGAAAAATTATCCCAGATCCGTGTGTGTAGGCCGGCGGTTGCGCAGGAAAGCAGATTCAATCACGGCGAAGCGTGCGTGTACGCCTACGGCGCCTGTTCGCTTCTTGAATTCGCGCTTACGCTCATCGGAACCGACTCAGCCCAATCTATACCGTATGAGCTCACGTGCGACATTTTTTTATTCGTTTGCCATCTCCACCCTCCGCGCGCAAACCAGTCGGGCAAACAATACGCTGCTCTCGTCGGCACAAAGACAAGAAGAGTAGAGGAAAAAATAGAGGTCAAAGAAGAAAGAAGGAGATGGCAGCTTCTCTACTTTCCGTATGCGTTCGCTCGGTTGGTCGATATTTATGAGATACCCTGTGCAAACAGTCAATCATGCAGGACCACGCGTGGGCATCTTTTCGTCCCGCAGGAAGACAATCCGGAGTGACGCGGATGGCGCTCATTGTTTCCCTCTATACATCGCCGTCTCGGCATAACGAAGAAGTTCCCTTGCCAATTTACCACCCCTCGCTGCCGCCCAATATTACCGCCCCCCCCCCAACCCCTCCGCGCACCTACCCCTGTCGGACCACCCTCCGGCTTCCCACTCGCCTCTTCAATCTCGCCTCCCTTCGCCGGACGATCCTCGGCGTCGTTATACCCTCGGTTTCAAAGAATATTCCAATGGGGATAGAGAAGAAAGAATCTACGGTTCCGCGACGCCGGAAGGGGGCCCTTTGATTTCGCCCGGAAAACAATGACTGCGCGATGATAAAACGTCGCCGCGAA